>CM070548.1:41671939-43134352 GCA_036346405.1 Phyllostachys edulis | reverse complement strand
CAAAGTTAGACTTTGGTTTTGATTTGAAAAGACTTTGGCAAATGGATTATGCAAATGGGAATTGGGCAGGAAGCCATGTGATAGGAGGGTATCCTTCACCATTCATGTGTGAATGTTATCTGACTATAAAATTGATTTATAAAATGAATTTTAGTTATGGAATAACTGCTTTGGAACTTAGTACAAGTATTCAAAGAAAATGCTGCTTTATGCAAAAAGAACCATATTAAGCCATCCTTTGTTACATCCATGTATGCATGTCATTCTGTTATTTGACGGGTGTAACTTGCGAGCACGGTAGTTGTGCTCATTCTTGCTTAATGCAAATAATTTCAGAGGAGAAGGACTTTGCCACCGCGTGATCTCGACGACTAGGCCGCTTCCCAACCGATTGCTCGTGGCGATTAACTCGACTCTACTACATCTTGGTCTTCCGCTGTGTTTATTTTATTGTTGGCCCGTAAGCCTCCTTTGTAATCAACTCGTTGTTATTTATTAATAAAGTTATGCGCTTTTATGGATGTTACCATATTTGTTTAACTGTGAACTAGCTACTGATCATGGGACTAGTTCAGAAATGCACAGAGGATTTGGGACGTTAATCCTGGGTCCGACAATTTTACAGATTAACGCAATTGGATTGTATTGCAAGATTGTGTGGGTGATTCCTGATGATGTCAATGAGTGAGTATATTGGAATTGTGGGAATGTTAGAGATTTAATTTGATGATTTTTCTATCTGTTATAAGAGAAATTCGTTGTAGAGGTCTTGGAGGTTAAATTTGGGCTTTGCATTTTATGCCAGACTTTGGGTCGCCCAATGATCGTGTGTAGAGAAAGTAGAATTGTGGCATATTCGGAGCGGTGGAATGATCATTGATAGAACCCTTCTGATGTAGTACATGAGCGGGGGTATTGAGGATTCTGAATTGTTTATTCTTAAAAGTTTGAGGTGATGCGATTGAGTGAAATCTTTTTCGAGGTGCTTTGGGTGCCATCTATCAAATTAATTTCGTTAGTGGGAGGAGTTGTCTAGAGTGTTGATTGGATCAATAGAGCCTTTCCACAAAGGAGTGGAAGATATATGTTGGATTGAACATAACTTTGAGGATGCTAATTTAAGAGATTTGAACTTGTGTAGGAAGTGATGAATTCGAACTCCAAAGTTTGAGAGGTATTTTATTTCTAAAAGAGAAACTGAGGAAAAGAATGTTTCCTCGGTTAGTGAAGAGTTTTTTTGAGTCTTGTTTGAGCTTTGTGTTGTTGACAGATGTCTTTCGCAATTTTGAGCTTGGTTTTTGATGGCATGTGTGGTCCTTATCAGTTCAGAAAGGAGAAAGAAAGTATTTGATTTGGTGTTTGAGCGGTAGCTCTTTCGGCTTATGTGGAGTTTGTTTGTAAACTGTCTACTTGGAAAGCAAAAGGGATTTCATGATGAATCTTCGCTTCCGAATTTGACCTTTTTATGAGAAGTTGCTATTTTGTGGTTGTAATGGGAATTCGTTATTTCCAACTAGGATTCTGGTTACGAAAGAGTTGTTTGAAACGAACTTGGTTGTGTGTGTTCCAAGTTAAGGAGGTGCTCTTTGTTAGATGAAGGAACCGATTGAGAAGTGGGACAGGATGTCCACGTGGGTTGGGTCGTTTTACGTCTTTGTGCTGTGGTCTCTTCCGTCCGAGAGAGAGGCCACTTGGGAGTTGGAGTTTTGCAAGCGTAAGCGTTATCCGGATTTGTTCACCACGGGTACGTGGTTACTGTTGTTAGTTCTCGCCAGGTCTGTTCTTTCGCAGAGTTGTGTGAGGATTCTGGCCTAATCTGCTTAAGGGGTAGAATGTAATACCCTAATATCAATTAGGAGAATGTTATTCTGAGCGAGAGGTTTATTCTATTTTCAAGTAGCAAATGCATTAAAGATTAGAGAGAAACAACTTATTTTAGAGAGGCAATTACATAAAAGTCGAATTTTGAATTTTGAAGGGTAGGCCTTAATTTATTAATTATTTTTTGATTTTGATTTGATTTTACCATTTAAATTAATTAAAGTTATTAATTTATTGGTCGGGCCGACTGTCAGATCAAGATCCGACGGCCAACTTGATTTTCATCTAAGTTGTGATTATGCAAGTGAGGCGGAGTCGAGTTGGTCAGCCGGATCTTGATCCGACGGCCACACACAAGATGGTGGGAGAAGTTTAATGGGCGAAGCTAGCATGGATTGGGCCGGGCGTGGAAAACTGAGATGGGCCAAGGAGATTCTACCGAGAACTCGATGGAGGAATTTTTTTGGTTTTCCCATTCAAATAATTTGATTAATTCAATTTAGCTTTTATAAAATAGCAAAATAAATCCAAAATTTTCTAGAGAAATTCTCATAAATTCTTAGAGTCATTTTACACTTAATAAAATTATTCCCAACTTAAAGTTGGCTTTTAATTTTGCAAATAAATTATTTTGGCTTTAAAATATTTAGGAAAAGCTTTTAAAATTTCAGAAAATTCTCAAAATTAATTTAATTTTTATTTTTCAACTTTAACTCAAATAAAACTTTAAAATCTTTAAATAATTTTATTTTTGGCTTTTAAAAACTTTAGAAATTCAAATAAAGCAATCAAACTCTTTCAATTTTCGAAAATCCAATAAATTAATAACTTTAATTAATTTAAATTGGTAATGTAACTTTGGGTCATACAAAACTACCCCCCTTAAAAGGAATCTCGTCCCCGAGATTCGGAGTGGCTAGAAAGAAAGAATACGCACATAGGGTAAATGAATTGAGAGATAGAAAGAGTCTATCTTCAAGTTGGCTTCATGTCCAAGGGTGCTAGGTTGTTCAAGGTTTTGAGGTATCCATCCGTCCTTCAAGTTCCTGGTGCTTTGATAGGTTAGAAGCCCAACGGATCATTAGATAAGAAGCAAAAAGCAAAGGATGAGAAAGAAAGTTATCAGGAGAGAAGTCTACCCCCCTTAAACAAACGTTGCACACAAGATCAAAAGATCTATGTACGACGTAACAAAAGAAAATACACCGTCAAAATTAAGGAACAATACATCGTTCTACTCGATAAAGGCTCTTAATCTGGTAAGGCGACTCAATACACAGAATGAGTCTTAGCGAACTTAAGCTATATGGCTTGGCTGACAAAACGAACTTCGGTACATCTTGTTTGTTGTCCTTGGATGGTGCAGACGATGATATTTCCTTGATGGCTTCAAGTCTTGGGGTCTTCAACGCAATGGTAAAACGTGCTGACCAACTATAGAAAGTTGCAAGGAGAAGAGGTACCATTGACATTATAAAATGATGAAGCGAGATTTAGGTAAGAAAGAATACCATTAAGGGGTGAGAATAGAAAGATGACCCAGATGAGGAGAGAACAATTTGTTTTTCTTGTCTTAAAATAAGTTTTGAAATTTTCAACTAACGGCCATTCTAACTAGGTCACGACCTACAGTCGATATGGCTCTGATACCACTTTGTAAGACCCAGATTAACACTCCTAATCCTCTCAGGTATTTCTAACTAGTCCCATGATCAAGAGCTAGTCCACACAAGAAACAAATATGGTAACAAAATCATATCACAACTTTATTAATAAATAACAACAGAGTTGATTACAAAGGAGGCTTACAGCACCAACAATAAAATAAACACAATGGAAGACTAAGATGTAGTAGGGTCCAGCTTAATCCGCCACAGCAATCGATCGGGAAGCGGCCTAGTCGTCGGATCCACACCGTAGCAAAGTTCTTCTCCTCTGAAATTATTTGCATTAAGCAAGCATGAGCACAACTACTGTGCTCGCAAGTTACACCTAATATGGAATTGTAATGCATGCATAAGGTAAACAAAGGACATTAAGGTTATTTTATGTAGCAGCAGCTTTTAGTTTAAATAATCATATTAGATTGCAAGGCCATTTTCATATAGTAATTAAAATCATAATTTAAAGGACAAATGTAAAATGTGGATAACCTCCAACAAAGGTGATGGATATCCTCCAATCACAATGGCTAACCGCCTAATTTTTCCCACAGACTAACCATCCCGAAAACATCTGTTGAAATCACTTTTAAAACCAAATACAAGTCTAACTCAAAGTGGCTTTGCTAGCATGTCCATGATCATGACGCGCTATTCAATAGTTTTACACTCTGCAGAGGTTGTACAATTTTACCCACATGACACGAATTGCTAGTTTGTCCCAAGATATATCTATGCCACCGCCACTACCTTAGGTAAGCGGTCTAGAGCACGTGACAAGGCCTTTACAAAGCTCTACCCAAAAGTATTCGTGTTCGCTAAGGTTTCACTTCCATTGACTACCCATCCTCCTAAGCCCTCTTGCGCCAGTGGGAAAACTGTCTAACCAACACCCACACAAACAAATGGCACAAATAACAATGAGGTATCACTAATTATTAAGCCAGGTCCTACTCCCCATACTGAGGACATGTGGTTGCACGGTGAGGCATAGCCCATTATAGGCATAGCAAAGGAACGCTCAAAGGCCGGTCCTTAATTGACTTGGGCGACTTCCAAATTAAACCCTGGGCCTTAATCCTAACCAGATTAAGCCCGTGCATAAACCTGCACCCACCTTTCATCCATTTCACCCAAGTCCAAACCATCACTTTATTTCATTTTTCAAAGTCATTTATAAACTTCCATAACACACCAATGCCATGGATACAATTTAAACAATATTTGATTTTTGGCTGAAATTCCCCAAATCAACATTTTTGGTCTAAGCATGTCTATGCAACATTTTCAAATGATCCTAGTTCATACTATTGTATCAACTAGGTTTTATCTAGGGTGACAAGGGTGAGGATTCAATGTCAAGGTATTGTCAGTACGAGACCCAGAGGTAAACCATCCGCATCGTGTTCATCCAATCTCCAAAGAATTGTAAAATCTCATACAATATTGATTAGTCCGATATCCACCATATCGCCTATTCCTATGATCCGACCTCCATCGATCCAACATTCAAGAATGCTCTAATTCTATAACTGATATCCGCCAATCCATTAATTAATCCTTAATGAATTATTTCTAATAATTCAACACCCATCAATCCGATGATTATGTAATCCTATAATCCAATTTTTGATAATCCGATATCTAATGATTATCTATTTCTATAATCCATTCTTCGATAATCCATTATCAGCAATTATCTACTTCTAAGATCTAATCAAGTTTTATTTCTAAAATCCCACCAAGGGTTAATCCTACAATCCAGCACCCAAGCCAATCAATATTCTATAATGACTGCTTCTATAATTCAATCATAGTAGTCCAATATCAATAATTAACTATCTCTACAATTCAATATCCATTGATCACTTATTTCTACATCCGTCATTAATGCATTCCTATGATCCAATCTCCAACCATTATTCTATGCTATAATCCAATATTCAACAATCATATAGATGTGTAATCAGTATCTAAAAATCATGTATTCATATAATCTGATACCCAATAATCAAGTGGTTCTTATAATTCAATATCCATCCATAATGTATATCTACAATCTCATGTCCATCAATTGTGTAATCCTATACTTCCATCTCCAATATTCTGATGCCCAAAAATATATTTCTATAATTTAACCTCAACAACAAATCAATTTCTTTAATCTCATATCCAACGATCATGTTATCTTATAATCCAATATTTCCACTTTCTACCTCCAGTATATAAATCACATTCCAAATGGTTCTCCATATGGTCTATACCGACAGTGAATGGCTATACATAGGAGTTGGGAATAACTATAAAGCTTAAAACAGGTATTTAAATTACTTGAATATAAATACGCATGCAATAATAATTTAAAACAGAATTTAAATAATTTAAAATAATGGGTGCAAATATGGTCAAAGTGTAACTTGCCTTCGTTGAAGTCTTAACACTCTAAATACTCTGAAGGATTGAACTCTCCGGAATCGTCGAAGTCTATACACGAAAGCGATCCAAATTCAAACGAAATTCAAATAACAAATCAAAAGGCAATTCAAATTAACTCAAAACTAAATAATTCTATTTTATTTAGTTATATAATAGTTTTATAAAATTTTAGAAATTTGAAACACTCAAATTGGAGTTGGGATTTAAAAGATATGAATTTTACAAGTTTTTAATCTTAAAACTAAATTTAAATGAATTTCTAAATACAAACAAGATTCAAATGAAGTACAATTTAAATAATTTTGGTTTAGTTAGCTAGGTCTTCAATTTATATGAATTTAGAAATTTAAAACACTTAATTTGGAGTTTGGAATCAAAAGGTATATATTTTACAAGTTTAAATCTTAAATGAGCAATTTAAACTATTTTGATTTCAAAAGACAATTTAAATTACTCCAAAACAAGTATTTATACTTTTCTTAGTTAAAACATAAATCTGTAAGATTTTATAAATTTGACTCACTAAAATTGGAGTTTGAGATACAAATGAATTTTATTAATTTTAACCTAAATTTGAAATTTAAATGATTTCTAAATTCTAAAACAAAACTAAACTGAACTCCAAATGGAATAATTATATTTTATTTAGTTAGACAATAATTTTCTAAGATTTTAGAAATTTGAATCATCTAATTTGGAGCTAAGATGTAAAAGATATGAATTTTTACAAATTTAAACCTAAATCTGTTATTTAACCAATTTCCTAATTATTTTTCTATAGAAAATTCTAATTATGGCGCATGGTGATGTCACGATGAATTTTCCAGAATTTAAAATACTTTTCGACGTAGGGCCCCACGTGTCATAGACACTACCACGCGGGATCGGTTCCACCGAGCCAAGGACGCTTGTGGTGGATCGCCACGCGGGTGGTGCCATGTCGGCGCCATGTGGTGCCGACTCAAGCACACGCACATGTGGACCGACATGGCGATGACATGGCGACAGTGGCACCCGCCACGCCATCGCAGCACGCGGGCGGCTTCAAGATCGGGCTTCCTCATGATAGGGGCTCCGGCGAGCTCGGCGAGGGCGGCAAGTGAGAGAGGGGGACGCGGGGGTGTCGATGCTCACCATTGCGGCGCTAGGGCTCGACTGGGCTGCCGGCGGCGAGACGTGGTGCGGCGGCGGCGGCGGGCTCATGCATGACGAAGGTGTTCCTGGGTGCTTGAGCGAGGCAATGAGCGCCGCAGGCGAGGCGACGGGTGCGATGTCATTGTTGCGGTCAAAGTCACGGGCCGTCCTTGACCTCGCCGGAATTGACGAAGAAGAGGTCATGCCGGCGGCGTTTGTTTTAAATCCGCCAGATCGAGAGGGAAAAGAGGAGTGGGTTGGGCGTTGATTGAGGGAGGAGAGGCGGTCCTGGGCGCCCTTTATAGGGCGAGGCGGCTCGACGAGGAGATCGTGGGGCGGCGCTAATGGCGGCGGGCGGTTTTGTGCGCGGGCGAGACGGGTGAGAGAGAGAGAGGGAATCGTGGGGAGTGGAGGCGGTTGATGGGGCGCGGGTCGTGTCGCGAGTGGCGCGGGAGGTAGGGCGGTTGAGGGGATTGTTGAGGTGCTCCTGTCATGGAAATGGCGGCGACGCTGGAGAAGAAAGGGAAAGAAGGCAACGGGCGGAGGAAGGAGATGGCGCGGCCGCTTGATTTTCATCCAAGGTTGTGATTATGCATGTGAGGTGGAGTCGAGTTGGTTGTCGGATCTTGATCCGACAGGCCGGCCACAAGATGGTGGGAGAAGTTTAATGGGGCGAAGCGGTCAAGGATTGGGCCGGGGCGTGGGAAAAACGGAGATGGGCCAAGGAGATTCGGCCTGAGAACTGATGGAGGAATTTCTTTTGGTTTTCCCATTCAAATAATTTGATTAATTCAATTTAGCTTTATAAAATAGCAAAATAAATAAAAAATTTCTAGAGAAATTCTCATAAATTCTTAGAGTCATTTTAGACTTAATAAAATTATTCCCAACTTAAAGTTGGCTTTTAATTTTGCAAATAAATTATTTTGGCTTTAAAATATTTAGGAAAAAGCTTTTAAAATTTCAGAAAATTCTCAAAATTAATTTAATTTTTATTTTTCAACTTTAACTCAAATAAAACTTTAAAATCTTTAAATAATTTTATTTTTGGCTTTTAAAAACTTTAGAAATTCAAATAAAGCAATCAAACTCTTTCAATTTTCAGAAAATCCAATAAATTAATAACTTTAATTAATTTAAATTGGTAACAGGACTTTGGGTCGTTACACGGCCTTCGCTCGGCGCCGCCGTCGCCGCTTTCTCCTGCTCGCCATGCCCACCTCCTCGCTTGCTTTCGACACATTGCTACCGCTGGCCTCGCGCTCGTTGCCGCCGCCGCCTGCATCGACAAGCCTGTTCTAAGCAGTCTTGTCGCCGTCTTTCCGGCTCTCTCTTCAGCGCTAAGATGCGCCTCCCGAGCCTTCACGCCATGGCCGCCTCTGGAGCCGCTTTGTCGCCAGCGGTGCCCCTGCGATGCAGCCACCGCCGGTGTCCGGTCTCCACTTGCCGTCAACGCTAACCTCGAAGAACCGGACCATCCGATTTGCATCGCCTCGGCCGCAAAGACGTGTGCACGAAGCCGGACCTTCATCTCGCATCTCTGCAGTGGCATCTCAGGAGTGGTCGATTCGCATCATTAAGTAATTTTGGGTTCCATCCATGTGTGATCGGTCATTGGTTGAGTAGAGACTTGGGACGCTTCTCGATCAAGCTTGTGGAATTGGAAAGCTTCATATCTCCAATCCAGCGATGAATTTTAGTTTATTGTTCCACGGGTTCAGTTTAATTAGTGCTTAGGAGGTTGGACTGAACAGGAAATTATTGGCTTGTGTAACATACTTATCACACAATGTGTTATCCGCAGTGAAAATGTTCACTTCTCAAAGTTGTCCAATCCTATTCCTTCAGAAGAAGGTTTGACTTAGCTAGTTGCATTGCTTATGCTAATGGTCTCGACTTACGTTGTTTTAATGCATTTGTTGGTACTAGTCCTAATAGGAATTTCCGTTGTTAGTCTTAATAACATGTGCTATGTCATAATGGATGAGTGTGCTTGTCGTCATGTGTGAGGAATTATTGATTTTGATTTATATCCTAGAAGCGACCCAAAGAGGGATTGGCCAATGTTGAGGAGGCCGATATGAACGCATTTACATTGCATTATCCAAAAGAATGTTGCACGCAAAGAGTAACATTGTGTTTGGTTATGGACTCTTTTCTTATTAGGAAGGTTATTGGGTAGTTGAATTATTATGTGGAGTTTGCGATAGGACAAACCTATCTTTGATGTTGTCGTGGTTTTCACGTTATGTGTGCGACCATGAAGTCGGGGTTCAAGCTCAATTGGCAATTGGTGGGGTATCGCGGCATGTAACATGTGTTAGCATGGGCAAACTTCACTGTGTCACATTTGGTGCAAAGGAGTTAAAGAATTTGTTCCGATCTTGTCTCGCTGTCACCTTAAATGCGAGTTTGGGAGTGTGGTGCTGGTGGTGGTGAACGTGGGGGCTAGAGCTTGACTGTCATTGTCTTCCGTCTCACGGTTGAGGCAAGTACTTTGATGTTCTTATAATTAGAAAATGTTGAAGGCCTGATGTTGGTATTGTGTTTCTAAGATCCATGTTAATATTTAATGTTCATGTTCCTTCCATATGTGTTATCTCCATAATTAGAGAGCATGTCTTTTCAATATTCATATTTCATTCCATGCATCCATTATTCATGTTTCATCCACAGGAGTGGATTAAAAAGACCCATCAATTCCAGTATGGGCACATAAGGCCCACCATTCCAATGTGGGCAGTTTGGGACACCCGTATGAAACGTTCTTCATACGAGACTTGGATCCCCGCATTTTGTTAAATGCGGGCTTAGGTGAACACCGACGGGTGTGTCACCAGCTATACCGGTATATGCATGTGTGTAGTCCCTTCATTTCATCCAACACATTCATTCCATTCATTCAAGTATTCGTTCTATACTTATTTCATATTATTCAATGATGTTATCATGATCATGGTTGTCGTTTCTACCATTTATTTACTGTACTTGCTGAGTCTCGGACTCACTCTTGCGTTGTTTGTTTATTTTAGGTGATCTTTGAGGTTGGCGTTGTTGGGCGGGAGTAGGCACACACTACTCAATCACTTCATCTTAATCAAGTCCATGTTTACGTTTTAGTTCTATTTTCCATTCATTAATTGATGAACTGTAATAAATAAGGTTAGCTGTGGTAGATGACATCTTTCTGTTATGAATGATTAAGTACTGCGTGTGATCTTCGATCATCCTTTTGATATGATTGTTGATTCCTTTATTTTCTTGTTAATATTGACTGTTGGAACCTCCGGTATAGTTAATTATACAAAGGAGGTTCTGCCGAAATTTAGAATTTTAGCTTCTGTTTATTTTGTTATCATGTTAGTAGTAGCATTCCAGGCCCTTGTCGGACTGGGGTGTTACAATAAGACAATATAATACACAAGTATGTCATCATCATCCAACCAAAATTCTCTATAAATAACCAGTTCACATGCTCATGTAATGCAAATGCACAAATGCATCTTTTCTTTTCTCTTTGCATATACCGGTAATGCGGAGTATGCATCCGTCGAAGCATACCTATGCATGTGCCTTCTAGCACAGGGACCATAAGCCCACACTTCACGAGTGTGGGGACCACAAGCCCATCAAATACATGACGGGGACCTCCAAAATCAATGCTTGGTCACCACGTGACCAAGCCTCAAAGATGATATCATGATGCATATAAATTAATTCTTTTATCCAACATAAACATGTATTAGATAGCAGCAACATACATGAATAAAGAGCATACTCATACCTCTAGCATTCATGACCAGTGACATACACAACATTGTAGCATCGATGAGTAGAGAATAAACACATAATACTAGCAAACATAAACAATCATTCTCAAATATTCTATCACTAATTGCACTTGCCTCAACCGTGCGAAGATGGAGGACGCAAAGAAGACGCTGCCCCTGGAACCAAACCCCCACATGAATAATTTTAATAAACACTCTAAGATAAAAATTCTAGACTAAACATTACTAGAAACAAATATATAACTCACTAAGCTCCCTAGCGCAACCCAAAACTCCAAATCCCAAAATATTGATCTATCTCCAAAATAGACAGTCATCTTCTAAAATTCATAACTTTTTGTCCAGAGATCCAAAATGGGTGTTCTTTGATTCTATGGAAAGCTTATTAATTTATCTACATAAATCTAGTTGTTGAGCTTTCCAGATTTGGCCATCTTCTATCCTTACCAAACAGATTAATAGAACAACTAAATCTCGTCAGGGGTTCTGGACAGCGAGACTAAAACTAATGTAAATTTCAGTAAACATAACCAAAATTTGCGTTCTTTAGTTTTCTGGAAATCTTATAAAAATACCTACAACTTTCGTTATGGTGAGATCTTCTAAATAATTAATTAACTATTTGCTAATGACCGATTAACATTAACTATCAGAATTATGACAGAACCACAGAACATCTACGCTACGAAAATCATATCTCCTAATCCGCTCATCCAAACGATGTGATCCAAGAACCTACCGAAAGATACTAACGTTGTCTAAAACTCTATAGGAGATGGCCAGACCAGAATCCACAATTAACATCCTCAAAATTGTTGTCTCCTACAGACTGCCCTAAACCGATCTATTACCGACATTACGCAAATACAAGAATTACGCTACTAAACGAATGGAATCGGGATTACCCTTGGAGAAACCTCTGTCGAATGTGATGAACACCACGTGATCCCTCTTCCCCTCCATTCTCTGTTCTCCCCCTTCCTTCTTCTATTTCTTGGCCGACCAATCGCCCGGCATCCTCCCTTCTTCCTCCACTAGGCCGGCAGTGGGAAGCGAAGTCTTGGCCGGCAGCAGGGGAGAGCACCAGGGGAGGTGGCGCAGGGAGTAGGGGGTGGTGGCCAAGGGGGAGAGGGGACTAGGGGGTGGCGGCCAATAGTGGGGAGGAGGGGAAAGTGGGGTGGTAGCTAGGGTTTTGGGGGAGGGTGGCGCCTCCACCCCCCCCCCCCTTTGGCCGACCACCTCAAGGCCTAATGGGCCAAGGCCCAGGCCCAGGTTGCCAGGATACTACAGGAACCCCCCTTGATTCCCCTATTTATTCGCTTTACTAATTGGTCCTTCTTCATTGACGAGGATATAATAATCCTCATTTTATCTTTTATCTATAATTCTTATTATAGGTAAATATGACGCCATGTGGACCCCGAGTATACCCCTTAATGTTATGAGGGAAGAGTTTCAATGGGTGGTCGTAAGTTCTTCTCGACCACCCCCATAGTCGTAAGTTATGCTACGACTACCCCTATAGTCGTAAGATATGCTACGACTATCTCATAGTCGTAAGTCTTGCTACGACTACCTCATAGTCGAGGCTCCTCTACGACTAGGTCAACTACGATCACCTTATGATCAAATAAACCTCTGAGCATAAGTGGGTCTTATTGATTAAGGGATTCAAACAAATATCATATGTTATTCTCATGAGTAATGACACGTAATACTCCATTATCTCTCGTATATAGTCATAAGAGACGTGGAGGAGTTAATACACCGGTGATTATTACTAACGTATGCCATTCACGGAGGTGATGAGGCGCCGCTTTATTCGAGTAATCGCCGCCTTCACGTACTATAAAAGGCGGCAATCGAGAAAGGAAGGAGAGGATCAATCGCCATCAGAATACAAGTACTATCTGTAATA
This sequence comes from Phyllostachys edulis, assembly GCA_036346405.1. Classification (NCBI taxonomy): domain Eukaryota; kingdom Viridiplantae; phylum Streptophyta; class Magnoliopsida; order Poales; family Poaceae; genus Phyllostachys; species Phyllostachys edulis. The sequence continues at coordinate 43,121,591 of CM070548.1, read as the reverse complement.
GTCTTAGTTTTTCCCCGATTGTTCGTAATACACTCAATACCATATACACACAGGAGTAGGGTTGTTATTCTCTCCTGAGAAGGCCCGAACTCGTATAAAAATCCCGTGTCAATCTCTCTCGTGATTCCATTCTAGGAGACCCCGAATCAAACAATCTTTACGTAAGTTCGGTTCTAAAACACCAACAGCTTGGCGCCGATCGGGGATCTTCCGTAATCTCTTGTCAACATACACTCTGCTTTTCCAAATCTCATGCACTCATGGCGGAGAATGGAACGAGGAGAACTGGTTCGACTTGGCAGACACGCAGACGTCGACATGGATGCCGGATTCGACATTTAACCAAGTGATGACTCATCCTATGGCATTGCCGCCTCCCGGATCTTCCCACGCATCCAGAGACAATGTCGCCATGAGTTGAGGAGGATCCTTATCCCTACAATAGTACGTCCGAGAGAGGAATCTACCCTCTCAAAGGACAAGGGTCAATCGACCAGACCACACCTGTGGACTCACGACACGACGAGAGTTTTTCCTCGGTGTCCATGTCCCCTAAGGCGGTCCGACTTGGTGAGGCAAGCTCTGAAGCCACAATGCAGGACTTCATCAGCATCCAGTGATCCTCTCTCCTGATGACGCCAGAGAGAGGGATCAAGCATGCTTTTCCTACAAATTCGACCATCTCTCCGCAGATCACACCCGCCGACGGAGACTAAGATAACCTGACTTCCCCTACCGGAGGATTACTCCAAGTCGCCAGATGGTGTCTCGACAACTCCTCAAGCGAGAGGCCTCGAGCGCAAGTGAGAATCATCAACGGAGGTCTTCGCCCTTCCTCGATCAAGATCACTCTTCTAGAGACCGAGATGGAGACCCTTCCAAGATCACACAATGCGCCTCTCGTGACGCTGGCAAGGACGCCACCATCAAGCGACACGACCAACACCTTCATGAACGCGAGGGAAATCCTCGACATTCTCGCACTTCATTAAGGCGCCTCAAGAACTAAAGAAAATTGAAGCCCGAAGAATCTGCTCAGGCGCATCCAATATCGATCGAAGGAAGCTCAAGAACTTCAAGACATCAATGACTTGCTCGAGAATCCAACTCAAGAGCTAGCCCGAAAGCATCAAAGTTACGAATTCTTCGTTGAAGAGATCGCACAAAGGCTTCAGAACACGATGGCAAGGCCGAAGCGCCACGACATCATTCGAAGTCATAGCAATACGACTTTTTCGCTACCACGATCGAACATATCACCACGGAGGAATCGACGCAACAAGAAGTCGATCGATCACCTACTCGGAGAAATGTCTTTCAACGATCGATGATCAAGAAACCCTCCGAAGGTGATCGCCACCATCCCGACATGGGAATCAAAGAAGAGATAAACTACGAGGAGTATTCCTCAGAAGATCGAGATCTATCATAGGTCCGGCCAACCTATTATCGGGTATCGCCGAGTACGACCACCTAATGATATCAACCCTTCTTTCCCGCAAAGGAGGCGTCAAGAAGTCATTCTCGATGTCGGCATTCTCGCTCGATCTCCGAGCCGCTCATTGCCACCTCGCTTTCGACCAAAGGAACATGGAGAAGTTTGATGGTTCCCAAAATCCCATCGAATTCCTTCAAATCTACACAACGATCGGTCCGAAAGCAGCAGGAGGAGGAGAGCATGTAATGGCAAATTATCTTCCAACTGTGCTCGGGATCCGCCGATCGTGGTTACCGAATCAACCACTCGAGTCGATTTACTTTGGCAACACCTCTCGCGATCTTCTATTAGCAAATTTCCACCAGGCACTTATAATCGCCTCGAAAGGAGGATGACTTGCACCGATGAGACAGAATGACAACGAGACCTTGCGCCAATTCATCAAGCGCTTTAGTCAGTTCGTAATTCAATTCGAAGTTTCGATTCATCTCACATCGAGCATCTGCCAGGAGTCCGTAGTAGGAGAATAACGAAGACATTGCTTTAAACCCACCTACTGCTTGCGAACTCTTCGAGATGGTCGATCGATATGCCACCGCTTCGAGGCGGTCGAGTGGAACAATACAATAGATCGAGAAGACAATACCTCTCGAGAGCCAAAGCGACATTGGTAAGAAGAAGGATAAAAAGCAAAAAGTCCAAGAACAAGGCGAAGGGTCAAAACTCCAAACCAGCGGTTCCAAGGAGGTATTGGTCATGAATGATAAAGAACCACGCACATCCAAGCCGCACCGACAGAGGCAAAGGTAAGCGCCTGATCGGAAAAATGATAAGCCTAGGTGGTGTCCTTTCCATAAAAGGAAGGGCATGACCTTCGCAACTGCCGGGTCTTCCAACGAAAGCTTGAAGACTAGTACAACGGCAAAGGACCACTTCCCACTCTCGAACAGTAGGTCAAACAAGTGGTCATAAATCTTCGATGACGAAGAGGAGATGCTGCCTGTGATCCGCAACACACCATCGAACACATCTACGGGGATCATCGGCATATGAATCAAAGCGACGACTTAAGGTCACGAACGTGAGGTAAACTCCATAGATCCTCCTCTCGTCAATAAATTATCAAGTGGTCTGAAGTCACTATCTCTTTCGAGAAGAGTGATCGCCCGATTCTTCGACTTCGACCGTGTCGATACTAATCGTGGTCGAACCCACCATCAACAATTGTCGGGTCAATCGAGTTTTGCTTGATGGTGGAAGCTCGTTAAATATTTTATTTATGAGTGCTCGATGACATGCAAGTACCGGGACCAAAGTAAGACCGACGATACTCTTTCCATGGATCGCATCGGGATCTTCGCCAAACCAATTGGTCAAGTTTCTTCCTTTAACATTTGGTTCACCAAGTAATTTCAGACGAGAAAATCTCCTTTGATGTGGTCGATTTCGACATTTGATATAACGCCATACTCGGACGACCAACTTTGGCAAAATTCTTAATGGCTACTCATTATGGATATCAATGTATTAAGATGCCAGTCCCAAAGGAGTAATCACAATCCATTGTGATAAGAAGATGGCGATACCGCGATCACGATCCTCGAGATGGTAGGACAAATACCAACTCGAGAAGAAATCACCTTCGACTAGCAAGTCGGCCTAAAAGCTGCACCAAAGCCGAACGACAAAGTCAAAGAGGTTCCTCTCGACGCAGGGAGCCCTCAAGATCGCTCAGACGGGATACTTCCGACCCCAAATAGGAAGACGCCTCATCACCTTCCTCCGAGCTAACGCAGATGTATTCGCGTGGCAAGCATCCGACATGCCCGAGTCCCTGTGGAGGTGATCGAGCACAAAGCTAGCTTTTACTACCGACAAAATACCCGTAAAACAAAAATTGCGGAGATTTGCCCCGATCGACGAGATGCTATTAAATCGAATTGATAAGCTACTTAAAGGTGCTTTATAAGAGAGGTCAACCACCGTAATGGTTGGCTAACCTCGTAATGGTTAGAAAGTCAAACGGCAAATGGCGATAAAGTGAGACTTTATCGATCTTAATAAAGCTTGTCCAAAAGACGATTTTCCTTTACCTCGTGACGATCGCTTGGTTGACTCTATCGCAGTTGTGAAATGTTAAGTTTTTAGACGATATTCGGATACCACCAGATCAATATGTGTCTAGACGATGAAGAAAAGACCGCATTTATTACACCATTTGGTATATTTTGCTATGTCAAAATGCCATTTGGTCTAAAAATGCCTAACTTTTTTCAACGCTTGATGTAAGCAACTTTTTCATCTCAATTAGGCCAAATCTAGAAGCCTATGTTGATGATCTAGTTGTCAAAAGCATCAAGAGACTTAATCATATTATCGACCAAGAAGAAACGCTCGACAATCTCGTAAAACATCGCTAAAACTTAATCTCGAGAAGTGTGTATTTGAATCTCTTGAAATTGCTTGGATTCCTAGTATCAATACGAGGAATCAAGCAAATCCCAAAAGATAAAAGCCATTTTAGAAATGCGCCCTCAACTACACGGAAAGAAGTCCGTAAACTCACTTTGGGTGCATGGCGGCTTTAAGTCGTTTCATCGCACGATCGGGAGAAAAGGGACTACCTTTCTTTAAACTTCTAAGGAAACACGAAGGTTTTGAGTGGTCGAAAGAGGCAAACGCTGCTTTGAGGATGTCAAGAGGTACCTTACGAAGGCTCCTATTCTCGGTCTCTCGAGGCCGTAAGAAACGCCTTGGTTTACCTAGCTGCCACGCCACAGCAAGAAAGCGCAGAGTGGTCGAGAACGTGAAAATGTACAACGACCACTACTACGTAAGTGAAGTTTTACACGGACCTAAGGAGCGCACCCTCAGTCCAAAAGCTTCTATATGCCCTCCTCATGTCTTCGAGGAAATCGGCATTATTTTCAGCGCACAAACTAGTTGCGGTTGCCCGAGTTTCCCTTGGGAGCGATCCTCCGTATTAGGGAAACAATGGGCGCATGGCAAAATGGTCAATCGAACTTGGGAAGTTCGACATCCATTTCGTGTCCCGAACGGCCATTAAATCCCAGATCTTGGCGCACTTTGTCGCCGAATGGACAAATCTCAACTCGCTCAGATCCCCAAGACGATTCCCACGACCGATGGATCTATGTACTTTGACGGTCGCTTACTTTAAGTGGCTCGGGTCGGGTGGTCCCGTATCTCCTACCGAGAGACCTTAAAGTATGCCATACAATTAAACTTTCGTGCCACTAATAATGTGGCGTATCATCGAAGGTTTGCTAGTCGGTATACGAGCAATGAAAGCGCTCTCGATTCGCCGACTACTCGTGAGAAGAGACTCTCAACTAGTCGTGAATCAAGTCGGCAAGAGTACCAAGGTTTCTAACCCGACAATGTCTCGGTACTTATCGGAAGTGCGAAGCTAGAAAAGCATTTTTAGGTTTCGAGGCACAATTCATCCTCGAAGGATAATTTCTCGCAGACCAGCTTGCTCGAAAGCTTCTTCCCGATCTGAAGTACCAAAAGGAGTCTTCTTGGAACAACTCGAAGCCTTCTCGTCGACGAGCCGAGACACCTCCTATTGAGACAAATTCTCTAGAGTACGAGGATACATGGATGGTGCCCATCTATGATTATCTTCGTAGGGTTTCAGACCCAAAGACGATCTCGAGGCGCATCGCTTATCCCAAAAAGCCAAAATGTATACTTTGGTTGAAGGAGTTCTCTATAAAAGGGTATTCAAGGGGTGCTCATGCGATGCATTCCGCAGAGCGAAGGATTAACACTCCTTCACGACATACATGGTGGCATCGTGGAAATCATGCTTCCTACGTAACGCTGGTCAAGGCTTTTCGACAAGGTTTTTATTGCCAATGACCCTATACGATGCTAAAGAGTTGGTTAAAAGTGTGTCCAAAGGCGGCTTCATAGCAGCAAATACACCAACCAAATCGGGCATTACAAACAATACCTCTATCTTGGCCTTTTGCAACCTCGGGTCTTGATATCCTAGGACCGCTCCCAAAGCTCCAGAGGTTTCGTTCCTTTTGTGGCTATTGATACGCTCACAAAATGGATTGAAGCCAACCTCATGGATCGATAACAACGGAGCGGCAAAACGGTTTATGATGAGATGCGAATTACTCGATTTGGAGTACCGAGTCTAATAATTACGAGATAATGGTAAGCAATTTTCGGCGCAAAATTTCGTGAATTTTATGACGAGTTGGGTACCAAGTTGTGTTATGCTTCGTGGCCCATCCCCGAGTAATGGGGTAGTCGAACGCAAACGGCCAAATAATGAGAGGAATTAAGACTCGAAGTTTTCGACCACTCGTCAAACGCCGGGGCTTGGGTACAAGAGTTACCCTCAGATATGGGCGCTTCGCATAACTACCAATCAGACACAGGAGAAACACCTTTCTTTCTAGTCTTGGTCTTTGAAGCCATGCTTCCTCCTAACTAAAGATACGGTCAACACGAGTCTAAACATTCACAGACTCCAACCAGAACAAATTCGAGTAGATGATATTAATCTACTTGAAGAAAGGAGAAACCAGCCCTAATTCGCTCGGCGGTCTACCAACAAGCCCTGCGAAGATACTACGATCGTAAGGTCCAACCTCGCAGCCTTCTTTCAGAGGTGACTTGGTATTGAGGCTTTGCCAATCCAAGTCTAATCGAACAAACTTTCTCCCAAGTGGGAAGGTCCTTACACGTGGTCGGGTTACTCGCCTAGGGTCGATGCGATTGGCAATGGAAGACGGCCGTGTTCTCTCGAATTCTTGGAACATCGACCGCCACGCAAGTTCTATGTGTAACCAATCATTCGGACAATAAAGACTCGTGTTTTCTATCTCTATTGTCTTACTTTTGAGTAGTGCTTTCATAATTTTTCGACTATGTTTCAAACACCCGCTTTTCTTTACACCGGTCGCAAGGCGATAACATCACCTAGTCGGCCTCTCCTCTCTGCATGTGGTCCTGCCCACTAGAAGGAGCTTCCTAGTGTCAACTCGTTACTCGCTTTTGTTGCCAACACAAAGAACTCGGGTTTTATTTAGTTGAAAAAATTTTTGAAGGCCAACTCCTTTCACCTTAGATTATTTCTTCACTTCATTTTTGAAAAATATTCTAAGCAGAGTGCACTTTTAAGATTTATTCAATTTGCCTTTGGTGTATTCAATTAGTCTTAACTAAGTCGGAGGAAGAAACACATCTAGTCAAGTCTCTCCTCTCGCACGTGGTCCTCGCCCACTAGAAGGAACTTCCTAGCATCGCTCGGTTTCCAACTCTTGATAACAGGCGGACTTATTGAATCCTCCAAAGAAGGGCGAACTAATTTTTGAAGTTCTCTCGATGTTTGTTTAACTCAAGTTGTCGTTCTCGATTTAATTAATCTAGTCTGAGATGTTAACATTACCTAGTCGAAGCCTCTCCTCTCAAGACGTGGTCCCGCCCACTAGAAGGAACTTCCTAGTGTCAATTGCTACCACTCTTTAGACCGATTGCATGACAATTGTGGCCAAAAACTACAAGTTAAACAAACCTCTCTGCTTTGAAACCCTTTAAAGACTATTTACTTAGTTTGTCTAAACAAACTCAAAGAAATAGTCGAGGGCTAGGATAATTTGATTTCAATTTTAGTCTTTAAATTGCTAATTATCTTTTGAGTTACTAACTACTCGACAAGATGATTTGTAGAGATAAGACTATTTACTTAGTTTCAACAAACTAAGCAAATAGTCGGGGCTAGGATAAAGTCATTAATTTGACTTCAATTTTTAGTCTTTAAAATTCTTAATTATCTTTTGAGTTACTAACTACTCGATAAGATAATTTGCGTGAAACAAGATGGATCGATATTACATCAACAAAAGCTTGTTTTTCACGTGTTTATTACAAGCTACTCAAGAGGGAGATCCCAACAAGATCTCCTCTGAAACTTTCCGACTAACCGATTGCATCTCCTCCATCGACGCCTTCCTTCGCTTCAGAGCGATAAGTCGGCTTCGAGTGGTTGCACATTAAGGTTGGGGTCATGAGCTTTAAGTTTTGCTAATGCATAACTTATCGCAGTTTCGACCGCTTCCTTTATCGATTCAAATTTTGGTTGGCCTTCGAGTAGTCACCAGATCTTGCAAAGTCCCGACTTGATCCCCAATAGTACTTATGTGAGCGGTTATCGATCATTTTGAGGAGTCTTTCCTCACTATGTAGCTCACCAAGCACATTGTTCAGAGCGTGATGTTGCCTTGAAGTTTAATCTTCATTGCTTCCATCTCTGTTGGGTACAAGTCGAAGCCTCATGAAGCTTTTTGTTTTCACCACTTGTTACGAAAAGAATAAGATTGGCCAAACAAAGATAAACTTCTAGAGGAAAAGAAAAGAAAAATAATCACGGGTAAAAGAATTTCTTACCCACTAGTCGAGAATCCAACTTCTTGACCTCTTCATTATGGGAAGCAACGGTCTCAAAGATGCTTTTTCTCCCATGATCTAATGTCCTCTCGTGATTCTTCTTTGCAATAAGGACGGTGCAGTTATAAATCATGGTTTTTCCGTGATTTCAGTCTCGAGCCTTCCCAATTCAAGATCCATTCCTAGAAAAGAAGTGAGAGTAAGAAAAGGAGATAACTCAGAAGGAATTGCAGTAAAGAATTACTTACCCGATATTCGAAGTTCTCGGCGTCTCAAGATCTTGATCTTTATTTTTGGACATACGAGTAAGCTCGTGAATGACCAAGTTTTCTCTTTGACTTCATTCTCGAGCTTTCTCATCTCATCTTCTTTTACGAAAAGAAGCGAGAGTTAGATAAAGATCAAAGTCGTAAGCGCCTTAAGTTCAAGACTTCATCGCTTATTCCTTCCTCGCAATTTTGCGCTTGCGAGTTGGCTTCTTTAAGTTTCCCCAAAAGGAATTCTACTTTTTCCCATAGCTTTTTGACTCCTCTTTTTCATAATCGAGCGAGTCGGCTAAGGTCTTTAACGCCACCGCTCAACCCGCAAAGGATAAAAGTGAACATAAGCATTGGTCAATCGGTTGTAAGTTCTTCTACAACCATCGATCTAGTCGTAAGTTTTTCTACGACAAAATCTCATGGTCGTAAGTTCTTCTACGACCATCACCTATTCGTAAGTTCTTCTACGACAAAGCCATCGGTCGAAGTCTTTAACGACCAGATTACCTAGTCGTGAGTTTTTCCATGACAAACCCCGAAGCACTATATAAGTAGTCAAAATGATTATGAAAAATAAGGACTTACCACCCTCTACCTGCTTGCGAGTTCCTCTTTTCCTGTCATGACTCTAGAAGTTGTCGATGATATTCACCGACAACGGCGATTTGCTCTATGGCTTTCTCGCAAAAGACAAGACAAAGGAGAAATAAGAGAAGATTATACTGTATGTATAAGTATCATCAAATACTTACATTCATAGTTGATCGAGCAAATATTGAGTAAACCACTGGGGTGCTTCAAATTCGTCCCACTCTCTCAACTTGGTCCCACCAAACCTTCTCAAGGCGCCATTATCAAAAGTGTTCCCTCTATTGGGAATGTCTTTGGGATGGAGGACTCGGTGGCGAGATCTAAAGCGTAAGACCCCACTATGGAAGCAGGGCCAAAGAAATCGTAATGTAAATTGAAGTATTCTTCATCTTCCGATTCTGAAATTGTAGTTTCTCTTGGGTACCGTGAAGGAGGTCTCAAACGATTTCCTTCCCCGCGGTGGTCGTGCACATCACCACCTTGGGCAGAGGCTTCTGCGACTTCCTCTGCTGGTCCCACGACCACGCTAGTGGTCATGGCGACTATCTCGGTTTGTCGTAACATTTGCCTCAATAGGTGTAGCCGCTACCTCGAAGAGTAGTAGTCGCAACCTCGGTGGTCATGGCGGTTACCTCGGTGGTTGTAGATGCCACTCAAGAACTATGGTCACGCCTCGTTGGCTATAGCTACGACTTCAGGATCGTGACAACCGCTTGAGCCACGACTTCTTCTACCACCGGCCGAGGATGATCCATCGACCACTTCCTTGTTGTCTCTCCAAAGGCTTGGAGAGGTAGCAATAGGCTTCTCAATGGAAGCATTCTCGAAATTCAAGGAGTCGGGCTAAAAACAACAAAGGGATAGCAAGTCAAATTGTGGAAAGCAAAAGGTAAATGCTGTTCTTACACTTTAGCTTGTTTCACATACCTCTGCGTCCTGGACTTAATCAGAAACTTTGGAGCCATCTTCCCGATGGAAGAATTCTTTGACTTCTTTTCTCGACCACGCCCCGTCGTAGTTCAGAGATGGGGAATAGGTTCACCATGACCACATCTCGGTCGTGAGTCTTGAACAGGACCATCTCTATGGTCTCCTGACTTTCCGGAGGGCCGAGATCGGTCTCGATCACTCCAAGAGCAGCGCTACCCTCAACGGTAGGCTCTACCGATCAACGTTGTCCTTCACAAAAGACATAAACTCCTTCCGCCTCTCCTTTTCTAGGTGCTTGCAAAACCAGAAGTGGCGTAAACTACGAAGATTTTTTTTGTCATAATAGAAGGGTACCTTGGCCTTGCGAGGTTTGCGCTTAAGAGGTTCAATGCTTCGACCTCCTCGGCCACCGCTTCACCTCGGCTTCAATCAAGGCTATGTTCCCCACGTGCTTTGCAGAGGATCCGTCGAAGGGCTAGAACTCGAGCTTGCTCCTCCCTTGTCAGCGGCTCTTGTAAGTCGACGTCTCTTGGACGGAGGAGCTGAGCCTTTGTCTTTTGTCAACTCTGCACCGATGGTTATCAAGATAGACTTCTTCGTCGTCAGTTCCGACGATTTTCCATACCTACTTTACGTAAAGCAAAAGCAGAAAAAGAAGAATTACTAATCGGTCAGAAGACCTTCTCGACCGAAGATCAAGTCGTAAGTTTTTCTCGACCTTTCCCCGACCCGTAAGATTTTCTATGGTCACTACTAAGTTGTAAGTTTTTCTACAACATTTCTCTAATCGTAAGTTCTTTCTACGACTATAAAGTCCTAAGGATAAAATCAACTACTGATTACCTTTAGGCGAACCATCCTTTCCTCTGCGGATACGACCGCAAGGATCTTAGGAACCGCCACACTAAGTGGCGAGGCTTCGCAAACGCAGTCGACTCTAACGCCAATCTCCGCCGGTGAAAGATCTGCTCAAATAGATAAAGGCATTCTTTAAACAACTTTGCAGAAGACCAAACCGAGAGCTAAGTCAAAAACTACTTACCTCCCTCGTAGTCCCTCGGTCGGGTCTTTTGGCCCGTGTACCTCCACATAGGAGGCACTCGTTTCTTCAAAGGACTAATTCGACGTGTGATGAAATCCTTCACCACATGCCATCCAACAACCCTCTCGCTTTCAAATCCTTGATGGCTTGAATATAGGGGCAATTGATTGATATCCCGGGAGTCGAATCCCGTGAAGCTTTCTTTTCGGCAACCTTCCTTCAAAGAAAGATCGCCTTCGAGGTGACTTTCCAAGAAACCACCTCTTCCTCCACAACGGCCATGAGGACCGAGTGAACATCTGAATATACTCTTCGACTTCCGTCATGGAGCTTCAAACCACAACTTCGGCTATCCCAGCATTGTCAAGCCATTCCAGTAGAAATACTTGAAAAAGCTCAAGATCCGCTGGAATTCCTAGTCACGCCTCACACGATATATTTAATACGCCAAGATGGTGATGGAATTAGGACCAAGGTTCACCAATTCCACTCCAAAATGCTCGAGTATCAATGTGAGAAAGGGTGAGCGGTAATCGAAGACCACACTCACAATACCGAAGACGGGGATTTGTCCTTCCTCCCGACGGCCATTCTTTGCTTATCTTGCCGAACCACTTCACAAGAACTTTCTCTGGAATCTTCCCAAAGATTGACAAGGGTTTGCATCTTCGCCAGATCCATCTCCGACTCGCCCATTCGGAAACTCTCCCGCCATTTTTCTCGTGAAGAGGAGATTTTCGAACGAGTTGGTGGCGGAGAAGACAAGAACTTGATGAACAGAGAATGATTTAGGGAAAGGTAAGATCTTAGGTTTTACCCCCCGGTAGGTATTTATAACCACGCACCTTGAGCCGAGGCGTGACATTCCAAGGGTCGCCATTGTCTCGAACCGCTTCAACAGAACGAGTTAACGGACGCCGTTTGAGATTCCCAGTGTGTCCGCCGAGAAAATCAGGTTTATGCTTACACCTCAAGCGAAATTACTTCCTTGGTTAGATCTTTTCAACCAAAGGAAATGATAATCGGAAAGTTCTTTCTTCCGATCACTATACTCGACCACCTCGTGATCGTAGGAATGCTTTTACGACTACTTGATGGTCGAGGTAATTTTCTTGACCAAGCATATTTACGGTCAAAGTAGTATACAATCGAAGAGTTTTTCCTTCGACTATTTTTCACGATCCTCTCGTGGTCGTAAGACCATCTATAACTCCTTTACCAAGTAAGTTGCTTTCACTTGAAGTCAGGGGCTAGATGGCGAGGATATAATAATCCTCATTTTATCTTTTATCTATAATTCTTATTATAGGTAAATATGACGTCATGTGGACCACGAGTATACCCTTAATGTTATGAGGAAGAGCCTAATGGGTGGTCGTAAGTTCTTCTACGACCACCCCCATAGTCGTAAGTTATGCTCGACTACCCCATAGTCGTAAGATATGCTACGACTATCCCATAGTCGTAAGTCTTGCTACGACTACCTCATAATCGTAGGCTCCTCTCGACTAGGTCAACTACGATCACCTTATGATCAAATAAACCTACGAGACAAGTGGGTCTTATTGATTAAGGGATTCAAATATCATCATCTGTTGTTATCATGAGTAATGACACGTAATACTCCATTATCTACGGTATATAGCATTAGCGGCGTGGAGGAGTTAATACACGGTGATTATTACCAGCGTCGCCCAAGCACGGGAGGTGATGAGGCGCCGCTTATCTCGAATGTAATCGCTCGATCCACGTGACTATAAAAGGCGACAATCGAGAGAAAGGAAGGAGAGGATCAATCGGGCCATCGGGAATATAAGTACTATCTGTAATAGTCTTAGTTTTTCCCCTGATTATTCAGAATACACTCAATACCATATACACACAGGAGTAGGGTTGTTATTCTCTCCGGAGAAGGCCTGAACCTGTATAAAAATCCCCGTGTCAATCCCTCTGCGTGATTCCATTCTAGGAGACCCCCCGAATCAAACAATCTTTACGTAAGTTCGGTTCTAAAACACCGACATTCATAATTTAATTATTCTCTCTAGAATAAATTTGGGGTATTACATTCTACACCCCCCCCCCTAAATGGAATTCGACCCCGAATTCTAATCACTCTTAATGCCAAAGAATAACCATAGCTAAAAACTTACTGACATTACCACGTACCTGCTGTGAATAATTCTGGATATTGCTCGCGCATGCGAGACTCCAATTCCCAGGTGGCCTCTCTCTCAGCCTGTTGTGACCATAGCATCTGACATACCTCAATGTTTTATTCCTCAAAACTCTTTTTGACTTCTCTAGAATTTTTACCAGCTTAGATTTAAAAGATAGATCTTGCTCAATGGTTAAAGGTTCGAGCAGAATTACATGCTCTGGGTCCCTTATGTACTTCCTCAACATGGAGACGTGGAATACATTGTGCACACTGCGCATGGACTCTGGAAGGTCCAAACGATATGCCAATTTTCTAATCCATGCCAAGATCGAAAAAGGTCCAACATACCTCGGGCTAAGCTTCCCTTTGGTACCGAATTGCACAACACCTTTAGTGGGAGACACCTTTAGGAGCACCTAATCCCTCGCTTCGAATTCCAACTCTAGTCTCCTCACATCAGCATAGCTTTTCTGCCTGCTCTGAGCTGCTAGTAGATTCTGCCTCACCAAGGCCACACGCTCAATAGTCTTCTGTACCCAATCCAACCCCAAAACTACCTTCTCACGCACTGCCTCCCAACAAAGTGGTGATCTGCACTTGCGCCCATACAGAACCTCGAACGGTGCGGCTTTAATACTATAATGGTAGCTATTGTTATAAGCAAACTCTGCCAATGGCAACTGATCCTCCCAACTCCCTTTCCAAGATAACACATAGGACCGCAACATATCCTCCAAAGTCTGAATGGTATGTTCTGACTGTCCATCTGTCTGGGGGTGAAATGTCGTACTAAGACGGAGCTGAGTGCCCAGTGCACCCTGCAAACTCTCCCAAAACTTGGAGACAAACTTGGCATCCCTGTCGAAAATGACAGTCTTTGGTACACCATGCAACCTCACAATCTCATGCATGTAAATAGGAGTCAAATCGCTCGCTAAGTTGGTCATGCGGATAGGGATAAAGTGTGCAGATTTGCTGAAACGATCCACTATCACCCAAACTGCATCCTTCCCTCGCGGCGAGCGAGGTAACACAACCACAAAGTCCATAGAGATATCATCACAAGGCCATTGAGGACTATTCGAATAGTTGTGTCCACGGTCATGGACATGCTATACAAAGCCTTTCGTGGATTAGAATTTAGATTAAATTTCAAAATGAATTTTGACACAAATGGTTTAGAATGGTAAATCCTTGTGGGAAATTGGGCGATTAGCCATGTGATAGGAGGGTATCCTTCACCAGAAATGTATGGAGGTTATCCTACTATAAAACTTGACAATTTAAAATCAAAAACTACTTTTAGATATAGAATAATTGCTTTGGAACTTAGTAAATATATTTAAATTGAAAATGTCGCTTTGTGCAAATTCAGCCATATAAGCCTTCCTTTGTTATACCTACACGCATTATAATTCTGTTATTGGGTGTAACTTGCGGAGAACATTTCGTACTCACCTTGCTTAAATAAATTGTTGATCAAAGGAGGAGTACTATGTTGCTAGTAAGGATCTAGACGACTAGGCTATGCCCCTAGACGATTGCCTGTGCCGAATCGTGTGGCCTATTATTATATTTACGCCTTTCGTTATCACGTGTGAGCATGGCCTATGCATAAGAAGTGGCTTGTTAAAAGTGCATATCCAATGAGCATAGTCAAGCGTGCACTCATGGATGATCCTCTCATGGTTTGTCCCACGACGTCCTTTCTCCCTATAGAGTATCTCGAATGAAGCTCCCTTCTGCCCATCTGGAATGCCATGTGCATCTCACCCTTCTTGCTCTTTTCCTCCGTGTACTTGGTGATCACGGCGGGGTAAAGTACTATGTCATTTGCTATGGAGAGCGACGCAATGTTGCTTCGGTCCACAAAGTATTTTGTGGTGCTGCGCATAATTGCATTCACAATACCAACCAAAGGGAGTCACCTCGTGCCACGCATGACTCGATTGTACACATTAGCTAGATTTGTTCTTATGACACCATACCGAGCACTATCCTTGTCATATAGCAATGACCATTTCAACTTACGCTTGTGCTCAATCCAGTCCAAGAAGCATTTTACCTACCTGTCAGTCTTCCTCGTCAAATTAGGACCATCTGTGGGTAACTCAGGCAATGACTTGGGGAGATTTTCAGCGCTTATGGCGGGCTTCTTCACTACCCCCATTTTGTGCGTCCTCGTCCGCTCATCCAGAGTTTTCCAAAGTGCGTCGATCTTTCTCCACTGGTTCTAGTTGCATAGCAGCTTGAAAAGGTTCATCAAGTCCTTATTGTGAAACTGCTTATAAAAGTTTGCACCCATGTGCCTCATACCCCACCACTCTGCAAATCCACCTATGGAAGTGGCTTTGTTACCCTTGTTGTAGCTGAGTTATTGCACTCAATAGGCCTGCATGCTGGTCATGTATGAGGCATGTGTTAGGACGGCCCTATACACCAGAAATCTTCATGTTCCTCATAAGTATCTGCACCCTTGTACTTGTAGTAAGTATCCGCCCCTTGTACTTCCCGGTCAGAAACTTGTCATCCACGCACAAGATCAGACGGCAATGCCGGAATGCACTGATGCATGCATTGAAGGCGAAGAATGCTCGCTTCAGTACCCTCTTCCCAGCGAAATTCAAATGCATGGAATCTTCAATGGCAACATGAGTACCAAGATCCCTATCCTGTATGACTTGTAGTTGTCTTGGCAGGTTGTGGTATGAGTCCTCGAACGTACCAAACCTTGCTTCCAATGCCTTCTGCTTTGCCCTCCATGCCTTAGCATATCTGATTATGTACTGGAACCTTGACTCTATTGCCTGAATGATGGATCATGGCTCAACATCCAGGTTAACCATGGTCTCGCCGTACATGACATTCGCAATAAAGCCCGATGACATGTTCTTATGGGATTGCATTGATTCAGAGACAACACATATGTGAGGGATTAGTACAGAGTATTTCCAGTAGGTGTCCCACTTAGGCTGGAATACATGCACTCGCCAAGGGTATCCCGCTATCTCGCACTTCACGTCGTAGCACCGTGGGTTAGACTTCATTATCGTGAATGTGTGTCACAGCGACAAGACCTAGAATTTCACAGCTTCCTATACTGCCTCCTTGTATTTGTACAAGGTTCCTTGCCTGACCTCACTCTAGTGGTACTCCCACGGTACACGGGATCCTTCGTCCACGACGAGGTTGTCGAATTGGTATGTATTCCACTCAGATGGAACCTAATGTTGTTCCCCACCATGCTCGTCACCAAAACCTTCATCTTTCGACAATGCCTCGTAGTCCCAGTATTCGATCGCCATCCTTTCGACTAGGGCTTCGATCTCCTCACCTTCGTCTGCAATCCCACTAGCTTCCTAGACTAAAGGAGCTACTTCGACCGTGTCTTCATCGGTGACATTAGCAACTCCCCGACCTTCGGTCGTTGTGTGCGTTGCGCTATGGCTGGAGTCCCCAACTTCTTCAACATCACCACCAACTACCTTTTGTTCAGCCGCAGATGCGGGGCGAAGCTTTGACATGTGTATGGGCCAAAAGGACCAAATCCCACCCGCGTTCCCTCGCACTATTCTCGGTTTTAAAACACATGTTAAAACCCGAAAGACTGACATGGGAACCCCAATTGTCAGATAATTGAAGTCAAAAAAACAGGTTTAGTCATTTAGTTAATAATAATGAGTTTATGACATGTGGGACCCCTCTGGTTTATAAATAAAATCATTAAAACAAAAATATGAGTCACTGACAAGTAGGCCCCACATGTAAGTTAATAAAAATCAAAAAATTTAGAAAAGTTGTTTTCAGTTAGAAGAGAAATATGCCTTCTCTACTGGAAAGCGTAAATCTCAGTAGAACTCAGACGAAAATATGCTTTCTCTGTTGGAAAGCGTAAACCTTAGAAAATACGCTTTCGACATCACCTCTTTTTAATTTCTGGAAGTCATGCTTAGGTATGACCACCATGACCTCCTTTCCTTCAGCTGCAATAACTCCCAATGTGTGCCCTGTGGTGACCGGGTGACAAGGTAGCTCAATGTCGGATTGTGCAGAGCATGGTCCAACTCGAAGGTGTAATACAACCACCGCATCACAACACACCATGTAGGCTACTCTGGTCTTGTTAAGCAGATGATCACCGATTGGAAATAATGCAAATTAACCCCCTTGAGACCCTCCAGAACAATCCTTTGACCATAGTAAATTTTGAAATTGATTGTGTCCGACATATTCTACGTACTGCACCATAAACAAGATTTACACAATTAGCCACATATCTAAAACTAAACTACACACCTAAAAGGATGTACTACAACATACTACACTATGTAACCAAACATCTAAAGCTATCTAACCCATTTAGTTAAAAAAAATTAACTGCAAGGTGGAGGACCGGACAGATAGCGCTTCGCTAGCTCCTCTCCTCCCCTCTACTCCTCTCTCTTCCCTCCCCTCTTTCTTTTTTTCCAAAATAAAAGTGAATTTTACCCCAATTTTGTGGGTCTCTTATAAGGGAGTTTGGTGACATGGGCATTCGGATGGCGACAGGACTCCTATCACTAATTCAAATAGCGATAGGGTCATTTCACCATTTGGAATGGCGATAGAAGCCCATTTTGTAATTTTAGTAAGCGGGCATTTATTTCTGTAATTCTATTATAAATTTATTATTTTAAAAAATCCACAAATAACAATAGCCATAAATGGATAAAAGGTGAAACTTTACAATTGAAAGTGCATCTACAAGTAATTATCTATAATTAATTACTAGGATCGGTAGAATCGAGTAGGATTGTGAATTGAGTAGGATTGCATGTAAATTGCGATTATGATCCTACAAAATTTTGCTAAAATCATCAGGTTATAAATTAAGATCCTACCTAAGATCAAATCGGCTCTATAAATATAAGGTTGTAGGATCGGAAGACTTCAAGACTTGAATCGAGATTCTCACAATCTTGCTTGGACCTACATTTGGGACACGGAGAGGTATCATCAAAAAAAAATTCTACCAATTTTGATTTAATTCTATTGATCCACCTAAGCCTTTCAAATGGATTTAGCAATGTAAATGTGTAATGAAGCTCAAAGTGTTTGCATGGTTGCTTCTCATGGACAGATTAAATACTAAAGACATGTTGCGTAGATGGCATTATAACATAGAAGATGAACAATATTGTCCCTTCAACCATTTGCTCTTTGACTGCAGTTTCAGCGCCTCTTGTTGGAATATCATTGGTAAACTGGGATAATGTGAATAACATTCAGATAAAAGTAGGGTGAATTAGAAGCACTACTATAGAAAAGGTATTCACAGACGGTTCAAAAACGTCATCACAGACGGTTTCGTCAGCCGTCTGAGTTTATGGTTCAATCATACATAAGGTCATCACAGAGCGGTTTTCAAACCGTCGCATGATACTCTCTCCTGAGCGGTTTGTGGTGAAACCGCCTGCATGATGACTTTTCTCTATAAAGCCCCAAGCAGTGGCTGCTTGTGCCATTAAAACCGGCATCATATATATGTTGGGTCGCGAGGTAGGCTACGATAGCTACAAACAAAATTTTCTACCACGCAAACTAGGATGCCAAGCAAGTAGATGATCATAGATCGTTACCACGAGCCTTGAGAGCGGGAAGAAGGTTGGAACAACTGGTCCAACGAAGAGCGCGTCGATGTAGTGGTCGTAGTCGATCGTCTCCTCCAGCAACCTCTGCAGTTCCTTGTGAAGATCGCAGATCGTCCTCAAGCACAACAATCGTAGTAGCGCCTCTACAGGTATCCACGTCCAGGAAGGAACAACCGTGCTGTTGATGTGCTAGCACCAAATCGCGAGGAGGCTCTCAGCGATGGCGGCTAGGGTTTCGATAGGGCAACTCACGTCAACTCCTTATTTCCCAATAGCCTCAGCATCTCCTTATATAGAGCCCGTGACGGATCCTATCCAAACACGTTCTTTAATCGTATTCATCTTGGTTTGTTCCAACCGTTAAGTGTGTGACCCGTTAGGTTCATGTGTAGTTTGGTTGTGACTCTAAACCCTTTCCGACCACGAGTCAATGGCGGTTCCTAGCGAGGACATAACGATTCCCGAATACACACAAATTATATCGGACGAACCTTAATGCAATATGATCTCGACTGAGTCCTCATCACTTACAACCGGTCCTATCTCTATCACGACCAGTTCATATTTGATCATGACCAACTCGTAACTCCTTACGACTTGGTTTCGACTACTCTGTGATTACGTTCGACCGATCTAGGACTTGCTTGTATCTCCATACGACGGTCCGTGGTCGGTCGAACTAAGCGCTTTACTCATGTATTCTCCTTTGCCTCACGATATCTGGTTGAACTCTAGGTGAGATGTTGTGTCATCCATGGACTTTTCAATGCTTTCTCGATCGAGTATCAGATAACCTTATGTGGTCGAGCTCTTCGACCACCAGTGGCATGGCCATGCACTTTCTTTATCCGACCACTTCGAGGGGCCCAAAGATATCTCTCATGTTATGTTAGGAGGGGCAAATCCCATATCCGACCAGTCACATCGCTCTGCATGTTTCATAGCATACCCGAAAGCTACCTTTATAACTACCCGGTTATGAGTAGCGTTTGGCAACCCCTAAGAGTGCTATTACACATGTAGGAAACCATGCCGATCTCGTGTCTAAGGATTATACATCATCATTGCTTGAGACCAACTAACGACACATAGAATCATAATAATCTCAATAGTGTCTCAAGGTGGGTCTTATCCAACACCATGTTCTCTAACACGTGTCCACATTATTGATTCGATATCCCTATATCCATGACCGTGAAACATGGTCATCAATCAATACATATCTTTGGTCAGTAGAGTCACTAGTGTTCCAGCCGGTGACTTTCGACCGAGGATACTTTTAGAACGACATCATCATAAGTTAAAAAAAGCTTCACCAACAAGTCACATACTCGTTAATCTTCATGGTGATGATTCATTCAAGGAACAAGATAACATATTATCAAATATTGTGAACATAATGAAATATAATCATCTCTATGATTGCCTCTAGGGCATATTTCCAACAATATATATATATATATATATATATATATATATATATATATATATATATATATTCATAGTCTCTTAGCCACTTTGTGGGGATCATCCACCTTGACATGAGAAGGATGAGGCGGTAGCCACAGGCAATCTCATTGAGCCCTGCAAGTTTAAAAAGTATGGATGCAAGGAGATCGTCGGGACATCCACCTGGATGTTGTCGATAGGTAATTGGAGGTCGCTATATTTAGAAAGTGACGTGGACGCGCAGGTATTCCGACTGGGAAGTGGCATCATGTATCAGCAACTAACCATTCTTGACATGTAATCATCTTTAAACCCAACAAGAACACCAAGCAACCATTCTCACATTTCAAAAGAATTCTCAACTTGTTGCTTGGTGTTGTTGTTGGGTTTAAAGATAATTACATGCTCAAGAATTGTTGGTTGCTGATAGATGATGCCACTTCCCAGTTGGAGTACTCATGGCCCACGCCACTTTCAATATAGTGACGCCCAATTACCTATCGACAACATCCGTAATTGGATGTCCCGACGCCTCCTTGATCCATACTTTTTAAACTTGCATGGGCTCAATGAGGTTGCTTGTGGCTACTGCCTCATCCTTCTCATGTCAAGTGAACGACTTCAAAAGTGGTCATTATATATATATATATATATATATATATATATATATATATATATATATATATATATATATATATATATATATATATATATATATATATATATATATATATATATATATATATATATATATGGTCGGGTTTTAATGGCATAAGCGACCCTTTGCTTGGAGACTTTATAGAGAAGAGATTATGAATGAAATGGTAAGGGACTATTAATATGAACTAATTATCAATTCAATTTCAGCATAAGACTATTAACATCATTACATCATAGAGCAAGGGGACTATTAATATGAACTAATTATCAATTCAATTTCAACATAAGACTATTAACATCATTAAATCACAGAGCAAGGGATTAATATGAACTAATTATCAATTCAATTTCAGCATAAGACTATTAACATCATTGAGCAAAGCTCAAACCCTACCACCACACCAAAGAGGGTGATACCTCAAGATGCAGTGTAACCACGTGGCGACCCACCACCAAAGACAACCCACATCCATCTCCTTCACCTTGCATAAATCACACAAACATTAGGACACAACTTAAGGCTCAAGCATAAAATCAAACTCAACAAAAGACATTAAGCTAACAGATCTAGAGGAGAATAGAGGAGGATGGGGAAAGCAAAGCCCGGCCAAGGCCCGAGCGTAGGAGGCTGAGCAGAGAACCAAGCCATGGCGGCGGAGGTGACACGCGGGGTGGCGGCGGCATCACCATAGTTATGGCATGACCCTAACACTACACAAGACACTACTATCGTACGAGTGTCTTGTGCAAGTCTGATCGTGTCTGGCCCGCGGCGGCAGTGGCGATTGGTCGAGGCGGCTGCACTCATGGTCAAGGCAAGCGTCGAGGTGAGAGGAACAAACGAGTAAATGTTGAGGAGTGACGAGTTAGTAGGCGCAAACCCTAGCGGCCGGGTCCTACTAATAAAGAGACTTATCACAGATTTATTCTATTATGGAACTGTCGGTTATAATTATCCCAGACAGGTTCCATAATGGAACCGTCCGTGAAATGGGACATATCACAAACGGGGAACCGTCTGCGATATGGGACATATCACAAACGGTTCCATTATGGAACCATTTGTGAAATGGTTTTTTCTCAAGTATATTTATCTTGTATATACACTTACATGACATCATGAACAAATTGCATGTTTATAAGTCAATTTTGTCATTTAAATATCATGAAAATTTGCTTTTAATTATATATATATATATATATATATATATATATATATATATATATATATATATATCATCGGATATATATATATATATATATATATATATATACATAATTAATTAATTTGTTCCACTAAACCGTCTCGATATAATTAATATTAATTGTAACCTCACCTCCAAACTAGTTTTTTTTCCCACAAAACCGCTCTCGATATATATATATATATAGGACGCTCGTTTCATACTCCTGGGAGTATGTACTCCCTTTTCAATATACCACTTAAACGAATATATTATAGTTCTTCATCACTCTCAAAGATAGTTAAATACCAATTATAAGATACTTCAATGTAACTTGGTTGAAAATTTTCTATTGAGCCCTTTATTTTTGTTATATACCATTTTTCATATATAAAAGAAGTATATACAAATTTTGCTATAAAAAGTGGACTTTCATGAAATGTTTCATAGAATTCACTTTGGAGTATCTTATAATCATTATTGAAGTATACTCAAATAGATAAAGAGGTATCATCATACGATTTAAGTGGTATATGAGAGAGGTACTCCTAGAGTATCATACCATTTCAGGATATATATATATATATATATATATATATATATATATATATATATATATATATATATATATATATATATATATATATATATATATATATATATATATATATATATATATATATATATATAATAATTAACATATAATTAATATAGTAACTTCACCTCCAAACTTTTTTTTTTTTTCATTTTCGAATTTTCATATATATGGCCAAGCAAATAAGGCCATTGCTTACAAAAAGATTTAAAAAAATATAAACCTATAAATAAACAAAGTTTTTCTAGTGGCGGAGGTAGGTTGTTATCTCCGTCTTCAATACTTCATAAGCGGCCAGCGCATCGATCGGGCCAGTTCTCGATCATCGGCAAACAAAGCCTGAAATACATCCATCCGTGGACGCTATCGCTCGAGTGTCTCCCGAAGACCCTCGGACTGTTGAACCAAGAAGAATTGAGCCCATAGGCTCTCTTCCCTTGCTTGAGGGGTCTCGGCCTGGTTGACTCGGTCGTCTGCTGCCTCGATTACGCAGTCTAAGTGACGACAAGCCTCCTGGAGACGTGCAACGTCGTTTTGGAGGACCACGTCGATGACACGGTAAACTCGCCAAAAGTGGGAGATCACCCAGAAGACACGGCGGAGGAGGATGTCAAGACGGCGGAAGGTGGCCACACCGCTTTCGACAAATTCTCTGGCCGACAGAGGAAGACAACTGTTGAAATGAAGTGTTCTTCTGCAAAGACTCAACGTCTGAGAAAGGTGCTCAGACAGGCGCGGTGTAGGCCATCGATGCGGTGACAAGAAAGAGGTAGCCATGATCTGTTTTTTTTATAAGTATTTGGGGATGATCATCTTCGACGGTGAATGATCCTTTTTATAAAACAAGGAATAAATTAGGAGCGTGAGACGAAGAGACGCATCGGGCTTCAATCGAGAGCTGTAGCGCTATTATCACAGACGGTTATAACAAAAAACCATCTATGATATGTAGTAATATCACAGACAGTTATTGTTAAGAACCGTCTCTGATATGTAGAATTATCACTGAGCGATTATTAACAATAACCGCCTGTGATAATTCCTGACGATTTAGCTATGAACCATTTGTGATATTACCTCTTCACTGACGGCTTTTAAGCGCACGAATACGAGATGGTCTCTAAACCAAAACCGTGCAGCGATTGCATATATCTGAGCGGTTTTGGTCAACCGTCTGTGATGAGGCGTCCAGTATTAGCCTTTTTGTAGTAGTGAAGGCTCTTCAACTCAATGTTGCACATGGCAATTTTTATTATCGCAGCATGGGAAATCTGGAAGCAAAGAAATGGAATTATATTTGACAATGTCATGCCAAGCATCCAAAATTGGAAATTTAAGTTCAAGAATGACTTGTCCTGCGTGTACATGGAATTAAAGAGGCAAATAATCTTTTGTCTGGCTCGACTCTATTTCTTCTCCCCTAGAGGTTTGTAACTTTATTTTTTTATTTTCTGTACATAAACCTCTTTATATTTTAATATATTCAAGGTCGGGAATCAGTTTGCATTTGAATTTAAAATTGAAATTAAAATGAAAAGTTCTAAGTGCTTCTGTCCATAATCGGTAGTACTTTTAGCTTTTACTTATGATCGTCTTAGCTTGGTCCCAGTATGACCGGACTTTACTAGCGATAATACCGCATTTTGAAAGGAACGACCAAATAAGTGTTAAGCGGAACGATCGGGTCCTTGACCGGTCGTACCGCAGCGTGGTCATTCCGCATTTTAGTTGGCAGTTCAATAAAACCAGAAGTGATGCAAATTGCCTTAGAATCTCTCACGTAAATCGGTCGTACCGCTGTGGCTAACGGTCATACCGTTGTGCGGTCGTTCGATTTTTGTGAAGCGATTCAATAAAAAGTAACAAGTGCAAATCTGCTCAAAAACTCGGTCTAGAAATCGAGCGTTCGCGACTTAGGGAGCGGTCGACCGTCCGCTTGGTCATTCCGATTTTTATATGGCGGTACAAAAATTCCGCAACCATTGCAAATCTTAGCCAATCTTGAAACCCTCTGAACAGTCGTATCGCTTCGTAGAAACGCAATACGACAAGCAACCGTCGGACGTCTGCTGCGTTCTACTGGATCGTTCATTGGGTATTCAACGGCTAGCTTTTTCCTTTTTTAGTATCTGTTCTAGCCGTTGACTATGCTCGATCGAGTGCGGTCGTACCGCAAAGTGTACTGCGGTCGTTCCGATTTTGCCTGAGATTTTGGATTTCGTCTCCAACGGTCATAATTGTTGGTGGGGGCTATAAATACACCCCCAACTGCTCAAGTCAAGGCTGCTAGTGCCCATTTGACATTCATAGAGCCTTGAGAGCCCTTGCATTCACTCAACACTCAAAAACACTCTTGTGCATTCATTGTGAGCTTGTTGAGATACATTCAAGTGCATTCATTCTCCTAGTTGATCCTTGTGCACTTGAGTGACATCAAGTGAAGACCTTGATCTATTACTCTTGGAGTGTTGCCGCACTCCTAGACGGTTGGTGGTGGAGCACGGTGATCTCTTCAAAAAAGATTGTGAAGAGGCCCGGTGCAAGCTTGTGAGTGGTTCGGTGTTCACCATCTCCGGAGCGGAGGAAGAACAACCATAGTGATTTGAGGGAAGGCTTAATTCGTGGAGCCGGCTTGAGACGTCAAGCTTCCTCAACGTGGACTAGTGAAGACCGGCAAGTCTTCGATACCTTGGGAAAAACATCGCCGTGTCTTTGTGGTTATCTCTAGTCTTTACTTTCCGCATTTATATTTCTAGTTTGTTTATTGTGATTGGTTTGCTTAGCTAGAAGTATAACTTTGTTTAGACTAAGTGATTAATTGGTGAAATTGTTAATTTGTTTAAAAATTTAAAAACCTCCTATTCACCCCCCCTCTAGTCGGTATCCTTGATCCTACAGCCCTGGTGGCCGATAGGTGGGGGGATGGGACTCCATCTCCATGGGTACTTGCCGATGGGGAGTAAAGCAGCTACTGTAGCACCGTGGATGGGGAGCTGTTCGGTAGATGGGGTCATGGATTCATGGCCTCATGGTCATGCGGATGGGCGGAGAAGACAAAAGGTTTTCCTTTTTCTAGATTCCTTCTCGGTGTGTGACTAATTTCGATATTTGTCCTGTCTACAGTCTACCTATGTGGCTGGCTGTGTGCCTATCTATCCATCCCTCTCGCGAGATGGCCTAGATGAGCTGTGAACAGTAGTCGCATGCAGACATTGGATTCTCTCATCGAAAGAATATGCGTGGATTAGGGAGCTCCAGCTCCATACATTCACCACTAATGGGTCTAGATAGCGATAAGGACAAAAGTAAAAGGAGAGATGAGAATATACAGTGGTGACTGGTGAGGAGTGAAAGGAAAGATGAGAGCTGACATGACAAAAGTAAAAAAAAATGAAAGGAAGAGAGGACCATGGCCGTTGGTGCTGGAAAAGACAGGGAGAGGGAATCATAGGAAAAAGATAGTGAGAGGCAACGTTCGGAAGCTCAACGATTAGAAACAACGTTCGGAAGCTCAACGTTCAGAAGCAATTCACCATGCCTATAAAACTGAACTCACACCGAACATTTGCCATCCACTCTCATTACCGAGCATTTGCCATCCACTCTCATTTCTTCTTCATTCATTTACTTTCTCATTTCTTCAACAGCTATCTACTCTCCCTATTTGTTCACCATCCATCCATTATGTTGCCAAGGAGTCGGAGCACCAAGGAGCTCCCGAGCGGTATGCTACCGAGGAGTCGGAGCACGAAAAGGATAGCAGGGCGACTTAGTGTAAGCTCTCACGTCGCTCCCCTAGTCCTCCTTTGGCTCCGACTCCCGTTGTTGCTCGCCAGTTCTCGTCAAGTATGGAAGACTACGGCATGGATGACCGTCATATGGACGGTACAGAGGGCTACGAGGAGTATCAGGGCGGTCCGAAGCCAATGGGGACTCCAGAGTTCTCCCCCGCATCCACAGACGGCAACATTGGCGGGTTTGGACGAAGGGCGAATTGCTGGAAGCACATGACCTGGAGCTAGGAAATCCACGATGGGCAAACGGTAGATATCACAACATGTAATTATTGCCAAGCTAAATTAGCGCTTGCTACAATTTGCGAGGACAGGCACTTGAACCAAAGACTACAAGACATGTTTATGCATAAGATCGGGCGCAGAGCCGAGGGGAAGGAGTACAAACGCAGCTAAACTTCGAGGCCGATGGCTCTGTAAGTACTTGGGTATAAAACCTGCTTTCTGCCCGTGAGGAAATCGCTAGATATATTATTACGGAAGATCAACCGATTAGGATGGATGAAAGCCGCGTGTTCGAAAAAATGATCCAACGCGGCTTTTGCCCACAATACCAACATGTTAGTAGGAGAACCACTACATCCGATATTTTATGGCTGTACCATAAGGAACTAGCAGAGCTAAAAGAACAATTCCTACAAGTTCATTTCTCTTTTGCTATAACTTCAGACATTTGGACATCATCACACCAGAGAAGTGCCTACCTTAGTATTATAGCCCATTATTTAGACGACAATTACAAACTAAACAAGAAAGTCATAGGGTTTAAGCCAATTAACGAATCACACACGGGAGAGGCCCTTGCCGAGTGTATACTACAAGTACTTGATGATTTTAAGATAGATAATAAGATTGCTTCTATCACTCTTGATAACGCATCAGCGAACACGACTGCTATGAACATCCTCACCCCAAGATTGCAGACGTATATTGGTTGTTATGTTCTCCACCAGAGATGCGTATGCCATATCTGAACATCCTCACCCCAAGATTGCAGACGTATATTGGTTGTTATGTTCAAGACGGTATGCAAGCGATTGGCGAATATTTGAACAGTGCCCGCGACGCCGTTCGCTACCTCATAAATTCCCCACAAGTGGCAGCCAGGTTCACAGAGTACTGCGCAGCCAATGGGAAGGAGCCAAGAAAATTCGGTCTTGACATGAAGGTGAGGTGGAACTCAACCTACATCATGTTAAAGAATTTACAAGGGTATGAACATGTTATATCTGTTTTTGTCAATGCTAACTCTCAAGACAATGAATTGGTAGTTACCAATTCAGATTGACAGATTGCTAGTCATTTTTGACAGTTTTTACAACATTTTTTATAAAGCAACAAAGATGTTATCTGGTGTTTATTACCCTACCTCTTGCTTAGTTATAGAATTTATTTGGTTAATTGTAGACAAGATTGCCAAATCTAGGAAGGATCCCCTTTAGGTCATGCTGTTGAACTAATGGAGAAAAAGTTTATTAAATATTTTAGTTCTATTTCACATGTGTATTGCTTTGCTATTATTTTCGATCCTACGAAAAAGTTGCCAGGTTTGCAAATGGGTATGGAGGGAATAGGTGAATGCCTTGGTCTTGATTACTTGGAAGCTTTTGCACATGTCAAAGAGGAGCTTTTTCGTGTTTTCCGCATGTATCGTGACAAGTTCGGCAGCAGCACGAGATCAGAGACCGCACAGCAGACGCAACAAGGAAAGAAAAGCTTGACGTCCCACTTGTGGAAGAAGCTAAAGGGCAAGTACAGTTCTTCGTCCTCTTAATCTCAAGCAGCCCCCTTGTGGAATTCTGTCTCAGAGCTAAACCGTTACCTGGAGCATGATTTTGCAAACATCGATCCTGATCTTTCCGGTGGAAAGATAGCCTTGCTCGAGTGGTGGAAGAACAACAAGCAGATATTTCCTGTGCTATCACATTTCGCACGGGATGTTCTGTTGGTGCCGGTGTCCACTGTATCTTCAGAAGCAACGTTCAGCATGGTAGGGAGAATAATTGAAGAAAGAAGATCATCCCTCACGCCTAAGAGGGTGGAGGCAATCACATGCGCCAAGGATTGGGAATTGGCTAAAGAGCGGCAACAGCATCAACTGGAGGATCTTGAGATTGTGCAGGCGTACGCTGACCTCGAACGCATGAACGATCTCGATATTGATGAGTAGTTAGTATGTACACATGTTGTTATTGTACTCTTTTCCTTACTCGGGGAACCCCACTCTGGGGCGTAAGGTTTTTAACGAGGCAGTAACATTGTATCTGTAAAATATCAAGAAAATTTCACTTTTTCCCCGAAATATTTTCGTACCCATGTTTTTACGCAATTAATTCAATTTTAACTAGGTTTTTAATGAGGCGGACACGAACGCACGAGAGGAATGAAGATGACGGTCGCCACTGCCATCGCCGCCTCTGCCTCCATCATCAATAGTTACTTAGGGCTAGGCTTGGGCTGGCACGGCACGACCCCGGCACGACGAGCTTTGGGCCGTGCCTGGGCCTGACTGAATGCGAGGTGGGCCGACACGACACAACAGGATGATCGGACCAAACCAACACGACACAACGCGACCCGAAGCACAGTAGATCCAGACCATACTGACACGGCGCTACCTAATTCCCAGCTCTACCCACTACCGAGGCTACCATCGGTCCATCGTACCAAATGATTATACACTCTGCCCTCTAAAATAAAAATTATTGTACACTCTTGCGTCAAATCATTCCTGCACCCCCTTGGGAGTAACTAGTCCTATGTGTTGCGCTAGGCTTTCTCAAATCATTACTGACAGACACTCACTCCAAGATGAGTAGTGTCCCTGTTTGAGAGGGAGTGTGCTAGTACCTAGTAGTACTCCTAATCAAATGCTTTTTTGATAGTGAGATGCAGATTCTACTGTGTCCTAATATGTCCTTACGTAGTTTGACCCGTCCATTGTTCGCCTCCGCGTGGCTCAAAATGTACCACATAAACCCATCCTTACAACTTCCATTAATTTCTCTGAATCGACCGACCTTATCGTTCAAAAATCTTCCTTATTAAGTGTACCAAATTACCCCGATAAAATAACTGTCTAGAAGGGATAAAAATCCACGGTGAAACGTTCACGTCAGGACGGTACGGCCGTAATGTCCCTGAAACACGAGAGGTACAGTTGCGTAATGTTACGTGAAGTTTTATCTGACACGTCCGTGCAGCTCTGAACCAGAAGAGCCCAGCAAGGTTGTACTCCATATACGTACAACAAGATACTAGTAGATACTAGCAGTATGGGCTGTAACTTTTTGGTAAGTACGTAGCTCGCAATGACCGGTATGCAGGGCATACAATAGATAAGCTCGGATGTGTTGCCTAGTTTGTCTGGGCTTAAGCTTCAGCTTATTAGGAAAAAAAAAAGTCTAAATAAATGGGTAGTTTTTTCAACTAGGCTTATGAAAAATCTGTCATTTTAAGCTTATAAGCAAAAGCCAATTAGAAGGCTTTTAGTGGCTTTTGTGGTTGGACATAGTCATTTGTCACTCAACTTCGTCGAAATTACCCACCAATACCATCCATATATAAAAGAAAAATCCTTCAATTTTTCTCTCATTCCTCCGCCCACCTCAATCCGTTCGCCTGCCTCCTCTCTCGCAAGTCGCGAGTAGGGTTTACGCCTCCTCCTCGTCGTCAGGCGTCGGCGACCACATCCCCCAATACCACCGTTCTTCTCCCCCGCGCGTCCGTCCTCCACGCCCCAGGCCGCCATCCACGGCTGCTCTAGGTCCTCGATTCCTCCCCCAGACTGCCGTCCCCAATTCCTCCCCCAAACAGTCCACGCCGACATCCTCAACTCTTCACCCTTACAGCGGATCTGAAGGTAGCATCCCCAATTTGATTTGTTGTGTTAGGTGAAATTAATTTGATTTCTAGGATTAGTACCAGTAGTAGAGATGAATGGTTGTATATGACGCATTCTTATATTTTGGCCTCTGTTTATATCATGACAAAGTTTACTGTTGTGAAATGCTTATGTTGAATGAAAATTGTCTAGATAGATCTAGTTGCTATCAGCAAGGCAAATTGGGATACATTTGGCAACATGGCGTTTTATCATATTTGTGCGAAGGAAGTTGGTGCTGGGAATATATCACCATTGGGATGTTTGAAATCCACTGGCTACAAGAACCTGCAGAAGAAGTTCTTTGAACGGATAGAGAAAAATCATGACAAAAAATAACTAAAAAGCCACCGGGAATATTTCAATAAATAGTACAACTTGTGGAATGGTCTGAGACAAAAAGCAACTGGGCTAAGTTGGGATCATCAAAAAAGAACTATAGCTCCATCCGATGGTTGGTACCTGGAAGGAGCACAAGGTAGTCACAACAGTGCATTCAAGACTACAAGATAATTGCTTATCCCCTCATTTTAACAATTGCATAGGTGCAATCGATGTCACGCATGTA
Source organism: Phyllostachys edulis (assembly GCA_036346405.1). Lineage (NCBI taxonomy): Eukaryota > Viridiplantae > Streptophyta > Magnoliopsida > Poales > Poaceae > Phyllostachys > Phyllostachys edulis. The sequence continues at coordinate 43,090,977 of CM070548.1, read as the reverse complement.
CCTATTATTGTGCCAATGGATGAGCAGGTCGCCCACACTGATCACCATGGATATATGTCTCAAAAAGAGATGGAGGTGTGTGACTTCGACATTAGGTTTACCTTCGTTGTTGCTAGATGGCCGGGTTCAGTGCATGACACAAGGATATTCAATAATACTTTGGACAAGTATTCAAACCAGTTTCCACATCGTCCCGAAGGTATTTGGCTTCTTTCATCCTATAAGTAATTATTATGGTAGCATTCCTGATTTCCATTGTAAACACTTATCTATTTATGATATATAGAAAAATATTATCTTGTTGATGTGGGTTATCCCAATCGAAAGAGCTATCTAACCCCTTACAAATGACAAAAGTATCATCTACCGAAATTTCGACATGGTCGACAACCGAGTGGCAAATACGAGGTGTTCAATCATGCTCACTCATCCCTTTGAAATGTGATTGAGTGTTTCTTTGCCATGTTAAATATGAAATGGAGAATCTTGTTGGCTTTGCCAAGTTACAAAATGGAGAAGCAAACAAAAATTATAATTGCATGTTCACAACATCATCCAAAATAGTGCTTTACGTAATGAACTTTTTGCGATTTGTGATCTTGAGGAAGATTATGATCCAAATGATACACAAGCTAAATCATCTAGAGGGGATGGTGTCAATGGATCAGCAGACGATGATGGAGGCAAGAGCAGTCAATGGATCAGCAGTCGACGATGGCTGCAAGAGGATAAATAGATTATTTTAATATGATAAGTACATGCTACAGTGACAAAATAATTGCATCATATGATCGGATAATATTTGTTGTTTTGTGGTGTTTTGTTTGGTAAGCTAATATTTGCCTTTTATAGTATTTTGTTTCATTACGCAATGTTCAAAATTCATACATGTATGCACGTTCAAATTTGCAGCCAATAACAATTTCTTTTGTTAGGCCTTCGTATCCACACGCATGCACGTACGAGCGATATCTATTTTGGTTCATATGTATACTTGCATGTATCGTCATATTTTCAATTTTCATGCAAAAAAAAAAGTCAAATACATGCATAAATAGGTTCTCCAAACTCTTAAGAGCAATTCAGACTTTTTATTAACCACCCACAACAGAAGAAGACAACCAACTCATAAAAAAGTCGGATTATCAAACACCCTGGCTTGGCTTAAAAGATAAGGTGCTTATAAGCTGATTAAACCCCAAAAAAACTAGCTTTAAGCTATAAGCCAAAAAGCCTAAACCTAGACAAACAGGACATTGTGGTCTCGCTAGAGCTGAGAGCAAGGGCATGTGGGATCATGGGCGGACCCAACAAGGGTCATGGGTGTTCAAGTGAACACCCATTTTTTGTTGCAAAATACCATGTGTTTAATAGATATATTATCCATATATATTGATAATTGGACCAAATATTTCACATTTATACCTCCAAAAGATTTTAGCTCACCCACACCTCCCCTCTCCAATTCGTCTTAAGTAGTGCGACTCAGCCTACTAACCCAATAGCTTTCAGCCCATTCGGATACCCCCTCCCCCCTCAAAGCAAGTCCTCCCCTCTCTCTCAAAGTTGTTAGGCGGTGCTAGCACACGAGTTCATGAGACAACCAGACATTGGGCAAGGCGATTTGGTGGCAAGCGAGAAGGCGAGAGCGGCTCCAGGCTCTAGCTTGACCTTGGCGGTAGCGTGTTGGATAGAATGTAGGAGTAAGGTAGCAAGCGCTAAGAAAGCGAGCATCGAGTGTGACCTAGCCGGGCTGGCGAGGTAGGCCGCACACGTCGATAGCAGCACATGTGCATCCCCGTTCCTCAATTCATCGGTCCCAAATTCCCTATTCAACATTTTTTGCTTAATTATTTCGTAATTTCTCTAAATTCTTTGTGGTGTTATCTCTAATACGAAAATATTGTACTTTTTTTTTGCTATTATGGACCTTTATTTTTTCATTGAATAATATTTTATTAGCTCCGAACACCCATCCGATAAATCCTGGGTCCGCCACTGTGTGGGATATATTAATAAAAAAAATAACCAGGATCTGCTGCCGCGAAGAAAAATAGCTAGCAATTCTCTCATGATCCAATAATCTGATCCGTCGATTAAAGGATCCGATAGAGCAAATGGTGTAGAATTTCAGCTAGGAAAAGGAAGAACAAAACAACAAACCCATGGATTGCGGCTTAAGGATACGGATAGATTACATTAATGAAGATTGAGATGCTTGTTGTTTTGTTTTGTTTAAACTCCTCTGGGGTTGTTCTCCCTGGTGGGCCCCACCGTCCAACTCCAACATCCAAATCTGCACTTTTGACCGGGAATAAAAAGGTGCTTATACGATATATCCCCCCATCATGCCCCTTAGATTAGGGCTTGAATGCCCACATACACACACACCCCCTCTGAGCTTTCTTTCTTTCTTTTTCTTTTTGCTGCCTTTGATAAGATGGGGAAATGATGGGATAAAAGGTGCATTCAAATGGGGTTGTGATATAGCGATGCCTCTTATGGAATGCACCCTTTCCCCAAGAGATTAAACTAAGCAGCAGCAATGATGAAATATCAATCTCAAAGACCCAAGGCCATGCATAGCCAGCTCCTTTCTCTATAAATATTCTCTTCAGTGCAACAGCTCAGGCTTTTTACCGAATAGATAATGGATCTTGACTCTGATCAACTTCCCTTGTTGCAGAAAAGGCCATTGTACGCTTTCCCAATGACTCAGTTTAATAATCATCATCAGCATTAGTTTACTGACCGGGCTGATGCGCCAAGGATACTCCAAATGCATTCATGCATGCATGCTCTCAAGCGCTCAAATCCACGAAATCTTTGATTACCAGCACATCATGCGCGTTGCGAACCACCCTTCATGAACGCGTGCAAATCGCAGTTGAACTTATTAGAATATTTGTTAGAGTTCTCGAGCCTGCATTTTATTGGTGTGGGAACTAATTTTGAAGTGTCATGTGCTTTGGAGGCCAGGAAGAGGCGAAGAGGATAATTAAGACCCGTATGGAACGCAAGAAGTTTCCTGTTCCTCTAAAACTGCTGAATCTCAAACAGAAGAAACGAAGGAAAAATAAGATTGCAATGTTCCGCATCAAAATTCCATTTAGCTTCATCCCATTTGAAAATATATTTGTACAGTACTTCCACATGAATTTATTTATTTGTCATTCTTTTTTTTCTATCACTCTCTAGTTCTCTTCATCAAACTAAGGCTACTCTCAGTGCTCCACCCTGGCTGGTATCTTAAGCCTGCCATGTAGGCAAAATGATAATGTGGCACCATAGTTATAATGAAGAGAGAGGGTACTCTAGTATCTAATCTGGATATCGGTTCGGTCTCGAAATCCAACGCATAAAATTTATTGTGATCGATCCCGTGCATTGGGAAGATCATGCATGTATTGCTTTAATACATGTCACAAATAGGCTACAATGCTCAAATACTAGTAAAGATCGTGCATGTAATTAAATAAAACAGTCTAAGATACTACACCATAAGAAACCATACATTAGGAAAATAGTATCCTAACACTCCTTATATAAAAAAAAAAACTATACTAAGATACTGTCCATTAAAAACAGCCTAAGCAAAGAAACAGAACCTAATTTCTAGTCAAGCTAGCCTACCACGCCCCACCTTTGAAACCGGATAGTCCTACTGTAGTTATTCTTTGCCCAAGGCATTATTGATTTGTAAAGAAGCACAGAACATTTACTGTCAACTGTAGAGAGCCACCTCCATTATTGTCAACAAGTTGCTCTCCCTACTGGTACGTCAAGTACCAATTAAAAATGAGGGTACGTACGCTAGCTACGTCGACAAGTACTCGTTAAATTACCAGACTAGCTAGCTCGGTCGTAACCTAATTGTTTGTATTCTAGCGCATGTGCTCAGCATCTGGCCCGACACCATGGCGTCCTCGGCTCCACCGCCGACGTACGATGTATCGCACCGACGTTCGGCGTCGGCCCGCACCGCCGCCGCCGTCGACCGCATCAGCAAAACCAATGGCCAGATCGATCAGATCGTGGAAGACAAAAGCAGAGTGAAGACCATACAAACGTACATGGAAAATTCCGGGTTTTGCCACCAGTTGTTTTACCGTTTTTGTTTTTGTCATTATTTTTTGTCTAATTAGTTCAGTGTCACTAGAAATATAATTTTTATTGGATTTTGCCGCTATTAGCTTACTTTTCATCAAAATTCTAGAATTGTCCATCCCTTTCTTGCCAAAGTTATCTCCATATTACATCAAGCAAGACAGTCCCTAATCATGTTTGCATTGAAGTAAAATATGTACAGCGAAAGCAGCGTGTGGCTCCTCGATGGCATTTTTATTGAAAATTCCACATATTTGGAAGAGCAAAATTTAATTCAATGACATAGTATGAATTATAGGGAATGGCAAAAACCAAAAAGTGGGCAACAACTAGCGGCAAAAACCGAATTTTCCCAACATACATGGGTAGAGTAGAAAAATTGGTAGATGCATGGGCGTGTCATGGTGCAGGCAAGGACAGAGAGGAGGGAGGATGGCTTCTTAGGTAATGTCTAGTAGACAAGCTATACCACAGACTGGACAAAAGAGAGGTCGGTCCCTTCCTAAGCGAGGCGAGAGGACTGAGGTTGACATCCACTGCTTTCACTGTGGGGCCTTCACACTCACCTCACCTTACCTCACTGTGTCTTGCAGAGAGAGACTAGAGAGAGAGTGTGATGGGGGAGGACCGGAGGAGAGAGACGCTGGACTAGTGGTGGGCAGACGGGTAGCACGGCACCGCACGGGCACGAACCGGCCCGGCTCAACTCGGCACGGCACATCCTGATCTGTGAAAGAAATATGCTATTTCGTGTCAGCTCATGTGCCGGAAAGACAACCTAAGCACGGCTCGAAAGCATGCTTGGGTGGGTTGCAGCCCAATTAGCTCGTCAAGCACGAAAAATTCAAAAAAATCCAAAACAAAATCCAAAAAATAAGAAAACTATGTAGAATTCAGAAATAGATATGAAAAATATATTTAAAAAATAAGACAAGCATATTGAAAATATAATAAAGAGTTTTATTAATGTTCAAATGGCTGGCTCATTAAAACCTTTGCCAAATAAAAACTCAACATGAAAAAACCTTAGCAGAGGAAAACGAGTACAGCCTATAGCTCTACATATATCCTTGTTCTACGTGTCGTTGTCTAGGTATAGATTTTCGAACACCTCTCATAACTCTGGATCTTTCATAGTGTTGTGTTTGTGAATCAGCTTTTTCCCAGTCCTTCACAGTTAGAAGTATCTCTACCATCTCACTTACGAGACGTGTTCTTCTCTCCTCCAATATTCTTCCAAAAAGACTGAAAGCAGACTCGAACTTGGACTTTGTTCCCCACTCCTTGGGTGAAAGGTTGGTCTTGGATTTTGTTGAGAATGTGCCGCTATAGAAGAAGAAGAGCTGGACCCAGAGGAAGAGCCTGCACACTAGATCTTGTCCCACATATTTGTCTTGTCACTTCAGGTCAATGCTACTAAAGGTCGTTGCAAGCAAGACTCTCTGGAACTTATTTTCGTATGTTTGGAAAACCCCATGTAATCGAGAATGAACATCTGCAAAATAGTTAGAATAATCTAACCTTGTAGTATCACTAAGAAGATCAAGAACATTAGCAAATCTGTCAATTTTAGCTCTACGATCTAAAATAAATGCAAATACATATAGGAAAGGGATTTCTTTCTAATATTTTAAGGTATTTAGTTTTCATAGCAAAAACAGCCTCCCTTAAAACTGTGGCATTTTCATAGTTTTTTAAATGACTAGCAATCTGTAAAATACTATGCACAATAATAGGAAATGTTGAATAATAGACAGCGGACAAAGCAACAATGGCCTCATAAAAAATTTCTAAAAACCGAAGTATCTTCTCAGTAACGAACCAATGTTGCTCAGTCAATAGTATACTACCGTCAGTGCTTTGATTGTGCGCTTGAATAAAAACAGAAAAAATGCTCTTATATGGTAAAAGACTCTTAAGCATCACGCAAGTAGAGATCCATCTTACCGGTATGTCCAAACCGAACTTTCTTGGACGTACACCCATCGCCCTGCAGAAGTTCTTATATGCTACTATTCTTACGTTAAAATTATTCAAGTAAGATATCGCATCGCGAAAAGCTTTAATATACGAATTCAACCTCTTCAAACAAGATTTGACTATAAGATTAATAATATGACAAGCGCATCGCGGATGTAGCAAGAAAGAATCAGTGTATGTACTCAACACTGAAGTAAGAATATCCATGGTCCTAGAGTTCGAAGCGGTATTGTCTAAAGTAATTGAGAATATTTTGTTTGTTAAACCAAAGTCTTCCACGACTTTGATAATACAGTCCGCAATATTCTCACCCGTGTGTGCTACATCAATTAATTTGAAACATATAATTCTTTTCTCTATTACCCAGTTTAACCTAATGAGCAACTACACTAAGATAATCCTCCCTATCCCGACCACTCCATATGTCCGAGGTCAGGGCCACCGAAAATGTGCACGTGCTAAATAGTTCCTTTATTTTATTACGGCATTCATTGTAGTATTTTACTAGATCCCTAGTTGTTGTCTGTCTAAAAACGGTAGAAAATATTGGATTATGTGTAGTCCTGATGTAAGTTTGGAAAGCAGTAGACTCCTCAAAGCCTAACAGTAAATCCTCAGAAGTAATTAAATGACAGAGATATTGACAGGCTACCTTAGGATCGTAGTCCTAGCTATGTACCATATCGTCGGGGTTGTACTGCAGCTGCGTTTGCCTCATCATCAATCCTTGCTTGGCCTTACATAAGCAAGTGCCTCGTTCCACGTGTAGACCTTGCAGACAATTCATTCCGACAAATTTTGTAAATAGCGTATGGTACCTCATTTCCCTATGCATCTGGCTTGGTTGTCCTGTCGAAATTCTCCCACACTCCCGATGTAGACGGTCTCGACCTCTTTGCTCCGATGGTCGCCGATGAAGATGTTGTCGTGGAGCCTAATGACGAAACTCCGTCTTGCAAAAAATACTAACAATAAAGTTTGCAAAAAATAGTATTGTACCTCTTTCACTGACTTGCTGCCGAAAATTGAATTTTCCAAATTTTGGCATAATTTTTTTGAATTTTGCCAAATTATCTCATAACAAATTTGAATTTGTACAACAGAATTTCAAAGAGAGATTGAGGAATTGATGGGTGATGAAGGAGGGGTGGTATGGTGGCTATTTATAGAAAAACAAATCGGGATTTATTTATTTTTATTTTTATTTTGCTATTTTTAAAGCCTCAAACCAGATTGCTTCTGCCAGACGCTTGCAAGACCTTCTTTAATGTCGCTTTGCACCACCACCTCCACACCACCCCACACCGGGCGCCCACCCCTCCCTCCCTTCTCCCCCAGACCCCTGCCTGCCTCCTGCCTCCTCCTCCGTCTTGGCAGATCCCTCATCCCTCCTCCCTCTTCTCCTCCAGACCTGGCCCGCCGCCCCTCCTCCTCCCTCTTCTCCTTCGCTCACTGTCGGCCGCGATCACGCCCTCCTCTTCTCCCTCCGCTCCGATCACAACCCGTCCCTCCTCGGCTCCTCCTCTTCTCTTCTTCCCTACACCGTCCTCCTCCTCTTCTCTTCTCCCCTGCTGCCCACACCTGCAGCCACAACCCAAGACCTCCTCCTCACCGTCAACCCCGCATTGCCGCTCTCTTATGCTCTCGGTGCGCCTCTGGCTTCCTCCCCCTCCCCTCTCCGCGTCGGGCCAGATGGGCCGTGTCGGGCTCGTGCCGTGCTGGGTTGTCCTACCATGTCAGGTTGCCAGCCCAAGTACTGCCTGTGCCTTCGTGCCATGCTGGTCTAGCCTATACATAGTATGGGCCGTGCTGTGTCTGAGCCGGGCCAACAGTGACGTGCCTCGAGCCAGTCCATCGGACCCATCTGGCCACCTCTACACTAGAGACGAGAGAGAGAGCGAGAGGAGCGAAAGAAAACAACAGGCCCCGTACCGTAAGAGAAGAAACCTCAGCCTCGAGACAAAGAAAGGCATCTCAGGTGTTTCCCCCCTTTCTTAGCGAGAACGCCCTCACTTGCATCAACAACAAAAAGAGTGCTTCTTTACATGGCGCCACGCACATCCCAACTTATTCCGTTTGATTGGGATTTAGGGAGGAAACCACGTGTGTATCATCATCACAAGGCTCTTTTCTTGCCTTTGTATTGACTTAGCCTCTTTTTTTTTCTCTTGGCAATCATCCTTAAAAACATCTAAAACCAGGGGTTTTATTGTTTTGATGATCTTCCAAAGGCTTGCTCCTCTTCCTCCCCTGCGGGTCACTTTCTTGGTCTGGGATGGTAGTACACTTTGCTTGTTTATACTTGCAACAAGCTAGGGTCCAATACTTGGCCTCCCTTTCCCATTCATTTTTCTATTGACCAAAGAGGAAAAGCAAATAAGAGCTTGATTGCATTGTGTTGGATTATTAGTTTAAGATGGGGAAAAGGGGGAGCGCCTAAGTAGGGCCCAAGGAGAACAACAACGGGCTCTGTTTCCAGGCCATGGCTTAACACCCCTCGGAGAATCATATTCCCAACTGCTACACAAGATGTGTACAAAATATAGTACACCAAGTTGCAAAGGCCACTGAGAAAAAGGCAGAATACACCTGTTCCAGCAATAGTTAGTACTACTACTACTTTAACAACTACTACTACACAACTCCAGCAATGCTGACACCGGAGGAAAAGAAAACAAGGAGATGTGCCAACACCATCCATACTCGCCACCACCTGCTGGCTGCATTACCTCCAATAATTACCCTACTCCGTTCGCCGCGACGACCGCCTAATAAAGTTCAAATCGTAATGATCAGTCAGGTAAAACATGTGCTCGGGCAGAGGAGAAACCAGGTTGGAGCAACAGAGCAACGCAACGCAACGCAGAGAGAGAGAGAGAGAGGAAATCAAATGATACGGGCCACGCCCCCATGTGTTCTACCGACGTAGCAACAGCCTGTACAATGCAGCCTTTTCTCTCCTCGTCCCTAATGGAAGCTGTCCTTGCCTTGTGCCGCCCATTTCGACGCCTCCTTTTTTCAAACCCTAGAGCAGAGGCTCACACCGACCGTTGAGAAAACAAGCAGGGAGGTGCGAGCTGGGACACGAACGGAACGACAAGATGGCGAGGAATCTGAGAGCACGACAGTGCAACGACGATCTTTACGCTAGCTGGGGTGCCCATCCCTATGACTCTATGAGCTCAAGTGCAAGGGGATCGGCAATCACTCTGCTTAGCGGCTTGTACCTCTGCAAGATTGGGAGGCCATGTTTCGATGCTAGGCATTGTTGTCGAAGGCCCTGGTCTGCACCTTCAACTCCGGCTTTCCGCCCGCAACACCCGTCGGGGTGCTTGCGCCTTTCCGGATAGGCCGTCGAGATGAAGCCATGTGAACCGGCCCAATCATGACCGGTTAGGCGACGACGGAGGCAGGGGCAACGGGATGACGACGACGACGGAGATGATGACGACGACAACCTCGCATGATCGCTGAGCAAGGGGAGTACCATTGCTGTTGAGCCTACTCTGGTGAAAACAGTAAATGCTAGGAGCAAATATTGAGAGGGGCAATGCGAGAGCTGCCAGGGCTCAACTTCAACTTTGCAAGATCGCCTAAACTGAAGCTGCTGCTGCTGCTCCTACAGTTGAAACCTCCAACAGCAGCAGGTGTAGCTGGAAAGTGAAGAGCCGTGTAGAGCCGAAAGAGCCTCCTAGAAGATGTACTGCCTTCTTGGCCAACGCAGTTGCAAGGTTGAGGTTAAGCCAAAGCCGAATTCATCAGTCATGACAGAGATTCACAGAAGCTGCCAAACCCCAATGATGCACAATGCCTCCAGAAACAAAACCAGGCACATTTGAACAAACCAGAAACATTAGAGAACCATGGATTTTGTACAGCAGTAGGAATTACTGCTGAGTTGATCTCAGTATAAAAACAACAAAGAAGTTGCTGTTTTGTTCATAGCTTGTTCACAGATGAGCAGAGCAATGGACTATGAGCAATGCAGGAACAAGGTGAAGACGAAACAGTCTGGAAATGTAAGAAGCGCAGAAGATATATATAGAGGCAAACCAGACTGCATTCAACTGCAAATCAATATTATTTGCACAAAAAACAAAATGGTTACACGTTCTTCCCACTTGCGGCGCATCGCCCGATTATGAACATATTGACAAGAAAGACTTCCATTAATCTCTGCAAGTTCAATGGCCCCATAGAATCATATATGGCAAGAGACAGTCATTCGTTAACCAAACTTGGTGAGCAAAGGATGCATATCTCCATCTCATGCCCCACTCCCCACCCCCACCAAAATCTAGAGCGAGGAAGTAAGAATGAACAACATGGGCACAAGGAAGAAATTCTAGAAAGCAAAAAATAAGTAGGGGGGAAAAATCTGGCAATTCCTAGGGATCAAATTCTACAAAAGGCTAATAGAAAAGGGAAGAAGAAACAATTAAAATAGGGGATGTTTCACTGAGGATGTGTCCACATTGCCAGGCTCATTTAGCACATCATCCTCCCCTTCAGTGAGTAACTCCGCATCCTTGTCTTCATCACTGGTGAAGTCCCTCCTCTCGAGCTTGGAATTTGCAGCAACGAACACCAGCCGGTGCGCGCGATCAATGCCACCGGCCAAGCTCCCAGGAGCGGAGAGCCAGCGCACCATCGACGGTGTGCACCTGAACCCCCTAGCGGTCGCATGGAGGAAGATGAGCCGCACCGCCACCTTCCCCAGCGACTTGAGCTCGCTCAGGCATGTCTCCCAAACAAGGCGGCTGCTCTGCTTATTCGCGACCTTCATCTTCCCCGTGGATGGGTCAGGCTGCCGCACCTGCACCGCCTGCGCGTACAACGGGTCCAACCCATCCGACCGCCATTTCATGAGCTCCATCAGTGCGAGGTGCGCCTCCTCCCGCGACACCATTCTGGTGATCAGCCTGTCCACATCCTTCTCCTGATCAGGCGTCAAGCACTTGAACGGCGGGAGGTAACGCCCGCTGGCATCCTTGACCAGGTACAGGGGATCCAAGATGAAGGCCGCCGACCAGGCCGGATGGTAGTTTTTCCTGAACCTCTTCTCGACCACATCCAGGGCGCTGCCTTCATCAATGTTGAATTTATCACACCAATCTCGAACCTTGCCACGTAAGTCCTCCCAGAGTGGCAGGCATTGCCCAACGAGAGGCCTGTCAGCCTCCATCTCCTTCACCATGTCCATGATCAGCTTCACGAGCGCATGCACAGCCTCAACCTCGGTCCAGAACGCCACATTCTGCACCATCTCCCCCATCTCCCTCGCAGCCGAGTCGTCGATGCAGACCAGCTTGTAGGACTCCTCCAGCACGGCGAGCTGGAGAGCGCGAGCAGAGGTCAAGACGTCGTCCAGGCTCTCAAAGGCCGCACGGAAGTCACTGCCGCTGCCGTTAAACGGCACGAGCGCGACGCGGAGGAGCGAGGCGTGCCCGAGCTCCTGGATTTGGTGCCTGTGCAGCAGGGCCCGCACCGTCGGCTTGGCATTGAAGTAGACAGCAAGCTTGGCAGATTTAGCAGCGGCGGAGCGGAAGAGCGGGAGCTCCCGCGCGAAGTCCCGCACCAACCGGGTGAAGCCGTGGATTTGGCAAGACAGGTTCACCATCCAGTGGTGCTTGTGCTCGAGATCATGCAGGGCCTTCGATTTGAAACGGTCCGCGACGATGCCCGCACAATGGTGGAGGTCGTTGGAGGAACCAGAGGCAGACACCGACGCCACGGCATCGAGCAACAACTCCTCGGCGAAGTCGGAGGGCGCCGGGGCGGGCACCGGCACGGCGCGGTGGAACACGGACGTGCCATTGGGGAGGTTGACAGACAGAGCGACCACCTGCTCCCGCCACCCGTCGGCGGCAAGCTGAAAGAAGAGGGCGTCGCGGACGCGCGCGGTGGCGTCGGCGCGGGCCTCCGCGAAGCGGGCGTCGAGGCGCGGGCCCGCGAGGTCAGCCCTCAACAGGTCCGGCAGACCGACGTGGCGGAGGAAGGACCGGAGCTTCGGGTGGCCGGCGGCGGACAGCGACACGCCGCCCGACGACTCGAGGAACCAGTCGGCGAGCAGGGCAAGCGCCGCGTCGGCCTGCGGCTTCGGCAGCATCGCCCCCGGCGACGCCTTGGGCGACTTTAGGCGCTTCACGCTGTCCTCCAGCATGGCAAGCGCGCCGAGGTCCTCCTTGCCGCCGGAGAGCACGAGCGCCGACTGGGCCTGCTGCGGCGGCGGCGGCAGCGCGGGCTGCGGCGGGGAGTAAACCGACGACGGGTCGACGACGACGAGGTGGTGGTGGTGGGACACGGGCTCCGCGGTCGTGTATGCCGGGGGCATGGAGTGACGCTTTCGGCTGCCGGAGTGGTGGTGGTGATGCTGCTGTTGCGGCTGCGCGTGGTGATGGTGCGGGTGGGAGTGGGAGTGGTGGTGGTGGCGCGGCGAGGAGGGCGCAATGGACGAGATGGGAATAGGGGACGATGCCGTCGAGTTGGGCGGCAACGCCTGCGCCGTCGCTTGCGGCGTCTGCTGCTGATGCTGCGAGCCGGACGCGCCCGCGCCCGGCGGCGGCGCGGAGTAGTTGGGGCAGGTGCCGCGCTTGAGGTGCTCGGACGCCGTGCGCGAGGGGTTGGAGGCGGAGAACACGGCGGAGCAGAGGGCGCAGCGGAGCTTGACGGCCTTGGGCGGCATGCCGGTGTCGGCGGCCGGGATGAGCACCGGCTCCAGGTGCGCCCAGTACCAGGCGCCCTTGCCCTTGATCGCCTTGGCCCGCACCGTGAGGAGCCCCTCGTACCGCTTCTGCGCCGCCCGCGCCACCGCCTCCTCGCTCCCCATTGCCGCTGCCCCCGCCGACGCCGCCGGCTCCTCCTTCGCCTCCGTCGACATGCCGACCGATCCCCTCGCCAGAGGACGGACCAACGAACGATCGATCGACCGATCACGCGCCGCGACAAGAACAACAAAGAACCTCCTTTCTCACCACCAAGCCGCTAATCCAATCTCGCGGCGGCGGCGTGGAATTCTTGACGGCCCGAGGTTAATGCTGCAGGCGCCCGGCTTCGTCGGCTGGCGACTGCGACGGCGTCGGTGGCGAGGCGAACCGCGATCGGTACAGCGCATTGGCCGGCGGCGGCGGCCCCGGGCCGTCCATCCACGCGCGGGGTGGGTGGGTTATTTCTTGGAGGTTTTGGGGGTTTAGAAAGGAAGATTTCCGAGAAAACAATGCCAAGGTAGAGAGAGAAAGAGAGAAAAAAAAAAGAGTTTGATAGGGACAAAAGGGAAGGGCACTCCAGAGGGGAGAGATGAATTGAGAAGAGAGGAGAGGGGAGGGGAGAGTAGAAGAGTCTTTCTCCTCTCTCTCTCTCTCAGCCTGTGGCCTATGCTTTCTTCTACCAACAATACTATGTTTTTTCTTTTAGTTCTTATATGCGCCCCTGCCTACACAGACACTTGCCCCCAGAAAATTGAAAATCCTATTGTGGCAGATTATCGTTCTACACTCCCTCGGATTGTTGGCTCCTTGCTTGTGGTGATGAGATAAGCCCGATTTTTTGTAACTCATGTAGTAGATTGTAGAAATGGAATGTGTGGGGGGTGGGGGGAGAGAAAGGGAGAGTAGGGAGGATCTGGGAGTCACCGCCTTGGCTTGCTACTACTGCCGACGCTGGTATAGGCAGGCAGGAGAGGAAGGGTGTGAATGTGTGATGGATGGATGGATGGATGGACGACGACGGGGATGGAGATAGATAGGGGAGAAGGAAGGGAGAGGGGGTGTGGAGGGCAGCCTAGGGATTTAAGGAAGGGGAGCTATCTCGCTTCTCTTCCCTGGCTCTCTCTCTCTCCTCACCTGTTCTTTTCTTCTCTCTCCCATTTTTTTATGGTCTTTGCGCAGGGTTGACTGGTCACCCCCGCAAGAGGAATGCTCTGGTATAATGCTTCTCTATTCTTTATGGTACAAAGCCTATATTATGTAAATTATACGGGAGAGATTGTACAAGTGTGTTGTGTTGCGCTGCTGTGCATGGCCCCTTACAATTATTGTGGTGGAATAGTTGGTGGCCCTAGAGACCGTGAGGTGAGATCCCACAACTTGTTTAGCCTTTCCCAGTTTTTCAACGCCTGGCGGAAGCGCAAATTTGCTCGCTGCCGCACCGGCGCCGTGCCGTCTGCTAGCACCATTTTGCATTTTTTTTTTTTGGAAAATTAGCCTAGTAACATTATGTTATGGTGTAATCGGAGAAATAACATTTCGTTCGTGACGCACTAAAAAATGACATCGTGAGCATCAAAAAATTAGACGAATGACATCGTCACTAGTTACTTATGTTTCCAGAATTTTTTAAATATAGAAACTGAGCTCAAAAAATTATCAATTTTTTTATGAAACCTCTTGATATAGTTTAATTGGTTGTGTATTTTTTTCAAAACTTTATATATTCTAATTTTGTCTCTAAAATTTATTTAAGTATATTGTTTATAAGAATTTTCTAATATAGAAAATGAGGTCCAAACATTATGAAAAAAATTCAGACTCCTTACATGGATTTGATTGTGTAATTTTTTCAGAATTTTACAAAATTAAATAATGTAATTGCATAATGTCCACTGTGTGGAGTCTAATATTTCATAATGTAAGGACATTATAAAATCACATTAATTAATTTTGTAAAAAATTAGATAAAGTACACAATCAAGTCCACTATGTAAGGTGCCCGAAAAAATTATAATGTTTGACCTCATTTTATATATTAGAAAATTCCTACAATCGGTATATTTAAATTAATTTTAGAGATAAAATCAGAACGTATAAAGTTTTGAAAAAAATATACAAGTAATTAAACTGTGTCGGAAGGCTCCACAAAAAAATTGATAATTTTTTAAGCTCAGTTTCTATATTTAAAAAATTCTAGAAATGGAAATAACTGGTGGCGATGTCATTCGTCTAATTTTTTGGTGTTCGCAATGTCATTTGTCAGCGCGTCACGAACGGAGTATCATTCCTCCGATTACGTCCTAACGCGATGTCACTGAGCTAATTTTCCCTTTTTTATTCTTCATATTTTCTTGCATGAGAAAATGCTTTTCGGTGCAAGTGTTGTAGCTGATCCGCTAAGTGTTAAGCTAAAAACAAACAGTAGACTGACTCTGCTTTCAATTACGACAACCTGTACATATATCGTACTATTTAAAAATTGAAATTGGATGTCGTCCGTCCTCCTTAACTTTTTTGGTGTTCGTTGGATCGGTTGGCAGTCCAACATGATGAGACTATAATTTTTTTAATTCGTAGCAAAGCAAGAGCATTAAACTAATTCAATTATAACCACCGGTGCTATACATACTAACAAACCCGTTAAAACCATCTACTGTAAGCTGTCACTAAGACATATACGACATATACGATGAAACTGCATGTATAATTTCGTCTACACGTTTGTGTTAATTATTTATTTATACATGGAGCACTTGCTTTTAGTTGCACCGTGTGATGATGTCCCGGCCCTTATTTAGGGTGCAAGTGAGTGCTCGGAGTCAGCAGCGGCGTAGGCCTAATGATTTAGCCATGGATAGATAGGTTTTTCGGGCAGTTTATTTTGGCATGTCGATGTCGGTCTAGTAGAATAGGAGGCAAAGGCATGCATCTATGTGCTCTGGAACCCCACCGGTGTGTAATGGCCAAGGACTATTGTCTTGATAGACACGGAGAGAGAGAGAGAGAGCGGACGAGTTAATTGCATGCCCAACATACAAGGGTGCCAATTTTTATTAGGCGCGGTGTATGAGCTGCATACATTATACACGTATCGCATCGCATTAAGGGGCGTACATCTGGGGGGGGAAAGCTATTCACATTGATGATAAACGTTTGAAAAAGATGGGCACGTTGGTTGAAAATTTAGACTGTTTCTAGGACAAGATCGAAAGGTGTACCTCAAATTATTTAGGAATTTCACGTGCGTGTCTTTATTATTTCGCTCTTTGGTCACACTTTCTTGTATGCAGTACTGCCTTGAATTAGGAGTATTTCTAATAATAATTATTCTAAAGGAGTGTATATATGCTACAAGAACTACACGTCTGGGCGGTACAAAATCTGCAGTCCGGTGAAGCTGCGAATAACTTCATGGAACGGTAAGCATGACTTCTTTTTTTGTTGCGCATGCTTCTTTGGCACAACGATATAAGTATATATGTCCGCAATATACAGTAGGATTTGCACACGTTTGGTGCTCTATAATCATGCAGTTGACACTTCAGAGAAACGTCATTCAGAAAACTTGCTGTTTTTTCCCGACGGTTGATCTAAAACGTTAATTTTTACCAATGTGGTATAGCTGTAACCCTGCTAGGTAAATTCAAGACCAATGTTTATTGCACCACATTAGACATTTACTCAATTTTTCCCTAAGAAAGTGGGAACTGGTTGGTGCATTCTCAGAGCCTACACATTACGGTTCAAATCCTGGAAAATTAATACAAATAACGCACACTCAAGCTATGATTGGTGGGAGAGCCAAAGAGACAACGTGCCACACCGTTGGGTAAAACTACAATATATATACACTATAACAAAAAGGCTAATATTGGACGACTCATCACAGATGGTTGACCAAAACCGTCTGTATTAAACACAATCACAGACAGTTTTGGTTAGCGACCGTCTGTATTACTTTATGCGCTAAAAACCGTCTATGAAAAGATAATATCACAGACGGTTCATATTAAAAACCATCTGTGATACTTCACAGACGGTGGTTCTGAACAAGAACCGTCGTGATATTACCAAATATATCACAGACGGTTCTTGTTCAGAACCACCGTCTGTGAAGTATCACAGACGGTTTTTAATACAAACTGTGATAATCTCATTTATTGCAGACCCAACCCTCACAAATCAATCTGTCTTAACACTACTACACAAAGTGTCATCAAGAT
Source organism: Phyllostachys edulis (assembly GCA_036346405.1). Lineage (NCBI taxonomy): Eukaryota > Viridiplantae > Streptophyta > Magnoliopsida > Poales > Poaceae > Phyllostachys > Phyllostachys edulis. Next base: position 43,073,960 of record CM070548.1, on the reverse strand, counting down.
GGTTCTAAACCTTCATCACAGACGGTTTTCTGAACTATCTGGAATTATGTGTCTGTGATGACGCCTGTCATCACAGACGGTTTAAAAACCGTCTGTGAAAAAAGCTATCACAAACGGTGTAAAATCGAGAAGGCCGACTAGAGAGGGTGAATAGGCGGTTTTTAAAATCTTTTGGCTAAAATTGAGTTTTATGCGGAATTGTAAATCAATTCATTTTTACATAATTAAAGCCTAAATCAACTAGTCTTTACTATGTGCACCAACAATATGAGACTATATAAAAGATAACAATCATACACATACAAGTAAGCAATTTAATATAAGAAATGTAAATTGCAATATAGTAAAGAACAAGAATGCAAACCACAATGACACAATGATATTTTACCGTGGTGATCGGAGACTTGCCAGTCTCCCCTAATCCATGTTGAGGTAAGCCCAAAATCAATTGGACCAGCTCCACGAATTAAGCCAAACCCTCTGAGGTAAGTCCAACCACTTGGACCGGTTCCAAACCGAACCAACACCTCGATCCACTAAGGTTATTCTTCCTCCGCTCCGAAGATGGCGAGCACCAAGCCACTCACAAACGCGCGGGTCTTCTCACAACCTTCTTTAAGAAGATCACTGAACCACGACGCCTTCACGCCGTCTAGGTGTCGGCAAACACCAAGAGTAACAAGCCAAGCCCCTTGCTTGACTCTCATCACGTGCAACGAATGCACAAGCTCAAGTGGATACGAAATCCACCTCTAGATGCAACACATGCAACTAGAGACCTCTCTCCTTGCTCACAAGGTGCAACACATGCACAATTGAGAGGAGAACCTCACACTAGCTCAAGAGAGTGAAATGGGATGCCAAAAGTTGCCCTCCAACCGGCCAAAGTGAGTATTTATAGCCCACACACAAAAACTAGTCGTTGGAGGAGAAAACAGCAAATTCGGCCAAAAATACGGTCGTACCGCACTCACAAGGGCCGGTACAACCGTTTTTGACTCAACGGTCGGAAAGGGTGCATTAACGGCTCAAAAATTAGCCGTTAAAACTTTGGTGCGGTCATACCGCACTCACAAGGGCCGGTACAACCGTTCTGGGCGGTCGTACCTCTCTTTTCATGGTGGTCATACCGCAGCTCAAAATCAGCACAGACGACACTCAGTAAAAAGGTCATAACTTTTGACTCCGATGTCGGAATTGAGTGATCTTGGGCTCTATGGAAAGCTTATTCAGAGGGCTACACAACCCATCTATTTTATTTGATCTCAAACATATTTTATCAAATCAAAAAGTACAACTCCAAAGAGCCACTACCATGGTCTAAGTCCAAAGTATTCGCAACAAGCAATCTTAGACCATGCCAAGGGAAAATGCATGAATCCCAACAATTTGTAAAACGCATTTGCAAACTTAGATCATGCCACAAGGAGTAGGTACATGGACTTCAACCATTTGCAAAACACATTTGCAAAGTATAGTCACATGCTACAAGGATTAAATGCATGAGCATCGACTATTTGCAAAAACACATTTGCAAATAATAGCATCATGTCATGGTGAGCTAGAGCAAGTGAGATTGAGCTATCAACACATAATAAGACTCAAACTACTAGACAAGACCCCTCTTAATAGTACGGCAACCTATACTAGCAATCTGGTCTTCCAACCAAACACCAAGACCGGTAAAAGACTAGGAACACATCCTTATCCCTAGCTAGTCATACCTTTGCCTTGAGCATCTTCTTGAAGCTTGATGACGCACATCTTCACTTCAAGTCTGGGTCATCATCTTGACATGCATCAACCCATGATGCATCCTTTACTTGACCTCAATCTACACATAATGAGTCTTCTCTTGACTTGATGATCAACTCATGATCATCTCCTCTTCGAGATCTTGATATGCATTAACACATGATGCATTCTCTTCTTGAACATTAACTTGATGACGATCAACTCATGATGTCATCCGAAGTCTTCATCACCCTGGAACATAACCTATTTATCCAACTCATGGAAAATGTTAGTCCCACAATGATTAACAGTAATTACCAAGATATACCTGCAATAATGTTTCTAAACAAGCCATTACTGCCAGGTGCGGTACTACCGCCAACTAGAATCCGGTAATACCGCTCTCCGGTCGTACCATTTCTCATGTGCGGTACTACCGATTTCTAGAGATTTAAGAATCAAGAAAAACACCTTCTCTGGAAATTACATACCGCCATGTAAATATCGGTCCTACCGCAGAGCGGTAGTACCGCTTAAGACATGCGGTCATACCGATATTCAAGGGAGAACAAAACTCCCAAAACATGCTCTCTGGAAAATATGTACCGCCAAGTAATTTTCGGTCAGACCGGGTTGCAGTAGTACCGCACAACTTTCCCGGTCATACTGATTTCCACTGAACTTCGTCCAGAAGCTTTTCGAAATGCAATACATGACTCTTTTGTCTTGAGCCATGTCAATCTTTTATCATTTTTGTATTTCCTTTTCATGTCATCATTTAAACTCCGGGACTCAACCTTGAACACATCTTAGCACACACATTAGTCCCACAACACAAATTACAAATAATTGAATATAAAGTAATATGAGTATATATGAACTACACAAGTTTTTATATACTTAATGGATATGTTTCAACGTAGAGATCCCAAATATATGTGGATAAAAAAATATGGATCAATACTAATGAAACCACAAAACATAGAGTGAACTCCCCCTAAATGTGTGCATACACGAATGTGTAATAAAAACATATCCACATATTCAAGTTAAACTTTTGGTGGAGTTCAACCTACATTTTGGATCCGAGGAATGTAAAAATATATAAGAATATGATGTCAAATACATACCTCCATAATTTTCACCTTTTCATCCAAATAAGACTAAACAATAAGTATATCAATGAAAGTGTTAGTCTCACAAATAGATTTGTCATTAATCACAAAAATACTCCATTAACTCATAATGGCGGGTCTAGATTCTTCAGATGGTTCTGAACAAGAACCGTCTGTGATAGTTTTTTCTATTGTAAAAAAAGATTCTGAAGCATTGCTGGCATTCCCGGAAGATCTGCGGGAAAGACATCAACAAAGTCACAAACTGCTGTTGGGACTTCGCTAATATCTAGAGCGGCTTCGCTTCAAGCCGAAGAGATGCGGATCTAGCGACTTGCGGCGAAAGCTTAACCCGGGAGGAGGGACTAGATAGAGATAAGCTTCTGGCGCAATCGATTTGCCCCATGTGCCGGGACAACCAATCCATGCCAAGAATCACATCAAGACTCGCTGAATGGAGAAGGATAAGGTTTGCTAAGAAACCTACACCTTCGATCTTGATAGGACATCCTACACTCAGATTCGCTCTCAACTTCGAACCAGAGAGCGAATGAGTAAGCGGACCGACAATGGAGAGAAAAGAAGCTCTCCGATAGCAAACAAAAGACTCGAAACAAAGGAATGAGATGCTCTGAATCAAACAAAACGATGGCGGGATGAGAGTTAACGAGAAAGTGTACCTAGCACGACGTCGGGTGCCTCCCGAGCCTCCTCTGTGGTGATGGCGTTGACGCGACCACTACCCACGCCTTGGGTAGCCGGGCGATCTTCGGTCTGGTGCTCCACCTCTGGCCCGCGTCCTCCATTAGGACGAGGGCTCGCTCTGTCTTCTTAGGGCATTGGTTCGCATAATGCCCCTTCGGTTGCATGAGAAACATGTGACCCGGCGGCCGGGTTATGGGGCCTGCACGACTCGCAGTGCGTGGTCGAGACACGGCTGCGAAGGACGAGGAACAGGGGTGACCTCGGGGCGCCAAGAGTGAGAGTGGTACCCACGAGACCGCGAAACGGGACGGAAGAATCGCCTGGATGACTTATGGGCCTCCCACTTGCGCTATGGAGTCCATAAGCTCTCGAGCCGCATGCTCACGCGACAATGGCCTTGTCGACCAAGGTCTGAAAATCGGGAAAGTCGACAATGGATAGCTTGTCCTTCACTCCTCGGACAAGCCACGCTGAACTTGGCACCTTAGCCATATCGGTGGCCACGTCCTCTGGAGCATAACGAGCTAGATGGTTGAACTCGTAGACATACTCCATGGTGAGCTCGCCCTTGCTTGGCGCAAGAAACTCCCCGCTTCTTGATCTCCATCAAGCCGGCAGGATGTGAGCCCGACGGAAGGCGACGGAACTCCTCCCAAGAGACGGTGTGATCCACGGGCTGCATGGCGAGAAAGCTCTCCCACCATGACAAAGCCGCACCCTCCACCGGTGCGATCGAACAGCGCCTTCTCGTGCTCCACGGCATCTGCGCGATCTGGCTTACGCTCCACCGACGGCCAATCGTCGCATCCAAAGGGTCCTCGGGCCGGAAAAGGTAGGGGCCGAGTACGAAGAAACTCCGCGAGTCCTCCACGCGGTGATGGGCATTCACGGCCCGGATCCTCAAGCTCCGGTAAGTGCAATGGTGTTGCGCGCGATGGCGTCGATGAGAACTCTCTCTGTCATCCGCGCTTGCGCTCGATCTGAAGAAGAACCTCGGCCATGGTCGGAGGAGGAGGAAGCTCCTCGTCCGGACCAGGTGGCCGCCTTGGCCGCTACGAAAAGGCGTCCGCCATCTGTTACAATGAATTTTGGTTAGCAACTAGACCCAAAAACAAAGCCTTAAAGAAAGCAAAAGCGATCGACTAGGGAATGGAATATCACCCCAAACGAAAGCCAAAATCAGCGGTTATTTAAACTTTAAAAAGCTTCTAAAAGACCCTAAAAACAGCCAAGAAACACCAAAAGCAAGGCTCAACTTCTCAACTCAACTAACCCGTATTGAATGAACGAGTAATTGGTCGAGAAGATCAAAAATCAGATTGTAGGATGAGATCTAAAACTATTAGAGAGCAAGGTTAATGCAGCGAAATAAGTGTTAGATACTTAGCTAACTAGTATCACATCTTACCCTTTTATTCCCACAAGTTTTAGTTGATTAACCTCTCATTATCTATCCTAATTAGAAACCTTTGAGACTGCTGTCCGGAAATTTGATGCTTGCTGTCCAGATTTCGCATCCAAGCTCCTTGTCGAATCACCGACTCCAGAACTTCAAAACCTTGTAGTGGGCAGCTCACACTTCAATTTGCCAATTTCATTGGTTCTCCCAAAAACCCAGTGTTAATCGATAACAACTATTTTGTAGAAGGGAAGAGAGGAAAACAACTTTTAAAACTCAAATTAGAGTGGGATGAGAAGAAAGCTAAGATAGGTAAGGAATAAAATCCGAGAATTTACCTAAGCTTTCAAAACTCATTTGATGCTTTGAAAATAGGTTTTCAAAATATCCTAAAAGCGACCAAGCTTGCGTTACTACGGTCATAACGGCTCGATACCAACTTTTGTGAGACCGACGTTTATTAGGCTCATAATACTTAGTCATCCAATTGACCCTAGTATTATCAACCAAATAAACCAGTCTCGAGAGATGTATACTCCCGAATGCGGATACATACCTCACAACAAAAGAATGTATCAATTCCATACAACACATAGTACATAAGCACTAAACCGAAGTTAACAATAATATGGAATAGATATTACAAAAGAGAGGCCCTTAGGCCAAATAACAATAATTACAAAAGATAACAATGAAGCAAAAGTGCCATAAAGATGGCCCAAAATAAGAGCCAACCAAAGGTGCCTTTAGCCCACAAGGCAACCGATCGACCGCCAAGCTAGTCGCTCTCCCAACCACCGCCAAACTCACAAAAGTAAAGCCCTTTGGGCTCTACCTCCTCTGCAACAAAGTTGTTAAGCAAAGCAAATGAGTACAATAAATTGTTTATTGTACTGCAAGAACGACGTGTAAGATAACAGAACTATAATTTAGCTACATGCAAGCTTTATTTAAGTGGATGAGGCTTTGGACTCATTTTAGCATAAAGCAACATTTATTTGCAATAACATAATAGATTGAAAGCAATTTGGCAAAGCATTTTAATTGTTGAAATAACAACGCGATAATAACATAATAACAACAACAAGAACAACACGAAAGTGACTAACCCAAGTCACCACAACAATAGCATGAACTCCCGTTCATACCAACCATGTCAAGTTTTAATTAAAGGTTGTAGTCTAGTCTTGAACGACCTTACCAAGCATGTCCATAACCTAGGGCGAGGCTATTGAATAGTTTTATCCTGCAGGGTGTACCACTTTACCCACACGTCGAGACCGCCTTTCCATTAGGCACACTACCTTTGGTATGCTTGCACGGCTAAGTCCTCTGAGACATTTCCAATGGACAATGCTAATTCGAGTCGCACAACCCACGGGGAGTAGGAGACATCGCACAACCTTCCCGAAGCTAATGCTCCTCCCACATCACACACACATTTTATCTTTAAAACACACCAACCGAGCGACCCCAATTAACACCGCCCAAAGTACTTAGTCAAGAGGGTTCCATATGCCCCTCGTGTGGTTAATACATAAAATCGCAACTTAGTGACCCAAGTACTCGGTCCTTAGGGACCCGGCATACCACCACATCCAAAAACCACGCCATCCATCCAATATGCCCAAGTCTAAATCAATCTTTTATTTTCAGTTTTGATTTTACAAATTAATCAAAGCACAAGTGCTGGACATATAGGAGTAATAATCAGTTTTGAGTGATCAAGACCATCGACTAAGTCGATGATCGCCCATTCTACCGATAACTAAGCATGTCTAAGCAATTTACATCGAAACTACTAAGTGATAAGAGCTCATCCAACGAGCTCCCACCACAGCAAATAACCTAGGCTCATGGTAGTAGAGGATAAACAATTCCTACAGATTATGCAACTATAGGCTTGCTAGCGACATTTAACACAAAGTAGCATGCATACATAGAAGTAAAACGATATATTAAGCTTTAAAGTAATGGGACAATGATGGAAATGATCAAACTGCTTGCCTTGTTGCTGGTGGTCACTTTGTTGCGGAGGGTCACTCTCGGGATCACCACAAATGTCGAAACCTAACGGAAAAGCGATAAAGAACCGATAAGAACGACGAAAGGCAACAAAGATAGCACAGCAAACGAACTCCAAATTCTCTGAATTTTCTACAGCAGCAAGAGGGTGATTTTTAGGGAATATTGCAACAAGAACCAATTGATTTGGATTCTCAATGCAAAAGATATGAGCAAAACAATTCTGCTCAGCCTATTAATTAGAAATATGTTACTGTTCATCGCTAAATTTTCTAGAATAGAAGTGAAGCTGAAATTTTTACTGTAAAACCAGCACCTCATGAGATGAATAACACAATTGAGTTCACCTCATTTGGAGCTATATTGCACTTTCTATAAATTTTCAAAAACAAGAACTTGAACAAAATTATAATGCACAAGTCCTCATTTTCCTAACAGCAATATGCTCAAAACTAATTTTCACAGTGAGTTCACTAAGAGAGGAAACCAACAAAGTTGGTCTCACCCAAAAATAACCTATAGAGCATTAGTTATGTATTTTACAAGTTAAGCATTGATTTAAGTGCACATTCTAAAGTTGGTTTTAAAATCTAATGGCAATTGTGCTCTGGAGCTGAACTCAACTTACAATCATTTTTGGATTAAAGTCAAGTTCCAAACAGAGCCAACACAATTTGAATGACCTCATTTGGAATTAAAATGAAAGAGATATGAAATTCTAAAGTCTATACCTTATTTCAGTTTAACTAAGACCTCACTGGAATTTCTAACTCACAAGGGTATGGGAGGACGTGAGCCACAGATCTTAAATCCAACGGCTCAAGATCTCCCAGGAGAACATCACACACACGCACGTGAAGGTCCAGAGGTCCTGGACCTCTTAGCAACTCACATGCGCGAGGTGAGGGGGAGGTCGGGCCGTGATCACGAAATCCAACGGACCACAACATGGAAAGGAGGTCCTGAGCGGACCAGATCTAAAGGGAGGTCCTCAGCGGTTGAGATCTTCCAAAGGAAGGTCCAAACTATCAAGATCTCCACGAGGAAAATCTACATCGTCCAGGACCTCACAGGGGAGGTCTGGGCGGTCGAGATGTTCAAGGAGGTCCTCGATGGTTCGAGATCATCAGAGGAGGACCTTGACGGTCAAGATCTACCCGGGAGGTCATGAGCAGGTGAGATAGCTCTGAAGAGGTCCTAAGGGAGGTCTAACGTTCTGAGACCTCGAGGAGGTCTGGGCGGCCACGATTACGCAAGGGAGGTCTTGGGCGCTCCAGATCTCCTCGGAGGAGGTCCGGGCGTCCTGCACCAGCGCCTTTAACTTCGCGCCGCCGCTAGGACATGAATAAATGCGGCTATTTGGACATCAAGGAGGTCCGCAGCGGAGGTCTTAAATCGCACATTAAAGGGTGGATTAAAGGCGGTTAAGACATCCAATGATTACAATGATTGGAACACATGATTAGCGCATTAAAATGGTGAAGCTTTGTCCTAAAAATAACAATGACACGCTCGGGACGTCCGACAAAATCCCGAGCGTGAAGAAGTGATCCTCGCCGCGATGTAGAGCTCGCCGGTGAGGTCAATAATACCACCGAGTGCACAATAACGTTGCGCGCAGTGGACCTCCTCTCGGCAATGACGGCGGCTTTGAACGCCGGCGAGCCGAGAGGGCAAAAGATGACCAAGACGGCCAAACACGAAAATGCAAAAGCAGCTCAGTGCAACATTCAAGCTTGTGCCAAGAAAAGCTCCGCAAAATCATTCATGCGGGTGCCAAGATCTAAAGGACTACGGGAGGAGTACCGGAGGTCCTAAGGTCTTTGGGGAGGTCGTGGAGGTGATGACCGGAGTTGGGGAAAACAGTGAAGCTTCACCGCCCAAGACACCGACTCGGCTCGGCTTTGTCCTCCTCTGAAAAGTGCCCAAACAACTAAGTCGGGATAACTTCCAAGAGGTGTTGGGAGCAAAGCGAACAAGGGTTTGAAAAGGAAGCCATGGATCTTCTTGTGCCACCGAGGAGCTCAAGGACTCAACAATGGCAGCCACCGGTGAGGAAGTGAGTGAGGAGGAGCTCACCACGCACAAGTGCAAGGCCGAGATCAATTGTGTGTAAAGGAAGCCAAGGAGGCTCCCAAAGGATACTTTATAGCTTTGAGGTGATGGTGATGAGTGAGGTGAGCTCCATGGTGAGCTTAGCCCACGGGTTGGTCCATGGGTGGACAAGACATAAAGGTTGACAAGGGGCGGTGTCTTGACTGATGAGCGGAAAGTGACACGCATTAAATCTTGGTCAACAAAGAGTGCTGAAAGGACACTGATGGGCAAGCCGACATTAACTCCCCGCTCGAAAGCACGCATGCGCGCCGAGGAAGGAGAAGAACAGGAGGTCCTTATGACCGTTGGATAAGACACAGGGAGGTCTGGCCCTCCGATGTGGTTTTGAACCGTTATGTTTTAAGTGGTGGGAGGAGGTCCCACCACACGATCAAGGTGGGGAGGTCGTGGCCCTCCGATTTCATTAATCGCAAAACGTGAGGAAAAGGGACAGAGGTCCAAAGCGTTGGATCTCCATCCAGCAGTGCGGACCTCCAAGGAGGACTTAACGCACGCGATCAAAAAGACATGAGGGGAGGTCATGGCCTTTGGATTTAAATCCAAGGGCACACAATGACCGGGGAGGTCTGATATGATGCGCAACAGGCAAGGGAGGTCAGGACCGTTAGATTTAGATCTAAGGGTTCCGATCAAAGGAGGTGGAGGTCCTGAGCTTGCGCAACGCACAAGGGAGGTCATGGCCTTTAGATTTAGATCTAAGGGCTACGATCTCACGTCTTGTTGGGAGGTCTGTGCGCATGAGACAAAAAAGAGGTCGTGGTAGTAGATTTTAATCTAACGGTGCACAACAAAAGATGGGGGAGGTTGTGAGTGCTTGATAACACGGGAGGTCGTGAGCTGTTGGATCTGATCCAACGGCTACGACCTTGGTTAGGTGGGAGGTTTGTTTAGTTTAGGTTGAGAGGAGGAGGTCAGGGCCATGGATCTTGGATCCAAGGGCTATGACCTCACGTGAAATGGGATGACTGTTGAGTATGTTGAGGAGGAGGTCGTGGTGTTGGATTTGATCCAGCGGCCACGACCTCAACAAATGGGATGACCTCGCTGCGATGGTTTACACTCGAGGAGGTCTTTGAGGTTTAACACAGGGGGAGGTCATGGCCAGTTGATCACGGATCCAACGGCAATGACCTCATGAGGTGGGAGGTCCTTGCGGTGTTGATCGGAGGAGGTCGTGGCTGTTGGATGTAAATCCAGCCACGCGACTGATCAAAATGGAGATGAGGTCTGCGAGGTGCAGACATGGTTGGGCTGGACCAACTTTGAATATAGCTAGCCAAGGAACAGTGTAGGCTTTTAAATTTAGTTTTAACAAATGAAACTTAGCAGAATTATTTGAGATAGCAAATGAACTCCAAATTTGATGAAATTTTAACTGGAGCTTGCTGACAATGAGACCAACCTTGCATAAAATTTCCAGAGGTTATTATGCAATGCATTTTTCTCAGGAAATTCATGAAGGTTGTTTAAAGGATTGTTTTGCCTCCAAAATTATCAACAAGTGTTATAACTCATGATATTTTTCGAAGGGTCCCATATCAGTTTTTTGGGACCAAGGAAAATATATTCCAAATGTTTGGCACAAGATTTAAGATAATTGGAGAATGAGTTTGATTTTTGGTCAACAAGAGCTTTGTGTTTTTGGATTACACAACTCTTGGACAAAAATCACATGAGATTTTAGGGTTTTTCAAGATGTGAGAAAAAGTTCTAATTTCTACACATATAATTATACTTGATTAACCCTAATTATACATTTGGGATGTTACATACGAACTGTCTGTGATAAGTATCTCATCACAGACGGTTTGTATTAAAAACCATCTGTGACTCTGATTTTACCATGGCTCGAATTTTTCCTTACTCTCTGATTTTACCATAGCTCGAATTTTTCCTTACTCTCTGATTTTACCATGGCTTCAAATTTTTCTTACTCTATGATTTTACCATGGCTTCAAATTTTTCTTACTCTCTGATTTTACCATGCCAATCAGAGAGTAAGAAAAATTTTAAGCCATGGTAAAATTCCAAGTCATAGACGGTTTTTAATATAAACCGTCTATGATATACGGAGACATCACAGATGGTTTGTAAATAGAACCGTCTGTGATACTTCACAGACGGTTCTTAACAATAGCAAATGCATGATGATCGAGATATCACAAACGGTTCTTGTTAAGAACCGTTTGTGATGTATCACAGACGGTTCTATTTATAAACCGTCCGTGATAGTTACATATCACAGACGATTCCAACCGTCTGTGATGAGGCGTCTTCTATAGCTTGTTTTGTAGTAGTGTAAATTCCTGCTCTATTCTCGCTGCTGCTGCTAGAGATGGGGCTTTGAGGCGATTTGCCCTCACAAATCGGTCTGTCTTAAATTCCTGCTCTGTTCCCGCTGTTGCTACTGGAGGTGGGGCTTTGACGCAATTTGGTGAAAGGAGACCACGCGGATTTGGTAATTTGTTCTTGACTATCAATGGTTAGTACGTAATTAATTTGTTCCTTACATTATATTCTAGATCTAGCTTGGGAAAGAGAGAATTGAAGATGGTTTAGATCGGTAAAGAGAGAATTCAAAATGGTTTAGATCTAGATTTTTGTGTTATTTTGCAAGTGTATGTTGCATGACTTCTTGCTATCTGAAGTTGGGCATAGACTATCTATAATGTGTTTGTGATGAATCACCTGCCCCTAGGGTGCATTGGTGTTTTTTCAGTTCATTAGAAATACATATTTCGAATGACATATCAAAGGTTGCATCTATAGTATACTAATTAATTAATTCAATACTCAACACCAAATTGTTATATGCGTCGCGTAGATGAATCGAAACTAGATGTACGTTGGCAACCGTGTGAGTGAAGAGTACATTAATGACGTGTCTGCTTTTACAAGAGCTCCTGAGGAGGATATGTTGAATAAGGGGGTGGAATATATGTACTGTCCATGCATTGACTGCGAGAATCTGAAGATGTTTAAGAACTGAGCGCAGATCGAAGCACACTTAATTCGAAGGGGTTTCAAAAAGGGCTATACACGTTGGACCAGTCACGGTGAAGAGCAGATTATACAGGAAGGTAGTAATAACGACATCGCCGACGAAGTCAATGATATGTCGCCGGATGATGTCGATTGTGGTTCCGATTCGGATAGGCTACACGATGACAATCTAAATCAGATGCTTCGCGATGCAGAAGAGAACTGTGATGAGAGGGAGTATGTTAAATTCCAAGGCTTGATGGAGGATTCAGAGAAACCTTTGTTCCCACGTTGCAAGCCGGAATACACAAGGTTTGTCATCTGTACTTGAATTGCTGAAATTGAAGGCAAGCAACGGTTGGTCCGACAAGAGTTTCACGGTGCTGTTAGGTCTCTTAGCGGACATGCTTCCAAAGGAAAACGAGTTGCCCAAAACTACCTACAAAGCCAAGAAGGTTTTTTGTCCATTGGGAATGGAAGTATAAAGAATACATGCATGTCCGAACGACTGTATCCTCTACCGTAACGAGTATACAAACATGCATGTATGTTCGGTGTGCAACACATCCCGACATAAGCGTAAGAATCAATCAAATGACGGCGAGGGAATCGAGGTGAAGAAAGGACCTCCTGCTAAGGTGGCGTGGTATCTTCCTGTAATTCCCCGTTTGAAGCGGTTTTTTGCAAACCCAAATGATGCAAAACTGCTACATTGGCACTCGGAGGAGCGTAAGAATGACGGAAAGCTAAGACACCATGCTAATTCTGCCCAGTGGAGAAACATCGATGGAGGTTTGTATACTTCGGTTCAGAACCGAGGAATATAAGGTTTGGATTGATTATAGATGGAATGAATCCTTTCGGTAGCATGAGCAGCCGACATAGCACTTGGCCCGTGACTCTCTGTATCTATAACCTTTCTCCTTGGTTGTGTATGAAGCGGAAGTATTTTTGTTGTCGATACTTATCCAAGGGCCGAAGCAACATAGGAATGATATTGATGTGTACCTAGCACCATTGATAGAAGATCTAAGAATACTATGGATTGAAGGGGTACAGGTATGAGATGCGTACAAACGAGAGAACTTCACTTTACGCTCCTTGTTATTCTGCACCATAAATGATTATCCTGCCCTTGCCAACTTGTCCGGCCAGAGTACAAAAGGGGCCCAAGCATGTACTCACTGTTTAGATGATACCGAGAGTGTGTGGCCGAAGTACTCGCACAAAACCGTGTACATATATCACCGTAGGTTCCTTCGGAGGGCTCACCCATACCATAGGATGAAGAAACAATTCGACGGAGAGAAGGAGGACAATTCAGCTCTAAGGCATTTAAGCAGAAAAGAGGTCTATGACATGGTTAAGGATTTAGATGTTGTGCTCGGAAAGGGACGTAAATCGAGGACCCGTGAGAAAAACATCTGGAAGAAGAGATCAATATTTTAGGACTTACCTTATTGGGAGCACCTAGAAGTTCGTCACTGCATCAACGTCACGTATGTAAAGAAGAATGTATGTGACAGCTTGATTGGTCTCTTACTAAATATTCGTGACAAAACAAAGGATGGTGTCAACGCACAGCTTGACTTGGTTGATATGGACATCAGACTTGAGTTAGCACCGACAAAGACCGATAAAGGACGAACATACCTCCCTTTGCTTGTTACACTCTGTCCAAGGCCGAGAGAACTGAACTGTGCCAGTAATTGTATGGTGTGAAAGTTTCGTCCGGTTACTCCGCCAATATGAAGAAACTTGTTTTGATGAAATATTCAAAGTTAATTGGCATGAAGTCTCATGATTGTCATGTGCTGATGACACAAATGCTTCCTGTTGTAGTTAGAGGTATTTTGACGATCAAGGTCCAAGAGACAATCATGACGTTGTGTTATTTCTTTAACACAATTGCTCAGAAGGTCATCGATCCTGAAGGACTAGATACTCTGCAGGACGAGGTAGTGACGACTCTGTGATCTTGAGATGTATTTCCCTCCATCATTTTTCAATATCATGGTCCATCTCATTGTTCACATAAAGATGTGCGGGCCTGTGTTCCTACGTAGCATGTACCCCTTTGAGAGGTTCATGGGAATTCTCAAGTCCTATGTACGGAATCGATCTTGGCCAGAGGGCAGCATCGTTGAAGGTTATGCAACCAAAGAGGTCATTGAGTTCTGCGTCGATTACATGGCTCAGGTCGAACCGATAGGTGTGCCTCGATCTCGCCATGAGGGGAGGCTCGAGGGTATCGGGATTATCGGAAGGAAAGCAATCACTCCAGATATGGATGCGTATGCTCAAGCCCATTTCACAGTCTTGCAACACATGACTGAAGTGTCCCCATATATCAACCAGCACAAGGACGTGCTTCGGCAATAGAATTTGAAGCGGCCAGATGTTTGGATCACGAGACAGCACAATAGTCGATTCAACCAATGGTTGAAGGAGCGACTCGCTAGGAGCTCATTAGGTGATATGCTAACATGGTTGGCAAAAGGGCCGACATTTACAGTTGTGACATGGCGAGGATACGACATAAATGGGTACACATTCTATACGCAGGCTCAAGATATAAAGAGCACTAACTAGAGTAGCGATGTCCGCATAGATGCGTTCAGTACCGATGGCCTGAGGAGCTCCTACTATGGGCTCATAGAGGAGATATGAGAGCTTGACTACGTGCTTTTCAAGATCCCCCTGTTTCGGTGCCGTTGGGTTCATCTCCCACAGGTGAAGTCGACAAGTACGGCGTCACTACCGTAGACCTCGAATGTGTCGGATACAAAGACGAACCATTCGTACTCGCTAACTAAGTTGTTCAAGTCTTCGATGTAACCGACCAGGTAAATAAGAAGCGCCATGTAGTTCTTCAAGGAAAAAGGAGGATTGTCGGAGTTGAGAATGTAGTGGATAAGGAAGAATACAATCAATTTGACGAGTTGTCTCCTTTCAGAAACGACATAACAGTCAAGGAAGAACAACGTGATGAAACTAGCTACATACGCGTCGATCATCATGAAGGGCTAATTTTTAAAGATTGAACAATATGTGTATATGTGTTCTGAATGTTTAATTTTAGTTCATTTAAGTTAATTGATTTGTACTGTGAAATGGATGTGCTTTGTTTCTGAAATGAATGTGAATTAGATGTATACATGTACTTGTTGTGTTTCTGCTTGTTTCAGAAGGCATGGCTAACATTTCCTGAGGCTAGCCAATAAATAGAACTAGATTTACCAATACAAAAGAATATCACAGCCAGTTTCATCTACAAATCGTCTGTGATAATATATTACAGACGGTTTCATCTACAAATCGTCTCTGATGCACAATCTAATCACAGACAGTTATTTATTAGAACCGTTTGTGATACACAATCTATCACAGACGGTTATTTATTGGAACCGTCTGTGATATTATTTATCACAGACGGTTCTACTTTAGAATCGTCTGTGATGTACAATCCTATTTATATTTGGACTCAAGGGTTTGCCAGCTTCCCCCACTCAAACAATTAAGATTCTCAACTCTCCATCCTCCCCCGAGCCCGTCGCCGCCGTCCTCGACGTCGCCTCCTCCTCGAGCCAGGCACGCCTCCTCCCCCGAGCTCGCCGCCTCCTCCCCGAGCACGAGCACGTGTTACCTCCTCTCCCCCAAGCCCGCCGCCTCCTCCCCCGAGCCCGGCACGCCTCTCCTTCGATGTCGCCCTGCTACTCCGGTACTGCTCCCTGCTCGTCCTTCTTCTCGACGCCCAAAGGTAACCGATGCCGAGTTGCCGACCCCGACGCCCCTTTCCCTCACTCTTTCTATCAATAATCTGTCATGCTATCATGGTCCTCATGGACTCGTGATAATTGCGCTGATATCTAGTTTAAACACTGAGTAGTATGAGGTGTTGTACTTGTTTTAGGAATTTGTATTTGTTTTAGTCAGTGATTCATATGGTATTTGTTTTGATACTGCTACGTACTGGACTATATTACAATGTGGTGTGGTGGGCTTGAGATGAATGCTCTGTGATGATAATAGTCTTGTGCTAAAAATATTTTGATAATTGGGTTTGAACTTAAGCTCTAATTGGAATGCTTACGCTACATCTGAGAGCAATATAAAAATGTTAAATCTTAGCTTTATGTTGATTTCATTTGTTCACATGATGTTTGTGTTGAGCATATTATTCCTTTTAAATGACTTGGAGGATTTACATGTTTATATGTCAATTATGTCATTGTATTGGTCCTAATTTCTTCCCTACATATCCTAATTATTTATTAATTGGTGTGTATACCCATACACATAGAGATTGAATCTTATGATAATATGTTCATGCGTGTCAGAACTTCTATTTTTTGTGAAGATGTCTTCCGCTCATTCTTCGTCATCGTCGCCTTATGTGTCTGATGCGCCGTCCTCTGGAATATCCAAGCATGGTAGAGGAACATCGAAAAGGCCCGATGGCCGATTTACCATCACGGAGGTCGATGAGTCTGGGACCCCTATCAATCCTCGCCGAGTAGCGTCTGTATTCCGGAGAACGGTCAGAATAGTTGCATGGGAACGGGTCAACATTACCTATGTTTCATGGAAGGAGTTGACCAAAGTTCATAAAGATGAGCTGCTGACGGATATTTTCAAATCGTTCGAGATCCTGGAACAACACTGGGTCTCTATGCGACGACACGCGTTGCTACAGACATGCAAAGCGTGGAAGAACATCAAGAGCACGCTTGTCAAGAACTACGTAGAGAAGGATTTGAGGCCCTTCAATAAGTATTCGCTCTTGGAAGAGTACTGGGAAGACTTTGTGGCGAAGAAAATGACAAATGATTTTAGGAGTGAAAGTGCGGCGCATAGGGCCCTCCAGGCAAAAAAACACGCACCCCTACAGACTCAGCACCGCTGGGGTATACGGGTAAACTCCCACAATGGAGGGATCAGGACCAGCAGGCAAACCTTTCGAATGCCTCCCCACCATTTGCCGAGATCCCTGATGAGCGCGCTTGACAGTGGCTAAGAGCGAGGTTAGCTGCCATGTCTTCGAGGACCATCTCCTTTCCAAACCCCATAGACGAGAGGAGATTTGTGAATCCCTCAAAGATGAGATCACTGAATCCATCAAAGATGAGATCGATGATCGCGTCAGAGCGGAGACGCGACAGCTGATAGAGATCCTTGAGGAAAGGCTTAGGGAAAATCAGTTGCAACCCCCTACCCCTACTATGCTAGCTAGCCCCCCAAACTTCCGAAGTAGCTGCGTGTCCAACCCTAACCCTACCCCAAAAGGCGACGACAAATTTCTTGTCGATGACATCCTGGTAATAATTATTATCTCTGGAATGCTCGATCCATTAATAGGCCTGTTGGAGTAGCTAATGTTGTATCGTTATGTAGGTTGCAATGAAGTGCAAGCTCCAAGTGAGATATGCCTCCGTCTGTGATATACTTATATAGATGGTTTGTATTAAAAATCATCTGTATAAGTATATTTGATTTTACTATGACTTGAAATCACTAGGCATTTCAAGTCATAGTAAAATCACAGAGTTAGTGATTTCAAGTCATCGTAAAATCAAAGTGTTAGTGATTTTAAGTCATGGTAAAATCTTAGAGTTAGCCATTTCAAGTCACAGAGTCAGTTAAAATCAGGAGATACTTATCACAGACAGTTTTTAATATCAACCGTCTGTGATATTAGCTCGTCACAGACAGTTTTTGTTTGAAACCGTCTGTGATTTGCGGAAATTTTTGAACGCTTGCGCGGGAGGTGAAATGTATTGGCGTTGTCCTTATATATTATACCCACCCCCGCCTTGTCTCCCATCAGTCTCTCCCTCTCCCCTCCCCACGCCGAGCTTCGGCGATCGCCCTCGATTCCTCGACGCGGTTCGGCGAGGAGACGCAGCCGACTGTTACACGGCGCCTTCGGTGAGCGAGGCGCTACGGATCGACCAATACCGTCCCCCATCTTGGCCTCAGGTAAGCACGAAGTTTTGCCCCCAAATCCCCATCCAAGTTTCCTTCTTACTCTGATTTTGTCCCCTCTATCATGTCAGCTTTCGTTCTCAGTGAAGACCCCCATCTGTGGTCGACAAGGGAGTCCGATTCGGTTTGAGATAGACACCTCTACTCAAACTCGTCCTCGTCAGAGAGTGAGCCATTGATTGAGAGAGAGTATCTTTTAATTACCTTCTTGCAAACTATCAAAAGAGCATATGGAAACTACTGTCCAGCAATTGATTGGTTTGGCTCAAAATTCAAAAAAATTTGCAATAGGAAAAACTATCACAGACGGTTTTCACTAAAAAACAGTCTGTGATAACTTTTTTCACAGACGATTCAAAAACCGTCTGTGATGACCTCGTAGTATCACTGACCCATAAAGTCAAACGGTTCAAAAAACCGTCTGTGATAACGATTTTGAACGGTTTTTTGAAGCGTCTATGATTACCTTTTCTGTAGTAGTGACATGCAAAATAATCACGCATTCATTATATATTTAGAGTGCTTTCATTTAAATATAGAGACATCGATTATTTCCCTTCAGAATTTATTCATGGACTTGATTATTGATTAGCTTATATGATTGAGACTTTAATTGTTTACTCTAGTTGATTTATTATTATTGTTGCCATCCTATGTATTGGGAGCATGGTCCCAATGTCCCTTGGGTGCGAGTATCCCAAGCATTTCTCAGGTGCGAGTATCCCAGGCGTTTTCTCGAGTGCATGTATCTCGGGCGCTTCTCAGACGTGTGTGTCCTGAGCCTTCCTGGTACATGTTACCAAGTTATGGACGGGTTTTGTTCCATGTATGAGTACTGGAATTACTATCTAATTAAAGTTTAAATTAGTAGCTAGAGTAGTTAGGTGATATTATGGGCTCAATATTGGGCCAGGGTGTTATAGATTTGTACCCAAGTAATATTCAAATCTATATCTATATCTAATCTTCAATTTAATTTTTTTTGTGCTGATATAGATTTGCCTATACCTAATATTAACCATTTTGCTTCAAAATTCATAAACTTTTCTAAAAGAGTTGAAGAGATTTATTGAATTTTTTTTATCTACCTGCCTGCTATATCTAAATATTTAGGGTAAATAGCTATTGTTAGCTTAAACTTTTGATGCTAGGGTCCGTGCTGGAAATAGCCTACTAGAATTGATAAAAAATAGAGAAAATTTATAATATATCACTGAATAACTATGTAAAGCAAAACAGTTTCTGCAGAAATTTCGCAAAATTTCTGCTTCCCAAAGTGAGCCTTAAACCTCTCTGCTGACTTAACTGCCCCTCTCCCCTAGTCCTGCGCTCCTGCGACGTGCTGCAAGCCGACTCGGTCTATTTAAAAGTGGTACAGATGAGATCTCTGTCCACTCCACGTATGATACAGCCAGCTCAGTCTATTTAAAAGTGGTACAGATGAGATCTCTGTCCACTCCACGTATGATACAACTTATAGCATATTTCCCCCTTGCAAACACTCCTTTTAGGATTTTCTATCATGATGTTGCAGAATATATTTTCAGTGTAATATCCTACGAGGCTATCCCTCGCATGCTAGCCCAAAAGAAAGTCGCTTTTCTTTGGGTGGAATTCTTTTTATGTATACTACATGCTGCTTAAATTCAGTATACTCTGCAAATGTCCAATTTTGACATGACCTGCCCCTTTAGATGGATGGAAAAGACCCTGAATGCCAGAGATGTGCGCTGGTCAGGACAGCAACAGCACTGCAGCAGCTTGTGCTGAAAGCTCCTAAACAAAACATACTACTCCAGTGTACTATAGTACTCCCTCCATAGAATAATAGTCCGAGTTAACAAAGTGTGCTTTTGCTGATGCTACGTATCCCAAAGATAATCTCGTAATTAAATGATGCTTTTGGCAACCAATAAAAACTGAGAGAGAGAGAGAAAGCAAAACACTAGTATATATATAGATAAAACTACGACGGGAAAAAGGCGACGAGGAGGAGCAGAGTACTGCAAGTGTGCCGGCGCTGGTAGGCATAGCGTTTCCGGACGTAGAAACATATAGTATTATTTGAAGGTGGTGATTATGACTGCCTTTTGGTCATTTCAATCACTTTCTTTTACATCGAATGATTCGTGCAATCCGCTGCCGTCATATTTTAATGTATTGCGTACGTCCGCGTATCATTTGCCACACAAAAAAAAGAACTTTTTATTATTAATTAATCATATTTTAAATTTTATTTTAAAGTTAACCGATGAACTTTATTTTCAATTCTGATCCATTTAGTCATACCACTATCTGTGACGTGATAAAACAATATTATCATGTCATAGGATAAGTCCGCTAAAAACGCACTTTTTATCACGTCACAGGTGGTGACGTTACCAAACAACACTGTCACGTCATTGGTAGTGATGTGATAAAAGTTTAACAAGATACAGGCTGACGTTACAGTGTTATTTTATCACGCTACGGGTAGTGACGTGACCAAAGAGGTTAAAATTGAAAATAGAGCTCGCTTAACTTTAAAATAAAATTTTAAAAAGGATTAATTAATAATAAAAATTCCAAAAAAACAGGAATAACAACCAAAAACACGATTACGGGGTCACCATTAATGGTAGGTGTAGTGGTTTCGAGGTGGGCTATATGACCCCCACCCCCCGGCTGCCCCTAGCTTTGTTTAGGAATATTGCTGCCCCACATGGCCCAAAACCAAGAAAAAATGGGTGAGAATCCAAAGATATTTCGCCTTGAGTAACTAGGATTCATGCCGGCGAATATGATACTAGAATTGATAAAAGCAGGAGAAAATGTATGTTATGTCACTTGTTGCGGAACTGATATGTGGAGGCCTAAAATTATATATGGGCATCATATGAGAAACTATCATACGTATAGTAGCACTGTTACTTGATACTTGGCCTGTCGTCTCAGCTTTTTTATAAGGTGGAAGGGAGTGAGGGAGGAGAGAGAAGTGGCTTGATACTTATACAAGTATCAAATATTTTTAGAGAACAAAGAAATTAGTGGGTCATCTCTCTCCCACTTAGTATTTCTCTCTCCTTTACTTAATAAGTTTTAGTGTCAATCTAAACATACAAACTGTTGGAGTGCACTAGTACAGACAGGGTCATCACAGACTGTTTTGAACCGTCTGAATTATTATAGACGGTTTAAAACCGTCTGTGATAAGACAAAACACAGATGGTTTTTTTTTTGAAACCGTCTGTGAAAAGCTAGTATCACAGACGATTTCGAAAGGAACCGTTTGTGATAAGTTCAACACAGATGGTTCTTTTGAAACCGTCTGTGATGAGACGTCCACTATTGACTGTTTTGTCGTAGTCGTGCTTGATACTAAAATCACTTTTTACCCTTCTCTCTCCTATACAGCAAGGTTTAGTACCAAGGAGCGCCCTTATATAGTCTACATATGCATAGGTGTGACTCCAGAAGCCTAAGCACAAGTGACACTACACATGTAGTGATGTGATATACGTGGTGCATCCCTAGCATTTTTGTTCTGCGTCTACCACTGACTACAGCAATATTCAATTTATTGTGTTTTACAGTATTGGAATTTTACTTGACGCAGGAAATGATGTGCTCTTATATAGAGTTAGTTACTACTTGATTTCACAGCGCAGAGCAGTTAAATGTCGCGGCAACCTGAAAGGACGGACCTCCGGGGGATAATTAATCGCAGTTCACACAGCTGACTAAACCACATCGGTTCTTATCTCTTGACGGTGAGACTAGGGGGAGATGTGTAAAAAGGCATCCTGCCGTTTGTTAAGAATCTGGCTATATCTTTCTTATGAAGCCACAAACAAAAGCTTCGGATTAGACATGACACCTTTTTACGGGTTGAAATTTATTGGCCTACTTTTTTCTATCGGAAAGAACCTTTTAGACCTCTCTAATCAGCACAAAGCATATATATGTATGTGCTTCTAGGTTAGTTTTGGTATTCTCGGTGCATAGTATAGCTAGTTTGGCACGTATGCCTTATAATTATTTTGATGAAATTATTTCTAGGCACACTCCTAGGGTATATGCAGTATATATCTTCATCAGGTAATTAGGTCCCGTGTATTTTAACTGTAGAAATTCGTGATATATTGATATATATTGATGTTAGAGTTTTGATCTTTGATCGGGTAGAAGCTAGCAGGTGATACTTGAGAGTTGAGATTAATTTGATGCGATAAATTGCTTTAAAAAAAATTGCTCGATTGTGACGGCCAGTTTCTGATTGAACTGTAACTTGATGTGATGGGAAGGTAACCAGTGAGGAATTTTTTGTTGCTTTTGTTTATGAACTCACATCAGGTGGGATATAATGGAATCTTCAACGTCACCCCTTGAAAGGCACAAATGCATGTAGTTAGAAGTATGACCATGCAACAAATTAACTAGAAGAAAATATGGATGACCATCCAAACAAAAGTTTAACCCTAGATAAAGATGTAGGTGAATGTTTGGTGTACATCTGAGGTGGAATTTTCTAGTTTTATTAACCTCGAGTGCTATTTTTGGTTCGCCAGTGCACTCGTGGAATGACGTGGGGTATATATATATATATATATATATATATATATATATATATATATATATATATATATATATATATATATATATATATATAACTAGTTTGCCACTTGAACTCACTGTTGAGGTAAACGTTGCAGACCTTTTTGTTAGTATCATGAATTCATGATAGCTTGGAATATTTTATTTTTTGTTGTATGGTCATGTTAGCCATGCAACTAAAATGCATCTCGGTCATGGCTCAGCTGGCCGTATAAGATGCCAACAAGATTTTGAGCGAGATGAGCTAGCTCTAAATTAATGGGGGACAGCAGTGACGGGTGAAAGATGTGCCAAGGAGGGAGGCCGGATGATGGCCTAAATCCTTAATGAGTGTTTCTTACATAGAGTAGTCATGTGGTACTAAACTTTCCACATTTCAGGTCACATGAAATCATGAAACCCTTCGTCCTAATTTTCGAGACATAAACCCTTAATTTTCAAGATAATTTTAGAATATATAAAATTCTAGAAAAATTACACAATCAAGTCCACTGTGAAAGGAGCCTGCAAATTTTTTTTCATAATGTTTAGACCTTATTTTCTATATTATAAAATTCTTACAAACAATATACTTAAATGAATTTTTGACAAACAACATATAAAATTTTGAAAAAAATTCATGTTTTTTTGAGCTCATTATATATATTTAAAAACTCCTACAAAGAAATGTACCTAAATAAATCAAAACGCTACAGTGTTGAACAGTGCAGGGTGCTGCATGACGTCATTATTTGCAAATTTCACGCGAAGATGGTGATTCTTACGAATATAGGACGAATTTACGGCAATACGGCAAAAAAATGGGCAAAATGGCATCGCTTAAAATGGAACAGGTATGAGCCAGAAACTACTTCTCTCTTTTTTTTTCATACAAGCGATATTTAGAAACGACACGAGTTACAAGTAAGTTAGAGCATATATAGAGCCATATGAGGCCTACCGAAAGCAAAGCTAGTGGCACGAACTAAGTAGCTAGCTATAGACAGGACCAGACGCATGTTACGTCCATGGAAGCCTATGAAAAAAAAAACTAAAGCAGAGTTAGTCACCGTAGGGTAGATCAAATTAATCAGGTTGGTACACTCACATTAGGCCTACACATACATCGGCATGTTGTATACTTTTGTCCAAGAAGAGCCATGCATGCGTTGACGACTGTCTAGCTAGCCTAACTTGTACATTTATATGAGCTTTTTTTTGTCTGACAAAAGCGAAAAGGAGCTTGTAGTTCTTGAGTAGGAGCACCTACCCCTCCCCCTTTTTCGCCAGCGTAAAACTGAGAAGTAGCTGTTGCGTAATGCTTGTACCGTCCTTGATCATCCTGTTTGGAGCCGTTGAAAAATGCAGCAACCAGCTGAGAGCAGGGTGTTGTCTAACTCGGCATGGTTAGGAATTGAATTCGGCTCCGTTCCACCCGGAACGACTTTTGTAGACTTGCAGTGTTTTTTTTACGGCGTCAATAAATCTTCTTTTCTTACTTCGTTCATTCCACCGAATTCCAGCCGGGACAGATGGCAGTTTGTACACACACCTTTGGGCTGTTTGGTTCATTGCGGCACTTGTAATTTGCCACACTTTCTTAGTACTATGTCCTATATGTTATAAACATAATTAAATCACAATAGTGGCTAAGAAATTATGCGATACAAAAAAAATGTGGCATGTCATACTTTGACACAAAAGGTTTGACAAAGTTTGGCTTCCAACCAATCAGGCCCTTTGGTACTTAATTACTCTCTCGGTGTAGCATCCTACTGATTAAATGGAGGCAGAAAGGGGGCGAGGAGAGGCGTGCCATGTCGCCTATTTTTTGTCTCAACCGTTCGATGCTGCCCCGCGATTCTTTGGCCGTGTGATCTATTCTGCCGTTGTTTTCCCACTTCGCTATTTTTCCCTGTGCTGTTGGATGTTGCTGCCGTTCTTCACGCCGTTTGATCGGGTCAGGCGGTGCTCTTGCTCCGCTTCATCGCTTGTGTCCTCGTTTCTCATGCGCTTTCTCTGGTCTTAATTTCCATCACGTATCTCGTCTGTTCAGTTTCGTTCTTGTCGCCTCCCTCGGTTCCGTCTTTCTTCCCTCGCTCGTTGCGCTTCTTCCTCTCGGTTCTCACCGCTTGCTCTTCTCCTTCTTCCTTACGCTTTTTTTCTTCGCGGTTTGGCTTTTTCGTTCTGACGTCTCTTCGTTGCTATGTGCTTCTCTCGTGCGCTCACCGGCTCTATCTCCGTACATCTACCTCTGTGTTTCCTTCGTTTCGATGGTTGTCAATCGTCGTTCTTGCGTATTTCTTGCTCCTGGTCTCCTATTTTTGGGGATTCTACTTTCGCTTTTTGTGTTTGGGTTTGTTACTCTGCCTCTCAGTTGTCGCTGCTCGCTCTTGTCCTTCTTCTTTAGGACTAAAACAAAAAGAAAGCATGTTATACATTGGATTTATATTTGAGAAGGTAAATCCATGTATAACAACTATAATCATCGATGAAACTAACATAATAGCGAAAACCCCTAACAGAAGTCTTCGCTGGCCCCCATACATTTGTGTGGACAAACTCAAGAGCACAAGATGTACTACGACTGGAACTTTGATAAGGAAAACGATGGACTTTCGCTTGTTGACAAGCCTCACAAACCAAAAGTTCTTTATTTGGACTATCTAAGTTGATAGACTCGAAAATGATGTGGATGACTGTCGAAGCGGGATGCCCAAGCCTTCTATGCCATTGTTCCTTGGTGAGCTTGACTACAGAGAATGACAAGGGTGTCTTTTGTGTTTGAGGAAGAGGGTAGAGTTCTCCCTCAGACTTGTTGTGGTCCAGGACCTTCATCGTGGCACGATCCTTAACAAGGAAGTAGTTTGGATGAAATTCAAAGAAAACATTATTGTCGGAAGCAAACTTCTGTATTGAAGGAAGGTGCTTGTTAACTTGAGGGGCATGAAGAACATTTTTCAAATGCAGGGAAGAACCAAAATTGCTAGTAATAACTGAATAACTGATGTGGGAGATGGACAAACCTGAGCCATTAGCCACTTGCACTTAATCTCCTCCTCTGTAGTGCTCTTTGCTGTTTTACCGATCCAAATCACTAGTTAGATGATCAGTGGCACCAGTGTTGACATACCAATTTTGATCAACTTTGTAGGAAGTTGTAGCAGTGGAAGTAGACCAGTTCTGATCCTCAGTTTGATACGACATACGAGTGATCAAACCGGTGGTAGCAGTGAAAGGCGTCATGTTCAATCTTACCACAGACTTGGCAAGTAGGACGTGATCCACTATTGTATGATCTTCCTCCGGAGTTTCGGCCTTGGCCCCGTCCACGCTTCTGAAATTGTCGTCCTCCTCCTCTGCCGCGAGTGTCCTGACAAACAACATTATTCACAGAAGAGCTAATCTGATGACCGGTCTCGTCGTGCTCCACTCTCAACTCATAATTGATGAGGTGGGCATACAACTCGTTCAGTCCAATTGGATCTATTCGAGTTGAGACCGAGGTGATCACCGAATCATAATTTTTTTTTTGGGGGGGGGGAGGGGGGGTTGGGCTAAACCAGTGAGGACGTAGGACACAATTTCTTCTTCGTGCATTGGACGTCTTGCAGAGGCAAGCTGATCAACTAACCCCTTCATCTTTTGGAAGTAGGCAGCCATGGTCATGTCTTTCTTCTTCAGATTTGCCAGTTGGATTCTGATCTACATTGTCCTCCCTTTGATATGTGAGGCAAACATAGCCTCAAGTGCTGCCTATACAGCAGACGATGTGGAGAGGAAGAGCACTTGACCAAGAATTTCCTCGGTTAATGATGAAAGGAGCGCACTTAGCACTAACTGATCTTGCTGGAACCATGCGAGGTAAGCAGGGTTTTAGATTTGGCGAGTTTCTCCTTCAGACGTCTCGGCAATGAACCGAGATAGTTCCTTCACTGATCCATCAGCACAGCCAATCAGATCTTGACTACACATGGTACGTATTGAACGGTCCATACTTCTTATTTGCTTCACAAGATTTTGGTTTTTAATTTGTTAATTATGTGTATAGGTCGATCTGCACCAGTAGGTGCACGAGTTGGCGACCTCCGTGCCTTAGTTGACGCTCAGGGAGTGCTTCATCATGACAGTGCAGGACATCAGAGTGGTCATGGAGCAGTTCCTCGAGAAGACAAGACGAGGGATCTAAGTATTCGGTGGACCCACCTACGCGTGGACAGGGGGTGTGCCACAGTGTGTCACGCCCCAAGACTCCTCACCCAGACGTGGCGAGCAGGTCCTCGTGGCACCATGCTGGGAGTACCCCGGCATAGTTTGCAGGTCAGCATGAAACATACACGTCTGGTTCTTTATTTCGAACTCCACTAGTTACTAACGGCAATTTTCTTTGACAGGTCCTGAGTTCCAGCCGTACATGGGGTAGGTGTACGCGGAGCCGTCCTTTGGCCTTGTGCGACGAGGTATGACTATCTTGTTTGCATACATGACGTACTATTTCCTAGTTTTTGCCATGTTTACATGCACAATGTAATGTTTCACAGGTCGTACACCGCTTTGGGATGAGCCAGTGGTGTCGCATGAGGAGTCACGCTTCGAGGACTTCAACTTCGACCAACATGGTAGCCAGGTCTTTGTGGGGGCTTCACAGCTGCACGATGCGCCCAGATCGAGCCAACCGACTTAGGACCCCCTCGCGACACCCCCTCAGGCTACTCACGTCGGTCGGGTACCTCGGCCACCTAAGCCTTTGACGTACTCGCACCAATACTCGCAGCAGCCCCAGACGAGGCTAGGGGCGACACGTGGGCTACTCCCTAAGAGGGCAAGTAGATATTTGTTCTTGTAAATATCAGTCGTGCCATATAAATATTAATTTCTATACAACTTATATTATGCGAGTCTCGTGTTTTGATACTTTTTTTTGTGCACAAGTAACCATCTAAGGGAGTTAGCATCGCGACACCACACATTACCATGTTTCTAGCCTTTACACCACACGATGCTATCGTTTCAGACCGAAAAAACCGCACTCTGACATGCCACGTTTTGCGACAGAAAAGTATGAACCACCACATGCCACGAACTACCACTTTTGCAGACCGAGGTGACAACACACTACAACGCTACCTTTACAGACCGAGATGACAACACACTGCGATGCTACCTTTTCAGATTGACAAGACCACACTCTGCCGCACCACCTTTTCAGATCGAAAAGACCGTACCCTGTCACGCCACGCGCTGCTACTTTTGCAGACCGAGATGATAACACACTGCAACACTACCTTCTCAAACCGACAAGACCACACTCCACCACGCCACATTTTCAGACCGAAAAGACTACACCCTGTCATGCCACACCACCTTTTGAGATAAAAAAAAGGCCCATTATAAAAGGAGGAAGAGAACTGCACCGCCACACCCATCACTTCACCAAAACTTGGTTTACACAACTGAGAGGAAGGAGATGGAGGACTCGGTGAACTTCTACAGGAGGGTATTGCAGAAGCGCAAGTGGCTTGCCGAGAGGGTTAAACCCTACTCGGATAATTCTATGAAGGATGCGCCAATACCATCGGAGTTCCCATGCCCACAATGTGTGTGCGAACTGCCGGCTAAGATCATCTAGTCCACACACCCGGCGACAGCTGCTTGGGCATACTACACGTGCGACTACCACCTCGTAAGCGTGTCTTGCACACACACACACACACAAAGATTTTTCACATCTTAAGTTCCATTACACAAATCCCTAACTACAACCACGCATAACGGCAGTCGAAGATACAATGCAACTTCTTCCAATGGATCGACGATTTAGACATGTACGATAGGGTGTTCATCTAGCAGAAGTACATACTGAACTATGTGATGCGAGCCGAGACCTTCAAACGCTTGAAACCTTACGTACTCGTCCCTACTAAAAAGGCACCGGAGGAGCCCGAGCGCGCTGCGCACAAGGGAGACCGGCGGTCATCCTAGCACCCCCCCGTCACCTGGGTGCAGTCTGGATTGAAGAGGTAAGTTATGCCTAGTTTGCATGATGATTATTAATTTGGCCATACGTTGTGCTATGCTAACATCATTCAATTGTCCATATATCCCGTCTCGCAGAACATGGCTGACTTCAAGATTGGCCACCGCCGCGGGCTGACCAGAGACAAGAGGAAGGCACAGATGGGCCACCACGAGTGATCGATTTTGTTCCAATCAACCTTTTCCGGATTCCAAAAAGGCGCACATGTATCGTTGGTGTATTTCGGTTTGTTTATTTGTGCAAGTTGGCGTTTGTAATGTACGTAACCAAACCCTGTGCGCCATGTATTTTGCAATTAAATTATGAACTCTTTCAAACTTACATCTCTTTTTCCTAAATATTTCGACCGTTAAATATTACGTCATCTTTTCCCAAAGGAATCGGTTCCACGAACAATACAATCGAAACAACATCGCGCACGGCAACCCTAAATCCAAATATATTTTTTATTTCCCTCCGAAGGGGGCTATTTGTGTCATTGCGTCGTCGAATTCGCGTTCCAAATTGCAACGCCGATCTCACATTCTCTACTTCACGACAGACCTCCCGTCGTCAGTTGAAATGGCGACAGGGTCCTGTCGCCAATTCAACTGGTGACAGGAACCTCTCGCACTATTCTAATTGACGACAAGGTTTCTGTACTTACTTTTGTAAAAAAAATCTACTATTTAATTTTGTAATAATCTTTTTAAATAATATTGTTTTTTTTAAAAAAAAAACGGTAGAGTATTAGCCGTGTTGCATGCTGGCCTTTTATTCGGTGAGTACAGGTGTCTCTGCAGTACTGCACCATGGTCGGCCGGACGCACGGCCGTGCCATGCGTGATTGCCGTAGGGTAGACGACTTGCGATCCTCCTCCCTAGTTATGCCGGCCGCCCACGCGTGCATGCCCTGATCCTTACTTACTGGTGGTCACTGACACTCGAGTTGTTCCATCTCTTTCTCTCTTTCAATTCCTCTTCACCATTTCCACGTTCTCGCAAATTACTAGCAGCCACAGGTACTAGTACCACACTACGCCAAGCAATGCACGCAAAAGCGAGTTACGTACACGTGTGGTTGTGTCAACGCAGCTTAGCACTACAGCTCATGGCCATTAATTGGTTGGTTCATTTCATGCATGCTCCGTACTTAGCCGTGCAAGAGAGAGGGGTGCATGGATGCACGGACAGATCGATTAGCCGAGCTAGCCTCTTCTTTTCACTGCGCTGGGCCTGATCCAACCAGTGCTACTGCTTTCCCTTCTCTCTCGATTTCTTGCATGCCTAAACTGAACAGTAAACGGGGGTGTGTCGCAAGGAGTGCAGTGGGCTGTGTTGTGCATGGGATTGGGATTGGGATTAGAGCGAGGAAGGGTGCAAAAGTAGGCGTTTGTTTGGGTGTGGGGGAAGTGGGGGTCACAAGCGGAGCTGGGGCTACCGGCCGGAACACTTGATCAGCAGCACGCAAGGGGGGCCATCTCCCAGGCCAAAAGCTGGTCGCCTCAGAGAAAGTTGCATTCGCTTTTCTCCCTCTATGCTATTTCTCTCGTGCATAGTTACATACTACTACTGCTACCGCGGTTGATATCGGTATCAGCTTCTCTCTCCTGCACCTAGCTTCTCGCGAAATGAGACTCCAACTCTCTTAAAAGGTGATGGCCTGACAGGCACAACATGTGTAAAAGAGGAGGCTGATGGATCATTAAAAAAAAAGAAAAGAGGTATTGCTTACAATGTAGAGGGAGAAGCCTGTCTCCCCTCCTTAAGGAAGGAACCAACGAATGCTCAATGCAGAGGGAGAAGACTGTCTCCCCTCCCTAAGGCAGGAACTAACTAAGAGTCTTCGACAAAAATGGCACGTTTTAAAGCAAAAAATAGTCACCCACGAATTAAATGGTAAAAATGACACCTTTACCGTACGAAAACACCACGACAGGGGTCCTATCGCACTTTGGGTGTGTGGCACGGCATGTGGTGAGCTCCTAGGTGTGGTCTGTCGGCCTGCCGCACCCTCAGAGAGCGGTAGGTGACGTGGGCAAGCGACCTGCCGCTCTCTGGGGGCGCGGGTGGCCCCCTATCGCGGCGTTTTCGTGTGACAAGGATGTCATTTTTGTCATTTCTATTTTGAAAGCTATTTTTGCTATTTCGTTTCAAAAACATACTAAGTGAGCCAAAAACTCACCAACGAATGCCCTCTCTCAACAAGCAGTATGCACCAAGCAAGCAAGAGCAACAATCCTTAGCATTGCCGCAATGCTTCTTTCCCTTTTTTTTTCTCTCTCTTTACAAGGCAAGGGAAGGGAGTGACATATATATATGATGGAGTTTTGACATACCATGGAACTCTAGTACTACATATCTCCACCACTCATCTAGCATGGGCATTGCAACCTTTAACTAACATCACCTTTTCTCTCTCTCTCCACAACACACATCCACATGCAATATTGATGGTATGTATATACGGTACTAGAGTTCACTAGCATGCAAGATCATTTTAATATATATATATATATATACACTCCCGGAAGTAGCTACTCTCTATGCCGTATCTCACAACGTAGGGAGTATCTTGCGCAACTGAGGGTGTGTACATGTAGTATACGAGTATATAAGACCACCTAGGTGGTATTTACATCTTTTTAGGGGTGGTATGTATAATTTTT
Source organism: Phyllostachys edulis (assembly GCA_036346405.1). NCBI lineage: Eukaryota > Viridiplantae > Streptophyta > Magnoliopsida > Poales > Poaceae > Phyllostachys > Phyllostachys edulis. The sequence goes on along the minus strand of CM070548.1, from coordinate 43,042,640 downwards.
TAGACATACTCCTTTTCATGTGCGGATATAAAGGTAAAATACGCTAAAACTATGAATTCCCTTGCAAAATTTTTGTTTGCTTCACATTAGAGTATATTATAATTAGTATATGAGTATAACCAAAGTGATAAAGGAATATATCAAGTTCACTAAGTGGTTTATCTGATGTAGGGGTAACTAAAGCAGGGAGTAGAAGGTATTTTTCCTGCGTATAAAGAGAGAGACGAGAGGGACCAGCATGCCATGCATCATTATGCCACATCCTTCATCAAAGGCTGGGCTCTCAGCTCTCAGGTACACTACTAGTCTCCTTTGATGAATTGAGCCTATGATGACACTGACAAGGAGGGGAAAAAATAAAGCAGCAATGGCGATCAAGTAGGTCATGCATGGCAGTGGTAAAAAAAAGCTACTCCTCCGTAAGGACGTGGGAAGAGAGAGAGAGAGAGAGAAGTCAGAAGAGTAGCTCTCATCTCTTAGCTTAGCATGCACATAAGTAACAGAAAGGACTGGCAGATTGATTTGTGTATCAATGGCGAAATTTTGTAGTGTCAGAATCAAACACCCATAATTGCTTTCTTGACGATCGGTCAAAAAGACCGTGGCCCCGTCATGATTCCACTGTGACTGTGGCGCATTTCCAGGACGGAGCAACGCAAGCGAGCAGCTACCAAGCCCCAAAACACACACACACACACCCACATTTCTCCTCTATTTCCCTCGGCTCCTCCCCTTTTCTTTCACTTTTTTGCTGCTCGTAATCAGTCACAAATATCACTCGCAAAGTTAAGCGACATTTTTATTCTCCCTCCCCGGCTTTTCTTCCTTTCACTTCCTAAGCCAGTGTCACAAGTAGAAAGGCCCCTAGGTTCGTCAGGAATCACTATCTGAGGGAAGTGACCTTTTCAGGGCACTTGCTCCTGTTCTGCCTCGCTTCCCATTGGGGCCCCGCTGCACGACATCGCGCATCGGGATTCGCACCGTCGGCCGCCGGTGCTATATAATTAGCGTCACGGTCTCGTTGCCCGCCCGATGCAGAATCGACGGCTCAGAACAAAGCAGGCCATAATTCTAGCGTCCTGGGGCTTTCTCACCTCAATCTTAGCCGTTAGAAGTTCACTCGGACGGCTATAGATGGTCGGAGAGGGCCCGGACGACATAGGATCCAAATCCTTTGCTTCCACACAACAAGAAAAAATAAATAAATGCAAAGGATGGAACCGGGGCCTGGTGATTGATGCAGGAAGGGTGGTGTTATCAAAAGAAAGAAAAATCAGTGAACCGAGGTGAACAGGAGGATGGCTACGTCAACATCAGCCTTCTGGTGAATGATGAGGGTGGTGGCCGGCAGTTTCACGATTAGCATGGTCCGTTGCCGTGGGACTTTTTCAGGTAACTTTTCCTTCAGTCCATACTCGCTTTGTCGACCTACAGTCGCGCGCTGCACTGCACTGCACACCAAATGGCTCGGAAGCAACCACTCATCAGGTGGCAAAACTTTAGCCGGCCACAGCCCTGTTCACTACAAAGATAAGAGGCAAAGAAAGATGCCATGCCCCAACTGGGAGGGCATCAGAAAGAAGTCGTGCAGAGCAACGGATGATGGCAAAATGACGAACAATTTGGGGTGTTCGAAAGAGGGATCACCAGGTTCAGGTGTTCTTAGCAGCAAAGCATGATGATACCGCGCCGATCGAGCGCAAGGACAGGGGACGGGAGGTGCATGCACGCTGCGAGATCCCGAGAAGCCTGGTGAGTGAATGATGAGAGCGCAATGATGCGTATGGGTTCGCGTTGCCACGCGACGCCCGAACAATCGGAATGTGCTACAGGGGCAGCATTTGTTCAGTTACTCTCATCTGTGAACTCAGCAACGGCCGTTAGCGAATATAATGAGGCTTCTTCGTCTCAAATGGTTTTGGGAGAAGGGTGGGCATAATCCGGGCAAGGATTTCAACGTCAGGAGACAGGTAGTGTCACAGTGAGCCCAATCAGACGTTCAATCAGCACAACTGTTCAGTGTAACATGCCGGGGGAAATCATCTTGCCTTCCAGCTCTTTAGCAAACAAGAAAGAGCACAGTGGTAGACGGTAGCACAGTGGTAGACGGTACCTGCATCTTCGATGCCCTTTAACGAGCAAGAGAGGAAATGAAATGCTTCCCTCTTCCCTCTACTCTGTAAATTCCTCTTTGCGCATTGTTTCAACAGCAACAGCAGGGATCGGATGATATTTTGCGCGGTGACAAAATTCAGATCAATTACTTCAGAAAATGTTTAAGATCTCTCCAATCCCATCCTTCAGGGTCATTCTCAGGGACCTGATTACCCCCGTTCACCGGTTCCTGCACAGATCACGCGGTCTAGTACAGACGAACATCCCCATCGACGCCTACCGTCGGTAGGTATATATCTTCCATCTCAAGAAAAGTGGCACCCTTTGGGCCAATGGAAAACCCTCGTTTTAGGCATCAAATTGAGGTTCACATGTGGATTACTTGAAACAACAAAAAAGACCGACTTTATGAGGATAACTGTCGCACAACGTACCCGCATATGGACAAGAGATTGGATGAGCCAAAAAGTAACAGGCTGAGCTGGGCAAGGATCAGTAAGTGTAAGCTTGAGGGGGCCTCCAGCTTGTAGCACTGACACATGCTCTGCAGTATGCAAATAGTGCGCCTGTTAATGTAAAAATCAACCAGTTAACACAGCTGTCACTCCTCACCGACTAAATTTCAAATACTCGAACCGCTCCTTGCGACATGGAAATGAATCTGGTCGACGACCAAGCAGCTTTTCCTGAAGACAGCTATTCAACCAATAACATCGTCATCAACAAAGAAGTGTGTCTACTTACCTTACCGTAACTAGTTACACACATTCATAGCTTCCAAAGTGCTGTAGAAAAGGACTCTCTCCTAAGGTAAAAAAAAGAAGAAGATTTAGAAAGAATGAAAAAGGAGATTACAAAATAAGAACAGAGGGAGGCAACAAATGTGAAAGTGACAGTGTTATGAAACTCTACCACTGTAATTTTGTCGCTTAGCTCCAATTGTTGCCAAAAAGAACACTTGGATAAGCTGGTTGTTACTCCAGTTTAGCAAAGTTTGGCATGCCAAACATGCACATTGAGTAGCTTGAGCCAGGAATTATCAGCTAAGGAGTTAGGATGGAAAGTAAGGCAATAGGAATTGTATTGTTAATCCCGATCATGGTTGACATAACATGAAATGTGGAAATGCAACTGCTAGCTCCACTTTTACTGAATTAAATCCAAAGAGAGCCAGTTTATCCAAGTCCATTTCCCCCTTTGTTTTTTTTTTTTGCGGGGGATGCGTGTGACGGTGTGAGGGGTACATACAGGGTTGCCAGGGGTTGGTTTCCCACGCTGTTCAGTTTTACAGCTTCACCTTTCGGCAGCCACTACTGGCAGACTTAAAGAAAAGCCCAAGAGTTTAATCAACAAAAGTTTATGAAGGTCAGGCCAGGCTGGACCCAGGTGTTTAGCATGGCTCATGCTGGACAATTGTGGTTGGGCTGATCCAACCCAACCAGTCCCTTGATGTACTCTATAAACCAGCATTCAATTCCGACAGTTGATGATGCATTTAAATTTGTGCTAAGAGAGATCCAAGTTTCAAGTCCGATAGTGGAGACCATGTTTAAGTATCTTCTGTCATTACACAAGTTAATGCTAAATAATGTGTGGCCTAGAGCTTCAAGTCACATATTCCAGTGAACTTACCTGTCAAAGTTACACTGTACTACTACAGTCTATGAAAATTAATGCAAAGCAAAGTTTAGAGCCTCATTCTCCCAGGTCAGCTATACTGGTCCATCGTCCAGGTGTCCAGTACCGGTTCTCAGTAGTAATATTATTAACAACATTTTGAACTTCAAACATATAGCCGAAAAAAACCAAGATATTAGTGGAAAAATATCAGAGTCATCAGTATTTTTTCCGATTTTTGACGTGTTGTTAAAAAAAATACTATGTTTACAACAAAGAGCAAAGTGAGAAAATTTAAAGTCAATATGAATTCAAATCCAGAATCGGATTTGCACTGATCCCAATTACTAGTCTTGTGGCGATAAAAAAAAAATACTGCCCCTCGGCGGGATTTCCCATAAGCATGCATTTATCACAAGCTTTCCGAGTACTGTGGGTACCTACAATCGCAGAATCCACTAATCAGAAGAGCAAAGGCATAGATTATACGATATGAAATATAAATAATAAGCTCAGACATGACTGCAGAGATAAAAGAAAAAATAATCTCTATTAAGAACGAGTGAAATCACACCAGATCAAGATAGTCGGATTTGCATGAGGATATCTGATGGGTGCCGTTCCTATTCAGAAGAAAGCCTCATGCAGAGCGCAACACAATTCTCAAATGTTTGGGTCAAAGATGCACAAATGGGAGTTCTGTTGTTCCAGGTAACACTTAACCCAAACAAGAAAATTCCTAGTTAGCAAAAAAAATGATAAAAACGGAGATCGGCACGTAACCATGTAGAATATCGTATTTGGTTATGATAATAGAAACGCTAGTTTTTTAGACGCTAGCAGACAGTTTAAGTTCGCTTTGGTCATCTAATGGAAAATTTCAAGGACTCTGTTTGAGCATTTAGGTAATATATCACGTTCAAAAATACCATAGTTTCGTGTACAACAGGTACATGAAGATATAGGAAGTAGTATGGTATGTTTTGGGTGTCAGTTTTAGGAGAGGGGGGAGAGGAAGGTGTGTACATGTTTTTAGAAAAATCTGATTTAAGGTGAAATTTATAAAAATTGTAATACATTATTGGAAACCATGGTTTTAAAATGCACAATATGCCAATAATTCAAGGAACTGCAGATTTATAACTCTTTTGTCTTGCTAAGCTACATGTTTACGAACTCTGACACACCTAGCCCACCTGACATCCTCACATACATCTCATTGCCTACCTTAGCCCACCCGACAGCTTGGCATACTTCTCATTGCCCGGCGGCTAGGGTTCTGCACTCTAGAAAGACTTCTTGCGTCTTCTGGGTGTGGCACGCCGAGAGGCGCCATGATGCCACATGTGCATCTCCACATCAATGAGCCACCACGCATTTGGATGGGCCAGTGAGAATTGAGACGCTGTCAAGTGGCCTCAGCCCTCAGCCGGCCAAAACTTGTTGTATGTTACGGGAGGACTAAAATATGTAGTTCTCAGTGAAACTTTGAACCCTAATCTGTATTTCCATGACACTGAAATATGTAGTTACTTGATAGGTATGCTAATATACCTGCAGTTACTCAATTACAGCATTATATAGCAACGATGTATCAAATAGCGTGTAGCAGAAGCATAGCTGACTATCACCGAAGTGTTTTTACAGCGGTGATATAGCAGGTGCAACATGCTTGGGTATTTTGCAAAAATACGAAGTTAAACAATCAATTTTGAAGTAAAATAACTCATCGCGTATTAGGATTACTTGTTATTGAGGATGTTTTAATTTCTGTTGTAAGGGATTCGAAGTGGAAGATGGCTAGAATATGCAACAAAAGGATCAAATGAAAACCTGGAATGTATCTGTACTAAAGCACAACTACACACCGCACACCGTATGTTATAGCGAGCTGTAGCTGCTCGAGATGGTGCCGCAACTGTACAGAGCGCCACAGCAGCCACTACATGGCGGCCGCTACCCCCTGTCCACTATAGCAGTGCATAGTGTGCTATTTTTTTGACGAGTATAGTGTGCTATTTGAAACAATGATGGCAACCAATGTAAAGTTTCACATTTAAAAGACATAATTCAATTGTTAGCACCGCAGAGTAAATACATGGATCGTAAGCCTATGCTTGTTCAAACAAATCAACAATTATAGTTGTGATTCTATTCAGCAGAACTAGGAAGCTAGAAGGAACAAAACATTAAAACCTGGAATTGACAATGAAAGCAGAAAAGGAACAGAGAAGCACACAAGTGACGTGAATGAATTGTGTACATGGCTGGATAGTATTTTACCCCTTCATAATCAAAATGGTGGTGTGAATTGCGATGGCATTTAGTTTCAGCTTCTGCATATGAATAGTTTGGGTACAATTTCCATTGAAATTTGGCGTGCCTTTCCAACACGTTATGCCTGACGCTATTGCAAAAAATAATATGAAAAAGTTAAAAAATAGTGTTACAACATAAAAGGTAAAAATACCTAAGTACAAAAAAATAAACATATACTAGTAGCAAATGTGGCATTGAATGTAACACCATGTTACATTTTCAACTAAAACATTACATTTAAAATTTTACTAAATGTAATGTATTTTTTTTCTAAGACTACTTTGTCCCTTTTGAACTTCTGCAATTCAAAATTTTACAATAGGTCAAATGAAATGTTATCATAGGCGTACAAAATGTTAGCAGGTAAAATTAACATATTCTTTAAAAATGAAAATGCTAGAAACATAGATGATTATCACGCATTGTATTAAAATTATACTGATATAAACCAATCTAAGGACTTGATTTTCAACTCAAAACATGTAAAATTTTGGTTAAAAATATTGCAATATTGATATGGCTTAAGGTGGAAGGGAAGGGTAGAGGTGCAGATCGCCCTCACCGCTAGGCAAGGACCGTTCCCTGCGAGTTGAAGGCTCTGATCGTAGCCGGACTTGGGAAACTTTGATTATTTCTTTATTTCCTTCTCTCAAAGATATCTGGTCACCTTTATAAGCTAGGTGCCTTCCTAATAAAGGATACTAAAGATGCTAAAAGATACTTGCCAATTATAAAGATAACCATCCTAACAACTTATAACTAAAATAAGCAACAACTTATCTCCTTCCTTTTTCTGCAGCCTACACAGATCAAGGCGCACCGGTCGCGCTCCTACTGGACGTGGCCACGGTTGAGGTGGTCCCAGTGCGCCACCACTGCCGCCTCTCGTAAACCTTACCCACAAAGGCGTCCACAATATTTCCTCCCTCCTGCCGAAATAGCTCGTCCTCAAGCTGGAATGTTGGATAACGCTCCTTGAAGTCGTCTAAGTGTTCCCAAGTGGCATCAGTAACCAAGCAGCCTACCCACTGAACGAGCAATTCCCAACACCGCGATTCAGCACGCACCATCGCACTGGGAGATGGAATGACACGGCCATGCACGAAATTAGGCAGTTGAACATTGTTAACTGGAGGGGTACCTTCGAACTTTTTGAGAAGATCCACATGGAATACGTTGTGGATGCAAGCTCGAGCAGGAAACTGGAGTCTGTACGCCACAGGTCCAACGCGTTCGACCACCTTAAATGGCCTGTAAAAACATGGTTCCAACTTGGAACAGGGGCTATCATTGACAGAGGTGGCAGCATGGTGATGTAAACGTAACCAGGCCCATTCGCCTAACTAAAAAATAACTTCCCTGTGAGACTTGTCCTGGTATTGCTTCATGTAATCTTGGGCTTGCAACAGGAATTCCTGAATTTCTTTGAGGAACTCATCTCTGTCCAGCAGCTTCTGGTCCACTGCAGTGACGTGTGCGAAGCCTGGTTGGTAGGACATTAAGGTTGGCGGATCACGACCATAGACCACCTTAAAGGGTAGTCTTCAGCGCAATTTGATAAGAATAATTATAGCAATACTCTACCCATGGAAGCCACTGCAGCCATTGCTTCGGCCTATCCCCGGAGAAGCAGCACAAATAGATCACAATAATGCAATTTACCACTTCTGATTGACCATCACTCTACGGATGAAACGCCGAACTAAGACATAGCTTGGTGTTGGAAAGATGAAAGAGCTCTGCCCAACGTTGCTGCTGAAGACTGGGTCGCGATCACTCACAATGGAAGATGGAATTCCACGCAAGCGGACAATGTCGTTGAAGGTGGCATGGGCGACACTGCTAGCGGTGTAGGGATGCCTAAGGGTGATGAAGTGGGGTTATTTGGAGAACCGGTCAACAATGGTCAATATAAGCAATTTGCCCCCAACTTTTGGCAAGACTTCCACAAAATCCTTGTAGATGTCTTGCCACACGACTCTTGGAACATCTAATAGTTGGAGAAGACCCACTGGGTGCAAATGCTCTATTTTTATTGCGCTGACAAACAACACACCAATAGAAAAAGTCGCACACCATCTTGTTGGATTGTGGATGATAGAACGTGGCACGAAGGCGATGAAGCATTTTCTGGATGTCTTCATGTCCACTGCCGCGCGCGTTGACCAGTAGCTGTGGCCACAAGGGGGAGTGGGTGGGCACATAGACACACCCCTCATGCAAGAGAAGCCCCTCCACCAAAGTCCACACCGGTTCGGCCGTGCCGGCCAGTACTTGTTACCGAAGGGATTGCAAGTATGATAAGGTGCTGATCTTTGTACAGATATCGTCGAAGATGACAAACGTCAGGGACAAGATGGCCAACACCACAATCGGCTCCTCACGGCGAGAAAGTGCATTGGCGGAAACATTCTGGCGGCCTGGCTGAACCTTGAAAGCAAAATCATATCCAAATAGCTTACTCGCCCATGTATGTTGGGGAATAGTGGAAAGTCGATGATCCAGGATGTACTTCAAACAATAGTGATCAGTTTGGACAATGAAGGGACGCCCCCATAGACAGGGCTGCCTATGATGAACAACCTTAACAAGGACGATCAGCTCCTATTCATAAGCTGCTAGCTTGAGATGGTGAGGGGCCACCGCCTGCTGAAGAAAGCAATGGGGTCGGCACCTTGGTGTAGTACTGCACCGAACCCTGTGCTGGACACGTCAAAATCCACCATGAAACGCTTGCCGAGTCCAGAAGCTGCAGCACCGGCCAGGAGATGAGGGCGGCCTTCAGCACCTGGAGTAGTTTGGTGAGAGGAGCCGCTACCTCACCATATGGCTTGATAAATTTGCGGTAGTACCCAGTCAAGCCAAGGAAACCACACAAAGTTTTCACTGTTGTTGGTGTCGGCCAGCTTGCAACCGCCTCCACCTTGCTGGAATCCATGACCACACCTTGGCCAGAAATAACATGGCCAAGGTAGGCCACCGACTCCTCCCCAAAAAGGCACTTAGAGCGTTTTAGGGCCAGCTTGTGTTGTTGCACCACAGTGAGGACCGCCCAAACATGTTGGAGGTGTTTTGCCCAAGAGGAACTGTAGACCAAAATATCATCAAAGAAAACAAGGACGGAATGTCGTATATATGATTTGAGAACATCATTCATGAGAGCTTGAAAGGTGGTGGGGGCGTTAGTCAAACCAAACGACATGACTGCAGACTCGTAATGGCACCAATGAGTACGAAAGGTGGTCTTCTCGATGTCCGACGGGTGCATAAGCACTTGGTGATAGCCACTATGTAGGTCCTGCTTGGTGAAGAATCGAGAGCCCTTGAACTCATCAAGGAGCTAGTCGACCACTATAACGGGGAATTTGTCTTTCATTGTCTTATCATTGAGAGCGCGGTAATCCACACAAAAATGCCATGTGTTGTCCTGCTTATTGACCAATAACACCGGCGAAGAGAAAGCCGACGTGCTATCCCTAATAATGCCTTGTTTCAGCATATCTTCACATTGGCACTCAATTTCATCTTTCAACAACTGAGGGTAGTGACATGGCCTGACTTCCACCGGTGTAGTGCAGGGAAGCAAATGGATGTGATGACTGTAATGGCGTTGCGGTCATAGGCTGTGCGGTTCTTCAAATACATCAGCAAATTCCTCAAGGAGATTGGCCAAGAGGTCCCGACTGTTAGTTGCCAAGGCCAAAGGTCGGTGTGCCCCGGCTTCAAATCCACACCATGTGACTTGGTGGTTAGCAGCTTCTCGAAGTCCCACAAAATAGATCCTCATGTGCGTAACCACTGGACACCCAATATTACATCGAATCCAGCGAGGGGAATGATATAGTGATCGAGTGAGAAGTGTTGGTTGCCGATCTGAAGGGGCACTGTAGGACAGATGCCAGTGCTAGAAACCCAGTCACCATTGGCAACTGCGACACTGATGTCGTGGCACATTGTCGACGATTTAGTGTCAATCGTATGAATGATTGTTTGGGGGTCTCCTTTGAAATAGAACCACGCAGAAAAAGACACAGGGATTTAGATAGGTTCAGGCCTTCTCCTAGAAGAATAACAACCCTACTCCTGTGTTGTTGTATTGACTATGTGTTTACAACTAGGAATGAACTATTGGAACCAAAGCGTAAAGACTTCTATCTATTGCCTTCCTCCTGGTCCCCCCTGATGTTGGCCCTTATATAGCGTGTGATGGGGTGGCAGTTACTCCAGGCTAAGAGATGCCTCAATGCCTGATGAAATGCACACGTTGATGATAGTTATTGTCAGAGAAACTGCACCCCACGCTGCCTTGCAGTTACGTTATGGACAGAGGCGTAATATGCGTAATTATTCCAGAGAATAACTGCGTATACTAACTACTGTCTGTAAAACACAGCGTATAAGAGTCCCTAGTCGATTAGGTCCGCATGTCTGTAGGTTTTATCAAATATAGGGTGGTCGTAGCTGACCTGGTCGTAGTAAGGCTTATGACCGTGAGGCGGTCGTAGCAAGACTTTTGACCATGGAGAGGTCGTAGAAAGGCTTACAACCATGAGGTAGTCGTACAAAGGCTTACGACCATTCAATTAAGCTCTTCCCTTATTGATGCTAAGGGGTATACTTGAAAGCAACAAGAAAATATTGCTACCTATAATAACAATTATAGATAAATGATTAATTGAGGATTATTAGATCCTCGTCACGCACCCTGGGCGTTAAGCCAAGTCGTCATATAGTTTCTTCGGTGATGAAATCATGTGTGGAGTCAGAGTAAACAAGGGCTCGAAGTACCTCGCCTTGGATCACTGTTTGAAGTTGCATTTTTTCTCGGTGCGAATCCCCGTAAGGGTGTGTAGCGATTTCAACGCCGTCATCAGAAAAAGTGTCCAAGTCCTCCTCTTCTTCAAGTTCTAGCAAATAAATGCCCTTCTTAGAGCACTTGCCGATATGCTCATTGGAAAACTTCTCTGGGCAATTGAAGCAAAGCCTCTTGAGATGTCGTTTTGCCATCTGCTACGTGTTTAGCGGTCAAAACCGCGAGTTCAGCACCCTAGTTGGTGGTGCAAAGGGTGCGTCCGAGGATGTCACACTAGTCGGTGTCGTTCCAATCAGCACACCCTTGGTCGCCGTCACCACGACGGGTATGATTATACGATTAAAGCCCGTTGACTTCGTCGGCGTTGCCAGCTTGACCACTGGCTTAGTCTCAACATCTTCATCATCTTCGTCAATCTCCAACATCTTCTCGTATGCCTGCGCAAGGCTCGTGGTAGCCTCGAGAGTGGTGGCTGTAGTTCAACATCTGTACGCAGAGTGTTACGGAGACCACAAGTAAAAATTTGTACCTGTTGTTTCTCTGTCATCTCGTCGCATCGGCATATGAGGGACACGAATTGTTCCTAGTATTTGATGAGACCCTAGGTGCATCTACTATGGTAGTCAATATCTCTAAGTTGCAAATGTGTACTAAACCTCAAGTTGAGCCTATTATACATCAATGGAGAAAGAAACAAGAACAAGGTTCGGCCAAAAGCAAGGAGAGGGAGGTAGGCCGAAGGGGGAGCTTGAGCGGGCATGGGAAGGCACAAGGACAGAGGGCTTTGCATGTTGGAAAGTTTGCAAGAAAATTTGACCAAGAGAAGACAAAGGATCCAAATTCAAACTTAATTCCGAATTCAATGCATTTGTAGCATAAGAATCTGAAATGGATTTGGATTGGAGCAATTCCAATTCGGATATTTCTTTAAAAGAAGCTAATTTTGAAATTACTTGTAATAGGATAGTTTAATATATTTTTAGCAATTAGAGTAGCTTAAATTTCTAATTAAACTAGGAGTTTGCAATAGGAGTGGTTTTCGGATTATTGTTCATCGGCACTATTCTGACTCGGATTACTGTTCTCGAGACGGATTACTATTCACCGTATACTGTTCACTGAGCCTATATAAGTTAGAGGGTAGTCCCCTAATTGTAAGCAAGTTAGAGTTGAAGAAAATACAGAAAAGTCACAGGTTTATGTGGCACATAATGAATACATGCGTTTCGAACATTCCCATCTAGGGTTTTGTAATTGCATGAATATTGGAGGGAGGTTGTTTTTCTAAGATCCGTGATTTCTTGTGGATCATCTCACCAATTTGTAGCATCCTCAATTTCTCATGGTTTGATGTTGTTCTTCGGGTTTGATTTTGTTTCTCTCTACGGATTGATTCAACATTAACCAAGTATTACTTGCTTTGGAGATACGTTTGTTCTTCCTTTTTGCTGAACCAAGAAGGAGAAAAGCTAGGGTTTTGCTTTGATCAAGATTGAAATACAAGTACCGTGAAAGATTGGGCCACATTATGCATCAACTACACGTTGATCCGTATCATCTTGGTATTAGAGCGTGGTTGACCACAGTACGTGGAATTTTTTTCGCTGCCGTCGCTTGTCGCGGCAGCGCTTCCTCTGCCAAGCGCTTGCAGCCAAGACTACCGTGCCTTAAACTCTGCCGCGGCAAGCTGCCGCCCTGCCAAACCCTACCGTGGCAAGCAGCTGCTCTACCGCATGTGTCGTTGTCCTGCCGAGCCCTACCGAGGCAGTCCTTTTCTCTGCAGCATCAACCATCTTCTGCCGTGGCTGCTGAGCGCCTGCAACCAGCCCTGCCGAGTCCTACCATGGTAGCCAATTCGGCTTTCATCTTCTGCCATGGCAAGGAGAGGGGAAGAGAGGCCATCAAGGAGCCAGGGGCAGCAAGAGAAGGAAGGAAAGAAGGAGAGGAAGAAAACAAGGGAGGAAAAGAGAAGTGTTCGCGGCGTTTCCGTGATCCGTCGTGATCTTCAAGGGTAGCGCCTGTTAATCTCTAGGATTTTCCATGATTTAGTCACTGTCAAGATCGTAGATCGTTTTGCTTAGGGAAAGTTTAATTTCTAGCTTGCCCTAGTTTGTTGAGGTTAGACGCAGAACCTTGCGGGGGGGGGGGGGGATTGGAGATATTTAGGATTCGATTAAGAGGTTGGTCCAATTATAGAAAAGTTAGATAATCTCGTTAAATTTCCAGGAAGGCCTGAATCTCTAGAATTGGAGTAGCGAGCGAAAAGATACGGTTTCAGGAAGGTCGCCGTCCAGATTTTGGACGTAGCTGATAGACGTCGTGAAGAAGGGTTGGTTTCTTATAGTAGATGATAAAATTAAATTATGGTGACAACTTGATAAATGTAGAAATTTTTGTATAGTTTCCAGAACTGGTGTGGTTCATATATTTTCAAGTTTTAGAATTAAAGATATAAAATTGTGAAACAAACTGTTCTGACAGATTCTGGAACGGTCTTCGGGTAAAGGAACGGGGTAGAAAATGATAGAATTAGAGGTTCATTATAACTAGGAAATTGTAGGTTTTTTTGTGGGGATTCCAGATAGTCTTGGATGGTTGAATTTGAGGTTCGGATGAATACTTTAGAGCCGTTTTACTACTGAGACAGCAGGTAGTGAATCCGGTAGTTTTGGGTTAAATGGATCGGTTTGGCGTAGAAGTGCGATGACGGTTAGAATAAAGTGTCGGTACTGTGATGTTATGTTTTTGAGATGTGTTTAGAATTGTTTGTCTAGGGAGCGTGGTCTCTTGTGCTTTGCCACCGCTTCGTTATCCAACTCACAGGGATAAAGAAGCAAGTGTATGGTAGACAATGTTCATTGGTTGATCTCTATATTATTTACCACTCATTACCATTATATTATTTATACTTTTACTTTATTTAAATGGCAAGCAATGTGAATGGTCATGATTTTGTTCGTATTGATGGACATGGGAATATTGGATAATGTTAATAATGATGAATCTATGAATAATTGTGCATTCATAAACATCATTGCATATGAGAAGGTGATTCTGGTGATCACAACTCCACGTGAGTGGAGGAGGTCCCCGATCCTTGAGGAGGACGGGCTTGAGAGTGAATATTATCATGAGTGTTCACTCACGCTATACTGATATACGCGAAAGAAGTGCATATGGACATGTAGCGTAAGGATGCATAGAATGAAAAGAGAATTGAATGATTGAGTATGAAAATAAAGAAAAGAGAATCAATTGATGTTGATGATGATATTGTTTACTGTTGATTAAACATTGCCCATTATTTATTATTGTGCTTACTGAGTTGTGGACTCACTCTTGCTTTATTGTTGTTTTTAGGTGACCGTTAATGACGTTGCTCATGGGAAGGGCTAGCACACTCATGAAATCACGTCATTCACTCAATTGCAAGAACTATTGATCATGAGACAGTTTATTAGTGTGATAAGTTATAATTAGGAATGGATATTATTGCTTAGCCTTAGTTAATTATTCATTACATAGACTTGATTGGTTTGGTTTTGCGTTGATCTTGGTTTATTATTTTGGCATGCTTCCTATGAATTAATTATATATCTATGATTTCTTTATTGTTATCCTTGTGTTATTGTGACCCGTGGAGGGGTTTTATCTTTGATATGCTTACTGTAATTTAATGTTAATTGTTGTTACAATTGATAGCTAGGTTAGTTTAGTGACATTCTGAGCTCCATATTGGGCCGGGATGTTACAAAACTACGTACTAAATGAGCACATAAGTGGAAAGTGTAAGATTGCAAGGACATTACTTGAGGATAGATTAGGATCATTCTACAGAGATTCTGTTAGATAAAAGGTTTCTTTGTAAAGTGAAGTGTGTATGGACACTCAGATCATGGGGCTTATGTCCCATAATGTGTTTTGAAGGTGGTTCAAGTTGGTGAGCGCAAAAAACTACCGCAACAGTTTAAGTCTCTATTCTTCTATGTTGTAACAACTATGATCTGTACGGCTACCAAAACAATGTGCACGGTAGAATCATATATGCTACACAAGGGTGTTGGACTTATTCAAGCGCAGTGTAACCTGTAAACACACTCCCATCGATCCCAAAGTCATGTTGGAAATGCAATCCCATATCACCTTGTCCTGCACTTGATGGTGACTCTTGTCCAAATACTGAAATGAAGGGTAATTTACTTTCTTGAAGAAGTGAAAAGTAAAGAAAAAGATCAGAGTTTCTTATATGTATTTTTACAATGTAGCATAACATTAATTTTATTTTATCTATGATCAAGACCTTTTTTTTAGCTTGCTGTGATAAAAACTGTGTGAATGTCTGGGTTAGGTCTTGGCCCTTTTCTATGCAACAGTACATTGAAAAATAGATGTTCTTACAAGGGGATTTACGTAAGACTACCGCATGCCACAGGCAACAGTTCCATGCTACAAGTTGGGAATGTGTTGGTCCCATACATAAAAAGAAATCGACAAAGCCATTGAAATATTCTGGCTCATCTAAGCCAAGGCAAGGCTAAGCAGTTGCCATGGCCTATGAAGCCAATAATTTTCCTTCTGTAGTAAATATAATAGAGAAAAACAATGAAAGAATCTTCATGATCTTCAGAGGGGAGATCAAATTGGATCCAGCTTAACTACTTCAACCAGTTTCATATCACACTGTTTGCATTGTTACTATAGTGCCAAATTGGAACAACATCCGCAATTAAATTGAAATTCCTCTTATAGAAAAGCATGGGATTGCCGAACTGACACGGGAAACATCATGAAACTTCTGTTTTAGAAAGAAAAAAACATCATGAAAGAGGTAGTTAAAGTATGTGCCCTCCTAATGTATTCTTCCAAAGTAATATTTATTACGGTGTCCTTTTGCATCGAATGCAACTCCATAAGAAACACTTTGACATGTCAATCGAGATGCATTCCAACATTGGATTAGAATAGTCAGTCACGGGCTCATTTGATTTGAACTAATAACAAAGCAGAGAATATCACTGTTTCCTACTACCATTCAGTTAAAACAAAAAGAAGAGAAAGAACAGATTAATCTGGGGACTAAGAATTCACTCCGCCGACCAAATTTCCAACGACGACGACAACCCGCATCCTGCTCTCTCCCCCCATTTCACGTAGTCGACCGACCACGCACACTCCCCCAGCAGCAAGACAACAAACGGTCACCATACAAGTATAACAGCAAGAAATCACCCAATCCCCGTCGGTTTTTACCATCCCCAACCAAAAAGGCACCTAATTTCCCACAGGGTTCTTCTTATCTTGCGCGGTAAGGAAACGGAAGCCGAGACGAGAGCGCGGCCGGGCGATGATTGCGTCACCCCGGACAAGAAACAAGCGAAAGAGGAGAAAGGAAGAGGATGGATGCATGGTGGCGTGGTGTCGGAGGCGTACCTCTTTTCCTTTTCATTTTTCACCTTTGAAAGGAATGGAATGGGATGGAAGCGATCGGCGTGAATCATTCCACCCCCGAGGGCGACGGCGCTTCGAGTGGTCGCTCTCTGCCTCGTACGGCTGCCGCTCCCCGTCGCGCGGTGGCACGGTGATGGCGTCTGTTGCCTTCTCCGTGCTAGTGTTGTGTTGTGTCCGGGGAAGTGGGGAGGAACAGCGACGCGGGCACGCGGCCGACGCGTGGGCGGAGGAAACGGCAATAGTTAGTAATTATTATTTTATTTTTGCCCCCTCGCGTCACTCCCTCACGTCACTCATCGCAAAAATAGCTCCCACACAGTATTATTTGCAAATTTAGCTATCTTCTATCTCCTCTCGTGATCGGCAAGCGCGAAAGCTAGATGACCAACGTAGAGATTCTTCACACGCAAGAATAAACGACGATGGGCCCAGAGAAGTTTCGCGCTCGATCATCGCGGAAGGTCCTTCCGCGCTCGAGCACCATGATAAGTGGCGGTGGCCCGCCTCCTGCTGCCGCGGCGTTGGTCTGCGCTAGGCTAGCCTTCCGTGCGTGCGTTGTCCTTTCCGGCTCCCCGACCATAGAAGGTCACCTTCCCCACTCTCCGACCGCGGGAGGAGAGAGAGAGGCTATATTTACAAATAAAATAGCACAGGAGTTATTTTTGCAATTAAGTGACGTCGGTGGACCAAAATAAAAAATAACTTAATAGTTAGTACCATGGTCGCCTCATCGTGGGCCGTAAAGTAACGGAGATAATGATGGATTTCGTGGGGAAAATAAAAAATAACTCAATAGTTAGTACCATGGTCGCCTCATCGTGGGCCGTAAAGTAACGGAGATAATGATGGATTTCGTGGGGCTTGAGCATGCCGGGGTGAGCTGGGCTCGACGCCTGTCGCTATTATGTTCAGCCCGTTGCGTTTTTGCATTTCAGCCATGCAGGACGGCAGGAGCAAGCTCCATATACCCTCCCTTCCTAAAAAAAGAAAGAAAAAGGAAAGAAGAAGCTCTACATACTCTGCCTTAAACAAACACCAAAGTAACCAAAGCATCATTACGAAAAGAACCCAACAAGTGCTACACTGCTACTACGTGGACTTTGCAAACTTATGTGGCATTAATTTGTACCGGCCTCATTTCTGTACTATAGATGCAATTTTCCCATGAAAAAGCCAACCACAACTTATTTTGTAGCATCTATACCTCATAAGTTTTCATGGTTTGCAGACTCCCCCGATCCGATGTTACCTTTTGATAATTTTTATGGAAATGCATGAAAATAGTTAAGAAATAGTTATTCACATGCTGACCCTCGTGTTAGTGAGAATTTTTTTTTACCATTTGTCCCTTTTAAGATAATATTTTAAAAAATACACCATCTAACTTATTTTTAAATGGAATAAGTCCAATTTACCCCCCAACTATGGATCGAGTCCAAAAAACACCATAAACTACAAAACCGTTCACTTTACACCCCTCAACTGTCAAAATCAGATCAAATTACACCTTAGGTTGGTTTCATAGGTGATTTTAGCCAGGTTGGCAGCCACATTAGTGGTTTTGGCTTACGTAGCATATCTTTCTTCATTACTCTTCCTTCTCTCTCATATGCAGCTAGGGAAATGATCACTTGTCTCTTTCTAGTTGGAGAGCAGCGAGTCCCAGTCGATCTCGTAGGATGGGTACTTCTTGAGCACCTCGTTGAAGTTCAGCTGGTCCATCTCCGCGAGCGGCCAGGCCGAGGCTGAGGCCGACGACGTCTCAGAGCCGTTGTCCACGGCCGAGCCACCGGAAGTGCTCAGAGGAGTAGTGGCTAGACGCCGCCGCTGCAGGAGCATTGATGGGCGTGGCCTTGCCACGCCGAGTCTTGGAGTTCTTGGACACGACGATGGTGTGGCAGATGGCCTAGAGCTTGGCATCCACGGCGGGGTCGAGCGGGCTTTGCAACGCGGTGTTGTCGGAGAAGTTGAGCCGCGTCGCACCAGCTACAACGCCATCAACAACGCGGCAAGTTCATGCCGTCCACCGGCAACGGGGCCACCGCGCTGGCTTGCGCTGCGTGTGGATGCTACCGTAGCTTCCACCGCCGCGACGCAGTAGTCGTATCGCCCTCGCCTTCCCCTGCTTCCGTCGCCGCTGCGGCGGTGTCCCCATCGACGACCCCCACTGGCGCCAACTTCTCCCGGCTCGTGCCGCTCCTCCTGGCCCCGCCACACATGCAGAAGCACCCGCCCATGAGAAACTAGCCGCAATGCAAAGAATTTGGTGAATTTCTCCCAAATTTTCACAACATTTGGCACCAGGTACTATGCTGAAGATCACATGCCCGTGAGAAACTAGCCACAATGGAGGGGCCTCTGGCACCGTGCTGGACCTCGATGACTAGCCAGCGGACGGTCTTGCTCATCTGCTCGAGGCGGACGACACTGATGGGCTTGATGTCGGGGGCAGCCAGCGCCGTGGATGCAGACGCCGTGGAAGAGGAGCGGTGGCCTCGTCGACGAGGCACTCGGAGCCTATCTTGTTGGCGGATGGATTCGACGAGCTCCTCGATGTGGTCGTAGGCGACGCGGAAGAGCTCCCAGCGATGCTTGAAGGCCTCGAGCGCGGCGTTCGTGGCTGCCATCTTCTCTCCGCCCAACTGACCGCGTGCCTCCAGCACGGCCGCCACCACCACGAACTCCTGGTACGTGCCGCTCAGGTCGTCCACCATCCCTCTGACCTAGCGTTGACCAAAATCCCCCAAATTGACCACTCGAGGAGAGGGGCTGGGGAGGAGGCGCCGAGGCTGGAGCTAGGGAGGAGATGCCGGGGTTGGAGCTGGAGAGTGGCACCGTGGGGAGTGGAGAGGGCGCTTGAGATCGCCGAACCGCCTAGATTGGCCAAAGAAGAAGGGCATCGATGCATACGTCGTGAAAGATGTACCCGTGGACGCCACGTCAGCTAAAACCAGGGTGGTTTAGAGCGAGGGGGTTATTTGATCTGGTTTTGATAGTTGAGGGGTGTAAAGTGAACGGTTTTGTAGTTTATGGTGTTTTTTGGACTCGTTCTATAGTTCAGAGGGGTAAATTGGACTTATTCCTTTTTAAATATGACACTTTTGTTGGCGTGGCAAAGGAGGAGTCCTTTTTTGAAAATAAGTTTGGACTTACCCATGATGTGGTAATGTTCATTTGCCACGCCACCAAGTATAGCGTGGCAAACAAGGTCCAATTTTGGAAATAAGTTAAGGTGAAGATTATTTTTAAAATATTCTTAACGGAATGATTATTTACTAAAAATTGTTATGTTAGTGATTACAATTTTAAATAATTTTTTCTTTCACATATCTTCTATCTCACCGCTCTCACTTTCATCTTTCTCTTTTACAATCTCAAGCATGGTATACCAGCTTAGATATGTTGCACTTGAGATTCACATGTCAACCACTATCGATCCACTTTTTAGAAATGTTCTTTTTCATAACTGTCCGAAAAAGATAACAGGTTGAGAGTTTGAAACGTAAGGAACAACTATGTTTTACGGGATCTTTTAAAATTATGGTGACAACTATGTTTTTTTTAGGATCCGTCTATACAAGATTTGATTGTTTTCTCAGTCCAAAACAGACAAATTTTAGTTCATTTACAACTTCATTATGCATAAATTACAATAAATTATTTATGTAATTTTTTGTTTTTGTTCACTGTAATTATTCTTGAAAGTCTTAATAACTCATATTTTCATCACATAATTCAAAATATAACATATACTTTGAGAGATTGAGCAAAAAACAAAGACAAAAAAATGAAATTCTATACCAACAAAATACGGCAATGTGATGAACACAACTATGTTCTGAAGAAAAAATCATAATAAATTCGGATCCAATTCATCAGATAAGAAGAAGTGTAGATCTCAAAGTATATCGAACGGATAAAAATTTGACTATTTTGACAAAAAATAGTCAAATGTTGTTTTTTTTAATATAATGTTTCAACTTTAGAACGCAGAAATCTTCTAGTTGGACTACTGACAATTTAGAGACAATAAACTCGTGGGCAACCTAGCCTAGCTCCACCCGATTTTCATGGCCTTGGGCGAACCCAAGTTCAGGCTTGAATTTCGAAACTTGCTAGAATATTGGGCCAGACTTGGGCTTCACATCTATGCTACATATGGCTTAGCCCGAGATTAATTTGGTTCTAGATATCCCTTTTTCACTTTACAAGACAAAACAATTTAAATCTATATAACTTAGGAATCATTAAAAAGTTAAGAAAATTCTGAACTTTTTGCCACCTACTATATTTCCCTCTACCCTTTGTTGTATGACAAAGTATCTAAAATGAAGAAAACACGTACATAGTCCACGCCTATGATATTTTATTGCGTAAACTTTGTAACACTATGTTTCTGGACATTTTGTACCTACCACAGCACAAGGCGGAGAGACAGGGAAATCGTGAAGGCTAACGAGAAGGGGAAGGAATTCTGCAGGCTGCGGGGAAGCTTTTCTCGGAGAATCCAGGATTTGCTGATGGGATCTCGCAAACCCCAGGAAAAATTTGGTGCCCGGGGAAAGGAGTGGGATGCAAGGGTCTGGGACAGAACGTTTTCCTGCTTTCGTTCCCCAGTGTTAGCGGGAAACGTAGAGCCCAGGACGATGGCCCATGGGCGTTTGGCAACGATCTGTTCCTGGTGGCGGAGTTTGATGGCGCAAAGAGGCTGGAGGAGATCCTTTTCACTTCAGCACCCATCTGATTCGGGCGAAGAAATTGCCTTTGAGGATGACCCTGGAGACGGGGGAGTCAACTGGAGCACATGTAGGGTAAACCCTAGAGGTGGATAGAGGTGGGTATGGATGTTAGAATTCATTCCTAAAATTCCAAGGTATGTATGGTTTAGTACTATGTTACCTAGACAAATGGTGGAAGAGTAATTTATAAGGTGGAGTCCTTGCCACCCTTTGAAACATGTGAGACATGATATGTGGTGACATTAGGAAGACAATAGTTAAACTGACACACCCATGTACGCACGCACACGCTTATTCGCGTGACTTGTGACTTTCGACCGAGTCCACTTTCTTTTTACTAACCGCACATTCTCTCTCAATTACACTGGTCGGAGACCTGGCCGAATACAATGGTCGAATCTGATGACCAGTGTAGTTGGAAGACCAATGGTCGAAGCTGGAAACCAATGTAGTCGGAATACAGTGATCGAAACCATATACCAGTGTGGTCGAAATACACTAGTACGCTGGTAAGTGCTATAGACCAATGTGGTCGAAAAACACAGGTCGAAGCCTTAGACTAGCGTGTAGTCAGGAGCTGATAAACACTGCTTAATTACCATTAATTGGTTTTGAATTAGCAGTTACCAGTGGTTCATTATGTGCTTCATTAGGCAGTTACTAGAGAATAATTATCTCGACCTTAAAAGTATCTAGAGACGTCCAGACCTGACTAATCGATTCACTCCCATTCTTCTTCTTCCTTTCTGTTCTACTGTGCTAGTGTGCTGTGCTATCGAACCAAGCCGCCTCTTCTCTTTGGCATGCACCGGGAAGGAGCGTGAGCGGATATCTTCGAACCATTACTATAGAGAGTACCTACACGGGGCGACAATAACGTTTCTAGGTAGTGCATCTGTGCGACCGCTCACTTCAGTGCTTCATCTATGTTCTACACTACATCGAGTCTGTGCTGCTTCCTGTTCTTCATGAAGCCTGTCTATAAGTTGGTTGTGCGACCAAACTACTATGTTATAATCGTATTATTGTGTATATTTAGAAGTACAATGAGTAGCTTGCTGTTAGCATTGCTTTATGCAATTCTAGTTATTTGAGATCTTTGCCTCATAATAAAATCTAGAATTCAAATATTGCGCATATTTCCAACATTCCAGAAACCTTAATGCGAATTTTTTTTTGTGATTTAGCAATAGCTGGTGCTTTTAATGCTATGAAACCTAAGAGGTTTCCTGGTCAGAAGTTTCGTAGATGACAAACTAGGGTCAAATTTTAGCTCATGTCTTTGGGGCTGTGGTGGGTGATCCATCCGTAGTATTCTGGTCAGGCCATGTGGTTTGACACTACAAATAACACTACTCTTGGATGCATTCTAACCACACTAGTAGATCAACTCTATAATGCGTACAGGGACTTCAAGTTCGCCATAGAGTTGTGGGATGCACTAGAGTACGGATATGCGAAAGCTGAGGCTGGTCGCCGACTTTACATGTGTTGGGACCCAAATATGTAAACCTGGATCCTCTGTGTATACTGCACTAGTCCAGGATCATGCTAGTGCACACAGTGGCAACATCGATAAAATATTATTCCATATGCAAAGATAGCTAAGAAACATGCAATTAACAATAATTATCAGAGTAGCGACTTTAAGGTCAAAACTTACAATTAATGCATCAGAAGACGAATATCTCAAATAAGCTATAGCGGAAGAAAACAAAATAACTTCAGTGAAGATGCTCACAAGCAATCGACTGGGGTAGCACGACCTAATTCTCCGCGATCCTTGAAGTAGACATTGTTGACCGACGATGAACTACTGTAGTCTTCATCAACTGGACAACATTGTTTATAGCAAGGGTGAGTACATATAGTACTCAGCAAGTTGCACAACAGAATGCAATTATAGACGATGGCTTATTCCAAAAGATATGACATCTCTGGTTATTTCGGTAAAAGCAACGACTGCAGTTGAATATGAATATGAATATTAAATTGAAAACAAAATTTAAAACAAATAACAATAATAATTTAACAAGTATTTCCATAAAGCTCACATGGGCTAATCAATTCTTTTACACAGCCATATGAGTTGATTCGCACAGCTGTCCCTCCCAAGTGTTTTATGAAAATCTACCCCTCGTGTGAAATACCCGAGGATGTCCATGACGTGGACGCAGATATTCAAATAGATTGTTAACACTCTACAAAGGTTGTGCACTTTACCCATAAGATATGATCACTTGATCAGAGTAAATCATAACAAGACATTTTCGAAACTTCATCTCGACAATTGACCTTCCCGATGTGCATACAACCAGCACCAAACCTTATAGAGATCATTGGCCCGACACACATCATTGGACCTGGAGACGGCGAACCGCCCGTAAATGTGACCCATCACGGAGAAAATGTCACACCTCAACCATGGCACGAAGCTTAATCTACTACCTGAGTAGTCGATGCCGAGACTCCATAGCTTGCTAAGTTAGGCCTGTTCCATACCACGCATGTGGTCGTATAGTAAGGCTCAATTACATGGCGCACAAAGTTAAGTTCTTAATTGACTAAGGCGAGACTGCCAATTTCTAACTAAGTTACCAAGATTCACATTTCCCAATCACAGAGACCACCATGCCACAATCCTTTCTACTCGCCTCAGTCTAAATCTTTTTCCCACCCTATTGATTAGGTGCAACACAAGCCATCAACAGGTGACAATATACTACACACAGCTTTTCATGAAGACATTCCATAATCACTTAGTTGGGTATAAGATTTGTCATTTAAAATCATATCAGTGTAACACCTCGATTTTCAGAATCGAGATGTTAATATTTAATTTGGCGATCTAATAAATATTTGACTGTGTTTTAATTTTTTTTCGTGTTTAAGTAAAAGATTGCTTTTAAAATCAAATTGAATTAATTAAAAGGTTGCATTAAAGTTAAATCGAATTGTTTAAAAAGTTGCATAAAATAATAATAAAAATAATATTAAATCGAATCGTTTGAAAGACTGCATTTAAACTAAATTATTTCGATTTCTTGTTTTCTCATCCATCACAAAAATCATGTCATCATGCATGCATTAGTATCGTGATTTTGTTTTTCGGTTGACCGACCACAGACGAAACGCCTGCACGAACCATCATTGATGAGGACATGACCCCTATGGATACAGCCATATTTGCTATGGTTGTTGTTCCAATTACAAGAGCTCGTACATTTCACTTAAATTATCAGGTGAGCTCATTTTTAGGAGTGCCTTTATATTACATGAACTATATGATATTGCCTAATAAATATGTTGTTATTTTTAGGAATAAAAGACATAGAATGGTTGATTTGCAAGAGTTCGAGCTGGACCCATTTTGGAATCCAATTCAGCCTCCGGAGACAGCACCGACTTCAAACGTACATAACTTTCACATACGGAGTTCGTTTGAGGTTTGAGTAGTTGGCTAGCGTCTCTCCTAGAACTTGTGGTGAGGTTTTTCATTGCTTACATCAAGTCACCTTGATCTTTGCGTGTGCGTTCATACACTTCTCTTGGTAGGCTTTAATTAGCTAGCTCTTTCTAAGCTAGGATCAGCAACATTGACTAGTACTTTGAGTAATTTTTTAACTTGCATTTACTGATTTGATTGTTGCTAATCCTTACTACCATATTAAAGCCTATTGTAACATTCCAAAGTTCTATTACCAAAATAAAATTAAATAAACTTATTATTGTGTTGGATTTTTTGAAATTTGAAAGAGTTTGGTTGTTTTATTTGAATTTATGAAGTTTTAAAAGTCAAAAATAAAAATTTAGTTGAGTATTTGAAGTTTTATTGGATTTAAATTGAAAAATAAAAATTTAATTAATTTCTCGAATTTTAAAAGCTTTTTTCCTAAATATTTTAAAACCAAAATAATTTATTTGCAAAATTAAAAGCCAACTTTAAGTTGGAAATACTTTTATTTAAGTCCAAAATAATTCTAGGAATTTCTATGTATTTTTTAGAATTTGTGGATTTATTTTGTTATTTTCTAAAGCTATTTTGATTTAACAGATTTATTTAAAAAGCTAAATCAATTTAAAAACCTAAAACCCTTTCTGGGCCGAAAGCTTGTCCGGCCCACTTCTCTTCACCGCGCCCCGGCCCGTTTCGGCTTCTCCACCCGGGCTGGCCCGCCTTCCCACTCGCCCTCGCGCCCGCGATCCTGTCCGTTGGATCAAGATCCAATGCGCCAGCCTATCTGCCTTACCCTCTCTCACTCTTAACCATTGGATTCCGAATCAATGGCCTGATCTTGATGGCATCTCCGCCTGGTCCGAACCTCCCCACCCATCCCGACCTTCCGATTTTAATCGGACGGCCAACGCGCTGACACGCCGCTCACTTGATTCTCGGCCACTCGATCTCAATCTGACGGCTCCGCGCCTTTCTTCTTCCTGTCCCCTTTCTTCTTCACACGCAAGCACCGGCCGCCATTAGCGGCCGCGTAAAGCTCGCCGCCGCCGTGATTTACGCATCCTTTTCCTCACGCGTTGCGCGCATTCAATGCTCCCTTCAATCCCGCGCCCTTATCGGCCTCACCCCTTTCCTTCTTCGCCCGAATCTCCCAATCACCGCCGGTAATGTCGCTCGGGCTTCTTGCACCAGACGCCATCTCCGCCCCTCCCCGGCCCCTATAAATGGGAGCATCGGGAGCGCCTCTCTCCACTCGTCCTCTCCCCCTCACTCATTCTTCCTCTCTCGCCGTGAGTTCGCCGGATTTCGAGCTTTCGTTGCCGCTGGCCGCAAGCGCCCCGCCGCCTCTAGCGCCACCATAGTCGACGCCTCGACCTCGCCGCTGCCACCATCGGCATCGCCGTCCTCGGGCTACCCCATGCGCGCGTCATCTCGCCTCGAGAGCCACGGGAGCATCGTCGCCGCCACGACCCGAACCGCGCCGCCGCTATTCACCTCACCGCCGGCCATCGCAGCGTCCTCAGGTGACCGAATCATGCACCCTCAACTCCCTATTTTCTCCTCTTTCTCTCGGTACCCTCGCCAGAGGCCAGCTCGCCACCATTCGCCAGCGAGCCTAGGGCCCAAGCGCCATCGCTCCGTTCGCTGGCATGGCAGCCCATGTGGCGCCAGATCAGCACGCGTTAGTGCCACATCCTCGCCTCTGTCCACGTCACCGCTTACATGGCCGCATGCGTCAGCTCTCACCCAAACCAAGTACAATTCCGGTGAACCACGTCCATGGTGAACCTTTAACCACCCGTGGACCCGGTCTTTTGACCGCGGGCCCACTTGTCATAGACTCCGAGTTTTTCGATTAAAAATAAATCAGCCGGAAATTCAAATCCCTAAGTGCTGACATCATAAACCAGATTTTCCTTTAGGAAAATAAATCGGTAAATTCTTTTAAATCCAAATTAGGGTTTAAAACTCCCTAGGGTTCGTTCTCCTTCATACGAACTCCGATTTCATCAATTCAAAATTTTAAATTCATATAAAATCAAGATCTAGCTAACCAAACCAAAATTATTTAATTTGGAGTTCATTTGAATCTTCATTTGAATTTTTGTTTGAATTTGGCTTATTTTCGTGTATAGATTTCGACGACTTCGGAGAGTCAGATTTCGACGCCGTTTGAGAGCAACTAATTAAGCAAGGCAAGTTATACCTTTGATCATATTGAGCCTAGTATTTAAAATTATTTAAATTCTGTTTTAAATTATTATTGCATGCTTATTTCTATACAGTAATTTAAATTTCTGTTTTAAATTTATAGTTATACCTAAATCCTTTGTATTGCCAATCTTGACATTGGAATAAACCTACCTTGACACCTTAGAAGAAAATCTAGTTTATGCAATAGTATGAACTAGAAAATTTTGGGAAAACTTATGCTTAGTCATGCTTAGACCCAAAAATGTTTTCATTTGGGAATTTTTTCAGCCAAAAATCAAATGTTGTTTAAATTGTATTCATAGCATCGGTGTGCCATGGAAGTTTGCAAATGATTTTGGAAAATAAAATAAAATTAAAAACTGGTTTGGACTTAGGCGAAACGAATAGTTGGTGGGTGCAAGTTTATGCACGGGCTCAATGCAGTGAATGTTTGAGGCCCATGGATTGTTTTGGAAGTCGCCAAGTCAATTAAGGACCGATCTGTGAGCTGCAGATTGTTAAACCAAAATCGTACTACCACATGTCCTGTATGGGCAGGACCCGGCTAACTAATTTGCAATGTTTCAATGTGGTTGTGCCATCTGGTTGTGTGGGTGTCGTGAAGATTTATTGTTAATACTCACATGGCGCAAGAGGGGGTTATCGTTTGGTGTGAAGCCTACGATAGCGAAACCTTAGCGGGCATAGCTACTTTAGGATGGCGCATTGTAAAGGCCTTGTGATAATCACTTAGTCACACACCTTCGGAAGTGTGTCAGACGGACATTACAAGTTGATTATCTCTTGTGGGTAAAGCTGTACAAACTCTGTAGAGTGTCAATCTATTCGAATAGCCATGTCCACGATCATGGACATGCTGAGCAAAGCCTTTCACGGATTAGACTTTGGTTTTGATTTCAAAATGATTTGACATAAATGATTTTGGATTTCTATCCAAATGGGAACTGGGCAGGAAGCCATGTGATAGGAGGGTATCCTTCACCATTCTTGTGTGAATGTTACCTGACTATAAAATTGAGAATTTATAAAATGAATTTTGGTTATTGTATAACTGCCTTGGAACTTAGTATTAGTATTTGAAAGAAACTTGGCTTTAAGCAAATCAACCATATTAAGCCTTCCTTTGAGATATCCATGTATGCATGTCATTCTATTATTTGACGGATGTAACTTGTGAGCACGGTAGTTGTGTTCATACTTGCTTTATGCAAACAAATTTCAGAGGAGAAGGACTTTGTTACCGGTGTGGATCTTGACGACTAGGTCGCTACCCCATTCGATTGCCTGTGGTAGATCAGCTGGACTCCATTACTTCTTCGTCTTCTGCTGTGTTCTTTACTGTTGGCTTGTAAGCCTCTTTTGTAATATACTTTGTTGATTATTAATAAAGTTATGTGATTTATGGATGTTACCATATCTGTTTGACTGTGTGAACTAGCTACTGATCATGAGACTAGTTCAGAAATGCACAAAGGATTTGGGACGTTAATCCCAGGTCCGACACCTATCCTAGCTCCACCTACTACCATTGTACATGTACCAGTTGCTTGCAATCGCTTTATCAATGTTCGGAGATCGTTTAGCACCGACATTAGTTGCTGGTCACCGCCTGTTTGCTTGGTAAGAATTGGTAAGAACTTAGTATTAGCTTGAGTGTGAGCGACATTGAGCCTCCAGCTCATAGTAGTTGATAGGAACATATACTTGTGATATGTTTTCTTGTTTTCTACTAACTATGTCAGGTTCATGGGATGATTAATAGATAGATCTACATCTTCTTCGAGCCATTGAATGGGAGCGCAAGAAAGTCCAAGAGGAAGATGCACGCTTGAGACGAGATCGTCTACCATGGGAGGTATATGATCGTGATAGTACATCTAGTAAAACTAAAATCACTTTGCCATCCTTTGCTGGTAAATTTGATCCTGATGCCTATGTTGACTGGGAGATAGATTTAGACAAAGAATTTGAATATTATGAATGGTCTGATAGGCAAAAGATTAGAGCTACCACAAGTGTTTTTGTTGAGGATGCAATACTTTGGTGGAAGTATTTACGTAGACAAGGAAGAGTGCCTCAAACTTGGCATGCATTAAAGAAACTTTTGAGAGATGAATTTGTTCCTAAATATCAAGCTGATTATTTGTTAGCTAGATTACAACGTTTCAAACAAGGTCGTAGAACTATAAGGGCATACTATCATGAATTGAAAACTTATTTGTTACGTTGTGGCTTAGAGGAACATGCTGAAGCTACAGAGAATAGATTCTTAAGTGGGCTTAATCAACCAATTCAGGACCTTCTTGTTCACCAAGAATATGGTTCTCTCTCATTTGTTTATACTTGCTTGTAAGGTTGAACGTCAGATTGAGGAGAAATTGAGAATGCTTGTGTAATACCCTGATTAACGATTAGAGAGAGAATTAATCGGGAAAGGGTTATTAGTGAAAATTCAGAGTTTTGGGGAATTTACGGAGTTGGGCTTTCGGCCCACTAGGGTTCTAAAGGAGGGGGTGCCCTTTGCCCTGAAAGAAAAAAAACAAAAACAGAACTTGCAGCCGCCACCTCCATTCACTAGGAGCCGCCGCCTCCTATCTCTCCCTAGGGTCGCCGCCGCTCAATCCTGTCTCTCCCTCCTGGCGCCGCCACTCCCCAGGGTCGCCGCCGCTCAAGGCCCTCGGCCCAGCCTCTCCGCCTCGATCCTCCTCTCTCTCAAGCTGCCACACCTCCAATGAAGGCGGTCACATGACAAACAATGAGGCCGGGAGGCGAACCCGAGCTCGAGCCTCACAAGACTTCCTTGGCAGCCTCGTCGTCAGCCAGCCGCCTGCTCGTCTTCCTCCTCCTCACAGTGACGCCTGGGTCGTGTGCCAGGTCCTGCTCCGGCCTCTTCTCCTCACAATTGCTATTATATTGGCGGCTTCGGTCACGGCTCGCCATCGCGGGCTCGGCCGAGGCCGCCAAATGCCGTCTTGTTCGAAATGACCCGCCTCGGTTCCCCTTTCTTCCCTAGCTCAAATCGGTAGCCTCTGTTATACAAGTTTGACTTGATTCAATTTACTTGCGTTGCTTTGATGCCTGTTGATGCAAAAGGTGTTGGGACTCCCCATGTCGAGCAAGGATGGTGATGGTAGCGTCCGCGTTGTCCAGGCCGCCACTTCCCCCAGACGACGTCGTCAGCCTCGAGTGGATGCCGCCGCCATCAGCATCTAGCTCCACAAGCAGAGAAATGTGCAGTTGGGCTTCTTCGTCATTCTGCTATTCTAGCTTCTGGTGGGGATGCCCATCTTTCTTCTGGGAATGTTCTCGTGTCAGATTCAATGGATGTTGAGATTGTAGTTGCAGATTCAAATAATACTTCGGATGGTCAAGTCATTGATAATCTTCTTGAAGATACGGCTGTGGCTTCATCTTTTTTTGAAGAAGGTGCATTTACTGTTATATACATAGTTCTGATGAATTGCAAGTCTATGCTTGAACGCTTGTCCAATAGTTATGATGTGGTCTGCTCGTGGCTAGCATTGGGGTTGCTAGGCTGAGTGTTCCATTCCGTCAATAGACTTTATTCTATTATGTTATGGAATGGTTCTTGTGAGTACGGTAGAGCCTAATTTACTTAATTGTAGGATAGTGGAGATTTCTGCTCATTCGTATACATAGTGTGGCCTGTGAATTTAACAGTAGCTTAGAGCTTGGTCCCATTATATTACAGCCTGTGCACTAAATATGGTGGATTATGATGATGCTTGAGTACATAAATTGTCTCATGAGTATTCAGGGCTTCTAAATGCAGATCTTATCCTGTCATAAACCCAACTATTGCAACTAACCTTTGATGGTATTTTATCTCACGTTTTAGTACTCAAAGAAGCGCTACAACCTACAAGTATATCATTGTTGAAGAAGGTTTGGTCAATGGTTCACGAAGCCTTCCAACATGATTAATCTTTGTCATAGCATTACTTGTGACTGATTAACTGTGCACGAAGGAAACAACGGATAGGATTAGTTCTATAACATGGGTTATGGGAAATCGTTGTAGAACGCTGCGAGTAGTGTCTTGTTATGCATGGTTGATTGACGCCTAGTATCCTTCTTGGTTGCCAGGTGGTGGTGAACCCCGGTGCTAGCGCGTTCCGCCTTTTGTCTTCTGTCTCACGGTTGAGGCAAGTGCAAGTAGTATTATTGAGTGGTTATATTTCATAATTGTTGGTGTTTACTGTTTGGTAATGTTGATAGGCATGAATGCTATAGTTTAATGATAATGCTTACTGCTTGGTCACGTTGATGAGCATGAATACTATAGTTGAATGATGATGACTTTTATGATGATGCTTACGGGATGAAGCTTACATGGAAATGTTTACCTGACGATGCCTGCTAATGTTTATGTGATGACGCTTGCATGGTAGTGTTCATATGACGATGCTTACTACTTAGGAATATTTACATGATTGCTAAATGTTAATAGTTACATGATGATGTCTATATGGGTATGCTTACATGAGAATGGTTACATGTTGATGGCAGTAATGATGAGACAAGGTGAGCATTGAGGTTACTTTGTTAATGATAACAATGATGAGTTGGTATTGTGCTTTAAGTACCATGTTAATACTTAAATGTTCGTATTCAATCCATGTGGTGACCTCCATGATAGAGAGCATGTTGTTTTTGTTCAGTATTCATATATCATACCCAGCATCCACATTTCATGTTTTATCCACGGGAGTGGATCAATTTGTAAGACCCACCATTCCAATGTGGTCACGTAAGACCCACCATTCCAATGTGGGCAGTTTGGGACATCCGTACGAAACGTTCTTCGTACGGGGCTTGGATCCCGTATTTTGTTAAATGCGGGCTTAGGTGAACACCGACGGTGTGTCACCAGCAATACCGTATTTGCATGTGTGTAGTCCTTCATTTCGTCCAAATCATTCATTCCATTCATTCAAGTGTTCGCTTACGTGCTTATTTCATACACTTTAATGTCATTGTTCATGATGTGATCGTTTATTTCCTTTGATTTGCATATAATGCTATCATAAGAGATGGATTTGTGGTCTTTAATGTTTTTGTTCATGATGTGATTGTTTAATCCTTTGACTACTTATGTTGCTATGTTTGATTTACTATTGCACTTTCTTTGAGTCATGGACTCACTCTTCTTTGTTGGTTGTGGTTTTAGGTACCCCTTTCAAGAACGGCATGCATGGGAGGAATAGATTTAAGCTTTGGTTGCACCTTGGCACAAACAATTCACGGATGAATAATTTGGATGATGATTTAATAGTTAAGAGTAATGCTTAATGGATTTTATGACTTATGCTCGGTATAATTTGTAATGGAGTTGATAGAAGTTTATGGATGCCCTTTTGATTATGTTTTAGTTGTTTAGCATATTTTGGATGTCGTTGACGATTAGAGTATTGAATTGATGTTATATAGAATTGTTTGAACCTTCGGTATAGCCATCTATACAAAGGAGGTTCTGTCGAATTCCGTAATTAGACTTAGTTTTATTTGTTACTCTTTTTTTTTAAGTAGCTTTCCAGGCTCATGTTGGGCTCGGGTGTTACAGCTTGATGATAGGAAACATGAGAACAAACCTGTGTTTGTGTCTTTTATAGTGACTAACAACTTGCAGGAAGTTGAGAACCATGCCGAAGAGGAGAATGAGCTGATTGCACCACCGACTCCATTGGTTGAGAAGGAAGATGAGGAGATGGATGCACCTACATCATCTGAGGAGAGCCAAAAAGGTAAAGATCATGGTGCTATCATCACTCCAGGTGAGTATGCTTGTGAAGAACTACAATTGTCCACTGCTCATGCTATTTTAGAGCAAAAATTAGTGGAAAACAATTCTGATATGCACATGTTTCAAGTAGAGAATTCAGACTGCATTGACTTGAGTGCACCATGTGATAAAATAATTGAATTGCCTGCTATTTTGAGTTTTTCCAGTGATGAATTAATCACATCTAATGATCAGGTGGAAATGGTTAGACATAAAGAAGTTAATTTTGACTAGAATTTCTCCTACTGATTATTTATGTTACATTATGTTGGATTCACCTATGAAATTGTCACATGCTATGGAGAAAGTTTCTAAAATTGCATGTTCAAAATCCTTGTTTAGTACCTACACCCTTGGATATAAGTTTAATTTGATTGGAGATTATGGTGTGGACAATCAATTTGTTGTATATTGAATATGCATAACTTGTAATCACATGGATGAATTGAAGCTTGCTATTTTGGACAACAATTCTTGTGTGCTGAATCTTGTTTAATATGAGAGGAAAATAAAATTTAATGCTCATCCAATACCTATGTGTTTATTTCTTATTGTATCATCTAGTATTGACAATCTGCATCATGTTGTTGAAGTATGGAAGAACTTACAAATATTTTCACCCTTGCTAGATGAATTTGCTATTGCTCGATTGAAATCTGATTATATGGATGAACCTTGTTTGATTCCAAAAGTTGTAGCTTTGCCCATATGTGCTGCCACTGCAAGTTTACAACTTCAGAGATTTGAATTGCATAAATGCTTCACTTACATTTGCAAAACTAGTTGCAATAATTGCTGTGTGAGAAATTTTGTTTTGCTCATTAACATATATGATTATTCTTTAGGTAATAATACAATGAGCTTGTATGATCGTTGCTGTTTTATGACATTAATTGTGTAACAACGAAGAACCATTAAAACGGATGACATATACATATATCATGCATACACCTTGGCTTCTTTGTTACCCTATTTTCAGCTTATCAAAAGCCGAGGACGGCTTTGTTTTCAAGAAGGGGAGGATGATGAGCACATGACCCCTATTGATACAACCATATTTGCTATGCTTCTTGTTCTAATTACAAGAGCTCGTACGTTTCACTTAAATTATAAGGTGAGCTCATTTTTACGAGTGTCTTTATATTACATGAACTATATGATATTGCCTAATAAATATACATTATTTTCAGGAATAAAAGACAGAGAATGGTTGATTTGCAAGAGTTTGAGCTGGACCCATTTTGGAATCCAATTCAGCCTCCGGATACAGCACCGACTTCAAACGTGCATAACTTTCACATATGGAGTCCGTTTAAGGTCCACGAGTACTTAATGGAAAGCTTATCTCGTCCTCTTTCCAACGGATCTAGCCTCACCTCCAAATTCCTTCTGTGTGCACCACAATCGCCAAAAAAGATATTGTGTCACATATTTGGGCCAATTTGGGTCTTGTAATGCTTGGGCCCAAGGGGAAGGCTCCCTATACTGTTCATGCATGAACAGTATCATGAATAGTACCACACCTATCTCTTAGCTATGTGTGGCTCCCCTTCCCCCTATTTAAGGTGGTCGCATCCCTCTAGTTTTCTTGGATTTTGTTTAGTTAAAAGTTAGTCTCGTTGCAACTTCGTGTATTGGCTTGTGTCGACTAGACCAACCATAATATCGCTTCAAAAATCCAAAATCCCAACTTTATCAAATATTTCAATCCTATTTGCAATTTTAGATTGCTATTTATCTTGTTCATGCTTGTTCTTCGGTTGCATGCAGGAATAGACCTTTGTGGTCAGGTCGATCGTGCTTCTAGCATGGTCGATAACAATCTCGGAGTTGGTTCAGCGATTGCTGGGCATATTGGTCATGTACGATTGGTAGCCGAATTGTGAGAGTCGTCTCCACCAAATCGAGTTATCCTCCTCAATGAAAGATCGGGACACCCTTTGCCTCATCAATCATTTTCCACAACCATTTCACTATTCTTTCTCCCTAACTACTCTACCATTTTCTCCACTTCTTAATTACGTAGCTTTACCCATCCTTCCTACTGCCCATTTTTCTTACTCACAGCCGAACCCCCCTACCTACTCAATCATTTTCATTTTCCCAATCGTCAAAACCCCCATGCCACCTTCCCATTCCTTGCCATTTCTTTTCGTCTTCTCCTGAGCACAACCACTTACTCCCTATTGCCATTCTTCTTATCCCCACTGCACTTCCTTTCTTCTCAAGCATGAACACAAGTTCATCTCACAACCTCTCTCCTCTCAATCTCATCCAAAAACACAAAACCAAGCCATGTATGTCATACCACCATGATCCTCATCACAAGGGCATTCCATTTCTGTGATTTGTTCCCGCATGCAAGATTGTTTGAGCGCTTTCGAGAAATGGGAAAAGGAGAGGTAGTGTACTGCTGTTGGCTCGTTGCGGCCAGGAAAGAATGTCACGACCCGACCCAGGGTTACCCAAGAGGTCCTCCAAGACCACCCGGAAAGTCCACCAGGACCTCCTAGGAGGTTCAGCAGGATCTCTCGGACAGTCCTCTAGGACCTCCCAGGAGGTCCAGAGAACGGACCCGAGGAGGTCTTAAGACCCAGGACATCCCCAAGTGCCACGACCGACTCAAGGGTGGTCGAGAGACCAAACCCGGGGAGGTTGTGAGAGTTGGAAAAGCCCCAAGTCCTCTGTGTTCCGATCTAGTCCCAAGGATCAACGGCTAGCTCACATAGCAAACAATAGTGGTAACATTCATCAACGCAAACTTTATTAACAACAAAAGAGTTGATTACAAGGATGGCTTACAAGCCGACAAAAACAAAATACACAGCGGAAGTAAAATCACAAGTCCACCCGATAGACCACAGGCAATCGGCTGGAGGGTGTTGCCTAGTTGATCTGGTCCTCTTCTCCATCAAAGAAGTCCTCTCCTACTCAATTATCAAATCAAGCAAGAATGAGCACAACAACCATGCTCGCAAGTTACACCCATCAAATAACAGAATGATATGCAGACATGGATATCTCAAAGGAAGGCTTATAGGGTTGATTAGTAGAAAGCTGTAACATCCCAATTTTCTGAGCTTTAAAAATCCTTTGAATAGTTAGTAGGAGAAAATTCACCATTTGGATTTTATTTGAATTTAATTCAAAAGCTTAATGTTGGACTTTGTACATCAAAATAATTTAATATGACTAAAGTCAACATGAACAATGGTCAAAACTATTTTATTTGGATTCTTTGTGCTTGGATATATTTTCTAGATTTTTCTAGAATTTTTCCAAGTTCATTTGCTATATTCTATTGCTTATTTGGATTTCTGGTATTTTCTAAAAAGGAAAAACTATTAAAATCTCAGTAAATGGCTTCGGGCCGAATTCCTTCCAGCCCAGTTCCTATTCCTTTGCGTGCGGCCCACTCTCGGCCTAGTTCTCTGTGCGCAGCCCCGACCCATTCATCCGAGGCCGTCCGATCGAGGTCGAACGCTCGGATTGAACTTCCCTTCTACGCCCGCGCGTTTGCCTCTCTGCCAGGTGGGGCCGCTCGCCGAGTCGTCGTCTCCACGGTGTCTTTGTCCCCGCGGAGTCCAGCTCGCTACCGCCATTGGAGTCCTACTAGAAGCTCGTCCGGCACACCAAAATCGCAACTAAAAGATCTCTCATTTCCGCGTAATCCTATCCCTTCTGATCTTCCGTGTTCGAATATCTTGGAATCTTATCTCGTATTGCTCTCTATCTCCAAAACCAAATCGTGACCGAAGCGGACTCTTTTGGGGGTTTCCAAATCCGGCACTCCCGTACCCTATAAAAGGGACCTCAAGCATCGCCTGTACCACCTGATCCCGAATCCCAGCCCCGTTCTCCTCCTAAAGCCCTAGAGGCGGCGCAATTGTGAGTTTAGGGTTTTTCAGCCAAAGCTCGATTTCTTCGAATTGTGCCGTTGCCGTCGTCGCCGCGTCATCGAGGAGCATGCCATCGTGATCACCGTCACCAAAGCTACCTCCAGGACCTTTCTGTAATATCCCATTTTAACATAAAATAAATAAGTGATTAGTACTGAAATTAAATAGAATTAGAGAAAGAATTGGAGGTTTTAGAGGGGCGTTTTTGCTCTTATTGGAGAACCTGGGCCTTTGGCCCATGGTGTTTTGGCCCATTTGAGTTGGTCAGCCTTAAAAGGAAGGGGGAGGCCACCCAAACCCTAAACGGTACTATAGCTCGTGGTTACTGTAGCACCGCCGGTACTGTAGCACTACCCCCCTCCGTTGTTGCCGAGTAGGGAAGAAGAAGAAGGTCGCATTGGTGGTGGCCGGCCAAAGAAGGGAGAAGAAGGAGAGAGCAGAGAAGAGAGGTGTAACGACCCACCTCTAGGGCACCCGAGAGGTCCTCCAAGACCTTCTGGAAAGTCCATCAGGACCTCCCAGGAGGTTCACAAAGGACCTCTCGGGCAGTTCTCAAGACCTCCCAGAGATCCTGCAGACCTCCCGGACGCCCAGAGAACCCGACCCGAGAGGGTCTTGGAGCCGAGGCGCCTAATGACTGCCCACTACCAAACCCGGAAAAACAAGGTGGTCGTGGAGGTCCAAGACCACCCAGAACCTCACGTGTTCCTTCCCTGGTGAGGACATGGAGGTCCGAGCTTGCTCCATGGTTCCCTGTGAAACCCGAGCTAGTCCCAAGGATCATGGCTAGCTCCTCACAGCACAAATACAACAGTGGTGACATCCAGAACACACCTTTATTTAAACAAAATATTAACAAAGTTGTTTACAAGGTGGCCTTGGGCCAGACATAGATACATAAAAGCAAAAGAGGCAAAAGGTCCATCAACACGCCACAGGCAGCTGACTGGAGGGCACAACCTAGTCGCTTTGATCTTCATCACTACCAATGTCTTCTCCTGGTAAAGATTGCAATGAGCAAGAGTGAGCACAACAACCGTGCTCGCAAGTTACACCCGTGGGTTAGCAGTATGACATGCATAAATGGATACTCAAATGGAGGCATAATATGGTTATCTTGCACAAAGCCAATTTTCTTTCAAATACCATTAATATGTTCCAAAGCAGGTCTTTTAATAGATGAAATTCAATTTATCAAAACAATTTTTCAGTTGGATAACTTTCATCATAAGTTGGTGAAGGATACCCTCCTGACATTAGGCTCCCTGCCCAAACCCATGGGATAAAATCCCAAAAACAGATTTGATAAACCTTTCTGGAAAACCCCAAAACCAATATCTAACTCCGAGTGGCCTTTGCCAGCACGTCCATGACCGTGGACACGGCTATTCAAATAGATTTAACTCTGCAGAGGTTGTGCACTTTACCCACATGACATGATTTCCCTAGTTTATCCGGCATCCGTCAATGCCACCTCTCACTACCAAAGGTAAGAGGTCTAGAGCTCATGACAAGGCCTTTACAATGCATTGCTCCACCACAGCCTTTCCTTGCTAAGGTTTCACCCCCTATGGACAAAGAATCCAATGGAAGCCCCTCTTGCACCAAGGGGAACATTAGGTCATAAAGGACCATCGGTCTTACAAGACCTCTCACACCTCCAGTGGAGCAGCATATGATGGAGTTTTGCAAATTACTCAGCCAGGTCCCACGCCCCATTCTGGAGACATGTGGTTGCACGATTGTGGCATAGCCCATTATAGGCTTGGCATTGGTCGCCAAAGACCGGTCCTCACATGACTAGGGCGACTTTCACAAACCCCCGACCTCCACCTTTACTAGGATAGAGTCCGTGCACAAACATTGCACCAGCCAAGCAAACCATTTCGCCCCAGTCTAATTCCAATTTCATTATCTTTGCTTCCCCAGCAACACTTTCACATTTCCATGACACCCCAATGTCATGGTCAAAACATTTTAAGCAATATTTGGTCATGTTGGTAAAGATTTCCCCAAATCAATATTTTTGGTCTAAGCCTGACTAAGCACAAGTTTTTCAAATGGTTGGGCTCACACTATTGCATGACCCAAGTTTGATCTAAAGGTGACAATGAGTTTAGTCCAAAGTCAACAGTGGCCATACAAAGGAAGTAGGTATATCTATGAATTTAAACCAGGTATTGAAATACTTGGTAAAAATAAGCATGCATTAAACTTGAAACTGAACATAATTAAGTTGAATTATTGGGTGCAATATGATCAAGAGTGTAACTTGCCTTGCTCACTATCCTGAGATTCTTCCTCTTCAGAACCCTCAGACTCCCTAGAGTCTTCGCAATCTACACGTGTAAAAGAGCAAATTCAAAGAAGACTCAAATAAAGATCCAACTGAGATCAACAAGAAAACCGAGGGGACCCCAAAGGGAGTCCAAATTTTAACCAACAAGAGAGGTCCATACTTTAGAACAGGTTCTTATAGAAGAGGTCTAAGCTTACCAGAGAAGGGTGGTCTTTAACAAAAGACCCCAAGGGAGTGACTTAAGCAATAGGCAAAGAGGTCCTGAGCCATGGTTCTTGCGCAAAGACTAGGGAGGAGGGTTCTCAAATAAAAGCCATAGAAGTCCAGAAGGAGTCCACCAGAGGAGGTCCTGTGAAGGACACAGCCAGCTCAATACCGTGGCAAGAATTAAGAGTGAAGCGGACCACCAGAGGACTTACCAGGGACAAGGAAGAACAATAGATGGAAGGGAGATCGTGAGCGGCAAGATCTTCCCTGGGAGCCACTGAACGAGAGCCAAGATAGCAGAGTGTAGAGAAAGGTGATGTGGTAGAATTTCTTGGTCCAATTGTAGTAAGGGTGTTGAAGAAAACTAGAAATACATATGTCAAGGACAAGTATCGAAATAGGTCAAAGATAGGTGAGTGGCAGAGCAGGTGCCACTACCACCCTGGTTAAAAAGTACGAGGAAGGACAGCTTATGTTGCTTTGGGAAGGGGCTAAGAAAAATGTCAGAGTACAGCTAAGTGACCCAATTCAAAGTAATTACCACGTATGTGGATGCATTTAATGTGACAAGACATGCATTAAATGCCCAAGATATTTTCGTGGCGGAGGAAATAAGAATGACCAAGTCTGGTGAGTGGGGCCAGTCAACTTAGAAACAGTCGGGTCAAGAGGGGAGGTCTTGCCCCGCAGAGGAGGTCCTTGAGGAGGTCCGAGAGGCTTAGGAGGTCTTAAGCCCAAAGGACAAGGAGGTCTAAAGGTTGAGGAGGTCCAGAAACACAAAGGAGGTCTGAACATGGGGAGGTCCCGACGGTCAGGGTCTCCTCAAGGGAGGTCGTGCGAGGAGGTCCAAAGCCAGGTTTAAAAGGCCGCAGAGAGGTCTTGGACAAGAGGTCCAAAGAATTACAACAAGGTCCTGCGGTTGAGGTTAAAGGCAAGTTGAGGTCCGGGCGGTTGGATCTCCAAAAGGGAGGTCCAACAGCCAAGATCAAACGTGCCGGGGAGGTCTGGGCCTTTGGATTCAAAGTAAGGGGAGGTCCAAACCGTTAGATTCAAAACAAAGAGAGGTCCACAGAGGGACATAATGCACGGGTAGATCGGGACCTTTGGATAGGGGATGGGAAGAGGTCTGAACCGCCAGATCCAAATGAAAGAGAGGTCCATGCTGAGGGGTTCCAAGAAAGAGAGGTCCTAGGGAAGAAATCCACGACAGGAGGTCCAACAGGAGTTCGCAAGGATCAAAACAACCCTAGGGAGGTCCTTTCGGCCAAGAAGAAATATCAAGGGGGTTCAAATGAGTTAGTAAGGTTCGAAAGTATATAAGAAGTCCACTGGAATACAAGGAGGTCCGAATGAAAAAGAGGTCTGGGCCTAGAAAGGTGCCCAGGCAACAAGAGGTTTAGACTTAAGAGAAGTCTGAACAGAAAAGAGGTCTGATTCCAAAGAGATTCGAACCAACAAAGAGGTCCAAAGTGACCAAACTCAAAGAGGTCGGCCAGGACATAAGGGTACCTCCAGACGAGAAAAGGTCCAAGCCTCAAGGGAGGTCTAACCTCATGTACCACTGGGGAGGTCTAGGCCACAGAGAGGGTCTAAACCTACATATCCAAAGAAGATATGCTAAAGGAAGGTCTACTGAGCATACCAAAAGGAGGTATCAACAACTCAAACCTCTCCAACCAAACCAAACTTTGTATTCTCATCAAAACAAAATATTTTTAATTTATTTTACACATTTAAAAAGGATTTAGGAAATCAGAATGTTACAAGAGGGAAGTGAAGGTTCACGGGTTTCGTCGCGATCTACAGAGGTTCTTCAAGGGTAACATCATGTGTTCTTCGCTGGTTAATGTGTAGTAGATGCGTTTGATAGATTGAATTGCGTCGGTTTAATAGATCGCGTTCTGTCCAGTAATTTGGACGATGGTTTTCATGCCTGTAGAGGCAGAATCTAGGGATCCAACATCTTATAAATAGTTGGGCTATGTTGTTAGCTTTCCGTGGCCACCAAGAATGCCCAGATCTGATTAACGGTTAGAAAGTTATGAATTGTTTAGTGCCGCTGTCCTGTTAACCTATCAACATCTTGACAGTCTGTAGAAATCTGAGTTAATCTATTAGTTAAAGACGCAATCAGAGGATCTCGTTATAATGAAAAAGATGGGTAATTTTCTCACCTTTCTAGAAAGCTAAAGAACGTAAGAATTGGACTTTCGTAGCAAAAGTTATGATAATTTTAGTGTACTGTCCAGAGAACCCGACGTGATAATTGATGTTCTATAGATTGGCTTGGTAGGGGCAGTAGGTGGCAGAATCAGAAGGGCTCCCCAACTAAGTTTATTTAGGTAATTTAATTATATTTCCAGAAAGTTTTAGAACATATTATTTGGACTCCTGAGAAGAAAGTTATGTATTTTAGAAGTTGACTGTCCGCAGTGAACACCAAATCGATCGGTAGAAATTGGAAGATTGGAAACGCTTGGGAGTTTAGCGAGTTCAATTGTGTCCTTATTTATGCTTTTGGTCCAGTATGCTTGTCTTAGTTTGGGTTATCATTATGTTCAGGTGGGAGCGTGATCCCAGGGGCAGCGCCCTCTTCGCGTCCAATTGTTCTCGCATTTGTTGAGGCAAGTATTCGGGTTGTAGAATAATTATGATTGTTTGCTGAGATTGATTGTGTCTTTTTCGTAATAGCCATGCATGGATGTTAATGTGATGAATTACAATATATCTTGGTAAATGCAAGTTATGGTTAAAGCTTCCTGTGTATGTTGTTAATGCTTACATGTTATTATTTACACGTTGAATTCATATGTTTGGAAGATGATGTCATTGTACATATGCATGTAGTAAGCATGATTGAGTCTTGGTCACGTGGTGACCAAGTATGAATAGTTGAGGTCCCCGTCATGTAAATGACGGGCTTGAGGTCCCCACATTCGTAGAATGTGGGTAATGAGTAAAGAGGTCCCCATCATGATGATGATGGGCAAAGGTCCCTATAGTTGTGGAGTATAGGCTCTTGGTCCCTGTGCCAGAGTGCATAGGCAAGGGTATACATCGACGGTTGTATACCTCGCATTACCGGTAAAATGCGAAAAGAGATAAAGTTTAAAAGGTGCATTGCATGGTCGCATTACATAAGCATGAAGGCTATGTTTAGTGTAATGTTTAATTTGGAATATTGATGCTATGACTGTTATTTTAGCTTTAGCCTTGTTGATACCTGCTGAGTTTTTGGGCTCACTCTTGCTTTGATATGTTTTAGGTACAACTGGCAAGAACGGCATGCATGGGAGGGAGTAGATGTTTGGATGCACTCACTACCACTCATCCTTAAGGCGACTGCCATTTAGATTTTATTCCAACAATAAGTAAACTGCTTGTGAATCACTTATGGATGGTTTTAAGTTTTAGATTATTTGTAATAAGGAGAATAGCAAGTTTTGTTTATGTTTATTAGATTATCTTGCATGCCTGAATGAACTTGAATATTGAGTTTAGTGTTAATTGCTATGATTAATTGTTGGAACCTCGGTATAGTTAATTATACAAAGGAGGTTCTCATTTAAAATTGGTAATTGGTTTTAGTTTAGTTTAGTTTAATTTAATTTTAGTAGCATTCCGTGCTCAATGTTGAGTGGGTGTTACAGATTGGTATCGAGCGGTCAGAGGTCCATGGTATTGAAAATATTAAACTTGACACACTAAGCACGATGAGTTGGGAATGGGTTTTGCATTGCATTTACGCCTGCTGAGTTGTATTGATGATTCTGTTATGAGATGATCGGATATATCTATATTATAATACTATAGTTATTATGTGTGGGGATAACCCATGTTGAGAGGTTGATGTTGTGGTTGTGGCCCTGGGCTGTACCAGGTTACACCACCGTTCGTGGTATAGCAATAGTGAAGTGCCCACATTGGATATCTTAGTACAGGCGTGGATAGTGAGTATCTTTAGAGAAGTTGTTCTCTTTCCTTGACTTTGAATTTGGTCTTTTCGACGCTACGCGCTTCTTTTGGAGTAGTTAGAATGTTGAAGTTTAGTGCATCTTCTTTGAAAAAGAAAGTATCAGAACTCTTTTGTAATGTTTTTGTTGTGACTAAGTGAGGGGTTTCAAGCATAGAAGATAAATTGATAACTTATGAGTT
The DNA here is from genome assembly GCA_036346405.1 of Phyllostachys edulis. Classification (NCBI taxonomy): domain Eukaryota; kingdom Viridiplantae; phylum Streptophyta; class Magnoliopsida; order Poales; family Poaceae; genus Phyllostachys; species Phyllostachys edulis. The sequence continues at coordinate 42,999,555 of CM070548.1, read as the reverse complement.
ATCAAGTTGGGTCTGTAGTGTGGTACGTAATCGATCTTAACCAAGATCCTTGGAAGTGAAGTTGATATATTTGGTGTTGTCATGGAATAATTACGTGATGAACTTGTTTAATGGTATGACCATTTATACTGGGAATCCAAGATTTATTAAGAGGTGTGGTATATTGATGATTTGGTCTAATCATTAAGATTGTGGAATTCGGTAGATTTATTGGATAAATTCGGAGTAATGTGTCTCAATGGATTAGTCTACCCATTAGGGATGGTTATGTTAGGGATGTGTTTGAACGATGCTTTAGAGAATATCAATCTGGGAAATTTTCATAAACTGGTTACTTGATGAGCATACATAATTGATAGATTGAAACATGTATGTCGGGTTAGATGAATGTTGAGGTAGCATCTTGTGAAACCCTGTTTTACAGGAGATGATATTATTGAATGTTTAATTATACTTTGCCCTAAACTCTGAGTGTAGAGTGGAATATTGACTTTGTGTTTATAAATGGTTATGTGACTGCAAATAGAAGTAGGACCCTATTTGCATACGTGATAAATACAATTGTCAATTGTTAATGATAGTTGGAGTGGGTGTTGAGCAACACTAATGGTCGAGTGGATGAGTGAATAAGTAGTCTCTGATAGCATGATCTTGTTAAAAGAGGTTTGTTTCAACCTTGTGGTTTGCGATTATTTTGGAGAGGTTTACGATGGGATTTTAATAGGTGACCCGTGTTTGTATGATGGTGAAGTTGTCGGATTATAGTATGCCTTTGATGAAAGGATCTTGTTATAACTTTTAAAGTTGGGTAGTAGGTTCCTCTAAAAATAAAGTGATTGTTGTAGTGAGGTTGAAGATTTTGGTATACTCTCAATTGAGGATGAGATGATAAAGTGGTATGTATGATCTGGTGAGCCTTTGTAGGCTTTATAATGGAAGAGTAGATGATGGCGATTCGTGTTAAGAGTGTATTATTCTTGATGTTAGTAAGATTGTCTGCAAAGGATTGTGATTTGTGGGAGTGGTGATGATTCTTTTAGCAAGAAGGTAATTTAACCGCCTCCCGTAATATCAGTTAAATGAAAAGTTTAGAGTTTTGCATCTGTGATCTTTTGGTAGTTCATGTTTAATGTGGTAGCTGAAATTGTTGAGAAAGGCGATGCATGAGAATGTTCTAATGGGTTCTTAAGTGATTAATGTGATTTGTATTAAAAGTACTTTTACTTTGGGTTGGCAAGTGATGATGTAATCAAAGGAAATTGTTTTTCTCTGTTAAAGGAAAAAAAAGTGTACCATAAGTATTTGAGGTTGGAGTTAAGGATTGTAACCTGCAACTCTTCTATCGTTGCCGCTTAAGTGTTTCTTGAGTTTCAAAAGCAATATTTTATTGTGATTTATTGATGTTTGAAACTCCCTTCTTGTGGAACATGTGCCCTCAATTGTGGTCTCGTCTTTTGTTTTTCGAGATCAATGCTATTTGACTATTTCTCTTGGTCTTGTACTCACTGTGAAGAGTAGTGTTTCCTCGTGTGTTAAAACTTGTATTTGTTTGCTCTTTCCTATTGAGAAAAGATTAACCGACTTGGGTTGCAAGGTCTTATAAAGTGTAAGGTGGCGATTGGTTGGTGGTGGTCAAGTAAATGATCGCAGTGAGAATTTTGGGGGCCAAGTTATTTGAAGAGCAGTAGAAAGTAATTTGGTTTTGACATATAACTCTTGGAGAGAGTTCTATGTAAATGGAATGTTTGTCGTTGAAATACAATCGATTAGTGTTACAACTAGTGGAACCTATGGTGAATTATAATCCTAGAACCATTGTCCATATTGGAATGATATCATTATCGAAAGTCTGGGAAACTTGATCAATGTGTTAGAGAATCGTGATTGGGTAATTTTGCAAGGTTGGGTAGGTGATCTATGACAGTGTAGTTTAATGAGAGTAGGATTAGCGAAGTAATCTAATCGTAAAGTCAATTGATGGGATAGTAGGTAGGGTTGAGATGTTGGCAGGTATGCCCTGGTTTTAGTGAATAACATTCTGGGAGATAGAATTCTTCTAAAAGATAATTTGGTCGAGAAAATATTTACATGTGGATGATAATGATTGAGTATGTTTAGAGTGTGGGAATTTTAGTGAATGAATCTGAGGATTTCTCGATCTTTTATACGAGAAGTTTGTTGTAGGAGTCTTGGAGGTTGAATCTGGGCTTTGTTTTTTTTTATGGTAGCATCTTGGTTTCCCATGATTAGGTTCCAAGAGTTATGGTGATCTTTGATAGAATCCTTTGGATGTAGTAAATGAGTGTGTATGCGGTGAATTTCAAGTTGATTATCCTTAAAAGATTGAGGTGATGTGATTGTGGCTGAAATCTATGTTGAAGTGTGTTGGGAATTATTTGTCAAAGTAATTCCTTTGGTAGAAAAGTTGATCAGAGTATGTTATTGTGGATTGGCAGAGTCTCACTACATAGGTGTGGATTTTCTGCTTAGTCTGAGCATAGCTTTGAGGTTGCCAAATTAAAAGAAATGGATTAGTGTGTTATGCGATGGTTTGGAATCTCATGATTTAAGAGAAAGTTGAATTCTTGAAAGAAAGTTTGAGAAAAAGGTTGTATTCTCGGATAATGAAATGTTCTCTTGGTTTTTAATTGAGTTTTGTCCCTATGACAGATGCCAATTATAAATTGAGTTGGTTCTTCTTGGTTTACGTGATTCCTTTTGGTTAAGAAAAAGAAAGGAAATGGTTGTTCTGGGCATTCGAGTGATTTCGCCTTTGGCTTATGTGGTGTTCATTGGCAAACTACCCACTTGGAAAGTGGAAGAGTTTCGTGATGAATCTTTTGGTTTTGGTTTTAACTCTTTTGGTGGGGAGATGGTAATGCGTGTTTGCAATGAGAATATTTTATTTTCAGTCGAGTTCTGTTGTGCGTCTCTGGTTAAAGGAGGTGCTCATTGTTAAAGTGAAGAGATCGATTGATACAAGGAACAAGAGTTTTGTGTGTTATGTGCAGGTTGTGTGGTTTGGTACCAAAGGGAATGTTGGCCCAAGGTACTTTGGATATTTCTGAAAGTTGCGGAGATTTGGGAGATAGCGACACGAGGACCGCCTTGAGTTCGGGCGTGAGGCACGATCGCTTTGTATGACCCGGTGTCGAGGGAGTACCTAAGAGATCCGGAGTATGAGTTTTCGTTAGAGCCGTTGGCCAACGAGTAAGACCGTACCTTTGAGTCCTGTCCGTTGAGTGGGTCTGGAAAGGTCGGGACGAGTGATGAGGCGTTATATGTTAGTATGTAAAAGTGCTTTGGTCACCAGTCTGAGAAAGAGGCCAATTGGGAGCTGAAGTCCCGCATACGCGAGCATTATCCAGAGCTATTCGCATTGGGTACGTGTTACCTGCTATTAATTTCAGTTGTGGTGTTCTTGCGAATAGAACAAGTAGAATTCGGGGTCGAATTCTGTTTAAGGGGGGTAGAATGTAATATCCCATTTTAACATAAAATAAATAAGTGATTAGTACTGAAATTAAATAGAATTAGAGAAAGAATTGGAGGTTTTAGAGGGGTGTTTTTGCTCTTATTGGAGAACCTGGGCCATTGGCCCATGGTGTTTTGGCCCATTTGAGTTGGTCGGCCTTAAAAGGAAGGGGGAGGCCACCCAAACCCTAGATGGTACTGTAGTGCGTGGTTACTGTAGAACCATCGGTACTGTAGCACTGCCCCCCTCCGTTGTTGCCGAGTAGGGAAGAAGAAGAAGGTCGCATTGGTGGTGGCCGGCCAAAGAAGGGAGAAGAAGGAGAGAGCAGAGAAGAGAGGGAAGTGAAGGTTCACGGGTTTCGTCGCGATCTACAACGGTTCTTCAAGGGTAACATCGCGTGTTCTTCGCTGGTTAATGTGTAGTAGATGCGTTTGATGTCGTTTGATAGATTGAATTGCGTCGGTTTAATAGATCGCGTTCTGTCCAGTAATTTAGACGATGGTTTTCATGTCTGTAGAGGCAGAATCTAGGGATCCAACCTCTTAGAAATAGTTGGGTTATATTGTTAGCTTTCCGTGGCCGCCAAGAACGCCCAGATCCGATTATCGGTTAGAAAGTTATGAATTGTTTAGTGCCGCTGTCCTGTTAACCTGTCAACATCCTGACAGTCTGTAGAAATCTGAGTTAATCTATTAGTTAAAGACGAAATCAGAGGATCTCGTTATAATGAAAAAGATGGGTAATTTCCTCACCTTTCCAGAAAGATAAATAACGTAAGAATTGGACTTTCTTAGCAAAAGTTATGATAATTTTAGTGTACTGTCCAGAGAACCCGACGTGATAATTGATATTCTATAGATTGGCTTGGTAGGGGCAGTAGATGGCCGAATCAGAAGGGCTCCCCAACTAAGTTTATTTAGGTAATTTAATTATCTTTCCAGAAAGTATTAGAACATCTTATTTTGACTCTTGAGCAGAAAGTTATATATTTTAGAAGTTGACTGTCCGCAGTGAACACCAAATCGATCGGTAGAAATTGGAAGATTGGAAACGCTTGGGAGTTTAGCGAGTTCAATTGTGTTATTATTTATGCTTTTGGTCCAGTATGCTTGTCTTAGTTTGGTTTATCATTATGTTCAGGTGGGAGCGTGATCCCAGGGGCAGCGCCTCTTGGCGTCCACCGTTCTCGCATCGGTTGAGGCAAGTATTCGGGTTGTAGAATAATTATGATTGTTTGCTGAGATTGATTGTGTCTTGTTCGTAATAGCCATGCATGGATGTTAATGTGATGAATTACAATATATCTTGGTAAATGCAAGTTATGGTTAAATCTTCCTGTGTATGTTGTTAATGCTTACATGTTATTATGTACACGTTGAATTTATATGTTTGGAAGATGATGTCATTGTACATATGCATGTAGTAAGCATGATTGAGTCTTGGTCACGTGGTGACCAAGTATGAATAGTTGAGGTCCCCGTCATGTAAATGACGGGCTTGAGGTCCCCACATTCGTAGAATGTGGGCAATGAGTAAAGAGGTCCCCATCATGATGATGATGGGAAAAGATCCCTATAGTTGTGGAGTATAGGCTCTTGGTCCCTGTGCCAGAGTGCATAGGCAAGGGTATACATCGACGGTTGTATACCTCGCATTACCGGTAAAATGCGAAAAGAGATAAAGTTTAAAAGGTGCATTGCATGGTCGCATTACATAAGCATGAAGGCTATGTTTAGTGTAATGTTTAATTTGGAATATTGATGCTATGACTGTGATTTTAGCTTTAGCCTTGTTGATACTTGCTGAGTCTTTGGGCTCACTCTTGCTTTGATATGTTTTAGGTACAACTGGCAAGAACGGCATGCATGGGAGGGAGTAGATGTTTGGATGCACTCACTACCACTCATCCTTAAGGCGACTGCCATTTAGATTTTATTCCAATAATAAGTAAACTGCTTGTGAATCACTTATGGATGGTTTTAAGTTTTAGATTAATTGTAATAAGGAGAATAGCAAGTTTTGTTTATGTTTATTAGATTATCTTGCATGCCTGAATGAACTTGAATATTGAGTTTAGTGTTAATTGCTATGATTAATTGTTGGAACCTCAGTATAGTTAATTATACAAAAGAGGTTCTGTCGAAAATTGGTAATTGGTCTTAGTTTAGTTTTGTTTAATTTAATTTTAGTAGCATTCCAGGCTCAATGTTGAGCTGGGGTGTTACACTTTCGTCGTCACCAGAACCCCATCGGAGCGGTTGTCCGACAAAAGCCGATCTGCTCCGCCGCTTTGAGCTCGCCGCCCGCCACCACAGTCCACCTCAACCACTCAGAGCTAGCCCGTCAGGTGCGCAATAGCAAGAGCTCTCCGCTGGTACCACTCATCCCCACCGGAGCGCCGCCGTTCGCCGTTTCCGTTCGGACCCGAGCCTCTCCGGCGTCCAAGCTGATGTGGCATGCCACCTCGGTGTCCAACTCAGCGTGTGTGCACGCGTGTCCGCTCGCGTGGCGCTGAGTCAGCTGCTGAGTCAGCGCACGTGCGTGCAGTTCAGTCAAAACTCAGATTCACTCTCCAAGAACTCAGTCCATGGTACACCGTCTCTATGAAAGTGGGCCCCACCCTAATATCAATTTCTTTCTAATTTTTTTCCAGCCGAAATTCCTTTGATGACGGCAGCCCTACGTCATAATTTGGATTTTCTTTTGAAAGATAATTCGGATAATTCCTTTTTAGGGTTTTTCTTCAAATTCAGACTTCCCAAGCTCATATCTTTTGCATCCGAACTCCGATTGAGTCCATTCAAATTTCTAAATTCATCTAAATTCGAGATCTATCTATCCGAGATTTTTATTTAATTTTTGGAGTTTGTTTTTCTTTTGTTATTTATTTGTTTTGTTTGTTTGATTTCGTTTGCGAGTAGACACCGATACTGCGGGAAGATTTGAAGAAGAAGGAACACCTCAAGAGCAAGATCAGTACTTAGACCTATCTCAAGGCAAGTCATACTTTTGATCATATTGAACCCAGTTTTCAAAAGTTACTTTGATTCAAAGTACTGCATTTACTTTAATTATTTAATTCAATGCTTTTGGGATTAGTTAATATCCAATTTGTTATGATCTCCTTGTCTAATTGTATGCCATAATCTTTTATCACCCTAGTTTGGTTTATTTAGTTGGTGCTATTGTACTACCAACGTGGGATGGTTAGATGCGATTAGATTGCTTAGCCATGCTACGAGTCATCATCTCATGTAAGTTGCAAATATAAACTTGACTAAGTGACTATGGAACTATGTGATAAAAACTATGTGTACTATGTGCTATTACTCGTTGATGGCATATATTGCACTTAACCAACAGGGTGGGAAAAGGTTTTGGACGGGGGCAAGTGGTCTGGTATACTTTTATGGTGGATCTGTGTTGGCAGGAATGATAGGTTAGAATTTTGAAGTCTTGCCTCGGTCAGTTAAGGACTTAACCTTGTGCGCCATTGAACTGGGCCTTGCGTACGACCACATGCCTGGTATGGGACGGGCCTAACTTAGTAAGTTATGGAGTCTTGACATTGATTACTCAGGTTGTAGGTTAGCTGTGTCGGATTGGGTGGAGGTGTGTACTATCAAGTAGTCGCATCACGGGGCGGTTTGCCGTTTTCCTATCCAACGGTGTGCGTCTGTGGCGGCTAAGCATACCGGGAGTGTCAATGTTGAGATAAAGTTTCTGAAAGGTTTTGTTATGATTGCTCAATTGCATACTTCTGTATGGCGAGTCATGGCAGACATGATGAATTAATCGTATCTTGTGGGTAAAGTGTACAACCTCTGCAGAGTGTTAAACAATCTATTCGAATAGCCGCGTCCGCGGTCATGGACATGCTCGGGGATTTCACACGAGGGGTAGATTTTGATAAAACTTGGGATGGGATAGCTGTGTGAGGTAACTTATGCAGCTATGTGAATAACTTGTTTAGGACATGTGTCTTTGGAAAACAACTGATAAAATTACTATCGTCTATTTGTTTTACTTGTGCTTTCAATCTATTATTTGTATTCAAATTGCAAATGTTGCATTTATGCAAAAGAACCACAGAAGCCATTCCTTTGGAATAAGCCTGCATCTATAAATTGCATTCTGTGGTATGACTTGCGAGTACGGTGTGTACTCATGCTTGCTTTAATAAATCAAGTAGAGGCGAAGGATCATCAGTCAATAAGGTCTACTTCAAGGATCGTGGAGAACTAGGTCGCGCACCCCAGCCAATTGCCTGTGGGCATATGGATGGGCTTCACTAAAGTTATTCTGTTTCGTTCCGCTGCAGCTTCATTGAGCTATCTGCCCTCTGAAGCATTAATTGTAAGCTTTGACCATAAGGTCTTTACTCTGATGTTTATTGTTATTTGCCTATTTATTAGTTATCTTTGTATATGGAAATGATATTTCACTGATGTTGCCACTGTGTGCACTAGCGTGATCCTGGACTAGTGCAGTATACACAGAGGGTCCAGAATTGCATATTTTGGGTCCCGACAGAGGTGGTATCAGAGCCATATCGACTGTAGGTTGCGACCTTAGTTAGAATGGCCGTTTTAAGGAAAACTTCAAAACTTATTTTACAAATGGGAAACCTTAATGATGTGCTATTCTCATCTTGTCTAGCTTCTAACTTTTCCAATCTATTCCATTCTCATCTATATTCTTACTCACCGTTTTGAGTATTAAATTGGACTCGCTTCCCTCATAACTTCTATAGTTGCCGTTACCTGTGCCAAATGTCTCGGTGGATGCCCAACAGCTGTTTTCAACAACTCTTTGAAGACCGTGCAACCTGCAACAACGTATCAATATCTCCCCAAGTGTTCAAGACAAGTTAATCGCAAGAATTGAAGACCAAAAAAGTTGTACGTCGCCCCTGCCTTCTCCAATCTTCGCCTCCAAGGATCGCAAGCAGTCAACATTTGATGAAGACCGTGACCAGTTTGAGTTTTCTTCAGACCAGCCATATAGGATAAATCAGTGTTGGTTCCTCCCGTGTGTGGAGCCAAGTCACCCAGTTAAGTTAGAGCTTATTCGACTAGATGATTAGATTTTTGTTTTCTTTGGTCTGTGTTGTTTGCTTGTTTTGTGCTTCTTAATAGCTCTCCGGCTATTTGTGTGTTCCTTGGTGTTCAGTGGGTTAAACCTACTCCCCTAAGTAGATTGTCTTCCCTTACCTTATGCTTTTCCCTCTCATCTATTAGCCCTAGTCAGCCAGTAGTTGGAGAACCCCAGTAAAGCTGACCTTGTCAGTAATCTTGAGATAGTCTGTGCCAGCTCAGATCTTATCAACCCCAGTGGACAGTTGCCAGTATCAGGAGTAGTAGATCCAGTCATGAAACAATTCTTAGTAGCTCAGACTCATTTCATGAGCGCAACGATGCAGAACATGAACAACGTGATGACCCAACAGAATCAGACCACCGTTACCTTAGTCAATTTGATGGATCAGAATAATCAAGCAAGCCGTCGCACCGCTGCGATTGTCGATTAGAGCGGATAATAACCAACAACTATCTCTAGTGCCGAGGTGACACCTCGGGACCCGAGCCGCCCACGCCCCGAGTTAGCCCATGCGGCGATGATGCAACCATTAGACAAGACCAATGCTTGTAGTAATGCACAGTTCGTTGCCATCCCAATAGCACGCCCTCGGTTCAAGCTTGCAGAGTTCATGTTGACCAAGCTACCTGTCTTTGAAGGATCAACCGTACTCAAGGATGCAGAATCCAGGATTCGCACCATAGAAGAAAAGCTAACCGTTGTGCAATGCAACGACAATGAGAAAGTTCTCTATGCTACTCATCAATTGGAAGGAGTTGCATTGGATTGGTGGAAAAAAAATTTCCGCGCCGCCTATCAGCACGAGCAGGCCATCACCTGGTCAGAGTTCACCACTGCTTTTCATCAACAGCATGCGACATCAAGCAAGAGTGATCAAGAGAAGCCTGATATTCCGATATCCTACACCAAATATAGCAGTTGTCTTTTAAAGTGTTGTCAACCATATAAGTCAGAAGATTGTGCATGTATCCGTTGTGGAGAAATAAGCCATAGTGCCGATGAGCACAATATCAATTTTTCCAGTTGCGAAGGAAACCATTCCGATGGAGAATGTCCAATGAGCAAAATCACATGTTTCTTATGTGAAGGCGATGATCATTGTCCGAGCCAGTGCCCCATGTATTCAGTGTTGACTTCTGCAACACAACTTCAGCGAGAAAACTTCCGAGCCGCTGTTAGAGCATTAGCAAAAGAAGGCAACCCATTGTCAGTACAAGAATTGTCAGCTGAAGAATCACAAAAGCAGAATATTGACCTTGGCAACCCACCTCAAAAGAGAAGCAAGCCAGTATCGTCAAGAGGTTGTTTCGAGTGTGGTAAGCAAGATCATTATGCCAAGAAATGCCCTACAAAACGACAAGCTTCAACCTTCAAGAAGGATAGTTATTCTGCCATAATCTCGTCAGAAAAGTCGCAAGGTTCGACTCGTGAATGCTACAATTGTCGTGGGAAAGGTCATCACGTCAGCCAGTGTCCTCAGAGAAACTAGTCACTCACTTCAGATGCAAGAATACCAGAAGTTGTGTCAGTCAAGATGGTAACTCTCAGAGCTGGAGATAACGCACCAGGATCCGTTTGCCCAGCGAAGCAATCAAAGAAGAGACATTTGTGCGATGATGTTACCAAGGAAGCATAGATTGGTGATACCAGATTATGCAGCACCATATTTCTGTTTGTGGCAATAAAGTCAGAGAATCGTTGCAACCTTTCCTCTATTTGAGAGCCAAAAAGGTGGACATCTTTGCATGCAAGTTATGAATAAAGAGGATTGTTGAATATTGAAGTATTGGATATCTCTCTAAGTATGTGCCATTGCAAATCGAGTAATCAAGCTTTGAATCATGTTGTTTGAAGGCCGTAGAGCCGTAACTATGAAATGTGATGTTGAATTCCAACTCATCACTTTGCATAGCTGTGAGGCAACAGTAAATGATTGAAGAGTCTAACCATTGGATAATATCCATATCCGCAAGAGAGTATACAAGTGTTATTGCAAATGATCTATATAGCATACAATTGTATTAGAAGTCAAGTTTGTCTTTGACTTGATACCCAGAGTCAGCCAATTTCAGAAGGAATTACGTTAGAGATGAATTATGTCAAAAGTTGCTAAAAGAGTTTGCAGAAATGATAGAGCAGACCAAAGGATTTTCTCGGATAAAGACAGTGTCAAATCAAGCCCATCAGCTTAGCAAGTGTCAGTGTTGATTATATGGTAAAATGGTAGCATGAGGATGTGCGAGAATTTTAATTTATCCAAGAGCTAATCTTCAGAACCTCAGAGTCAGCTTGTTGAGTTTTGAGTAAGAATTTCAGTTTTCCCCAAGATTATCTGTGGACAAGACAGTGTCAGCTGAAGATCAGTAAAGCAGTCGTTCAAGATAGCCAAGACCCTCATCTTTGTAAAAGGACAAGTTTGCCAAATTGTTAGACGTGAACTTAGTCAGTGAGAAGTTCAAAAGAGATTAATCGCAATTCCAGTGTTCGTATTGCCATATACCAGAAAGAACCTTGATAGCTTTTATCATGAAACATCCAAGAATCAGTGTGTTAAGAAGTTTGCGTGCACTTCCTAATAACTAGAGTTTCAAGCAGTGAATTATCCTAGTCAAAATTCAAAGTTTGCTGTCGCAAAGAAACAAAGATGGTTATTGGATTGAGAACCACGAGGTCAAAGTCCATTCTCTCGGGACAGATCAGTATAGTAGCAGATGTTTTGAACCAGAAGAGCTACCACAAGAATCTATTGTTCAGTCAGCTAAAGTTACCTGTGAAAGTCAAAAGTTGAGTCTTGAGTCAGTTTCAAGAGGATATTTGTTAAACCCTAGAGTTCAAACAGATATTAGACATCAGTGTCGACAAGATAGTGAGATGACAGTTATGTCAAGGAAATCAGTCCTCACGTGAGGCAAGGTTCAGCCTTGGAACCCATGGAAGGCTAACAAATGACCCGTGGAACATTGAGTATGTCTGTGTATCTGATCCCAAGAAACTCAAGTAGTTGAGGCTCGAACCAACATCTATGTGCAAGCCTCCCGTTTTCTCTAAAAAGTACAAAGGTGTACAAAGAGCTCGAAGTTGAATTGTTATGATCCAACTTAAAAGCGAAATATCATGGAATGGGTTACCCTGAGTTGGTATGTCAGAAAGCCAGCCAACCAGTGAGAGGCCAGGTAGAGTACCTCTAGCCTAAGAATTCAGACATGGGATTTCTCAGGACCCAATCGGGATATAATTTCTTGAAAGGTGAATGTTAACCAGTTGTTAGAAAGATTTGCCACTTCATTCCTATTAATGTCACCAAAGTTGGAGACCGTTTAGTAGAGTGGTATATGACAGAGATTGTATACGACAGAGATGGTATTCACCAGAATTGGTGTAATGTCAGATCGATAGAGATGGTTCATTTGCACGACGTGCCAGAAAAGTTAGTGTTAGACCAAGGATACCAGTTTACCTTGTGACAGCATCAGAGTATCTATAAAACCTTGGATAGTTGTTTAAATGTCAGTATTGTGTATCCCCCTCAAACAGCGGACAGATTAAAACAAAAATGAGTTGTGCCTTACTCATGGTACCAGGTCAAGCAAATAAGTGTTCCGTGTAGAGTTTCCCTATAGCACCATCTGTCAGCCAGTCCACAGTAGTCACCTTCTAAAGTTTACAATGGTTGATCGTGTCAGTCTTTATTCAGCGAGGAGCAGATCATATCACCAAATATGTAGATTTTGCGTGAATCATGAAGCAAAAGGCCAAGTGTCTTTAATCCTAAAAGGGATCGATACCTATTGAAGATCTGTGTTAAGGATTGTACGACAGAGGTGACAGAGATGTGTCAGTTAGTTCAGATTTTGGAAGCTTAGAAGAAGATAGTGTCAGATCGAGGATCTCAGTTTACTTCTTGTTTTGGTAGAGTTTTAGGGACTCGTTTGAATTTCAGTACTGCGTATCATCCCTAGACGGATGGACAGACTAAAAGAGTTAATCAAATATTGAAGGATATGTTGAGAGCTTGTGCCCTAGCTAATGCCACCAGTTGGGACAAATGTTTGCCATATGCCGAATTCTCGTACAACAACAGTTACCAAGCCAGTCTACAGTTGTCCCCATTTGAAGCTTTGTATGGTTGTGCCTGTAGAACCCCGTTGAAATGGTCAGAGACAGCTGAACGTTTGGTTCTTAGGCCAGACAGTATTCAAGAAGCAGAAGAACAAGTGGCTATGATCAGAGAGAGATTAAAGATAGTTCAGTCGAGGCAAAAGAGTTATGCTGATAATCACCGTCGTGACCTCAGCTTTGAGCCAGAGGATTTTGTCTATCTTTGAGTTACTCCCCTCAGAAGTGTAAAAAGATTTCATGCCAAAGGGAAGCTTGCCCCTAGATATGTTGATCCGTTCAAGATATTGGCTCGTCGTGGAGAAATAGCCTATCAATTGGAGCTGCCGCAGTCGTTAACAGGAGTGCATGATGTCTTTCATGTCTCCCAGTTGAAGAAATGTCTTCGTGTGCCAGAAGAACATGCCCCGTTGGAGTCAATCGAATTGAAAGAGGATCTCACTTATAAAGAGCAGCCAATCAAGATTTTGGACGTCGCAGAGCGCCATACCAGAAGCAAGACCGTTCGTTTTTGCAAGGCTCAGTGGAGCAACCACTCCGAAGAAGAAGCAACGTGGGAACGTGAAGACGAGCTGAAAGCCGGGTTCTCTAGCTAGCTCGAATCTCGGGGACGAGATTCCTTTAAGGGGGGGGGGAGGTTTGTAACATCCCAATTTTCTGAGCTTTAAAAATCCTTTGAATAGTTAGTAGGAGAAAATTCACCATTTGGATTTTATTTGAATTTAATTCAAAAGCTTAATATTGGACTTTGTACATCAAAAAATTTTAATATGACTAAAGTCATCATGAACAATGGTCAAAACTATTTTATTTGGATTCTTTGTGCTTGGATATATTTTCTAGATTTTTCTAGAATTTTTCCAAGTTCATTTGCTATATTCTATTGCTTATTTGGATTTCTGGTATTTTCTAAAAGGAAAAACTATTAAAATCTCAAAGAAATGGCTTCGGCAATTCCTTCGGCCCGCCTCGCTCCTTTGTGCGCTGCCCACTCGCCCATTCTTTCTTGCCAGACCCCACCCATTCATCTGTGGGTCGTCCGATCGAGGTCTAACGCCGATTGAACTTCCTTCGCGCCACAAGATTTGCCTCTCCGCCAGGGCCGCTCGCCGAAGTCGTCGCCTCCACGGTGTCTTCGCCCCATGAGTCCAAATTGCCGCCATTGGAGTCCTTCTAGAAGCTCGTCCGGCACACCAAAATCGCAACTAAAAGATCTCTCGTTTCCGCGTAATCCTACCCCTCTTGATCTTCCGCGTTCGAATATGTTGGAATCTTATCTCGTATCGCTCTCTATCTCCAAAACCAAATCGTGACCGAAGCGGACTCTTTTGGGGGTCTCCAAATCCAGCACTCCCGTACCCTATAAAAGGGATCTCAAGCATCGCCTGTACCTCCTGATCCCGAATCCCAACCCCATTCTCCTCCTAAAGCCCTAGAGGCGGCGCAATTGTGAGTTTAGGGTTTTTCGGCCGAAGCTCTATTTCTTAGAATTGTGCCGCTGTCGTCGCCGCCACGTCATCGAGGAGCACACCATCGTGATCGCCATCATCGAAGCTACCTCCAGGACCTTTCGCCGTCACCAGAACCCCATCGGAGCGGTTGTCCGACAAAAGCCGATCTGCTCCGCCGCTTCGAGCTCGCCACCGCCACCACAGCCCATCTCAACCACCCGAGCTAGCCCACAAAGCGCAATAGCAAGAGCTCTCATTGGTACCACTCATCCCCACCGGAGCGCCGCTGTTCGCTGCTTCCGTTCGGACCCGAGCCTCGCCGGCGTCCAAGCTGATGTGGCATCCCACCTCGGCGTCCAACTCAGCGTGTCTTTGCGACACGTGTCGCGTGTACTTGGTCGAGTCACCGCTGAGTCGGTGCATGCGTCTGCAGCTCACCAAAACTCAGATTCACTCTCCAAGAACTCAGTCCATGGTACACCGTCTCTATGACAGTGGGCCCCACCCCAATATCAATTTCTTTCTAAATCTTCTCTAGGAGAAATTCCTTTGATGACGTCAGCCCTACGTCATAATTCGGATTTTCTTTTGAAAGATAATTCGGATAATTCCTTTTTAGGGTTTCAAACTTCCCAAGCTCATATCTTTTGCATCCGAACTCCGATTGAGTCCATTCAAATTTCTAAATTCATCTAAATTCGAGATCTATCTATCCAAGATTTTTATTTAACTTTTGGAGTTTTTTTTTGCCTTTTTTATTTATTTGTTTTGTTTGTTTGCTTTCGTTTGCGAGTAGACGCCGATACTGCGGGAAGATTTGAAGAAGAAGGAACACCTCAAGAGCAAGATCAGTACTTAGACCTGTCTCAAGGCAAGTCATACCTTTGATCATATTGAACCCAGTTTTCAAAAGTTACTTTGATTCAAAGTACTGCATTTACTTTAATTATTTAATTCAATGCTTTTGGGATTAGTTAATATCCAATTTGTTATGATCTCCTGGTCTAATTGTATACCATAATCTTTTGTCACCCTAGTTTGGTTTATTTAGTTGGTGCTATTGTACTACCAACGTGGGATGGTTAGATGCGATTAGATTGCTTAGCCATGCTACGAGTCATCATCTCATGTAAGTTGCAAATATAAACTTGACTAAGTGACTATGGAACTATGTGATAAAAACTATGTGTACTATGTGCTATTACTCGTTGATGGCATATATTGCACTTAACCAACAGGGTGGGAAAAGGTTTTGGACGGGGGCAAGTGGTCTGGTATACTTTTATGGTGGATCTGTGTTGGCAGGTGTGAGGGACCCCGGGTTATCTCCGTAAGACCGAGACTAAGCATGGTCTTAAGGACATAACTCTAGGGCCTCAAGTAAATGGATTCCAACTTAACTCAATCTTAGTGAAAAGCTTAACTACAAACTAGAGCCCCGACGATCATGCGCTACTGCTCCTCATGAGCACTACATGATTGTCGGTTCTCTAACAAGTCAAGCACTACACTTAGTGAGTTAAATTGGAAGCCACGAACAGCGAGTATGCAATCATATTGGCTCCCAAGATCAGCGACCAATATGCTCATACTCTCATACAACATTGATCACATCCATACAACAGCATACATAGATAGTTCAAAAGACATATAACATAATAGTTAAGTTTACATCTATTACAAACGGCCGACCGGCCAAATTCAAATAAGAGTATTAAGTAGTAGCGGAAGCAAGTAAATAAACCAAAATATCCAGCATGGTATGCCCCATAACCCATCGGCAACCGACTGGGAGTTAAATGATAGCACTACTCATTAGCGTCGCCAAAATCGGCGCTAACAAACTCAACAGGCTCATACACCTCCTCACCTGAAATTGTAGCAACCGGGTTGAGTACAAAGGTACTCGCAGGTCTTACACAAATAAAAATTAGTTATGCTAGAGGTTGTTCCAAAGGATGGTTCATATTGGCTTAGTTTTGCAAAAGAGACGCAACAATTTACAACCTACACATACTAGTTTTTCAAGCGTCATTTCAAAATCAGATTTGAAGTAGAAGTGAAGCATGTGAATAAGTAGTAAATTGAATAACAAATGAACCATACAAATGACAAAGTGGCTGTCCACTTTGATACAATAACAAACATGAACATCCCATTCATGACGATACCAAGTTATAACTACAATTTTAATTCCAAGTCTAACAATAAGCAGCCACAAACTCAAGCGGTCGTCCATAACCGCGGACACGGCTATTCGAATAGATTTATACCCTACAGGGGTGTACTACTTTACCCACACGACTTGATTAGCCCGTAAGCCTCCAGATGCCTCTGAATATAGCATACTTCCTATGGTATGCCGGCCAGGTAAACCAAGACTTAGTATTTTTCAGCAAGTTGATATCATTGAGTTGACTCGCCCATACGCGACGTAATCCCGTTTAAGTGTAGGCTACCCACCTACAACTAAACGGGCACGCAAGTTGTGCCGGAAATACCGACCCAATTAATAAAGCTTAAAGAGGGCTCACCCTCACAATAAAGAATTGCAATCGGCACCCTTATGGAACATATATACGATGGAACACATATACGTCCTCACACCACCAGTCATCAACTCAACAATACCAACCCCTTACTTGACCAAGTAGTGCCCATACACCACGTGTGATAGCACGAGTTTTGCTTGAACCGTAGGTACCCAAAGTTCGGTCCTTAACTGTCCAAACAAGTCTACCACTTTCCCAAGTCTCGTGCACAAAGTCACCATCACTAACCATCACTTCTCTAGACCAAAATCTCATTTAAAAATGATAAAATTTGACTCATAAAACAGATACGAAGATCTGAAACAAAAGTATATAATGAAAGTGGTGTTTATCCCATAATTGTTGGGTCATTCCCGACAATCAACTACCGGTTCTAGACTTGCATGGCTAAGCAAACACGAACCATATATTTCAACCATTCTAACTTAAGCATGTGGTACTGGAATAATTCAAGTATAACCTCAATGAATTAGGAGATAACTAAACTACACATCACAAAAATAGCGACATTATCAAAAATAGCATGCAAGCAATTATCATTGCACTAACTTAACAAAACTGGGATCAAATATGATGCAAAATAAAGTTCAAATGATGCTTGCCTTGCTGGGAGTTCACTTGCTCACTCTCAGTTACGTACTCACTTACTTCCGGCAACTCGGAATCTATAGAAAGACGATATCGAATAAACATCGAGAAAAGTCGAAAAATTCAAAGTGCTCAAAAATGCATGAATTTTCTGAAGTAGCTAGATGATGATTTTATATGAATTTAGGAGAAATAATTATTCTATTTGGATTTAGTATGTGAGAGTTATAGCAGTTTGAATATCAGTTTTCAGAAAAATCCAATTTAATTGTAATATGTTACTGTTCATCGAATTTAATTATTTGGTCGAAATTTGTAGAGCAATGGGGAGGCAAAAGATTATATGGATGGATAGAGAATATTAATATAAGACCAAAATAACTTGGTTCATCTCATTTGGAGTTTTTATGAATTAGTTATGAATTTTTGAAGTTAAAAGAATATGCAATGCACAATTAATTATATTCCGAATTCTTCCAAGTCATTTAATACTTTTTGCACACATGCTAACCTAGCCTCTGTCATGATAAAAGGGGCCTGCATATATTCTTTTCTATTCTATTTAATTCCTAGAGGAAAACATCTATCGGCAAATCTAATATTCTCATAATCATTGACTTAACCGATTCTCCAGTGTTGAATCCACTCACATGCATAACACTCTCTGATCATATTCGCATACCTTGATCTAAATCCCATACTAACCTCCACTAAGGCATTATCAAGGTAGTCAAACTATCGAGTGATGCCCAAACTCACGACACTCCAACTATACAACCTATCATATAATTATACGAAATCCACCGACTCGGCACATGGGACTTACCTAATAAGTACATGGAAAATCCAAATATTTATTCGCACCCAAATGATCAATAGCTACCTTCTCCAAATTCTAGCATAAATTACTCACATAACTATTACTTAAGACATCCGATCAATCTGCCCATGATTAAATAGATTATTTGAGCAACCTCCATATCTCATTCAATATCATCACAAGAGCTATCCATCAAGTAATAAATCATAAAATCCTTATACGCCCTATCTCCTAAAATTACTAATCCAACATGAGGAAAAATCTCCAATTAATGTATTATCCAAAGATCACTACTAACATCCATGACACTTCAAAATAATATCATCCGATCAATTAATCCAATCATACATTTAATCTAGCACCTATCGAACAATAACACACGTATTTCACCACAATAATATAATTATTCATATCCACCAATATATCGATATATAATCACGCCTACACACAATTACGACCTAACCAGAGAATTATACCGGTCTTAAGTTACCAAATTATTTTTACAATAAAACATGCATAAATAGATGCCATGCTCATGACTAATATGCAACATGCATAACTAATATCGTAGTGCGATAACAAAAATAATACTAAAGATTTTACCACAACGCTAGGCGTGCGAATCGCCACCGGGCGTCGTCTTCTCGACTCGCGTCGCCAGTAGTCGCCGCCGAGCTTGTCCGCCCACGCCCATCGTAGTCGCCCACGCCCCGCTCGCGACGGTGTCGCCACGTCATGCCGCCTCGCCTCGCTCGCCGCTGCTACATGCATGGACGCCACATGCATGCGCCGCGCCTTGGTAGCTCCTCCACCACCGCCGCTTCGCCACGCATGCCATTGCCCATCGCTTCCTCCGACAAGTGCCAAATAGCCCAGTAGCGTCTCTTCCTTTTCTAGACCCAACACATCGCTTAGCTTCTACTAGTTGGCTAGTAGCACTAGATGACCAACCTTGTTGTTGTCTTGGTAACTACTATTG
Organism: Phyllostachys edulis; assembly: GCA_036346405.1. Taxonomy (NCBI): domain Eukaryota; kingdom Viridiplantae; phylum Streptophyta; class Magnoliopsida; order Poales; family Poaceae; genus Phyllostachys; species Phyllostachys edulis. The sequence continues at coordinate 42,980,474 of CM070548.1, read as the reverse complement.
TCACGTAAGTAACCACCAAGGTGCTCATTTCTTTGCAATTCATGCATGCTCATAGCACTAACCATCCCAATTTTTCTTCTTCTTTTATCTCTCTCTCTCTTAAGTGTTTCTCCAAGATGCCTCACTAGGAGCCCCCTCGATTGCTTTCTTCTCTATTTCTTCTTTCTCCGGCCGAGCCACCTCCAAAGTGCCTCAGCTCCTCCTTGCCACCATTGCCGCCCAACTCCGTCTTCTTGGCAAGCCATGGCCACAAGAGACACTAGCTCATCGCGGCACTCGGCTCTTCTAGGCCCCATCTGCTGCTATCCTGCCGGCCGCCGGCCTTGGCACAGCACCTTTTCCAGACCGGGCTGCATGGCCGCAGCCCGCCACATCGGCCGCCATGCTCCACCATGCCGAAGCTGCCACTCGCCACCTCTGGGCTGCACCGCCTTCACTGGCGCTGCTGCCTCGGCTTTTTGCCTTAGCGTCGTCTGGTCGCTGTTCACGGCCGCGGACCTTAGCTCTTCCAACTCTACTTGTCTGCTGCAATGCCCGCCTTCTGCAGCGCCTCCAAGGCAAAGAATGAGCACCCTCCAACCTTGCTCCTCCTCACCCCTTCAAACCACTCACAAAGCCTTGCATGCGAATATGAATTGGATGAATGGGTTGCTTGCGTGATGGGGAACTCAATGATCTAACATGCATGCTTTGATTTTCGGTTTTGAGCTGGGATTTTGGGGAGAGAAGATGGGAGCTTGCTTGTATGAGAAAGAAATGGAGTCAGTCTTTGCTTTGGGGAAGAAGTGGCGTGAGGAGGCAAGGGGATGAGTGGTCGTGAGGTTGGTTTTGCACGAGAGAAGAAAAGCAATCTCAAGGAGTAGGGAAGGTGGCGGGGATGGAGTGGCCAGTGGGATTAGCTATTTGGGGAGAGTAAAGATTCGGCTTGGGCAAGAGATGGTAGTGGACAGCCCTGTTCCGGCTGGGCACAAATAAATCATGAAATTTTTATGGAAGGTTCCTAACATAATTTTGATGCTTAGGTAAAATTTTCAGGAATTTTTCCAGAGTGTGATGCTCTCTAAAAATCTTTGAAGTTCCTATTTTCTCGGAAGAAGAATAGCAGTACAGTTCTTCCTCTTTTCTCCGGCTCGCTCCAACGACCTTGCATGCGTGAACTAACCGCCAAATTGGAAAGCTCTCGAGATGACGATCGCAACGGTATAACATGCATTGTTGGATTCTTGATTTTTGGTGGTGATCGCGAAGAGAGAAGTTAGGGAAAAGAATAAACACGCAGGTGTTTTATCTGCTATTTCTTTTTCTCCTTTCGCAAATTCGCTCAAACTGCCATGCATGCGAAAATGAATTACAGAAATAGGTTGGTCGTGCGATGATGACCGCGGTGGTATGACATGCATAGCTTGGTTTTGAGTTTTTGGATGAGATTTGAAGGAAAGAAGCGAAAGGAGTTAGCAGGAAGGAAAAAGGAGATGACCGAAAAAGATGGAACACGCAGCGTTTAGCTCATGCGGTTGGTCGAAGTCGGAAAATAAAACGACGATACTAATGCATGCATCATGGTATGATTTTTGAAATGCATGTGAAAATAAGAGATCAATACAATTAATTTTAATTTTAATAATATATATATATATATATATATATATATATATATATATATTTAACATAGTCTTTCAAACAATTTGGTTTAATAAAATGCAACCTTTTAAATAATTTAATTTGATTTTCAAAGCAACATTTGATTAAACACTGGATTTTTTTTAAAACATAGTCAAATACCTAATAGATCACCAAATCAAATATTAACATCCCGATTCTGAAAATCGGGGTGTTACAAACCTCCCCCCTCCTTAGAAAGAATCTCGTCCCCGAGATTCGTACAGAAAAAGGATAGGGCAGAAAGACTTAGTCGCTTTGTTAAAATCCGATCTTCTTTTCAAAGATTGAATGACTCAATCTTCAACCAATACCACTACAATCCTAACACTATCGGTTCCGCAAGCTCTAATTGTTGTTCATCCAATAAAATCCACCGATCATATTTAGTCTATAGTAGGCACACTCCAATCGATCGTTCCACAATTTATATTTTAACCTCCCAAATTGCTTGCTTTGATGTAATCCTCCAAACCACTATAAATTCATAGGTTTGAACTGATCTCTAGTAAGGACATCGACTTACTTCTAAAATTTAACAATGCATAAGTGACCACAAACATCTTTTATAATCTATTTTCATTGTATAAATCATGGTTCAACTCCAAATTTCGATCACATTCTCAGGAACAAAAATAATCCTAAGTGAAACCACCATATTGCTCACATATTATTGTACACTTGCTTCATAAATTTCTATCATAGGGTATCCCCAATATAACTTCCAATTCATGAGCACTAAAGAGCCGCATTCAATGCCTACAATTTACCAATTGACATATACTATCAACCATCCATAAAATACTTGCTGATTTCCAGCAATTTTCCCCACTACACTTTCAATTCCTAAAAGAGGGTATGTCTATATGAGATCAAATTGCATCCTCAAGCAATGCCTCTATATCTCTACTTCTCAATACTTCTGTTAGCATGATCAATCTACCTCCAATAACCAATCCACCAAATACTTCCAATCAACCTTTTAAGGTCTAATCCATTCATCCCTACCGTAGGATCTTAATCAATCACCAAAATCAACACAATTACCCAAGGTTAAAGATATACCTCCTTTATCCACAGTCAATTCCGACCTAAGTAAATTAATTTATCAAGAAGATCATTCATCCAAGGTGAATTTGTAATCCAACTATAATCCAAATAATTCGAGTTACTAGCTTCGTCCAAATCAAGTTATCTGCAAGAATTATCTTAGTTCGATTCAACAATATTAAATCGATGCCTCCCAAAATCTACTTATCCTCAAGTATCATCTAAATACAACCACCACGTTTAGTCGTCCCTAATTAATCTAATTATATCATCCTTGGGACAACATAAAGATAAAACTCCTATTCAATCCTCATAGTCATCCACTATATGACCCATCAATCATCCAATCATTCTCTATCTTTAGAAGTATTATGATCTAGTCATTTACTCAAATACAACCTCACAAATATCAAAAGATCATCATAAGCATCCATCAAAATTTATAATATCATCACAGTTTCAATTTCCAACTTTATCACACTAAACCAAAATATGACTAACAATCTCATTGCCATATTGACTAAGACATGTCTTTAATCTAGAACTCCAAGTGAACCCATAAATTAATTATTCAAGCCTGCTACACGTGTTCTATGAGTTCTACCTGCATATTTCTTCGATATAGATCCAACATCACCCGCAGGTAATCTTACACCTCACTACAATAGTTCCATTTATACTCATATCGTAACCTCCGATGGTAACGCTTACCATAATCCACAATTGACCTCACAAAGGTTAATATCTCACGATTCGAAAATCTAATTAACTCTTCTAAGATCATATTCGGGGATCATAAGTAATAACTAAATTTCTCAATTATCAACTATCACTGTGACAATGCAAAACCACCAACATCAACAAAACATAAAAGATCTAATTAAAGATAAAATAGTAGTTATTCAATCATATCACTCTCTTTACCGATTCCGCTATCAATGTCTTAATCAACATGCGACTTCCATTAAAGAGATGAGAGGGAAAAGCATAAGGTAGGGGAAAACAATAGGGGTAAGGTCCTTAATTTAATTTGGGGATTTTAAACTTTTAAAAACACAAGAACCAACTCGAAACAAATGAAAAAGAAAGCAGTAGGGACAGCACAAGACACAAATGAAACACGGTTAGTTTCCCGACATAGTTGCGATACAACCCGGCCGTAGGCTATGCACAACTACTTGGAACAAAAGACAGCAAATGATCGCAACAAAATCCAGCGTCTACAAGCTAATGAATATAATTAGGGGGGGTATATAATCTAAGAATAATCCCCAAACTAACCCTAATATCGCAGCAAGGCATCGTCTTCTCGTCCTTTCACCGATGCTCTGGACACGAGAGAAACCTACGAACATACGAGCTTGACGTCTTGGTCCAAGATTGAGTACTTGCCCTCTTACTTTAGGAAGACAGTATTCCGGTGGTGCAGATGCATATAGGGAGACTTCGTTCTCCCCATAAAGCACATGCCGGTCCATAAGTCCCATGTTGCATATGGGTTGCAGACGCTCTTGAGCCACAGTGAGACGCCGCCGCCTCTCCCATAACTCATTGTGAGACCCTCAAATATTGGAATGTGCCGAATTATAAATTATACTGGTAGCATAATTCTTAATCAAGGAACAGTGTAATGTCCTTAATAAAAATTATACTAGAAGCATAATCATAATAAGTAACAATCCAACATTTAGGTTCCCGGATATATGCCATGCAATAGTTCCCAGGATTAGTGACTATTGCGCATATATCCTTAATCAACATTGCATCAATCACATACAAGTCACACATTCACATAATATTATACATCGTATTACATCTCCAATTTCGGTTGCTACAGTGTCAGGTCTGCTACAGTACCGAAACATATACAAGAACAAATGACCTTGGGTCATTAACAAAAAGAACGACAGCGGAAACAAAAACATAAAAGCAAAACCACCAATGGCCCCATCATCCCACAGGCTATTGCGTGGAGGGCTAGAACTAGCATCACTCGTTAGCGTCACCCAGATCGGCGCTAACGGGCATTTCATAAAGAAAACCATCTTCACCTGCAACAAGAGGTCATAAAACCCTGAGTACGAAAGGTACTCAGCAAGTCTTACACAAACTAATAAAAGAAAGTGTTTGTTAGAACCTATACAAAGGAATAGAATTTTATATGCATAAGGTTATCAACAGGAGGCTTAATTGGTTCAATTTTGCATAAAGCGATACATCTTAACCTACAATTGCTATGTTTTGACAAAGCAATTTTAATAAATGGATTTGGACTAAAACAGTGAGTAAGTACAATTATAAGCATAAACAGTAACAAAAGTAAATAACAGCTCACAATTAAATGTATATGACAACCATCATGCCGAAATAATTCCCAAACCAAACTTAGAGCAAAATCTATACAGATGACATTAATTCAAGTGTCGTCCGTAACCGTGGACACGGCTATTCGAATAGTTTTATACCTTGCAAGGGTGTACATCTTTACCCACATGACTTAGTTAGCCTGTAAGCCTTTGGAATAATAACACACTGCCTTTGGTGTGTCGGCCGGGTAAACTAAGATTTGGTATTTTTCAACAAGTTGACATTATTGAGTTGGATGACCCATGTGAGACTGATCCCGCTTAAATAACGACTGATAGCATATATTCAACCGAGGCTCACATGTTGTATGCGAGGAATGCCGACCAGTCAATTAAATGCAAACTCGTGTTAGCCACACATATTACACATGATCGGGGCCTCAAGGAACGTATATGCGATGTAACACATCTACGCCTACCATTCTAAGAACATCGATATCAATATAAGCTCCACATGGCATACGACACGGCCAAGACTTAAGCATCTATGCCATATGAAATCAATACACATGTCCTTACTCTCCAAAGATCCAACTCAATAATATTAACCCTTTACTTAACCAAACAGCGCCCATACCTTTGCGTGTGGAAGTGCGTTAGGACTTGAATTAAATTGTCGAGTGCGGTCCTTAATCAACCCGCATAAGACATCCACATTTCCCAAATCTCGTGCACAAAGGCACCATCACTAGCATCCACTTGTCCAGATTTGAATTAATTGATAACAGGATTTAGAAGCATTTCCAAATCAAATAAACTGAACAAGGATCAAAGATAAATACAAATTATTTGTTGTTCCCAGGTTTGACAAGATAATCTTGTCAAACACTACCGTTCTATGGACTGCAGGGCTAAGCAAAAGTTAAAATTTAGTGTTATAACATCACAGACTACCTTAGGTTGAGTGTATGATTAAATTAAAGATAAACCACAAGTTCAGGGTATAACTAACTAGGAACAGAGCACAAATAAATTTTTAGAAAGTTGCATGCAACAAAGGTCACTTGTATTTTGTAAATCTACAGCTCAAAAGATTAGGCTCAACATGGTGCGAGAGGAAGCTTGCCTTGATAGTAGTAAATAACCTCTTGCTCGTGTTCTTGCGATTCAACAAAAGGTTCAACAAACTCGGAAGAACCAAAGATCTAAAAGAGAATAAAAGAATTCCAACGAACACGGAAAAAGCAGAGAACAAGATGCATAAAAGAATGTATGGTCAAGGTCTTAATGCAGGAGTAATAGTATGCTTAAGCTATATCTAATTTATTAAGTTAATAACCCATATATACTATCCATTGGCATTTATTATTCAGGTTTAAGTTTTAGCTTATAGCTACTGATGTCGTTGTTGAACCGAACAGGACAAGCTGTAATTAATTTAATTATTTAGCTTAACTTCATACAAATGAGATCTTGCATGTTAGTTAAGTGTATAAAGCTTAGTGCTTGTAATCTAACCGGGCATTTAATATCTATAAAGAGCGCTTTAAGGATTTGACTTCTTGCTATAATTGTTGTCGGTTTGGACAACAATAAATAGTAAGGAACCTTACCATTTTGGGCAGCGTGGAACTATACACCCATTTATTATCTATCATTAGTAATGTAAGATGTTGGATCTGAATTAGTTGGTGTTGTCGGTTTGGACCAATAACCCAAAACAAAGAATACTTTAACTACCAGCTTTTGGTTGGCACGAGAACAACACCGCACAAGAATTTTAATGGAAGTTACAATTATCTAGGAAGTACTTAATACCATACTCCTAATCACTAACCCTTAACCGACTAGTATAAGAAAGAAATGGAAACTACACCATTTGTCGGTTTTAGACCGACAAAATCGACAGAGAAGAGATTTATATTAATGAAAGAACTAGAGACTTTAAAAACTTTATAGAAAGGTTATGATGTGCTAGGGTTTCTATTAGGACCTAAACAACTAACATCTTGGTATGAGAAATCTAAAGTTCTTGAAACGATATGAAAAACCGAAAAATTAAAATACAAGTTTTTAGCTAAATCAAGATAGGAGCATCACATGAATAGATGAGTGATTCTTGTGAGCTACTTGAGGTTCTTAGGAAGCTTAAAGTGACGAAGCCAAGGTATACTTACCACTAGGGTTAGAGGATAAAGGATCGCCTCGGTCAATAGAAAAGATCCAAGTCCTTTCTTTGATTCTGACCAAAACAAGAATGGTAGAACTAAGTCTCTAAGGATCATTAGTCATATTCTTGCTAAGAAAAGATGGAACTCAACTCACCCAAGTGAGGTTTCTCAAGATGAAGCTTCACAGCTCAAGTTGGCAAAGAGAAGAACCACCAGTTCAACCTACAAGAAATGACCAACACCACATTAGCATGAGGGTTAGGTCTTCTTGCGGTTGAACAATGGAAGAAAGACAAGGATGCTTCACTGTGAAGGAGATAAGGATAATGAGCTCCTCCCTGGGTCAACAATGGTAAAAGCTCAAAAGCTAGGGTTTATATAGTGTGGAAGTGCCCAGATCAACCGAGAATTATCTAGAGCTCGTGAGGTGGCACTAATGGATAGATATGAAGAGAAAATATCCCTAAATTATCAGACACCACCTCCTCTCCGGCGAGAATGGTTGCACCGTGCACAAGGAGGGAGGAGCAAAGAAACGCCACTTACATGTGGGTCCCGGGGCAATCACAAAGATGCAACGCACACGGAGACTTCAACACACGCAGCCGTCCGATTCGACATGAGCGGCCGTGATGTAGAGGTGAAAATCATGTTTGGCGGTATCGATTGATAGGACCGTGCGATTCGATTTGAACGGCTACGATGAGGTGGCCAACAACGCTTAAACCGGTATCTCGCAACCTGGACCATACGATCTTCCGCGGACGACTCAGATCGAGCGGTTCCTGTAGTGGTCCGAACCTCCCAATCTTCAAGAGTCGTTCGATTTCGCGCTAACGGCTGTGATCTGATGGACACTGTAGTGGTCCGGTCGGCCCAATCAAGGATGGACGTTGGATTCAAATCCAACGGTGGCTCACGAAAAGGTACACGTCCAGGGTTTTCAACGTGATCCACCCGGTACCGTGGGATCTAACTTTTACGGCTGAGATCAAGGGGTTGGCGGGTGGTCCGGTGCCCACTAACGAGAGCCTCCGATTTAGATTTGATGGTTGAGATTGGATAGGGGACTGTAGCGGTCCGAACGGCCCAATGGATCAGGACGGTCCATTGCAGATCCAACGGTGGCCGGAAGTGAGGAGGGTTTCAGAGATAGAGAAAGGATGCGATGCCGTCGAATTGAGATCCAACGGTGGAATTCGCTGTGTGTGTGTGAGGTGGTCCGAACAGGTCGCGAATCACAACCGCTGGCTAAGAGATCAACGGCTCACAGCACTGGAGGATAGAGGGTGCGCGCGTAACGTGACCGCGCCGCACCAGTTTGGACTTGACTCGACGGGGCCGAGTCGCTACAGTGTTTGGTCCGAGTTTAGACCGAGACCTTTGACCAGATCTGATTAAATTTTGAAAAGGTTTGACCGGGCCTTTAAATATAGCAAATAAATTTGTAAAAATGTGAAATTTTGCAGAACTGCTACTGGGGTGATATTTTCCCCAAATAAATTTTAAAATCACAGTTTCTTCTTTAGAAATACATAATTAATTCATTTAAATCAACTAGGGTTTATTTAAAGACAAGTATTTTTCTGAAAATCAAAATAATTTCTAAAAATTTCATCAAAAATTATTTTTGGTCATAATAATTCATCTGATTTTCAAATAAAATAAATCCCAGTCATAATACCAACATTAGATGGTATCACCTTTTGAAATTTTGATCAAGTTGAAGTTTGTAATAGAAATTTGGGGAAATTAGGTTGTAACAAGTTGCCTAAATGAACAAGAATGACATGAACAAGATTTTATTATCAGATATTAGGGCCGAGGTCATTACAAACCTACCTCCCTTAAGAAAATCTCGTCCCGAGATTTCTTATAATCGAAGTTGGACAAAGATGAAGTTGAAATGATATTCTTTAGAAACATAACATCAGTTGTCTTTATTTCTTTCAAAGATAGAAAAGAAATTTCACATAACAACATAGTGCTGTTATTACAACTTATGTTACATTGCTTTGTTTAACCTTGCCTTTCTTGATTCAAAGGCAATTATTAAACAGCAAAAAGGTGGGGGTGCTCGATCCTCATCAGATCTTCGCGATCCCAAGTGGCTTCATCCTCGGAATGATTAGCCCACTGAATTTTTAAGAATTTGACAATGCGATTTCTTGTCCTACGCTCCATTTCGTCGAGGATACGCACTGGTTGTTCTTGATACGAGAGATCTGGTTGCAGATCAAGATTTTCATAAGCAGTAGCCTCGGTAGGAACACGGAGGCACTTCTTTAATTGAGAAACATGAAAGGTATCATGGACTGCCGACAGAGTGTCGGGAAGTTCCAATTGATAAGCCACAGCTCCTCATTTTGCAATAATTCGGAAAGGTCCGATATAACGAGGTGCTAGCTTCCCTTTCACTTGAAAGCGATGAGTACCTTTCATCGGCGAAACTTTAAGATAGACAAAGTCATCTATCTCAAAACTTAGCTCACGACGTCGATGATCGGCATAGCTCTTCTGACGAGACTGAGCAGTTTTCAAACGGTCTCGAATCAGACAAACTTGCTCTTCGGCTTCCGAAACCATGTCTGGGCTAAAGAATGGTCTTTCACCAGATTCTTACCAATTTAATGGAGTCCTACAAGCTCTTCCATACAAGGCTTCAAAAGGTGACATTTGAATACTTGCTTGGTAGCTATTGTTGTAGGAAAACTCCACATACGGCAAAGATTTCTCCTAATTTTTGCCATATGCTAAAACACAGGCTCTAAGAAGATCCTCCATTATTTGATTCACCCTTTCAGTTTGACCACTGGTCTGAGGATGATAAGCAGTGCTGAAGGATAATTCCGTTCCCATTGCTTGATGAAGACAATTCCAAAAATGGGAAGTGAATTGAGATCCACGGTCTGAAACAATAACTTTAGGAACGCCGTGGAGACAAACAATCTTGGCAATATAGAGTTCTGCCAATTGCTTGCCATTAAAAGTGGTTTTGACAGGGACAAAATGAGCCACTTTCGTTAGACGATCAATTATCACCCAAATGGCATCAAATCCATTCAGAGATTTTGGAAGTCCGGTAACAAAATCCATACCGACTTCTTCCCATTTCCATTGTGGAATAGGTAAAGGCTGAAGGGTACCAGCAGGTTTCAAGTGCTCGGCTTTAACCCTTTGGCAAATATCACATTCAGCAACATACTGAGCAATTTGCCTTTTCATCTTGCTCCACCAAAATGTTTTCTTTAAATCTTGGTACATCTTAGTGCTTCCAGGATGTATAGAAAACTTGGAGTTATGAGCCTCTTTAAGAATTAACTCTCTCAGCTGTGGATCAGAGGGTACAACCGCATTTATTGCGATATCGAATGGTACCACGAGCATCTTCGTAAAATTCATTGGCTTTACTCGCCTTCATGTTTTCCTTGATCTCGCTACTTGAAGACGGTTTTACGGACCTCGAATCTGATCTTCGAGTGTTGACTTTACTTCTAAGGCAGCAAGAAATCCAACTTCGACCATTTCGAGACTTAAGCGCCGCAGATCAGCACATAAGCTCTTAGTCAAAGGAATTGTTGATAAGCAATTGCACTGTGACTTCCTGCTCAAAGCATCAGCCACAACATTGGCTTTGCCAGGATGGTAGTGAATACCCATATCGTAGTCCTTGATCAATTCAAGCCATCTTCTTTGTCTCATATTCAGATCAACTTGAGTGAATATGTATTTCAGGCTCTTATGATCAGTATAGATTTCGCAACGATTACCAAGAAGGTAATGTCGCCAAATCTTTAATGCATGGACTACAGCTGCCAATTCCAAATCATGGGTAGGATAATTAATCTCATGAGGTCGCAATTGTCTGGATGCATATGCCACAACTCGGCCCTCTTGCATAAGCACACAGCCAAGTCCATGGTGAGATGCATCACAATAGATATCAAAATTCTTATGGATATCTGGAAGAGTGAGAACAGGAGCTTCAGTCAGGAGCTTTCTCAAAAGCTGAAAACTGTTTTCACATTCCACTGACCAAAAGAATTTGTTCTCTTTCTTTAAAAGCTGAGTCAGTGGCCTGGAAATCTTGGAAAAGTTTTCAATGAACCTACGGTAATATCCCGCAAGTCCAAGGAAACTTCGAATTTCAGGAACATTCTTAGGCTGCTTCCAGTCTAGTACATCTTGTACTTTGCTGGGGTCAATAGTAATACCTCCTTCGGATAATACATACCCCAGAAATGCAACTTGCTTGAGCCAGAAAGCACACTTGCTAAATTTGGCATATAACTGATGCTTGCGAAGTGTTTCCAGCACAAGTCTCAAATGATGCTCATGCTCTTCGTCAGACTTGGAGTAGATAAGAATGTCGTCAATGAACACAACAACGAACTTATCCAAGAAATCCATGAATACTGAATTCATTAGATTCATGAAATAAGCAGGAGCATTTGTTAGACCAAAGGACATAACAGTATACTCGTATAATCCATAACGAGTAGAGAATGCTGTTTTAGGAATATCCTCCGTTCTAACCTTGATCTGATGATAGCCCGAACGTAAATCAATCTTAGAAAAGACACGGGCTCCAGTTAATTGGTCAAACAGATCATCAATTCGGGGCAAAGGATACTTATTCTTGATAGTGACTTCATTTAACGGACGGTAATCCACACACATCCGCAAAGTCTGATCTTTCTTTTTGACAAAGATAGCTGGGCATCCCCAAGGTGAGGAACTCGGTCGAATGAAACCCTTGTCAAGCAATTCTCCAAGCTGTTTCTTCAACTCAAACAGCTCATTGGAAGGCATGCGATAAGGTCTTCTCGAAATAGGAGCAGTACCAGGAACTAGTTCAATCACGAACTCTACTTCCCGATCGGGTGGCATACCAGGAAGGTCTTCAGGAAAGACATCTGGATATTCACACACTACCGGTACTGACTCCAGAGTAGGGGTGGTATCAGTTTTCAATGCACCAAGGTGAGAATGAACTGTTCTAGACTGAAAAATGACTGAAAGGCCATTTTTGTTAGTGAGGGATATAGTTCGCTGGGCACAATTAATTTGGCCAAAATTCTTGGACAGCCAGTCCATACCCAAAATGACATCTATCCCTTTAGAGTTTATCACAATCAGATTAGCCCAAAAATCTACCCCTTCAATATTGATATTGACATTAAGGAAGATTTGATCAATCATAAATACTGACCCAGGCGAGTGAATAATATGAGGTGGATGAAGCAGATGCATATCTAACAGATGTTGAGTAGCAAACTGCCTACTAATAAAAGAATGGGATGCTCCAGAGTCAAATAGAACAATAGCTGAACTGAAATTAACTAGGAGCATACCAAGGATAACCTCAGGTGTCTCGGCCGCTTCTTCAAAGAAGCCATTGATTCACACGGCATGACAGAACAGATCGAGCTTAACAACCGCCTTTGGGGAAGGGGCAGAATGCACAGTAGCTGGAGATGGCTGAACAGGTGGTAATCCCTTTGCCTAAGCAAAACATTGGTTCGCAAAATGTCCCGGGCGTCCACAATGATAGCATATCACACCCGGCCTGACATTGATAGCGAGAGGTGGCTGTGTCCACTAGGTCGGAATCGCCCAATGGTGGCGGTGGGCGAAAAGCAAACACCGCGCCAGGTGGAACTGAGCCGGCGCTTCGGAAAGATCGAGGCGCCACAGACGCGTCCGATCGAACGGCCACTATATGTGAATTGAGTGGCCTTCTGCCGCTTCCGTGAATCTTCCAAAGCTTTGCTCTTGGTCTCAGCAATTATGGCTTTGTCCACCAGATGCTGAAAATTTCTGAAGTCTTGTATTGCCAAAGCCAACTGCAATTCTTCAGATAGCCCATTCATAAAACGGTTTCGACGACGAGTGTCAGTCGAAACATCATCAGGGGCGTACCGAGCAAGAAAATTGAACTCATGAAGATACTCGGTCACTGACTTTCGCCCTTGTTTGAGAGCGAGGAATTCCTGCTGCTTGAGCATCATTATTCCCTCAGGAATATGGGCCTCGCGAAAAGCCTCCATGAACTCAAGCCAGGTAGGAGTATGTCCAGTAGGTTGGATGGCCTGATAATTATCCCACCAATTACTAGCTGGTCCAACACCGGTAGCTAGCATACGTAACCTTCTCCTTTCCTAACATTGGGCAATGGTCACTTCTTTTCAATTTCTCGCCGCCCTCTGCCTCCATTGGATCTCGAGCTGGAGAACACTGGCGGGTTAGTTCGCTGAAAATCAGCGAGACTACCCTGCCCATGTTGAACTCCGGCTCTACCAGCTAGTGTAGGAGTAGAGGAGGTGTTACGCGCAATTTGCTCCAATATGCGCTTCTGATCCATGCGGTTGCGCTCAATTTGCATGAGCACGTCCGCCATAGTGGGTGGTGGAAGTTCCTCTTCCTGACGACCACCTTGCGGACCATGAGATCCGGAAGGGTCAGTCTGTTCTCCCTGAGTTTGGAGAACAGGGGTGGAGAACCTCTCCTCTTGTTGTGTTCGCGAACGAGTGGTTGGTCCTGTCATCCTGTTGCCATATAATGGTTAACAACATAACAAGGATACACTCGGGCTAACACATACAAGATTTGGAGAAAGAAGGGAAATAATTACTAAACTTAATTATGCACAATGCCATGACATGCAGCCGAATAAACACCACAACAAAGAATAAGACAAAGATAGTAAAAAGGGGCAGCTCCCAATCCCTTATAATGGGTCGGCTACACCAACAGCACAACCCAACAAAACATAAGACCACCAAAAACTGACCTCCATTTAACAGCCAACTAATCACCAAGACAGCACCAAGCCAAGTACAACAAAAAGGGGGCGGCTCCCATTTATCATGAAATGTCGGCTGAACAAAGACCATAACAGACTCAAATACAACCAAAAGTCGGACTCCACTTTATTAACAACCAACAGAAACACATTAAGTCCAGCTTGACACAAGTCGGCAACCACAAAGACCAAGTTCCAAAATGCAAAAGTTAGCACACAAGATTTATACGTAAGCAGGCTAGGTTATTACACAATATTTAATACAATACTAGCCTATTACACAACTATGGCCGAACACATCACACAGCCCTTAAGTGTAGAGACAAGGTAGGTAAGAAACTGATCTTGAAAAATCAATAGAAAGGTGGATGAGAATCGATACTAAAAGAAGATAAGAAGTAAAAGATAGCATGCTTAGCCTTTAGAAATTAATTTAAGTTAAAATAATGTCACAGAGACTCACTAAAGGTACAACCATGCTAATTCTATCCTACAGGCAAACGTATGCTCTGATACCAACGCCAGGAGACCCTCAAATATTGAATGTGCGAATTTTAAATTGTATCTTGGTAGCATAATTCTTAATCAAGGAACAAAGTAATGTCCTTAATAAAAATTATACTAGAAGCATAATCATAATAAGTAACAATCCAACATTTAGGTTCCCGGATATATGCCATGCAATAGTTCCCAGGATTAGTGACTATTGCGCATATATCCTTAATCAACATTGCATCAATCACATACAAGTCACACATTCACATAATATTATACATCATATTACATCTCCAATTTCGGTTGCTACAGTGTCAGGTCTGCTACAGTAACCGAAACATATACAAGAACAAATGACCTTGGGTCATTAATAAAAAGAACGACAATGAAACAAAAACATAAAAGCAAAACCACCAATGGCCCCATCATCCCACAAAGCTATTGCGTGGAGGCTAGAACTAGCATCACTCGTTAGCGCCACCCAGATCGGCGCTAACGGGCATTTCATAAAGAAAACCATCTTCACCGCAACAAGAGGTCATAAAACCCCGAGTACGAAAAGGTACTCAAGAAGTCTTACACAAACTAATAAAAGAAAGTGTTTGTTAGAACCTATACAAAGGAATAGAATTTTATATGCATATGGTTATCAACAGGAGGCTTAATTGGTTCAATTTTGCATAAAGCGATACATCTTAACCTACAATTGCTATGTTTTGACAAAGCAATTTTAATAAATGGATTTGGACTAAAACAAAGAGTAAGTACAATTATAAGCATAAACAGAATAAAAGTAAATAACACTCACAATTAAATGTATATGACAACCATCATGCGAAATAATTCCCAAACCAAACTTAGAGCAAAATCTATACAGATGACATTAATTCAAGTGTAAATCTCAAATCGTGGACACGGCTATTCGAATAGTTTTATACCTTGCAAGGGTGTACATCTTTACCCACATGACTTAGTTAGCCCGTAAGCCTCCGGAATAATAACACACTGCCTTTGGTGTGTCGGCCGGGTAAACTAAGATTTGGTATTTTTCAACAAGTTGACATTATTGAGTTGGATGACCCATGTGAGACTGATCCCGCTTAAATAACGACTGATAGCATATATTCAACCGAGGCTCACATGTTGTACAGGGAATGCCGACCTACCAATTAAATGCAAACTCGTGTTAGCCACACATATTACACATGATCGGGGCCCTGAAGGAACGTACATGCGATGTAACACATCTACGCCCTTACCCTTCTAAGAACATCTGATATCAATATAAGCTCCACATGGCATACGACACGGCCCGAAGACTTAAGCATCTATGCCATATGAAATCAATACACATGTCCTTACTCTCCAAAGATCCAACTCAATAATATTAACCCTTTACTTAACCAAACAATACCCATACATCTGCGTGTGGAAGCACGTTGGGACTTGAATTAAATTGTCGAGTTCACCTCCTTAATCAACCCGCATAAGACAACCACATTTCCCAAATCTCGTGCACAAAGGCACCATCACTAGCATCCACTTGTCCAGATTTGAATTAATTGATAACAGGATTTAGAAGCATTTCCAAATCAAATAAACTGAACAAGGATCAAAGATAAATACAAATTATTTGTTGTTCCCGTGTTTGACAAGATAATCTTGTCAAACACTACCGCTCTATGGATTTGCAGGCTAAGCAAAAGTTAAAATTTAGTGTTATAACATCACGCACTACCTTAGGTTGAGTGTATGATTAAATTAAAGATAAACCACAAGTTCAGGTATAACTAACTAGGAACAGAGCACAAATAAATTTTTAGAAAGTTGCATGCAACAGATGTCACCAGATTTTGTAAATCTACGCTCAAAAGATTAGGCTCAACATGGTGCGAGAGGAAGCTTGCCTTGATAGTAGTAAATAACCTCTTGCTCGTGTTCTTGCGATTCAACAAAAGGTTCAACAAACTCGAAAGAACCAAGATATCTAAAAGAGAATAAAAGAATTCCAACGAACACGGGAAAAAAGAGAACAAGATGCATAAAAGAATGTATGGTCAAGGTCTTAATGCAGAGTAATAGTATGCTTAAGCTATATCTAATTTATTAAGTTAATAACCCATATATACTATCCATTGGCATTTATTATTCAGGTTTAAGTTTTAGCTTATAGCTACTGATGTCGACGTTGTTGAACCGAACAGACAACTGTAATTAATTTAATTATTTAGCTTAACTTCATACAAATGAGATACTGCATGTTAGTTAAGTGTATAAATCTTAGTGCTGTAATCTAACTGGGCATTTAATATCTATAAAGAGCAGTTTTAAGGATTTGACTTCTTGCTATAATTGTTGTCGGTTTGGACAACAATAAATAGTAAGGGAACCTTACCATTTTGGGCAGCGTGGAACTATACACCCATTTATTATCTATCATTAGTAATGTAAGATGTTGGACTGAATTAGTTGGTGTTGTCGGTTTGGACCAATAACCCAAAACAGTAATACTTTAACTACCAGTTTTGGTTGGCACGGAGAACAACACCAGACAAGAATTTTAATGGAAGTTACAATTATCTAGGAAGTACTTAATACCATACTCCTAATCACTAACCCTTAACCGACTAGTATAAGAAAGAAATGGAAACTACACCATTTGTCGGTTTTAGACCGACAAAATCGACAGAGAAGAGATTTATATTAATGAAAGAACTAGAGACTTTAAAAACTTTATAGAAAGGTTATGATGCTGCTAGGGTTTCTATTAGGACCTAAACAACTAACATACTGGTATGAGAAATCTAAAGTTCTTGAAACGATATGAAAAACCGAAAAATTAAAATACAAGTTTTTAGCTAAATCAAGATAGGAGCATCACATGAATAGATGAGTGATTCTTGTGAGCTACTGAGGTTCTTAGGAAGCTTAAAGTGACAGAAGCCAAGGTATACTTACCAGCTAGGGTTAGAGGATAAAGGATCAGTTCTGGTCAATAGAAAAGATCCAAGTCCTTTCTTTGATTCTGACCAAAACAAGAATGGTAGAACTAAGTCTCTAAGGATCATTAGTCATATTCTTGCTAAGAAAAGATGGAACTCAACTCACCCAAGTGAGGTTTCTCAAGATGAAGCTTCACAGCTCAAGTTGGCAGAGAGAAGAACCACCAGTTCAACCTACAAGAAATGACCAACACCACATTAGCATGAGGGTTAGGTCTTCTTGCGGTTGAACAATGGAAGAAAGACAAGGATGCTTCATTGTGAAGGAGATAAGGATAATGAGCTCCTCCCTGGGTCAACAATGGTAAAAGCTCAGAAGCTAGGGTTTATATAGTGTGGAAGTGCCCAGATCAACCGAGAATTATCTAGAGCTCATGAGGTGGCACTAATGGATAGATATGAAGAGAAAATATCCCCTAAATTACTGTACACCACCTCCTCTCCGGCGAGAATGGTTGCACCGGTGCACAGTGAGGGAGGGAGCAAAGAAACGCCACTTACATGTGGGTCCCATGGGCAATCACAGCATGCAACGCACACAGCAGACTTCAACACACAGCAGCCGTCCGATTCGACATGAGCGGCTGTGATGTAGAGGTGAAAATCATGCTGAAGCGGTATCGATTGATAGGGACCGTGCGATTCGATTTGAACGGCTACGATGAGGTGGCCAACAACGCTTAAACCGGTATCTCGCAACCTGGACCATACGATCTTCCGCGGACGACTCAGATCGAGCGGTTCCTGTAGTGGTCCGAACCTCCCAATCTTCAAGAGTCGTTCGATTTCGCGCTAACGGCTGTGATCTGATGGACACTGTAGTGGTCCGGTCGGCCCAATCAAGGATGGACGTTGGATTCAAATCCAACGGTGGCTCACGAAAAGGTACACGTCCAGGGTTTTCAACGTGATCCACCCGGTACCGTGGGATCTAACTTTACTACCGAGATCAAGGGGTTGGCGGGTGGTCCGGTGCCCGCCTAACAGAGCCCTCCGATTTAGATTTGATGGTTGAGACCGGATAGGGGCTATCAGAAGCGGTCCGAACGGCCCAATGGATCGGGGCGGTCCATTGCGATCCAACGGTGGCCGGAAGTGAGGAGGGTTTCAGAGATAGAGAAAGGATGCGATGCCGTCGAATTGAGATCCAACGGTGGAATTCGCTGTGTGTGTGTGAGGTGGTCCGAACAGGTCGCGAATCACAACCGCTGGCTAAGAGATCAACGGCTCACAGCTCTGGAGGATAGAGGGTGCGCGCGTAACGTGACCGCGCCGCACCAGTTTGGACTTGACTCGACGGGGCCGAGTCGCTACATTGTTTGGTCCGAGTTTAGACCGAGACCTTTGACCAGATCTGATTAAATTTTGAAAAGGTTTGACCGGGCCTTTAAATATAGCAAATAAATTTGTAAAAATGTGAAATTTTGCAGAACTGCTACTGCGGTGATATTTTCCCCAAATAAATTTTAAAATCACAGTTTCTTCTTTAGAAATACATAATTAATTCATTTAAATCAACTAGGGTTTATTTAAAGACAAGTATTTTCTGAAAATCAAAATAATTTCTAAAAATTTCATCAAAAATTATTTTTGGTCATAATAATTCATCTGATTTTCAAATAAAATAAATCCACCATAATACCAACATTAGATGGTATTACCTTTTGAAATTTTGATCAAGTTGAAGTTTGTAATAGAAATTTGGGGAAATTAGGTTGTAACAAGTTGCCTAAATTGCCTAAATGAACAGTAATGACATGAACAGTACTTTATTACTGTATATTAGGGCTGAGGCTGTTACACTCATGCACAGTGCAATGATGGATCTGATCCATGGTGTGAATCAATCTTGCTAGCTGACGCACTTGAGGGTCTTCCTCAGACTGAGTCCTGGCAAAAGTGTTCACTTCTGCCCCACTTGCTTGCATAGGAAAGTGGTAGTATGGCGGCTGAGCTAACTCCGTCAAGACATGACGAAGATGGCTCATGGCCACACGAGCCACTTCCTGCAACACCGTGGCCTCAGAGGTGCCACACGCCTGGAATCTGTATGGGATACTCCCTGTCACGTGTCTGGCAAAGATACTGACCACTGCCAAGTACTCCTCCATCCCTGGTCCTCTGTTGCATCGATAGATGGAGTAGATTGGCTAATATGTGAAGTTCGCTCTCCACAGCATGTCACTAAGCAGTGCCGGGTATCTGTCCACATCTTTCGCTTGGGTCTCCTTGACAAGGTACTGACGACTTATCTAAGGACAAGAAGGGCAAGAATAGCTAATTTGTAATTCAAATGAGAATAAGGTGAGAGATAATACTAAGATGGATGAGGAATAAAAGAGATTCCTAACTTAGCTTTCTCAATTAGTTTGATATTTTTGAAAATAATTTTGACCAAGGACTTGCTAAACTTAACGCCTGTGCTATCTCTAACCTACATGTAACACCCTGGCTATTCGGAAGCCAAGATGCCACCTAAATAATCTAACATACAACCATAATGCGGAAGAATTTGAACACTATCTTATCTAATGACATAAAGAGATCAATATTCAATAGAACTATGGCATGAATATAGTCTGAATCCAAGCAATTATATCGAAGGAATGATCAAAGATCACAAGTAATACTTAATCAACCATAACATAGCACTAGGTATCATTCACCATCTAAATTTATTTATTACAGTTCATCAACAACGAATGAAAGATAGAAACTAAATCGTAAGGTTGAACTTGAATATGGTGAAGTGAATGAGTAGTGTGTGTCTACTCCCTCCCAATTGAGCCAACATCAATGAGCACCTAAAATAAACAAACAAAGTAAGAATGAGTCCGAGACTCAGCAAGTACAATGAATAATTGGACATACAACAAATCACGATCATAACAACATCATTGAAGAATATGAATATAACACCAAATGAATATTTGAATGAATGAAATGAATGAAATGAAGGGACTGCACACATGCATATACCGGTATAGCTAGTGACACACCCGTCGGTGCTCACCTAAGCCCGCATTTAACAAAATATGGGGATCCAAGCCCCGTATGAAGAACGTTTCATACGGGTGTCCCAATCTGCCCACATTGGAACAAATGTTGCAAATAGTCAAGTAAAACTCTTCTGTCCACAACAGAGAGGCAAATTATAGCCTGAGCTTCTTAAATTCATAACTTTTGATCTAAAAATCCAAAAATTATGAAATTTAACTTTCTGGAATCACAATGAAAATAACTACAAAATTATAGCCTGAGCTTCTTAAATTCATAACTCAGAACAGCTAATGAATACGAATCGCATACGAATTATCTATCAAAACTAATTGGGATCACGAATTTACTCACAAGAACGATGCGAGATGCCACTGAAACCTTCGTGAAGCCCTCGCGAAGATCACCCCCACCTTCTTCTTCTTCCTCTCCTCTCTTCTTCCCTCTCCTTCCTCTTCCTTATGGCCGGCAACAATAGAGAAGCACCGGAGGGGAGGGGCGTGCTACAGTAGCACCGTGCTACAGTGACGGTGGCGCTACAGTACCGTGCTACAGTGCTTAGGTGCTAGGGTTTAGTTCCCCCCTCATGGGCCGAAAGAGCTATGGGCCAAAGGCCCGAGTTCTAAAACTCCTTCAAAATTCTGAATTTTCCCTTTCTAATTATATTTAATTCTAATACTAGTCACTTATATGTTTTATATTTGAGCGGGATATTATATTCTACCCCCTTAAATGAATTCACCTCTAATTCTAACCGTCGAAATAAAATGTAAGAACAAGCGCCATCAAATGAAACAACAAATTACACATACTAGTCGTGAATGACTTGGATATTGTTCGCATGCATGAGACCCTTGCTTCCATGTCGCTTTCCTCTCGGACATATGGAACCACATCACAAATGATGGATACCAACGGCTTACACCTCAACACTCGTCTCAACCCCCACAGGTTCTCTTAACATGCAGGACTCAAAGATAAGGTCCTACACGTTGGCTAACGGCTCTAATCGAAATCCCAAGCTTCAGACTGCTCGGGTACTCACTCAGCACCAGAACATACCAGACATTGCGTACCGTGCGTATGGACCTGAGACGGCCATAGCGATACGCCCACTTCCTAATCCCATAAGAATCGATTTAAAACAAACTAATGTACCTCGGGCCAACTTTCCCTTTGGTACCAAAAGCACAAAAATGCACCACACACATGGAACTCTTGTCCCACTACTCAATCAGTTTCTTCATCTTAATAATGCACAACGGAACTTGTTCTTAAACAACTGTTTTAAAAAGAGAATCCAACTGAAAATAAAGACTTCTCATCGCAACCACACAATGCCAACTCTCTAACAAAAGGGTCAAATCCAAATTTGACAATTCATCACGAAAACAATTCCACTTTCTAAAGGCAGTTTATGAATGAACACCACGAAAGCCAAAGGAGAAATCACTCGAATGCCCAAACCAAATACTTCTTTTGGTTTGTCTGAATTGGAAAGAATCAAACATGCCAACACAACACCAACTCAAACTGTGGAAGACATCAGTCAACAGCACAAAGCTCAAGTGAGAATAAAGAAAACGCTTCACTACCCAAGAAAACATCCTTTTTTCTCAGTTTCTCTTTTAGGAATAAATTTTTTTCTCAAACCTTGGAATTCGAATTCATCGCATACCACACGAGCTCAAACCTCTTAATTTAACATCCTCGAATTACGCTTGAACCGAATTACATCATCCACACCTTTGTGGAGAGGCTCTTCTGTTCCCACAGAAACATTCTAGACAACTCCTTCTACTGACGAAATTAATTTGCATGTTCATGTACTACATCAGAAGGGTTCTATCAATGATCATTCCACTACTCAGAAAACGCTATTATTCTATTTTCTCTACACACAATCATTGGGCGTCCAAAGGTCTAGCATAGAAATGCAAAGCCCAGATTTAACCTCCAAGACCTCTACAACGAACCTCTCTTATAACTGGTAGAGAAATCATCAGATTAAATCTCTAACATCCCCATAATTCTAACATACTCACTCAATAACATCACCAGAAATCACCTACACAATCTCGCAATACTATCCAATTGCGTTACTCTATAAAATTGATCAAGATTTTCATACCTTCGATAATCCCCAATATTTCAACATGAACTAAGGTTCTGGAATTACACTATACCGTGGGTTCTACTTAGTCGTAACACCACTCAGTTTTACTTCGAAACCATACATTCCATCTGAATCAAATTTCCTCCAAGAGGTATAGGTCAAAACCAATTCATCTTCTTCTACTCCTCCAATCGCTTGGTGTCAAAATCTCACCACTATAATTACTTAACCACCGCCAAACAAATTGCCAATTTACGCTTTAGAAAACTTTGCAACACAAAAGCTGTGATCCTTTCTCAAAAGAAAGAGGCGAACAAGGACAAGTTTCATCATATAGGAAAACGTTGCTCCTCACGGTGAGCACGAAACCAAAAGAAATAACACGATAACGAAGATCTTGGAAAACGAAAGTTGAGTTCACAGTTGAGGCACACATCCTCAAAAGGGAATAGCAAATAACAACCAATAAGAAAATGACATTGCGATTGAAACTCAACATCTCTTGTGCGGAAAGAGCGAAAGTTAGGCACGATTCAATTAACCACAAGTTGTAAAACTTGACTCCCATTCTCAAATACTCATTCGCACTCTTTCCTTTTAACACCTGAAATTAACCCTTTTGACTAAACAACGCATTACCACAACGAACAAGATAAGTTCTTTAGTCCAAACCACAAGAACTAAATTAAGAACCAATAACATTCTTCAACAAGTCACATTTGCTCTAAGCAGTTCAACTACCCAAGAAACATGAGATCCAAATGATCTCAAATGACAAAACTCAAACATCTTCATTTAAGGAATATCACGAAAAGCAAGCAAATATTTCTCTTTTTAAAGGAATCAATATAATAATTATTTTTGGATTTCAACCTCACGCTGCGAAATCAGACCAAAGAGTCTTTAAGATTAAATCACACGAATTTCTTGAGAAGCAATAGGACATTCCAATACATCATTTTATTTAAAAGTAATAATTTTAGCTACCACATAATTCATGAGCTCCCAAAAGATTATGAAAGCAAAACTTGAAATATTCCCATTTAAGCAAAATCACCATAGGTGATCAAATTACTACAAGAATTAACATCCGGCTCACATAACACCACAAAACCTTACAAAGGGTTTCGACACTTTCTTTTTCAAGGAAAATGTTCTAAACTTCAACACTCCAACTACTCCAAAAGAAATGAGCATAATCAAAACTTTCTTTAATAAACTTTGCAAAAGATAATTCTCATTATCCAAAATACCAAATGGATAACCAGGTCCCCTTTCTCAACAAGAAAGATAGGATTATCATGAAAGAGAACAATATTGTAAATAACAACGTTTACAAGTAGAAAAGAGAGCTCAACAGTCGAAAAGACATCAGTTGCTCTAAAAAAACAATCAGGGACCAATGGAAACCCATACCCAACCATTTTTCTTGACTACAATCTCCGACTTAACCACAACAAGGTGTCGCAACAGGATTTTAACACTTTTCTTCAGAAAAGAGATGCATTAAACTTCAACATGTGGAATCATCCAGAAGAAATACATGGAGTCAAAGTTTTCTCATGCTAACAAACTTGCAACAAAAATCTCTCATTTTCCAAACTATCAAACGAATAAATGAGTCATTCTTTTCCAATGAGAAAGAAGGAACAACCATGAAATTATCAATATTGCCAATTGACAAAGATCACAAGTAGTAAAAGCAACTCAATAGTCGGAAAACAATAATTATTTCAGAGAACCATTAGAGACCCATTGAAACTCATCAACTACCATGAACCATGAACCCAAGAGAAATTCATCAACCACCACAGAACAAGAATGTACCAAGTTCAGAGATCAAGGAAGAGAACAACTTTCTAAAGCAGCTCACGCTCAACACCTGGAACTATGGTATTCAGGGTAACTACTCCCCTAACCACAAACCAAGAACAGTGGTGTAACCTGGTGAATCCCAGTGTAACAACCACATCCTCCACTTCTTAACATCCATTATCGACACGCATAAATAATATAATCAATTATGAATATACATGATCATCTCATGACAATCATAGAATAGATTCATAGATATAGAATATCATAACATATCATAGATTAACAACAAGAACGATAGTACAGAAGCAATTCAATACAGTACAACATAATGAAACATACCACTAGAAATGCAGATGCAATGGATTACCCAACCCCACCTATTGTGCACAGTGTGTCATTTTAATATATTTCTATTAACCACGGACCTAAAGCCCGCTCTGATACCAACTGTAACACTCTGGCTATTCGGAAGCCAAGATGCCACCTAAATAATCTAACATACAACCATAATGCAGAAGAATTTGAAAACTATCTCATCTAATGACATAAAGAGATCAATATTCAATAGAACTATGGCATGAATATAGTCTGAATCCAAGCAATTATATCGAAGGAATGATCAAAGATCACAAGTAATACTTAATCAACCATAACATAGCACTAGGTATCATTCACCATCTAAATTTATTTATTACAGTTCATCAATAACGAATGAAAGATAGAAACTAAATCGTAAGGTTGAACTTGAATATGGCGAAGTGAATGAGTAGTGTGTGTCTACTCCCTCCCAATTGAGCCAACATCAATGAGCACCTAAAATAAACAAACAAAGCAAGAATGAGTCCGAGACTCAGCAAGTACAATGAATAATTGGACATACAACAATCATGATCATGACAACATCATTGAAGAATATGAATATAACACCGAATGAATATTTGAATGAATGAAATGAAGGGACTGCACACATGCATATACCGGTATAGCTAGTGACACACCCGTCGGTACTCACCTAAGCCTGCATTTAACAAAATACGGGGATCCAAGCCCTGTATGAAGAACGTTTAATACGGGTGTCCCAATCTGCCCACATTGGAATGGTGGGTCTTACGTGCCCATATTGGAATTGATGGGTCTTTATAATCCACTCTCGTGGATGAAACATGAATAATGGATGCATGGAATGAAATATGAATAATGAAAGACATCCAACTGTAATCATGGAATACTCGAATACGAAAAGAACATAACCATTGAATTTTATCATAGGTCATAGAAAAACACAGTGCGAACAACAAGCAATTAGCATTCATTAGCTTTAAGAATATTAAAGTACTTGTCCATGTTGGAATGATGGGACTTCACTACCCAGTTCAGTGGTGAACACGAAAGAAAGAACGAATGTATATGTTGAACGTAAACATATTATCGAAGA
This sequence comes from Phyllostachys edulis, assembly GCA_036346405.1. NCBI lineage: Eukaryota > Viridiplantae > Streptophyta > Magnoliopsida > Poales > Poaceae > Phyllostachys > Phyllostachys edulis. The sequence continues at coordinate 42,954,620 of CM070548.1, read as the reverse complement.
ATCAGGGTATATCAACCATGAAGGAAAACAAGGAGTACCGAAATTACCCATTTCACATTCATCAATCAAGTGGAACAAACAACAAACAAGACAGATCAATTGTACTTGCCTCAACCGTGATACGGAAGTCAACGATAGAAAGTTCTAGCCCCAGGGTTCACCACCACCTGGCAGCCGTAAAACAATATACTAAGTACACCAATCAAAATTTTACAACAATGCAATGAAACAAAAAGAGAACAAGCGTCCCTAATCGCAATCGCAACTTTTAATCAAAACACTCCCAAATTCCCAAATCTGTCCAAATGAACAGCTGTTAAGAAAAAATTCATAACTTTTGAGTCAAAACTCCAAAAGCCATGAATCCAATTTTCCTGGAACCTACACAAGCCTAGCTACAACTTCTCAGGTGACCAAAAGATCAAACTAGTTAATCTAAGCCTTTGTTTGTAATCCCGAAGACCGATCTGCCATCTTCGGTACTATTAACTTGTGAATTTCATAACTTTTGTTTGGTTCAACCAAACACATTGTTCTAATACTCTCTAGAAAATAAAGGAAACAAACTATCTCAATAAAATTATCTCAAATATTTCCATTGTGCAACAAATGTTGCAAATAGTCAAGTAAAACTCTTCTGTCCACAACAGAGAGGCAGATTATAGCCTGAGCTTCTTAAATTCATAACTTTTGATCTAAAAATCCAAAAATTATAAAATTTAACTTTCTGGAATCACAATGAAAATAACTACAACTCGTAAGGAGACCAACTGACCCAATTCGGCCGTCTCCCATATCAAATTTACAGATCTATGTTCGCTGCACAAATCTTGAGACTGATTTAGCATCCTGTCTTGCGAAATTCATAACTAATTAACCGTTTATCCAAAAATTATGAATTAGCACTTTCTGGGAGGATAACGAAAATTCCCATCTATCTCCAGGATACACTAATCTCTGAATCTGCTCGGATCTAACCAAAAACCGCGCGTGAACAAAAAGACAGATTCAACCGATCTACTACAGAAATCTCAGAACAGTTAATGAATACGAATTGCATACGAATTATCTGTCAAAACTACTTGGGATCACGAATTTACCCACAAGAACGACGCAAGATACCGCTGAAACCTTCGCGAAGCCCTCGCGAAGATCACCCCCACCTTCTTCTTCCTCTCCTCTCTTCTTCCCTCTCCTTCCTCTTCCTTATGGCCGGCAACAATAGAGAAGCACCAGAGGGGAGGGGTGTGCTACAGTAGCACCGTGCTACAGCGACGGTGGCGCTACAGTATGCGTGCTACAGTGCTTAGGTGCTAGGGTTTAGTCCCCCCCTCATGGGCCCAAAGAGCTATGGGCCAAAGTCCCGAGTTCTAAAACTCCTTCAAAATTCTGAATTTTCCCTTTCTAATTATATTTAATTCTAATACTAGTCACTTATATGTTTTATATTTGAACAGGATATTACACTACAGTCAGTATGGCTCTGATACCAACGCTGTGAGGACCCCCGGGTTATCTCCGTAAGACCGAGACTAAGCATGGTCTTAAGGACATAACTCTAGGGCCTCAAGTAAATGGATTCCAACTTAACTCAATCTTAGTGAAAAGCTTAACTACAAACTAGAGCCCCGACGATCATGCGCTGCTCCTCATGAAAGCACTACATGATTGTCGGTTCTCCAACAAGTCAAGCACTACACTTAGTGAGTTAAATTGAAGTTACTTAACATCGAGTATGCAATCATATTTGTTCCCAAGATCAGCGACCAATATGCTCATACTCTCATACAACGTTGATCACATCCATACAACAGCATACATAGATAGTTCAAAAGACATACAACATAATAGTTAAAGTTTACATCTATTACAAACGGCCGACCGGCCAAATTCAAATAAGAGTATTAAGTAGCAGCGGAAGCAAGTAAATAAACCAAAATATCCAGCATGGTATGCCCCATAACCCATCGGCAACCGACTGGGAGTTAAATAATAGCACTACTCATTAGCGTCGCCAAAATCGGCGCTAACAAACTCAACGGGCTCATACACTTCCTCACCTGAAATTGTAGCAACCGGGTTGAGTACAAAGGTACTCGCAAGTCTTACACAAATAAAAATTAGTTATGCTAGAGGTTGTTCCAAAGGATGGTTCATATTGGCTTAGTTTTGCAAAAGAGACGCAACAATTTACAACCTACACATACTAGTTTTTCAAGTGCCATTTCAAAATTAGATTTGAAGTAGAAGTAAAGCATGTGAATAAGTAGTAAATTGAATAACAAATGAACCATACAAATGACAATGTGGCTGTCCACTTTGATACAATAACAAACATGAACATCCCATTCATGACGATACCAAGTTATAACCACAATTTTAATTCCCAGTCTAACAATAAGCAGCCACAAACTCAAGCGGTCGTCCATAACCGCGGACACGGCTATTCAAATAGATTTATGTACTACTTTACCCACATGACTTGATTAGCCCGTAAGCCTCCAGATGCCTCTGAATATAGCATACTTCCTATGGTATGCCGGCCGGGTAAACCAATACTTAGTATTTTTCAGCAAGTTGATATCATTGAGTTGACTCGCCCATACGCGACGTAATCCCGTTTAAGTGTAGGCTACCCACCTACAACTAAACGAGCATGCAAGTTGTGCCAGAAATACTGACCCAATTAATAAAGCTTAAAGAGGGCTCACCCTCACAATAAAGAATTGCAATCGGCACCCTTATAGAACATATATGTGATGGAACACATATACGTCCTCACACCACCAGTCATCAACTCAACAATACCAACCCCTTACTTGACCAAGCAGTGCCCATACACCGCGTGTGATAGCACGAGTTTTGCTTGAACCGTAGGTACCCAAAGTTCGGTCCTTAACTGTCCAGACATGTCTACCACTTTCCCAAGTCTCGTGCACAAAGTCACCATCACTAACCATCACTTGTCCAGACCAAAAGCTCATTTAAAAATGATAAAATTTGACTCATAAAACAGATACGAAGATCTGAAACAAAAGTATATAATGAAAGTGGTGTTTATCCCATAATTGTTGGGTTATTCCCGACAATGTAAGACCCTCAAATATTGGAATGTGCCGAATTAAAATTATACTGGTATCATAATTATTAATTAAGGAACAGTGTAATTCCCTCATTAAGGATCATATTAGAAGCATAATAATAACAAGTAACAATTCCAATATTCAGGTTCCCGGATATATGTCATGCAATAGTTCCCAGGATTATTGACTATTGCGCATATATCCTTAAACAACATTGCATCATCCACATACAAGTCATACATTCACATAATTATACATTATAGGTTACATCTTGGTTTGGTTGCTACAGTAACTGATTTTTGCTACAGTAACAGATGACTTTGGTCATCACAAAAGATCAACAGCGGAAGCAAAATAAACAACAAAACCACCAATGGCCCCAATCCCGCAGGCTATTGCGTGGAGACTAGAACTAGCTTTACTCGTTAGCGTCACCCTGTTCGACGCTAACGGGCATCTCATACAGATAGCCATCTTCACCTACAACAAGAGGTCATAAACCCTGAGTACGGAAGGTACTCAGCAAGACTTACACAAACTAATAAAAGAAAGTGTTTGATAGGACCTATACAAAGGAATAGAAATTTTACATGCATAAGGTTAACAACAGAAGGGTTATAATGGTTCAATTTGCAGAAAGCGATACATCTTAACCTACAGTTGCTAAGTTTTGACAAAGCAATTTTAATAAATCAATTTGGACTAAAACAACAAGTAAATGAGAGCAAAATATAAACAGTAACCAATAATAAGTCACAGCTCACTATCAAACCGTGCACAATAACCATCATGCCGAAATAATTCCCAAAGCCAAATTTAGAGCAAAGTCTATACAGATGACATCAATTCAAGTGTCGTCCATAACCGTGGACACGGCTATTCGAATAGTTTTAAAACCCTACAGGGGTGTACACCTTTACCCACACGACTTAGTTAGCCCGTAAGCCTCCGGAATAATAGCACACTACCTTTGGTATGCCGGCCGGGTAGACTAAGATTTGGTATTTTTCAACGAGTTGACACTATTGAGTTGGAATACCCATGTGCGACTGATCCCGCTTAAACAACGACTGATAGCATCTATTCAACCGGGGCCCACATGTTGTGCCGGGAATGCCGACCCAATCAATTAAATGCAAACTCGTGCATAACTGCACATATTAGACCGCGGTCGGGGCCCTGAAGGTACGTACATGCGATGGAAAAACATCTACGCCCTCACCCTTCTAAGAACATCTGATATCGATATAAACTTCACATGGCATACGACACGGCCCGAAGACTTAAGCATCTATGCCATATGAAATCAATAAACATGTCCTTACTCTCCTGTTTCCAACTCAATAATATTAACCCTTTACTTAACCAAACAGTGCCCATACACCGCGTGTGGAAGTACGTTGGGGCTTGAATTAAATTGTCGAGTTCAGGTCCTTAATCAACCCAGACAAGACATCCACATTTCCCAATTCTTGTGCACAAAGGCACCATCACTAGCATCCACTTGTCCAGATTTGAAATCAGTTTAACAACAAGATTTAGAGTCATTTCAGATTTAAATAAACTGGACAAAGAATCAAAATAAATGAAATTTATTTATTGTTCCCAGGTTTGACAAGATAAGCTTGCCAAACACTACCGTTCTATGGACTACATGGCTAAGCAAAATTTAAAACTAAATATTATAATACCACAGACTACCTTAGGTTGAGTGTATGATCAGATTTAAGGTAAGCCACAAGTTCAGGTTGTAGCTAACTAGGGACAGATCACAATTAATTTTTAGAAAATTGCATGCAACAGTATCACTGTATTTTGTAAATCTACAGTTCAAAAGATTAGGATCAACATGGTGCAGAGAGGTAGCTTGCCTTGGTAGTAATAAATAACCTCTTGCTCAGGTTCTGGTTGCTCAACAATAGACTCAACAATCTCAGAAGAACCAGAATCTAAAATTAGAAAAATCCAATGAACACAAGAACTGACAGAGGACAAAATAATGAAAAAGAATGTATGATCAAGATGGTAATGCATGGTTAACAATATGCTTAAAATATATCTAACTTACTAAAGATAATAACCCATATTTACCATCTAATGACACTTATTACCTAGATTTAACTGTAACTTATAGCTACAGTTACATATTTTTAAAAAACTGAAATTTAGACAGATTGTAAGAAGGAAGTTTGTTGTTATTGAATCATGTACAAGAAGATATTTTTATTTAAGTTGCGATTAACACATAAAACTAAAAGTTTACAGCTCCTTAAGCATTAGTTAATATTAATTATCAAAATGAGGTTTCACCCTAAACTATAGTTTCCAGATTTCTGAAGACTAGAATATGACAGATTATAAAAAGAGTGGTCAGGTGATCTGAATATGTCTTAAGTAAATTGTTTTTCTTAGACTAAAAGTATTCAAATTGATACTACAGCTTAACTCATCATTTAATAATTCAAGATAACAAGAGTAAAAGACTAGAGGACTTGCTGTGCATGTTGTCGGGATGTTCAACAACAAAAACAGCAAAATGACAATTGGTAGTTTTCGGTTGATTTGGAAAAATACACAAAACCAAGATTTTAAATTGGAGTTAGAGCTAAACAGGGGAGTAAGTAATACCCTAAACTACCCTTACTAACCCTAATCAACAAGTTCACAGAAAAGAAAGAAGAATTAAGCGCTTGTCGGTTTTGCCCGACAAAACCAACAGAGAAGGATCTTGTATCAATAAAGTGATCTGTGACCTTAAGAATCAAAAGAAGGTCTAGTTATGATGCTAGGGTTTATCTAAGACCTGCATAAGCTGACATGCTAGCAAGAGAAACCCTAATCCTTGAAAAAGATATGAAAGACCGAAAAGTTATAAATACAACTTTTCAGTTAAAGCAAGATTGGAGCATCATATGAACATGTGAGTGATTCATGTGAACTAGTGATGCCCTTAGAGAGCTTAAGGTAATAGAAGGCAAGATTTAAGCTTACCAGCTAGGGTTGGAGAAGATGAAGAAAAGGTCTTGGTCAAAACAGTAAAGATCCAAAGTCCTTTACACCGGTCTGACCAAAACAAAAATGGTAGAACTTAAGCTCTAGAGATTACCCTACACGTTCTTGACAAGGAAAGAATGGAATCCAACTCACCAGGATGAGGTTTCACCAAGGTGGTGTTTCACTGGCTCAAGTCGACAGAGAGCACACCTAGGTCCAACCCTACAAAAGATGCCCAAAATCCACATTAACATGAGATTTAGGCATGCTTAAAGTTGAACCAGGATGAGAGTAAGGAGGCTTCACTGGGAAGGAAGATAACTAGTGGAGTTCTTCTTGGTCAACAATGGCAGAAGCTCCACAGCTAGGGTTTATATAGTGTTAGAGTTCCTAGAGCAAACGAGAACCCTCCAGAGCCGATGAGGTGGCAACTAAGGATAAATATCAAGAGAATATTCGTATTTTTCCTGTGCATTACCACCACTCCGGCGAGGATGTCGGTGACGGCGCACAGCAAGGGAAAGAGGAGAAAACGTCGCTGACAAGCGGGCCCCGAGAGGCACCCATATCACGCCTGACCCACGACAGCTGATCAAGAACAACAACCGTCCGATTATAATCGAAGCGGTGTCTTTGAGGTGGCCAAATAACACTGAACCGGTATCTAGCAATATGGGCCGTGCGATCTCAAATGGACGGCTAAGATTTAGGGGAGGTCCGGGTGGTCCGAACGTCACAACCTATAAGGACCGTCCGATTATACTTCAATGGCCCAAGATCTGATGCACGCTGGTGAGCTTCGGCCCAAAAAGGAAATCACCATTGGATCTAAAACCAACGGCTAAGATTGATGGGAGGTCCGGATGGTCCGAATGGCCCAATGGATATAGTCCATCCGATCAAATTTCAACGGTGGATCTCGCTTGGCACCTCCGGCCGGTCCGAACGGCCCACTTGATCAGGCCCACACGTTGAGGATCCAACGGCTCACACGCTTTTCAATTTCTGCCACTTAAAGATGGCATAGCCTGAGGATCGCGCGCCGCACGTTTTTGATCCTACGGTCAATATCGAAGGGGCGGATTGGAGTGGTCCGATCGGCCCATTAGATCTGGCCCGTCCGTCGGAAAATCAACGGCGCACGTGCACCCGGGGTTTGTGCTCATCGCGCCGTGATCGGTGCAGTGCGTTCGACCAAGTTGGACCTAGCCGTGGGGCTCGGTCGCTACAGTGCATAAGGTAAGGCTGGGCTGGCCAAGTTTGACCGATTTTGATTCAAAACTTCAAAAGGTTTGACCGGGGCTTAATAAATAGCAAATAAATTTGTAAAAACATGAAATTTTGCAGAATTACTACTGTGATGATATATTCCCCCAAATAAATTTTGAAACCACTGTTTCTCTTTTTGAATTACATAAATAATTCATTTAGGCCGAATAGGTTTTGTTTAAAGACAAATATTTTTCTCAAATTAAAAATAATTTCTAAAAATTTAACAAAAATTATTTTTGGCCAAAATAATTCTTCTGGCTTTTAAATAAAATACTTCCCGGTCCTAATACCAGCATTGAGTGGTATTTTCTTCTGAAGCTTTGATCAAGTTGGAGTTTTTGGGTTAGAAATTGGGGAAATTAGGTTGTAGCATAATGCCCAATTTGCCAAAATGAACAGTGATACTATGAATAGCATCTTATTACTGTTTATTAGGGCTGAGGCTGTTACAGACAATCAACTATCGGTTCTAGACTTGCATGGCTAAGCAAACACGAACCATATATTTCAACCATTTTAACTTAAGCATGTGGTACTGGAATAATTCAAGTATAACCTCAATGAATTAGGAGATAACTAAACTACACATCACAAAAATAGCGACATTATCAAAAATAGCATGCAAGCAATTATCATTGCACTAACTTAACAAAACTGGGATCAAATATGATGCAAAAGAAAGTTCAAATGATGCTTGTCTTGCTGGGAGTTCACTTTCTCACTCTCGGTTATGTACTCACTTACTTCCGGCAACTCGGAATCTATAGAAAGACGATATCGAATAAACATCGAGAAAAGCCGAAAAATTCAAAGTGCTCAAAAATGCATGAATTTTCTGCAGTAGCTAGATGATGATTTTATATGAATTTAAGTGAAAGAATTAATCTATTTGGATTTAGTATGTGAGAGTTATAGCAGTTTGAATATCAGTTTTTAGAAAAATCCAATTTAATTGTAATCTGTTACTGTTCACCGAATTTAATTATTTGGTCAAAATTTGTAGAGCAGTGGGGAGGCAAAGGATTATATGGATGGATAGAGAATATTAATATAAGACCAAAATAACTTGATTCATCTCATTTGGAGTTTTTATGAATTAGTTATGAATTTTTGAAGTTAAAAGAATATGCAGTGCACAATTAATTATATTCCGAATTCTTCCAAGTCATTTAATACTTTTTGCACACATGCTAACCTAGCCTCTGTCATGACAAAAGGGGCCTGCACATATTCTTTTCTATTCTATTTAATTCCTAGAGGAAAACATCTATCGGCAAATCTAATATTCTCATAATCATTGACTTAACCGATTCTCCAGTGTTGAATCCACTCACATGCATAACACTCTCTGATCATATTCGCATACCTTGATCTAAATCCCATACTAACCTCCACTAAGGCATTATCAAGGTAGTCAAACTATCAAGTGATGCCCGAACTCACGATACTCCAACTATACAACCTATCCAATAATTATACGAAATCCACCGACTCGGCACATGGGACTTACCTAATAAGTACATGGCAAATCCAAATATTTATTCACACCCAAATGATCAATAGCTACCTTCTCCAAATTCTAGCGTAAATTACTCACATAACTATTACTTAAGACATCCGATCAATCTGCCCATGATTAAATAGATTATTTGAGTCAACCTCCATATCTCATTCAATATCATCACAAGAGCTATCCATCAAGTAATAAATCATAAAATCCTTATACACCCTATCTCCTAAAATTACTAATCCAACATGAGGAAAAATCTCCAATTAATGTATTATCCAAAGATCACTACTAACATCCATGACACTTCAAAATAATATCATCCGATCAATTAATCCAATCATACATTTAATCTAGCACCTATCGAACAATAACACACATATTTCACCACAATAATATAATTATTCGTATCCACCAATATATCGATACATAATCACGCCTACGCACAATTACGACCTAACCGGAGAAATATACCAGTCTTAAGTTACCAAATTATTTTTACAATAAAACATGCATAAATAGATGCCATGCTCATGACTAATATGCAACATGCACGACTAATATCGTAGTGCGGTAACAAAAATAATACTAAAGATTTTACCACAACGCTAGGCGTGCAAATCGCCACCGGGCGTCGTCTTCTCGGCTCCGCGTCTGCCGTAGTCGTCCACGTCTCGCTCCGCATCGGTGCTGCCACGTCATGCCGCCTCGCCTCGCTCGGGTCGCCGCGCCACTACATGCATGGTCGTCACGTGCATGCGCCGCGCCCTTGGCCTCTCCACAGCCGGCTGCTTCTGCAGCTGCATGCCCTTGCCCACTGCTCCGGCCGACAGTGCCAAATAGCTCAGCGCGTCTCTTCCTTTTCTAGACCCAACACATCAGTTAGCTTCTACTAGTTGGCTAGTAGCACTAGATGACCAACCTTGCTGTTGTACTGGTAGCTACTATTGTCACGTAAGTAACCACCAAGGTGCTCATTTCTTTGCAATTCATGCACGCTCACAGCACTAACCGTCCCAATTTTTCTTCTTCTTTTATCTCTCTCTCTCTTAAGTGTTTCTCCAAGATGCCTCACTAGGAGCCCCCTCAGCTGCTTTCTTCTCTATTTCTTCTTCCTCCGGGCTGAGCCAGCCTCCAGTGCCTCAGCTCCTCCTTGCCGCCACATTGCCACCCAACTCCATGCTGCTGGCAAGCCATGGCCACAAGAGACACTAGCTCACTGCAGCAGGGCCCTGCTGCTGCTATCCTGCCGGCCAGTCGGCCTTGGCCACGCCCCAGCCTTCGCACTGGGCTGCCGCTGCAGCGCCGCCACGTCGGCCACCTCCGGGCTGCGTTGCCTTCACCTGGCCGCTGCTCGCCTCGGCTTCTTTGCCTCAGCGCTGTACCGCTGCCCGCTGCTGCAGCACCTTGGCTCTTCCAACTCTACTTGCTGCTGCAATGCCCGCACTGCAGCGCCTCCAAGGCAGCAACGAGCACCCTCCAACCTTGCTCCTCCTCATCCCCTTCAAACCACTCACAAAGCCTTGCATGCGAATATGAATTGGATGAATGGGTTGCTTGCGTGATGGGGAACTCAGCGATCTAACATGCATGCTGTGATTTTCGGTTTTGAGCTGGGATTTTGGGGAGAGAAGATGGGAGCTTGCTTGTATGAGAAAGAAATGGAGCTGTGCTGTTTTGGGGAAGAAGTGGCGTGAGGAGGCAGTGGGATGAGTGGCTGTGAGGTTGGTTTTGCACAAGAGAAGAAAAAGCAATCTCAAGGAGTAGGGAAGGTGGCAGGGGATGGAGTGGCCAGTGGGATTAGCTATTTGGGGAGAGTAAAGATTCGGCTTGGGCAAAAGATGGCAGTGGACAGCCCTGTTCCGGCTGGGCACAAATAAATGAACAGTGTTCGGTTTTGGGGAAAAACAAATAGCAGCGGGGAGTGTGATAATTTTTAGACATAGTTTCCTAGCTCCAAAAATCATGAAATTTTTATGGAAGGTTCCTAACATAATGTTGATGCTTAGGTAAAACATTTAGGAATTTTTCTAGAGTGTGATGCTCTCTAAAAATCTTTGAAGTTCCTATTTTCTCGGAAGAAGAATAGCAGTACAGTTTTTCCTCTTTTCTCCGGCTCGCTCCAACGACCTTCCATGCGCGAACTAACCGCCAAATTAGAAAGCTCCCGAGATGACGATCGCAACGGTATAACATGCATTGTCGGATTCTTGATTTTTGGTGGTGATCGCGAAGAGAGAAGTTAGGGAAAAGAATAAACACGCAGGTGTTTTATCTGCTATTTCTTTTTCTCCTTTCGCGAATTCGCTCAAACTGCCATGCATGTGAAAATGAATTACAGAAATAGGTTGGTCGTGCGATGATGACCGCGGTGGTATGACATGCATGGCTTGGTTTTGAGTTTTTGGATGAGATTTGAAGGAAAGAAGCGAAAGGAGTTAGTAGGGAAGGAAAAAGGGAGATTACCGGAAAAGATGGAACACGCAGGCGTTTAGCCTACGGTCGGTCGAGTCGGAAAATAAAATGACGATACTAATGCATGCATCATGGTATGATTTTTGAAATGCAAGTGAAAATAAGAGATCAATACAATTAATTTTAATTTTAATAATTATATATATATATATATATATATATATATATATATATATATATACTTTTAACATAGTCTTTCAAACAATTTGGTTTAATAAAATGCAACCTTTTAAATAATTTAATTTGATTTTCAAAGCAACATTTTGATTAAACTCTAGAAATTTTTGTTAAAACATAGTCAAATATCTAATAGATCACCAAATCAAATATTAATATCCCGATTCTGAAAATCGGTGTGTTACAGCGTGAATGATAGGTTAGAATTTGGAAGTCTTGCCTCGGTCAGTTAATGACTTAACCTTGTGCGCCATTGAACTGGGCCTTTCATACAACCACATGCCTGATATGGGATGGGCCTAACTTAGTAAGTTATGGAGTCTTGACATTGATTACTTAGGTTTAAGGTTAGCTGTGTCGGATTGGGTGGAGGGGTGTACTACCAAGTAGTCGCATCACGGGGCGGTTTGCCGTTTCCCTATCCAACGGTGTGTGTCTGTGGCGGCTAAGCATACCGGGAGTGTCAATGTTGAGATGAAGTTTCTGAAAGGTTTTGTTATGATTGCTCAATCACATACTTCTGTATGGCGAGTCATGGCAGACATGATGAGTTAATCGATCTTGTGGGTAAAGTGTACAACCTCTGCAAAGTGTTAAACAATCTATTCGAATAGCCGCGTCCGTGGTCATGGACATGCTCGGGGATTTCACACGAGGGGTAGATTTTTATAAAACTTGGGATGGGATAGCTGTGTGAGGTAACTTATGCAGCTATGTGAATAACTTGTTTAGGACATGTGTCTTTGGGAAACAACTGATAAAATTGCTATCGTCTATTTGTTTTACTTGTGCTTTCAATCTATTATTTGTATTCAAATTGCAAATGTTGCATTTCTACAAAAGAACCACAGAAGCCATTCCTTTGGAATAAGCCTGCATCTATAAATTGCATTCTGTGGTATGACTTGCGAGTATGGTGTGTACTCATGCTTGCTTTAATAAATCAAGTAGAGGCGAAGGATCATCAGTCAACAAGGTCTACTTCAAGGATCATGGAGAACTAGGTTGCACACCCCAGCCGATTGCCTGTGGGCATATGGATGGGCTTCACTGAAGTTATTCTGTTTCATTCCGCTGCAGCTTCGTTGAGCTATCTGCCCTCTGAAGCATTAATTGTAAGCTTTGACCATAAGGTCTTTACTCTGATGTTTATTGTTATTTGCCTATTTATTAGTTATCTTTGTATATGGAAATGATATTTCACTGATGTTGCCACTGTGTGCACTAGCGTGATCCTGGACTAGTGCAGTATACACAGAGGGTCCAGAATTGCGCATTTTGGGTCCCGACAAAAGCCAAGTTTCATTTAAATACAAGTACTAAGTTCCAGGACAGTTATCAACAACTAAAATTCATTTTCCAAATCTTAATTTTACAGTTTGGGTAACATTCATCACAAGTGGTGAAGGATACCCTCCTGTCACAAGGCTTCCCGCCCAAAACCCATTTGGGTAGAGATACAAAACAGTTTAACCAAGTCGTTTGAAACACAAAACCGAAAAGCTAACTTGGAGTGGCTTTGCTAGCATGTCCATGACCATGGACACGGCTATTCGAATGGTTTTACGCTCTGCAGAGGTGTACAACTTTACCCACACGACATGATTTCTCTAGTTTGATTGGCATCCATCGATACCACCACTCACTGTCGAAGGTATGTGGTTTAGAGCTCATGATAAGGCTTTTACAATGCTCCATTTCACCGTAGTCCACCCTCGCTAAGGTTTTGCCCACCCTGCGGATAGAAACCCGTAGAAATCAAGGCCCCCTCTTGCGCTAGGTGGGACTAACATAGGTCATAACATGACTACCCACCGCATCAATGGGATCGACCGTGATGGAACATTGCAAATTAGTCAGCCAGGGCCCGCCTACACAGGACATGTGGTTGCACGGTGTGGCCAGCAAAGGAACGCTCGAAGGCCGGTCCTCAACTGACTTGGGCGACTTCCACAAACCCATGGGCATCGGCCATAGAAATGACACGATCTCGTGCATCAATATGCACCAACCAGGCAGCCAATTCGCCCAAGTCCAAATCAATTTTTCCTTTTCTTTGCTTTACCAAAACATTTGCAAAACCTCCATGACAACCCAATGTCATAGTTAAAAACATTTAGACAACATTGGTCTTTTGGCAGTAAAACTCCCAAAACAAGATTTTTGGTCTAAGTTTGTCTAAGCACAGATTTTTGCAACATGCTAGTTCATATTAATGTACCAACTAGCTCTTTTACTATGGGAACGGGTGATCAGATCAATAATAAATTCGGGTGTACAAAAGAACTAGGAATAACTATGAAGTTAAAATAGGGATTTAAATTTCTTGAATTGAAATAAGCATGCAGTAATAATTTGAAACACAACTTAAATAATTTGAGATACTGGGTTCAATATGATCAAGGGTGTAACTTGCCTTGCTCGAAGGCTTGAGTGTCTTCTTCTTCAAAGAGTTCGGGCTCCTCAGTGTCATCACAATCTACACGAGAGAACAAAGCAACTCAAATAAAGCTCAAGCCAGATCCAATAGAACTCCAATGAAACACCAAAATAAAACCAACAGAGAGGCTTCGATGGCCAGGAGGAGGTCCAAGGAACTGGTCGGGAGAGCAAGAGAACTGAATGAAGAAAAAAGTAAGGATAGAGAGCTGCTCAAGCTTATATAGCCAGAGTTGCTGAGAGTTTCATAGGCTCAAATGATCAAAAGTAGGTGAAGGAGGAGACGGGAGCAGATAAAGGAGGAGACAAGAGAAGGAATAGGTGCTGCAAAAGGTGATAGCATTTAATGCGACACAACCGGCATTAAATGCATGAAGACTTTTGTGATGCCTGAGATACGGTCGGAGGAAAAAGAAAGTGAGCGTGATTGACAAATGGGACCAGTCAAAGCTCAGGTGGGAGGTCTTGCCAAGACCTTGAGGAGGTCCCACAGAGGTCAAGGGAGGTCCTGACCCACAAAGGTGGTCTTTGCAAAAAGACCAGGAGGTCTTGAGGACAAGAAGGTCCTAAGGAGGTCGTGACCACAAAGGTGGTTTTTGTAAAAAGACAAGTGGGTGGTCTTCGCAAAAAGAGCAGAGGTCGTGACCACAAGGGGTGGTCTGGACCAGAGGGTGGTCTTTGCAAAAAGACCAGAGGCCAAGAGGAGAAGGAGGTCCAAAAGACAAGGAAAAAGGTGCGACGAAGCAGAGCCGTCCGATTTTGATCGGGTGGACCAAGGCGATAGGAATGTTTGGACCGCTCGAACGTTTATCTCCATCGGACCGCCCAAGCTCAATCGAACGCTCCACAACACTAGGGAACATTCGGACCATCTGTACGCTTCCTCTCAATCGGACCGTCCAAACTCAATCGGACGCTCCTCGAGAGGGGAAAGGCACGGGTGCTGGATCGGACCACGCGAAGGAAAAGGGAGATCAAACGAAAAGGTGGTCTCAATTGGTAAGATGAAACAAGGGGAGGTCTTGACGGCCAGGATGAACTCGAGAGAGGTCCTGACGGTTAAGATGGAATTAAGGGAGGTGTTGACGGCCAGGATGAACTCGAGGGAGGTCCTGACAGTCAAGATGGAATCAAAGGGAGGTCTTGACGGCTAGGATGAACTCAAGGGAGGTCCTTATGGCCAAGATCGAGCAGGGGTCCGAACGGACACGAGGGAAGGTCAAATGAGGTTCAAATGGACACAAGGTGATGAATCACGGTGGCCCGATCTTTCGATAGGTTCGATTGATTTCGTTGTAAGGACGTTGACGCTTTGAGGCTTCCGACCCGTAGATCGTCACCTCGCAATTCGCTACACCCGCACGACTATCGTTATCAACCACGCTTGCACGCGATCGACCTTACCACGAGGGTTATGATTCCTGCAAGCAATCGAAGCAACTCACAAGAACAAGGTAGATGCAATCTGAATTATATTGCGAATATAGATGAAGTTCACAAGTGGGGTTCCTCAAACCAAACAAGCGGCGAAACTGCAAAGTGGCAGAATAATCAAAGAAAAACCCAATACTAAACTGTGGTGGCTGCTGCAATAAATAGGGGGGGGGAAGAACATGAGGAGGTTGACCTAGGGTTGTGCTGCCATGTGAAGAGGTGTACACATCCTGGGCTTTGACCTCGCCATGCTTACAAGGCCTTGTTAGGCCCAAAACGGTGTGTGACACCTTATTTCAATGTCTCGACGAACACCCAGCGTGGTCGCCATCGGTCGTGGGCTTTGTCGTGGATCGGTCGTAGATCTGGCGACCTAGTCATAGGATGGTCATAGAGCTCAAGACACAGTCGTGATCTGGCAGATCTGATCGTGAAGCGGTACACTGGTCGTGAGCTTGCGATCGTGGGGCTGATGCGTGGCCCTTGGGAACACAGGCGTGACGGTTTGGATCCTCCCCATTATTCCTAAGTAACGAAGATCACAATTTTAGGTAGCATACCATTCTGCATAGATAAATTAATAGCACCTAGAAACGAGCTCACCTCATAATTTAAGTGACGTGCACGAGCTCTTGTCATAGGACCTTGTAGTTTAGCAACTGAATCTGGAGGATGTTGTGTAGTGCGTGTATCCGAAGGAGTGATGTCCTCATCATCCTCCCCCTCTTGAATTGGAGTCGTCCTCGACTCAAGCTCGTCTTCTTCTCCCACGTATGGCTTCAAATCTGAAATGATAAATGTAGGGCTAACCCTAAAATCTGTAGGTAGCTCCAATTGATATGAATTGTCATTTATCTTTGCAATTATCTTAAATGGTCCATCAGCTCTAGGCATCAACTTTGATTTTCTTAATTCCGGAAACCTATCCTTTCTCAAATGCACCCAAACTAAATCACCTGGTTCAAATTTTATTTCTTTTCTACCTTTACTTTCAGCAACTCTATACTTTTCAGTCATACGCTCTATATTCTCTTTAGTTGTTTCATGCAACTTAAGAACAAATTCAGCACGCTTCTTAGCATCTAAATTAACTCTTTCAGAGGTAGGCAAAGGTAGCAAATCAATAGGAGCACGAGGGTTAAAACCATACACTACCTGAAACGGACTTACCTTGGTGGTGGAGTGTACTGACCTATTGTAAGAAAACTCAACATGCGGTAAACACTCTTCCCACATCTTCAAATTCTTCTTTAAAACAGCCCGCAACATGGTGGATAACGTGCGGTTGACAACCTCCATTTGTCCATCAGTTTGGGGATGGCACGTAGTAGAAAATAGCAGCTTTGTCCCCAATTTGTTCCAAAGTGATCTCCAAAAGTGGCTCAAAAACTTCGCATCGCGATCCGAGACAATAGTATTGGGCACTCCATGTAAGCGAATGATCTCCCTGAAAAACAAATCAGCTATGTTTGTGGCATCATCGCTCTTGTGACAAGGTATAAAATGTGCCATTTTAGAAAACCGATCCACTACTACAAATATACTGTCCCTTCCCCTCTTTGTCCTAGTCAATCCTAAAACAAAATCCATAGAAATATCCTCCCAAGGGGCGCTAGGAATAGGAAGAGGCATATAAAGTCCATGTGGATTGAGACGGGACTTAGCTTTGTTGCATGTAGTGCAGCGAGCCACGTAGCGCTCGACATCGCGCCTCATCTTTGCCCAAAAGAAGTGGGCGGCCAGCACATCTTCAGTCTTCTTTGCTCCAAAATGTGCCATCAAACCTCCTCCATGTGCCTCTTGCAACAACAAAAGACGAACAGAGCTAGCTGGAATGCATAGCTTGTTAGCACGATAGACCAAACCATCAATCAGCACATATTTATTCCATGTTTTCCCTCCTTTACAATGTTCAAGCACTTCTTTAAAGTCCAAATCAGTAGCATATAAATCTTTAATGGTCTCCTAGCCAAAAATCTTATGATCAAGTTGAGATAACATGGTATAACGTCTAGAAAGCGCATCGGCAATCACATTGTCCTTACCTTTCTTATGCTTTATGACATATGGAAACGACTCAATAAATTCTACCCAATTAGCATGTCGTTTATTCAGTTTAGCTTGACTTCTAATATGATTTAGCGATTCATGCTCGGAATGTATAACAAATTCTTTGGGCCATAGATAATGTTGCCAAGTTTGAAGCACACGAACTAAAGCATACAATTCTTTATCATAGGTAGAATAATTCAGATTAGGCCCATTTAATTTCTCACTGAAATATGCAACCGGCTTACCTTCTTGAATCAGTACACCACCTATCCCAATCCCGCTAGCGTCACATTCAATCTCAAAAGTCTTACCAAAATCAGGGAGTTGGAGTAGGGGTGCCGTGGTGAGCTTCTCTTTTAATAAATTGAATGCCTTTTCTTGCGCAGGTCCCCATTGGTAAGGCACTCCTTTCTTTGTCAATTCATTCAAAGGTGCGGCAATGGTGCTGAAATCCCACACAAAACGTTGATAGAATCCAGCAAGGCGTGGAAGCTCCGCACTTGTGACACAGTGGTAGGCATCGGCTAGCTTTGGATGGCTGCAATCTTTGCCTCATCCACCTCAATTCCCTATGGTGTCACAACATAACCAAGAAACGCAACTCGATCAGTGCAAACGGTGCACTTCTCGAGGTTACCAAACAAACGTGCATCTCTCAAAGCATTAAAAACATCACGTATATGATTCAAGTGTAGCTCATGTGACTTGCTATAAATCAAGATATCATCAAAATATACCACCACAAATTTTCCAATGAAAGAACGTAAAACCTCGTTCATCAATCGCATAAAAGTACTAGGTGCGTTAGTTAGACCAAAAGGCATTACTAACCACTCATATAGTCCGAACTTAGTTTTAAAAGTAGTCTTCCATTCATCTCCCAATTTCATTCTAATCTGGTGGTAACCACTCTGCAAGTCAATCTTCGTGAAAATAATAGAACCACTCAACTCATCAAGCATGTCGTCTAGCCTAGGAATAGGATGATGATACCTTATGGTAATATTATTAATGGCTCTACAATCAACACACATACGCCAACTACCGTTTTTCTTAGGAACCAAAAGAACAGGAACAGCATAAGGACTAAGGCTTTCTCATACGTACCCATGGTCCAAAAGATCTTGGACCCGTCGCTGAATTTCCTTAGTCTCCTCCGGATTGGTCCTATATGCAGCACGGTTTGGCAAAGTCGCTCCCGGAATCAAATCAATTTGATGCTCTATCCCTCGAATAGGTGGTAATCCCGGGGGTATCTCAACTGGAAATACATCCACATACTCCTGCAAAAGGTTAGCAATAGTAGGAGGCCAAGAGCTAGATATATCCTCAAGTGAAAATAAAGCATCTTTGCATAACAAAGCATAGCATGGCAGCTCATTGTCACAAATTTCAGCAAGTTCAGATTTAGTAGCAAGCATAACACACCCCTTCAATTTAATCCCCTCGGACTTAGCACTAGGCGCTACTTTCTCCCCTTTAGGTGGGAAAACACGTTTTGCTACTTGCTGGTTTTTAGAATCATGTTCATTGGTGTTTCTTTTATTTTTAGCACGCTCTACTTCATCTTTCACAATTTCAGCTGGTGTCAAAGGCAACAACTTAATCTTCTTACCCCTATGTGAGAATGAGTAGGTATTAGCTCTACCATGGTGCAAAACATCATTATCATATATCCAAGGCCTCTTAGAGCAACAAAGAGCATGCTTGCATAGGCACTACATCAAAGTCGGTACTATCTTTGTAATTACCAGCTGAAAATTGCACTCTCACAACTTGGTTTACCTTTAACTTACCACAAGAATTGAACCATTGGATGTAGTAGGGACGCGGGTGTGGCTGTGTGGCCAAGCCAAGCTTCTTGACCATCTCGGAACTTGCAAGGTTATTGTAGCTCCCTCCATCAATAATTACTCCGCAGGCTCTCTCCTTCATGAGGAATCTGGTTTGAAACAAGTTGTGCCGTTGATTTTGCTCCGCTCTCTCCACTTGTGCGCTCAGCACTCGTTGCGCAACAAGGCTCATATGATTCCCGGTGTCAACAGTAGCTACTTGTTCCTCTACATCATCAGCATCACTGTCTGTCTCGTCTCCTCCACCTGCAATGTTAGCTGCAAGTACATATTCATCCTCAATATCACTAGCACTTACATAACCTCCGTCCGCAGTGGCAAGGTATGCTCGCTGACTTGGGCAGTCCCTCATGACGTGGCCCATTCCCTTGCAACGGTGGCAAATAATCCTAGTCGTACGACCCGTGGAAGCAACCGAAGAAGAACTCTTGGCTGGGGCATGCACACTAGTAGATTTGCTTACCTCGGGTGCATGTGATGGTGTCGGAGGTGCTGCTGAACGCGCCCTACTTGAGGAGGGGGCAGCAGACCATGTAACCAAAGGTGGGACTGTTTTAACTTGCCCCGGCGTTGTTCTTGGTGTAGATGTGCTTCCAAAATTGTTCCTTGGCCTCTGCTGTCGTCCCTGCAATTCCTTTTCTGCCAAACATGCAAGTTGAAACAATCTAGGGACACTATCATATTCTTTGTAATCAACTATGTCCTGAATTTCACGTGTTAATCCTCCATAAAGACGTGCCATCGCAGCCTCTTCATCCTCAAAAATATCACAACGCAACATACTAATTTGTAGCTCTTGATAATATTCTTCTACGGATCTATTGCCTTGGTTTAAGCGCTGCAATTTCTTAAGCAAGTCACGTTTAAAAGAAGGTGGAACAATTCTGTTACGCATATCAACCTTCAAAGCATCCCAAGTAGTAGGCGCTAATCCATCATTGCATACCCTATTCCACCAAATGATGGCAAAGTTTTTAAATTCATTTGTGGCTTGTCTAACTCTATGCACTTCAGGAACTAAGTGAGCATTAAATTTCTGTTCTACTGTCAACTCCCAATCTAGATATGTTTCAGCATCATAAGCACCCACAAAAGATGGTATAGTAAACTTGACTTCAGCATATGGATCATCATTAACACGTGCATTATGTTGCTAAGCGTTATTACCTCTCATACCTTGACGGTTGAAGTTCAACTGGTTCCGTTGTCGTGCATCAAAGGCGTCGTGGTTGTGCATCTCATTTTCATTGTCAAACTCACGGTCATGGGCTGCACCATGAGGATCCACTCGCCCATTGCTCGGTGGTTGATTGGCCAAACCATCAATGCGTGTGTTGAGCATTGCGATACTATCATTGAGTTGCTGCAGTGTAGCATTTGTTTCTGCAAACTTCCTATCAATGTCATCATTAATAGCATGGCGGTGCTCATCCAACACCCTCGTGAGCTCTTCCCTCAAAACACACTCTTGTGCCTCCAATTCCTCACCTGCCATGGTTAGTAGAAGACAAAAGACAACACAAAGATATTATCTCTATCAACTACTAGGTGGTGGGAGGTGGGATCACACACTCTCAAGCATCTTACCAAGCTCTTATGAATTTCTTACCAATTGCAGCAGGTGGTATGATCGGAGAAGGTGGGATGTACGACCGCGGCGGGTGGCAAATGCGAGGATCCAAATCTGAGGGCCGAAAGTATGTGGAGCTCGGACAGGCAAAATTTTGTAGCAAGGAATAGCAGTAATGAAAATAGATTAGCAAAGCTGAATCAAAGTCCACGGTACTCGTCACAGTTGCTGGCCCAAACACGTTCCTAGAACTAGCTCAAGCAAGCCGAAATACAAGCACAATGGAACAAAATTCGCAAGGCAACTGATTTCTCCTGTGGGTGGTCGTGGACCAACTGTGGGTTGTCATAAGCCACCTGAGGGTGGTCGTGAGCCAACTGGGAGTGGTCTCTTTCTTTTCTTTTTTTTTTTGCTTCTCACTTCTTTTTTTTTTTGTCTGCCGAAACCCAACCTAGGGTTCCTTTTTTTTTTGCAAAAGTGACCTTGACTCACAACTCTTCAAAACCCTCTTCTGGGTCTGGGGATATATATAGGTCACAAACTTTTTCCGGAGAGCAGGGGTATAAAGGTAATAAAAAGATACTCTCCCTCTCTCTCTCTCTCTGAACTTTGGCTAGGTGGTCGAAACAGGGGGGGGGGGTAGTCGAACTCGAGGAGGTGGTCGAATCCGACTAGGTGGTCGAACCCGAGGAGGTGGCCGAATCCGACTGGGTGGTCGAACACGAGTAGGTGGTCGAATCCAACTGAGTGGTCGAACCCGAGGAGGTGGTCGTATCCGACCAGGTGGTGGTCGTATGGGGGGGGTCACGATCTCAGCTATACCAGACAAAACAAAAGATGCAACCAAGGGCAGGTCGAGATTTGCGATGACTAAAACAGCAAAGACTCGACGCTAGAAACTAGATCACGACGACTAGACCAGCAACAAAGACACCGACGATGGACTCGAATTCAACAACGCGAAAACTGAAAACACAACTGCGAAAGGCACAAAGTGGTTTGGACAGCGGAAGAACTAAGATCTAAAACTTTTTGTGGGGCAATTTTCTGGACTCTAGGTGATGGAAAACAACTAACAAGAGGGGATAAATGAGATTACCTAACGGGCAACCTGGTGCTTTGATACCACTTGATGAATCACGGTGGCCCGATCTTCCGATAGGTTCGATTGATTTCGTCGTGAGGACGTTGACGCTTTGAGGCTTCCGACCCGCAGATCATCACCTCGCAATTCTCTACACCCACACGACTATCGTTATCAGCCACGCTTGCATGCGATCAACCTTACCACGAGGGTTATGATTCCTGCAAGCAATCGAAGCAACTCACAAGAAAAAGGTAGATGCAATCTGAATTATATTGCGAATATAGATGAAGTTCACAAGTGGGGTTCCTCAAACCGAACAAGCGGTGAAACTACAAAGTGGCAGAATAATCTAAGAAAAACCCAATCCTAAACTGTGGTGGCTGCTGCAATATATAGGGGGGGGGGAAGAACATGAGGAGGTTGACCTAGGGTTGTGCTGCCATGTGGAGAGGCGTACACATCCTGGGCTTTGACCTCGCCACACTTACAAGGCCTTATTAGGCCCAAAATGGTGACGCAGCACCTTATTTCAATGTCTCTGACCAACACCCAACGTGGTCGTCACTGGTCGTGGGCTGGTCATAGGACTAGTCATAGAGCTTGAGACCTGGTCATAGATCTAGCACCGGTCGTGGGATCGGTCAGAGATCTCAAGACACAGTCGAGATCTGGCAGATCTCGGTCGTGAGCGGTACACACAGTCGTAGAGCTTGCAGATCGTAGGACTGGTACGTGGCCCTTGGGAACCTGGGCGTAGACGGTTTGGATCCTCCCCATTATTCCTAAGTAATAGAAGATCGCAATTTTTAGGTAGCATACCATTCTGCATAGATAAATTAATAGCACCTAGAAACGAGCTCACCTCATAATTTAAGTGACGTGCACAAGCTCTTGTCATAGGACCTTGTAGTTTAGCAACCGGATCTGGAGGATGTTGTGTAGTGCATGTATCCGAAGGGGTGATGTCCTCATCACAAGGAGGTTCAAATGGACACAAGGGGGGGGGGTCCAACTGAGCACGAGGAAATTCAAATGGACATGAGGGGGTTCAAACGAAGGGGGAACTCAACCCGAATTTTGAATTTTGAAATCAAGAACATTTGAAACACAAACTCGAGCTAGATCACCTTGGGGTGGACGTGTCCCAAGGGAAGGTCAAACCGAACGGGTGGTCTGGACAAGGAGGGAGGTCCGAACCATAAGGGAGGTCTGGACCCTCAGATCCAAACGAAGGGAGGTCTGGACCCTCAGATCCAAACGAAGGGAGGAGGTCCAAAGAAGAAAGAGAGAACTAGGCTGAAGGAGAGCACGGAGTGAACTCCAACAAACTCGAAAAGAAACCGAACTGATTTAGTTGAAGTTTGATTTAGACCTTTAAAGCTCTTTTAAAATCTCAAGTTAAGCTTTGAACTCTCATCAAAGCCAAATGGTTCTTTTTATTTTGAAATTCCAAGAAGACTCAAAGAGCAGGGCACTACAAAGAAGAAGGGGGAGGCGCAGTGGTAGTGGCCGTGGCTCGCTGCAGCCATGGCTATGTCAAGGCGATGCACTGTGCAGCGCATGCTTGTAGCAGCAATGTGGCGAGTCGAGGCGAGGCCGAGGAGGCACAGCGCCTGAGGCACAGTCCAGTGACGGCCTACGCAAGCCAGCAATGTGGTCATCGAGGGTGTGGTGCATGCAATGGAACCGAGTTGGCGGAGCCGACGAGGCCGAGCGGCGGTGCATGCTACTGGAGTCGTGCATGCACGTGGCCAGGATTGACGGCATCGAGGCATAGCCGGTAGCGGCGGTGCCAAGTTGGTGCAGGCGCTGTAGCGGCACGCGACGGTGCGGTCGAAGCTAGGCAGCCAATGGCTCCATGCGGCCGTGTATGCATGCAACACATGCATGCAGCAGCAATACAATGGCGGCTCAGCCAAGACAGAGAGGCGACCTACGGCGGCGACAACGGCTTGAGGATGATGCGGCTCGGCCAGACCTAGCTCAGCCTGTAGAGAAGAAGCCAGAGATGTGCTCTAGAGAAGAATTTCTGGAGAAGAACGAAGAGAGAGAGAGAGAGAGAGAGAGAGAGAGAGAGAGGAAAGAAAGAATGAAGAAAGAAGAAAGAAGCAGCGTAGGAGCTATCGGCTGGAAGGAAAAAGAAGAAAGAGGAAAAGAAAAGAGAGAAAAGAGAAAAAGAAAGAAAAAAGGAATAAAATAAAATAAAATAAAATAAAAGAGAAAAAGAAAATAATAGAATATAAAAGAGAAAGATGGAAGAAGAGAAGAAAAGGCGCGTGCATAGGCTTTGCAGCGAAATTGACGAACTCGAATGAGAAGCTGAGTGGGACACAAAACCGGCGATGACTACGGCGGACATGGACAAGTGGTTAAGAAGACGACGTTTGGTGGTGATTTGCATGCCTAGCGCTGCGGTAAAAATCCTTAGTGTTAAATTGCGTTACCACGTTATATATTAGTTGTGCATGTTGCATAATCGTCATAATCATGGCATCTTTTCATACATGTTATGTGTAAAAATTGTTTGGCAGCTTAGACTAGTGTAACTCCCTGGTTAGGTCTTAATTGTGTGTAGGCGTGATCATGTGATGATATATTGGTGGATGCAAATAATTAGATCGTTGTAACAGAATATGTGTATTATTGATCCGTGGATGATAGATTAAATATATTATTGGATTATTTGACCGGATAATGTTATTTTGGAGTCACATGGAAATTGGTGGTGATCTCTAGATGATAAATTAATTGGAGGTTTTCCCTCACGTTGGATTAGTAATTTTAGGAGTTAGGACGCATAAGGATTTTATAATTTATTACCTGATGGATAGCTCATGTGATGATATTTAATGAAATATGGAGGTTGAATTGGATGATTTATTTAATCATGTGCAAATTGATCGGATGTCTTAAGTAATAGCTATGTGAGTCATATATGCTAGAATTGGGAGAAGGTAGCAATGGATTATTTGATTGCGGACAATTATTTAGAGTGCCATGTAATTAGCATATAAATCCTATGTGCTGAGTTGATGGAATTGCGCCCTCAATTGGATTAGTAGATAAATGATTATTAGTTAATTATAGAGGCACATATGTGATTGGATTGGTAGATGTTATACATGACTAGTTCAGTGATATGGATATAAGTTGATTGATTGGTGAGCTACTAAGTGTTGGATGTGCAATTAAATTTTAAAGCTCATTAGGTGTCGGTTAGTCAAATAAACCTCGATCGGTGGAAATTTTGGTGTATGCGATTATGATTTTCCGAGGTGAGACTAGTAGAGCTAGATAGTTAGTATTAGCTTAGACAGTCTAGTAAAGAATAATTGATGGATTTAGTCATGGCCATGTGCCCATAACTTGGTGGATTTGGTGCAATCATCAGATTGATTGTATGGATGGAAGATCGTGAGTCCGGACATTATTTGTTGGTTTGACTACCTTGTTTATGCCTTAGTGGATGTTAGTATATAGGAGTTAGATCGAGATATGAGGATATGATTGAGGAGTGTTATGCATGTGATTGGATTCATCACCGAAGAATTGGTTAAGTGAATGATTATGAGAAGACTAGATGCAAGAGGTTGTATATGGTGAGTAACCCTAATTGATGATAGTAGAGTAACACATGCATAATGAGTTGGATCAAATCAAAGGATTTATTGTGGATTACTAAGTTTGATAAAGATCGTGGGTTAGGAAGAGGGATAGAAGCTAGTTTTAGATGTCCGAAACTCCGTTAGCATGGCATGCTGTTTTTCCTTTTTCAGTGGCTTAATGACCTGAGCCAAATTCAAATGGCTATAACTTTTGCATACGAACACAAAATCAAATGAATATTTTTTATAAATTAATATAAAACCATATTATACCTTCTGTGTAATTTTCATGCATTTTGGATAAATTTGAATGTTTGGTTAAATTCGGCGTTATTCGTTCTTCTTGTTCGTTCGGTAGATTTCGGAGATTCGAGTGTGTACCAAAGTGATCCTCAGTAGTACCTGGACTATCCCAAGCAAGGCAAGCAACCCCCTCATTTGATCATGTTGATCCTACTATGTTCAACACTATTATCTTGTTTTACAGCTGTATGTATGCATGCTCTATTTCATAGTTAATCCTAGTAGTTGCATAAGCTATAGGTAAATGTTTATCCCTTACCACTGAGCCTAGGTTAATATTCTCGCTGATGAATTAGAGCTCGGTGGATGAGTTATGGTTATTTATATTGTATACGAGTCATGTTGCTTTGCAATGCTTAGTTCTTTAGAATGGGGATCATCGTTCGGCGATGGTCATTATATCATCACTTTAATTACCTGGGTCAGGGTAATTATGTAAGTATTGTATTTGGAAAGTTAAAACTAAAAATAAAAGGATTTAGACTTGGGCAGATGGTTGAATGGTGTGTTTATCGGGTGTGGTTCATGCCCAAGTCAACAAGGACCGAACATCTTGTGTCATTGATCCAAGCATTATTGTGTGCATCCACATGAGGGTATTGAGAACCCTTGTAACACCCCAGCCCAACAAAGGCCTAGGATGCTACTAAAAAAATTATTTAAAACATATACAAACTAAAACTTCATACAAAAATTAAGTGAGAACCTCCTTTGTATAACTAAGTATACCTGAGGTTCCAATCGATGCATAATTTATTATCAATATCTCAATATCTAAAATCCATCAAGCAACCATAGTGAATCTATTCAGCTAAAGCATAAGTAAGCATAATCAAGATTTACCACCCTCATTATTACAAATAGTTCAATGCATTCAAGCATAACCAAAATTATTCCTTAAGCGGTTTGCTTTTGTTAAGGTATGAACTAATGATGTTCATCTCTAAAGAGGCGTGTGGTAGTGAGTGCATCCTTAGTAAATCCTACTCCCTCCCATGTATGCCGTTCTTACAAGAAGTACCTAAAAACACAGTAAAAACAAGAGGTGAGCCCAATGACTCAGCAAGTATAATAAAAGGCATCAACAATGAACAACCATGTAAATTAGCATTTAAACCTCTCAATTTCACATATCAACTATCTTACACATGCATGTATGCAATATGCTCAAAAAGACAATTCTCTTCCTTCTCTTTCCTTTTGCATTTTACTGTAATGCAAAGTGCGCATCCGTCGATGCACACCCATGCTGTACCATCTGATGCAGGGGATTATTGCCCATACGCCACGCGTATGGGGACCCTAAGCCCATGCTCTTCAAGCATGGGGACCTTTAACCCGTCATCAACATGACGGGGACCTCAAGAGATGCTTGGTCATCACGTGACCAAGACTTCAATAATTCAGCATGATGCATATGTAAGAACTCTCAAAATTATCACAACATGCATCCACATCAATATTTCATATGAATATCCTATTCATAAAGCTCATCAACATAGAACTCACAAATTATCAGATATCCATGATTAACACGTAAATCACAACTCTAGCAACCATGAACATTATCAAACATGCCATCATCACGATCATGAACACACAATGCCAATCAGCAATATCTATTATAACCGTCATTGTACTTGTCTTAACCGCGAGAGAGTGAAGGATGCGCCGAAGGTGCCGCCCCCGGGACCCGTCCACCACCTGAGTAATTAATATAACGCATACTAAGATAGCAGTAGCGGAACAAACCAAAGCATACAACAACAATCGCTAACTTGAAGATCGTCTAACTCGATCCCAACCCCAAATCCTACACGTTGATCTGTCCCCTCGGTGGACTATCAACTTCTAAAATTCATATCTATTGATTCAGAAGTCCAATTAAAGTTTTCTTAGACTTTCTAGAAAGGTAATTAAATTATCCAACTAAGTCTAGTTGGTGAACCTCTCTGAATCGGCCAAATAATACCCCTACCAAGCCAGTTAATAAAACATCGATTTCCTGTCAGGCTCTCTAGACAGAGCACTAAAAATGCCATAACTTTCAGTACGTGTATCCAAATCCCATGTTCTTGATCTTTCTGAAAATCTGAGGCACTGATCTACAACTTTGGTTATACTGAGCTTCTCTGATTTCCCCTTTAACTAGTCGTTTAAACCAGATTACTAAAACCTGTCAGAACACCAACGATTCTGCAGAACAGTCCCACTTATAAAATCATAACTTCTGCTAAAGGGGTCCAAATTACGTGTTCTAGCCCTTCGTGGAAAGATGGCGACGTCCTATACAATATCCTAAGAGACATCCTGGACCAATTCTGCCATCTACTGCCCCTATCAAGCCAAACTACAGGACATCAATTATCACGTCCGGTTCTCTGGACAGTTCACTAAAATTATCATAACTTTTGCTACGAAGGTC
This sequence comes from Phyllostachys edulis, assembly GCA_036346405.1. NCBI lineage: Eukaryota > Viridiplantae > Streptophyta > Magnoliopsida > Poales > Poaceae > Phyllostachys > Phyllostachys edulis. The sequence goes on along the minus strand of CM070548.1, from coordinate 42,926,344 downwards.
TAATCCTTACGTTCTTTAGCTTTCTGGAAAGGTGAGGAAATTACCCATCTTTTTCATTATAACGAGATCCTCTAATTTCGTATTTAACTAATATATTAACTCAAATTTCTACAGACTGTTTGAATGCCGACAGATTATCAGGACAGCGACACTAGAAAATTCATATCTCCCTGACCGTTAATCGGATTTGAGCATTCTTGGCAGCCACGTAAAGATAAGGACATGACGCAAATATCTCTAAGAGAGTGGATCCCCCGATTCTGCGTCTAAATACATGAAAACTGTCGCGCAAGGTTCTGGACAAAACCGATCTAATTCCCGCAGAACAACCGATTTTACTAACCGCAACGAATTCGCATCTAAAATGAAACCAACAGCGAAGAAACCCATCGTTGCCCTTGGAGAACTGATGTAGATCACGAAGAACACCACGCGATCCCGCTTCCCCTCCCTTCTCTCCTTCCTTCTTCCTTTCTCTTCCTTGGTCGGCAGCACCCGAGGAGGCTTCTCCCTTCCTCCTTCTTGGCCGGCAGCGAAAGCTAGGGGCGGGAGGGTACTGTAGCACGCCATGGTACTGTAGCAACCCTAGGGTTGCCCCCTCTCCTTCTTATGTGGCCAACTACCCCTTCCCCTTGGGCCTAAATGCTGTGGGCCGGAAGCCCACAGCCCAGGTTGTCCAAATTATGCGTAAACCCCCCTCTCTTCTCTTGTTAAAACACTTTCCTAATTGGTCATTCTCTCTAATTTATTTCTTCTCTCTCGAATACATTTGGGGTATTACACCCCTCTTGACTTATTACTTTGTTGTGTATTAACTCTGAGCCGCAGGTAGTAGTTGTTAGCGAGAAAAATGTTCTGTTGTTAATGGAAATGTGCGGGCTGGGTTCCGGTTAGGTTCCCTTGCCTAAGGAGCATCGATAGTTAAGTGGGGCTTTACCGGTGACTCCATCACAACGTATGGGTCCTCTGTTGGAGCCCCGTCTGCACACACAAGGGTGGTTCACGAAGGTCTTTGCACCCATAGGGCAGCTCCTAGCTAATGTATTTCACTAAAACGTCTCGTACGATCTAGCTCCGCCAGCATACCTTAGGAAGTGTACTTAATTTTGAATGGCAAAGGAGTGGTCGGGCATGTGGGTAAAGTTGTACATCCCTATAGGGTATAATATATTCGAACAGCCAAGTCCTTAGTTATGGACACTCTTGGTTAGGTCGTGCAAGAGTTAGACTCTACTTTTCGATAAAACTTGGAATCAAGTGGTATGAATGGGAAATTTGTGCTAATGTTGTGATGGCTGTGGGCAGCCATTTCTTGGTTGTTAATTATGTCTCTAAATATTGTATCCCTATTATTTAAACAAATAAAAATAGAATTGGTAAATTTCCTTGCAAATATTGCTCTATTGCAAAGAAAAAAAAGGCCTTTATGCTGAAAATTGCCTAGTATAGTAGCCTTCCTTTGATACTTGAATGCATCTACTTTATTTTGTTATTGTAAGTATTGTGAGTATAATTTTTTACTTAATGGGATTCTCCATGCTGCGGAGGAGGTTGACTCCAAAGGGGTTAGCCAATGTGAAACCGACTATGAACGCGACGGGTCTTTCTAGAGCTTAATCCTTGTCGGTTGCCTGTGGGATTGGATGGGGCATACCGCTGGATTATTTTTGTTTATTTACTATGCTTTCTGCTGCACTCTGTTGTTAGTTGAGTTTTATTTGGCCGGTCGGCCTTTGTAATGAAAATTTATTATGTATTGTTTAAGGTTAAGTCCTTTTGTAATCTTGTTGTATGTATGAAATGTGTATAGATGTGATTATCAATGTTGTGGATGTGTGTACTAGTCACTGATCATGTGACTAGTACGGTACACACACGAGGGTTTCGGGTATTCAAAGCCCAGGGTCCGACAATTAGTGCCCGTTGAATGGCTAAGCATACTAATCATGTCTAGACCAACCCACGTTAGTGCTATGATAATACCAAGAAGTAATTAACCAAGCTAGGGTGAAAAATGATCATGGTAATACAATTATCAAGGCGAGCATAATCAAATAGGTTGCATAGCTAATCCCAAAGTAGTAAATAATTTAATAATTGAATTAGAATGCAATACTTTGAATCAAAGTAATTTTGGAAAACCAGGTGCAATATGGCCAAAGCACAACTTTCCTTTCTATAGAAATGTTGTTCTTTATCTTCAATCTTTGACTTCCTTGACCTTTTGCTCCTTCTAGCGACCCCAGAACGTCAATTGTCTAACAAGAGAGAAAGCGAAAAAACAAACAAAATTCAAAAAGAAAAATCAAATAAACTCCAAATTAAAATTGAATGGTACTGGAAAGTAGGGCTTGATTTTATATGAATTTAGAAACTTGAATGTGTTCAATCGGAGTTCGTATGAAGAAGAACGAGCTCCCGAAAGTTTGATCGGAAAGGAAAATGCTGAAAAAGAATAAGGGAGAGTGTGTGAGTCACTGACAGGGGTGGAGCCAAGGAATATTCCCACAATCTTTAATTTCTGGAATTTTGGAAATAGCGGAGAGAATGACAAGTGGGACCCACTGGAATAAAAGAATATTTTGGAATTAAAAGAATTCCAAAAAAGGAAGAAAGGCTAACATGTGGGCCACTGGAATTAAAAAGGATTTTTGAAATTAAAAGAATTCCAGAAAATAGGGGAGATACTGAAATGTGGGCCACTAGTCCATAGACCAAGTCCATAGAGACAGGCTCGGGTCCATGGTGAACTGGGTACACGGAATAGGAAACTATCATGCGGGGTCCACAGGTTAGTGGGTTGGTTCATGATGGACTAAGTCTACATAGGTTTGCCTCTAGGGTTTGGGTTGTGTGGCTGCCACACGAGCGATGAAAATGCAGCTTGGTGCTGAGGTGGTAGGTGACGGGGCAAGACGTGGGGAAGTGGTGCACTGATGTGGCAAGGACATGGTGTCACAACCGGCTAGCAAGTGGGCTGCCACGCATCGCTAACGAGGCAGACATGGAGGTAGAGAAGTGAGGTGGCGGTTGACATGGCATCGACATGGCTCCAGCGAGGCGGCGACACATGGGTCCTGAGGCTCGTCAGTGCTAGTGGCCTTGGCGGAGGTGATGGAGGGGTGAAACGGGAAGAGGACATGGTGAAGATGATGATGCAGATGCGGCGGCGGTATCAATGGCAATGATTGCCGGCGAGGAGAAAAACAGTGGCAGCGATGGCTTGCTCGATGGTGATGACGAGGAACAGTGCACTAGCGATGGCAAGGTGAGCATGGGGTAGAACACAAAGCAAAGAAGGAGATGGTGAGGTCGATGAGCGGCGGAGCTCACCAATGGTAGCGTAATCAGCCGACGAGGGGTGGCAGCCGGAGAAGAGAGTGAAGGAAGAGATCTCGGTGCACGATGAAAGAAACTCGACACCAAGAAAGGGGAGGGGTAGATCATGGGCTAGAACACATGGTGACATGATTGAAAATGAGAGGGACTCACTAGGGTAACAGGGAACATGGAGAAAACATTTTTGGGTGGCGGAGCGCAACCGGTGGCGAGGAAGAAGATGATGGCACCCGTCGTGTGGCGTTTGGGAGCTCCAATGGGTGGCGGTATGCGGAGGAGGAGGATGAGGCGACGCTGGTGACATGGGCGGGACACCCCCAAAGAGCTACGATGACGAAGAACGGGCGCAGACGGGTAGCGCCGGACTTGGATACGATGACCGGGGTGGCAGAGCTTTGTGGCTTCCTGGGAGGCAACGGCTAGGGCACAGGAGGTGGCACAAAGAGGTGGAATAGGTGCATGGGTTGGTGGCGGTATTTATGGCGCCTTGGCATGCGTGCCTAACACGGATGTCGAGTTTAGCGCGGAGTCCGTGCTGCGCCCGTGGTGCGCACGCGTAGCGGTGTTAGTGCATGTAGCTAGGTAGGACCGAGCGGAGGCGGTGGCTGGCAGGTGGGCCAGGGAGTGACGCTAGGGTTTGCGCGAGGTGGGCTAGCGGGCGGAGCAGGCGGTGGTTGGGCCGAGCGGAGGTAGGCCGGGTGAGCAAAGCGGCGTGGAGGCGGGATGGCTCGGCGAGGAATGGGAAAAGGAAATGGGTTCAAGAAAAGGAAATGGGTTCGGGTCGGATGGAGAGAAAGGAGGGAAATGGGCTGAGCGGATTTGGCCCACGAAGTAGAAAGGAATTAAGAAATGATTCCGGAAGTTAGAAAAAAGGCTGAAAATCCAAATGAACTCCAATAAATACCAAATAAACTTGAAAAAGTCTAAGAAAATTTAGGAAAATTCCTTGGAACACAAGGAGCGCAACTAATAATGTTTTTTTTGATTTAATTGAAGTTTACATTAAACAAATTAATTATTTTTAATTTTGGAAATTCCTAATTAAGCTTTGTTAATTTTTAAAAAATTGGTGTAATTTTTCTGGACCTAACCTATAAAAGATTTTTGAAAACTTGAATTTTGGGATGTTACAACATGTGCGAGCAATTCTTGGACTACAACATGGATGATGCGAAGTCGATAGTTGCACAGGCTCATGAGCTTCATGAAGGGATACAGGTGGGCTACACTAGCTAGCAATTCAAAAATTCTACCACATAAATTAGGAAGCCATGCAAGCAAGAGGTCATAGATCATTACCACTAGACGCACAGTGCAACGGAAGAAGAGATGGAGCAGCTTGATCCAATGTCGAGCGCGTCGATGTAGTGGTCATAGTCGATCGTTCAACGTCCTCAGTACCAATCGTCTCCTCTAGCAACCTTTCATGTTCCTTGCGTAGGTCATGGACCGTCCTAGATCAGCTCAATAGCTACCGCAATAGCACCTCTACGGTATCCACACGTCTAGGGATGGAACGTTGTACGCCGATGTGCTAGCATCAGCGTGCACGGTCAGGGCCTTTGAGGAGATGGTGGCTAGGGTATTGGTGGTGGAACTCATATGTCCCAACAGGCCCATGCATCCCCTTATAAAGAGCCCATAACGGATCCTATTAGAACTGGTTTGTTCTAACCTGTTAAGTGTGTGACCCTGTAGGTTCATGCATAATCGATTGTGACTCAGAAATTCCTTTCCGACCACAAGTCGTTAGTGGTTCCTAGCAGGATATAACGATTCTCGAATACATATAAATATAATATCGGACGAATCTTTTTCAATATGATCTACGACCAGATCCTTATCACTCATGACTAGTTTGTATCTCCCTACGACCAGTTCACATTTAGTCATGACCAGTTCGTAACACCTTACGACCAGTTCATCAACCAATTAGTAATCATGTACGACCAGCTTACGACCATTCTGTATTTCCATACGACCAGTTCATATCTGGTTGGATTGAACAACCTGTTTGCATATTCTCCTTCCCCTCACGATATCTGGTTGACCTCCAGGTGAGATATATGTCATCCATGGACTGTTCAATCTTCTCTCGATCTAGTGACGGATAACTTCATGTGGTCGACTCTTCGACCACTAGTGGCATGACCATGCTCTTTATTTATCTGACCACATCGAGGGGCCCAAAGATATCTCTCTTGTTATGTTAGGAGGGGTAAATCCTATATCCGACCAATCACACCCCTCTGTATGTTTCATAGCATACCCGAAAGCTATCTTTATGGCTACCCAATTATGGAGTAGCGTTTGGCAACCCCTAAGTGTACTATTACACATGTAGGAAACCATGTTGATCTCAGTTCTAAGGATTATACATCATCATTGAGACCAACTAATGACACATAAAATCATAATAATCTCAATAGTGTCTCAAGCTGGGTCTATCCAACACCATGTTCTCTAACACGTGTTCACATTATTGATTCGATATCCCCATATCCATGACTGATGAAACATGGTCATAAATCAATATATATATGTGTTGGTCAATAAGTCACTAGTGTCCCGACCATGCATACATTTAGAATGACATCATACAACTTAAAGAGCTTCACCAACAAGTCACATACTTGTTAATTTTTTATAAATGATAATTTATCCAAGGAACATATTCTATAAATCATAAACATAGACATCATACAATCATCTCCATGATCACCTCTAGGGCATATTACAAACACTTCAGCTACTGGTCGGTGAAATTGCACATCTTAGTTGTGTTTTGCCTCCTAAGTTTGTGGCTGCGGGCATTGTTGCTAAACTTCCTACTTCATGGTGGGATTTTGCCACTAGCTTAAAGCACAAGAGGGAAGAGATATTTATTGAGGATCTCATTGATGCCCTTGATGTGGGGGAGAAGGCAAGAGTAAAAGATACACCAAGCACTTCTAGCTAGAACAATCAGATCAATGCAAATGTCATAGAGAAAAAATATGGCAAGAAAAACAAAAGCTTTAAATAATATAAGACAACTAGCTTTAAGAAGAAAACTGAGAAGAAAGACATGAGGAACATCACCTGCTTTGTGTGTGTGGAAAAACAGTCATATGGCGAAGGATCATCGTTTCCACAAGAGCAGTAATGCTGAATAGCCAAAGAAGAAGGCTGTCAACCTGATCATAGGTGAGGCCTCAACAGGAGGGTATGGTAATTCACCTGTTTTTTTCCCGCATGTTAATCCACTGATTTGTGGGTTGATACCGAAGCTAATGTTCATGTATATTTTGATATTCCCTTATTTTCTTCTTATTAGGCAGCCAGGGCTTCCTCTGTCCTAATAGGAAATGGGTCACATGCTTCTGTTCTTCTTGTTGGTATGGTGGATCTGAGGCTTACTTTAGGGAAGATTTTCCACTTGAAGAATGTGCAACACGCCAACAATAAAGAAGAACCTCATTAGTGGTTCTCTCCTATGCAGGGATAGTTATAAGCTAGTATTTGAGTTAAATAAACTTGTAATATCTAAGTTTGGTAACTTTGTTGGTGAAGGCTATGAGAGCGGAGGCTTGTTAGGCCTAAGTACTTTAGAGTATTGTTATAATATGAATATTACAACTAGTTTGAATAAATGTGAGGCCAATATATGGCATTCTCGTTTCTGTCATATTTGTTTTGATGGCATTGCTCGAATGTCCAAATTAGAATTAATTCCGAAATGTGAAATTGTCAAAGGATCAAAGTGCCGAACTTGTGTGCAAGCAAAGCAGCATCGAAAACCCTTTAAGGGGTTAAAGGAACAAAAGAACTTGGCACTATTAGATCTTGTCCATTCTGAATTGTGTGAGATGAATGGATTGTTGACAAAAGGAGGAAAAAGATACTTTCTAACTCTTATTAATGATGCATCACGATATTGTTATGTGCATCTACTGAAAACAAAAGATGAAGCTTTAAACTACATTAAAATTTATAAGGTCAAAATTGAGAACTAACTAGAAAGAAAAATTAAAAGAGGAAAAACGAGGTAGCTGAGAGGAAAAACTTGTAGAGTAGAGTCTATCTCTCCTGAATTCTTCCATTTTTGTTCTGGACATGGAACCGTTCATGAAGTTACCACACCATACTCACCCCAATCAAATGGGGTAGTTAAGAGGAAAAGCCGGTCACTGGCAGACTTGGTGAATTCCATGTTAGAGAGTGTCGGTATGCCTAAGATGTGGTGGAGGGAAGCTATATTGACAATGACTTTCGTTCTAAATAGAGTAATTGCTAAAATGTATGAGATTTCTCGGTATGAGGGATGGAAGGGGAGAAAACCCAATGTTAATTTTCTGTGAACTTGCTTGGGGGTGTTTGACAAAAGTTAATATACCATTGCAGAAAAGAGAAACTTGGACATAAATAGTCGATTATGTTTTACTGGGATATGCTCATAACAACACGACCTATAGATTTTTAGTAGTAAAATTAGAAACTCCTGAGATTATTACTAACACAATAATGGGGTCTAGAGATGCTTCATTTTTTGAGGATATTTATTCTATGAGAACTACAGGCAGTACTTCTCGAATTAAGAATAATCAAACTATGAATAATAGTATTTTTGAACCTACCACCATTTCTGAACCAATGAGTGACATACCATCAGTTTGTGATATTCATGAGGAAGATATCAATTTAGTCGAAGAGGCTCCTTGCAGGAGTAAGAGACCAAGAGTTGAGAAAACCTTTAGCGAATACTTTATTGTATACCTCGTGGTTGATGTGCTAAAAACTCTTTCAGAGGCTTATGCATTACCTGATGTTGAGTATTGGAACGAGGTAGTCTATAGCGAGATGGATTCCATCATGGCTAACAGGACTTGGGAGATCACTGATCGTCCTAGCAGGTGCAAACCTGTTGGATGTAAGTGGATGTTTGTCGGTGTTTTAGGACCGAACTTACGTAAAGATTGTTTGATTCGAGGGTTCCTCTAGGCTCAAAATCACGCAGAGATGGAGACACTGGGATTCTTATACAGGTTCGGGCCTTCTCCTAGGAGAATAACAACCTTACTCCTGTGTGTATGTATTGAGTATGCTGGATTACAGGATGGAATCAAAGACTAGAGTATTATGCTTCTGATCTCCTCCGGGTCACCTCTCCCTTTGTCCTGATGATCCTTGCCTTTTATATCGTCTCCGGGATACACCGTTGGATCTTTGAAATAAAGGTTACATTAACTCGCCAGATCGTGGAGTTGTTACCGGAGGTTATTACGGGGGTTGCAACGTCCCCACATCGCTAGGCAATTATCATCATAATAGGGAGTTAAATCGTGCTATTATTCCAGGGAATAACAGTGTAATTGATTGCTCATATCCTTGGATACGGTACATAAGTTTCTCTGATCGACTAGGCCCACATATTTGTGTGTCTTGTCGACTAAGGACTGGTCGTAGAAAGACTTACGACCAGGCGGTGGTCGTAAGAGAGCCTACGACCATAGATCGATCATAGTAGAGCTTACGATCACGGGATAGTCGTAGAAGAGCTTATGATTATGGGGTAGTCGTAGGAAGACCTAAGACTACAGGGTGGTCGTAGGAGAACTTACGACCTCCTACTTCTCCCTTATGAATATCAAGGGGTATACTCAAGAGTTATATGACGTCATTATTATCCATAATATGAATTATAGATAAATGATTAAATGAGGATTGTTATATCCTTGTCATTTAGCCCCCCAGCTTAAGCGAAAATAACTTACTTGAAGAAGGAGCAGTAGATGGTCTTACGACCAGTAGATGGTCGTAGAGAGGTGGTCGAAGGAAAGACTCTTCGACTAGTGTTTCATTTGACCAGAAATTTACTTGGTCAAGAAAGTTGTGGAATAACCTTTTGACTATCAAGGTGGTCGTAGGAGATCTAACGATCACCGAGTGGTCACAGTACTGTGGTTGGAAGTAGATTCTTTCCAATCGCTGTTGCGTTTGACCAGAAAAAGACTTGGTCAAGAAGGTAATTTCGCTTGAGGTGAAAAAAAAACAGACCTAACTTCCTCGAGCAGACAAATTTAAGCATCTCAATCGACTCCCTTACTTTTGTCTGTTAGAGTAGTTCTTGAAACGTTGGCAACTGTTGGGTAGCCACGTCTTTTCAACTTCAGGTGTGGGGTTATAAATTTTCACTATGGGTAAGGATAAAGTCTTTTACCTTACCCCAAATTGCTCTCGTTGTTCAAGCTTTCGAGTTCTCCACCGCCGACCAAATCAAGCCTTCTTCTCCAATCTCTCCACATCCAAATCTTCGACTTTTGGGAGAAATGGCCGGAGCCACTTCCCAGTGGGCCGAATCGGAGATGGGTGCGACGAAAATCAGAGCTTTGGTCGACTCCGAGAAGATTCCGAAGACAAAATTCATGCGGTGGATTGAGGCTGCCAGGCAGCATTGGTCGTCAGGGGAGATGGGGCAAATCCCTGTCTTCCAAGCATTCTGTGAGCGTGATCTTCGATTACCCGCTCATCCTTTTCTCACATTGGTACTCGCTCATCCTTTTCTCACATTGGTACTCGAATACTTCCAAGTGGAGTTGGTGAACCTCGTCCCCACCTCTATCACAATGCTGGGGGTGTTCGTGTACCTGTGCGAGGCCTACCTGGGGATTCCGGCTGATCTAGAGTTATTCCGGTACTACTACGGAATGACTCGATTAGGCAGAATCACCGGTGGTTGTAGTCTGAAGCTCCACGACGGGAAGTCGAGGGAGTACATTCAGATGTTTACCCAGTCGTCGTGGCCGGGGTGGAAGAAGAGGTGGTTCTATTGGGAAATCACCAATGAGAATAGCCTCTCCTTCGCCGGGAAGCCTGTCGAGAAGGTTCCCGCTTGGGATTCGATTCCCAAGGATCTCAGCCGGATTGCCCCTTTCATTCAAGCTATTACAGACTTGAAGGAAGAGGGGCTTACCAGATGGCACGTGGTGAAGGATTTCATTACTCGCCGCATCAGCCCTCTGAAGAAGAGGGCTCGTCAGATGTGGAGGTACTCGGGCCCAACGGACCCGACGAGGGACTACGCAGAGGGTAAGTAAACCTTGAGCTTTTGCCTTCCTTCTATTAATTTTGACTAAGGCTTTACTGAAAGTTTCCTTATCCTGGCAGACCTCTCACAAGAGGAGATTGATGCTTGGGTCAAGCTTATCTGTGAGAAGCCCCCAGCCCATGTTGTGGCACCTCCAATCTTGGCTGACTTGTCTCCAGAGGACAAGGTGGAGCGCCTAAAGGTAATCTAGAGTTGATTTTGTCTTTAGGACTTTGTAGTCATATAAGAACTTATGACTGGGTACTAATCGTAGGAAGACTTACGATCAGGTTTTGGTCGTAGAAGAACTTACGACTAGGGGGTTGTCGTAGAAAAAGCTTACGACATGGTAAATAGTCGCAGAAGAACTTACGACCACTTCATAATGTCTCTCTTCCTGATTTCTGCAGAAAGTAGGCATGGAGAACCGTCAGGACGACGAAGAAGTCGAACTGATGGTCGTCGATGCGGCCGTAGAGCAGTTTGTTTCTCCCCCGGCCAAGAGACGCCGGCTCGTTAAAGTCGCCGACAAGGGAGGCTTGAGCTTGAGCTCTACTATTAGGCAAGCAGATGCTCCTCAGACTATGGGGAGGAGGCTTGCTCAAGCTGTTGACAAGGAGGGTGCAAGCTTGAGCTCCGCTACTCCGTCTGCACCTTCTGCTAATCCTGCGGCGGAAATAATTGCTGCGGAGGAAGCAATCACGCCAGGAATGGCTGAAGTATTCAAACCTAGGGCCCCCAAGACCAAGGTACCCTTCTATTATGACAGTAAAACCTTTGCAGTTTCTGCCTCTCGTGGCTTTATCAAGCGATTAGAAAAGGAGAACTGGAAGAGTTTCATATCTTTTGTGAAGGAGACTGCTGCGCCAGCAGTGCCTGTGGTCGAGGACAGTGCCGCTGTTGAGGTGGTCGAGACAGGTCTCGGCTATCCGGAGAGCCAAGAGGCTCAAAGAGCGATGGTGCTTGATCAAGACCCACAACCAGACGTGACCGTGACTGTTCCTCAACTTGAGTCTCGACCAGACGTGGTTGAGAAAAAGTTGAAGAAACCTTCCTTAGGGAGGGTTTTTCCCAAACTTAAGATCAAGTCCGACACCAGAAGGTACGTGAAAGAGACAAAAGCATAAGAACAACATTTATCTTTTGCTTTTTTACTTCCTGATAGTGCTTTCCTTTTTATGATCTCAGCTTGGCTCCTCTCATCATCAAGGATGTTCCTGCCAAGGAACCCACTGCAGTTTCTTCGACAGGCGAGGGAACAGTAGTGGCGGTGGTTGAAGGATCGTAGTAGAGTCGGAGACAGCTGCGATGACCGAGGCAGAGGCGGCGTCTGATACTGCGGAGGCATCAGAGTGTCGTGCTGGAAAGGAGGTTCTCGCAGACATTCCTCTAGGCCCTCAAGGAGGAGCTGGCGTTACCGAATCAGATGATGAAGAATATGCCAACTTCGCCTCTGAGTTCTTCGGGCCATCTTCCATTGTGGGATCTTCTGCTCTTAGACCTCGTGCTCATGTTCCTCACCCCAATAATATTCCCGACGGAGGGGATGTCTTTGATGACGTGCGTCTCGAAGAGGTGTGGTGGGACCGAGTTCGAGAGGTTGATGAACTAAGGAATCCCACAAGGGTAGTGTCACCTGCTATTCGGCATTTGTACTCATACCTTTTCTCGCTTCTAACTATCTTTCTTCATGCAGAGAGCGTTGGAGAAAATTGTTACTGTTGTTGAATACAACAGGCAACTTGTCCAATTGCGACAGGAGAAAGCGAAACTCTGCGAGAATGCAAAGAAATGGTAAGTAACTGCTTTTTGCAGCCTTTTATGTTTTGACCACTTACACAACACTTGCGGGGGTTTGTCGTAGAAGATCTTACGACTAGGTACTAGTTGTAGGAGGATTTACGACCAGGGTATTATCGTAGAAATACTTACGACAAGAAACTGGTCATAGAAGAACTTACGACCAGGAACTATGCTGACGTCTACCCTTTCCCTTTGTAGGTTTAAGAGTGACGAGAAGACCTTGGCTGATTCTCTCGACTATGAAAAAGCCGAGATGAAGAAGCTAAGGGAGGAGATTGAAGACCTCCAAAAAAAGCTCTAGGAGGCAAACTCTGCAAACCAAAAGTTGCAGGGACGACTAAGCGGTAAGTGCTGAACTTAAGACCGCCTTCGACCTCCTTTTCTTTTTCTGAATCTCATTCTCTTTCAGATAAAGACCAAGAGGTCCAGACGTGGGAGCAACGTTACCTTAAGGACACTGCCACCCACGTTGAAGAAGTCAAGAAGTTAGATTCTCAACTCGTTGGTAAGCAAATCTTTACCTATGATTGATTGTGTTTTCCTCTCGAGGTCATTTAATCCGACTGGTCTTATTCTTTTTAGAACAAGTAGTATAAGTAAAACGACTTTGCGAGGCTTCGACTCACAATCAGGAGGAAATAAAGGCTTTGTAGATCAATCTTCAAGACAATATTTCACTCCTGAACAATGTACTTGGTGGGCTTCATGCTGAGGGGATTACTCCTTGTGACGACACGTTGTCTGCCCAGTCGAGTGCCATTGGTGAACAAGTCGGAACTTTGCAAGAGTTGGTGACTACTCTGAGGGCTAACCAATTCGACTCGATAAAGGATGCGGTTCAAGAGAGAATAAGATTTGTCTTAGCAAAACTTAAATCTCATGATCTCAACCTTAATCTGCAGCCTATCGTAAACGACTTCGCGTGCCTTGAACCAGAGGCAGAGCAATTAATAGCGACAATGCAGCCGATCGCCGAGTTGGTCACGGAGGGTATGCAAATCAGTTCTCCTCTGCCAGAGTAGTCTGTACTAGAGTCCTGTAAAGACAAATTTTTTTGTTGATGTTGATATATAATCCTTCCTTCTTCCTGAAAATCATCTTGTCGAGTAGTTAGTAACTCATAAGATAATGAATGGAAAAAAAAGCAAGACTAAAAATTGAAGTCAAATTAATAACTTTATCCTAGCCCCCGACTATTTGCTTGGTTTATTTAGATAAACCGAGTAAACAAAGATGTTAAATGGGTTTTACGAAAAGAGAGCGTTTAGCTAACTTGTAGTTTTTATCACGATAATCTTGCCTTTGGTGAAAGAGTAGGAATGAGTCGACACTAGGAAGTTCCTTCTAGTGGGCAGGACCACGTGTAGAGAGGAAAGGCTTCAACTAGGTGATGTTACTATCTCCAATCAGATTAATCAAATCAAGAACGGTCAAGTAGATAAACGTCTGGAGTTCCTTAAAAAAAATTCAACTTATTTCAATGCACCCAGTAGGTTTGCTCTGGTAGCAAGAGTTAGAAACAGAACGACGCTAGGAAGTTCCTTCTAGTGGGCATGACCACGTGTAGAGAGGAAAGTCTTTGACTAGGTGTTGTAACTTCCTCTGACCAGTTAAAACAAACCGAGTTTATCGAAAGTAGTCGAGCAAAATTGGAAAGTGTACTCAGCTTAATTTATTTTTCAAAAAGATGAATGAAGAAATAAATTAAGGTACTAAGAGTTGGCTTGACATTATTTCGACCATGTTTTGAACCCAAGCTCTTTGTGTTGGCAGCAAAAAGGGAGGAACGAATCGACTCTAGGAAGTTCCTTCTAGTGGGCGGGACCACGTGTAGAGAGGAAAGGCTTCGACTAGGTGATGTTACCATCCTTTCGACCAGTGTAAAGATGAACTGGGTACTAGTCGTAGAATGTCTTATGACCAGTGTATTGTCGTGGAAGAGTTCACGACTAGGAACTAGTCGAGGGTGGACCTTCGACCAAGGTATGGTTGAAAGAATTGTCAAAGCGCTACTCAAAGTTAAACAATAAATATAGAGAGAACCTGCTGGTTTATTGAATGGTTGGTCACTTACACATAGAATTTGCGCAACTGGTTGATGTTCCAAGAATTAGAGAGAACCCGGCCGTCTTCCATTGCCAGTTGTACCGAGCTTGGACGCATAACTTCGACCACCATGTAAGGACCTTCCCACTTGGGGGAAAGTTTGTTCCATTAGATTGGGATTGAATTTTCCTCAATACCAAGTCACCTACAGTAAGGCTGCGAGGTTGGACCTTACGATCGTAGTATTTGCATAGGGCTTGCTAGTAGACTACTAAACGAATTAAGGCCTAATTTCTCTTCTCTTCGAGCAGGTTAATGTCATCCGCTCGAAGTTGTTCTTGGGTTGAGTCATTGAAACTCTCAACCCTTGTAGACCTGATCTTTAGTTCTGGCGGAAGCATGGCTTCGGCACCAAAGACTAGGAAAAAAGGTGTTTCACCTATTGCCAGACTAGCGGTCGTGCGAACTGCCCATAATACTGAGGGTAATTCTTGTACCCAAGCCCCTCGAGCACTTAACAAGCTGGTTGAAGACTCAAGTTTTAATTCCCTGCATTATTTGGCCATTCGCTCGTTCGACTGCCCCATTGCTTTGGGGATGGGCGACAAAGGTGTAAAAGAGCTTGGTACCCAACTTGTCGCAAAATTCCTGAAATTTTGCGCTCGAAAATTGTTTACCATTATATGTGATTATTCGACTTAGTACTCCAAACCGAGTAATCACGCTTCTCATCATGAACCATTTTGCGGCTTCCGTTGTTATCCCAGTCATAGGTTCGGCTTCGATCCATTTTGTGAACGTATCAATAGCCACAAAAAGGAACTCGAAGCCTCCTGGAGCGCTTGGGAACGGTCCTAGGATATCGAGACCCCAAGTCGCAACAGGCTAAGATAGAGGGATTGTTTGTAATTCCTGAGCTGGTTGGTGTATTTGCCTACTATGAAACTGGCATTGTACACATTTCTTAACCAACTCTTTAGCATAGTAGAGGGCTGTTGGCCAGTAAAATTCTTGTCGAAAGGCTTTTCCGATCAACATTCTGTAGGAAGCATGAGTTCCACAAATGCCCCCATGTATGTCGTGAAGGAGATTTAGTCCTTCTCTCTGCGGTATGCATCGCATGAGTACCCCTTGAGTACCTCGTTTATAGAGGACTCCTTCGACTAAAGTATACATTTTGGCCTTTCGGGATAAACGATCTTCTTCGAGATCGTCATCGGGTATGGAACCCGTCTGAAGATACTTGTAGATGGGATCCATTCAAATATCCTCGTATTCTAGAGAGGCTGTCTCAATAAGAGATGTCTCTGGTGTGTCCGCTAGAGACGACTTCTGGAATTGCTCCAAGAAGACCCCTTTTGGTACTTGTGATCGGGAAGAAGCTATCTGACCAAGCTGGTCTATGAGAAAATTATCCTTTTGAGGGATGAATTGTACCTTGAAACCGAAAAAATGCTTTTCAAGCTTTCGAACCTCCGATAAGTACCGAGACATGGTCGGATTAGAGCACTGGTACTCTTTTCCAACCTGATTCACGACTAGTTGAGAGTCTCCTCTCACGAGTAGTTGTCGAATCATGGCGCATTCATGCGGCTCGTATCTTAGAAGCTAGTAAACCTTCAGACTCTACCACGCTTTGTTAGTGGCACGAAAGTTTAAGCAGTATGGCATACTTTAAGGTCTCTCCGTTAGGAGATTCGAGACCACCCAACTTTCAAGAGCCACTTAAAGTAAGTGACCCATCAAAGTACATCGTCGACTTGTCGTGGGTATCATACTGGGGATCCTGAACAAGTTTAGGATTTGTCCATTCGGTGACATAGTCTGCCAAGATCTAGGATTTAATGGTTGTTTGGGACACGAAATGGAGGTCGAACTCCCCAAGTTCTACTGACCATTTAAACATGTGTCCCCAGTATGATACCCTATTCTGGAGGATTACTCCCAAGGGAAACTTAGACGGCACAATTATCTTGTGCGTCTGAAAATAATGCCGCAGTTTCCTCGAAGATATGAGGAGGGCATAGAGAAGCTTTTGGACTTGAGGGTAACGCTCCTTAGGTCCATGCAAAACTTTACTTACGTAGTACACTGGTCGTTGAACTTTTTACGTTCTACGACTAGTACTGCGCTCACTGCCTGTGGCGTGATAGCTAGATAAATTAAGAGCGTCTCTTCTAGTTTCGGGGAAACCAGAACAGGAGCACTCGTAAGATATCTCTTGACATCCTCGAAGGCAGCGTTTGCCTCTTCTGACCATTCGAAACCTTGATGCTTCCTTAGAAGTTTGAAGAAAGGTAGTCTTTTTTCCCCCAGTCATGCTATGAAATGACTTAAAGCCGCCATACACCCTGTGAGCTTTTGGACTTCTTTCTTCGTGGTTGGAGAGCGCATTTGAACAATGGTTTGTATCTTTTTGAGATTTGCTTCGATCCCTCATACAGAGATTAGGAATCCAAGCAATTTTTCCGAAGAGACTCCAAACACACACTTCTCAGGATTGAGTTTCAACTGGTGTTTTCTGAGGTTGCCGAACGTCTCCTGCAAGTCCGAAACATGATCAAGCCATTTGATGCTTTTTACGACTAGATCACCAACATAGGCTTCCAAATTTCGGCCTAGCTGAGGTGAAAAAGTCGATTGCATCAAGCGTTGAAAAGAAGCGCCAGCATTTTTAGACCAAATAGCATTTTGACATAGCAAAATATACCAAATAGAGTAATAAATGCGGTCTTTTCTTCATCTTCTAGACACATATTAATCTGATGGTAGCCAGAATATGCATCTAGAAAACTTAATGTTTAGCAACCAGCGATGAGAGTCAACCAACCGATCGTCACGAGGTAAAGGAAATCATCTTTTGGACAAGCTTTATTAAGATCGATGAAGTCTCGCACATTCGCCACTTGCCGTTAGACTTCCTAACCATTCTGAGGTTGGCCAACCACTCAGGATGGTCGACTTCTCTTATAAAGCACGCTTTAAGTAGCTTGTCAATTCGACCTTATAGCATCTCATCGATCAGTGGCAAATCTCCGTAATTTTTGTTTTACAGGTACCTTGTCAGGCCGTAGAGCTAGCCTATGCTCAATCACTTCCCTGGGGACTCCGGGCATGTCAGATGCTTGCCACGCAAGGACATCTGCGTTTGCTCAGAGGAAAGTGATGGGGGCATCTTCCTATTTAGGGTCGAAAGTATCCCGATCTGAGCAGGTCTTGAGCGTTCCTCTGATCGAGGGAACATCTTTGACTTGGTCGTTCGGCTTGAAGCGCACTTTAGGCTTCGAGCTCTTGGTGAAGGTCGCCCTTTTTTCTTCTCGGTGGTATCGACCCACCATCTCGAGGATCGTGATCACATGTGTGCACCATCTTCTTATCACAATGAATTGTGATTACTCCTTTGGGACCTAGCATCTTAAGACATTGATACCCATAATGAGTTGCCATTAAGAATTTTGCCAAAAGTGGTCGTCCGAGTATGGCGTTATATCTTGATGTCGAAATCGACCACATCAAAGGAGATATTCTCCGTCCTGAAATTACTTGGTGTTCCAAATGTTAAAGGAAGAGAAACTTGACCAATAGGTTTGGACGAAGACCCCGGTATAAAACCATGAAATGAATATCTTACCCGTCTTACCTTGGTCATGGGTACTTTCATCTCGTCTAGGGTATTCATCAACAAAATGTTTAACGAGCTCCCACCATCAATCAACACTCGATTTACTCGATAGTTGTTGATGGCAGGTTCGACCACGATCAGATAACAACTTGGTCGAGTCGAAGGGATCGGACAGTCAACCTTCTCGAAAGAGATGGTGACTTTTGACCATTTTGGCACTTTATTAACAAGAGGGGAGTCAATGGAGTTTACCTCGCATTCGACTACTTTAAGCTATCGTCTTGACTCGTACGCCGATGATCCCCCAAAGATGTGCTCGATGGTGTGCTCGGGATCTTGAAATGATATGTCCTCGTTGTCACCGACTGTGTACAACCACTGGCTTGCCCTACTTCTTTGAGGGCAGGAAGTGACCCTTTGCCGTTGTAGTAGTCTTCGAGTTTTCGTTGGAAAACTCGGTAGTTGCGATGGTCAAGTCCTTCCTTTTCATGGAAAGGGCACCACCTAGGCTTATCGTTCTTCCGTTCGGGGTGCTTACCTTTGCCTCGATCAGGGTATTGTTTAGTAGTTCGTGGCTCCTTATGCGCTTACGGCTAGGACCTCCTTACAAGCATTGGCTTGAGGCTTTTGGCCCTTTGCCTTGTTCTTGGATTTGTTGGCCTTCTTATCCTTCTTTTTGCTACCTTTGCCAGTCTCTTGAGGGTGCTGGTCATCTCGATCAATGATTTTGGTCCATTCGACTACTTCATCAGCAGTAGCGTACCGATCAGCCATCTTGAAGAGTTCAACTACAATAGCGGAGGGTTCAAAGCGATGTCCTCCGTGATCCTTCTGCTGCGGACTCCCTGCTTGAAGGCTCAGATAACAGATAAGTCAGAAACCTTAGGAATATAGTTGCGAACCTGACTGAAATGCCTGTTGAATTGGCGTAGTGTTTCATGGTCGTTTTGTCGCATCCTGTGTAGGTCGTCCTCCTTTCCGGGGCGATGGTAGGTGCCCTGGAAATTGGCCAGCAACAGATCGCAAAGATGTTGCCACGAGTAGATCGACTCGACTAGTTGGTTTAATAACCACGATCGACCAGACCCTTCAAGTACAGTCGGAAGGTAATTCACCATGACGTGCTCTCCTCCTCCTACTGCTCGAATAGCGGTCGTGTAGATCTGAAGGAATTCGATGGGATTTTGAGACCCATCAAATTTCTCCATGTTCCCTGGTCGAAACCGCGGTGGCCAGTGAACTACTTGGAGGTCAGGCGAAAATGCCCGACATCTGGTAATTACGTCGTAACGCCTCCTTTGTAGAAAAGAGGGGTTGATGTCGTCAGGTGATCGTACTCGACGATACCAGCGAGGGGTGAATCTGACTTATGGTAAGTCTCGATCCTACGAGGGTAATACTCCTCGTATTTTATCTGCTGTTGCAGACCTCTGGGTCGGAGAGGTGAATGATCACCTCTCCTTGGAGCTTTGTGATCGTTAGGCGTTCAAGGAACTCTTTCCGGTTTGGGGAGCAATGCGCCTTGCGGCGATCCCTATGCGGTGAGTTATTCGAACGACTAGAAGCTGATGGAGTCATACTGCTACGAGTTCCAGAATGATGTCGGAGGGGTCGTTCGAGTTTGCTCATCGTACTCCACAACCTTCGTGCGATCTCTTCGGCAAAGAGGTCGTAGCCGGGTGCTCAGGCAAGTTCTCGAGACGGGTTCTCGAGCAGGTCGTTGATATGCTGAAGTTCCTGAGCTTCTTTCGAGTGGTATTGAGTGTGCCCAGGCAATATTCTCTGAGCTACGACTCGTTTCCATCGGTTTTCTTCAGAATCATCCATACCTGATCCTTGAGCTTGCCTTAGTGAAGTGCGATGATCTCGAGAATTTCCCGCATGCTCATTAGAGTATTGACTCTGGTCATTGTTGGAGGTGTCTTTGTCATTGCCACGAGTGGTCGTAGGGTGTGATCTTCGGGGAGCGTCCTCAGCCCTGTCTCTAGGAGAGTTATTGCTACCTAAGGGAAGGATGAAGACCTCCTGTTGATGATCTCCACTTGCGCTAGAGGCCTCCTCGCTTGAGGAGTCGTCGAATGACACCATCTAGCGACTTGGAGCAAACCCCTCCAAAAAGGGGAATTCTGGGTTATAACTGTCTCTGTCAGCAAGCGAGTCCTACGTTGGGATGGTCGAACTTGCAGGAAGAGCACATTCGATCGCATCCTTGGCTGGGCTAACCGGAGAGAGAGAATCACCAGATGCTGATGAAGATTTGAAATTATGACTTCCAAGAGTTGTCGCGCCAGGTCGAACTGTCTTAGGTGGACTTGGACATTTGGAGAGGGAACCCTCACCATGCCCTGAGTCTACCTTGGGATAGCCCTCATTGTGGTCAGATTGACCCTTGCCCTCTGAGGAAGCTGGTTCCCCATCTGGATGTATAGTTGTGGGGGATAAGGATCCCTCCTCAACTCCATCGGTGGTAAAGTCTCCTGGAGAAAGATCTCCGAGGGCAACATCACCATCGGAGCATGCATCACTCGACTCGTAGTCGAAACCAGCATCCATGTCAATATCCGCATAATCAGCCAAGTTGAATCAGTTCTCCTCGTTCCACTGTCTTGCCATGAGAGTATGAGAATTGGACAGACGAAGGAAATCTGATGACTCGAAGATCCCCACGGTCGATGCCAACTGTCGGTGTTTTAGGACTGAACTTAGGTAAAGATTGTTTGATTCGGGGGTTCCTCTAGGCTCAAAATCACACAAAGATGAAGACACGGGGATTTTTATACAGGTTCGGGCTTTCTCCTGGGAGAATAACAACCCTACTCCTATGTGTATGTATTGAGTATGCTGGATTACAGGATGGAATCAAAGACAAGAGTATTGTGCTTCTAATCTCCTCTGGGTCACCTCTCCCTTTCTCCTGATGATCCTTGCCTTTTATATCGTCTCCGAGATGCACCGTTGGATCTTCAAAATAAAGGTTGCATTAACTCGCCAGATCGTGGAGCTGTTACCAGAGGTTATTACGGGGGTTGCAATGTCCCCACATCGCCAGGCAATTATCATCATAATAGGGAGTTAAATCATGCTGTTATTCCAAGGAATAACAGCGTAATTGATTGCTCATATCCTTGGATACGGTTCATAAGATTCCCTGATCGACTGGACCCACATGTTTGTGAGTCTTGTCGACTAAGGACTGGTCGAAGGACTTATGACCAGGCGGCGATCGTAGGAGAGCCTATGACCACAGATCAATCATAGTAGAGATTGCGATCACAAGATAGTCGTAGAAGGGCTTGCGACTATGGGGTAGTCGTAGGAAGACTCACGACTACAAGGTGGTCGTAGGAGAACTTACGACCTCCAGTTTCTCCTTTATGAATATCAAGGGGTATACTCAAGAGTTATATGACGTCATTATTATCCATAATATGAATTATAGATAAATAATTAAATGAGGATTGTTATATCCTCGTCAATGTTTAAAAAGAAAATGAGGGCTGGTGGTTGTAATATGCCAATTTGCAATAGGAGGACTAAAAGGACTAGAGAGAGATTTAGGCGATTAATATGGGGGGAAATATAGAAAAGTGAGACAACTCGGGCTGTGGACCTTTGGCCCACATTGTCATGGCCCAAGGGGGGTCGGCTGGCTGCCCATAAAGGACCAAGGGCGGTGGGGGGCGGCGACACCCCCAAAACCCTAGCCGCCACCTTCTCCCTGCCACACCCTCCCCTGCCTCTTGGACCTCTGGCGCCGCCTCCCCGACTTCCATGCCTCCCCTGCTGCCACCTCCTAGCGTTGCCCCACCCCTGCTGCCCTGGGTGGTTTCTACCGAGAGGAGGAAGGAGGCCAGCAGGGAAGGAAGAAGCAAGGAGAAGGAGGGAAAGAAGAAGAAGAAGAAATGGAAGGAAAAGAGGAGGATTTTTGCGGGGATTCCATGATCCATCATGGCCTTCAAGGGTAAACCCTATTAGTCCCTAGATGTTACCTTGGATTAGTCGTTGTTAAGTTCATAAATCTTTTTGCTTAGGGAAAGTTTAATTTTTAGCATGCCCTAATTCGTCGAGGTTAGATACAGAACCATGCAGGGGTGATTCAGGGTATTTAGGCTTGAATTCAGAGGTTGGTCCAATTATAGAAAAGTTATATAATCTCGTTAACTTTCCAGTAAGGTTTGAATCAATAGAATTAGAGTAATGAATGAAAAGTTACAACTTCAGGAAGATCACTGTCTAGAATTTGGACATAGCCGACAGATGTTGTGAAGATGGGTCAGTTTTATCTAGTAGATGGCAAAATTAAAATGTGGTGATAACTTGAATAAGTTAGTAAATTTTGTGTAATTTCCATAACTGATATCTTTCATATATTTTCAAGTTTTAGAATTAAAGATATAAAATTATGAAGTAGACTGTTCTGTCAGATTCTGGGACGGTCTTTCGGGAATGAAACGAGGCAGAGAACGGTAGAATCAGAAGTTTGTCATAACTAGGAAGTTGTAATATTTTTCTTGAGGATTCCATAAAGTAGTGGATGTCAAGATTTGGAGTTCATATGTATAAGTTAGAGCCGTTTTACTACTAGGATAGCGGTAGTACATCCGGTAGTTTTGGGTTAATTTGGTCGGTTTGACGTAGACGTGCAATGAAGGTAAGTGTAAAGTGAGAGTGCTGTGATGTTATGATTTTGAGTTGTGTATTGCAATGTTTGTCCAGGGAGTGTGACCTCTAGTGGCTTGCTGCCACTTCGCTATCTAGCTCTGAGGGAATAAAGAGGCAAGTGCTTGGTAGACAGTGATCGATGGTTGGATTGCTGCATTCTCTATCATTTATTACCATTATATTGTTTATGCTAGTACCTTGTTTATTTACAAGTCTTGTGAATGGATGTGGTAATAGTAGAGTGGATGAAGTCATGAAAGATGTGTATTGGATTTAATGATGAACTTATGTTAAATTGTGCATTCATAATCATCACTGCATGAAGAGAAGGTGATCATGGTGATTACATATCTACCTTATTGGTAGAGACTCCACGGGAGTGGAGGAGGTTCTCGATCCTTTTGGAGGATGGACTTGAGAGTGAACATTGTCGTAAGTGTTCACTCATGCTTTACCGGTATACGCGAATAGAGTTGCATGTGGACATGTAGGGTAGGGATATATTGCATTTAATGAAAAGAGAATTTGATGATTGAGTATGAGAATAAAGAAAAGAAAACATTTGATGTTGGTGATGGTATTGTTTATAGTTGATTAATCTTTATTTATTGTTTATTATTGTACTTGCTTAGTCGTGGACTCACTCTTGCTCTATTGTTGTTTTTAGGTGACCGTTACGACATTGCACATGGGAAGGACTAGCATACTTGGAACCACATCATATGTTCAAATACTTGAAACATTGGCCATGAGACACCTTATTAGCATGATGATTTATAATTCGGACTTGATAGTATTTCTTAGCCATAGATGCTGGATTGGAGTCGGTTGTTCATTTAATAGATGTTACTCGATTGGTTTGTGTCAATCTTGGGTTATTATCTTGCTATGTTTCCTAGGAATTAATTATCTATGATTGCCTTATCGTTATGTTTGAATTAATGTGACCCGTGGACGAGTTTTACCATTGATATGGTTGCTGTAATTTAATGTTAATTAATGTTAAAATTCATAGTTAGTGCAGTTTAGTGGCATTCCGAGCTCCGTGTTGGACCAGTGTGTTACAACGGTACTGTTGATAAGTACAAGACAAGACTTGTGGCCAAGGGTTATATCTAGAAAGAAGGAGAGGATTATTTTAATACTTGTTGTCTTGTTGCCAGACTAACCACCATTAGAGCGCTCATTGCATTAGCTGCTTCCTATGGTCTACAAATCCATCAATGAATGTAATGCCATCTTTCCTTAATGGAGAGTTGGAGGAAGAAATCTATATGGAGCAACGAGATGGTTTTGTGATTTATGGACAGGAAAATAAGGTATGCAAATTATTCAAATCCTTATATGGCCTAAAGCAAACACCTAAGAAATGACACGAGAAGTTTGATAAAACGTTGACATTTACTGGTTTTGCTATGAATGAGGTAGATAAGTATATATATTATCATTATGGTGGGGGTCAAGGAGTGATTTTGTGTTTGTATGTTGATGACATACTAATATTTGGGACAAACACTGCTGTAATTGACGAGGTCAAATCTTTCTTGTCTAGATGCTTTGATATGAAAGATTTAGGAGAGGTGGATGTTATTCTGAATATTAAATTGGTAAAAAATGAGGATGACATCACATTGAACCAATCCCATTATGCTGAGAAAATATTGAGTCGGTTCGGCTTTGAGAACGACAAGATTTCCCCAACTCCTTATGATGCTAGTGTTAAGCTTCAAAATAATCAGGGATTAGGGAAAGATCAATTGAGCTATTCATAAATTATTGGGTCCCTTATATATCTAGGTGGTGCCATAAGACTACCTGACATCTCATTTGCTATGAGCAAATTAAGTCGGTTTGCTTCTACCCCTGGAGATGATCTCTGGGAGACACTTGAGAGAGTGTTGCACTACTTGAGAGGCACAACCGCATATGACATTCACTATACCAGGTATCCATCTATATTAGAAGGATATAGTGACTCCAATTGGATCACTGATGCAGATGAGATCAAAGCTACAAGTGGTTATGTCTTTACCTGTGACGACCCACCCCGTGATGTACCGCAAGAGGTCCGGGAGGACCATTTTTTTTTTGCGCTGCGAAGTCACCACGGAAGGATGTGGTAGCACCGCATGGAGCTTTACCGAGGAGGTCTGCCAGGACCTCCCAGGAGGTCTTGCGGACCTCCTGGAGGTCTTGGTCCGCCACTGACCTCCCAGGAGGTCTTGAGGACCTCCTGGAGGTCGTGGCCGCCACCTGCTCGGTAGCACCTCCAGGCACATCACCAAGAGAGGTCCGGCAGGACCTCCCAGGCTAAGTCCCGTAGGACCTCCTGGTGGTCCTGCCCCTGTGCATCTGAGCTAGTCCCAGGACAATCAGAGCTAGCTCGCACAAGAACACAAGCCAATACCACAACCACGAGGTCAAACAAAGATGAAGCAGACAAATTAAACTTTATATAATAGGACCTTATGGTCAAGCTTGTTAACAAGAGGTCTGCCACTGAGGGCTTACAAAACCAACGAGGACTTACAACTGGCGACAAGGAGCTCTAGGGCTCAAACACCAAAACACGCAGAAGCCATCCAACAAGCACCACAGGCTGTCGGGTGGAGGACGTCCTAGGCATCTTAGTCGTCGAAGAATTCCTCCTCGAAGAGGTCTGCACTGCCCTGCACTTGGTCATCCTCATAATCTGCTTTGACACAGGGCTTAAGCCATGAGTACTTGGAATGTACTCAGCGAGTCACAGAGAGCAAAGATGCAATAATATTCATGCAAGGACTTACCAATGGAGAGCTGTATGGTTAGTTTGTGCAAAGCCAAATTTGACAATAATAGCAATAATAGATTGAAAGGCAAGAAGGTAAAACCATAATACATAATACTTTTGATGTTTTAATAAAAGGTGGTGTGAGCACCAACTCACGGCCACAACCAAAAATTGGGGAGGTCTGATCACACCAAAGGGCTGTGTCCTCACCCAAAACCCACCTGAACACCCATTCCAGAGGTCCGAACCAACCCCGGACCACTACCCGAGCCAACCTTGACCCCTCTCGGAGCCGCCAAGGTCTCTTGAGGCAAAGCCAAAGCATCTCATGGAAGTGTCCAAGGGCACAAGCTTTTGAAACATCTACCCCTTGCACCATTTCAATCGAGCATGTCCATGACCAAGGACTTGGCTATTCGAATAGATCTTTTACTCTGCAGAGGTGTACAACTTTACCCACAATCCACGATCTCTCTAGCGGGATGGGTTCCGGTCACCCTGCTCACTTCCTAAGGTGGCGATCTAGAGAGCGCAAGAAGGCCTTTACAAAGCTTTGAACCGACTAGGGCTGCCCGCTAAGGTTTCGCAATCCCTCCAAAGGTCTAGAAATCCATAGGGTTATGGGGTGCCCCTCTTGCGCCAACGAATCACACGCTCAACCAAAACAGCCCCAAGCCATCTCATTGCTAATTATTCAGCCAGACCATTCCCATAAAATGATCTTGTGGTTGCACTAATTGGCCCATTAAACAGATACAAAGTGAAGTCCTTAATTGTGCTAAGGCAAGACTTCCACAAACCAAAGTGCACAAAGACACCACTACTCACTCCCCGCCTTCTTGCCTTAGCAAAACAATTGTATTAGCCCATGCCGAAAGACCACCCACCCGGCACACAATTTTTTAACCAAGTGGTCTCACACCACGATCGACACACTTAGGCATCCCGCCATAGCTGCTCAACAATGGCACCAACCACACATTTCATAACTTATTAGTCAAGATTATTGGAGATGAAGCATGATACGCTCAAACCACGTTTTCTAAGCGAGGCTATATAAGACCTCGGCCCCATGTTGGCAAATAACAGAGAACGCCAACTAAGTTATCCACCCTAAGGCTCACAAGGTGAATCATGACAACATGATGGAGACAAGGTATAAAGGAGGCATAACGACAAGTAGGTAAGTAACTATAGCCCAAACCATTTTCTTATAAACATAGCCATGCATGATAATTTAAACCGAAATACATTTGCAAAGCTTGGTTCAAGATGATCAAAAGGAGATCTGTGGCTTGCCTTGGTCAAGCAAAGGAGAGCCTTCTGCAAAGAAGAGCGGGTCCAAGATCTCCTCGAACTCGTGATCTACACGTTAGCAAGAGAACCAAATAAGCAAAACCACACTAAGCCAAAGAACAACAAAAGAACCAAAAGGAACTCAAACCAACTCAGCCAAAAGGAAACCAAGAGGCTTAACACCGCCTCAAAGAGCTCTGAGGGAGGGTCTTGCGCAAGGAAGAACCGAGCGAGAGGAGGCAGGAAGGAAGAAATGAGCAAAAGATTACAAAGGCACGCCCTCCCGGGCTAAATATAGCGGGGTTGGTGGTGTGCACCACAAGGAAACCCGAGACGTGTTGGCAATCGGGACTACTTGGGCGAGGGCTTGCCCAAAAGAATTGAAATAAAGTACCTCAGATGGGATCTGCATTTAATGTGACCCGACACCTATTAAATGCGCCTGAGTTCGAGGCAAGAGCAATAATTACAAGGTGAAGAGGGGCGGCAAGTGGGGCCACCAAAAGGGTGCACCATCGGTCAAAGAGGTGGCCCCACCGAAAAGGGTCATTCCCGCCAAAGACCACCGCGAGGTCTGGGCAAGAGGTCTAAGACACTCAAAGGGGAGGTCTGGGACAGAGGTCCAAGGACTCAAGAAGAGGTCCTGGTCAAGAGGTCCTCAAAGCTCACAACGAGGAGGCCACGACACTCGGACCGCACAAGGGAGGTCTAAGGGTCAAGATTTCAAGGGAGGACCTCAACGGTCCGAGATCAAAGGGCGCGAGGAGGTCCCGACGAGTAGATCTCCAAAGGGAGATCTAACGGTCAAGATCTCAAAGGGAGGACCTCAACGGTCCAGATCAATCAAGCGCAGGAGGTCCCCACCAACAGAATATTCAAGATTAGGAGGGTGGTCTTTACGAAAGACCAGCAAGGATCGAGGAGGTGGTCCTTGCAAAGCAGCCAGGGGGAGGTCCTGGGACCAAGGAAAACGCAAGAAGAAAGCAGAGCCGCTCGATCGAAATCCAAGGTCCAGAAGGAAAGGAACGTTCGGACCAAGCGAATGCAGACCAACGAGACTAGGCCATCTAATTAAAATCGGACAAAGAAGGAGGAAAGGG
The DNA here is from genome assembly GCA_036346405.1 of Phyllostachys edulis. Lineage (NCBI taxonomy): Eukaryota > Viridiplantae > Streptophyta > Magnoliopsida > Poales > Poaceae > Phyllostachys > Phyllostachys edulis. The sequence continues at coordinate 42,898,640 of CM070548.1, read as the reverse complement.
GCGTTCGACCAAGCTAACGTGCCCTTAGGATCGGGCCATCCAACCCACATCGGATGGTCCTAAGGTTAAGAAGGCAAGGCCTCAAGCGATACAGCCGCGAGAGTCAAAGATGGGTCCAAGCGCTAAGGAGGTCTTGGGCCTGAGGAGGTCTGGACCTTTGGATCCCACTAAAGGAGAACCTGGACGGCTAAGATCTCCAGAGAGGAGGTCCTAAAGGCCAGATCCTAACAAGGGGAGGTCTGAGCGGCTAGATCTCAACAAGGGGAGGTCTGAGCGGCTAGATCTCAACAAGGGAGGTCTCGGCTAGATCTCAACAAGGGAGGTCTGAGCGGCTAGATCTCGACAAGGGAGGTCTGAGCGGCTAGATCTCGACAAGGGAGGTCTGAGCGGCTAGATCTCGACAAGGGAGGTCTGAGCGGCTAGATCTCGACAAGGGAGGTCTGAGCGGCTAGATCTCGACAAGGGAGGTCTGAGCTAGATCTCGACAAGGGAGGTCTGAGCGGCTAGATCTCAACAAGGGAGGTCTTAAAGGACACGGAGGAGGTCCAGTGGGACACAGTAAAGGTCTCGAGGACAAGGGAGGTCTATTTGAACACAAGGGAGGTCCAAATAGCCACAAGGAGGTCTAGAAAGGTCCCAAAGGGGCACTGGGAGGTCCAGAGGAATTCAGGCGCCCAAGAGAACTCGAGAGGTTCCGAGAGGCGTGAGAGGTCCACAGGAGGTCCAAAAGAAGCAAAGCCAAGCGTGGCTTGAAGAGACCAAAGAGGTTAGAAACACCAACCCGAGCCGGGTTCTTAACAAGAAAACCCGAAACACGGGAGGGGTCCGAACAGAGGGGAAAGATGAGAGAGAGAGAAGGGGAGGTCTGAGTCTCAAAGAGATTCAAGCCAACAAAGGAAGTTAAAAGAAAGACAAAACCCAGGCACACAGGAGGCTGGGGACACAGCAACCCAAGAGCAGCAAAGACACAACAGAGAGCTACAACCGGCAAGAAACACCAACTAAGAGCTTAGTTAAGGTTTGATTAATTCCAATTGATCTCTCCAGATTCAAAAATCTCAGGTTAAGCTTTGGATTCTCAATAAAGCCAAATGGTTACTTTTATTTTGAAAACTTGGCAAGGACTTTAAAAGAAAACGGGACGTTACATTACCTTAGTAGGTGCTGCAGTTTCATGGAAGTCGTGTAAACTGACGATATTGATGAGGTCAACCATGGTAGCTGAACTTGTATGTAACATCCCAATTTTTGAAGTTTCAAAACATTTTTAAGTAGTTTAGTCCCTTGGAAAATTTCACCCAATTTTATTTGATTTAATAAAGCTTAAGGGGTACTTTCAAAGTCAAAACAATTTAATATGATTAATTCGAACATGTAACACCCTGGTTTTCTGAGTCTTTTTGGGAATTTCAAAATAAAAAGAACCATTTGGTTTTGATGAGAGTTCAAAGCTTAACTTGAGATTTTAAAAAGAGCTTTAAATGACTAACTCCAACTTCAACTAATTCGAAGTCTGGTTTTGTTGGAGCTTGTCGGTGTTCTCTGGAGCCCTCTGATGTTCGAGACCTCTTTTCCCCATCTGTGTTGTGTCCTCCCAGGCTCAGCAGACCTCCCCATGTCCATTTGGACCTCCCCTTGTTTATGGAGTACTTGGATAAGTTTGTCATTGTCTTCATAGATGACATTCTAGTGTACTCTAAGAATAAAGAAGAGCATGAGGGGCACCTTCGGTTGGTTTTCGACAAGCTCAGAGACCACCAACTCTATGCCAAATTCAATAAGTGTGATTTTTGGATGAAAAATGTCACCTTTTTGGGCCATGTTATGTCAGCAGCAGGTGTAGCCGTCAACCCTAGCAAGGTCCAAGATGTGTTAAATTGGAAGTCACCTAGATCAGTGCCTTAGGTTAGGAGTTTCCTTGGAATGGCAGGGTACTATCGAAGATTTATTGAAGGCTTTTCAAGAATAAAAAGACCTCTCACTCAGCTGCTGAAGAAGTAAAATAAGTTTGTTTGGACACCAGCCTGTGAGCACAGCTTTCAAGAGTTGAAGAAGCGATTGACCTTCGCCCCGGTGCTGATTTTGCTAGACATCCGAAAGGATTTTGAAGTCTTTTGTGATGCCTCTAGACAGGGTCTTGGTTGTGTTTTGATGCAAGAAGGGAGAGTGGCAGCCTATGCCTCCAGACAGCTAAGCCCCATGAAACCAACTACCCTACTCATGATTTGGAATTGGCTACCGTAGTGCATGCCTTAAAAATTTAGCGCCATTACCTCATTGGTAATCGCTGCGAGGTCTTCACAGACCACAAGAGCTTGAAATATATCTTCACTCAGTCAAACCTTAATCTTAGACAGAGAAGATGGTTGGAGCTCATAAAAGATTATGATCTTGGAATTCACTATCACCTAGACAAGGCAAATGTGGTGGCTGATGCTTTGAGCCAAAAGAGTTATTACAGCACCTTATTGGTCCAAGAAAATCAGCCCAAGTTGTATGAAGAGTTAAGACGTCTAAATTTGGAAACTATCAATCAAGGTTGTGTGCATGCTCTAGAAGTTGAGCCCATAGTCCAAAAGCAGATCCGAGAGAACCAAGCTAGAGATGAAGACCTCCAAGAGATCAAGGAAAACTTAAAAAGAGGAAAGGCTCCTAGTTTTTCAGAAGATGAACATGGAGCTCTATGGTTCGACAACAAACTTTGTGCGCCAGATCACTAAGAAATAAAGCAGCTCATTCTTGAGGAAACCCATGAATCTCCGTACTCCATGTAACATCCCAAATATAGGTTGTGTTTCAAATGTAACCAAACGAGGGTTTGTGTTCAAATGTAACCTAATATGGGTGTGTGTTTCAAATGTAATTAAATGTGTAGAAATTAAAACTTTTCTCACATCTTGAAACTCTTGAACTTTTCTATAATTCTTGTCAAGAGTTGTGGAATTCAAAAACCTAAACCTCCTGTTGACTAAAGTCAACCCCTTAATCAACTTTGGCAAGAATCTGGTATCCAACCTTTGGAAATATTTTTTCTTGGTTCTAGGGATGATGTGTGATGCCTCTGAAAAATTTCATAATTTTTAGAAATTATTTGATAATTTTTGGAGGTAGGTCAAACCAGTTTGACCTTTGGTCAAACCCTAGAACAACCCTTGATGAATTTCTTGAGAAAAATGCAGTGCATAAAAATCTCAAGAAATTTTATGTAAGGTTAATCCTGGAGAGTGGAAACTCTAGTCAAAATTTCAGAATTTTTGGAGTTGGTTTGCTATATCTAGAAATTCTTCCAAACTTAGCCTTCAAAATTAAACTCAAATCTGGGCACTGTTCCTTGTGTCCGTGCCACTTCACGGTTGGTCGAACTCAACCAACTTCCCCGCTCAGCCCGAGCTCCTCCCTCGCATGAAGTCGTGCTCCGTTGGATCAGAATCCAACAGCCATGACCTCCCCGCTCCTTTCATCACCTTCAGATCAAGATCTCGTGGCCACGACCTCCCATCTCTTGTCAGCATCGTGTGCACCACCACGACCTCCCCTCTCCTCTCATCGCCGTCAGATCAAGATCTCGCAGCCACGACCTCCCCTCTCTTTGTAGTGTCGTGCCCAAAGGCCAAGACCTCCCACCTCTCTGTTGTGCGCCGTTGGATCAAAATCCAATGGCCACGACCTCCCTCTCTTGCAAAGGTCGCATGCACCACCCGACCTCTCTATTCACAGCGCCATTGGATCAAAATCCAACAGCCACAACCTCCCCTCTCCTTTCATCACCGTTGGATCAAAATCCAACAGCCACGACCTCCCCTGTCTTTGCAGCGTCACGCGCACCAGCCCGACCTCCCCTCTCTGTTGTGCGTCGTTGGATCAAAATCCAATAGCCATGACCTCCCCTCGATGTTGTGCGTCCTTGGATGTAAATCTAATGGCCACGACTGTGAGGACTCCCAGGTTATCTCCGTAAGACCGAGACTAAGCATGGTCTTAAAGACATAACTCTAGAGCCTCGAGTTAATGGATTCCAACTTAACTCGATCTTAGTGAAAGGCTTAACTACAAAATAGAGCCCCGACGATCATGCGCGCTGCTCCTCTGCGAGCACTACATGATTGTCGGTTCTCCAACAAGTCAAGCACTACACTTAGTGAGTTAAATAGGAAGCCACGAACAGCAGTATGCGATCATATTGGCTCCCAAGATCAGCGACCAATATGCTCATACTCTCATACAACGTTGATCACATCCATACAACGACATACATAGATAGTTTAAACGACGTACACATAATAGTTAAGGTTTACAACTATTACAAGCGCCGATCGCCAAATTCAATTAAAAGTTTTAAGTAGCAGCGAAGCAAGTAAATAAACCAAAAGGTCCAGCATGGTATGCCCCATAACCCATCGGCAACCGACTGGGAGTTAAATGCTAGCATCACTCATTAGCGTCGCCAAGATCGGCGCTAACAAGCTCAACGGGCTCATACACTTCCTCACTTGAAATTGTAGCAACCGGGTTGAGTACAAAGGTACTCGCAAGTCTTACACAAATAAAAATTAGTCATGTTAGAGGTTGTTCCAAAGGATGGCTCATATTGGCTTAGTTTTGCAAAAGAGACGCAACAAATTACAACCTACACATACTAGATTTTTAAGTGCCATTTCAAAATCAGATTTGAAGTAGAAGTAAAGCATATGAATAAGTAATCAATTTAATAACAAATGAATCATACAAATACCAAAGTGGCTGTCCACTTTGATACTACAACAAGCATGAACATCCCATTCATGACAATACCAAGTTATACCACAATTTTAATTCCAAGTCGAACAATAAGCAGCCACAAACTCAAGCGGTCGTCCATAACCATGACACGGCTATTCGAATAGATTTATACCTGCGGGGTGTACTACTTTACCCACACGACTTGATTAGCCCGTAAGCCTCTAGATGCCTCCGAATATAGCATACTTCCTATGGTATGCCGGCCGGGTAAATCAAGATATGGTCATTTTAGCAAGAAGATCCTATTGGGCTAAGTCCATAAAACCACAGGCTCCTAGGCAACATAAGGCGTCACGGTCTATATGCCCTATCGCCCATAAGGAAAACATGGGATTTCATGGTCCCATGCCTTTATAATTTCCACAACCGAGGGACCTAACACAACAAAAGCTTCCCCCTACTTAACCATACGGCACCCATACACCGCGTGTGATAGCACGAATTTTGCTTGAACCGTAGGTACCCAAAGTTCGGTCCTTGATTGTCCAGACAAGCCAACCACTTACCCAAGTCTCGTGCACAAAGGCACCATCACTAACCATCACTTGTCCAGACCAAAAGCTTATTTAAAATGATAAAATTTAACTCATAAAACAGATAATGAAGATCTGAAACAAAAGCATAAATTGAAAGTTGTGTATATCCCATAATTGTCGGGTTATTCTCGACAATCACCATCAAATCCTAGACTTGCATGGCTAAGCAAACACATAACACGTAAATCACACAACTTATCTTAGCATTTCAGTACTGGAATAATTCATGGATAACCACAATGACAAGATAATAGGATGTATCTAACTATTCATCACAAAAATAGCGACATTATCAAAAATAGCATGCAAGCAATTATCATTGCACTAACTTGATAAAACTGGGATCAAATATGATGCAAAAGAAAGTTCAAATGATGCTTACCTTGCTGGTAATTCAGTTTCTCTTCCTCAGTAGCGTATAAGTCAATATCAATAGGCTCGGTATCTATACAAATACAATGCCGAATAAACATCGAGAAATACCAAAAAATTCAAAATACTCAAAAATGCATGATTTTTCTACAGTAGGTAAACCATGATTTTAGATGAATTTAGGTGAAATAATTATTCCATTTGGATTTAGTATGCGAGAGTTATGATGGTTTGAATTTCAGCTTTCGAATGCGTTTTCATTAAATAATTTAATTATGAGGCCAAAATTTATAGAGCAGTAGGGGAACAGAGGGTTATATGGATAAATAGGGAATATTAATACAAGACTAAATCAGTTGAGTTTGCTCCATTTGAGATTTCCATGACTTAGTTTTGAATTTCTAAAGTTATCAGCATATTTCTATTGTAAAAGTAATAAGTTTATGGATCATTTTCCATAATAATACTCTCTGCTACAGAGACAGGGTTGAAACCAATTTTGATATGAAGTTCATCAAGAATGAAAATTACCAGAAGTGGTTTCATTTGTTTTGAAGTTAGGATGAATTTGTTATGTATTTTTAAAGTTAACAACATTTACTAGTATACAAATAATTTAGGTTTTAGATCACCTCCCATCAAATATATTATCTGGGACAGTGATATGTGTGAAACCAATTTCATAATAAAGTTCAGTTAAAATTAAGATCAACAAAATTAGTTTCACTGTTTTTGGAGTTAATATGAATTAGTTATGTATTTTTGAAGTTATACATATTTTTCAATTGTGTAAATAAACAGATTTCAAATTTGCTAATCCATTTATCACTTTTCTTACCGGGCTCTACTCTAGCATGGTCATCGACCAGAGGGCCTCGGGTCACCGTTGACTCGGTCAACACGACCAATCGAGCTACACGTAAAACGTATTCAACCTAATCGCTTTCTTAAACTCAAACGTAATTTCTATTTGAGGTTATTAGGAATACGTTTTCCATATGGGAAAACGATCACTCAAACTCCACTAACCCTAAAGCGGCCATGGACCCGCATGTCATACTGCTGCAGTTCACTTAATACGTTTTAACCACGTTTTCCGACAAAGATCCTCATTAAAGGTTAATCATTTGCATTAAATCCCTAATGACCATCTACAAACAGCTCGCTTGAAAACCCGACAATGGGCTCGCTGGCCAGCGGACCCTCGCCGGCGTTCTCGCCACGGCCACGAGCCAAGGGCGGGTTAGAACCACAATAGCGGCGCGCACCTCACAGTAGTGGTGGCGCGCTACACCGCCCTAGAACGGCGGTGGCCGAGTTGGCGGCGGCGCCACTACGGTGTGCGTGCATGTGCGAGTTTAGCTCGCGGTGTGCAAACAAGCGTCGCGATAAGCTAAGGTAAGGCGTTTGGAAGCTCACCGAGGCTTAGGAGAGACCGGGAAGTTCGGGTGCGGGTTGGCCACGGCAATGGCGGCAATGGCAAGCTCTCGAGGGTGGGGCATTGGGCACAAAACGAAGGACCATGAGTTCTCCGAGGAGGTTAAGGAGGATAAGGAGATGGTGTAAAAGCGATGGATTGGAAATCAGCTTACCCGATCGACAATGGAGGACGAAATAGGGTTCTTAGCCGATAATGGGGAAAATCTCAAATTTCCTAGCTCCTGTCAATAATCCGACAAATTAGTCGAGGGGAAATGTTAGTTAGGCCCTAAGGCACAAAGTGACGCGGAAGAAATTGAGAGGAGCTCACCGGAGACGAAAATGACAAGAAGGGGTCGCCCGGTGCACGCTCCAGAGCTCACCGAGAGCTTGAAGATGAACCCAAAGCTACAAGGCAATCGAAGCACTGTGATTAGCAAAAATGGGTAAGGTAAGGAACACAGATCCGAGGGCTACCACCCGGTCAATGCTTACCGGAGAGGAGAACGAAGGAGAGCTCCTCTTTCCTCAGACCCGAGAGGAAAGATGGGGAAAATGAGAGCGACCAAGGGGTATTAAGCTCGAGAGAAAGGTGGGAGCGGGCGCGTGTAGAGAGCGACTCTGGAGTGGCTCACTTGGGCGTGGGCGTGACAGGCTCAAAGCGCCGAAGGGATTCGCGGCCGCGTGGAGCTCGGCCTCTGCGTGAGCGCCTGCCCGTTGGAGAAGACGACCCTGACAGGTTGGACCGAGGCGACAGCGACTCAAGGCGCGGAAAAGAAACGGGGCGACGTGGCTCAATGTACGCCCTTAGATCGGGATCTAACGGCAGAGATTTAATGTGATGGCTAGAGTTGTTGAAGGGGTGCGACGATCTGGGCCGTCGGATTTAGATCTAACGGCTGCATGCGTCGGTGCACTTAGTGGACTTGGTCGAGTCAGCTCGCCTGGGTCGGACTTGGGTCGGTCCAACAGTACTAGACTAGTTTGACTGAGATTTAAATTGTTTCTCCTACTTTGACCAAGGTGCTAAAAATAGAAATAAATCTCATAAAATTGTGAAATAAATCACAGATGTTCCTGGGAAGGTCTAGTGTCTATAAAAATTATAATATCATACTATTCATGATATAATTTGTATATTATAAATTCAAACTTAAGGTAGGTCATATAATTGTGTTTTGAATTTTAATAGGGTTGAAACCTATCCCAAAAATTTGGGAAAAATTATATTAATTCATTATAATTACCATAGTATTTGAATAAATTATTCCCAGGAGATGTTCATAAGGTTTTGTTCTTGTTTCCTTTTTGGAGTTCCATTTACAACATATGTTTTAATCTCTTTCACAGATTTTCCTAGTGAAATATATAATGTAAATGCTAGAAGTCATGATGCATGCTAATGAGATGCATAATAATTCTCTTTATTAGGCTGAGGATGTGACAACGACCTCCCATCGCGTCGTGCGCAACGGCCACGACCTCCCTCGATGTTGTTCACCCTTGGATGTAGTTCCAACGGCCACGACCTCCCATCGTGTCGTGCGCAATGGCCACGACCTCCCCCTCTATGTTGTGCGCCGTTGGATCAAAATCCAACAGCCACGACCTCCGCTCTATGTTGTGCACCGTTGGATCAAAATCCAACAGCCACGATCTCCCATCGCTTGTCAGAGTCGCTCGCAACGGTCAAGACCTCTCACCTCTGTTCCGCACCATTGGATGCAAATCCAACGGCGACAACCTCCTATCTCCTTTCAGCGTGTGACCTCCCTTATCATTTCGCAACCGTGCGATGGAGATCTAGCGGCCGCGACCTCCCCAATCGAGATCTACTGGTCGCGACCTCCCCCTTTCCTTTCAGACCCCCGATTCTGATCCAAGGGTCACGACCTCCCCCTTTTCTTATCGAATGACCGATATCAGTCACCTGTTCTTCTCCTTCCTCGGTCTCGCGAGCGTGCGCCATGGCAGAGGGAGAGCAGTGCCTTGTCACCTCTCAACAGCTCTTTTGCTGCAAGCATTAAATGCGGGTAAGCCTTCCGCCCCCAAAATCATGTTCAGACCTGCCCCCATCCCCTCTGCGTCCTTGTCCGAGCGGTGGACCGAGCTGTGGGCTAAGCTCACCATGGAGCTTAACCCTAGCTCATTGCCTCTACTCCCTGGCTATAAAAGGTCCCCTTGTTCCTCCTTGGCTTCCTTTAAACACCTTCTCCACTTGCTCTCGGTTTCTTGAGCTCAAAGCACCCGAAGCCACTGCCGCCATTGTTGACCTTGGAGCTCGTCGGTGAAGGCAGTGCCTCAGTGGCTTTTCCTCTCCTCTCTTTGCTCCAGTTTGAGCCTCTCATCTCGGTGGACCTTAACCCTAACTCAATTTAAGTTGCCTTTACAGGAACAAGCTTGAATTGAGTTTTTCTCTTTTTCGGCCGTGGAGCACCATTTTCCCCCTCGCCACCGGTAAGGACCTCCTCCCTTCAATTCCTTGCTCTGGGAGCATCTCCGAGCTATATGGAATCCATCTTGATGACGTGGTCTGGTTAATTTTGCTCAGGCTGCCTCGTCCTCGTTGTCGTCTCCGGGCGCGGTCTTCATCACCGAGTCGTTCACCCTTCCCAGTCCCTCCGCGACCTCTAGGTAACCTCCTGGTAGCCCCTAGGAGCTGGGCACCCACTTGAATGGACTGTTGCAGGGCTTTCCTTCGTGTTTGCTTTTGGTACAGGCGTTCTGCGCCGCTCTCTCGACTAGCCGCTCGTCCACCACATGGTGTGAGTGGTACCGGAGGGTGCGCATTGCTATTGTGCACCCGTAGCTGGCCGTAGCTCGCGTCGCCGTGGCCTGAGTCGCCGGCGGTGACCATTTCTTCATCATCGGTTTCGTTGTTGGACGGAGCGAACAACTGTAGTAGCTCGTTAGGACCGTCCCTTTTCAGATCTGCGGGCGAGATCTCACGGGGCCGTGCGTGTGCACTGTGTTGCATTGATTGTGAGCCGTCCATCTCACGATCGACGGCCCACAGTCGCCGCCACCTTTCGCACACGGGGTTTCCAAACGCGCCGCGCGTGATACAACTCGGGTCGTTGGATTCAAGATCAACGACCCATGTTCATTGGATCTGCGTGGGCGCGAGCGCATTGCCCCATTAATCTTGGGCCGTGCGATGCAAGATCAACGACCCAGATTCGTCCACGTCGTTTCATTTTTAGGAATTCCCGATGGATTTATTTGTAAACTTAAAAAGGTAATAAACTTTGAAAATGCATAACAATTTCATCCTAGCTCCATTTGAGTTGATTCAAATTTTGGTGGCTCTGGTTTGAACTAAACTTTAATCTAAAAATAGTTGTAAGTTTAGTTCGGCTCCAGAAAATGGATTGGTAAATTGGTTTCAAAATTAAATTTAAATGTTACTCTACACGTCAGTCTTGCGAGTACATTTTTGTACTCATTTGCTTTGCTTAATAACTTTGTTGCAGATGAGGTGGAGCCCCAAGGGCCCTACTTTTGTGAGATGTGCTATGGTTGGGACGACTAGCTTGGCGGCCCGGTCAGTTGCCCTGTGGGCTTTAGGCGAACCGTATGGCTTTTGTTTACCGCCATCTTATGGCTTTTGCTTCCGCTGTTTATGAATTTTCTTTTAGTTGAATTTGGACGGTCGGCCCCTTTTGTAATAACTCTCTGTTATGTATGTCTTTGGTTTAATCTTGTTCGTGCTTTGGTTTTATGTCTTGTATGAAATTGATGCATGATTTTGTAAAGGGGTGTGTATACTGCATTTCTGGGAAGTATACATATCTCGAAGACACGGGTTATTTTATTTGTGATGTTAGGGTCAATGGATGACTAAGCATTACAAGCCAAATAAGCTGGGGTCCTCACACTCCATTCATCTAGGGAGTACCAAGATGTACCAAGACATCAAAAAGAAGTATTTGTCACATCCCCAGATTAATAAAGAGAATTACTGTGCATCTCATTAGCATGCATCATTGTTTCTAAGCATTTGCATTATATATTGCACTTGAAAAATCTGAAAAAAAAAGATAAAACCGACACTTCAAAGATTGACTCCAAAAGAAAACAAGAATAAAACCTTATTCACATTTGCTGGAAATAATTTATTCAAATACTAGAACTGGTATAATGAATTAACATAATTTTTCCCAAATTTTTGGGACTGGTTTATACCCTAAGAAAATTCAAAGACAATTTAATGACCTACATTAAGTTTGAATTTAAATTATACACACTATATCTTGAACAGTGAGGTTCAATAATTTTTATGAACACTAGACCTTCCCAGGAACCCCTGTGATTTATTTCACATTTTTAGGAAATTTATTTCTAATTTTAACACTCAGGTCAAAGTGGAAGATCAGTTTTAAATCTCACTCAAACCCTAAACTCAAGTCAAGACTTGTTTGCTCGAGTCTCGACCGAGTCAATCGTGAACCGGCTTGTCCCAACCCCTAATCGCACCAAGACTCGTTCGTCCGATTGGAAATCAACGGCCAAGATTTCGTAACCGTTCAGATCAGTCCAAACTCCCCTTTTAATCTGAGCCATCCAAGTCACGATCTAACGGACCACACTGACCTGGTTGAGCCCAACCCCCTCATTGCACCAACCGCACCACCCTCCGGCTCGCTCTACGTTGAGACGCTGACAGCACGGGCCCGCCTGTAAGGGATGTCTTCCTCCCCGCGCTGGCGATTCGCGTAGAAGCGCCACGCCACGTCGCGGTCAAGCTCTGTATCGCGCCCGGTACGCCGTCAATCCACCACACGAACCAGCCAATCCAAGGCATCGCCACTCAACGCCGTTTCCGTTCTGTCTTTCAGCCGCCCTTAACTAGCCCACAAACCCTAGCAATCTCCTCACTTCTCCTCTATTGACTAAGGGGAGGGAAGCTTGCTCAGGCTCATCTCTTCGGTAAGATCCATGCCTCAAGGATTCTTTGGCTCCTACATTCGTTACCGTCTCCCTTTTTACTAACCTTAGCTCATGTCCTTATTTGTAGCCCTCGGACCACCGAGGTGCCATTGCGAGTTCTAGAGTGCGCACCGAGCGACCCCTTTTTGCCATTTTCGTCTCCGGTGAGCTCCTCTCAATTTCTTTCGCGTCACAATGTGTCTTAGGGTCTAGCTAAGTTTTCCCCTCAACTAATTGCTTGATTGCTTCACAGGAGCGTTTGTATTTCAGGTTAGCCCCATTTTCAGCCGAAAACACTGTTCACCGTCCTATTGCCATCTTGGTAAGCTATTCCTCGATTACCTTCATCCACACCATCTACACCACCCACTGAAGTCATCTCTACCTCCATTTTTCGGTGTTGTTGCCCAGGGAGCTTTCTCCTTTTCTCCTCATGGAGCTTGCCGCCGCCGTCGCCATTACCATGGCCAAACCACCCTCAAGTTCCTTTGGCCTCTCCTTATCCTCAGTAAGCTTTAGTGTACCTTGCCTTAGCTTATGCGCGCACTTGTTTGCACACCGCGGAGCTTAACTTGCACATGCACGTACACCGTGGGGGCGCCGCCGCCCATATCCGGCTCGCCGCCGTTCTAGGACGGTGTAGCCACCGCCACCACTACCAGGAGGTGCGCAAAGCTGTTGTGGTTCCAACCATACCCTTGGCTCGCACTGCCGTGGCCGGGAGCGCCGGTGAAGCTCCGGCGAAGCCAGCACACGTTTTGTCGGATGCTTCGACCGGGACTGTAGCATCATCATTAGGGCTTAATTGCATTGATTAATTATTAATGACTCAATCACTGTCGAAAATTTGGTTTAAACTGAGTAATGGTCTGCCTAGTGCCTATGGCATGCGGGCCCATGGCCGGTTTAGGGTTAGTGTAGAGTTGTGCGATGCGTTTTCCTTTAAGGAAAACGTATTCCCTTATTACTAAAACTAATCCTTGGAAGAAAGGCAGCTCAGCTGCCCTGCCACGTCGCCCCAAAAAAATTCCTCCGTCGGATGCGCGCTGAACGTCCGCGATCACCTCATCGCCTGCGCTTCTGCCGAACGGATGCCTGCGGCCCCGCCAGCTGCCATACCATCGCGAAGCTTCATCGCCTGCGCTACCTTCTTCTCGCGTCTTCTCTCCCGTCCCCCTTTCCTCTTCTCTCCCGCCGCCCTTTCCACGAATCAAGGCCCAAGGTTGCCTCCTGGCCCTCCCCTCGGCGCCTCCCAACCCCATCTTCGCCGCCTCCTCCTTCCTCCACCACCACCTCTCCGCTTCCACGCCCGCGCCCAGCGCCTGGGCCCAGGCGCCTCCCTCTCACACACGCCCGACCAGGCCAGTCAGCCACCGACACGCCTGCCTCTTCATCTCGCCTTCCGCCGCCCGTGCCCCGCCTGCCTTTTCCTCATCGCCGCCTCCTCCTTCCCGTTCCCTCTCCTCCCCTTTCCCTCGCCGCCTCCCAACCCGTCGCGCCGCCTCCTCCTTCCTCCACCACCACCTCTCTCGCCTCGCCCCGCTTCACCGCCGCCCGCCCTCGCCGTGGCGCACCAGCTTGGGCCCAGGGCTCCTCTCTCTCCCTCGCTACTTTTAGTCTGGTGTCTCAGGCTCACTGCAAGACGCCTGTCTTCACCGTCTGCAACTCCAAAGAACGAGTTCGTGCTCATCTCCGACCCGCCACCGCCTCTGCTCCTCGGCCTTCTCTCTTCGCTTCGCTCAGGACGCCAACACCCCAGGTATGTTGAGTTAACATGTAAACCATGCCCAGGTATGTTGGATTACTATCTTGCCATTTTTCCTTTTGTGAATGTAACCAGCACGCTATATGTTGCATGTGACTAGATCTGTTCGCTTGGTTTTCTTTTGCAGCTATTCTTATCCAGGATGCAAATCTTCTACAGGAAATGTAAGGATCCAAACTCCTAACCGATTTTGAGAGCCCAGACATGATTGTCTTATTGATTAGGTTTGTCATCAAATTGTCTTTTGGATATAGATTGTCAGGTCGTATTCTCACATAGACTGTATTTTTAACGATCATGGTGTCCCCTGTATATAGTTGTGTCGCATTTTAGAGGTCATTATCCGGATCGATGGGAATTTTATCCCTTTACATCAATACACATATAAACCATGGACAAGTATGTTTAATTAATATCCTGCCATTTTTCCTTTCATGAATATAGCCATCACACTGTGTTGCATGTGGCTAAATCTTTTCAGTTTGTTTTCTTTTACAGCTATGATTATTCAAGATACAGGTCCTCTACAGGAAAAGTTAAAAATCGAACTCATCTTTATATATATTCCGTTAACGTAACTGCTGTATCTGTCAATTATTAGGAATACATGAACACTTCCATTAAATAGTTCGTTTAGCTCTCTTATGTGTCCTTCTATAACCGACCGTATAATAATACATTGCCTTTTTATATCGCTGCCTAATTTCTGCATTGTAGGTGCGTATCTATCTCTATCTCCGTTTTTACATGCTTCCGTGTAGTTATCTTTGTATAGATACACTTGGTTTTCTTTTGCAGCTATTCTTATTCAGGATGCAAATCTTCTACAGGAAATGTAATGATCCAAACTCCTAACCGATTTCGAGAGCCCATACATGATTGTCTTACTGATTAGACTTGCCATCAATTTGTCTTTTGGATAGAGATTGTAAGGTCATATTCTCACATAGACTGTATTTTTAACGATCATGGTGTCCCCTGTATATAGTTGTGCCGCATTTTTAGAAGTTGTTATCTGGATCTGATGGGAATTTTTATCCCCTTTACATCAGTACACATATAAACCATGGACAAGTATGTTTAGTTAATATCCTACCATTTTTCCTTTCATGAATATAGCTAGCACAGTGTGTTGCATGTGGCTAGATCTTTTCAATTTGTTTTCTTTTACAGCTATGATTATTCGAGGTACAGGTCCTCTACAGGAAAAGTAAAAAATTTAACTCATCTTTATATATATTCCGTTAACGTAACTGCTGTATCTGTTAGTTATTAGGAATACATCAACACTTCCATTAAATAGTTCGTTTAGCTCTCTTATGTGTCCTTCTATAACCGACCGTATAACAATATGTTGCCTCTTTATGTCGCTACCTAATTTCTGCATTGTAGATGCGTATCTATCTCTATCTCCATAACTACATGCTTCCGTGTAGTTATCTTTGTATAGATATTATTACTGTACTTCCTGTGTCTGTCATATATCTGGATCTGATGGGAATTTTTATCCCCTTTACATCAGTACACATACAAACCATGGACAAGTATGTTTAATTAATATCCTACCATTTTTCCTTTCATGAATATAGCCAACACACTGTTGCATGTGTCTAAATCTTTTCAGTTTGTTTTCTTTTACAGCTATGATTATTCAAAATACATGTCCTCTATAGGAAAAGTAAAAAATCGAACTCATCTTTATATATATTCCACTAACGTAACTGCTGTATCTGTTAGTTATTAGGAATACATGAACGCTTCCATTAAATAGTTTGTTTAGCTCTCTTATGTGTCCTTCTATAACCGACCGTAGAATAATATACTGCCTTTTTATGTCGCTGCCTAATTTCTGCATTGTAGATACGTATCTATCTCTATCTCCATTTTTACATGCTTCCGAGTTATCTTTGTATAGATATTATTACCGTACTTGCCGTGTCTGTCATATATCTGGGATAGATATACGCTTCCATTGGATGCTGCAGTTAGGTACTATCAGTTGATGCTCAGAAAAAGGAAATAAAAATTATGTACTTCTATAACCAATCACACAATAATACATACCCATTTATGTAACTGTATGATTTCTGCAAAATAACTGCATGGCTGTCCTTGTGACCATTTTTTTGATCACCGATCAAGATTTCACACCCACCAGAACTATCCCTATTTCTTAGCACATTTTAAGCAAAGTGTGCCACAGACAAACCTGCAGTAGTATTAAAAATCCGAAATGTCCCTAGCTACTTCATATATTTTAGTGCCTCTTACCTACTTTTATGTTCAGCAGATTGCTATCATTTCAACAACTCCTCTTCAATTATTTACTAACTGATTGTAAAAGCTTTACTCTTCGGCAGTATAAAAGATTGGCATGTGCGTTATTTTTTCCTTACCATGCTTTTTCACTTTCATAGAGTATTGTTGTTTCGTATTCTTCTTTTTTAAACAGTGGATATTGTTAGTTCCTCAAAGTGAGCTTAGCTTGAGCTTCAACAAAACAAAGTGATTGCCTTACCACTCCGAGAAGACATTTCTTATTTTTTTTCCTAAATTTGTTGCTCTGCTGCCTATGAATCCTCCATGTATTCTTTGTTTCATTGTTTTTCACCTCATACGTCTTTTGTAGATTTCCTATCAATGGGATATTGGGATATATTTTTCGTTTCTATTATATTGCTTATCTTACATCTCCCGTTGTTTCCGTTTTTTCTAGATCGATTATGGCTGCTTTCGCATTCCTGCAATTGTTTGCCAGCCAGGTGCCCTGTTACCGTTTATTGATTTTGTTACGTCCGAAGCTTGAGTTCCGAGATCACTTGATGTTCTCGCGATCTTCGCGGCTTGATTGACTTTGTGGTTTTAGGCAGAGTCCTCCGCTCCGTCTTCTTCGTAGTTCGCCAACGTTTCCCTTTTTTCACTGACGCTCATTTCTATATTATTTCGTCGCTGCCACTCAACGCTTTTGCAGGTTATCTATCTTATGCTCTTCTTGCCATCTGATACCTATGATGTACCCGTGATTATCTATTCTTCAACAGAATGCTCCGTTTCTGAAAAGATCAGCGCAGTAAATATCATGTTATTAGCTTAGTCGTTCCCTCTCTTCTGATGATTATCCTTAGTTTCACGTCACGTTCTTTATCATATTTCTAATTTAGTATTAGGCTACTCCGCATCTTTTTTCCCGTAATATCTTTATTGCTATCTGTCAGATGCGCTCTGTATCCATCTTATGATCATCTTTTCGTGCTTTTACAGTGTATGCTACATGCTACCATATTACTGTCTTTATATAAATTCCGTTAACACACCTACTGCATCTGCCATATATTAGAAATATATATACGCTTCCATTGGATAGTGCATTCCGGATGATGATTTTCTCCAGCTTGATCATGTCAAGTTGGTTGGTACCAACAAGAAACTATCAGTAAATACTGTAATTGCTGCATTGTTTTGTATTATCTTTTTATATACATCATTCTTCTAAATTTAAATGAAAGATCAATTATTGACTATGAACTTTCTCTGCTGGTTTAACTTCTCTTTAGATGTTGCCACTTGCCAGTTTGTAAGAAGTGTTAAAACTTCACACTAAGCTTTTTGCTTGAATTCTCATCAGATTTTTTTATTGGTAGGGGCCAAATAGAGGCAAAAAACATCTCATCCAGAACAAAGACATTACAGCATGATCCCCTAGCTCTTCCAGAGTCGTCAGATTTAAAAGGTAAATTTAGTTTCCCAAATCCCACCACCACTTCCACTTCTTATCAGTTGATAGATCCTACAATAGCATGGATAATGGCGCAGATGCCGATGTTTCCCAAATTCCAGTTGCATGAAGTGGTGAGTTACATCAGGCTCTTGGTGAAATTTAAGCATGCGGAGGATCGAGCAAAAGCGTTGTTCATCCAGATACATCTCGATTCACAATACTTGAACAAAGACTATCTTTGTTTCAGAGATGTAAATATAAAAGGTATGCTATCTTAATTTTGTGATCGTAACCCAATGAGTGGTACTTTGTTTCTCTTCATGTAACCCCAATACAATTTGTTAAATCAATCTGAAAAACGTATGGGTCAAATTATCGCTACATCGGTAGTGAATTCCACCAGAGAAGTCGTTAGCTAATGATTCAGTACAACCGAACAAGCACCTCGAGCACTCACCATGTTGCTTTAGAAGATCTGATCCGAAAGGTTTATTAGTTTTGACCCTATTTCTCACTATAGCATTTATATATCTTTCTAGTGAACCTCAAAAAGGACTTTTCTGCTTTCTATGTCGATAATTTCAAGGATATCCATGTTTCACAAGTTAGTGCTGATTCTTAAACTGTTGGTGCAATTGAGGATTATCCTAAGAAATCTGAACCCACAGGTGTGGGAATACGTGAACCGACATCCTAAGATACTTCCAATACTGCTTCCAAAGATGTGATAGCAGAATGTTAGTTTATACCTTCCATCCAACAACAATATTTCAAAAGCTGCTCCTTACATTTAAGTTTGACCATTTTGCTTACAACGTTATCTTTTATGCAGACAATACAGCGTCAGCTTTTATACTTATACGGTAAGGTGTAGCAACTCTTTTGTTCTATTTTTATTATACAAATCATTTCGTCACTTTCTTGCACTTCATGTCGATGCTACAGATAATAGCTAACTACTGCTTTACATACAGCTTTTAAGGCCGCCGCAACAATCGCTTCTTCCCAAGAACAGATTGTGCTTAACAACTTGTGCTTTTATCCACCCATTTTAACAATGTGAGAATTGTACATTATAGCACGCATCTGAACTGAGTTGCTACTCCTGCAAACCCTACTTTGTAAACACTTTCAGCACACCTAGGTCCATAAGTGACTTTAGTTTTTTTGTACATATACTTACACTACTTCCTTGCTCTGTTTTGTAAACGTACTACTTCCTTGCTCTGTTTTATAAACATTTATAACTCACTTAAATCCATCACTGACTGCAATTTATATATACAGATCTTTTCATCGATCCCTTGCACTTCATGTCGATGCTGCAAATAATACCCATTTAGTTAATTAAAAAGATACTACATTTAACTACATAGCTACACTACATACTGTATGATCTATTTAATATAACTCAGTTTCATCTCACTCCTAAATAATCAGCCAATTCATTACCGCCCGCGCCATATGGCGCGGGTGAACTTCTAGTAGCTTTAATAGAAGGTGCGTATTGGTAATTGGAAAGCGTATTTTCTAGAATACGTCTTCATTCTCGGCTGGGCTGGGTCAATATTGACTAAGTCAACCCTTGACCTGGGTCCCGCTGGTCAGTGACCGCAGCTAGAATAGATCCCGGTAAGAAAAATAATAAACAGCTTAGAAAATCCGAAAATGAATTATTTGCACACTATAAAATATGTATAACTTTAAAAATACATAACTAATTCATATTAACTCCAAAGTGGATGAAACCACTTCTGATAATTTTCATTTTTAATAAAAATTTTAGAAAAATTGGTTTCAAACATGTCTCTATAGCAGAGAGTTTATTGTGGAGATTGATCCATTAACACTATTATTTTTACAAAAGGAAATGCTGATAACTTTAGAAATTCATAATTAAATCATGAAAACTCCAAATAAGGCAAACTCAACTGTTTTAGTCTTGTATTAATATTCTCTATTTATCCATATAATCCTTTGTCCCACTACTGTTCTACAAATTTTACCCGAATAATTAAATTAAGTGAACAGTAACCGAAGTGAATTAATCTGGAATTTCCTGAAAACTGATTTTCAAACCTTAATAACTCTCACATACTAAGTCCAAATGGAATAATTCTTTCACCTAAATTCATCTAAAATCATGATTTAGCTACTGTAGAAAAATCATGCATTTTCAAGCATTTTGAATTTTTGGGTATTTCTCGATGTTTATTCGGTATTGTATTTATATAGATTCCGAGCCTATCGATATTGACCTATACGCTACTGAGGGAGAGCAACTAAGCTAACAGCAAGTCAAGCATCATTTGAACTTTCTTTTGCATCATATTTGATCCCAGTTTTGTTAAGTTAGTGCAAGGATAATTGCTTGCATGCTATTTTGAGAATGTTGCTATTTTTGTAATTTGTATACTAGTTATCTCCTATTCATTGAGGTTATCCTTGAATTATTCCAGCACCACATGCTTAAGTTAGAATGATTGAAATATATTGTTCGGGTTTGCTTAGCCATGCAAGTCTAGAAACGGTAGTTGATTGTCGGGAATAACCCGATAATTATGGGATAAACACAACTATCATTATGTACTTTTGTTTCAGATCTTCGTATTTATTTTATGAGTTAAATTTTGTCATTTTAAATGAGCTTTTGGTCTGGACAAGTGATGGTTAGTGATGGTGCCCTTGTGCACGAGACTTGGGTAAGTGTTGGACTTGTTTGGACAATTAAGGACCGAACTTTGGTAACATATTTGATTCAAGTAAAACTCGTGCTTCCACGCGCGGTGTATGGGCACTGCTTGGTTAAGTAAGGGGGTTGGTGTTGTAAGTTGATGACTGGTGGTGTGAGGACGTATATGTGTTCTATCGCATATATGTTTCGTAGGGTGCCGATTGCAATTCTATAATGTGCGAATGAGCACTAATTAAACCTTGTTAATTGGGTCGGTATTGTAACATCCCCAAATTAATTAATGATAATTAGTATGCATCTTATCAGCATGCATCATTTATTGCACTAGGAAAATCTCAAACAAAGTTTAAACATACAACTTAGAGTTAAGTTCCAGAAGAAAACAAGAACAAAAACTTACGTTTATCCTCTAGAAACAATTTATTCAAATACTAGAATATTTATCATGAATAAATACAATTTTTCACAAATTTTTGGAACTCAATTTGACCCAAAGAAATTTCAAACTCAAATCAATAACCTATTCCTAGTTTGAATTTAAACTAAGCAAATAAATCATGAACAGTAATGTTTAATAATTTTTATGAACACTAGGATGTCCCAGGTGTCCCTCTGATTTATTTCAGATTTTTTAGAAATTTATTTCTATTTTTAAAGCCTTGGTCAAATCTGTTAATAATTAGTCAAACTAAATTCAAACCTCGGGCTGAGCACTGTTGCACCGACCCCAGCCACCCTCTATTTGACCGACTCGGACCACACCCCTCTCTCTTGACTCAGCTGGGCCAGCTAGCGCGTGGACCGTTCAATCCAGATCAGACGATCTAGAACCTCAGTCCGATCGGCACCGACCGAACCAGTCACTGTTCATACAGCTCGAGCCTAGCTATGTTTCGAACCGCTCACACATGACTCGGTTGAACCCAGTCACCGCTGAACCACTCTGTGCCGCTGACGCGCCGGGCCCAAGCGTTAGGGCCATCTTCTTCCTCAGGTAGAGGCAGCGCTCCACGCGACGCCCACACTCTGCCACAGGCTCCGTCCGGGCGAGCGACACCGTTCCCCCACAACCCACGTCAGCCTATCCCAGGGCAAGACTATTTCACACCACTTCTTCCTCCGTCCGTAGTCCCGCACAAAACCACCGCATTGCCTCCTCTCTCCCTCACTTCTCTTTCCGGTCGTGGGAGAGAAGGAAGCAAAGCTCCCTCTGTAACACCCTGGCTATTCGGAAGCCAAAATGCTACATAAAGGACTAACATACAACAATACCGCGGAAGAACTTTAACAATAACTCATCAACTAACATATAAGGATCAACATCTTTTAAAACCTAAGCAGGAATTAAAACTGAATCCAACAACAGTTCACAAATACCAATTATTTAAGTCTGCTGAATCCACTACGATAATCATACCAAACGAATGATCATGGAACATAAGCAGTTAATTAAACAACCTTAACATAGAGAAAGATATCAACCAACATCAAACTCCATTATATTACAGTCCATCACTTAACGAATGAAAGACAGAATCAAGTTCTATTATTGAAACTGGTGTAAGGTGAAATGAATAAGTAGTGCGTGTCTACTCCTCCCAAGAGAATCATCACCAACGATCACCTAAAAATAAATAAACAAAGCAAGAATGAGTCTCGAGACTCAAAGAAGTACATGGATAGTGGGCATACCACAAATATGAAAAAGACAACTTCATTAAAGAATTTGAACGCACCTTCTAATGAATACATGAATGCATGGAATTAATGGAATTAATGAAAAGAATGGACTGCACACATGCTTATACCGGTATAGCTAGTGACACACCCGTCGGTGTTCACTTAAGCCCGTATTTAACAAAATACGGGGATCCAAATCCCGTATGAAGAACGTTTCATACGGGTGTCTAAATCTGCCCACATTGGAATGGTGGGTCTTAGGTGCCCATATTGGAATTGATGGGCCTTTATAATCCACTCCCGTGGATGAAACATGAATAATGATGCATGAACTGAAGTATGAATTATGAAAGACATATATGTATACCCATGGTATAACACATAAGAAAGGGACATAAACTTGAATATTCTCATGGATCTTAGGAAAACACAATACAAACATCAAGCATGCATCATTCACCAAACATAGGAACATCAAAGTACTTGCCTTAACTGTGAGACGAAAAGATGACGACAGTACAGCTTTCAACCCTGGTGCTCACCAACACCCTTGGAGACACGCGTGCCCGCTGATGTCGTCCGCTAGATGCTCCTCTCCTCTTCTTCTCCTCTCTTCCTCCACCTTTCTCCTTAGCCGACAGCAATGGGAGAGCACCACCAAGAGGGGGCAACGGAGTGCAAGGAAGAGGGCATGCACTACAGCAGCACTGTAGCGGCGGTGGGAGGACTGTAGCAGTGCGTGCTACCATGTGGGCTAGGGTTTCTCCCTCCTTTTAATAGTGGCCGGCCCCTCATGGGCCTTTTGGGCCAAAGCCCGAAGCTCAGGTTGCCAAAGAAATGCAGATTTCCCCTCCTCTAAAGTCTAATTTCTCTTTTCATTGCTTCCTTCATTAGACTAAGTTGGAGTATTATAGTAAAACCCTTTTTTTGTTTACTCTCCTTCCTTAGAAACATTCGGGGTATTATATTCTACCCCCCTTAACAGGATTCGACCCCGAATCTACTCACCGATCTACCCAAAAGAAAACGGCGTCTGGAAATTAACAACGATTAACACGTACCAGACATGAACAAATCTGGGTATTGCTCGCGCATGCGAGACTCTAGCTTCCAAGTGGCCTCTCTCTCGGACTGATGAGACCACAACACAAAGACGTAGAACGACGTCTGTCCTAACACTCATCCCGACATTTCCAGGTACACTCATCGGAAGAGAATCGAAGGTAAGATCCTACTCGATGGTCCACAACGTTAACGAATATTCAAACTCTGGATCTCCTGGTACTCACTCGGCACCATAACATATCAAAGTTATGCGTTCACCGTAGGGACCCGAAACGGTCCTAGCGATACGCTAACTAGCGAAAACAACCCAATGTACCTTGGGCTAAGCTCCCCATTGGTACCGAACCACACAATATGCACATAGTACACGAAACTCTTGTTCCACCTCTCAATCAAACTCTTCACCGTAACAAGGATCACCTCCTTTAACCAGGGACACACAACAGAACTCTCTTTAAACAAACTCTTTTACCGACAAAACCCATATGAAAATGAAGGATTCACATCGCAACCATGCGTTACCAGCTCGGTACTAAAAGAGTTAAATCCAGAATCGGAAATTCATCACAAAAACCTTTCCACTTTCTAAGTGGCAGTTTGTGAATAAACGTCACGAAAGCCAAAGGAGAAATCACTTGAATGCCCAAATCAGAAATTTATTTTATTCTTTCTGAACTGATAAGAACCACACATGCTAACATAAAGTCAAGCTCAACTTGCGAAAGACATCTGTCATAAACACATAGCTCAAATAAGAATCAAGAAAACGTGTTACTACTCGAGGAAGCATCAATTTCTCAGTTTCTCTTTTAGGAATAAAATTTCTCTCAAACTTTGGAATTCCAATTCATCGCATACCACACTAACTCATCTCTTAACTTGGCATTCTCAACACTATGCTCAAGCCGAAATACATCATCCACACCTCTCAGATAGAGGCTCTAACAACTCCACGTAAACATTCTCTCGACAACTCCTCTACCGACGGAATTAATTTGACAGATGACTCCCAATGTATCCCAAAATAGATCTCACACGCAATCACATCACCTCAATCTTTTAAGAATAAACAACTCGAATCCTCAAGACACACATTCATATACTTCATCAAAGGGTTCTATCAATGATCATCCCATTATTCGAATCCACCCTTATTCTACTTCCTCTACACAAAATCATTGGGCGACCAAAGTTCTAGCATAAAAAAATGCAAAGCCCAATTTTAACCTCCAAGACCCTACAACAAACTTCTCATATAGAAGATAGGGAAAACCTCAGATTAAATCCTAAAATTATCACAATCCAAACATACTCGCAAGATTAACATCAACATAGAAACATTTTCTAATTCCAATTATCTTTATAAAGAGTCTAACTCTTAGAGATTTATTTACTAAGTCCAAGTCATTCCTGACAATAATCCAACAATCTCGGCTATCTCATTAATCGCTTTAACGATTAGATTACTTTGCTAATCTTACTCTCATTACAACACCATCATAATTCATCTACACAACCGTGCAAGGTACCCAATCACGACACTCTAATACATCGATCAAGATTCCCCATCCTTTCGAAAATTCTAATGTTCCACCTGAAGTGAACAAAAGATATTGGATCACAAATCTCTATAGGTTCTAATGGTTAAAACAATGCAAACAGTTTAGCCTCAAAGACAAATATTCTGTATAAATATAATTCTCTTCAAGAATTATACCCGAAATCAGTTCATCCTCCAATGCTCCTCGAATAACTTACAACCCAAGGTCTCGTAACAACAATTAATAACCACTTCGAAAGACCCCTGTGAGATGAATCGGTGGATCCTTCCTCAAAAGAAAAGGCAAATGAAGACAAGCACGTCAAGTAAACACAGACCAAGGAAAAAGTCACTTAGGCAAAGAACTCGAAAAACATAAGGGAAAGTCAACAGTTGAGGGCATAAGTCCCACAAGAATAGAATTCCAAACCTCAACCAATAAGAACAGAACCTTGCTTTCTGAAACTGGAGTAACTCTTATGCGGCCAAACAACAAGGTTAAGCACGCTTCAGATAAACTGCGAGTTACAAAATTTGAATCCACCCTCAAATACTTCTACTACACTCTTTCAATTAGGAAAGAAACAACTTTCTTTGAATACAACCTTACTTGCCAACTGAAACAAATGAGTCTTTAAAATCAAATCACTTGAATAAACTAAGAACCAATAGAACTCTACAATACATTGCTTTACTCAACAAATTTCAACTACCACAAAACTCTTGAACTCCAAAAGATTACGAATTCAAAAACTTGAATTATCTTCATTTAAGAGACATCACGAAAGGCGGTCACATTTCACTCTCTATAAAAGGATCAATATCACCCTCACATTCTTGTCTATTTTATTAACATACCTTAATATCCCGACAAAAAATTTTCCAAAAGAAATACAACAATCGTGACATACTATTTCCATCATCACAGTAGGATTGCAATAATCACTTGCTCTAGAAAAACAAACCTAGTGCTCAAGCCACAATGTCAAAACAGAACTCATTAACAAGATCATACTAGAACATGACCATCTCATAAAAGTACACCAATATGAATTTCTTATTAGATTTCATCCATTTAACTCTTACTGACGCTCAACGCCAAAATAGTACACACTAAAAGCTCTATAGCCACACATGGGTACAATCATGATGCTACCTCTATTTGCAAACTCCACAACAGTTAAGAGGATATATTCAACATTCTACCTTATGTTCAGTAATTAGAATGAAAGGTCTTTAACTTCAATAATATAGGATACATAAGACAAGGTTTCACAAGGTGATACATCATCGTTCATCTAGTCATTTAAACATGTTTCAATAATTTTTTTTAGCATGGCAAGAATTAGGTAAAGCTATCATTCAATAAGATCATCAAGATCCAAAATAGGAGATGATTCCAGATTAATATTTATCAAGGCAACATTCAACACCTCATTATCTTAACCCTTACTAGCGGTTAGAATAACCGAAAGAGGACCTAGATTCCAATTCATCTAACAAATTTAGTAGATTACTTGATCGTAAAGATCAAACCGGTTCAACAACATTTCCACACTTCTTAACAACAATAGGTTCTTGAACAGATATGGACAAACTCTTATCTAAATTTTCATCATGTACCCAATACAACGACATTTCACATTAATCAATTTCACTTCCATGGATACTAGTTAAGAATAAACCGCTTGCACAAAGCTAATAACCCAATCTGATAACTCTTACCACAACAATTAGTTCATTTAATTAACACCTCTTACTTAAGCATGACAAGACATCACTTAAAGATTTTAACACAATCTCTCAGAAAAAGAGGTATTAAATTTCAACACTTGAAATAATCCAAAAGAAATACATAAAGCCAAAGCTTTCACATGTTAAAGAACTTGCAACAGAAAACTTTCAGTATCAAGAATAAATGATTCACATTGTCCAATAAGAAGGGCAGAACTCCCAAGAAAAGATAAATTTTGCCGATAACCAACGTTCCCAAGAAACAACATTAGGCCAGTAGTCAGGAGAACAAGTAGTCCATTTAAGGAACCAAGAAAGTCCAACGAAAACTCATCAGAAGAAATGTAGAACACTAACTCAAGAAAACTTCATCAACCACAACTAATACCAGAACTGACCACATTCAGGATCAAGGAAGAGAATAATAAAACTCACCCTCAACACTCAACTATGGTATTCGGGGTAGTTACTACTCTATTCTTTTACCACGAACGGTGGTGTAACCTGACAAAACCCAGGGCCACCACCACGACCTCAACCTCTCAACATCACCCATAGCCAATAATCAATTATGAATATAGAATATCATCTCATAACAATCACATAACAAATTCATAGGTATAGAAGATCATATCATAGAGTAACAAGGCAACATAACGAAAACGGAAACACATTGCTTGAACCATCCCATCCTACTGTGCATCGGTGTGTCAAGTTTTAGGTTAATTAACCATTAACAAATTTTAGAATATCGGGTTATTTAAGTTGCTAACTTATTCACCATGGATCTAAAGCCCGCTCTGATACCAACTGTAACACCCTGGCTATTCGGAAGCCAAAATGCTACTTAAAGGACTAACCTACAACAATACTGCGGAAGAACTTTAACAATAACTCATCAACTAACATATAAGGATCAACATCTTTCAAAACCTAAGTAGGAATTAAAACTGAATCCAACAACAGTTCACAAATTCCAATTATTTAAGTCTACTGAATCCACTAAGATAATCATACCAAACGAATGATTATGGAACATAAGCAGTTAATTAAACAACCTTAACATAGAGAAAGATATCAACCAACATCAAACTCCATTATATTATAGTCCATCACTTAACGAATGAAAGACATAATCAAGTTCTATTATTGAAACCGTGTAAGGTGAAATGAATGAGTAGTGCGTGTCTACTCCTCCCAAGAGAATCATCACCAACGATCACCTAAAAATAAATAAACAAAGCAAGAATGAGTCTGAGACTCAGAAGTACATGGATAGTGGGCATACCACAAATATGAAAAAGACAACTTCATTAAAGAATTTGAACGCATTACATCTGAATGAATACATGAATGCATGGAATGAATGGAATTAATGAAAAGAATGGATCGCACACATGCTTATACCGTATAGCTAGTAACACACCGGTGTTCAATTAAAGCCCGTATTTAACAAAATACGGATCCAAATCCCGTATGAAGAACGTTTCATACGGGTGTCCAAATCTGCCCACATTAGAATGGTGGGTCTTACGTGCCCATACTGGAATTGATGGGTCTTTATAATCCACTCTCGTGGATGAAACATGAATAATGATGCATGAACTGAAGTATGAATTATGAAAGACATCATATGTATACCCATGGTATAACACATAAGAAAGGGACATAAACTTGAATATTCTCATGGATCTTAGGAAAACGCAATACAAACATCAAGCATGCATCATTCACCAAACATAGGAACATCAAAGTACTTGCCTTAACCGTGAGACGAAAAGATGACGACAGTACAACTTTCAACCCTGGTGCTCACCAACACCCTTGCAGACACGCGTGCCCGCTGATTTCCCCCGCTAGATGCTCCTCTCCTGTTCTTCCTCTCTCCCTCCACCTTTCTCCTTGGCCGATAGCAATGGGAAAACACCACCAAGAGGGGGCAACGGAGTGCAAGGAGGAGGGCATGCACTATAGCAGCACTGTAGCGGCGGTGGGAGGACTGTAGCAGTGCGTGCTACCGTGTGGACTAGGGTTTCTCCCTCCTTTTAATATTGGCCGGCCCCTCATGGGCCTCCTAGGCCAAAGCCCGAAGCCCAGGTTGCCAAAGAATTGCAGATTTCCCCTCCTCTAAAGTCTAATTTCTCTTTTCACTGCTTCCTTCATTAGACTAAGTTGGAGTATTACAGAAAAACCTTTTTTTTGTTTACTCTCCTTCCTTAGAAACATTCGGGGTATTATACCCTCTCCCGCCCTGGTAAGCGCCGCCACGACAGTGCGTTCTCTTCCTCCTTTGGCATCATTTCCATTTTTGCTAACTCGAGCTCCTCTTTCGCGTTGTAGCGCTCTAGGCGTCGACGTGTCCTCTTTGGCTCTGGTGTGTGCTCTGTGGAGCTCCACCGCGTCCCTATCGTCTCCGGTGAGCCTCAGACCCTCTACCCATGTCTAGGAGCTCCGCGTTATCCCGTTGAGTGTCCCCACCAATTTAATTGGTCTATAGTGCAGGAAATCGCCCCCATGGCCATCGTCTTCCTCGGCTCCGACCGAGCTCCGCTTTGAGCAGATTCGGCATCTCCGTGAGTCACCTCGCTATCCAATTCATCCATTAGGTTCTTGATGTCATCATTTTTCCTCCTCTGAGCTCTCTACCCCTTCTCATTGCCTGTCCAAGCATGTCGCCATGAAGCTCCATTGCCGCGCCGCCACCATCCATGTCCCGGCCGCCGCAGTGCCTCTCCGCCTTAATGGAGCTCGGATTCATGTTCATGGTGGCGAGGCGACAATGATGCACTCATCCCCAAGCCTTCTCGACCTCTGGAGCAGCCAGACCGCGAGAGCCGCCCTTCGTCTCCGCCTCCGGCCACCGCACGCTCGTCTCTGGTGACCATCGGGCCTCGCGCCACCCTAGGTGAGTTCACTGGAGCCTTGCACATCCGCTTGTGTGTAAGGACCCAGAATATTGGGATTTATGTCGAATTAAGAATCATACTTAAAGCATAAGTCTTAATCAAGAACAACCGGTCCTTAATTAAAAATTATACTAGAAGCATAATTCTTAACAAGTTACAAATCCAACATTCAGGTTCCCGGATATGTGTCTCATGTTAGCTCCCAGAATCAGCTGCTAACATGCACATATCCTTACAACATTATATCACAAGCATACACGAGTAGAATATACACATCGGTAAAATTTTACAGCGGAAACTTTTTGTAAACGAGAAACAGAAAATGAAATAATGATATAAACATTCCAGTGGAGCACCACAACCCAAGGGCAACTTGATTGGGATTAAAGCCGAAGAACCAACGCAATCGTCTCAACTTGAAATATTAATTAGAATGTCTTCACCTGCAACAAGTGGACAATTTCCACTGAGTACAGAAGGTACTCAGCAAGACTTACATAAACTATTAAAATAAAGTGTTTGATAGAGCCTACACAAAGGATTAGAATTGATACATGCATAAGGTTAACAACAGGAAGGCTATAGTGGTTAAATTTGCATAAAGCAATACATCTTAACCTACAATTGCTAAATTTTAACAAAGCGATTTAGCAAAT
Organism: Phyllostachys edulis; assembly: GCA_036346405.1. NCBI lineage: Eukaryota > Viridiplantae > Streptophyta > Magnoliopsida > Poales > Poaceae > Phyllostachys > Phyllostachys edulis. The sequence goes on along the minus strand of CM070548.1, from coordinate 42,868,846 downwards.
CAATTTGGACTAAAACAGTAATTAAATGAAGAATAATCATAAACAATAACCAATAATGAAGTGTTGTTACACCACCAACACACCAGTACATACTTAACCATTGAAGCGAAATCCCATCCACCAAATAAAATTGGAATGCCAAATCTATACAAAGCGCTAATCAAATTCAAGCATTGTCCGTAACCGTGGACACGGCTATTCGAATAGTTTTAAACCCTGCAGGGGTGTACATCTTTACCCACATGACTTAGTTAGCCCGTAAGCCATCTAGAATAATAGCACACTGCCTTTGGTATGCCGGCCGGGTAAACTAAGATTTGGTATTTTTCAACAAGTTGACACTATTGAGTTGGACAACCCATGTGAGACAGATCCCGCTTAAACAACGACTGACAGTATCTGCTCAACCGGGGTCCACATGTTGTGCCGGGAATGCCGACCCAGTCAAAGAAATGCGAACTGTGCTCACTACACATATTAGACCGCAGTCGGGGCCCTGAAGGTACGTACATGCGATGGAACACATATACACCCTCACCCTTCTAAGAACATCTGATATTGATATAAAATTCACATGGCATAAGACACAGCCCGAAGATATAAGCATCTATGCCATATGAGATCAATACACATGTCCTTACTCTCCTGTTTCCAACTCAATAACATTAACCATTTACTTAACCAAATAGTGCCCATACACCGCGTGTGGAAGTACGTTGGGGCTTGAATCATCCAGCCGATGTTCAGTCCTTAATCAACCTAGACAAGACAACCACATTTCCCAATTCTCGTGCACTACGGCACCACCACTAGCATCCACTTGTCCAGATTTGAAATCAGATTAGCAAGAAGGGTTTAAACTCATTTCTGATTTAAAGAGACTAACAAAGAAACAAATACTGGAAATTCATTTGTGGTTCCCATGTTTGACAAGATAAGCTTGCCAAACACTACCGTTCTAAAGACTGCATGGCTAAGCAATTTCTAGCCTAAGTATTTTTAATACAAACAATACCTTAGTTTGAGTGTATGATCAAATTTAAGGTAAGCCACAAGTTATGGGTTGTAACTAGATACTACACATGTCACAATTAATTTTTAAGGAATTAGCATGCAACAGTTATCATTGTATTTTGCAAATCTACGGTTCCAAAATTGGGATCAATATGGTGCAGAGAGGATGCTTGCCTCGGTAGAAGTCCACTTGTTCACTCTTGTAGGCGTAAATGTTCACTCCGTGCAATTTATAATCTAGAGAGAAAATGCGATAGCGAATAAACACCAATAACATCGAGAAATCCAAAATGCTCAAAAATGCATGATAATTATATATATTAATGAAGTTATGATTCTACATGCATTTAGGTATAGATTTTAGTTTAATTGGAGTTCAACTTCTTATGAATTTGTTAAAGTTAATTCAATTTCTGGGGTAATCATAATAATCCATTTATACTTAGAGTTTAGGTGATATTGTTTTCCTTAACAGACACCTAGTACTCACAAACACTCTCTCTAGGCATTCTATGTATACATCCACGATGATCATACAGTCAAAATCAATCCTCTTATATGTTCTCTTATCAATTAATCTTCTAAAATCTTAAAAGTATTCAAAAGAACAGCTTATTTACTATCTTACTAACTACTAAGACACTATTGACGCAAATGGAAAGACAACAGCGTCCTGAGTTTTAACTTGGCTAAACTTGTTTTGGTTAACCAAATTAATGCTTATTCTTTAGATGATTAGCCTTTGTTAGTTTAAGGGCTAAAGTTTAAATGGACCAAAAAACTACATCTAATCTAAATAAGAGCAATAGCTTCCAGTTATCTTCTATTGCTACTAGCTGTCACAATTTAAAGTCCAATCTAGAATTACAATTTCAGATTTAGAGCAAACTGAAAACAGGGCAAAAAGAAGAGTGGGCTGCTTCATATTATGAGTAAAAATATCATTTTTGTGCTTAAGTTACAGCTGAATTAGTAAAGCTAAAAGCTTAATTTAATACTTACAAACTTACTAACCAGTTTTTGGAGAATTGAGAGGTTGGTTCAGTTTTGCTACAGTTTCAGGTTTGGAAAAACTGGAATTTGGACAGATTTGCAAGGAAATGGTTTTCTGACTTTTGCATTGTGAACAAACTAATGATTTTGCTTAAGTTACTTGTTAATGAGCAAAACTTAAAGCCTACTTATCATTTAGCATCAGTTACTACTAATTATCAAAATTTGAGGCTTAACTTGGAACTGCAGTTTTCAGATTTTTGAAATATGAAAACAGGACAGATTACAAAAATGGTTTGCTAGTTCTAAACACTCACAAGTAAAGTGCTATGTTTAATTTAGAGTATTCCTAACTAGTGTATCAAGCTAACTTATCACCTACTAGCACTAAGTGATGAGAATTGGAAATCAAGAATCTGGCTGTGAATGCTTGTCGGGTTGATTGGTAGCAAAATAGCAAAATAGAAATTGAAGTTCTAGACTGATTTGGAAAGGCACTAAGCAAAAGATGTTAGCTGGAGCTAAAGCTAACCTTAAGAAGATATAGTAACCTAAAATAGCTCTTGTTGGCATTAACCCACAAGAATTAACAGAAAGGGACAAAGCTATAGTCTCAGTTTTTGGAGGGGCTGAAAATAGAACAGATTACAAAAGCAAAGCTTGCTGCTGCATCAGATCATGGAAAAATAATATTTTGGTTTAAGTTGTAACTAAATAAGTAAAACTAAAAGTTTACTTATCATTTATTAGCACTTTATTGACAAGAATTAGAAGGTGAAGTCCCTGCTGTGCATACTGTCGGTTTGACCGACAGTAACAGCAAAGGCACATGTTTGCCGATTGTAGCTGTTTTGGAAAAACTCTAAGCAAAAGATCTAACTTGGAGTTAAGGCTAATCTTTAGAATAGATAATACCCTAAACCAACCTTTGCTAACACTAACTTATAAGGATCAACAGAAAGGGTCCTGGCTACAGTTCTTGTCGGTTCATCCGACAAAAGCAGCAGCAGGGAGAAGAGTCTTTGCCAACTAGCTGATTTGGAAGCATCAAAAATAAAAGAATTGCTGCAAATGATACTAGGGTTTAAGGGATGATTACCTACTCTGAGAAGTTGAATTAGATTAGATTAAAAACTCAAAACGATATGAAAGACCGAAAAGTGATAAAAAGATCATTTCAGTGATACATGGGTTCGAGCATCAAATAAGCAAGTGAGTAATCTGGGTTAGTTAATAGGGTCCTTAAGATGTCCAAAACAGAAAGAAATAGGATCAAAACTCACCCGGGCAATAAGAACAGCAAACGGGTGGCATCTGGTTTTGGAGACGACATCAAGGTGCGGCGGCACAGGCTAGGGCCAAGGGAGACGGCGGGCTGGAGGCGCCTGAGCTTGTGGTGGAGGTAGCATCTCGTCGCAGCGCGCGGGAGACCGAGAGGCGGCGGATGCTTCGGATGGAGGAGGAACGGGCTGAAGGTGTCGGTCTGGGGCTGCTCGCGGTCGCGTCACTCCGGGGCGGAGTCGAGGGTCGCGGTAGCGGAGAGGCGACGCCGACCATGGAGTCGGTGGGGGAGGCATCGAGGCTGAAGACGGCGGTCTCGGGCCGGAGCCGGTGAAGATGACGGCGCACGGGAGGGTGGCGAAATCCTGCAGGTGAAACCCAAAATTGGGTGAGGGGAAATGGAGTAGAGAGGTAGGAGAGGAGCAGGGAGAAGGAAAGCCGGGGAGGGGCTTTGTCTTGGTGGCCGGTACGGCGGAGCGACCGGGACGGGGAGCGGGAGGCGGTGCGGACTGGGCGACGGCCAGCAGCGACGAGGTAAGCGGGCAAGGGAAGATCGGGGTGGCGGTGCACGGGCCAAGACGCAGTGGCGCAAGGAGAGGGAAGCGAGGGGGCGGCCGGGGTGAGTCAGCGGCGTTGGCCCAAGGAGGCGCGGAGGGCTCGGGACGGCGGCGGCAGCCTGGCGAAAAAGGGAGACTTCAGTGGCACGGCGAAGAAGGCAGCGGCCCAGGCGCGGGGCGTGGCGACAGCAAATGGAGGAGACGGCGACCAGGGGAGGCGGCGCCATGGAGTAGGAGGGGAAGAAGGCAGATTTGGGGAGGAAGGGGAAGGATGAGCTGGCCCTGGTGGTCAACCGAATGGGGAAGAAAGAAAAAGTGAGGCGTGCTGCTGCTAGAGATGAATCAAGAAGCTTCAGGATGGGGGTGGCGTGGCACAGCTACAAGATTGCTTCGACAAGGAGGTGGCCGCGTGTCCCGGGCGCTGCAGCGGCGGAGGAATGGCGTGGCGTCAGCGCCGCTCGGAGAAGAAGACAAGCCGGAGGTGGAGTGGGACCCGCGAGTTAGTGAAACGAGGGAGGGTGGTGCGGTCGGTTGAGTCGGGTTAACAGTGAGTGGCCCAGTGCGGTTAAATGCGAACCGTACGATCATGAATGGACGGTCAAGATTGCGAGAGATGTTCGGACCATTCCGATCATGCGTGAGATCTGAGCCACTGATTTCCAATTGAACGGTCCAGATGACTTGGGCCGTTCGGACCATTCGATCGGCCATGGGATTTGGGCCGTTGATCCTCAATCTAACGGTCCCTACGCGTTGGGTGCGGTCGGTACACTTAGTTGACTCAGCCGAGTCAATTAGCCGGGTCGGACTCGAGCCTAACGCATAGTAACCGCGAGTTTAGGTCTAGAGCTTTGACTGAGATTTTAATTCCAATTCCTACTTTGGCCAGGTCTTTAAAAATAGAAATAAAATTTGTAAAATTCTGAAATAATTTAGGTGGGTTCCTGGGATAGTCTAGTGTTTATAAAAATTATTAAAACTTACTGTTCAGATAATATTTTGTATAATATAAATTCAAACTTAGTGTATGTTATAGATGTGTGTTTGAATTTTACGTAGTTTGAATTTAGTCCCAAAAATTTGGGAAAAATTATATTAATTTTTGATAATTATTCTAGTATTTAAATAAATTATTTTCCAGAGATATTATGAGCATTTATTTAAAATTTCTTTTGTGGCTTTAGTTTGAATTAAAGGTTTACATTAAAATTTTAAGATTTTCAAATGCATAATTTATGCACATGCTCCAGAAATAACAATTATAATATAAAAATACATATAATTATTGTTTATTAAAATTGGGGCTGTTACACTGTGTCATCACCGAGCCCAGAGCTCCACTGCCGCGTCGGCGACGAAGCTTCGCCCACCACGCATGCGCGCAAGAGCGAGTGGCATGCTCTGACCGCACTGTAGCGCTGCAATTAGGATTAAAAGTGATGATTAGTAATTAATAACGAATCTTTGTTGGCAAATCGGCAGTTAGCTGGACTAATGATTGACACTTAATGGCCCCAAGTCTCTTACATGTGGGCCTGTTCCCTCTTAAGTGGGTTGTGCACTTAGACTGTGAACCAGGTTCATAGGACTGGGTCCATGACAAGTAGGGCCCACTCGTCAGTTAGAAATTAAATTTTGGAATTTAAATAGAAATGGTACTGTGCACTGGCCCCACCTATAAGTGACCATGGCTAGATTCCCCTCGGTACAAAAAGTACTAAATGCTTATAGAAATTCCGAAATGATTAAATTATGCACTGAAAAAATTGAATAACTTCTAAAATGCATAACTAATTCTTTCTAACTCCAAAAAACAGTGAAACCAATTTTGTTATTTTTAATTTTAAATGAAATATATATGAAAATAGGTTTCAACCTTTTCGCTGTCACATAAAATATAGTTATTGGAAATTGATCCAAAACCCATTTATTTATACACTAGAAAATGCTTTTAACTTTAAAAATTCATAACTATTTCATCTTAACTCCAAAATGGATGAAACCAGTTTTGGTAATTTTTATTTTAAGTGAAATTTATTTTAAAATAGTCTCAAACATGTCTCTGTATTAGAGAATATTTGTTTGTAAAATTATACATAACTCTATTATGTTTACAATTGAAAAAGGCTGATAACTTTAAAAATGTATAACCAATTCATAAAATCTCCAAATGAGGTAAACTCAACTATTTTGGTCTTATAATATTATCCTCTAATTATCTATGTAATCCATGTATCCACCACTACTCTACAAATTTGTGCTAAATATTTAAATTCGGATGAATAGTGACAGATTGCCTTTTGTAGGAAACTGAAATTCAAACTGCTATAACTCTCACACACTAAATCCAATTGGAATAATTCCATCACCTAAATTCATCGAAAATCATGATCTAACTACCGTATGAATTTCATGCATTTTTGAGCATTTTGAATTTTTGGCTTATTTGGTGTTAATTACAATATCGTTCTTTCGGTAGATATCTCGACGATACAAATGTATTCATGAGTGTAAACTGAGATTGAACAAGTGGTACAGCAAAGGTGCGAGCACCCTCCTCTTGATCATATTGCTCCTACTGATTTTAAAATGTTTTGTATGGTTTTAATCTCTCAGTTGCATGCTATGTTGAAAAGTATGTTCATGGGTAGAAGTAGTTAATTCCCTACTTGCTGCATTGGCCCTCCTTTGAATGTTGATTACCCTTTTACCTTGAATGATTAAGGCTATAAGTTATACGGGTTGTTTCCTAATTGGTAGAACGATGCTTAGTCGTGCAAGTAATTGTAGTCGATAACGGTTGATGGAGCTAGTCCATCGGCCGATGGATCGAATTGAATCTTAATGAAATTTGAGGATCATATGGATTTTGATTATGTTGAATTTGAGAAAAATATCCAGATCTTCGTATCTGATTATTATGAACTTGTTGATGGGTTGTTGTTGTGTGTTGGACTTGGACGAGTGGTAGGGTGATGAAGGGGTGGTCCCGGATTCACGTAGCCCCGTCTGGGTATTTGAGGACCAGTCTGTGGTGTGATGAACCAAGTCTTACGTATAACCACACGCCGGGATAATGGCGAAGGCTTGGCTTAATAATTTATTGTGTGTTAGCTATCAAAATACAATCGGATTGGCAATTGTTGTTGTTTGGTTTTAATGGCTCTCTTGTCAATCTGGTGGGGGCATGTTACACTTTTCTTTTCTTGCCCTTAAGGGTCTTTTTATGCTTGCCGTGAAATCAAGAAGGGACTTACTTACGCAACGGGTTCACCAGTAGTCTGGCGCGCTATTCTCGCTATGGGAATTATGATCCTCAGGTGGTTTGATAGTTAGGACATGACATTGTAACGGCCTCGTTATGATATCTCGGTCACACTCCTTCGGAAGAGTGCATGGCGACAGTACGAGGTATGCATATCGTGTGGGTAAAGCTGTACACGTCTGCAGAGTTAAATAAATCTATTTGAATAGTCGTTTCTCCGGTTATGGACATCACTTGTGGGAAAGCATGCACAGTTAGCTTATGGGAAATTAAGTTTGGGTTATGGTTAAAAATGTTATGTCTTTATCTTAGTTGTCCAGATCTGAAATGTTATCTCGAACGGGATGTTCGCTTGTTAATTTTGTTATGGAATGAATTGTGCCACGAATGGGATGATCGTGTGTTGATTATATTTGGTGATTATACTGTTGATGAACATTGCTTACTGTTATACAATGTTTTAAAAATGGCAATTTGAATCTATACTGTTTATCTAATTGCAAAACTTGCTTTATGCTAAAAATTGACTAGTGTAGTAGCCTTCCTTTGATACTTACATGCATCCTTATTTTTCTTGAAAAGTCTCGCGAGTACAACTTTGTACTTAAAAATTGTCCATTTGTTCAGGTGAGAAGTCATTCAAATTGGGTAAAGTACTTCAGACGCTACGACTTTAATCCCAGTTGGTTGCTTGTGGGATTGTGAGCATGCCAACTTGGTTATTCCCTCTTTATTTTAAGTTTGTCTTCCGCTGCGATTTATCATTTGATAATTACTTTTGGCCGATTGGCCCTCTTATGCAAACTTGTACATTATATTTCTATTCAATGATGTTGTATTTGCATTTCCTTTATTCTCGTATATTGTGTATGGATGTAAATACAATGTTGTGTTTGGATATGTGCATGTTAGTCACTGATCCTTGGGAGCTAACATGAGACACCTATCCGGGCACTCGGAATCGTTTTCGTTTCATGTTAAGTATTGTGCTCTTTCAGCATAATTACTGAGCTTGAAACGGATCCAATCTCGAGGTCCCCATAGCGTTGGTATCAGAGCCATACTAACTGTAGGTTAAAGTCGTAGCAATGGACGTTATTAGGATTTTGTTTTGCAAAGAATATTTTCAAACTATCAAAAGTTTGGCAAAAATGCAAGTAATATAATTCTTTTCTTTCTTACCCATCCTAGCATCTATTTTCTTACCTCCTTATTCATTTGATTTCAGAAAAATCATTTTCTCTATTGCTCGTCTCTCTTTTCCAACACTAGAAACGTTAAATAGTTGTTAGTAAAGAGAATTGGTGGAAAAAAGAGAAGACGACGCCTTGCTGCGATTTTAAGATTAAGTTAGGGATTATCCTTAGATATTATGCACCCTAATAATATTACTTAGCTTGTAGACGCTGGATTTTGTTGTTATCATTTGCTCTCTATTGTTCCAAGTAGTTGTGCATAGCCTACGGGCGGGTTGTATCGCAACTATGTTGGAAAACTAACTGTGTTCTCATTTGTATCTTGTGCTGTCCACTTGGACCATAGCACCCCATTTCTTGTTGCTTAAATGTGTTTTTCATTGTGCATCCATGCTAGGTTAAGTCACCCCCCTTTATCAATAGCTTACCTTATGTTTTTTTCCCTCGTTCCTTTTTGTCGGTTGCTAACAAGTTGTATGGCAACAGGATGTCGGGTCTTAAAACCCGTTTGACTTTGGAAGTAATGGAGGTGTAACAGCCCCAGTTTTAATGAACAGTAATAAAATGCTTTTCATAGCATTACTACTCATTTTTGAAACTTGGACATTTTGCTACAAACTAAAACCTTCCTTTTCTAGTCAAAATCAAAAACTTGTTTGAAGCTTCAAAAGAAAATACCAATCAATGTTGGTATTAAGACCGGGAAGTATTTTTAATAAAGACTAAATGAATTATCTTGGCCAAAAATAATTTTTGTTAAATTTTTAAAGATTATTTTGACTTTGAGAAAAATATTTCTCTTTAAATAAACTTATTCGGTTTAAATGAATTATTTATGTATTTTAAAATGAGAAACAGTGGTTTTCAAAATTTATTTGGGAAATATATTATCCCAGTAGCATCCTGGCAAAATTTCATATTTTTACAAATTTATTTGCTATTTTTAAAGTCCCGATCAAACCTTTGAAGAATTAAAATGAGCTGGTCAACTCTTCCAGCCTAAACCTTTGTACTGTAGCGACCGAGCCAAGTGGTTGGGTCCAACCCAGTGCAAATTGATCTGGCTCTATCACGTTTCGGCGAGCTCAACCCTCGAATGATCGTGAGCCGTCGATTCTCTCGTGAGCGGTCGAGATCTGCGGCGCTGTGCGGGTCACCCCAAGCGCTTGAAGCGATTTCCACCATTAGATCCCCATCCTACCGTGCCCAGCCTTGGCTCTGAAGATCCTAACGCACCTCTCATTCATGGCCATCAGATCTCAATGAACGGACCGGATTCTTTGGGCTGTCCGGACCATCCCGATGAGCCATGCAATCACTACTACAAAACAGGCTATAGTAGACGCCCCATCACAGACGGTTCCTTTGGAACCGTCTGTGTTGGGTATTGCCGGACCTGCGGGTGGCGCGAAGCCTATCACGATGGTATTTTTAGAACCGCTCGTGATAGTCATCTATCACGCACGGTTTGTAACAGAACCATCTATGATATTACACGACGGTTCTATTCACAAACCGTCAGGATAATCTCAATCACGCAGCGGTTCTTAATAAGGACCGCTCGTGATTGTGGATTATCACGACGCGTTTTTGGTGAGAACCGCTCGTGATATTATACGATGGTTCAACGAGAACCGCTCAGGAGAACTAATTATCCTGCACGGTTTTATTAAGAACCGCTCGTGATATCCTCGCTGGTATAAATTGAGTGCGACACATCCTCTCGCCAAGACTGCTGGCTGTGGTCCATTCCGCACCGCCGCCGTGCTCGCCTCTGCTTTCGCCAGGCGCGTTTTGGATAATCAACTGCCCTCTTCTTTGGGCTCCACTTAGATCTGCTAGCTAGCTTCCTCCCCCAGGTGACAGGTCACTTTCCTACCCTAGCTCCTCCAACCTTCGGCTCCTCCCCTAATTAAACAGATGAAGTAATACTAATTATCCTTTATCCACTCTATTGATTAGTGAATTTTCCTTATTTTGCTACTCTCTACATAGACCCTAATGTTTTGTTTTCTTTTGTTGTATTCTTTAATCGGAAGCATAGGGTTTAAGTTTCAATTAATACTACTTGATGGGAAAAGGCAAAACGTACATCTAGCTCTCAATTTGATGGACCCTAATTCCAGAAAATGAAAAGCAAAACATGTAGCCTTTAATTAATCTGGTGTAATTCCTTTGTGCAACGATGAGACAAAACGAGTAAGTGCGCAAAGAAGTGAAAGTCTTAATCGTAACTAATTTCATGAGTAGTTTTCAGAACAGATTAAAAGAAGAATTTATGACACACCAAGATAAGTCACATGTGCAATGATCTATTTTATATTTCCTCCATTTATATCCATGAAGAAATGCCATCACAGTGGTTTATTGTTTCAATTATATCAAAACGGATACCCGCGCAATCGCGCTGGCACCAACTTGCTAGTTATTAGGATCTTCCTCTTGTCTTTTGTCTCGTATCTAATCAACAATCATGCGATAATCAATAATTATCCGCTATGCTTAGCTTAGAGAGGAGAAGGTTGGACCCTTGCCCTAGCGCCTCCAACACCCGCCGCCTCCCCCCATTGCACCACCTTAGAGAGGAGAAGGAAAGGAGAGGAATCGATTTTCTTCGTGAGCTCCGAGGGTAACGATCTATAACCCTTTATGTTTGCTATAAATTAATCGCTAATCAATTTTGACACTAATTTGTTACATTTGTAGTGTAGATGGATCAAACCGGATGTACAAGCAGAACCGTGTGAGTCAAGAGTACATTAATGGCGTGGTTGCTTTTAGAAGAGCCACGAAAGGTGATATGTTGAAGAAGGATAAATTTTATGTAACGCCCATGCATTGATTATGTAATCAAGATGTTTAACAACGCGCAAATAGAAGCGCACTTGATTCAAGGGTTTCAAAAAGGGTATACATGTTGGACCACCACGGTGAAGAGCAGATTATTACACATGAAGTTAGTAATGACGGCATCGCCGAAGAAGTCAACGATATGCCAGATGTGGACTGTACGGCTTTTGATGAGGATAGGTCAGACGATGACAATCTGGATCAGATGCTACGCGATGCAGAAGAGAACTACAGTGAGAGAGAGTTTTGTAAATTCGAGGGCTTAAGGGAGGACTCGGTGAGACCTTTGTTCCCTGGTTGCAAGCCGGAATATACAAGGTTGTCAACTATGCTTGAACTGCTGAAATTGAAGGCAAGCAATGGTTGGTCTGATAAGAGTTTCATGGCGTTGTTAGGTCTCCTAGCGGACATCCTTCTAGAGGGAAACGTGTTGCCCAGCACCACCTATCAAGCAAAGAAGGTTATTTGTCCATTGGGAATGGAAGTAGAAAGAATACATGCATGTCCGAACGATTGTGTCCTCTACCGTAAAGAGTATGTAGACATGCATGTATGTCCCGTGTGCAAAGCATCCCGATACAAGCGCCGAATCTTCGCTAAGGTGAAGCAAGGACCTCCTGCTAAGATGTTGTGGTATCTGCCTGTGATCCCACGTTTGAAGCGTTTATTTGCGAACCTAAAGGAGGCAAGATTGCTGCGTTGGCACTTAGAGGAGCGTAAGAGAGATGGAAAGCTAAGACACCCTACTGATTCTGCCTAGTGGAGAAACTTCGATCGGAGCTTCCAAGAGTTCGGTGCGGAACCGAGGAACATAAGGTTAGGGTTGAGTACAGATGGAATGAATCCTTTCGGTAACATGAGCAGCCGACATAGCACCTGGCCCGTGAATCTATGTATGTATAACCTTCCTCCTTGGCTGTGTATGAAGCGGAAGTACATTTTGATGTTACTACTTATCCAAGGGCCAAGCAACTCGGGAATGATATTGATGTGTACCTAGCACCATTATCGGAAGATCTTGTGACACTGTGGAATGAAGGGTGCAGTATGGGATGCGATAAACGAGAGAACTTCACTTTACGCGCCATGTTGTTCTCGCACCATCAATGATTTTCCTGCCCTTGGTAACTGTCTCAAGCCAAGACAAAAGGAGCCAAAGCCTCATTCAAGACCGCTTAGATGCTACAGAGAGTGTATGGTTGAACAACTCACAAGAAATCGTGTATATCGCCACCGTAGGTTCCTTCCTCAGAGTCACCCATACCGCAAGATGAAAAAACAATTCGACGGAAATAAGGAGAACGATTCAACTCCAAGGGCTTTTAGAGGAAAGAGGTCTATGATATGGTTAAGGATATCGATGTTGTGCTTGGGAAGGGACGTAAATTAAGAACCCGTGAGAAGAACATCCGAAGAAGCGGTCAATTTTTGGGACTTGCCTTATTGGGAGCACTTAGAAGTTCGCCATCGCATCGACGTCATGCACGAGAGAAGAATGTATGTGATAGCTTGATTGGTCTCTTCTTTGAACATTAGTGGCAAAACAAAGGATGGTGTTAACGCATCGGCGTGACTTGGTTGATATGAACATAAGGACTGAGTTAGCACCGAAGAGACCGATCAGATGAACGTATTTTCCCCAAACTTGCTACACTCTATCGAAGGCCGAGAGAAATGAATCGTGCTGAGCTTGCATGGAGTGAAAGTCCCATCCGTTACTCCGCCGACATTAAGAACCTTGTTTCTATGCAAGATTTAAAATTAATTGGTATGAAGTCTCATGATTGTCATGTGCCGATGACACAAATGCTTCTGTTGCAATTAGAAGTATCTTGCCAACAAGGTCCGAGTGGCAATCTTGAGGTCAGTGTTTTTTTTCAACTCAATTGCTCGAAGATCATTGATCCCCAAGGACTAGATGCTCGCAGCCGAGGTGGTGACCTCTATGTCATCTTGAGATGTATTTCCCTCCGCCATTTTTCGATATCATGGTCCATCTCATTGTTCACCTTGTGAGAGAGATAAAGATATGCGGCCCTGTGTTCTTCGCCATATGTACCCGCTCGAGCGGTACATGGGAATTCTCAAGTCCTACGTGCGAATCGATCTCGACCGAGGGCAAGATCATCGAAGGTTATGCAACCGAAGAGGTCATTGAGTTCTGCGTCGACTACATGGCTCAGGTGGAACCGATAGGTGTGCCTCTATCTCGCCATGAGGGGAGACTGGATGGTATCGGGACCATCGGAAGGAAATCAATAACTCCCGATCTGGATACGTACGCTCAAGCCCATTTCATGGTCTTGTAACACATGACCCAAGTGTCCCCGTACATCGACGAGCACAAAGACATGGTGCGCCAACAGAATCCAGACCGGTCGGAGGTTTGGATCACGAGAGAGCACAACCGTGGACCTCGAACGTGTCGGATACAAAGACGAACCATTCGTACTGGCTAACCAAGTTGTTCAAGTCTTCTATGTAACCGACCCGACAAATAAGAAGCGCCACGTAGTTCTTCATGGAAAAAGGAGGATTGTCGGAGTTGAGAATGTAGTGGACGAGGAAGAATACAATCAATTTGACGAGTTGCCTCCTTTCGGAAACGGCATTATGCTCGAGGAAGAACCCAGTGAGGAAGCTAGCTATATGAGCGTCGATCATCACGAAGGCCTATATCTTAATTAAGAATCTACTCCAATGTAATTAATTTATTCCATAACATCATGTGTTATGGACTTGTAATCTCTCATATATTTTGATGTCAACATGAAATTGTCATGTGTTGATGTGTTATGGACTTGTCATATTTGATATTGATGTCAATGTGGACGTACATTGTAATGTGGAGTATCAAAATTGGTTTCACTTGATTTGGAGTTGAGTTGAATTAGATATGAAATTTTGAAGTCAAATGTGTTATGAACTTGTTATGGACTTGTCATATTTGATATTGATGTCAATGTGTGGACGTACATTGTAATGTGGAGTATGAAAATTGGTTTCACTTGATTTGGAGTTGAGTTGAATTAGATATGAAATTATGAAGTCAAATGTGTTATGAACTTGTTATGGACTTGTCATCATACTTGTCACCATGTTAGAATTCATATATATGGACTTGTCATAATTGTCATCATACTTGTCTCACCGGAGTTCACTATGTTTTGTCGATATTTATGTCTCACCGTGTTCACTATGTTTTGTCGGATATCATAAATTGTCAATAAGTTTTCGGCTATCACAGCACGGTTTTATAATACAATCGTTCAGGATAATAATATCACTGAGCAGTTTGTAATGAGAACTGTGTGTGATAATAATATCACTGACGGTTGTAGAATAGAACCGCTCAGATATTATTATCACGAGCATTTCTCATTACAAACCGTATGTGATATACTTTATAAAGGCGGAAACGCTAGGTTTTCCTCTCACTTCTCACTTCTCTCCCTTCCCACGCTCTCGCCTGCGTTCGCCTCCTCTAGGGTTTAGGGCTCGCCTTCCCGCCGACTCGACCTCGGCGCGCCTCGACATTGGCGCCCCGACCTCTGCGCCCCGCCCGACCTCGGCGCCTTGACCTCGGTGCCGCCCCCGACCTCGGCGCCTGCTCACCTCCCGGCCATAAGCCCCGACATCGCCGCCTTCGACCTCGACGCTGCCCTCCTCCCCGTGTCGCCGCCCGACATTGGCGCCTGACCTCGGCCGCCGTCCTCCTCCTCTCAGACCGCCTTCTCCCGCCCGTCCTCCTCCCCGTGTCGACCTCCTCCCCCACCTCCCTCCTCCCCGCATCGGCCTCCTCCCCTGCACTGGCCTCCTCCTTGCACCGTGAGTTCTTGTGCGGCATCCTCTCTGTGAGTATTGCTCCTCTGTGGCAGTTCGGTTGATCTTTGCATATATATATATATATTTGCAGTGCTAGTTGCAAATTTATCAGTGGGCTTTGTTGACATGCTCTGTGATGAACTCTGTCTTATACTGAGATTGAATGTGATAGTTAGTTCATACTTGAGCTCTATTGTATTACTTGCTACTATCAATATGTACTGTTAATTGGTTAATTTCGGTTGAGCTCATAGTTCTGTTGCAAATTGATCAGTGGGCTTTGTTGACATGCTCTGTGATGAACTCTGTCTTATACTGAGATTGAATGTGATAGTTAGTTCATACTTGAGCTCTATTGTATTACTTGCTACTATCAATATGTTGTACTGTTAATTGGTTACTTTCGGTTGAGCTCATAGTTCTATTGCAAATTGATCAGTTGTATTGACTAGTTTGTGATTCTTCTAGTAGTCTCAGATGAGCTCATTCAACTTTTCATTTGCCATCTTGATCTCTCGTAGTCAACCTCTGCTTTGATCGAAGTTTAATCTGTTTTAGCTAATGTTGAGATCATTTGACGCTTAAGCAAAGTATTTTTAGAGCTCATAGTTTGAATTTATATTATCATATTCATTTAATGAAGAGTATAGACAATAGGATTGAGATGGCAAAGACTTGTTCTTTAGCTACTCTCCTTCTGAGAGCACATAATATCATCAATCAATATGTTGGAATAGTGTCTATACACTGTTAATCTCTAGACCTTTTATTGGCTGAGAGTTTAATCCAGACGGTTCTTACTAAGAACCATCTGTGATTGCTTCGCATTTCCTTAGAGAAGCTGGTGGATTAAGGAGTGTTAAATTCTTTAGGAATTATGCTTTAATGCTAATTAATTTTGTTGGGATTAATTCTGAAATTTTGCTAAGAAAGATGACGAGTTATGTGCAATCTACGTCTGCTATCATATGCAGCTAATCCTTAGAGCTAGGAAGAAGGATCCTGAGGTTTTTCAATCTCAAAATAATTATTTCCTAATTATAAATTTAAATATATATATAGCTTACCACTTTACTCTTAATTGGTAGCGACAGTGTCTTGGATTTACAATGTGATTTACTCGTTATGAAGAGATCAAGGACATTCGAGGAAGCTCGCACATTTATCAACACGTAAATCATTAACGACAATGGAGAGTTTCACTCCGTCCAACCGAGAGCATCACCCATGACACCTCTCAATGTAAACAATTGTAATCCAGTTGTAATTATAGCGACAATACTTGAACAAATGCGATCTTTTGTAATTTATTTTGAGTAATGATCACTTTGAGTTGTCAACAATTGATTATCTCTAATGAATCTGTTTTTGTGCATGCTTGAATCTGTTTTTTTGCATGCTTGTTTTCAGAGGGCATGGCTAGCAATTCCTGAGGCTAGCCAGAAAACAAAGAAAATTGTGGTCGGGTATGAGCTATCACAGACGGTTTTTGTTAAAACCGCTCAGGAAGGCAAGTATCACAAACGGTTTCTACTGAAAACCATCTGTGATACGAGAATATCACAAACGGTTATAAAAAAACCGTCTGTGATCCGAGAATATCACAGACGGTTCTAAATAAAAGCCATCTGTGATATTCACAAATCACGACGGCTTTTATTTAGAACCGCTCGTGATATTCTCGATCACGACGGTTTTAGTCCAAACCGCTCGTGATACTAGCCTTCACTGACGGTTTTTAGTAAAACCGCTCGTGATAGTTCGTATCACTGACGGTTTTTACCGTCGTGATAATATCTGTTATCACGCATCAACAAACATAGACGGTTCGGAAACCGTCTGTGATGATGATTCCGAACCGTCTGTGATGTGGCTTCCTGTAGTAGTGAATATTGACCGTAGGATCTAAATCGTGCGGTGCATAATTATCGGGCTGTGCCATTTTTAGATGGCAGGAGCTGAGATATACGCGAGCCGTTGGATCCTCAAGGAGCGGGCCAGATCTTGTGGGCCGTTCGGACCGTCTGAACCCCACATCGATCTCCACCGTTGGTTTTCGATCGGACAGACTGTATTGATGGGCCGTTCGGACCACCTCAACTTCCCATCAATCCTCACCATTGAATTCAGATCCAACCGTGTCTTTCTTTTTGGATTAAAAACTCAAAGGCGCGTAATCCTCTGGCCGTTGGATTTAAATCGTGCGGTGCCTCTGCAATCATGTTCACTTAAGACCCTTATCTTTGTGTGACCATTAGATTGCGATCGAACGGTCCTTGTGTTTTGTGACTTTCGGACCTCCCGATCATCTCAGTCAATCTTAGCCGTTCCCTTGAGATCGCACGGCCCATATGCGGAGTACCGGTTGGAATTTCTCAATGTCCTGATCAATCGCGACCGCCCATTTCTAATCGGACAGTTGACATTCCTTCGATTTGGCAATGGGCTGTTTTGCTGCGGCTGACAAGAGGAGCCCGCATGTCAGTGACGTCTCTCTCTTCCTCCTCTCGCTGTGCGCTGTCACCGACACCATCGCCGGAGAGGTGGCGCTCCATAGTGAAACTGCAACTAATTCCTTAACATCTGGCACCAATTTGCCACCGCATCAGCTCTAGAACTCTCTCCATTGCTCTGGAGGTTCAAACTCTACATAAACTCTAGGTTTTGCTCACTGCCATTGTTGACCAAAATAGTTTTCTCCATTTCCTCTCCTTCCCAGTGATGTTTCTTGCTCTCACTTCTTGTTCATCTATATCTGTGCTTAATTCACCTTGTAATGTGAGTTTAGCATCATTTGTGGGTGAACAAGTGAGTTGCTCTCTATTAACCGAGCCGGTTGGAAGCACCAGTTTGGGTGATTTCTTGTCCCGGTGAGGTATGCTTCACTCCCTCCTGTCAAGATTCTGCATTGTGATCCATATAGCTCAAGCCTTTCATTATTTTCGTTCTTGGTCAAATAGGTGAAGTGGATTTTGCATCTTTGCTATTTTGGCTGAAACTCAAACCCTTCTTCTCCGGCTCCGGTGAGTGAGCCTTGATCCTATCTTCTTCTGTCTCGAGCTTCTTAAGAACCTCAATAACTTCTCTAAAGCATTCACTAGTGCATGTGATGCTCAAATCTTGCTTTTACTGAAAAGTTTCTTTTTATAACTTTTCGGTCTTTCATATCGTTTTCAAGCTCTAGGGTTTCTTTTGTCACCTTTTCAGCTCGAATAGCTCCTTACTAAACCATAGTATCATAAGCAACCATTCTTTTGATTCTTGATGTCTTCAATTCGGCTCAGGGCAAAATTTCCTCTCTGTCGGCTATTGTCGGGCAAAACTGACAAGAGCTGTAGCTTTTCCTTTTTCCATTAATCTTGCCAATTAGGGTTAACAAGGGTTGGTCTAGGGTATTATCTTCCTTAAAGATTAGGTTTAGCTCCAGCAAGAATCTTGTGTTTAAGTGTGTTAACCAAAAAGCAAAAAATCTTCAATCCTTGTCCTTGCTGTTTTGTTGCCAGTTGAACCGATAATATGCACAGCAGGGTTTTCAATTTCTCAAATTTCTGTCAATTAGTGATTAAATGATGAGTAAGGCTGCTGCCCTAGTTTTAAATACTCTTAGTTCGAGCAAGGTATTTAATTTGTAAGATGTTTAGCTCAGCAAACAATTCATTTGTAATCTGTCCTATTTCAGTTTTTAAAATCTGAAACTGTAGTTCTAAGCCTAAATTCTAATTTGTGGCAGATAGTACTAGCAGAAGTTAGTTGTAGTCTATTGTTCTTATTTAAATTAGATGTAGCCTAAGCATGTTGCTAATTATGCATTAAACCATTGACCATGCATTCTTTTTATACATGCTGTTCTCTACCTTTTCCTTGTGTTCATTGGATTTTATTTTCTTTTAGATTCTGGTTCTTCTGAAGTGGTTGAATCTGTTATTGAGCAACAAGAACCTGAACAAGAGGTTTACTATTACCAAGGCAAGCATCCTCTTTGCACCATGTTGATCCCAGAATTTTCATACTGTAGATTTTCAAATTACAGTGATACTGTTGCATGCTAATTTCCTAAAAATTTATTTGTGATCTGTCAATAGTTAGTTACAACCTAACAATTGTGGCTTACCATTGATTTGATCATACACTCAAACTTAAGGTAGTGCTTTTATACTAAAATACTTATCCTAGGAATTGCTTAGCCATGCAGTCTGTAGAATGTTAGTGCTTGTCAAACTTACTTTGTCAAATGTGGATTATTAAATAACTCTTAATTATTTTGATTCTTTGTTCAGTCTATTTAAATCTGAAATGAAAACAAATTTTGTTTGTTTACACTAATTTTAAATCTGGACAAGTGGATGCTAGTGATGGTGCCTTAGTGCACGAGATTGGGAAATGTGGTTGTCTTGTCTGGGTTGATTAAGGACTGAACATTGACTAGACGATTCAAGCCCCAACGTACTTCCACACGTGGTATATGGGCACCGTTTGGTTAAGTAAAAGGTTAATGCTATTGAGTTGGAAAACAGGAAAGTGAGGACATATGTGTTTGATCTCATATCTGTATCATATGTTCTTAAGAGGGTGAGGGTGTATATGCGTTCCATCACATGTACGTACCTTAAGGGCTCCGATTGCGATCTAATATGTGCAGCTAGCACAGCTCTACTTTCTGTCATTTAATTTTTGTCGATCGGGTCGGCATTCCCGGCACAACATGTGGTCCCCCGGTTGGCAGGTTCTATTAGTAACTTGAACTAAGCGGGATCAGTCGCACATGGTAGTCCAGCTCAATAGTGTTAACTTGTTGAAACATACCAAATCTTAGTTTACTCGGCCAGCATACCAAAGGCAGTGTGCTATTATTCCGGAGGCTTACAGGCTAACTAAGTCATGTGGGTAAAGATGTACACCCCTGCAGGGTTAAAACTATTCGAATAGCCGTGTCCACGGTTATGGACAACGCTTGAGTTGAATAGATCTTTGTATAGACTTTGCATTTCAATTTGGTTATGGGTACTATTTCGGCATAAAATGTGATCATGTAAATGTTTTGGTGTAGCTGGTAGCCACTTAAACTTTGCTATTAATCTTGATTACATTTCCTTTTATGTAATGTTTTGGTCCAAACTAATTTGTAAAATTGCTTTGTCAAAACTTAGCGAGTGTAGGACTAAGATGTATCGCTTTGTGCAAAATTGAACCTTTACAGCCTTCTTTTGTTAACCTTAAGCATGTATGAACTCTAATCCTTTGAATAGGTCCTATCAAACACTTTCTTTTTATAGTTTGTGTAAGTCTTGCGAGTACCTTTTGTACTCAGGTTTTATAACCTCTTGTTGCAGGTGAGGATGGTTATCTGTATGAAATGCCCGTTAGCGCCGATCAGGGTAACGCTAACGAGTGAAGCTAGTTCTAACTTCCACTCAATAGCCTGCGGGTGATGGGAGGCCATTGGTGGCTTTTGCTGTTTAATTTCGTTTCCGCTGTTAACTTTTGTGGTGACCAAGTCACTTGATATTGTAGAACCAAATTTAATTGTAACCTCTTTGTATAATTATGTAAATGTTTACCTTGTATGTATGATGTAATGTTGTATGAGGATATATGTGCAATAGTCACTAATCCTGGGAACTATTGCAAGACATATATCCAGGAACCTGAATATTGGATTTGTACCTTGTTAAGAATTATGCTCCTAGTATGATTTCTAATTAGGACCAAATGGATCCTGATTATAAGTTATGCTTTTAGTGTAATTCTTAATTAGGCATAAAGCCCAATATTTTAGTGTCCTCACAGGAGGACTCACAGCCCGTGGGTTCTCAAATCACCGATGTTCAGCCCCCGAATCCTCAACGGCGCAATCCGGAGCACCCTGACCCGCAATTTCAGCACGTAGGTCGGCAAGAAGAAGTAACTCCACCTCAGCCATCCGTGATCAAAGTGTTGGCCCAGATGGAACAGAGTCAGCAAATCCAGACTCTGATCTTGCAGCAAATTACTCAGAACACTGCTAGTGTCCAAAGTTCTCAAATGGTAGCAAGAGGAGCCGATCTTTATGGCTCCCGATTTGCTGACTTTCTAAGCACGAAGCCTCCCATGTTCTCTTGTTCGGAGGATCCTCTCAAGGCCGATGATTGGCTTCATACCATTGAACTAAAGTTGATGATCACTCAATGTGCTGACAACGAGAAGGTCTTCTACGCCTCCAACCAACTTGAAGGGGCCGCTTGTGCTTGGTGGGATAATTTCTGCATCATGCAGCCCGCCAATCACGTTCCATCATGAGACGAATTTCGGATAGCTTTCCGAGAGGCACATGTTCCTTCAAGTATCGTGAGTATTAAGAGACGTGAGTTCCTCGAGCTGAAGCAAGAAGATAAGTCCGTAATGGAGTATTGTAACAACCCAAAATACCTAGTTGGATTAGTTAAGCATTTAATGTGCATTTGTAAAATTTTGGACTTTTTAAAACTTTTTGTTGAAGCAAATAGGTTTCAATTGTGTGAATGTTTTAGTTGGATTCTATATTCTCTGTTATGCTTGTTTGGATTTCTGGAATTTATTGGAGGTTATTTGGTTCCTAATTAATTTTCTTGTTCAAATTGGATTTTGAATTTAAAACACAAACCTAATAGGTAAATAAAAAATGGATATGAAAATTCATAATTAAAAATCTAAACTCAGCATGATTCTAAATATAAATTGAGGAATTAATTAAAGCATATTTTGCAATTTTCTCACATCAAGTAATAATAATTAATATTAAATCGAATTATTTGAAGAACTGCAATAAAAATAATAATAATCATTTTGATTTTATGTTTTCACATGCATCACAAAAATCATGTCATCATGCATGCATCAGTAGCTTCGCTTTCTTTTCTGGTTCGACCGATCGCAGCGTAAACACCGCTGCTCTGTCTTTTCCAGTCATTCCTTTTTTCCTTCCCTGTTAACTCCTTTTGCTTCTCTCCTTTAAATCTCATCCAAAAACTCAAAACCAAGCTATGCATGTCATACCACCGCGATCGTCATCGCACGACCAACCCGATTCTGTAATTTGTTTTCGCATACATGGCAGTTTGAGCGAATTCGCAAACAGACGAAAAGAAGTAGCAGATGAAACGCCTGCATGCCGATTCTTTTCCCCAACTTCTCTCTTCGCGATCACCACCAAAAATCAAGAATCCGACAATGCATGTTATACCGTTGCGATCGTCATCTCGAGAGCTTTCCAATTTGGTGGTTAGTTCGCGCATGCAAGGTCGTTGGAGCGAGCCAGAGAAAAGAGGAAGAACTGTACTGCTATTCTTCTTCCGAGCAAACAGGAACTTCAAAGATTTTTAGAGAGCATCACACTACGAATAAATTCCTAAAAATTTTACCTAAGAACCAACATTATGTCAAGTACCTCCCCTAAAAATTACATGATTTTTGAAATTAAACTTCTATGCCCAAATATTATTTAACTCTCTCTGCCCATTTTTTTTATTGCTGTCCACTATTCATCCGAATTTTTTTACTCCCAACCGAACAACTCTCTCTCTCTCATTTCTTTTGTGTTCACCCAACAGGCAATGTTCCCACTGCATATCATTTCTTAAGGGCACTCACACAGCCACACTCCATTCTTTTGTCCCAGCCGAAAGCACCTTGTCCTCTCTGCCATTTCCCATTCGTCCCTCCCCCTCCACACTGCCATTTCAGCATCTTCCCCAAACAGAACACCTCCTTCTTTTGTCTAGCATGAACTCTTCTCACCCACCCTTCCCTCCTCCCAATCCCACCTAAGAACCAAAAATCTGCTTATGCATGTTATGCCTTGGCGTTCCCTATCTCATGAGCATCACATCTATAGAATCAGTTTTTGTGTGCAAGCTCTTTTGAGGAGTTTGCAAGAAGAGAGAGGAAGAGGCAGTGGACTAGTGGTCTTTGTAGCCGTGGCTAGCTGCTGCAGCAGCCCATGGCTCCATGACCAAGGCTGAGCCAAGGGAGCAAGCGGCTTGCTGGCAGCCTCATGCGGCGCGAGCTGCAGCACAGCGGTGGCTGTTGGCACATGGAGCTGTGGAGATGCGACAGAGGAGTCGGCCGGGCTCGGCGACGTAGAAGGCAATGGCGGCGCATGCACTCGGATGGCATGCATGCATGCGGCGTGGCCAAAGTCGTGGGCGCGGTGGCTTGGCTCGCTAGGGAGCGGTGCATGCGGCGAGATGGCGAGCACAGACGACAACGACGACGGCCGGTGGTAGTCGCACGCCTAGCGCGCGCGGCGGTAAAATTTTAGTGTCAAATTGCATTACCATGTTCTGATATTTATTTATGCATATTGCATCATCATAAGCATGGCATTTTTGCACTGTTGCATGCTTAAGGGTAATTAACAAATGGATAATTGATTCAAGTGAGAAAATGTGTTTACTAGTAACTCTTTACCGCAAATTTCTTTGGATAAAATATATGATCGGAAAAAGGAAATCAAATCTCAGTTGGGAATACCAGTAGGTGAGATTAACAATTATGGGAAGCAAGAATTGGAATGCATTACCCAATTAACAGTGAGCTAAAACCTTATCTAGAGTATAGGCAAGTTCAGTAGAGATCATATTTAGTTAACAAACCTTTGGCTCTTAATCTAAAAAATAAAAAAAAAGTAAAACTAATTAGGAGTTAAGGTTTGGAACATGATTGTCTAAATCACAGAAAACCATAGACCTTGGTTGTGATAGCAGAAATAGTAGCACTAGGTCACTGGATGGTTGATTGATAAAGCAAATACAGTTTAGGAATCGTTACTACATACTTAGGACAAATTCATTCGAAATCAACTCCAATTCGAGTGAAACCAATTTTGTTGGTTTTCATTCTTAATGTACTTTAACATGGAATAGGTTTGAATCATGTTATTGTCCCAGAAAATTTTGAAATTGGAATTAATTTCTGGAATGAACTATTTTTTTACACTAGAAATTGAATTAACTTCAAAAATTCGTAAGCAATTCATTTGAACTCCAATTGGGATGAATCCAATTGGGTTGTTCATATAATTTCATCCTCTATCCATTTTTGTAATCCTTATATCCACCACTATCCGGCAAAATTTCACTAAATAATTAGAATCGGATGAACAGTAACAGATGAGAATTAATTTGATTTTTTTTCTTCTGAAATCTGAGTTTCAAACTGCTATAACTCTCACATACTAAATCCAAATGGAATAATTCTTTCACCTAAGTTCATATAAAATCATGATCTTCCTTCTGTGAATTTTTCATGATTTTGGGATGAATTTGAATTTTTGATTATTCTCAGTGTTATTCGTTCTTATTTGTGCTTCTCGATTCTTTCGATAGGTTTCGATGATTATATTGAACTAGAAGTTCACCCGTGCCATATGGCACGGGCGGTAATGGATTGGGAGATTATATAAGAGTGAGTGAAAATTGAGTTATATTAGATAGATCATATAGTATGTAGTGTATCTACGTAGATAATTGTAGTATCTGTTAAAGTAAAAAAAATGGGTATTATTTGCAGCATCCATATGAAGAGCAAGGGAGCGATGAAAGGATATGTATATATAAACCGCAGTTAGTGATGGTCTTAGATATCGTTAAAGAGAATTATCTATGCAATGTTACCGCTGATGAATAGCATTAGTATCAACTTTCATGTGTACAATGGCTGAAAACAACAGTAGTATTAAATTACTGTAACTGATGGAGTATAACGGTAGATGTAACATATATGTAATGTATAAATCATAATGTAGTGTTAATAGTAATTGCGGTATGAAAGGTACTGATAAAGAGAATTGGAAGGAATTGATTTGAGCTGGTATATTGTGGGGTACGAATAAGAACATTGATTGCGATGCATAACCTAGACGTAGATGGCTATTATTTTTTAACGTAGAGAATAATCGAAATCAATCATATTTACAATGTATTTTTTAGTTTTATGAACCTAATAAAATAGCTATAGTGTTTAGTAGAATAAGAGATGTGTAAATATGGAATTGATAATTAGTTTTATTATCTCTAATGGAGTACTAACAGCAATAGCAAGGGGTATGTTTAAAGCGATCAGGAACATCTATAGTATGGTACATCTAAATGACAATTTTTGTTATGATCGGTGATAAGATCGTAGCATGTTATCTTAAAATTTGGAAGTATATGACTACATAGATATATATTTGATAAAAGCAAGAGTTATGGACATAGCATATGAGAATAAGTGTACAGAACGGAGATAAATCTTCCGAGGGTAAAAATGAAAGTTCCGAGAATTTTTAGAATAGCTTGCACTTTTCTTGGGAAGCATTTGTAATGTGCAACTGTAAAACGCAATACAAAATGCATGATACTAAGCTAGTCTGTATCAATACCTAACAGAGATGAGTATGTAGAAGAAACGCAACAAAAGGCAATGCTGATACAAATGGACGTGTGGCAGCGGGTGACTGAGAACAGTTGCGTATGTATGTTAAAGATGGGGAAAAAAATGATGAAATAACAGGAACGGCAACTGTGCCAAACATCTATCGGGAATTCATTCTATATGGTTGATACATGACAGATACAACAGGTATGATGCATAAACCTAGCTAGCGTAAAAAAGCACGAATGTGTGTAACTTATATAACGATAACACGAAAGGATCTTTCCAGGATGTTGATGTAGTTCATAGTATACACAGTACAGAAGTAATGATGCAAGCAAATGATATCCTGTACCAATTTAATAGATGCTAAATTCCAACAGATATATGGTAAATGTAATTATAACAAGGAACTCACAGACAATTCAAATTTGGAAGAAACAAATCGAATTTTTTTGAATTGAGCCGTCAATAAGCATTAGCAATATCCAATACAGCTATGCTCTTCCATCTAACAACATATCATCTAGTCGAATCATGTTTGTAGTCAAAAAACGATTGGAGTCCAGATTAGTAAACGCTCATAGTCTGACTGCTCTGACTCTAACTATTCATCTCTTTTTTTCGTGCTATGGAGGAGTGTGTTACCTCTAAGTAGCTGTTGGCTTGAACAAATTGTAGGCCATAGTTATATAGGGCATGGAAAAGGAAATCTATAGCTGATGGTAAATAAGAAAAGCAGAGAAAATAAAATATGTAAAATCAAATCATTATAGATACGACTAATCTCAACAGTTGTTGATCCATCAGACTGATCCTTTAGTGATTTGCTGGATCTGAAGGGTGTATTTATTTTTGTATGCATGGCAATGGATGGTTTTGGCTGTAGTTATTGTATATCAAAGCCAAACAGGGAATTGGCGACAATGAAGCACAAAAGGCCATTTTTTTCGCTGTTCAGAATTAACCAGTTCCAGGCCTGCGATATCGTCTCGTGGTGTATCAAACGCTGGAGGAGAGGAGGGCATTGGTACTGATCACTTTAGGTGTTCATGTAACAAAAAACCAATTGAAAAATTCAAACTTATAACTGTAGAATCATTTCAACAACATATTAAGGAAGACACCACATGGTTACAGAAGAACTTATTGAAGCAACAAAGCAACTATTCGATAGCAAAACCATATGTTACCGTATATGTTTTGTGTTTCCCTTTTTGAATAGTTAGTGTATGGATTGATAGGCAACAACTATTTCATTACAAATGCAAAAGAAGCATGAAATAACACAATAATATCTCAGACATGTATAAGAAAGTACCATCTTGTGTTAAATCATCAGATATGGACATGATTTCTGTCTTCAAATGGCTCTGTTCAACTGTGGCAGCAAACTTCATAAGATTCGATGCAGCTGCCCTTTTGACCGTAGGCATGTCATCTTGGCATAACTGGACGTAAATGTTCCCTATTTCTCCTTTCAATTGATCAGGGGCACTTGGATAAGCTATATGGAGAAGAGCATAGGATGATACTCAAACTGTCAACCACTCGCCAGCTGCTAATCTCTGAAAAGATTAAAGCGTGGTTAACTGAATGGACATAAGGATACCTGTAGGAAATAATCTGCAAAAACACAATTAAATATTCATGACTGGTGATGCTAAAAGGAACAAAACAAATGAAATGAAATTATACTGCTATATTCATCTGGTCACAGCAGTACCTGTAGTGAACAATTGTATAATGCTGGGCTATGGAAAATAATATCATACAGATGCAGCTGAAGGGAAGGCATAAGTACAAATACCATGCATATACATACACACACACACACACACACACATATATATATATATATATATATATATATAATCAAGAATTATAATGTTGAAGCCAAAGAAAGCACCCACAGAAATTCAGATACAGTAATATTGGCAAAGTTTCGCACTGTTTAGGAAAGAACTAACAGAAAATTTCATTATTAATAAATCTCTTACCATTACTACTGGAATGAACTAGTCGACAATGTCACTTTCTTTCATCCTTGCTCCAATACGACACAGTGACTCAACAGCCTTGTCTCGGACACAAGTTTCCTCCACCGTAGACAATGTCTCCTATGGTGGGAGAAAAACATGAGCATGATCTACACCCCAATGTAAGGAATAAACACACCTAATTCTTCAGCCATTGCAAGAAGCACCTCATCTTCATCATCACAAGGATTCCTACAAATGTAAATCAAGAAAGAACATTTAGGCAATGTGGCCATTAGGACAAACATTGCATGATGCGGCATGCTTGATCCAAAAGCTATACGGTAAATGTAATTCTAATAGGGAGTTCAGCGACTATTGTAACTCTGGAAGAACAACATTGGAACTTTCCGAATGGAATCACCAATAAGCATTACCGACATTCACCACAGCTGTGCCTTTACATGTAACAACTATACATGACAGGATACGGATGTGGTAATTGAATTAGTCTAGGAGCTTGGAAAAACATCGATCCAAACATGTAGGCATGAGTCATATGAACATAAATATTAAGATGCTCCATGCATACAGCTCTGAAGAGTTTCGATCACCTGACGCTGTTGCTACTGGGCGACGCTGCCGTGGATGTCATCAACCACGCCGCTGCACGCTTTGCATGACCCGATGTTTGCGCTAACAGGCGACACGCGGCGTCGTCCTCCAACACCTCGCGTTCTTGCAGACTCGATCGCGCCCCGGTGCGTCGCAAGGCGTCCACGGGCGTCGTCGCCGCCGCCACAAAGACGTCAACATGTGCTGCCTAGAACAACCAAGAACATGAATTAACATGCTGCACAGGAAACACACTGATAAGATAGGAACGTACCCAGAGAACGAACATCACCATACGGTTAAAAAAATAGATAATCAGATCGGCGACGGCTGTTTAGGGAACCCAAAGGCGAGGATGGGCGCTACGGGAGGAGATTCTTAGGAGCAGACCGATGGCACACGTAGAAGGAGGAGGCGGGAGGTGGAGGGGAAGGAGCGAGGAGGAGGAGAAGAGCGACCCTGCGCACGCCGAAAGGAACTCGGGATAGGAGAAGCGCGGGCGCGACAGGAGGAGAGACGCGACACCAAATCGACGACGGCCGCTCAGGGGAACCGAGAGGGGAGGCGAACGGAGACCTCCGGAACACCCGAATTCGCCTCCGCCGATGCGGTGGCGGAGGGAGAGCCGGGGGAGGGGAACGGGCGCGGGGCGTGGGAGGCGGAGGGGAAGAGGCGAGCGGCAGGACGCGCACGGGAGAGAGGAGGGCAGAGGCGAGGCGGCGCGAGGAGGGACTCCCGTGGCTGCGTGGGAGAGAGGAGGCCGAGAGGGCGGCGGCAGCGGCGGGTGCGAGGAGAAGGCGCTGGAGAGGAGTTTCTGGGGAGAGCGGGCGCTATTTGGGGCGAGGCGACGTGGGGGGCTTGAGGGAGTCCGCGACGCAGGAGACGTGGTACCTGACGAGCGCCACCGCTCGCACGGCACAAAGTGGGATCCGGCGACGCGAGTGTGGGCGAGGAGCGACGGACGGCGAAATTTTTGGATGACGTGGCGTAGTGGAGGAGGCGCTCGAGAGAATTAACTTTAGTAATACGAGAGTGATCCTTGCAAGAAGAAAGTTATCTCCAAAGAAGGCAAGCAGTTTGATCATAAATGTCCCATTACTTTCAAGTCTAATACTTTGTTTACAAATTGTATGTATGCATGCTTTTGTGTCAAAGTTTATTTTCCCGATTAGAGGTAGCTATTCGTATTGCATGGTTGCCCTTAAATTGCTATCCCTGCCACAAAACATAAGTTATTAATATCGTTGGTGAATTAGAGCCCGGTGATTTAATTATGCTCTTTTATTGTCTTTACGGTGTCATGCTTAGAAATGCTTAGTTACCGGTAGAAATTGGGCGGTTGTCGACTTATGTCAATGACCTTGATCACACAAAATTATTATTATCATTATGCTCAGAACTTTTGTGCTTTGTTACTTTGTAAAGTCAAAAACTGAAACTGAAATTGAAATGTTTGAGACTTGGGCACAATGGTTGATGGTGTGACTGGAATGGTGCCCAAGTCAATCAAGGACCGAGTTACTTGCGCCACCGTCATCGAGCAATTTATGCTAACCACATGAGAGGGATATGGGACCTCTCTTGACTTAGTACTTTGGCGTGTGTTAGCTCGAGTTGCATGGTGGGCTATTGGGTGAGCGAGAGTGGAGGTTATCCATTGCAAGGAGCATCGTCCTTTATAAGGAGATGAGCATCTTTGATGACTCCGCATCAACGTATGGGGCTTCCTCCCATATGGGCAACTCGTAGTTAATACGCAATATTGGAAACGTCTCGTAGGACTTAGCCGTGCCGGCATACCAAAGGAAGTGTGCTAATAGCTTGGCGAAAAGGCGGTCTGACATATGGGTACATTAGTACACCCCTGCAGGGTATAATCTATTCGAATAGCCTCGTCCTAGGTTATGGACACGCTTGGATACGCCCCATGAGAACTAGACTATAACATTTAATTAAAACTTGATGTGGGTGGTATGAATGGGGAATTCATGCTATTGTTGTGGTGGCTATTGGGTTAGCCACTTCTAGGATGTCTTGTTATTATTGTTACTTGTATCTCGCTGTTTTTGTCAAATAAAAACAGATTGTAAAACTGCTTTAAATCTATTACATTATTGCAAATGAAAACTTGCTTTATTCTGAAAATGAGTCTAGAGCCTGCTCCACTTAAATAAGCTTGCATGTAGCTATGTATAGGCCTGTTACTCTACACGTAAATCTTGCGAGTACATTTTTTGTACTCATTTGCTTTGCTTAACTAATTGTTGCAGAGGAGGTTGATCCCCATGGGATCGACTATTGTGAGACCGACTTCGTACAGGACGACTAGCTTGGCGGCCCGGTCGGTTGCCTTGTGGGTAATGGCAAACCGTTTGGCTTTTCTTTATCGCCATCTTATGGCGTTTGCTTCCGCTGTTTATTTAAGTCTTTAGTTGTTATTTGGCCAGTCGGCCCCTTTTGTAATAACTCTATATTGTATGTCCTTTGAATTGCTTAGTTGTGCTTCGGTTCTATGTGTTGAATGGAATTGATGCATGATTTTTGTATGGGGTATGTGTACTGCAGTTCTGGGAAGTACATATACGCCGAGAGTCGAGATATTTGATTTGTAATGCTTGAATCATCTTGATGGTTAAGTATTACAAGTTAAATAGCATGGGTTTTCACAAGTATCTCAACGAGTTCAATCATTTGGCTCGTTACGCTCCAGACGATGTCTCCACTTATGCAAGGAAGCAAGACCAGTTCTTGAATGGGCTTTCGGAAGCAATGCAACTGGCACTCGCTGTACATGACTTCTGCAACTTCCAACAATTGGTCGATAAGGCTATTGTGGTGGAGAATAAGATGCAAGCGGTTGTAGAATCGCGAAAGCGCAAGAAGGTTGCACAAATTTCAGCAAGCTGCAATTTTCAAGAACCGGGTGTTTGGCCGCCCGCTCCTCCTGAATTCCATGTCTCGGCACCTCCGGTATTTCCCATGCAAGTGTCTCCACCAGATCAGCAACAAACTCAGCAAGGGCAGCCCAGAAAGAAGTATCGAAGCTGTCGGACCGGAAAGGCGACTAGAGGGGGGGTGAATAGGAGCTCAAACAATTTTTGCAATCCCCAAAAAGCAGCAACAATAAATCAGAACCTCTGCTGAAAATACCGAGATCGGTACTACCACCATGATAGGTGCGGTACTACCGCATGGCGGTACTACCACTGTTCATGGTGCGGTATGTCTGATTATCCAGACGAACTTGCCGACATCAGAGTTTCAAACCTAAAATTGACACAACTTTTGATTCAACCAACCAAAACCTACTAAACTTGAAACATGATCCCTAGACGATATCTCTAACCAATTCCAATCATCTATTCAACAGATCCACGTCAAAGTTTTGACCTTTTTCAGATATGATGAAGAACGGTTCAAAAAACAGGTCAAATACCCAAATCTAATCCTAGCCTTGGATGATCAAATTGATCTTAGATGGTCTCCCACAAGTCACAGCAAGCAAGATCAACAAAGGGATTCAAGGGAAAAACAGTGGATCATCAAAACACCAAAACATCAAACAGGATGCAAGAACAAATAAAACAACAAAGAAAGCTCATCTCAGAGAACTTGCATGTATTGATTGATGATTGATGATTTGAGGTTTACAGCCACTCCATCTTGGAGGACACAACTCAATACAGGAGCATCAGATCAAGCAATCCCTAAACCCTAGCTCTCCAAAACCCTAAAACCACACAAGGGTTTCTCTCACGTTCTCCTCAATCTCTCTATTCAGCACACAGCACACAAGTGCTTATATAGTGGAGGCTAGATTCTAGGAATATTCCATTAGGGCACCCATTAAACCCTAACACACAATGGGTTAACTTACGCATGTATCTCAGAGCGTTGTCTTCGTCTTCGATTGACTTAAACCGTTTCTCCAAGTGCCAACCCGCGCCGCGGTTTAGCCAACAAGTCACAAAGGCGGTATTTGGTGAAATTAGCAAAATATCCCTTCTCGATTCTTCTCCATGAACCGAGTCCAATCCTATCGAAGCAATCGCCTGCTCCGCCATGTGTAGGTTGATCAATGGCTCTCATCATGTCGACAAGTCTCTCCCGTCCGAATCCCATCGGAACCTCCAAGGCACTTGCACCGACCCCCGCACCGCTTGATCCAACCAGCTACATCGAACTGCCCATTCGATCAACCTCGTCCATTCTGCGCCATGCTTGAGTCACTTGACCTCACTCGGCATCCACGATCGTTCTGGACCCCAGCTCTCCAAGCTTAGTCCCGATCCTCCTCGCCGTTGACCATCATTGACCTGCAAGCCACCTGCACAGCAATAGACCAAGAAATCGTCTCCGGGAACAAGTTCTTCACAACTTGACCCACATTAGCTGAAAACATGCAATATGCAACACATATGCAAAGGCAAACAAGGATATGACCTATCCCCAACTCAAACTTACAAGAGAATCAGCTTTTAGTCCACATGCGATACTACCGCCAAATAAAACTCGGTACTACTGCTCCATGGTAGTACCGCTTTCAGCATTGCGGTCGTACCGCTCACGAAGAATTTCCCAAAACACCGAAAAACAATGCTTCTGGAATTTCCATACCGCAAAAACCTCGGTCATACCGAAGTGCGGTATTACTGCCAAGCAAGATGCGGTTATACCGCTCCACAAGAAAGTCCAAGACCATTTTGCACTTGTTCTAGTTTTTCCATACCGCTTAACAGCCAACGGTCGTACCATTACGCGGTAGTACCGCGGCTTCCAAGCCGGTACTACCGATACCAGAAAATTGCCAAGATCTCACAAAACAACCTCCAGTGGCACCGCTCTACTTGAGCTGGTCGTTCTGCCAAGCGGTATTACCGCAGTTAACACGCCAGTACTACCGATTATCCTGACACTTTGCTGAAACTTTCTGAAAAACAGGAATTCCAACAAACCTTCAACCAAATTGCCAATTGTTACATCACTTAGGATCATGAGCATATCCTCATGGTGTTCACAATCTCCCCCTTGATGAACACATTGGCAATAACCCAAAAATGAATGTTTTGAGGTTTGAAAGTAAAAGAAAACAAGTTTTCGCACAAAGGCACAATTTGGTCTTTTAGCAAGTAAAAGCAAGGAAGGTGACCAAATTGGCTTCAGAATAGTTTCAGCACGTGAGATAAGGCAGAGGAAGCAAAGAAAGCTTCAAATTCCAGAAAATCTCACTTAAGGTCCATAAGAAAGAACAAGTGTTCTATTTGACCTTCCAGAAAATGCACAGAGAGCATCCAAAACAGCATTTTTGTCCAAATTTTCTCCCCCTTTGACAATAAATTCATCAAGGTGCATGGAAGAAGATAGAGCATGAATGTAATGGAATGGCTGCAGTTTTTTAATTTTTCAATTTTTACATTTTTCAATTTTTTGTTTAATTTTTTTAATTTGAACAAAAGGAGCCATGAAGATTATCCATGAAGATTGTACAAGTATTACACCAAACCATATTATGTGAAGAAGCTATGTTCAATCATAGCAAAACATGTACAGCAGAGCTAAGGCCAAAATAGTAAGAATCTAAGATTAAATGAATTGATAGCATGACATGGTGCTCAAGATCATAGTTTAGCTATAGGTATCCAAAAATGAGTCAAGTCATGTCTATAAGCTAAATGGAGCCAGAAACTAGAAAATAAGTCAATTTTGAGCATTTTGAGATCAATTGTGAATCAATTTGTTCAAGCAATTAGAATTTAGCACTTTGAGCACTTTGCTGAAAATGATCGGTTTTAGCTTAGTAAAGCAAGTCCTGGACTAGGAGCCATCCACAACTGCCTCCTAAGCTTCAACCAATTGCCAATTTTGTTTTCTTAGCATTGTGCTAGATCTCAAGCTTCACTATGACCATCCCAAGCAACAAAAGCTTAAGAGAGTGGTCTAGGTCATCCAAAACTCCCCCTGAGTTCATACCTAGTGCAATAGCAAGCCGTCTCATAAGAGAGAAATGGTGAGATCAGTTTTTTTGCACAAAAAAAGTTCATTTTTCATTTGCTTGACTTAAGAAGTATCATAGCTTAATTTAAAACTCAGAATAAGTTCAAGACTCAATGAAGCCTATATGACATGGCATGAATCATGAGAAGATCACTACAGCAAAACTAGTCATAAGATCCAACAAGTCATGTTCTGATTCAAGTTTCTCACAGATAATAAAGCTAGCATGGCAAAAGCTAAGCTATACATAAAAAGCCATAAAGAAGTCTAGCAAACTAGCACAAGACATGGCAGGGTGTAAAGCATGAAATCAAGTCATACAAGGATAATAATCAAGGCTCCACAAGTTTATATTACAATGCAAGTTGTTGAATTTAAAATGCATTATGATACAAATGAATGCAAAGAGAGCAAACTCCCCCTCAAAACAGGCCAAGAGGACTAATAACCCCCAACTCTCCCTGCAAAAAGGCAAAACCAGAAGAATCAAGAGCTTTAGTGAAAATGTCAGCAACCTGTTGCTCAGACTCGACAAAATGAAGCACAACATCACCCTTCTCAACATGGTCTCTAGGGAAATGATATCTAACGTCAATGTGCTTAGTCCTAGAATGCTGCACTGGGTTTTTGGCAATGTTAATGGCACTAGTGTTATCACAGAAAAGAGGAACACTACCCAAGGACAACCCATAGTCCTGAAGAGTAGATAAGATCTAGAGAACCTGAGAGCAACTCATCGGGTCATAGCTACATACTCGACCTCGGCGATGGATCAGGCAGAGAGGATGCTTCCTAGATGACCAACAGATAAGAGATGTGCCTAAGAAATGACAAGTGCCAGAAGTACTCTTCCTATCCACTCTACACCGGCAAAATCAACATCAGAAAAAGCCCGAATAGAGAGAGCAGAAGAAGAAGAATACCAAAGTCCAAACTCAAGAGTGTCCTGAAGGTACCTGAATATGCGACGCACTGCTTGACGATGAGAAGCACGAGGGGAAGCCTGAAATCGAGCGCATAGACACACAGCGAATTGTATGTCCGGCCTCGACACTATGAGGTAGAGGAGGGAGCCGATCATGCTGCGGTACTCCTTTTGGTCCACGGGCTCTCCATCCTCATCAGGGTCTAGCACGGTGGTCGTGGCAATGGGAGTAGACATTGGCCTACTGCTTCCCATATCGAAACGCCGAAGAAGGTCCTTTGTGTACTTACTTTGATGAATGAAGGTGCCTTCTTTCAGTTGCTTGACTTGAAGACCAAGGAAGAAGGTCAATTCGCCCATCATGCTCATCTCGAACTCCCTACTCATAGAATCTAAAAATCTAGACACCAAAGCATGAGAAGAACCACTGAATATAATGTCATCCATATAAATCTGAACCAACAAAAAATCACTGCCATGCTTGAGAGTGAACAAGGTTTTATCAACCAATCCCATTTTGAAATCATTTTTAAGCAGAAAACTCTTAAGCCTATCATACCAAGCTCTAAGGGCTTGCTTCAATCCATACAAGGCTTTGGAGAGTTTAGAAACATGATTTGGGAACTTGGGATTTTCAAAACCAGGAAGTTGCTTAACAAAGACCTCTTCTTCTATGAAACCATTCAGGAAAGCACTTTTGACATCCATTTAAAAAAGCTTGAAGCCCTTGGATGCCGCAAATGCTAGCAAAATGCGAATGGCTTCCAATCTAGCTACAGGAGCAAAGGTCTCCTCAAAGTCTAAGCCCTCTACCTGGGAATACCCTTGAGCTACAAGTCTAGCCTTATTGCGAACTACCAACCCATCTTCA
The DNA here is from genome assembly GCA_036346405.1 of Phyllostachys edulis. Lineage (NCBI taxonomy): Eukaryota > Viridiplantae > Streptophyta > Magnoliopsida > Poales > Poaceae > Phyllostachys > Phyllostachys edulis. The sequence goes on along the minus strand of CM070548.1, from coordinate 42,833,110 downwards.
CTTTGCTTATTTTTGAAAACCCATTTGTTCCAATTACATTATGATTAGGTGGAGGTTCAACTAAGGTCCAGACTTTGTTTCTTTCAAAATTTTCAATTCTTCATGCATGGCATTGACCCAAGAGGCATCAGAAAGAGCATGGGTGACATCTCGGGGTTCAAAAGAAGCAACAAAAGCAAAATGTGCATGAGAATCAGGAGAAATGAACCTGGAGCGAGTGACTCGCTCATGTATATCCCCAATAATCTGCTCAGGTGGATGCTGTCGCTGAATGCGAAGAGGTGCTCCTAGTGCAGAAATGGCCTCTACCTCACGGTCTGTGGAGGTAGGAACAGAGCCACTCTGATCGTTGGTGAAGGTAGGAAGAGGCTGCTCATCTGAAGCTGATGTAGTGGAAGCAGGCTCTCCAACCATGTCAAAAGAGACTTGAGAATGGATTGGGTCCTCATCCTCAGAGTCATCATCGACGAAGATGCTCTCAGAAACCTATGTACCTGCATCATCGGGTCTAGTACTAGGACTAGCCTCATGAAAAGTGACTTCGCAAGTCTCAACAACTTTGTTAGTGTCAAAATTAAATACACGATAGCCACGAGAATGAGCAGGATATCCAAGAAATATGCCATCAGAACATCTAAATTCAAATTTATCAAGGTTGCCATGTTTAAGAATGAAGCACTTGCAACCAAAAATCTTGAAATGAGAAACTTTGGGCTTATGACCAAATCTGAGATCATAAGAAGTCTTGCCAAACACAGATCTCAAGAATACCCTATTAGAGATATAACAAGCAGTAGAGATCGCCTCAGCCCAAAATCTCCTAGGTGTTGAATCCTCATTTAGCATGGTCCTGGCCATCTCTACAAGGATCCTATTCTTCCTCTCTATAACACCATTCTGCTGGGGAACTCTAAGTGAAGAAAACTGGTGCTCTAGCCCCCTATCAGAATAGAAGGTGGCAAAGGAAGAATTCTTGAATTCTGTCCAATTGTTACTCCTAATGGCTCTCAAAGCTCCAGGAAGCTCAACAACAAGTCTAAGGACCAACTCTCTAAAATAGCCAAAAGCTTTGTCCTTAGAAACCAGAAAATAAACCCATGAATACCTGGAGTAATCATCCACAATCACAAGCACATACCATTTCCCACCCACGACCAACTCTAGAAGGACCAATGTGTCTAAGTGCAAGAGTGACCAGTCCATCACCATCACTAGAGTAAGAGGTGGATGAGAAGCAGAAACCATCTTACCATATCTACAGGGTGTGCACACAAGGTCTCTAACAGCCTTCAGCCTAGGCAAAGCTCTAATCAAATCCTTGCAACTGACTCTCGTCAAGTGGTCGAAGCCTATGTGACCAAGCCTACGATGCCACAACACTAGATTATGGGAGTCAGAAGCTACAAGACACCTAGGACTAGAAGCAGAAGAGACACTAAAATCAGCACAAAAGATCCTCTCAAACCTAGAGATCTTAAAGACAAGCTCACCTGAGGAATCTAGAACTCTACACTCACCACTCTTAAATCTCACCTCTAGACCCTCATCAAGCAGCTGGGAAATAGATAAAACATTATACCTCAGCTTACTTACCAAAGCGACGTCCTTGATCATGAACTTATTGTTGACGCGCACTGTGCCCTTGGCTATCACGGTCCTGGTAGAAGCATCCCCAAATGTGATCAATTTATTGCCGGATGCACGTGTGAGGGAGAAGAACCATCTAGAATCTCCAGTCATGTGTTGAGAACACCCGGAGTCAACAAGCCATATGTCCTCCTTCTTCGCACGATGGACCTACATAGTACGAACAGGAAACATCTGTGCCTCAGTACTGGGGTTAGTGATAAAAGACTTGGGAATCTAGTACTGAGTCACACGATGCTTGGGCAAAGCAGTAGAAGCAGCAGTAAAATGGTTAGGAGCAAAATCATAAGAATGCACACGAGAATCACCTAGACCTCTCCGAATCGACCTACCAAAAGATCGGTACTCCCCTTGTCTAGATGCTACTCGTGGTCTCTCCTCACGATATCCTAAACAAAAACGCTGCCTAGAGCCACCAAAGGAGTCAAAGAAGTCATCTATGAACCCAGGCCTATGTCTAGCAGAAAAAACAGGCTGCTTGGCTCTAGAGACTATAGCAGGTGAAGGAACTCCTCTAATGGTCCTCAAAACACTCATCCTCTCCTTCATCTCAATCTTGGCTCTACGGAAGTAAAACTCAACAATGTGGCCATTCTTCTTGCAGAAGGTGCAATGATACTTGACCTTATGAGGGGTTTGACCTGATGAAGTAGAAGCACCTATCTTGCTAGAAGTGGTTTGGGCAAAACCAGCAGATTTAAAGACTATCTTGGATGGCTTAGAGGGTTCTACCTCAAACAGGCCACTCTCAACAGTTCTAACAACCTTAGGTGGATGGTTCTTGGAATGCTCTAGAGAATTAAATCCTAGGCCACTATTATTCACACTCACCTTAGATTTGTCTAGAATCATGTTGAGGTTCTTCCTCCCACCAGTAAATCTCTCAAGAGTGCCGTTAAGGTAGTCATTTTGTTTGGCTAGCTCCTTACATGAGGCACACTTATTTGACTTGCTAGCCCTATCAGACTTTTCCTTATAGTGAGCTACCTCGGCTTTCAAAGCCTCACAAGACACACAATAGTCATCTCTAATCCTATCCAACTGCTTTTTGAACTTAACTCTAAAAGCTTCTTGTATCTTATCTACATTATGCCCAAGTTCAATACAAAGAGTACAAGAATCAGACTCAACAACTTTCTTGGAAGCAGTCATGGACATGGATTGTTCAATTTTAGCATTTTCTTCTAGTGTCTTGTTTAAAGCATCATTCTCAATTGTGAGTTTAACACAGTTTTCACATGAAGCAGTTTTAGAATAAAGAACCATTTCAGTCATCTCCTTCATTTTAATCCTACTATCCTCACAATGAGAACACCTGTGACTAGCATCAAATTTTTGCAATTCTTCCATAGCGCTATTTAATTTTAATTCAAGTAAAGCATAATTTAAACAAGGTAAAGGAATAGCATCTACAGCAGCCACATCAAGAGCAATGGCACTCATGCAAGCAGGACTAGACTTGAGAGTTTCTAGTTCATCAAAAGCATCTTTCAGTTGATTAGCAATAGAGGAATGAGCAGATTTCAGATTTGCTAGTTCACTAAGCAAGCTAGAACAAGAATCACAATCATCAGCAGGACTTATGGATTTGAGCCTATCAACTTCTAGGTTCAAGTCATCAATCATGGCATCCTGTTTCCTAATTGTTCTTTCTTGCTTATTCATTTTTTTCTCAGCAAAGGCTAAAGCACGTTTCATATTCACAAGTGAAGGACGTACCTCATCGGGATCGCTGAAAAGGTCATCGTCGTTGGAGGAGTCAACGTCATGGCTGTCTCTAGCCATGAAGCACATGCCGGTAAAGTCCTGGGCCTTCTTCTTGCCATGAGAGTCATCGTCGTCATCCTCCGTCTCCGAGTCCACATCACTCATGTTCACACTCTCAAGAGCGGCAAGAACCTGGCTGACGAACTTACGATAGTTGGGCTTCTTGCCTTTTGTGTCTTTGGATTCAGGACACCTCCGAGAGTCCTTCTCCATCTTACCCTTCAGCTTGGGGCACTTGGAGCGAATGTGGTTCGGCTCACCACACTCAAAGCAAGTGACAGGGCCACCTCTCCTCCTGTTCCTCACTTTGTTGTAAACTCTCGAGAATTTGGTGGATAGGAGGGCTAAATCATCCTCAGGTAACTTCTCAAGCTGCTCATCACTTAAAGAATGTAAAGCAAACAAAGAAAAGCCAGATGAGCCAAACTCCAATGAATCAGAAGAGCTACCCTTAGATGGGTTGACCACCAAAGCCATCGACTCTGTCTCGGGGAGACGCGAGATAAAGTCAATCTCATGCGTCTTCAACCTCGAGTAGAGCTTATCCATGGTAAGCTCACTCATGACAGTGTTGTCATTGATGGATGTGATCTTCATCCCCCAAACTTTCACATCAAGAGCACCCAAAAGCTGGCGTGCATTCTCAGACTCAAGAAAACAAGATCAACAAATACAAGATCATGAAGAATCTTGGAGAACCTTCCCCACAGCTCATTTAAAGATTCACCAGGCCTTTGCTCGATCTTTGAGTATTCTTTCTTGAGCTGGTTCTGTCTCACTTCCTTGATCGCAGTAGAACCCTCGGGGTAATCACAAAGAGTCCTCTAGATCTCGTGAGCAGACCTCAAATGAGCCACGCGCTCAAACTCAGATCGACTAAGATGTTGGATCAGAAAGTTTCGAGCCTTACTATTAGCCTCAACATCTCGAGTGATCACATCGTCATTGGCTGGCACGACATAAGGATTTTTGACCTTAAGCCAAATAGCGTGCCCTTGAGCCTCGATGTAGGCATGCATGCGTGCCTTCCAGTAAGCAAAATCAACTCCATCAAAAATAGGTGGTTTGGTTGAATACTTGTCAGTCGCCATAGCTCCAAAGACCGGTTAAGATCTATGAGAAGAGCTAACCGGGCTCAGATACCAATTGTAGGACCAGAAAGGCGACTAGAGGGGGGGTGAATATGTAACAGCCTCAGCCTTAATGCACAGTAATAAGATGATGTTCATAGCATCACTGTTCATTTGGCAAAATTGGACAAAATGTTACAATCTCATTTCCCCAAATTCTAACCAAAAACTCCAACTTGATCGAAGCTTCAAAAGAATATACCACTCAATGTTGGTATTAAGACCGGGAAGTATTTTATTTAAAAGTCAGATGAATTATCTTGGCCAAAAATAATTTTTGTTCAATTTTTAGAAATTATTTTGATTTTGAGAAAAATGTTTGTCTTTAAAATAAATCTATTTCAGTTTAGGTGAATTATTTATGTATTTCAAAAGAAGAAGTAATGGTTTCAAAATTTATTTGGGGAATATATCATCCCAGTAGCATCCTGGCAAAATTTCATATTTTTCCAAATTTATTTGCTATTTTTAAAGGCCCGGTCAAACTTTTGAAGGTTTAAATTGGTTTGGGTCAACCCTGCCGGCCTAAACCCAACCTTGGCACTGTAGCGACTCGATCCCACCAAGTTGAGTCCAACCCAGTGCAAAGTGGTCCGGCTCTATCACGTTCATGCGCGTGCCCCAACTCCAAGTGAACACGAGCCGTCGATTTCCTCGCGAATAGCCAGATTTGCTTGTTGTCATGCGTGCCATCCATGCACGCGAAGCAATTTCCACCGTTAGATCTCCATCCTACCGCGCCTCCCTTCATGGCCGTTGGATTCTTAACGAACGGACCAGATCTACTATGCCGTTCGGACCACTCCAATCCACCATCTCATTTTAACCGTAGGATCTAAATTGTGTGGCGCGCGATCATCAGGCTTTGCCATTTTTAGATGGCAGAAACCGAAAAACGTGTGAGCTGTTGGATCCTCAACGTGTGGACTAGATCAGATGGGCCGTTCGGACCGGCCGGAAGTGCCAAGCGATATCCACCGTTGAATTTTGATCGGACGGACCGCATCCATTGGGCCGTTCGGACCATCCGGACCTCCCATCAATCTTGACCATTAGTTTTAGATCCAACTGTGCCTTCCTTTTTGGGCTCAAACTCGCAGGCGCGCATTACATCTTGGACCGTTGAATTGTGATCGAACGACCCTTGTGGATTGTAACCTTCGGACCACCCAGACCTCCCCTCAATCCTAGCCGTTCATTTAAGATCACACAGCCCATATTAAAGGATACCGGTTAGGTGTATTTGGCCACCTCATCGCAGCCACTCACTTTTAATCGAACGGTGGTTGTTCCTTAAAGCTCGCAGTGGGGTTGTGCGTGGCTGTGACTGCCTTTGGGGCCCGCTCGTTAGTGGTGATTCTCTTCTCCTTCTCTTGCTGTGCACCGTCGCCGACATCCTCACCGGAGTAGTGGCATTGCATAGGGAATATACAAATATTCCTTTGATATTTAGCCTTAGTTGCCACCACATCATCTCTGGATGCTTCTCGCTTGCTCTAGGAGATCAAGCTCTATATAAACCCTACTGTCTAACCTTCTGCCATTATTGACCACGGGAGCTTTCCTCTAGTTGGCCTTCCTTCCCAGTGAAGCTTCCTTGCTCTTACCCTTGTTCAGCTATGAGTATGCCTCAATCTCATATTAATGTGGATTTTGGGCGTCTCTTGTAGGGTTGGACCCAAGGTTTACTCTCTTCGACTTAAGCAAGTGAGAGCACCACTTCGGTGAAACCTCATTCTGGTGAGTTAGACCTCATCTGTAACGTCCCGTTTTCTTTAAAGTCCTTGCCAAGTTTTCAAAATAAAAGTAACCATTTGGCTTTATTGAGAATCCAAAGCTTAACCTGAGATTTTTGAATCTGGAGAGTTCAATTGGAATTAATCAAACCTTAACTAAGTCGTTGTTTGTGTTCCTTGCTGGTTGTGGCTCTCTGTGGTGTCTTTGCCACCCTCGGGTTGTGGTGCTCCGAAGCCTTTCTGTGTGCCCCTGGTTCGCCTCTTCTCTCTCTCTTAACTTCCTTGTTGGTTTGAATCTCTTTGAGATCCGCACCTCTCTCACATCTCCTCTCTGCTCAAACCTCTCCCTTGCTTGGGGTTTTCTGTCAAGGACCCACTCGGGTTTGTGTTTCAAAACCTCTTTAGCCCCCAAGCCACGCTTGGTTTTGTTTCTTTCAGACCTCCTTGTTGAGATCTAGCCTCGCACCTCCCCTTGTTGAGATCTAGCCGCTCGGACCTCCCCTTGTTGAGATCTAGCCGCCGCACCTCCCCTTGTTAGGATCTCGCCTTTAGGACCTCTCTCTCGAGATCTTAGCCGCCTAGGTTCTCCTTTAGTGGGATCCAAAGGTTCCGACCTCCTTAGGTCCAAGACCTCCTCCTCGGCCCTTCTTTGGTCTTTTGTAAAGACCACCTCCTAACCTTGAATATTCCTGTGGTCGACCTCCTGCGCCCTTTGATCTCGGACCGCTGAGGTCCTCCCTTGAGATCTTGACCGTTAGATCTCCCTTTGGAGATCTACTTGTCGGACGCCCTGCGCCCTTTGATCTGGACTGCTGAGGTCCTCCTTGAAATCTTGACCCTTAGACCTCCCTTGTGCAGTCCGAGTGTCGTGGCCTCCTCGTTGAGAGCTTTGAGGACCTCTTGTCCAGACCTCTTCTTGAGTCCTTAGACCTCCTGTCCGGGACCTCCCTTTGAGTGTCTTGGACCTCTTGCCCAGACCTCATGGTGGTCTTTGGCGGGAATGACCCTTTTATGGTGGGGCCACCTCTTTGACCAAGGGTGCACCCTTTTGATCGGCCCCACTTGCCACCCCTCTTCACCTTGTAATTATTGTTTTGCCTCAGAACTCAGGCGATTTAATAGGTGTCGGGTCACATTAAATGCAAATCACATCCGAGGTACTTTATTTCAATTCTTTTGGGCAAGCCCCGCCCTAGTTATCCCGATTGCCTACACGCCATTGAACCTTTTTCTTGTTACACTCCACCAACTCCGCTATATATGGCCCGGAAGGGCGTGCCTTTGTAATCTTTTTGCTCATTTCTTCCTTCCTCGCCTCCTCTGCTTCGTTCTTCCTTGCGCGAGACCCTCCCCAGGAGCTCTTTGAGGCGGTGTTAAGCCTCTTGGTTTCCTTTTGGCTGAGTTGGTTTGAGTTCCTTTTTGGTTCTTTTGTTGTTCTCTAGCTTAGTGTGGTTTTGCTTATTTGGTTCTCTTGCGAACGTGTAGATCACGAGTTCGAGGAGATCTTGGACCCGCTCTTGCTGCAGAAGGCTCTCCACTGCTTGACCAAGGCAAGCCACAGACCTCCTTTTGATCATCTTGAACCAAGTTTTGCAAATGTATTTCGGTTTAAATTATCATGCATGGCTATGTTTATAAGAAAATGGTTTGGGCTGTAGTTACTTGCCTACTTGCTGTTATGCCTCCTTTATACCTTGTCTCCATCATGTTGTCATGTTCACCTTGTGAGCCTTAGGGTGGATAATTTAGTTGGTGTTCTTTGTTATTTGCCAACATGGGGGCCGTAGGTCTTATATAGCCTCGCTTAGAAAACGTGGTTTGAGCATATCATGCTTCATCTCTAATAATCTTGACTAATAAGTTATGAAATGTGTGGTTGGTGCCATTGTTGAGCAGCTATGGCAGGATGCCTAAGCTGTGTCGATCGTGGTGTGAGACCACTTGGTTAAAATTTGTGTGCCAGACTGGGTGGTCTTTTGGCATGGGCTAATACAATTGTTTTGCTAAGGCAAGAAGGCAGGAGTGAGTAGTGGTGCTTTGTGCACCTTTGGTTTGTGGAAGTCTTGCCTTAGCACAATTAAGGACTTCACTTTGTGTCTGTTTAATCGGGCCAATTAGTGCAACCACAAGATCATTTTATGGGAATGGTCTGGGCTGAATAATTAGCAATGAGATGGCTTGGGGCTGTTTTGGTTGAGCGTGTGATTCGTTGGCGCAAGAGGGGGCACCCCATAACCCTGTGGATTTCTAGACCACTGGAGGGGATTGCAAAACCTTAGCGGGCAGCCCTAGTCAGTTCAAAGCTTTGTAAAGGTCTTGCCGCGCTCTCTAGATCTGCCACCTTAGGAAGTGAGCAGGGTGACCGAACCCATCCCGCTAGAGAGATCGTGGATTGTGGGTAAAGTTGTACACCTCTGCAGAGTAAAAGATCTATTCAATAGCCACATCCTTGGTCATGGACATGCTCAAGGAAATGGTGCAAGGGGTAGATGTTTCAAAAGCTTGTGCCATCGACACTTCCGCGAGATGCTTTGGCTTTGCCTCAAGAGACCTTGGCCGGCTCCAGAGGGGTCAAGGTTGGCTCGGGTAGTGGTCCAGGTTGGTTCTGACCTCTGAACGGGTGTTTTGAGTGGGTTTTGGGTGAGGACTGCCACCGTGTGATCAGACCTCCCCAATTTTTGGTTGTGGCCGTGAGTTGGTGCTCACACCACCTTTTATTAAAACATCAAAAGTATTATGTATTATGGTTTTACCTTGTCGCCTTTCAATCTATTATTGCTATTATTGTCAAATTTGGCTTTATGCAAACTAACCATACAGCTCTCCATTGGTAAGTCCTTGCATGAATATTATTGCATCTTTGCTCTCTGTGACTTGCCGAGTACATTCCAAGTACTCATGGCTTAAGCCCCGTGTCAAAGCAGATTATGAGGATGACCAAGTGCAGTAGGCGGTCAGACCTCTTCGAGGAGGAGTTCTTCGACGACTAAGATGCCTAGGACGCCCTCCACCCGACAACTGTGGTGCTTGTTGGATGGCTTCACAGATTTTGGTGTTTGAGCCCTAGAGCTCCTTGTCGCCAGCTTGTAAGTCCTCGTTGGTTTTGTAAGCCCTCGATGGCGACCCTTGTTAACAAGCTTGACCATAAGGTCCTATTATATAAAGTTTAATTTGTCTCGCTTCATCTTTGTTTGACCTCGTGGTTGTGGTATTGGCTTGTGTTCTTGTGCGAGCTAGCTCGATTGTCCCGGGACTAGCTCAGATGCACAGGCAGACCACCAGGAGGTCCCACGACTTAGCTCGGGAGGTCCCGCCGACCTCTCTTGGTGATGTGCTGAGGTGCTACTGAGGCGGTGGCGGCCACGACCTCCAGAGGTCCTCAAGACCTCCCGGGAGGTCATGGCGACCAAGACCTCCAGGAGGTCCGCAAGACCTCCCGGGAGGTCCCGCACCTCCTCAGTAAGCTCCATGCGGTGCTACCACATCCTTCCGTGGTGACTTCGCAACAAAAAAAAATGGTCCTCCCGACCTCTTGCAGACATCACGGGTGGGTCATCACAGCTGGTATCGAGCCTAGGTCACCAGAGGACGTGGCCATAGGCGTAAAGGTCGATTTAGTTTTTATCCAAAAGTTATTTTCTAAAGCAAGTCAACTTAAAATTTGTTTAGTAGTTCTTTCCTTGTGCCGGTTCTATGTTGCCCTTATCCTCGCTTAAAATCTTTTCTTGTCCTGTTTCTACTCTCATCTTAACTCCTCCTTAGTTCCTTTATCTTATCTCTCGCTGAACCTTGATTTTGAATCTAACTTGACTTCCTTGCCTTTATAACTTCAATAGGGCCGATCAGAGAAAGGTTAGGATTAGTGGTCCTATTCTCGAGTCTCGCTTAGCTTGGGTCTTGAAGACCTCTGCTTTGAAGCTTCTGTTGCCTCTTTTGGCCTCCTGGCCTTTTTGGTTCTCTCTTGGGTTAACCAAGTCACCCCTAATAGCTGCCCTATCTTTATTTCTCTCAGATCCTCTTACCCTTTATGCTTTCCTTCTTACCTATTAAACCTTTAGAGTTTTGTCCAGATGGTGCAGACTCGGCGATCCACAAGTCGGGTGAGCCCCAAAACAGCTTGCCTCCACCCCCACCTCCTCCAAAGGGCAAAGAATGCACCTGGTTTTGGGCGCTTTATGGCGGACAAGCTCGATGATGAGCTCTATGATGCGATTATGAACCAGTTATGGCTCAACAAAGCCGCACCACCAATGCTTTACTTGCCATGATGAGTCGAATAGTCAGTCAGCAGCAGACCACCACCTCCACCCCCACTCACCCTCAATCAAGGCCGCCGAGTTCATGAAGACATGCCCACTACATTTTCGAGCTCTCCGAGCCTTTAGATGCGATGATTGGCTGAGATCAACAGAGAAGAAGCTGGATATTGCTCACCAGTGAAGACAGGAGAAGGTTTTGTTTGCCTCACATCAACTGGAAGGACTGCAATGAGTGGTGGGACACATTTTGTGCCTCACATGTCGACCCTCGAGGATCTCTTGGGCGAGTTCTCTGCAGCTTTTCGCCACTCCCATGTCCCTGATGGGAAGGTAGAGATGAAAAGGAAGAGTTTAGAGAGCTCAAGCAAGGCAAAGATGTCAAGAAGTGAGTATCTCACTAAGTTCACTCAATTGTCGCTATGCTCGCAAGATGTGGCTACGGATGATGCGCTGGCGAAGCGCTTTAAGCGAGGCCTCCATCCCACTTAAAAGTTCAAGTTGTGGGCAACGATTATCCCGATTTCTAGCATATGGTGAACAAGGCAATGCTCATTGAGGAATCCCAAGAGAACTCTCTCGAGTCCTACAAGAGAAAGGTGCCACCTCCTGCTCAAGAAAGACCTCCCCAATACCACAAAGCTTTTGTGCAAGACCAACCTAAGCGCCAAGGACCTCCTGACCTTCCAGACCTCTGCTAAGACCTCCCGCCACTGTCCTTACTCAACAAGATCACTCAAAGACACCAAGACAACCCTAACGACCTCCACAAAGCAGCTAGGATCACCGCTTCAAGTGTCACCAAGTGGGGCATTTTGCTAATCAATGCCCACTAAAGACAGAGCCAACCACCAAGACCTCTACTTCAGACCTCCTTCGCCAAGACGCCTCAGCCACGGACCTCCTCAAGCCGTAACCTCCCAAACTTTTGAAGGGGCCGTGAACCATGTGGCAAAGGAAGAAGCACGACCTCCTCGACGTGGTACTAGGTATGTTCCTAGTAAATTCAAGGCAGTGCAGTTTTATTTGACTCGAGCTTCCCATTCGCTTATTTCTGAGTTTTGCTTTGCAAAGCACCAGCCGAGTTGTTGCTCTTAAGTCTACCTTGTTGGTTCAATCCCGGCTCGAGAACTAAGCACTAACCAGGTTGTCCACAAGTGAAAATGGTCATAGAAGGAGTAGAATTTCTAGCCAACCTTATCCTTTTGGACACCGTGTCCCTAGATGTGATTTTGGGCATGGATCGCTAGCTAACCACCATGCCATGTTGGATTGTAGTGGCAAAAGTATCTCTTTGACCAGCCCTAGTGGTGCCATCAGTGAAGTTTTCGCCACCTCGGAGAAACTCCAAGGAGCCCTATCTTGTAGTGCTCAAGTTCAAGTTTTGGAGGATGTCCTGTTGTTAAAGAATTTGTGGATGTGTTCCCGATGAGCTCCTGTGAATGCCCCTGACAGAGACCTTGAGTTTGTCATAAACCTTATCCTGTGGACCTCCCCCATCTCCAAAAGGCCCTACAGATTGCATGTTGATGATCATGTGGAGTTGAAAAGCAGCTGGAAGACTTGCAGAGCAAGGGTTTTATTAGACCTAGCTCCTCACCTTGGGGAGCCCCAAAGATTTTTGTGCCTAAAAGGATGGCACTCAAAGGATGTGTGTGGACTACAGAGCTCTCAATGATGTCACCATCAAGAACAAGTATCCTTTGCCAAGAATTGATGATTTATTTGATCAATTGAAGGGGTCATTGTGTTTTCCAAGATAGATTTGAGAACAGATATCACCAACTTAAGATTCGCAAGGAAGACATCCCTAAGACAGCTTTTTTTCAACTAGGTATGGGTTATTTGAATTCATCGTTATGTTTTTTGGGCTGACCAATGCCCCCGCCTATTTCATGAATTTGATGAACCGAGTGTTCATGGAGTACCTAGACAAGTTTGTCATTGTCTTTATTGACGACATTCTAGTGTACTCCAAGAGTGAAGAGGAGCATACAAGCCATCTCTTTTCGGTTTTGGAAAAGCCGAGAGCTCATCGACTCTTTGCCAAATTTAGTAAGTGTGAGTTTTGGCTAAAAGAAGTGGTCTTTTGGGGCATGTTTTGTCAAAAGAAGGAGTGTCTCACAACCCTAGTAAGGTTCAAGATGTGCTCAATTGGGAACCCCTAGGACCGTGCCTCAAGTTCAAGTTTTCTTGGCATGGCGGTTATTACTGAAGGTTTATTGAAGGCTTCTCCGGATTGCAAAACCTCTCACTCAGCTATTAAAGAAAGAAAAGAAGTTCCTTTGGACCTCGACAGAACAGAGCTTCCAAGAGCTCAAGAGAAAGTTGACCTCTGCCTCAGCTTTTGGTTCTTCCAGATGTCGAAAGATTTCAAGTTTATTGTGATGCGCCAAAGCAAGGACTTGGCTGTGTTCTAATGCAGATGTAAAAGTGGTAGCTTACGCTTCAAGACAGCTTGAAGCCTCATGAAGCAAACTACCCTACTCATGACCTAGAGTTGGTCAGCTGTGGTTCATGCCTTAAAATTTGGCGCCATTACCTCATTGGTAATAGGTGTGAAATTTACACCGACCACAAAAGCCTAAAGTACATCTTTACACAAGCAGATTTGAATTTGAGGCGAGAAGGTGGCTTGAGCTTATTAAGGACTACAATGTGGGAATTCACTACCACCTGTGCAAGGCCAATGTGGTGGCAGATGCTTTGAGCGTAAAAGTTTATGTCAATACTTTGATGGTTAAGGAGAGCCAACCCGCCTTTGTATGAAGAATTCTTGAAGCTTAGACTTGAGTTAGTGGAAGAAGGGTTTTTGGCAACTCTTGAAGTGCAACCTACCTTGCAAAAACAGATCAAGGCAACCCAAGATGGAGATGCTAGCATCCAAGAGATTAAGACCAACATAAGAGAAGGGAAGGCTGCAAGGTTTTCTATGAATGACCTAGGTGCGGTCTGGTTTGATAAGAGGCTCTGTGTACCCAATAACACGGAGCTCAAGGGTATAATACTTAAAGAAGCCCATGAAGCTTTGTATTCTATACATCCAGGAGTTACAAAAATGTACCAAGATGTCAAGGAATTGTACTGGTGGCCGAAAATGAAGAAGGAGATAGCAGATTTTGTGGCCAAATGTGACACTTGCCAAAAGGTTAAAGCAGTGCACCAAAGACCTGGAGGACTTTTAGTGCCCTTACCCATACCCGAGTGGAAGTGGGAAGAGATCGGCATGGATTTTATTACTGGTTTACCTCGTACCCAAGCTGGTTTTGATTCTATTTGGGTCATAGTGGATAGATTAACAAAAATGGCTCACTTTATTCCTGTGAAGACTACTTATTCTGGAGACAAGCTAGCCGAAATCTACATGGCAAAAGTGGTGTGCCTTCATGGTGTTCCAAAGAAGATAGTCTCGCATGAGGATCTCAATTCACCTCCAAGTTTTGGCAAAAGCTACATGATGCCTTGGGCACCGACCTCAACTTTAGTACAGCGATACCACCCTCAAACAGATGGCCAAACTGAGAGAGTTAACCAAGTCCTTGAGGACATGCTGAGAGCTTGCGCTCTAGAAAGACAATCTAGTTGGGACAAGATGTTACCATATGCGGAATTTTCCTATAATAACAGCTACCAAGCGAGTCTCCAAATGTCCCTTTGAAGCTATTTATGGGAGAAAGTGTAGGACTCCTTGTACTCGACAGACGGGTGAAGGCCAAGTTCTTGGCCTTGACCTTGAAAGAAGCCGAGGATCAAGTGAGATCAATTAGGAGAAGTTAAAGGCGGCCCAAACTAGGCAAAAGAGCTACGCAGATGTTAGGCGCCGAGACCTAGCTTTTGTCCCAGAGACCGTGTCTACCTCAAAGTTTCACCTCTCAAAGGTATGCAATGGTTCAGAGTTAGTGGGAAGCTTGCTCCAAGATTTATTGGACCCTTTCCATCCTTGCCCAAGGGGTGAAGTAGCCTACCGCTTGACCTCCCTCCTCGACTTCTTTGGAGTTCACAATGTGTTCCACGTGTCACAGCTTGAAGAAATGCTTATAATGCCAGAGGACCAAATGCCTTTAGAAGTCGTGGACCTCCAAGAAGACCTCACTTACAGAGAGCACCCCATCAAGATTTTGGACGGTCGAGAGAGTTACCAGGAGCAAGACCACCAAGCTGTGCAAGGTGCAATGGAGCAACCACTCCGAAGCCGAGGCAACATGGGAACGAGAAGAGGACCTCAGGAAGGAGTTCCCCCACCTATTCCCTAGCTCAGCTTGAATCTTGGGGTCGAGATTCCCTTAAGGGGTGAAGGTTTGTAACGCCCCGCTTTTTTTAAGTCCTTGCCAAGTTTTCAAAATAAAAGTAACCATTTGGCTTTATTGAGAATCCAAAGCTTAACCCGAGATTTTTGAACTGAGAGTTCAATTGGAATTAATCAAACCTTAACTAAGTCGTTGTTGGTGTTCCTTGTTTGGTTGTGGCTCTCTGTGGTGTCTTTGCCACCCTCGGGTTGTGGTGCTCAAAAGCCTTCTCAGGCGCCTGGTTCGCCTCTTCTCTCTCTCTTAACTTCCCTTGTTGGTTTGAATCTCTTTGAGATCCGCACCTCTCTCACATCTCCTCTCTGCTCAAACCTCTCCCTTGCTTGGGGTTTTCTGTCAAGGACCCAAACTGGGTTTGTGTTTCAAAACCTCTTTAGCCCCCCCAAGCCACGCTTGGTTTTGTTTCTTTCAGACCTCCCTTGTTGAGATCTAGCCGCCTCAGACCTCCCCTTGTTGAGATCTAGCCGCCAGACCTCCCCTTGTTGAGATCTAGCCGCTCAGACCTCCCTTGTTGAGATCTAGCCGCTCGCACCTCCCTTGTTGAGATCTAGCCGCTCGACCTCCCTTGTTGAGATCTAGCCGCTCGACCTCCCTTGTTAGGATCTCGCCTTTAGGACCTCCTCTCTCGAGATCTTAGCCGCCTAGGTTCTCTTTTTGTGGGATCCAAAGGTTCCGACCTCCTTAGGTCCAAGACCTCCTCCTCGGCCCTTCTTTGGTCTTTTGTAAAGACCACCTCCTAACCTTGAATATTCTGCTGGTCAGACCTCCTCGCGCCCTTTGATCTGGACCGCTGAGGTCCTCCCTTGAGATCTTGACCGTTAGATCTCCCTTTTGGAGATCTACTCGTCAGACGCCCTGCGCCCTTTGATCTGGACTGCTGGGGTCCTCCTTGAAATCTTGACCCTTAGACCTCCCTTGTGCAGTCCGAGTGTCGTGGCCTCCTCGTTGAGAGCTTTGAGGACCTCTTGTCCAGACCTCTTCTTGAGTCCTTAGACCTCCCTGTCCAGACCTCCCTTTGAGTGTCTTGGACCTCTTGCCCAGACCTCAAGGTGGTCTTTGGCGGGAATGACCTTTTGCGGTGGGGCCACCTCTTTGACCAATGGTGCACCCTTTTTGATCGGCCCCACTTGCCACCCTCTTCACCTTGTAATTATTGTTTTGCCTCGAGACTCAGGCGCATTTAATAGGTGTCGGGTCACATTAAATGCAACACATCTCGAGGTACTTTATTTCAATTCTTTTGGGCAAGCCCCGCCCTAGTTCTCCCGATTGCCTACACGCCATTGAACCTTTTTCTTGTTACACTCCACCAACTCCGGCTATATATGGCCCGGGAGGCGTGCCTTTGTAATCTTTTTGCTCATTTCTTCCTTCCTCGCCTCCTCTCGCTTCTGGTTCTTCCTTGCGCAAGACCCTCCCGGGGAGCTCTTTGAGGCGGTGTTAAGCCTCTTGGTTTGCTTTTGGCTGAGTTGGTTTGAGGTCCTTTTTGGTTCTTTTGTTGTTCTCTCGCTTAGTGTGGTTTTGCTTATTTGGTTCTCTTGCTAACGTGTAGATCACGAGTTCGAGGAGATCTTGGACCCGCTCTTCTCAGCAGAAGGCTCTCCACCGCTTGACCAAGGCAAGCCACGACCTCCTTTTGATCATCTTGAACCAAGTTTTGCAAATGTATTTCGCTTAAATTATCATGCATGGCTATGTTTATAAGAAAATGGTTTGGGCTGTAGTTACTTGCCTACTTGTCGTTATGCCTCCTTTATACCTTGTCTCCATCATGTTGTCATGTTCACCTTGTGAGCCTTAGGGTGGATAATTTAGTTGGTGTTCTTTGTTATTTGCCAACATGGGGGCCGAGGTCTTATATAGCCTCGCTTAGAAAACGTGGTTTGAGCGTATCATTCTTCATCTCTAATAATCTTGACTAATAAGTTATGAAATGTGTGGTTGGTGCCATTGTTGAGCAGCTATGGCGGGATGCCTAAGTCAGGTCGATCGTGGTGTGAGACCACTTGGTTAAAAATTTGTGTGCCAGGACTGGGTGGTCTTTTGGCATGGGCTAATACAATTGTTTTGCTAAGGCAAGAAGGCAGGGAGTGAGTAGTGGGTGCTGTGCACACTGGTTTGTGGAAGTCTTGCCTTAGCACAATTAAGGACTTCACTTTGTGTCTGTCGAACTGGGCCAATTAGTGCAACCACAAGATCATTTTATGGGAATGGTCTGGGCTGAATAATTAGCAATGAGATGGCTTGGGGCTGTTTTGGTTGAGCGTGTGATTCGTTGGCGCAAGAGGGGGCACCCCATAACCCTGTGGATTTCTAGACCACCGAGGGGATTATAAACCTTAGCGGGCAGCCCTAGTCGGCTCAAAGCTTTGTAAAGGCCTTGCAGCTCTCTAGACTGCCACCTTAGGAAGTGAGCAAGGGTGACCGGAACCCATCCCGCTAGAGAGATCGTGGATTGTGGGTAAAGTTGTACACCTCTGCAGAGTAAAAGATCTATTCAATAGCCACATCCTTGGTCATGGACATGCTCAAGGTGAAATGGTGCAAGGGGTAGATGTTTCAAAAGCTTGTGCCATCGACACTTCCGCGAGATGCTTTGGCTTTGCCTCAAGAGACCTTGGCCGGCTCCAGAGGGGTCAAGGTTGGCTCGGTAGTGGTCCAGGTTGGTTCTTGACCTCTGAACAGGTGTTTTGAGTGGGTTTTGGGTGAGGACTGCCACCGTGTGATCAGACCTCCCCAATTTTTGGTTGTGGCCGTGAGTTGGTGCTCACACCACCTTTTATTAAAACATCAAAAGTATTATGTATTATGGTTTTACCTTGTCGCCTTTCAATCTATTATTGCTATTATTGTCAAATTTGGCTTTATGCAAACTAACCATACAGCTCTCCATTGGTAAGTCCTTGCATGAATATTATTGCATCTTTGCTCTCTGTGACTTGCCGAGTACATTCCAAGTACTCATGGCTTAAGCCCCGTGTCAAAGCAGATTATGAGGATGACCAAGTGCAGTAGCGGGCAGACCTCTTCGAGGAGGAGTTCTTCGACGACTAAGATGCCTAGGACGCCCTCCACCCGACAAACTGTGGTGCTTGTTGGATGGCTTCAAGTGTTTTGGTGTTTGAGCCCTAGAGCCCTTGTCGCCAGCTTGTAAGTCCTCGTTGGTTTTGTAAGAACTCAAGCAAGGCAGCACCCTTGTTAACAAGCTTGACCATAAGGTCCTATTATATAAAGTTTAATTTGTCTGCTTCATCTTTGTTTGACCTCGTGGTTGTGGTATTGGCTTGTGTTCTTGTGCGAGCTAGCTCTGATTGTCCTGGGACTAGCTCAGATGCATAGGGGCAGACCACTGGGAGGTCCTCACTTGACTTAGCCTCGAGGTTGTAACGTCCCGTTTTTCCGGAGTCTTGAAAAGCTTTTAAAAATGAACCATTTGGTTTTGTTGAGAGTTCAAAGCTTAATTTCAAGATTTCAGAAATTTGGAGGTTTAACTTGAACTAACCAAACTTCAAATTAATCCCTTTCTGGTTGAGCTGGAGTTATTGCTGTTCTTTGGCTTTTAGCCTCTTTTTCTCTTCGGCCTTGTTTGTCCTCCAAAGGTCTCTCCTCCCTTTTGGAGACATCCTCTCTTGGGTCCTCCCTTTGTTGAGATCTCGCCGTTAGGACCTCCTCTCTGGAGATCTTAGCCGCATGCACCTCCCCTTGTTGAGATCTGGCCGTTAGGACCTCCTCTCTGAGATCTTAGCCGCACACCCTCCCTTGTTGAGATCTCGCCGTTAGGACCTCCTCTCTGAGATCTTAGCCGCTCGACCTCCCCTTGTTGAGATCTCGCCGTTAGGACCTCCTCTCTGAGATCTTAGCCGACAGACCTCCCCTTGTTGAGATCTCGCCGTTAGGACCTCCTCTCTCGAGATCTTAGCCGCAGCACCTCCCCTTGTTGAGATCTGGCCGTTAGGACCTCCTCTCTGAGATCTTAGCCGCCAGACCTCCCCTTGTTGAGATCTCGCCGTTAGGACCTCCTCTCTGAGATCTTAGCCGCTCGCACCTCCCCTTGTTGAGATCTCGCCGTTAGGACCTCCTCTCTCGAGATCTTAGCCGCCCGTGTCCTCCTTCGTTGGATCCAAAGGTCCAGACCTCCTCGTGCCCAAGACCTCCTTAGCGCTTGGACCTCTTTGACTCGTGGTCAGACGCTTAAGGCTTTGCCTTTCACCTAAGGGTCGTCCGATCTAAATCGACGGCCTAGCCTTTGCTGGTTCTGTTCGCCGGTCCGAACGGCCCCGCGTTCGCGCCATCCGATCCGATCTCGACGGCTCAATCATAAGTGACGTTTGGATGGTCCAAACGTTCCTTTCTTTCTGACCGCCTGATTTCGATCGAACGGCTCGCTTTCTTCGCGTTTTCCTTGATCCCGTGACCTCCCGCTGCTTTTTGCAAGGACCACCTCCTCGATCCTTGCCGGTCTTTTGTAAAGACCACCCTTTTAATCTTGAATATCCTTGACCGTCAGACCTCCTGCACCCTTTGATCTAGACCGCCGAGGTCCTTCCGCTTTTGAGATCTTGGCCGCTCAGCTCTTCTTTTGAGATCTTGAGCGCCAGACCTCCCTTTGCCTTTTGATCTTGACCATTCAGTCCTCTCCTTTTGATATCTTGGCGTCGGATTTTCCCTTTTGGGAGATTTTGACCGTCAGACCTCCTCGCCTCGGGGCCTCCTCGAGCGCCTTACCCCTTGCGCTTGGGACCTCTTTTGAGGTCCTGGTTCTCTCGTGATTTAAACCTCCTTGGGGTCTAGATCTGCTTGAGGGTTGGATCTCCCTTGAAGTCCAGCTATCTTTTGTCTTTTGGACCTCATATCCTTAGGACCTCTTTATGTTTTGACCTTTGTGGTCTAGACCTCCCTGTTGTGTTTGGACCTCCTCAGGTTCACAGACCTCCTGTTGTGTTTGGACCTCCTTTAGGTTCAGACCTCCTGTTGTGTTTGGACCTCCTGAGGTTCAGACCTCCTGTTGTGTTTGGACCTCCTTTAGGTTCAGACCTCCTGTTGTGTTTGGACCTCCTCGTGTTCGAGACCTCCTGTTGTGTTTGGACCTCCTTAGGTTCAGACCTCCTGTTGTGTTTGGACCTCCTTTAGGTTCAGACCTCCTGTTGGTTTGGACCTCCTGGGTTCAGACCTCCCTGTTGTGTTTGGACCTCCTTTAGGTTCAGACCTCCCTGTTGTGTTTGGACCTCCTCAGGTTCAGACCTCCCTGTTGTGTTTGGACCTCCTTTAGGTTCAGACCTCCCTGTTGTGTTTGGACCTCCTCAGGTTCAGACCTCCTTGTTGTGTCTGGACCTCCTTTAGGGTCAGACCTCCCTGTTGTGTTTAGACCTCCTTAGGTTCAGACCTCCTTGTTGTGTTTGGACCTCCTTTAGGTTTAGACCTCCCCTTTTGTGTTCAGACCTTTGCGGTCTAGACCTCCCTTTTGGTCCTAGGACCTCCTCATGAGACCTCCTTCTTGGACCTCCTCCTTGACCTCCTATTTGGACCGTGGACCATGTCCTTTGACCGGTCTCATGACCTTTTGATCGCCCTTTGGCGCCTTAGTGCATTTAATGTGGGTCGAGTCACATTAAATGTCGCCACCTACCTTTGTACTCTTTTTCTACTTTGTGTCACATCCCTTGCTTTCTATATTTCTTTTTCGCACCTTGTGGCAAGGTGCCCTTGTCCTAAAACCTTGAACCTGGTCGCTTTTTGGGTTGGTGCTCTGTTCCTCGCTTTTTAAATAGAGCACCAGAGGGCACCGCCTCCTCCGCTCCTCATTTCAACTCCTCGGTTTCTTCCTCGACTGGTGGATCTCCTCCTCCTCCTCCTGTGGATCTCCTCTCTCTCTTGGTTTTGAGTAAGTTCTTTTGGTTTTCTTGGAAATTATTTGCTTATTTGGTTTCTTTTGCTAACGTAGATCTCGGTGATCGTTGAGAACTCGTGAATCAAGCTCCTTC
This sequence comes from Phyllostachys edulis, assembly GCA_036346405.1. Lineage (NCBI taxonomy): Eukaryota > Viridiplantae > Streptophyta > Magnoliopsida > Poales > Poaceae > Phyllostachys > Phyllostachys edulis. The sequence continues at coordinate 42,812,289 of CM070548.1, read as the reverse complement.
ACCAAGCTTTTCTTTCTCCAACAGAGGCAAGTCGTGGCCCTTGATCATCTTGATCCCACTTTGCAAAGCTATTTTGATTCATTAAACTTGCATGGCTATCTTTATAAAGCATGTTTTGGGCAAGAGCTATCCTCCTACTTGACATTATGCCTCCTTGATATACTTGAACCGAACATGTTGACATGAACTCTTTGGACACCTTAGGATGGATATTTTGGTTGGTATTCCTTGTTATTGCCAACTTTGGGACCGTATGTTGTATGCTTAGCCTTGCTTTAGAAACCGTGGGTCTGTGAATCATGCCTCATCAATTAATAATCTTGACTAATTGAAATATGGAACCCGTGGTTGGTGCCATTGTTACAACTATGGCGGGATGCCTAAGTTGTGTTGATTATGGTGCGAGATCACATTAATAATTGTTGTGCCAGGACTGGGTGGTCTTTTGGCAGGGTTAATTACAAATTGTTTTGCTCGGGCAAGAAGGTCGGGAGTGAGTAGTGGATGCTTCATTTTGGGGTTGTGGATGTCTTGCCTGAGCACAAATAAGGACTTTACTTTGTGTTCATTGATCTGGCCAATCAAGGCAACCACAAGATCATTTTATGGGAATGGTCTGGGCTGAATAATTAGCAATGGATTGGCTTGGGGCTGCTGGGTTGAGCGTGTGATTCGTTGGCGCAAGAGAGGGCACCCCATAACCCTGCGGACTTCTAGACCAAAGGGGGGGATTGGTGAAACCTTAGCGGGCAGCTATGAGTCAATTCAAAGCTTTGTAAAAGCCTTGTCGCGCTCTCCAAACTGCTCACCTTCGGAAGTGAGCAAGGGTGACCGGAACCCGTCCCGCTGGAGAGATCGTGGATTGTGGGTAAAGTTGTACACCTCTGCAGAGTGTAAAATCTATTCGAATAGCCAAGTCCTTGGTGATGGACATGCCCGGTGAATATGGTGCAAGGGGTAGCTTTGTGAAATTGTGTCCTGGGGCGCTCATGAGAGATCTGGCTTTGCCTCAAGAGACCTTGGCCGGCTTTAGAGGGTCATGGTTGGCTCGAGATGAGGTCCAGGCGGGTTAGGAACTCGAGCGGGTGCTCGGGGTGGTCGTGGCCGAGGTCCCGGTCATGGTGTGACCTGCACCTCCCACGGTTGGTCTTTGGAACTTTGGAGTGGGTGCTCCAGAGTGGGTTTTGGGAGTGAGCGGGTGCTCACGACCTCCTCGAAAACAAATGTACTTATGTATTATTGTTTTAACTCGAGCATTTCAATCTACTTATATTATTTGTTGTCAAATACTGCTTTACGCAACTAACCTTACAGCTCTCTTTTGGCAAGCCTTGCATGATTACTTATTGAATGCACTCCCCACGGCTTGCTGAGTACATTCAATGTACTCATGGCTTTTGCCCTCTGTTTTAATCAGCGAGCTGCAGCCCAGGAGCTCAAAGCTTGGTGAAGAAGAGGTCTTTGGAGACCTTATGCGACCTAGGGGACGCCCTCCACTGATAGCCGGTGGGCTGATCGGTTGGACCTACCATTAACGCTTTTGCTTTCATTGTTCTTTCTTGCTCTTTTGTTGTAGCCCATGAGGCAAACTCTGTAAGAAGCTTGGCCAGCTTTGGTCTTTAATATTATTTGTTGTTCTGCTCTCTTGCTCTTCTTAGTTTGTGTATGGACTTGATTACACTTGTGTTAGATCTCGCGAGCTAGCCAATCCGCTCTCGGGACTAGCTCAGGCACAGGTGATCTCCAGAGGTCCCACGGACTTAGCCTCGAGATCCCGCGGACCTCCCCGATGATATACCTAGAGGTGCCACTGCATGGATGTTGGCCAAGACCTCCGTGAGGTCTTGAAGACCTCTGGGAGGTCTGGAAGACCTCCTCGAAGTACCGAGCGGTATTACCGCTCCTTCATGAGGTAGTACCGCACTCAAAAAAATGGTCCTCCGGACCTTTGCGATATCAAAGGGTGGGTTGTCACAGTGTTGTATCGAGCTCCATATCGATCGCTGGACGAACCTTAGTTAGCATGGTCGCTTTTAGTTTGTTTCAAAACTATTTTCTAAACCAAACCAACTTAAAAGTCGGCTTAGTGGTTCTCCTCTCATCTTGTTCTACTCTAGTCTCATCTTGCTCCATCTTTTCTCGCCTTACTCTATTCTTTCTTATCTCCTCGCTTTCGATTTTTGAGATCTTACCCTTCGAGCTTCGCTTTTGAATTTAATTTGACCTCCTTATCCCAAGAATCTCTATAGGACCGAGCCCTCGTGTCCTAGTGTCATAGACCGAAATGTTGGTGTAGTCAAGCGGCCTGGCTTCTCAAGAGTTGCGCTTGCGTAATAACTTTGTCGTTGATGCCAAGTTGGGTAGCTTGAAAGAAGCCTTTTTGAATTTGATCTTGAGAATTGAAGATTGTGGGATTCTTTTCTAAGGTGAAGGTTTTAATGGATCCTAAGGGATGAAGGATTGTGAGTTCTTGATGGGATTATTGAAAGATTTTAGATTATCTTTGATTCTAGAGTGAATTGCAACGTTTGGTTGGAAGCTTGAATCTGAGTTGGTGGGTTTTTCTGGATCTGGATGGTCTTGAGTGAATCAAGAATCAGAATTCGAAGAGAATCTTAGCCAAGCCTTACCCATCTTGATCAGAATTTGGATTTTGTGTTTGAGATTTACCCTTGATGGTAGTATAATTATAACTTGTGCTGGATAGTTGGTGACAATAATTTGGTGGATTCAACCGAAGATTATGTGTTAAAGGATGACTTTCGGGGAAAACCTACTTAATTGTTGGATTTTAGTGAATCCGAGGAGGTGATTTTAGGTCTCTTAATCTGAAAGTGATGGTTGGATTGAGAATCCTTTTGATATGGAACAAAGGAGCATGCAATTAAAGTGCGCAATTGTGGATTTGCTTAAGCCCGACCTAGGTAGAAATCAAGAATCTTGTTGATTTACCAATGTTCGGGGAGATTAATCGGTTGACTGGTTGTTCTAAATGGATGTCTTTAGGATAAGTGATTTTGGTGGACCTCCTTAATCATAGGTTTAGGACCCGGCCAAGTTAGGAAGGCCAATTTCTGGCTCTCAGCTAGTACCCCGCCTTTGGTTACGGCAAGTAACTCCTGAGAAAGAGCTGTTTGGAAGGAGTGGCAGCATTGTCCTTGCTCTCCAAGGACATCCCGCTGGACTTCTTGTTGTTAGGAGTTTGTTCCGTCAGCTTAAACTCCTTTAGCTGTTGTTGCTGGTTTCCTTCTGTTTAGTGGTCCCCTCAGTTTTGCTTCGTTAGTTCGTGCAATAAGAGCTCCAGTAGGAGATCCTATTGTGCCTTTCTGCCTCTTTTGGTCTCTTGGCCTCTTGTTTCCTCGGGTTTAACCTACCTTTCCCCGACTAGGATGCTCCATCTGACTCCCTTGTTCTTTCTCACCTAAGTGCTTTTCCCTCTCTTCCTTGGTGCTTCTCCTCTTATCTCTTGAACTCCGCAGTTTGTTTCAAGATGGACTGCACTGATCCTCAAGAAGCATTAGTCTGTCGAAGGCCCCAATGCCGATATCGACCCTCTTCGCACCTCCTCCTCCGTGCACCCTGCAGATCCGAACTTGAACCAGCTTTTACGGCTCAGACTCGGTTGATGAGCACAAGGATGCGTAACATGAATCAAATGATGGCTCAACAGAATCAAACGGCGGCAGATTTCTAGTTAGCTTGGTGGATCAACAGAACCAAACCATTGCTACCCTCATGACAATGGTGAACGAGAACCCTCGATTCACAGCCACCCACCTCCTCTTCCAATTTATTTCAGCTTTGGAAGCCAGTCAAGAGCCAAGTCCCAAAGAAATTCATCCCAAGCACTCAACAGGAAGCTTTTTGTGGTCACAGGACCTCGTGCACAAGAGAAGGATGATGCACCAAGATCAAGAAGTCTGCAGAAGCTCCAAGACTCGTATGGCGACCTCACCAAAGAAACTCGAGATTGCAAAGGTCGGTCATCAAAACCGCACTTTGTCCTCCAATGCGATCTTCTCGTGACAATCTTAGTGGCCGACGCCAATGTAAAAAGACACCAATAGCAGGAGCTCAGTGTTTTGGATGCCGAGAAATGGACCCTTTTGCCCAGAATTGCCCGCAGAAGCACCAGGTGATTGCCCCGGATAACATCCCAGAAGCCACTCTGATTGCTACAATAACCCCAAAGAAGAGTAGAAGAAACAATGTATGATTTTGTCTCGCCAGTGTGCCCTCAGAGCTTGGATTTGCCAGGGCCGCAAGAAACCAGTGTGCAGCAGCCTATCGGCTTGTCACTCCCCAACTCGTCCTTGAGAAGCCAAGCACAAAAGAAGTCCCCTTGTGCCTCGGATGTCACCTTTTTATTGCCGGAGAAAGGACACTTCGCCAATGAAAGTGCCCGCCAAGACGGCTTCATCAATGTAACCTCCGCAGATCTTCAAGTCAGCGGTCACAACTCGCTATTCATCAAGGACCTCCTCGGAAGTTAGGATTTCGCGAGACGTCAAGACTCGAGACCTCCTGTCACCCTCGGAACCTCGGTGGCAAGACCTCCTCCAATTGTTTCTCGGGGTGGTCATACCATGGACAACAAAGACACCGACAAAGAACCCAAAAGCGCCAAAGTCCGCCTAAGGAATCCAAGTGTTTCAATGCCAAGAAGTGGGGTCATTTCGCCAAGCGTTGCCCTCAGCGTATCCAGCGAGAGCAAGTTCCTTCCCGAGCTTCAAGCCAAGCCACCAAACCTCCAGGTGAACCTTGCAGTCGGTTCTTTTTGAGTTTGCCGGAGCTTCTCCCTTTTCCTTGTTTTGCTTTGTGTTATCCTGTGGCCCAGTGTTTGTCCTCTGGACCACCTCCTCTTTGTTTGACTCTAGGGGCTCAAACCTCCTTTGTTGGTTTGAATCTCTTTGGTCCATTTGAATCCTTCCCTGTCCATCTAAACCTTTTCGTGTTTGTTTGGACCTCTTGCTGTTATCCTGAGCCTCCTTGTGTTCAATTGGTTTCCCTTGTGATCAATTGAACCTCCCTCTGCTTGAACTTATCCTTGGTTCGACCTCTTATCTTTTGGGTCACAACCACCCTGTGGCTCTCAGCTCGGGTTTGTGTTTCAAACCCTTTTTGTTTTCCGAGAGCCCGGTTTGGCTCAATTTGTCCCTTCCTTGGACCTCCCCGTGTTCTCATGGACCTCCTTCTGTCCTTGTGAACCTTGTTTTGAATCCCCTCACTTCTATCCGGATTCCCCGTAGGATTCGGACCTTCTCTGGTGTGGGCGTTTTTGCTCAACCCAGCTCCTAGTGAGTCCCTGGTCAGCGCATAATAGTTTGGTTTGCCCCACTCAAAAGAGAAAGTTTCTGGAACAGTGGGTGAAACCCGGTTCCCTAACCCATTCTCTAGCCAGCCTGAATCTCGGGGTCGAGATTCCCTTTAAGGGGAGTAGGTTTGTAACGTCCCGTTTTTCCGGAGTCTTGAAAAGCTTTTAAAAATGAACCATTTGGTTTTGTTGAGAGTTCAAAGCTTAATTTGAAGATTTCAGAAATTTGGAGGTTTAACTTGAACTAACCAAACTTCAAATTAATCCCTTTCTGGTTGAGCTGGAGTTATTGCTGTTCTTTGGCTTTTAGCCTCTTTTTCTCTTCGCCTTGTTTGTCCTCCGTGCTAGTCTCTCCTCCTTTTGGAGACATCCTCTCTTGGGTCCTTCCTTTCGCCTGACCTCCTCCCACCGACCTCTTTATAGGTTCAACCCTTCGCATTCTCTGGACCTCTCTTTGTAATCTTCTGCTTGGACTTTCCTTAAGTCCGGACTTTCCCTTTGTTGGCTTGAATCTCTTTGTGCTTAGACCTCCCCTTGTTGAGATCTGGCCGTTAGGACCTCCTCTCTAGAGATCTTAGCCGCAGCACCTCCCCTTGTTGAGATCTCGCCGTTAGGACCTCCTCTCTGAGATCTTAGCCGCAGCACCTCCCCTTGTTGAGATCTGGCCGTTAGGACCTCCTCTCTGGAGATCTTAGCCGCATGCACCTCCCCTTGTTGAGATCTCGCCGTTAGGACCTCCTCTCTGAGATCTTAGCCGCAGACCTCCCCTTGTTGAGATCTCGCCGTTAGGACCTCCTCTCTCGAGATCTTAGCCGCACTGAACTCCCCTTGTTGAGATCTGGCCGTTAGGACCTCCTCTCTGGAGATCTTAGCCGCATGCACCTCCCTTGTTGAGATCTCGCCGTTAGGACCTCCTCTCTGAGATCTTAGCCGCTCAGACCTCCCCTTGTTGAGATCTGGCCGTTAGGACCTCCTCTCTGGAGATCTTAGCCGCACAGACCTCGAGATCTGGCCGTTAGGACCTCCTCTCTGGAGATCTTAGCCGCACAGACCTCCCCCTTGTTGAGATCTGGCCGTTAGGACCTCCTCTTTGGAGATCTTAGCCGCTCAGACCTCCCCCTTGTTGAGATCTGGCCGTTAGGACCTCCTCTCTGGAGATCTTAGCCGCTCAGACCTCCCCCTTATTGAGATCTGGCCGTTAGGACCTCCTCTCTAGAGATCTTAGCCGTCCTGGTCCTCCCTTCGTTGGATCCAAAGGTCCAGACCTCCTCAGGCCCAAGACCTCCTTAGCGCTTGGACCCTCTTTGACTCGTGGCTGTATCGCTTAAGGCTTTGCCTTTCTCACCTAAGGGCCGTCCGATCTAAATCAGATGGCCTAGCCTTGCTGGTCTGTTCGCTCGGTCCGAACGGCCCCTCGTTTCGCGCCATCCTATCTGGATCTGACGGCTCAACTGCGAAGTGACGTTTGGATGGTCCAAACGTTCCTTTCCTTTCTGGACCGCCCGATTCTGATCGAACGGCTCTGCTTTCTTGCTGCGTTTTCCTTGATCCTGTGTTCTCCACGGGCATTTTGCAAGGACCACCTCCTCGATCCTTGCCGGTCTTTTGTAAAGACCACCCTTTTAATCTTGAATATCCTTGACCGTCAGACCTCCCGCCCTTTGATCTAGACCGCGAGGTCCTCCGTGCTTTGAGATCTTGGCCGCTCAGCTCTTCTTTTGAGATCTTGAGCGCCAGACCTCCCTTTGCCTTTTGATCTTGACCATTCAGTCCTCTCCTTTTGATATCTTGGCCGTTGGATTTTCCCTTTTGGGAGATTTTGACCGTCAGACCTCCCGCCTCGGGGCCTCCTTGAGCGCCTTACCCCTTGCGCTTGGGACCTCTTTTGAGGTCCTGGTTCACTCGTGATTTAAACCTCCTTGAGGTCTAGATCTGCTTGAGGGTTGGATCTCCCTTGAAGTCCAGCTATCTTTTGTCTTTTGGACCTCATATCCTTAGGACCTCTTTGTGTTTTGACCTTTGTGGTCTAGACCTCCTGTTGTGTTTGGACCTCCTTTGGGTTCAGACCTCCTGTGCTGTGTTTGGACCTCCTTTAGGTTCGAGACCTCCTGTTGTGTTTGGACCTCCTCGGGTTCGAGACCTCCTGTTGTGTTTGGACCTCCTTTGGGTTCAGACCTCCTGTTGTGTTTGGACCTCCTCGTGTTCGAGACCTCCTGTTGTGTTTGGACCTCCTTTAGGTTCAGACCTCCCTATTGTGTTTGGACCTCCTTTAGGTTCAGACCTCCTGTTGTGTTTGGACCTCCTCGTGTTCAGACCTCCTCCTGTTGGTTTGGACCTCCTCGGGTTCGAGACCTCCTGTTGTGTTTGGACCTCCTTTGGGTTCAGACCTCCTGTTGTGTTTGGACCTCCTCGAGTTCAGACCTCCTGTTGTGTTTGGACCTCCTTTAGGTTCAGACCTCCTGTTGTGTTTGGACCTCCTCGTGTTCAGACCTCCTTGTTGTGTCTGGACCTCCTTTGGGGTCGACCTCCTGTTGTGTTTAGACCTCCTTAGGTTCGAGACCTCCTTGTTGTGTTTGGACCTCCTTTGGGTTTAGACCTCCCTTTGTGTTCAGACCTTTGCGGTCTAGACCTCCTTTTGGTCCTAGGACCTCCTCATGAGACCTCCTTCTTGGACCTCCTCCTTGGACCTCCTATTTGGACCGTGGACCATGTCCTTTGACCTGTCTCACGTGCCTTTTGATCGCCCTTTTGGCGGTCTTAGTGCATTTAATGTGGGTCGAGTCACATTAAATGTCGCCACCTACCTTTGTACTCTTTTTCTACTTTGTGTCACATCCCTTGCTTTCTTTATTTCTTTTCGCACCTTGTGGCGGTGTGCCCTTGTCCTAAAACCTTGAACACAGTCGCTTTTTGGGTTGGTGCTCTGTTCCCTCGCTCTTTAAATAGAGCACCAGAGGGCACCGCCTCCCTGCTCCTCATTTCAACTCCTCGGTTTCTTCCTCGACTGTGGATCTCCTCCTCCTCCTCCTGTGGATCTCCTCTTCTCTCTTGGTTTTGAGTAAGTTCTTTTGGTTTTCTTGGAAATTATTTGCTTATTTGGTTTCTTTTGCTAACGTAGATCTCGGGTGATCGTTGAGAACTCGTGAATCAAGCTCCTTCACCAAGCTTTTCTTTCTCCAACAGAGGCAAGTCGTGGCCCTTGATCATCTTGATCCCACTTTGCAAAGCTATTTTGATTCATTAAACTTGCATGGCTATCTTTATAAAGCATGTTTTGGGCAGTAGCTATCCTCCTACTTGACATTATGCCTCCTTGATATACTTGAACTGAACATGTTGACATGAACTCTTTGGACACCTTAGGATGGATATTTTGGTTGGTATTCCTTGTTATTGCCAACTTTGGGACCGTATGTTGTATGCTTAGCCTTGCTTTAGAAACCGTGGGTCTGTGAATCATGCCTCATCAATTAATAATCTTGACTAATTGAAATATGGAACCTGTGGTTGGTGCCATTGTTAAGCAACTATGGCAGGATGCCTAAGTTGTGTTGATTATGGTGCGAGATCACATTAATAATTGTTGTGCCAGGACTGGGTGGTCTTTTGGCAGGGTTAATTACAAATTGTTTTGCTCGGGCAAGAAGGTCGGGAGTGAGTAGTGGATGCTTCATTTTGGGGTTGTGGATGTCTTGCCTGAGCACAAATAAGGACTTTACTTTGTGTCTGTTGATCTGGGCCAATCAGTGCAACCACAAGATCATTTTATGGGAATGGTCTGGGCTGAATAATTAGCAATGGATTGGCTTGGGGCTGCTGGGTTGAGCGTGTGATTCGTTGGCGCAAGAGGGGGCACCCCATAACCCTGCGGACTTCTAGACCAAAGGGGGGGATTGGCGAAACCTTAGCGGGCAGCTATGAGTCAATTCAAAGCTTTGTAAAAGCCTTGTCGCGCTCTCCAGACTGCTCACCTTCGGAAGTGAGAAAGGGTGACCGGAACCCGTCCCGCTGGAGAGATCGTGGATTGTGGGTAAAGTTGTACACCTCTGCAGAGTGTAAAATATATTCGAATAGCCAAGTCCTTGGTGATGGACATGCCCGGTGAATATGGTGCAAGGGGTAGCTTTGTGAAATTGTGTCCTGGGCGCTTCATGAGAGATCGTGGCTTTGCCTCAAGAGACCTTGGCCGGCTTTAGAGGGGTCATGGTTGGCTCGAGATGAGGTCCAAGGGGGTTAGGAACTCTGAGCGGGTGCTCGGGGTGGTCGTGGCCGAGGTCCCGGTCATGGGTGTGACCAGACCTCCCACTGCTGGTCTTTGGAACTTTGGAGTGGGTGCTCCAGAGTGGGTTTTGGGAGTGAGCGGGTGCTCACGACCTCCTCAAAACAAATGTACTTATGTATTATTGTTTTAACTCGAGCATTTCACTCTACTTATATTATTTGTTGTCAAATCGCTTGCTTTTAACTAACCTTACTGCTCTCTTTTGGCAAGCCTTGCATGATTACTTATTGCATGCACTCCCCACGGCTTGTTGAGTACATTCAATGTACTCATGGCTTTTGCCCTCTGCTTTAATCAGCGATTCAGGCCCAGGAGCTCAAAGCTCGGTGAAGAAGAGGTCTTTGGAGACCTTATGACCTAGGGGACGCCCTCCACTCGATAGCCGGTGGGCTGATCGGTTGGACCTACTGCTAACGTTTTTGCTTTCCATTGTTCTTGCTCTTTTATTTGTAGCCCATGAGGCAAACTCCTGTAAGAAGCTTGGCCGCTTTGGTCTTTAATATTATTTGTTGTTCTGTCTCTTGCTCTTCTTAGTTTGTGTATGGACTTGATTACACTTGTGTTAGATCTGCATGCGAGCTAGCCAATCCGCCTCGGGACTAGCTCAGTGCACAGGCGGTGATCTCCGGGAGGTCCCACGGACTTAGCCTCGAGATCCCGTCGGACCTCCCCGATGATATACCTAGAGGTGCCACTGCGGATGTTGGCTAAGACCTCCGGGAGGTCTTGAAGACCTCCCGGAGGTCCCGGAAGACCTCCTCGAGAAGTACCGAGCGGTATTACCGCTCCTTCATGAGGTAGTACCGCAGCTCAAAAAAAAAATGGTCCTCCCGGACCTTTGCGGTATATCAAAGGGTGGGTTGTCACAGAGGTCCTGCCGGACCTCTCTTGGTGATGTGCCTGGAGGTGCTACCGAGCAGGTGGCGGCCACGACCTCCAGGAGGTCCTCAAGACCTCCTGGGAGGTCAGTGGCGGACCAAGACCTCCAGGAGGTCTGCAAGACCTCCTGGGAGGTCCTGGCAGACCTCCTCGGTAAAGCTCCATGCGGTGCTACCACATCCTTCCGTGGTGACTTCGCAGCGCAAAAAAAAATGGTCCTCCCGGACCTCTTGCGGTACATCACAGGGTGGGTCGTCACATCATCCCTTCCTATCGAGAACGAGGGTGGTAATCTTTAGAGCTTAAGTTCTATCATTTTCGTTTTGGTCAGACCGGAGAAGAGGACTTTGGCTCTTTGCTGTTTCGACCAAGATTTAACTTCATATACTTTCTTCTCCAGCTGGTAAGCTAGATCTTGTCTCTTGTCACCTTGTGTACCCTAAAGGTTTCAATAGTTCACTTGAGCTATCTACTGGTACATGGATACTCAAAACTTCTTTAAACTGAAAAGTTGTTTTTACAACTTTTCGGTCTTTCATACCGTTATCAAGACCTAGGGTTTCTCTTACTAGTATACTAGCTTATTTAGGTCCTAGGTAAACCCTAGTATCATTAGTAGACCTTCTTTTGAATATTAAGGGCACCGATTCATTTATTAATGCAAACCCTCTCTCTGTTTGTTATTGTTGGTTCAAAACCGACAAATACTTAATCCTTCTTTCCTTTCTTTAAAACGGGGCAGTTAGGGTTAGCATTGATGGGTTGTGATATTAATTACTTTCCAGATAGCTCCAACTCCAATTTAAAGTCTTTGTTTTGTGTATTTCTCCAAGTTAGCCGAAATCTGGAAAAAGATTCTTTGTTGTTTTTGTTGTTGGTCAAACCGACAACATATACAGCAAGAGTCCAACTTCTTAAATTGCTATTAATAATTACTAAAGGATCGCTTAGGTCACAAAGACTAATTTAAATACTCTTAGCTCAAGCAAAATATTTCATTCATATGATGTTTAGCTAGGCAAGCAATTCTTTTGTGAGTCATTCTGTTCTAGTTTTAAAATCAAATCGTAGCTCAATCTAAACTCTAAACTGTAGTAAATAGTACTAGCAAAGGTTAGTTGTAGCTTATTATTCTTAATTAAATTAATGTACCTTAAGCATGTTGCTAATGATGCATTAAGCCATTGACCATGCATTCTTTTTATGCATGCTGTTCTCTATTTTTTCCCTGTGTTCATTGGATTTTATTTTCTTTTAGATTCTGGTTCTTCTGAGGTTGTTGAATCTATTGTTGAGCAGCAAGAACCTGAACAAGAGGTTATTTGTTACTACCAAGGCAAGCTTCCTCTCTGCACCATGTTGATCCCAATCTTTTGAACTGTAGATTTACAAAATACAGTGATACTGTTGCATGCAATTTTCTAAAAATTATTTGTGATCTGTCTCTAGTTAGTTACAACCCAATCTTTGTGGCTTACCTTGAATTTACTGATACACTCAGTTTAAGGTCATGTTTGTATTAAAATATTTAGGTCAGAACTTTGCTTAGCCATGCAGTCCATAGAACGGTAGTGTTTGGCAAGCTTATCTTGTCAAACCTGGGAACAACAAATGAATTTTTATTTATTTTGATTCCTTGTTCAGTCTATTTAAATCAGAAATGAACTTAAATCTTGTTTGATAAACTGACTTCAAATCTGGACAAGTGGATACTAGTGATGGTGCCTTTGTGCACGAGAATTGGGAAATGTGGATGTCTTGTCTGGGTTGATTAAGGATCGAACTCGACAAATTTCAATTCAAGCCCCAACGTACTTCCACACGTAGTGTATGGGCACTGTTTGGTTAAGTAAAAGGTTAATGCTATTGAGTTGGGAACAGGAGAGTAGGGACATGTGTAGTGATCTCATATGGCATAGATGCTTAAGTCTTCGAGCCGTGTCTTATGCCATGTGAATTTTATATCAATATCAGATGTTCTTAGAAGGGTAAGGGCGTATATGTGTTCCATCGCATGTACGTACCTTCAGGGCCCCAACTGCAGTCTAATATGTGTGGCTAACACGAGTTTGCATTTAATTGATTGGGTCGGCATTCCCGACACAACATGTGGGCCCCGGTTGAGCAGATGCTATCAGTCGTTGTTTAAGCGGGATCAGTCTCACATGGGTTGTCCAACTCAATAGCGTCAAATTGTTGAAAAATACCAAATCTTAGCTTACCCGGCCGGCATACCAAAGGCAGTGTGCTATTATTCCGGAGGCTTACGGGCTAACTAAGTCGTGTGGGTAAGGATGTACGCCCCTGCAGGGTTAAAACTATTCGAATAGCCATGTCCACGGTTACGGACGACACTTGAATTGATGTCACCTGTATAGATTTTGCTCTAAATTCGGTTTTGGGAATTATTTCGGCATGATGGTTATCATGCACGGTTTGATAGTGATCTGTCACTTTAATATTGTTACTGTTTATGATTATGCTCTCATTTACTTACTGTTTCAGTCCAAATTGATTTATTAAAACTGCTTTGTCAAAACTTAGCAATTGTAGGTTAAGACGTATTGCTTTATGCAAAAAAAAAAAAATTGAACCATTAGAGCCTTTTTGTTGTTAACCTTATGCATGTAAAATTTCTATTCCTTTGTGTAGGTTCTATTAAACACTTCTTTTATTAGTTTGTGTAAGTCTTGCTGATAACCTTCCGTACTCAGGGGTTATGACCTCTTGTTGCAGGTGAGGATGGTTACCTGTATGAGATGCCCGTTAGCGCCGATCAAGGTGACGCTAACGAGTGAAGCTAGTTCTAGTCTCCACGCAATAGCCTGCGGGTGATGGGGCTATTGGTGGTTTTTGTTGTTTAGCTTTGCTTCCGCTGTTGAATTTTTGTGATGACCAAAGTCATTTGTTACTGTAGCACCGAACCAAAATGTAACCTGTCATGTATAATTATGTAAATGTATGCCTTGTATGTGTATGATGCAATGTTGTTTAAGGATATATGCGCAATAGTCACTAATCTTGGGAACTATTGCATGACCTATATCCGGGAACCTGAATATTGGAATTGTTACTTGTTATTATTATGCTTCTAGTATGATTTTTAATGAGGGAATTGCACTGTTCCTTAATTAAGAATTATGCTACCAGTATAATTTTAATTCGGCACATTCCAATATTTGAGGGTCTTACAGCGTTGGTATCAGAGCATACGTTTCCCTGTAGGTTAGAATTAGCATGGTCGTTATCCTTAGTGAGTTTCTGCGAAATTATTTTAACATAATTAATTTCTAAAGATCTAAGTATGATATCTTTTACTTCTTATCTTCCTTAGTATCAATTCTTATCCAACTTTCTGTTGATTTTCCAAGATCAGTTTCTTACTTACCTTGTCTTTTGTCTATAGATGAGTGGCTGGTATTTGATTAAGGAGACTCGAGCCGAAGATGTGGACGGGTTTCCGCCTTGCTTCGAGATATGATGTGGCGAGCCAATTTCACTTATCAGCCGGAATACGCCATCTATCGTCGAGACCGAGGACCTGGTATGGAAGAGTACCAAGCTATCATTAATGTGATCACCAGACAGGTGGTGGGTAGTGTCCCATACTGTATCCATGCACGTGCCACCTCCGAGTCTATGGCTATGCAGGAAGCTGCGCGTAGGATGATGAGCCTCCTTCGTCATGATTTGACGGAGCTGTCTCAGCCACCCTATGTTCACTTCCCAAAACAAGGCCCTAGAGCGGATGTGAGTACGTTCGATGAGATCCAGTTTGGAGAGGACCCATACGTACGCGAGTTAGCAAGGTTGGTCCATATTATGGACCAAGTCCATCGCTGCCTGGTGTATGAGTTATGGGAAACCCACCGTCGTCTGCACGAGGCACAGGAGTATTTGAGGCTTGGTGTTGCCACGAACCGCGTTCCCCGTAACATGCTTTATGGTAACAATGAGATTCCCCCAGCTGCCACTGCACCACCAGGATTCCGACTTCCAGAAGTACCTAGGCTTGTTCCTATCCTTGGGCAGTGTCGTCAAGCCCGGATGTCTGCCGGTTTTCCTCGTACCCATCGACCTGCACCTCCAGGAGGACATCATTTGCTGTTGGGTTCTCCGACACGTCTCATCAGTCCTAGGGACCCCATAGATACGGGTTCACCTGAGGCTCATATGTTAAATGAGTTTCCGGTGAATTTTAACCGTAATGATTATACTTAGGGACTGGATGATGTGCTTTGCGTTAGATGTGTAATAGGTTAGTAGCTGTTCCTTAAGCATTGTGTAATAGAATAATGTATATATTTTGTAAAAATACTGTGTGCCGACTTTTGGGTTTGAACTGGATGTTGCTGTCAGCCGTTTGGTAATAAAGTTGGGGCCGAATTTTTGCTCTACTCAGGTGCCTTATGATTTTTGGTGTTAATTTGGTTGCATATCATAACATGATGCATGATTAAGTTTAGTACTTCTTTCTTTTCTATCTAGAATCTTGTATGTGTTCGCTCGAGTATATCCTTGTGATGTTGTTAACCATTATATGGCAACAGGATGACAGGACCTACTACTCGTGCACGAGCACAACAAGAGGAGAGGTTCTCAACCCCTGTTCCCTATACTCAAGGGGAGCAGGCTGATCCTTCTGGTTCTCATGGTCCGCTAGGTGGTAGACAGGAAGGGGAGCTTCCTCCACCACCCACTATGGCGGATGTGCTCATGCAAATCGAGCGCAACCGAATGGACCAGACGCGCATTGTGAGACCCCGACATTTATTAGGCTCATAATACTTAGTCATCCAATTGACCCTAGTATTATCAACCGAATAAACTCGGTCTCGAGAGATGTATACTCCCGAATGCAAGATACATACCTCACAACAAAAGAATATATCAATTCCATACAACACATAGAACATAAGCAACAAACCGAAGTTAATATTAATATGGAATAGCTACTACAAAGAGGGCCCTTAGGCCAAATAGCAATAAGTTACAAGAATACACAATGAAGCAAAAGTGCCATAAAGATGGCTATAACACAAAGCCAATCGGTGTGCCTTAACCCCTAGGCATCGACCGACCGCCAAGCTAGTCGTCAAGAAAGCGCAACACGTGGCACAGTAAGGCTCTTGGAGCTCACCTCCGCCCTCTGCAACAAGGTTGTTAAGCAAAGCAAATGAGTACAATAACTTGTTTATTGTACTGCAAGACCGACGTGTAAGATAACAGAACTATAATTTAGCTACATGCAAGCTTTAATTAAGTGGATGGAGCTTTGGACTTACATTTAGCATAAAGCAAGTTCCATTTGCAATAACATAATAGATTTAAGGCAATTTGACAAAGCATTTTTACTTGTTGAAATAACAACGCAATAATAACATAATAACAACAACAAGAACAATCTCGAAGTGACTAACCCAATAGCCACCACAACAATAGTATGAATTACCCACTCATACCAACCATGTCAAGTTTTAATTAAAAGTTGTAGTCTAGTTCTTACGGGGCGTTTCCGAGCGTGTCCATAACCTAGGACGAGGCTATTCGAATAGTTTTATCCCTGCAGGGGTGTACCAATGTACCCACACGCCACACCGCCTTTCCTTTAGGCACACTACCTTTGGTATGCCGGCACGGCTAAGTCCTACGAGACATTTCCAATGGACGATGCTAATTACGAGCCGCAACCCACGGGACAAGGACACATTAGACAGCCTAACCGGCCTGCCAATGCTCCCTCCCAACACTACACATACACATTTTATTAAAACATACCCACCAACCAGCTCATAATTAACACCCCCCAAAGTACTTAGTCAAGAGAGGTCCCATATCCCCCTCGTGTGGTTAGCACGCAATATTGCTCAGAACGGTGGCGCAAGTAACTCGGTCCTTAACGACTCGGCATACTACCACATTCCAAAACCACACCATCCATCCAATATGCCCAAGTCCAAATCAACATTTTATTTTCAGTTTTGATTTTACAATTAATCAAAGCACAAGTGCTGGACATATAGGAGGAATAATTATACTTGTGTGATCAAGACCATCGACTAAGTCGATGATCGCCCATTACTACCGATAGCTAAGCATGTCTAAGCAGTTTAAGTCGAAACTACTAAGTGATAAGAGCTCATCCAACGAGCTCCAACCACAGCGAATAACCTAGGCTCATTGGTAGTAGAGGATAAACAACTCCTACAGATTATGCAACTATAGGATTACTAGCGACAATTAACACAAAGTAGCATGCATACATAGAAGTAAAACAAAGTATTAAGCTTTAAAATAATGGGACAATGATGGAAATGGTCAAACTGCTTGCCTTGCTGCTGGTCACTTTGTTGCGGAGGGTCGCTTATGGATCACCACAAATGTCGAAACCTAACGGAAAAACGATAAAGAACCGATAAGAACGATTTAAAAACAACAAGACAGCACAGCAAACGAACTCCAAATTCTCTGAAATTTCTACAGCAGTAAGAGGGTGATTTTAGGAATTTAGCAACAAGAACCAATGGATTTGGATTCTTAATGCAAAAGTTATGAGCAAAACAATTCTGCTCAGCCCTGAAAATACCAAACTGCACTATTCACTAATTTAATTATGAGGCAACATTTTCTAGAAAAGTGGTGAGGCTGAGATTTTTACTGTGAAACCAGCACCTCATGAGATGAATAACACAATTGAGTTCATCCCATTTGGAGCTATATTGCACTTTCTATAATTTTTCAAAAACAAGAACTTGAACAAAATTATAATGCACAAGTCCTTATTTCTATAACAGCAATATGCTCAAATCTAATTTTTACAGTGAGTTCATTAATAGAGGAAGCTAACAAAGTTGGTCTCATTCAAAAATAACCTACAGAACATTAGTTATGGGTTTTACAAGTTAAACCTAAATTTTGAGTGTATTATCCAAAAGGAGTACTAAAACCTATGGCAAAACTGTGCTCTGGAGCTGAACTCAACTTACAACCATTTTTGGATTAAAGTCAAGTTTAAGACAGAGCTAACACAATTTGAATGACCTCAAAAGGATTTAAAATGAAAAAGATATGAAATTCTAAAGTCTACCTCATTTCAGTTCATACTTAAGAATTTACTGACCTTCCTAACATTCACAAAGACATGGGAGGTCGTGAGCCACAGATCTCAGATCTAACGGCTCGCACCTCCCAGAGAACAACACACATGCACATGGGAGGTCCAGAGGTCTGGACCTCCTAACCACGCACATCGCGAGGTGAGGGAGGTCATGGCCGAGATGGAAGATCTAACGGACCACAACATGGAAGGGAGGTCCTGAACGGACCAGATTAAAGGGAGGTCCTCAACGGTGAGATGACCTCGAGGAGGTCCCAGAGGAGGTCCTCAACGCCACTGCACCTCCAGGAGGTCTCGACGGCTAAGATTGCGCCAGGAGGTCTTGGGCGCCCAGATCTCCTTGGAGGAGGTCGGATGTCCAGATCGGCGCTAGAATTAGCGCACGCACATGCACGCTATGGACAAGAGATTAAATGCGCGGGACCACGAGGAGGTCCGCGCGAGGACTTAATGGCGCGCGATAAATGGTGGATTTAAGACAGTTAAGACACACCAAATGAATTCAATGATGGGAGCAATGATAAGCGATTAACTCGGTGGATCTTTTGTCCTAAAACGACAACGACGCTGCTGCTATGTCCGACAAAACCCGTGTTCAAATATTTGGTTCTCGCCGGCGATGTAGACCTCGCCGGCGAGATCCAATGGTACCGCGGTTCGCAATAACCACGCGCACTAACGGACCTTCTCTCAACGGCAATGACGGTTTTGAACGCCCGGCGAGCCGGAGAGGACAGAGGTGACCAAGACGGCAAAACCGAAAAGCAAAAATGAGCTCATGCGACAAACAAGCTTATGCCAAACTAAAGCTCATGAAAACATTCATAGCGGGTGCCAAGACTAAGGGATTACCAGGATGTACACGGAGGTCCTAAGGTCCGGGAGGTCGTGGAGGTGGTGGCGGAGTTGGGGAAGACAGGGCTCCACTACCAAAGCTCCAGCTTCAAGCCCGACTTTGTCCTCCTCAAAAGCGCCCAAACAAACTAAGTTAGGGTTAACTTCCAGAGGTTTGGGGAGCACAAAATGAACGAGGGTGGAAGAGGGAGCCATCGAACCCTTGAGCTACCGAGAAGCTCTAAGGACATCAACAATGGCGACCACTAGTGAGGTGAGTGAGTGTTAGTGGAGGAGGAGCTCACCACGCACAAAGTGCAAGGCCGAGGTCAATTGTGTGCAAAGGAAGCCAAGGGAGGCTTCCAAGGGTACTTTATAACCTGATTGAAGGTGATGAGCTGGGGCTAAGCTCCATGGTGAGCTTAGCCCACGGGCTGGTCCATGAGGTGGACAAGACATGGGGCTGACAAGGGGGCAGGCTCGGGCTTGACCTGAGAGGCTAAAAGCTGACCTGCATTAAATGCGGGTCAGCAAAGAGCTGTTGAAGTGTACCTCATGTGCAGACACGCAATAAATGCACTGCTCAGAGCTTGCCCGCGCGCCAGAGGAAGGAGAAGAACAGGAGGTCTGACACGCTGCAAAGCGAAGGAGGTCTTAGCCCTCGATTTGGATCCAAGGGCTATGACCTCAACAAGGCGGAGGACCTTGTTGTGATGTTTTTCAGAGGAGGTCGTGGCCTTTGGATGTAAATCCAACGGCCACGACCTCAAGTGAGTGCAAAGGAGGTCGACAGTTAGATTGGGAGGAGGAGGTCGTGACCATGGATTTTGATCCAATGGTCGTGACCTCACGTGGTGGGATGTGGACTTGCTTAGTTTAACAAAGGAGGGGCATGGATCTTGAATCCAAGGGCCAAGACCTCACATAGGTGGGATGACCTCGCTGCGATGGCTTACAAAGACGAGGAGGTCCTTTGAGGTTTAACACATAGGGAGGTCGTGGCCGTGGATCTTTGATCCAATGGGCTATGACCTGATGAGGTGGGAGGTCGACGCCCACGCTGACCCGAGGAGGTCCACGAGGTCAAGAGGACCTCGAATGGGGAGGTCCTGGGGGCCTTGGTTGAGGGGGAGGTCGTGGCGGTTGGATTGGATCCAACGGCTACGACCTCATCAAGGTGGGAAAGGAGGTCGATGGGGTTGAAATGGACCAGTTTGAGTACTGGCTCACCCCAAGGAACAAAGGTCTCTGTTTTAAATTTAATTTTCTAACAGCTAAGACTTTGCAAAATTGTTTGAGATAGCAAATGAACTCCAAAATTCATAAGATTTTAACTGGAGCTAGCTGACAACATGATTAACCTTACATAAGTTTTCCAGAGGTTATTATGCAATGAATTTTCTCAGGAATTTCATTAAGGTTGTTCAATGATTCATTTTACCTCCAAAAATTATCAAACTAGTTTTACAACTTGTGATATTTTTCAGAGGGGTCCCACCTCAGTTTTAGGACCAAGGAAGATACTTTCCAATTGTTTGGCACAAGATTTGAGAGAATTGGAAAATGAATTTGACTTTTGGTCAACAAGAGCTTTGTGTTCTTGGTTTACACAACTCTTGGACAAGAATTACATGAGATTGTAAGGGTTTTCAAGTTGTGAGAAAAAGTTTTAATTTCTACACATATAATTATACTTGAATAACCCTGATTATACATTTGGGATGTTACACGCATATTGGAACAAATTGCGTGCAATACTTCTTCCACCACCCCACCAGCTGGCAGGGCAGGAGTTCAGCATGGGCAGGGAAGTCTTGCTAATTTTCAGCGGACTAACCCGCCAGTGTTCTCCAGCTCTCAAGACCCAATGGAAGCGGAGGATTGGCTTCGGGTGATTGAAAAGAAGCTGCTGATTGCTTAGTGTTCCGAAAGGGAAAAAGTCCTATATGCTAGTTACCAACTGATTGGGCCGGCTAGCAATTGGTGAGACAATTATCTTGCTATCCAGCCCACAGGACATACCCCTACTTGGCTTGAGTTCATGGAGGCCTTTCGCGAGGCCCATATTCCTGAAGAAGTGATGATGCTCAAGCAGCCGGAATTTCTCGCTCTCAAGCAAGGGCGAAAATCAGTGACCGAGTATCTTCATGAATTCAATTTCCTTGCTCGGTACGCACCTGACGATGTTTCGACTGACCTTCGTCGTCGAAACCGTTTCATGAATGGGTTGTCTGAAGAGCTGTAGTTGGCTTTGGCAGTACAAGATTTCAGAAATTTTCAACATCTTGTGGACAAAGCCATTATTGCTGAAACCAAGAGCAAGGCTTTGGAGGAGTCGCGGAAGCGGCAGAAGGCTCCCCAATTTGCATCTAGTAGCCGTTCTATAAGACCGCTACCGTGGCGCCTCGATCTTCCGAAGCGCCAGCTCGGCCCACCTAGAGCGCCCGGTGTTTATGTTTAAATCCACTGCACCTATTGTACAGTCCCGACCTAGTGGAAACCGGCCACCTACTGCTATTAATGTCAGGCCTGGTGTAATTTGCTACCATTGTGGACGCCCGAGACATTTCGCAAACCAATGTTTTGCTAAGGCACGTGGGTTGCCACCTGTTCAACCTTCCTCACCGCTTGTAAATCCCGCACCATCTCCAAAGACAATCTGTCAAGCTCGATCCAGCCCGATCATGTCAGATAAATCAAATAACTGCTGAAGAAGCGGCCAAGGCACCTGAAGTTATTCTTGGTATGCTCCTAGTTAATTTCAGTTCAGCTACTATTTTATTTGACTCTGGAGCATCCCATTCTTTTGTTAGTAGGCAGTTTGCTACTCAACATCAGCTAGTTATGCATCAACTTCATCCACCACATATTATTCATTCACTTGGGTCAGTCTTCATGACCGATCAAATCTGCCGTAATGTCAATATCATTATTGAAGGGGTAGATTTTTGGGCAGACCTGATTGTGATAAATTCTAAAGGGGTAGATGTTATTTTGGGAATGGATTGGTTGTCCCAGAATCTCGGCCAAATTAATTGTGCCCAACGAACTATATCTATAACTAATAAAAACGGTATTTCAGTCGTTTTTCAGTCTAGTACAGTTCATTCTCATCTTGGTGCATTGCAAATTGATGCCACCCCTACCTTGGAGTCAGTACCTATTGTATGTGAATACCCGGACGTCTTTCCTGAAGACCTTCCCGGTATGCCACCAGATCGGGAAGTGGAGCTCGTGATTGAACTAGTTCCTAGTACTGCTCCCATATCTAGAAGACCTTATCGCATGCCTTCTAATGAGCTGGTTGAATTGAAGAAACAGCTTGGAGAATTACTTGACAAGGGATTCATTCGACCAAGTTCCTCACCTTGGGGATGCCCGGCCATCTTTGTCAAAAAGAAAGACAAGACTTTACGGATGTGTGTGGACTACCGTCCGTTAAATGAAGTCACTGTCAAAAATAAGTATCCTTTGCCCCGAATTGATGATCTGTTTGACCAGTTGACTGGAGCCCGGGTCTTTTCTAAAATTGATTTGCAATCGGGTTATCATCAGATCAAGGTTAGAGCTGAGGGCATTCCTAAAACAGCATTTTCTACTCATTACGGATTGTACGAGTATACTGTTATGTCCTTTGGCCTAACAAATGCTCCTGCCTATTTCATGAATCTTATGAATTCAGTATTCATGAATTTCCTGGATAAGTTTGTTGTTGTGTTCATTGACGACATTCTTATCTACTCCAAGTCTGCCGAAGAGCATGACCAACATCTGAGACTTGTGCTGGATACACTTCGCAAGCATCAGTTGTATGCTAAATTTAGCAAGTGTGCTTTCTGGTTCAATCAAGTCGCATTCTTGGGACATGTGCTATCCGAAGGAGGTATTACTGTTGATCCCAGCAAGGTACAAGATGTATTGGATTGGAAGCAGCCCCAGAATGTTTCTAAAGTTCGGAGTTTCCTTGGACTTGCGGGGTATTACCGTAGGTTCATTGAAAACTTCTCCAAAATTTCTAGACCTCTGACTCAGCTTTTAAAGAAGGAAAACAAATTCTTTTGGTCAGCCGAGTGTGAAAGCAGCTTTCAGCTTTTGAGAAAACTCCTGACCGAAGCTCCTGTTCTCACTCTTCCAGATATTCATAAGAATTTTGATATCTATTGCGATGCATCTCGCCATGGACTTGGCTGTGTGCTTATGCAAGAGGGGCGAGTTGTGGCATATGCATCTAGGCAGTTGCGACCTCATGAGGTGAATTATCCTACTCATGATTTGGAATTGGCAGCCGTAATCCATGCACTAAAGATTTGGCGACATTACCGTCTTGGTAATCGTTGTGAAATCTATACTGATCATAAGAGCCTGAAATATATATTCACTTAAGTTGATCTGAATATGAAACAAAGAAGATGGCTTGAATTGATCAAGGACTACGATATGGGTATTCATTACCATCCTGGCAAGGCCAATGTGGTGGCTGATGCTCTAAGCAGAAAGTCACAATGCAACTGTTTATCGACGGTACCTCTGGCTAAGAGCTTATGTGCTGATTTTCAGCGCTTAAGTCTTGCTATGGTGGAAGATGGAGTTCTCGCTGCCTTGGAAGTGAAGTCAACACTCGAAGATCAGATTCTGGAGGCCCAGAAAACTGATGCTGAGGTAGCTGAAATCAAGGAAAATTTGAAGGCAGGTAAAGCCAACGAATTTTCTGAAGATGCCCGTGGTACCATTCGATATCACAATCGTTTGGTAGTACCTTCAGATCCTCATTTGAGAGGCCTAATCCTTAAAGAGGCTCATAATTCCAAGATTTCTTTGCACCCTGGAAGTACTAAAATGTACCAGGATTTGAAGAAGACATTTTGGTGGAGCCAGATGAAAAGGCAAATTGCTTAGTATGTTGCTGAATGTGACATTTGTCAAAGGGTTAAAGACGAGCACTTGAGACCTGCTGGTACCCTTCAATCTTTGGCTATTCCACAATGGAAATGGGAAGAAGTCGGTATGGATTTTGTTACCGGACATCCAAAAACTCCGAATGGATTTGATGCCATCTGGGTGATAATTGATCGTCTGACAAAAGTGGCTCATTTTATCCCTATCAGAACCACTTTTAATGGCAAGCAATTGGCAGGGTTATATATTGCCAAGATTGTTTGTCTCCACAGTGTTCCGAAAGTCATTGTTTCAGACCGTGGATCTCAATTCACTTCTCATTTTTGGAATTGCCTTCATCAAGCAATGGGAACTGAACTCTCCTTCAGCACTGCTTATCATCCTCAAACCAGTGGTCAAACTGAAAGGGTGAATCAAGTGATGGAGGATCTTCTTAGAGCCTGTGTGCTATCATATGGCAAAAATTGGGAGAAATCTTTGCCGTATGTAGAGTTTTCCTACAACAACAGCTACCAAGCAAGTATTCAAATGTCACCTTTTGAAGCCTTGTATGGAAGAGCTTGTAGGACTCCATTGAATTGGTCAGAGTCTGGTGAAAGACCATTCTTTGGTCCAGACTTAGTGATGGAGGCTGAAGAGCAAGTTCGTCTGATTCGAGACCGCTTGAGAACTGCCCAGTCTCGTCAGAAGAGCTATACTGATCATCGACGTCGTGAGCTAAGCTTTTGTGAGACCCCGACGTTTATTAAGCTCATAATACTTAGTCATCCAATTGACCCTAGTATTATCAACCAAATAAACCCAGTCTCGAGAGATGTATACTTCCCAGAATGCAGTATACATACCTCACAACAAAAGAATGTATCAATTCCATACAACACATAGTACATAAGCAACAAACCAGAAGTTAATATTAATAAGGATAGGTTATTACAAAAGAGGGCCTTCGCCAAATAACAACAAACTACAAAGATACACAATGAAGCAAAAAGTGCCATAAAGATGGCCCAAAATAAGAGCCAACCAAGGTGCCTTTAGCCCACAAGGCAATCGACCGGACCGCCAAGCTAGTCGCTCTCCCAACCACCAAGACAACTCACAAAAGTAAAGCCCTTTGGGCTCTACCTCCTCTGCAACAAAGTTGTTAAGCAAAGCAAATGAGTACAATAAATTGTTTATTGTACTCGCAAGACTGACGTGTAAGATAACAGAACTATAATTTAGCTATATGCAAGCTTTATTTAAGTGGATGAGGCTTTGGACCCATTTAAGCACAAAGCAAGTTTTCATTTGCAATAATATAGTAGATTGAAAGCAATTTGATAAAGCATTTTTAATTGTTGAAATAACGACGAGATAAATAACATGGTAACAACAACAAGAACAACCTGGAAGTGACCAACCCAAGTCACCACAACAATAGCATGAACTCCCGCTCATACCAACCATGTCAAGTTTTAATTAAAGGTTGTAGTCTAGTTTTGAACGACCTTACCAAGCATGTCCATAACCTAGGGCGAGGCTATTCAATAGTTTTATCCTGCGCAGGTGTACCACTGCACCCACACGCCGACCGCCTTTCCTTTAAGCACACTACCTTAGGTGTGCCAAGACGCTAAGTCCTACGAGACATTTCCAATGGACAATGCTAATTCTGAGTCGCACAACCCACGGGAGAAGGAGACATCACACAACCTTCCCGAAGCTAATGCTCCTCCCACATCACACACACATTTTATCTTTAAAACACACCAACCGAGCGACCCCAATTAACACCGCCCAAAGTACTTAGTCAAGAGGGGTTCCATATGCCCCTCGTGTGGTTAGTACGCAACATCGCTTGGCTTAGTGACCCAAGTACTCGGTCCTTAGGGACCCAGGCATACCACCACATCCAAAACCACGCCATCCATCCAATATGCCCAAGTCTAAATCAATCTTTTATTTTCAGTTTTGATTTTACAATTAATCAAAGCACAAGTGCTGGACATATAGGAGTAATAGTCAGTTTTGAGTGATCAAGACCATCGACTAAGTCGATGATCGCCCATTTCTATCGTTACTAAGCATGTCTAAGCAATTTAAATCGAAACTACTAAGTGATAGGAGCTCATCCAACGAGCTCAAACCACAGCAAATAACCTAGGCTCATGGTAGTAGAGGATAAACAATTCCTACAGATTATGCAACTATAGGCGTGCTAGCGACATTTAACACAAAGCAGCATGCATACATAGAAGTAAAACGATATATTAAGCTTTAAAGTAATGGGACAATGATGGAAATGATCAAACTGCTTGCCTTGCTGTTGCTGGTCAATTTGTTGCGGAGGGTCACTCTCGGGATCACCACAAATGTCGGCTTCAACGGAAAAGCGAGAAAGAACCGATAAGAACGATTTAAACACAACAAAGACAGCACAACAAACGAACTCCAAATTCTCTGAATTTTCTACAGAAGCAAGAGGGTGATTTTAGGAATTTTGCAACAAGAACCAATTGATTTGGATTCTCAATGCAAAAGTTATGAGCAAAACAATTCTGCTCAGCCCCTAAAATACCAAACTGCACTATTCACTAATTTAATTATGAGGCAACATTTTCTAGAATAGAAGTGAAGCTGAAATTTTTACTGTAAAACCAGCACCTCATGAGATGAATAACACAATTGAGTTCACCTCATTTGGAGCTATATTGCACTTTCTATAATCTTTCAAAAACAAGAACTTGAACAAAATTATAATGCACAAGTCCTCATTTTCCTAACAGCAACATGCTCAAAACTAATTTTCACAGTGAGTTCATTAATAGAGGAAACCAACAAAGTTGGTCTCACCCAAAAATAATCTACAGAGCATTAGTTTTGTATTTTACAAGTTAAGCATTGATTTAAGTGTATATTTTAAAGTTGGTTTTAAAATCTAATGGCAAACTGTGCTCTGGAGTTGAACTCAACTTACAATCATTTTTGGATTAAAGTCAAGTCCAAGACAGAGCCAACATACTTTGAATGACCTCAAATGGATTTAAAATGAAAAAGATACGAAATTCTAAAGTTTATACCTTATTTCAGTTCATAATTAAGAATGTACTGGAATTTCTAAAACCCATAAGGACATGGGAGGTCATGAGCCACAGATCACAGATCTAACGGCTCAGACCTCCCAGGTGAACAACGCACACGCGCTCAGGAGGTCCAGAGGTCCTGGACCTCCTAGCAACGCACATGCGCGAGGTGAGGGGAGGTCGGGGCCGTAGATGCGAAATCCAACGGACCACAACATGGAAAGGAGGTCCGGAACGGACCAGATCTAAAGGGGGAGGTCCTCAACGGTTGGGATGTCCTCGAGGAGGTCCCAGCGGAGGTCCTCAACGTCACAGACCTCCAGGGAGGTCTGGACGGCCAAGATTGCGCAAGGAGAGGTCTTGGACGCTCCAGATCTCCTCGGAGGAGGTCATGGATGTCCCAGAGCTCGCGATAAAATTAAGCGACGCAGCGCGCCGCTTGGACAAGAGATTAAATGCGCTACCGACATCAAGGAGGTCCGCGTGGAAGGCCTTAAATGCGCAACACGGAGGATTAAATGCAGCTAAGACATGCCCATGATTTCAATGATTTGAGCACATGATTAGTGCATTAACTCGGCGGATCTTTGTCCGAAAAATGGCAATAGCGCCGCAGTTCTTGTCCGACAAGATCTGAGCTCAAAGAAGTGGTTATTGCCGGCGATGCGGACCTCGCCGGCGACAACCAAAGACATCCTCGTGTGCGCAATAGTGTTGCGCACACCATGGGCTCACTCGATGGCGGCGACGACCTTAATCGCCATGAGCCGAGAGGACAGAGATGACCCGCACGGCCAAAAGACAAAATGCAAAAAGGAAGCTCCGCGCGACATTCAAGCGTGTGCTCAACAAAAAGCTCCGCGACATCATTCAAGCGGGTGCCAGCAACTAAGGGACTAACAGGGGGAGTACCTGGAGGTCCTTAAGATGCCGGGGAGGTTGAGGATGGTGATGGCCTGAGTTGGAGAAGATGGGGTTGCTCCACGGCCAAAGCTCCTGCTCCAAGCTCCTCTTTGTCCACCTCTGTAAATGCCCAAACCAAAGCGAGTTAGGTCTTGGTCCCAGAGGGGATGGTACAAATGGAGCTCAGAGAAAAAGGAGGAAAACTCCAGGGACCCTTGTCCACCGAGGAGCTCCAAGCTCCAAGGAATGGCGGCCAAGAATGGAGGTCAGTGGAAGAGCAAAGCTTAGAAGGCACCAAAGGCAAGCTAGAACTTGAAAGAGTGCCAAAGAAGCTACGGAGGAACCCAATGGGGCTTTATACTTGGGCACAGGAGGTCATGGACCACCGGCTAAGCTCATGGTGAGCTTGGCCCATGGCACGGTCTAGGACATTGGACAAGATGTAAAGTTGACAGGTGACAGCCTGTCTTGACTGAGAGAGGAAGGCCGACTTGCATTTAATGCGGTCAAGAAAGAGTTGTTAAAGGTACACAATGGCTGGCGCATTAATGCATCGCTTTCGAAGCATGCATGCGCGACCAAGGAAGGAGAAGAACAGGGAGGTCTTGATGACCGTTGGATAAGCCTTGGGAGAGGTCCTGCCCTCCGATGGCATTTTTGAACCGTTACGCCAAAGGATCGGAGGAGGTCCCACCACACGATCAAGGATGGGGAGGTCATGGCCTCACGATCTCCTTAATGCGTATGCAAGCGTGGGAAAATGAGACAGAGGTCCAAAGCGTTGGATCTCCATCCAGCAGTCGGACCTCTGTGAGGTCTTAACCGCACATGAACATAAGAACACGAGGGGAGGTCATGGCCTTTGGATTTAAATCCAAGGGCTACGACCTCACGTCTTGTGAGGAGGTTTGATGCGCATAAGACAAAGGAGGAGGTCGTGACCGTAGATTTTAATCTAACGGTGCACGACAAAAGATGGGGAGGTTGTGAGTGCTTGATAGCACGGGAGGTCGTGAGTCGTTGGATTTGATCCAATGGCTACGACCTTGGTTAGGTGGGAGGTTTGCTTAGTTTACGGTGAGGGAGGTCGGGGCCATGGATCTTGGATCCAAGGGCTATGACCTCACGTGAGGTGGGAGGACCTGATGAGTATGTTGAGGAGGAGGTCGTGGTCTGGATTTGATCCAACGGCCACGACCTCAACAAATGGGATGACCTCATTGCGATGGTTTAACAAATCGAGGAGGTCTTTGAGGTTTAACACGGGGAGGTCATGACCATGGATCACCGATCCAACGGCAATGACCTCATGAGGTGGGAGGTCTTTGCGGTGTTAATCATGGAGGAGGTCGTGGCGGTTGGATGTGAATCCAACAGTGCGACTGATCAAGGTGGAGATGAGGTCTGTGAGGTGCAGACATGGTTGGGCTGGACCAGACTTTGAATATGGCTAGCCCAAGGAACAAAGTAGGCTTTTAAATTTAGTTTTTAACAAATGAAGCTTAGCAGAATTATTTGAGATAGCAAAGGAACTCCAAATTTGATGAAATTTTAACTGGAGCTTGCTAACAATGAGATTAACCTTGCATAAAATTTCCAGAGGTTATTATGCAATGCATTTTTCTCAGGAAATTCGTTAAGGTTGTTTAAAGGATTGTTTTACCTCCAAAATTTATCAAACTAGTTTTACAACTTGTGATATTTTTCAGAGGGTCCCACATCGGTTTTAGGACCAAGGAAAATACTTTCCAATTGTTGGGCACAAGATTTAAGATAATTGGAAAAGGAATTTGACTTTTGGTCAACAAGAGCTTTGTGTTTTTGGACTACACAACTCTTGGACAAGAATTACATGAGGTTTTAGGGTTTTCAAGTTGTGAGAAAAAGTTTTAATTTCTACACATATAATTATACTTGAATAACCCAAATTATACAGTTGGGATGTTACAAAATCTCCACCCTTACAAAATCTCGTCCCGAGATTTGGCTCACTCGATAAAGAAAGATGGATAGTCCGCACGCACGATCTTCTCTTTCCCAAGTAGCCTCATCCTCGAAATGGTTTGACCACTGAACTTTAAGGAACTTGATGGTCTTATTCCTTGTCCTTCGCTCGGACTCCTCGAGCACGCCAACAGGGTGCTCGCGATAGGTCAAATCGGGTTGACATCGAGAGTTTCCAACGGAGCTTCCTCGGTTGGAACATGGAGGCACTTCTTAAGCCGGGACACATGGAAAACATCATGTACCCCTCAAGTGCAGCCGGCAACTCCAACTTATAGGCAACAGCTCCTTCTTCTCGATAACGCGGTAGGGACCGACATATCGAGGAGCTAACTTGCCCTTGACGCCAAACGTTGATGGCCCTTCAAAGGAGAGACTTTGAGATAAACAAAGTCATTAGGCTCAAAACGTAACTCACGCCGACGGCGGTCCGCATAGCTCTTTTGCCGAGATTGAGCTGTCATGCGCAAACGCCACGAATAAAATTTGGACTTGGCGCCGCCTCATTGATTGAGTCCGCCAAAGAGAGGTCTCTCACGGTCTCGACCAGCTTCAACGGGTTCTACACTTTCTCCGCATAAGGCCTCAAATGGTGCCATGCCGAGACCGGCTGAAAGTCGTTGTTATAAGAAAACTTCGGCGAATGGCAAGCATTTCTCCCAATGCTTCCCATGTGAAAGGACACAAGCACGAAGCATGTCTTCCAAAACTTGGTTGACCCTCTCGGTCGACCATCGGTTTGGGGTGAAATGCCGTCTTTGAAAGCAAGACGAGTGCCCATAGCCTCTTGCAAGCTATGCCAAAACGAGGCGTGAAAAGGATCCACGATCCGACACGATCGTCTTGACACACGTGCAAACTCACGATCGCGGCGATGTAGAGCTCCACCAAAAGACCTACCAAGTTCGGTCTTGACGGAAGGAAATGTGCCACCTTAGTCAATCGATCGATGACGACCCAAATGGCATCATTCTTCTTCGGGATGTGGGTAGACCGTGATGAAGTCCATTCCGATCGAATCCCACTTCCACTCAGAATTGGCAAAGGTCAAGCGATCCAAACAGACGCCGATGCTCGGCCTTGACACGACGACACACGCCGCTTTCGACAACGAACCGCGATCTCCTCTTCATTCGGGTCCACCAAAATCTCTGGCGGAGATCTTGATACATCTTTGTGTCCCCGGATGAATGGATAAAGGCGAATCATGGGCTTCATGGAGGATTAAATTCCGCAACTCCATGTCCTTTGGAACCACAAGGCGTTGTTCAACCTCACGACGCCATGCTCATCCTCGAGAAGCACTTGGTCGCTCCGTTCTTGACATTTGCCTTAATGTGGCTCACTCCAACATCCGATCGCCGAGCGGACTTGATCCGATCCACCAAGGTTGGTTGCACAACCAAGGCAGCGAGAGAACCACGCCAACTAAACCCAAGTTGAGACGCTGAAACTCTTCCGAAGAGCGGGTGAAGCTCCTCGACAACAAGGCATGGCAATGCGCTTTTGCGATTAAGCGCATCGGCAACGACATTAGCCTTGCCCGATGGTAGTGTATACCCATGTCATAATCCTTGATCAACTCCAACCATCTCCTTTGCCCGAGGTTCAGTCGCCGGGTGAACAAATACTTAAGGCTCTTGTGATCCGAATACACTTCACAACGACACCGATTAGGTAATGTCGCCAAATCTTAAGTGCATGAATCACGTAAGCCAACTCCAAGTCATGAGTAGGGTAGTTGAGTTCATGAGGTCTCAATTGCCTTGATGCATAGGCCACTACCTTGCCTTCTTGCATAAGGACACAACCGAGGCCTCGACGAGAAGCATCGCAAAAGATATCGAAGCTTCGATGGATATCGGGAAGAACAAGAACGGAGCGGTGGTCAAACGCTTTTTGAGTATTTGGAAACTTTCCTCACACCCAGCGGACCACACGAACTTCTTGTCCTTCTTGAGCAACTCCGTCATCGGCCACGATCTTGGAGAAGTTCTCGATAAAGCGATTTATAATATCCCGCTAAACCGAGAAAACTCCGCACATCGGTGACCGGCGAGTTGACTCCATGAAAGAACATCGCTGACCTTGCTAGGATCAACGGCTCGCCTCTGCTGAAAGAATATGGCCTAAGAAGGCCACTTCCTTCAACGAACGCGACTTGTCAACTTCGCGACACCGGTGCTCACGTAGCTTGCCTAACACAAGCTCCAGATGCTCGGCATGTTCCTCATCGTTCTTGGAGTAGATAAGGATATCATCGATGAAGACCACGACAAACTTATCCAAATACTCCATGAATACTGAATTCATGAGATTCATGAACAAGGCAGAGCATTGGTTGCCGAATGACATGACGGTGTACTCGCACAAGCCGTGGCGAGTAGAGAACGCCGTTTTGGAATATCCTCGTGTCGAATACAAACCCGATGATATCCCACTCTCAAATCAATCTTGGAGAAAACTCGAGCTCCAAATCAATTGATCAAGAGATCGCCAATGCGGGCAATGGATACTTGTTCTTTACCGTCACTTCATTAAGTGGGCGGTAATCGACGACATCGCAAAGTACCATCCTTCTTCTTCTGAAGATTGCCGGACAACCCCAAGGAGATGAGCTAGGCGAATGAAACCCTTCTCTTGCAGCTCACTTAATCGCTTCTTCAATTCCACCAACTCGCTCGGTGGCATCCGATAAGGCCTCTTTGAGATAGGGGCGTACCAGAGCCAACTCAATGACAAACTCGAGGTCTCGAACGGGTGGCATTCCCTAAGATCTCGGGAAAGACATCAACAAAGTCACAAACTGTTGGGACTTCGCTAATATCTAAAGCGGCTTCGCTTCAAGCCGAAGAGATGAGGGCCTAGCAGACTTCGAAAAAAACTAACCTCGCCATGGAGGGGCTAGACAGAGAGACGAGCTTCTGGCGCAATCGATTTGTCCCATGTGCCGAGACAACCAATCCATGCCAAGAATCACATCAAGACTCGCTGAATGGAGAAGGATAAGGTTCGCTAAGAACCATCGCCTTCGATCTCGATAGGAACATCCCTACACTCAGATTCACTCTCAACTCCGAACCAGAGAGCGAATGAGAAGCGGACCGACAATGGAGAGAAAAGAAGCTCTCCGACAAAGAAAGAAAAGACTTCGAAACAAAGGAATGAGATGCTCTGAATCAAACAAGACAAGAGCAGGTGAGAGTTAACGAAAGTGTACCTAGCACGGCGGGTGCCTCTGAGCCTCCTCTGCAGTGATGGCGTTGACGCGACCACTACCCACGCCTTTGGGTAGCGGGATGATCTTCTCGGTCCGAGATGCACCACCTCGGCTGCGTCCTCCATTAGGACGAGGGGTCTCTGTCTTCTTAGGGCATTGGTTCGCATAATGCCCCTTCGATTGCATGAGAAGCATGTGACCCGGCGGCCGGGTTGCGGGGCCACTCTGCTGACTTCGCAGTGCGTGGATCGAGACACGGCTCATGATGGACGAGAACAGGCGGTGACCTCGGGCGCCAAGAATGAGACCGGTACCCGAGAGGCGCTCAAGCGGGGCGGAGGAATCGCCTCGATGACTTATGGGCCTCCCACTTGCGCTATGCGAGTCCATAAGCTCGAGCCGCATGCTCACGACGATAGCCTTGTCGACCAAGGTCTGAAAATCAGAAAGTCGACAATGGATAGCTTGTCCTTCACTCCTCGCACAAGCCACGCTGAACTTGGCACCTTAGCCATATCGGTGGCCACGCCCTCGGAGCATAACGAGCTAGATGGTTGAACTCAGTAGACATACTCCATGATCGAAGCTCGCCTTGCTTGAGCGCAAAGAAACTCCCCTTCTTGATCTCCATCAAGCCGCAGGATATGAGCCCGACGGAAAGCGAGACGAAACTCCTCCCAAGAGACGGTGTGGTCTGCGGGCTGCATGGCGAGAAAGTTCTCCCACCATGACAAGGCTGCACCCTCGGTGGTGCGATGCAAGCAGCGCCTTCTCGTGCTCCCAGCATCGCTGCGATCTGGCTTACGCCCACAAGACGGCCAATCGTCCGCATCCAAAGGGTCCTCGACCGGAAAAAGGTAGGAGGCCGAGTACGAAGAAACTCCGCGAGTCCTCCACGCGGCCGATGGGCATTCCTTGCCCGCATCCTCAAGCTCCGGTAAGTGCGGTGGTGTTGCGCGATGACGCCCAAGAGAACCCTCTCACATCCGCGGATGCGCCGATCTGAAGAAGAACCTCGCCATGGTCGGAGGAGGAGGAAGCTCCTCGTCCGACCAGTGCTGCCTTGGCCGCTCTGAAAAGGCCCGCCATCCTGTTACAATGAAATTTGGTTAGCAACTAAACCCAAAACAAAGCCTTAAGGAAAGCAAAGCCAACGACAGGGAATGGAATATCACCCTAAACGAAAGCCAAAACAGCGGGTAATTATACTTTAAAAAGCTTCTAATAGACTCCAAAAACAGCCAAGAAACACCAAAAGAAGGCTCAACTTCTCAACTCAACTAACCCGTATTGAATGAACGAGTAATTGATCGAGAAGATTAAAAATCAGATTGTAAGATGAGATCTAAAACTATTAGAGAGCAAGGTTAATGCAGCGAAATAAGTGTTAGATACTTAGCTAACTAGTATCACGCCTTACCCTTTTATTCCCACAAATTTTTGTTGATTTAACCTCTCATTTTCTACCTTAATTCCTGACTTGTGCTTGCTGCCCTGAAATACTTGTTGGCTGTCCAGAAATCCCAGATTTGCATCTCGGCTCTAAACACTTTTACTCTTCACCAAAAGACAGCCAAGACTTCAAATTTAGAACTCTCATAAGTTCCCCAAAACCCAATTAATCGATAACAACTATTGTGTGGAAGGGAAGAGAGGAAAACAATTTTAAAACTCAAATTAGAGTGAGATGAGAAGAGAAAGCTAAGATAGATAAGGAGTAAAAGTAGAGAATTACTTAAGCTTTGAAACTCCTTTGATACTTTGAAATTAGATTTTCAAAATATCCTAAAGGCGACCAAGCTTGCGTTACTACGGTCTCGAATGGCTCGATACCAACTTTTGTGAGACCCGACGTTTATTAAGCTCATAATACTTAGTCATCCAATTGACCCTAGTATTATCAACCAAATAAACCAGTCTCGAGAGATGTATACTTCCTGAATGCAAGATACATACCTCACAACAAAAGAATGTATCAATTCCATACAAAACATAGTACATAAGCAACAAACCGAAGTTAATATTAATAAGGATAGGTTATTACAAAGAGGGCCTTCGGCCAAATAACAACAAACTACAAAGATACACAATGAAGCAAAAGTGCCATAAAGATGGCCCAAAATAAGAGCCAACCAAGTGTGCCTTTAGCCCACAAGGCAACCGACCGACCGCCAAGCTAGTCGCTCTCCCAACCACCAAGACAACATTAAAAGTAAAGCCCTTTGGGCTCTACCTCCTCTGCAACAAAGTTGTTAAGCAAAGCAAATGAGTACAATAAATTGTTTATTGTACTCGCAAGACTGACGTGTAAGATAACAGAACTATAATTTAGCTATATGCAAGCTTTATTTAAGTGGATGAGGCTTTGGACTCATTTAAGCACAAAGCAAGTTTTCATTTGCAATAATATAGTAGATTGAAAGCAATTTGATAAAGCATTTTTAATTGTTGAAATAACGACGAGATAAATAACATGGTAACAACAACAAGAACAACCTGGAAGTGACCAACCCAAGTCACCACAACAATAGCATGAACTCCCCGTTCATACCAACCATGTCAAGTTTTAATTAAAGGTTGTAGTCTAGTCTTGAACGACCTTACCAAGCATGTCCATAACCTAGGACGAGGCTATTCGAATAGTTTTATCCCTGCAGGGTGTACCACTGTACCCACACGTCAGACCGCCTTTCCTTTAAGCACACTACCTTAGGTGTGCCGGCACGGCTAAGTCCTACGAGACATTTCCAATGGACAATGCTAATTCTGAGTCGCACAACCCACGGGGAGAAGGAGACATCACACAACCTTCCCGGAAGCTAATGCTCCCCTCCCACATCACACACACATTTTATCTTTAACAACACACCAACCGAGCGACCCCAATTAACACCGCCCAAAGTACTTTGTCAAGAGGGGTTCCATATGCCCCTCGTGTGGTTAGTACGCAAAATCACTTGGCTTAGTGACCCAAGTACTCGGTCCTTAGGGACCCAGGCATACCACCACATCCAAAAACCACGCCATCCATCCAATATGCCCAAGTCTAAATCAATCTTTTATTTTCAGTTTTGATTTTACAATTAATCAAAGCACAAGTGCTGGACATATAGGAGTAATAGTCAGTTTTGAGTGATCAAGACCATCGACTAAGTCGATGATCGCCCATTTCTATCGTTACTAAGCA
The DNA here is from genome assembly GCA_036346405.1 of Phyllostachys edulis. Lineage (NCBI taxonomy): Eukaryota > Viridiplantae > Streptophyta > Magnoliopsida > Poales > Poaceae > Phyllostachys > Phyllostachys edulis. The sequence goes on along the minus strand of CM070548.1, from coordinate 42,776,588 downwards.
TGTCTAAGCAATTTAAATCGAAACTACTAAGTGATAGGAGCTCATCCAACGAGCTCAAACCACATCAAATAACCTAGGCTCATGGTAGTAGAGGATAAACAATTCCTACAGATTATGCAACTATAGGCGTGCTAGCTTACATTTAACACAAAGCAGCATGCATACATAGAAGTAAAACGATATATTAAGCTTTAAAGTAATGGGACAATGATGGAAATGATCAAACTGCTTGCCTTGCTGTTGCTGGTCAATTTGTTGCGGAGGGTCACTCTCGGGATCACCACAAATGTCGGCTTCAACGGAAAAGCGAGAAAGAACCGATAAGAACGACGAAACACAACAAAGACAGCACAACAAACGAACTCCAAATTCTCTGAATTTTCTACAGAAGCAAGAGGGTGATTTTAGGAATTTTGCAACAAGAACCAATTGATTTGGATTCTCAATGCAAAAGTTATGAGCAAAACAATTCTGCTCAGCCCTAAAATACCAAACTGCACTATTCACTAATTTAATTATGAGGCAACATTTTCTAGAACAGAAGTGAAGCTGAAATTTTTACTGTAAAACCAGCACCTCATGAGATGAATAACACAATTGAGTTCACCTCATTTGGAGCTATATTGCACTTTCTATAATCTTTCAAAAACAAGAACTTGAACAAAATTATAATGCACAAGTCCTCATTTTCCTAACAGCAACATGCTCAAAACTAATTTTCACAGTGATTTCATTAATAGAGGAAACCAACAAAGTTGGTCTCACCCAAAAATAATCTACAGAGCATTAGTTTTGTATTTTACAAGTTAAGCATTGATTTAAGTGTATATTTTAAAGTTGGTTTTAAAATCTAATGGCAAACTGTGCTCTGGAGTTGAACTCAACTTACAATCATTTTTGGATTAAAGTCAAGTCCAAGACAGAGCCAACATACTTTGAATGACCTCAAATGGATTTAAAATGAAAAAGATACGAAATTCTAAAGTTTATACCTTATTTCAGTTCATAATTAAGAATGTACTGGAATTTCTAAAACCCATAAGGACATGGGAGGTCATGAGCCACAGATCACAGATCTAACGGCTCAGACCTCCCAGTGAACAACGACACGCTCCAGAGGTCCAGAGGTCCTGGACCTCCTAGCAACGCACATGCGCGAGGTGAGGGAGGTCGGGCCGAGATGCGAAATCCAACGGACCACAACATGGAAAGGAGGTCCGAACGGACCAGATCTAAAGGGAGGTCCTCAACGGTTGGGATGTCCTCGAGGAGGTCCCGCGGAGGTCCTCAACGTCCTGCACCTCCGTGGAGGTCTGACGCCAAGATTAGCAAGGAGAGGTCTTGGGCGCCCAGATCTCCTCGAGGAGGTCATGGATGTCCCGAGCTCGCGATAAAAATTAGCGCGACGCGCACGCCGCTTGGACAAGAGATTAAATGCGCTACCGGACATCAAGGAGGTCCGCGTCAAGGGAGGCCTTAAATGCGCAACACGGAGGATTAAATGCAGCTAAGACATGCCCATGATTTCAATGATTTGAGCACATGATTAGTGCATTAACTCGGCGGATCTTTGTCCTAAAATGGCAATAGCGCCGCAGCTTCTTGTCCGACAAGATCTCGAGCTCAAAGAAGTGGTTATTGCGGCGATGCGGACTCGCCGGCGACAACCAAAGACATCCCCTGTGCGCAATAGTGTTGCGCACACCATGGGCTCACTCGATGGCGACGACGACCTTAATCGCCAAGGCGAGCCAGAGAGACAGAGATGACCAAGACGGCCAAAAGACAAAATGCAAAAAGGAAGCTCCGCGACATTCAGCGTGTGCTCAACAAAGCTCCGCGACATCATTCAAGCGGGTGCCAGCAACTAAGGGACTAACAGGGGGAGTACCTGGAGGTCCTTAAGATGCCGGGGAGGTTGAGGATGGTGATGGCCTGAGTTGGAGAAGATGGGGTTGCTCCACGGCCAAAGCTCCTGCTCCAAGCTCCTCTTTGTCCACCTCAGAAATGCCCAAACCAAAGCGAAGTTAGGTCTTGGTCCCAGAGGGATGGTACAAATGGAGCTCAGAGAAAAGGAGGAAAACTCCAGGACCCTTGTTCACCGAGGAGCTCCAAGCTCCAAAGAATGGCGTGCCAAGAATGGAGGTCAAGGGAAGAGCAAAGCTTAGAAGGCACCAAAGGCAAGCTAGAACTTGAAAGAGTGCCAAAGAAGCTACGGGAGGAGCCCAATGGGGCTTTATACTTGGGCACAGAGGTCATGGACCACCGGCTAAGCTCATGGTGAGCTTGGCCCATGGCACGGTCTAGGACATTGGACAAGATGTAAAGTTGACAAGGTGACAGCTCTGTCGCTGACGAGGCGGAAGGTCGACTTGCATTTAATGCGGTCAAGAAAGAGTTGTTAAAGGTACATTATGGCTCGGGCGCGCATTAATGCACTTTCGAAGCATGCATGCGCGACCAAGGAAGGAGAAGAACAGGGAGGTCTTGATGACCGTTGGATAAGCCTTGGGAGAGGTCCTGGCCCTCCGATGGCATTTTTGAACCGTTACGCCAAAGGATCGGGAGGAGGTCCCACCACACGATCAAGGATGGGGAGGTCATGGCCTCACGATCTCCTTAATGCGTATCAAGCGTGGGAAAATGAGACAGAGGTCCAAAGCGTTGGATCTCCATCCAACTGCGGACCTCTGTGAGGTCTTAACCGCACATGAACATAAGAACACGAGGGGAGGTCATGGCCTTTGGATTTAAATCCAAGGGCTACGACCTCACGTCTTGTGGGAGGTTTGATCGCATAAGACAAAGGAGGAGGTCGTGACCGTAGATTTTAATCTAACGGTGCACGACAAAAGATGGGGAGGTTGTGAGTGCTTGATAGCACGGGAGGTCGTGAGTCGTTGGATTTGATCCAATGGCTACGACCTTGGTTAGGTGGGAGGTTTGCTTAGTTTACAGTGAGGGAGGTCGTGGCCATGGATCTTGGATCCAAGGGCTATGACCTCACGAGGTGGGAGGACCTGTTGAGTATGTTGAGGAGGAGGTCGTGGCTGTTGGATTTGATCCAACGGCCACGACCTCAACAAATGGGATGACCTCGCCGCGATGGTTTAACAAATGAGGAGGTCTTTGAGGTTTAACACAGGGAGGTCATGACCATGGATCACCGATCCAACGGCAATGACCTCATGAGGTGGGAGGTCTTTGCGGTGTTAATCATGAGGAGGTCGTGGCGGTTGGATGTGAATCCAACGGCCGCGACCGATCAAGGTGGAGATGAGGTCTGGCGAGGTGCAGACATGGTTGGGCTGGACCACTTTGAATATGGCTAGCCCAAGGAACAAAGTAGGCTTTTAAATTTAGTTTTTAACAAATGAAGCTTAGCAGAATTATTTGAGATAGCAAAGTAACTCCAAATTTGATGAAATTTTAACTGGAGCTTGCTGACAATGAGATTAACCTTGCATAAAATTTCTAGAGGTTATTATGCAATGCATTTTTCTCAGGAAATTCGTTAAGGTTGTTTAAAGGATTGTTTTACCTCCAAAATTTATCAAACTAGTTTTACAACTTGTGATATTTTTCAGAGGGGTCCCACATCGGTTTTAGGACCAAGGAAAATACTTTCCAATTGTTGGGCACAAGATTTAAGATAATTGGAAAAGGAATTTGACTTTTGGTCAACAAGAGCTTTGTGTTTTTGGACTACACAACTCTTGGACAAGAATTACATGAGGTTTTAGGGGTTTTCAAGTTGTGAGAAAAAGTTTTAATTTCTACACATATAATTATACTTGAATAACCCAAATTATACAGTTGGGATGTTACAGCTTTGAGGTAGATGATTATGTCTATCTTAAAGTGTCACCGATGAAGGGCACTCATCGCTTTCAAGTGAAAGGAAAGCTAGCACCTTGTTATATCGGGCCTTTTCGAATTATTACCAAACGAGGAGCTGTGGCATATCAATTGGAACTTCCCGACTCTCTCTCGGCGGTTCATGATACCTTTCATGTTTCTCAATTAAAGAAATGCCTCCGTGTTCCTACCGAGGCTACTGCTTATGAAAGTCTTGATCTTCAACCGGATCTTTCCTATCAAGAACAACCAGTGGGTATCCTCGATGAAATGGAACGCAGGACAAGAAATCGCATGGTCAAGTTCTTGAAAATTCAGTGGGCTAATCACTCAGAGGATGAAGCCATGTGGGAGCATGAAGATCTCATGAGGATCGAGCACCCCCACCTTTTTGCTGTTTAAAAATTGTCTTTTATCAAGAAAGGCAAGGTTAAACAAAGTGATGTAAGGAGAAGGATGTATTGGCAACACTATGTTGTTTATGAATATCTTCCTTTTCTTTCTTTGAAAGAAATAAAGACAACTGATGTTATGTTTCTAAAAGCATCATTTCAGTTTCATCCCTTTCCAATTTCTCCTCCATCCAAAATCTCAGGACGAGATTTTCTTAAGGGGGGTAGGTTTGTAACAGCCTCAGCCTTAATGCACAGTAATAAGATGATGTTCATAGCATCATTGTTCATTTGGCAAAATTGGACAAAATGTTACAATCTCATTTCCCCAAATTCTAACCAAAAACTCCAACTTGATCGAAGCTTCAAAAGAAGATACCACTCAATGTTGGTATTAAGACCAGGAAGTATTTTATTTAAAAGTAAGATGAATTATCTTGGCCAAAAATAATTTTTGTTGAATTTTTAGAAATTATTTTGATTTCGAGAAAAATGTTTGTCTTTAAAATAAACCTATTTCGGTTTAGGTGAATTATTTATGTATTTCAAAAGAAGAAGCAGTGGTTTCAAAATTTATTTGGGGAATATATCATCCCAGTAGCATCCTGGCAAAATTTCATATTTTTCCAAATTTATTAGCTATTTTTAAAGGCCCGGTCAAACTTTTGAAGGTTTAAATTGGTTTGGGTCAACCCTGCCGGCCTAAACCCAACCTTGGCACTGTAGCAACTCGATCCCACCAAGTTGAGTCCAACCCAGTGCAAAGTGGTCCAGCTCTGTCACGTTCACACGTGCGCCCCAACTCCAAGTGAACGCGAGCCGTCGATTTCCTCGCGAACGGCTAGGATTTGCGGCGCTGTGCAGGCCATCCATGCACGCGAAGCAATTTCCACCATTGGATCTCCATCCTACCGCGCCTCCCTTCATGGCCGTTGGATTCTTAACGAACGGACCAGATCTACTGTGCCGTTCGGACCACTCCAATCCGCCATCTCATTTTGACCGTAGGATCTAAATTGTGCGGCGTGCGATTATCAGGCTTTGCCATTTTTAGATGGCAGAAACTAAAAAACGTGTGAGCCGTTGGATCCTCAACGTGTGGACTAGATCAGATGGGCCGTTCGGACCGGCCGGAAGTGCCAAGCGATATCCACCGTTGAATTTTGATCGGATGGACCGCATCCATTGGGCCGTTCGGACCATCCGGACCTCCCATCAATCTTGACCGTTAGTTTTAGATCCAACCGTGCCTTCCTTTTTGGGCTTAAACTCGCAGGCGCGCATTACATCTTGGACCGTTGAATTGTGATTGAACGACCCTTGTGGATTGTAACCTTCGGACCACCCGGACCTCCCCTCAATCCTAGCCGTTCATTTAAGATCGCACGGCCCATATTAAAGGATACCGGTTAGGTGTATTTGGCCACCTCATCTCAGCCACTCACTTTTAATCGAACGGTGGTTGTTCCTTAAAGCTCGCAGTGGGGTTGTGCGTGGCTGTGACTGCCTCTAGGGCCCGCTCGTCAGTGGCGATTCTCTTCTCCTTCTCTTGCTGTGCACCGTCGCCGACATCCTCGCTGGAGCAGTGGCATTGCACAGGGAATATACAAATATTCCTTTGATATTTAGCCTTAGTTGCCACCACATCATCTCTGGATGCTTCTCGCTTGCTCTAGGAGATCAAGCTCTATATAAACCCTAATGTCTAACCTTCTGTTATTATTGACCACGGGAGCTTTCCTCTAGTTGGCCTTCCTTCCCAGTGAAGCTTCCTTGCTCTTACCCTTGTTCAGCTATGAGTATGCCTCAATCTCATATTAATGTGGATTTTGGGCGTCTCTTGTAGGGTTGGACCCAGGGTTTACTCTCTGTCGACTTAAGCAAGTGGGAGCACCACTTCGGTGAAACCTCATTCTGGTGAGTTAGACCCCATCCCTTCCTATCGAGAACGAGGGTGGTAATCTTTAGAGCTTAAGTTCTATCATTTTCGTTTTGGTCAGACCGGAGAAGAGGACTTTGGCTCTTTGCTGTTTCGGCCAAGATTTAACTTCATATACTTTCTTCTCCAGCTGGTAAGCTAGATCTTGTCTCTTGTCACCATGTGTACCCTAAAGGCTTCAATAGTTCACTTGAGCTATCTACTGGTACATGGTTACTCAAAACTTCTTTAAACTGAAAAGTTGTTTTATAACTTTTTGGTCTTTCATACCGTTATCAAGACCTAGGGTTTCTCTTACCAGTATACTAGCTTATTTAGGTCCTAGGTAAACCCTAGTATCATTAGTAGACCTTCTTTTGATTATTAAGGGCACCGATGCATTTATTAATGCAAACCCTCTCTCTGTCAGTTATTGTCAGTTCAAAACCGACAAATACTTAATCCTTCTTTCCTTTCTTTAAAACAGGGCAGTTAGGGTTAACATTGATGGGTTGTGATATTAATTACTTTCCAGATAGCTCCAACTCCAATTTAAAGTCTTTGTTTTGTGTATTTCTCCAAGTTAGCCGAAATCTAGAAAAAGATTCTTTGCTGTTTTTGTTGTTGGTCAAACCGACAACATATACAGCAAGAGTCCAACTTCTTAAATTGCTATTAATAATTACTAAAGGATTAGTTAGGTCACAGCACTAATTTAAATACTCTTAGCTCAAGCAAAATATTTCATTCATATGATGTTTAGCTAGGCAAGCAATTCTTTTGTGAGCTGTCCTGTTCTAGTTTTAAAAATCTGAAACTGTAGCTCAATCTAAACTCTAAACTGTAGTAAATAGTACTAGCAAAGGTTAGTTGTAGCTTATTATTCTTAATTAAATTAATGTACCTTAAGCATGTTGCTAATGATGCATTAAGCCATTGACCATGCATTCTTTTTATGCATGCTGTTCTCTGTTTTTTCCCTGTGTTCATTGGATTTTATTTTCTTTTAGATTCTGGTTCTTCTGAGGTTGTTGAATCTATTGTTTAGCAGCAAGAACCTGAACAAGAGGTTATTTGTTACTACCAAGGCAAGCTTCCTCTCTGCACCATGTTGATCCCAATCTTTTGAACTGTAGATTTACAAAATACAGTGATACTGTTGCATGCAATTTTCTAAAAATTATTTGTGATCTGTCTCTAGTTAGTTACAACCCAATCTTTGTGGCTTACCCTGAATTTACTCATACACTCAGCTTAAGGTCATGTTTGTATTAAAATATTTAGGTCAGAACTTTGCTTAGCCATGCAGTCCATAGAACGGTAGTGTTTGGCAAGCTTATCTTGTCAAACCTGGGAACAACAAATGAATTTTTATTTATTTTGATTCCTTGTTCAGTCTATTTAAATCAGAAATGAACTTAAATCTTGTTTGATAAACTGACTTCAAATCTGGACAAGTGGATGCTAGTGATGGTGCCTTTGTGCACGAGAATTGGGAAATGTGGATGTCTTATGCGGGTTGATTAAGGATGAACTCGACAAATTTCAATTCAAGCCCCAACGCATTTCCACACGTAGTGTATGGGCAATCGCTTGGTTAAGTAAAAGGTTAATGCTATTGAGTTGGGAACAGGAGAGTAGGGACATGTGTAGTGATCTCATATGGCATAGATGCTTAAGTCTTCGGGCCGTGTCTTATGCCATGTGAATTTTATATCGATATCAGATGTTCTTAGAAGGGTGAGGGCGTATATGTGTTCCATCGCATGTATGTACCTTTAGGGCCCCGACTGCGGTCTAATATGTGTGGCTAACACGAGTTTGCATTTAATTGATTGGGTCGGCATTCCTGACACAACATGTGGGCCCCGGTTGAGCAGATGCTATCAGTCGTTGTTTAAGCGGGATCAGTCTCACATGGGTTGTCCAACTCAATAGCGTCAACTTGTTGAAAAATATCAAATCTTAGCTTACCCGGCCGGCATACCAAAGGCAGTGTGCTATTATTCCGGAGGCTTACGGGCTAACTAAGTCATGTGGGTAAGGATGTACGCCCCTGCAGGGTTAAAACTATTTGAATAGCCATGTCCACGGTTACGGACGACACTTGAATTGATGTCACCTGTATAGATTTTGCTCTAAATTCGGTTTTGGGAATTATTTCGGCATGATGGTTATCATGCACGGTTTGATAGTGATCTGTCACTTTAATATTGTTACTGTTTATGATTATGCTCTCATTTACTTACTGTTTCAGTCCAAATTGATTTATTAAAACTGCTTTGTCAAAACTTAGCAATTGTAGGTTAAGACGTATTGCTTTATGCAAAAAAAAAAAAAATTGAACCACTAGAGCCTTTCTGTTATTAACCTTATGCATGTAAAATTTCTATTCCTTTGTGTAGGTTCTATTAAACACTTCTTTTATTAGTTTGTGTAAGTCTTGCTGAGTACCTTCCGTACTCAAGGGTTATGAACTCTTGTTGCAGGTGAGGATGGTTACCTGTATGAGATGCCCGTTAGCGCCGATCAAGGTGACGCTAACGAGTGAAGCTAGTTCTAGTCTCCACGGAATAGCCTGCGGGTGATGGGGCCATTGGTAGTTTTTGTTGTTTAGCTTTGCTTCCGCTGTTGAATTTTTGTGATGACCAAAGTCATCTGTTACTATAGCACCGAACCAAAATGTAACCTGTCATGTATAATTATGTAAATGTATGCCTTGTGTGTGTATGATGCAATGTTGTTTAAGGATATATGCGCAATAGTCACTAATCCTGGGAACTATTGCATGACACATATCCGGGAACCTGAATATTGGAATTGTTACTTGTTATTATTATGCTTCTAGTATGATTTTTAATGAGGGAATTGCACTGTTCCTTAATTAAGAATTATGCTACCAGTATAATTTTAATTCGGCACATTCCAATATTTGAGGGTCTTACAGAATAGGAGCTCAAACCATTTTTACAATCCCCAAAAAGCAACAACAATAAATCAGAACCTCTGCTCCAAATACTGAGATCGGTACTACCGCCATGATAGGTGTGGTACTACCGCTGTTCATGGTGCGATATGTCCGATTATCATGACGAACTTGCCGACAACAGAGTTTCAAACCTAAAATCGACACAACTTTTGATTCAACCAACGAAAACCTACTAAACTTGAAACATGATCCCTAGAGGATATCTCTAACCAATTCCAATCATCTATTCAACAGATCCACGTCAAAGTTTTGACATGAAGAACGGTTCAAAAACAGGTCAAATACCCAAATCTGATCCTAGCCTTGCTTGTGGGCTATGGATGATCAAATTGATCTTAGATGGTCTCCCACAAGTCACATCAAGCAAGATCAACAGAGGGATTCAAGGGAAAAATAGTGGATCATCAAAACACCAAAACATCAAATAGGATGCAAGAACAAATAAAACAACAAAGAAAGCTCATCTCAGAGAACTTACATGTATTGATTGATGATTGATGATTTGAGGTTTATAGCCACTCCATCTTGATGGACACAACTCAATACAGGAGCATCAGATCAAGCAATCCCTAAACCCTAGCTCTCCAAAACCCTAAAACCACACAAGGGTTTCTTTCACGTTCTCCTCTATCTCTCTATTCAGTACACAGCACACAAGTGCTTATATAGTGGAGGCTAGATTCTAGGAATATTCCATTAGGGCACCCATTAAACCCTAACACACAATTGGTTAACTTACGCACGCATCTCAGAGCGTCGTCTTCGTCTTCGATTGACTTAAACCGTTTCTCCAAGCGCCAACCCGCGCCGCAGTTTAGCCAACAAGTCACAAAGGCGGTATTTGGTGAAATTACCAAAATACCCCTTCTCGATTCTTCTCCATGAACTGAGTCCAATCCTGTCGAAGCAATCGCCTACTCCGCCATGTGTAGGTTGATTAACAGCTCTCATCATGCCGGCAAGTCTCTCTCGTCCGAATCCCATCAGAACCTCCAAGGCACTTGCACTAACCCCCGCGCCACTTGATCCAACCAGCTGCATCGAACTGCCCGTTCGATCAACCTCGTCCATTCTGCGCCATGCTTGAGTCACTTGACCTCACTCGGCATCCACGATCATTCTGGACCTCAGCTCTCCAAGCTTAGTCGCGATCCTCCTCGCCATTGACCATCATTGACCTGCAGGTCACCTGCACAGCAATAGACAAAGAAATCGTCTCTAGGAACAAGTTCTTCACAACTTGACCCACATTAGCTGAAAACATGCAATATGCAACACATATGCAAAGGCAAACAAGGATATGACCTATCCCCAACTCAAACTTACAGGAGAATCAGCTTTTAGTCCACATGCGGTACTACCGCCAAATAAAACTCGGTACTACCGCTCCACGGTAGTACCACTTTCAGCATTGCAGTCATACCGCTCTCGAAGAATTTCCCAAAACACCGAAAAACAACGCTTCTGGAATTTCCATACCGCAAAAACCTCGGTCATACCGAAGTGCAGTATTACCGCCAAGCAAGATGCGGTTATACCGCTCCACAAGAAAGTCCAAGACCATTTTGCACTTGTTCTGGTTTTTCCATACCGCTAACGATACCAATCTGTCAGATTCTGGCAGTAGTACCGCTGCTTCAAGCGGTACTACCGATACCAGAAAATTGCCAAGATCTCACAAAACAACATCTGGTAGCACCGCTCTACTTGAGCTGGGCATTCCGCCAAGCGGTATTACCTCAGTTAACACGCCAGTACTACTGATTATCCTGACACTTTGCTGAAACTTTCTGAAAAACAAGAATTCCAACAAACCTTCAACCAAATTGCCAATTGTTACATCACTTAGGATCATGAGCATATCCTCATGGTGTTCACAGAAGCCGACGCCATCCAAACAAGCAAGTTGCTTGTTTCACTTGCGGCAATCTAGGTCATTATGCAGCTTTTTGTCTAGAGAGGCACCAAGCCATCCCCGATCAACACCAAGACCTGGAAACATCACTTGATCAGAAGTCCAATGTCACTTTTTAGAACACCGTTCATGCTCATGTCAACCATGTCACCACTGAGGAAGCGCAGGAAGCACCCGACGTCGTGCTGGGTACATTTCTAGTCAATTCGACTCCTACAACCGTGTTGTTCGACTCTGGAGCCTCTCATTCTTTCTTGTCAAGAGGTTTTACTGCACTCCACAACTTATCACTCAGCTTGATGCCTGCACCTATGATGATTCAGTCACCAGGCTCAGAAATGAGAAGCATTCATGAATGTCGTGAAGTCGAGATTAATTTTGAAGGTGTCAAGTTTTTGGCCGATCTTATTATGTTGAATTCAGCGGGCCTTGATGTTATTCTTGTAATGAATTAGCTGTTCAAGAACCATGGTCAAATCAATTGTGCCCACAAAGCTATCACTCTCACAAGTCCTCTTGGTTTTCAAGTCGTAATGGTGCCGAAATTGGAGCATCTACATCTTTATGCCCTTAGTGGCAAAGAATTGCCGGAATTGAGTGAAGTTCCAGTGGTGTGTGAGTTCCCGGATGTATTTCCTGAGGAATTACCAGGCATGCCACCCTCGTGAGAAGTTGAATTCGTGATCGAGCTCCAGCCCGGAACTGCTCCAATATCCAAACGGCCTTGTCGAATGCCACCAAATGAGTTGGTTGAATTGAAGAAACAACTCCCGGAACTTCAAGAGAAGGGATTCATTAGGCCGAGCTCCTCACCTTAGGGATGCCCGGCTATATTTGTGAAGAATAAGGACCACAGTCTAAGGATGTGTGTTGACTACCGTCCGTTAAATGAGGTCACCATCAAGAACAAGTATCCGCTTCCGCGAATTGATGATTTGTTCAACCAAATGACCGGTGCCCGTATATTCTCCAAAATTGACTTGAGATTGGGCTATCATCAAGTTAGGATTAGATCTGAAGACATCCCCAAGACGACATTATCAACTCGTTATGGCTTGTACGAGTACACCGTCATGTCCATCGGTTTGACTAATGCACCGGCCTTGTTCATGAATCTCATGAACTTAGTGTTTATGGAGTATTTGGATAAATTTGTAGTCGTCTTTATTGATGACATTCTCATATACTTCAAATCTGAAAGGGAGCATGAAGAACACCTTCGGCTTGTGTTGAACAAGCTTCGAGAACATTGACTCTATGCAAAATTCAGCAAATGTGAATTTTGGCTAAAAGAAGTTGCATTTTTGGGTCTTGTGTTATCTGAAGGAGGAGTTGCTGTGGACCCAAGCAAAGTTCAAGATGTACTTAATTGGAGATAGCCCAAGTCCGTCTCTGACATTCGCAGTTTCCTCGGTCTTGCAGGATATTACCGTCAATTCATTGAGAATTTCTCGAAGATTGCAAGGCCAATGACCCAATTGTTGAAAAAAAAGAAGTATGAATGGTCAGTGGAGTGTGAAGCAAGCTTTCATATGTTGAAGGATCGTCTAACCTCTGCTCCGGTGTTAGTTCTGCCAGATGTTCACAAAAACTTCGATATCTACTGCGATGCATCTCGCCTTGGTCTTGGTTGTGTCCTTATGCAAGAAGGCCGAGTTGTGGCCTATGCATCGAGGCAATTGAGGCCTCATGAGATGAATTATCCCACTCATGACCTTGAGCTTGCAGCGGTGGTTCATGCTTTGAAGATATGGCGACATTTCCTTATCGGCAATCGTTGCGAAGTCTACACTGATCACAAGAGTTTGAAGTATATCTTCACTCAAGCCGATCTGAATCTAAGGCAAAGAAGATGGCTTGAATTTATCAAGGACTATGATTTGGGACTTCATTATCATCCCAGGAAAGCTAATGTCGTTGCCGATGCATTGAGTTGAAAATCGCAATGCAATTGTATTTCGGTTCGACCTGAAACGGAAGCCCTATGCAACGAATTTCAATGGCTCAACTTGGAGATGGTTAGCGAGGGTTTTCTCACTACCTTGGAAGTGAAACCTACCCTAGAGGACTAGATCAAGATGGCCCAGAAGAATGACAAGGGTATGAAAAGAATTAAGGACGAAATGAAGGCCGACAAATCCAAATGTTTCTTTGAAGACCATCAATGTGTTTTGTGGTTCGGAAAGTGATTGGTTGTGCCAAATGACGTGAAGCTTAAATGATGAATCCTTCAAGAAGCCCATAACTCTCTTTTCTCCATTCACCTAAGAAGCTCCAAGATGTATCAAGACTTGAAGCAGAAATTGTGGTGGACTCGGATGAAGCGGGAAATTCCACGCTTCATTGCAGAGTGTGACATATGTCAACGGGTGAAGGCCGAGCACCATCGGCCAGCGGGTATGCTTCAACCTGTAACGTCCCGTTTGTTCTAGAGTTCTTGCTAGTTTTCAAAATCAAAAGGAACTATTTGGTTTATTTGTCTGTTCAAGCTTAACCTGGTATTTTGGAATTTGGAGAGTTTAACTTGACCTAACCAAACCTGAACTAAGTCCCTTGTTGGTGTTCTTTGTTGGTTGGGGGCTCTTCGTTGTTCTTTGGTGTTCCTTGGTTTGGTTTCCTCCTAAGCTTCTCTGTGTGCCTCTTGGTTTAACCTCTCTTTAAACCCCCTTTGTTGGTTTGAATCTCTTTGAGATTAAAACCTCCCTCTCCATTTAGATGTCATCCTTTGTTTAGACCTTCCCTTGTTTTGGACCTCCTGCTGAGGATCAAGCTCGGGTTTGTGTTTCAAAACCCCTTTAATTTCTCAAAGCCAAGTTTGGTTTGTTTCCCTTCCTCTGGACCTCCCTCAAGGATGGTTCAGTCCGGGTTGCGGTATTACCACCATCCCTTTAGCGGTCGTACCGTCCGTTCGAGTTGCGGCACTCTACTTTGCTTTTACCTTCTCCGTTTCGGTACTTCCGACCCCCGGTCGTACCTCTGCAAGGGCGTGGTACTACCGCCTTTGTTAAGACCTCCTCAGAGTCCAAAGGACCTCCCTTGACTCCTTGAAGACCTCCTTTATGTCCTTGCAGACTTACCGCTGTTGTTTTGCGGTCATACCGCTAGGGTTTAACTTTCCTCGCCTTAGGACCGTTGATGCTTTTGGACGGCCCGATCTTGAAGGTGTGTTCGGACGGTCCGAACATTCCACCCCTTAAGAGCCACCTGATCTGTATCGGACTGCTCTAATCCGTTGAGACCTTCGTTCGGTCCGAACGACCCCCTTTGTCTAGATCCGCCCGATTGAGATCTAACGGCCCTGGGTTTCCCCATGTCCCTTTGCCTTCGCGGGACTCCTTGCCCTTTTGATCTTGACCGTAGGACCTCCCTTTTGGAGATCCAACCGTCAGGACCTCCTTGCCCTTTTGATCTTGACCGCAGGACCTCCCTTTGGAGATCTAACCGTCAGGACCTCCCCTTGCCTTTGATATTAGCTGTTTAGGATCTCCCTTTTGAGAATCTAAGCCGTTAAGACCTCTCCTTTGTTGGTCTCAGCCGTCAAGGCCCTTTCCAGCTTGCGGTTGTACCACATCATAAACCCGGAACTATCGTTATCCGGTCGTACCTCTTCTTGAACACGGTATTACCGCCATCGGCGATATCATGTTCATCTTTCGGTTCTCTTCGAGTCTTTGGACCTCTTGTCCAGGACCTCCTCTTCGAGTCTTTGGACCTCTTGTCCAGGACCTCCTCTTAGTGTCCTTGGACCTTCTGCCCAGGACCTCCTTTCAGTGTCTTTTGGACCCCTTGTCCAAGACCTCCTAGTGCTTTTGGACCTCCTGTCCATAGGACCTCCCCGTGGTCTTTTTGCATAAACAATTTGTGTTGTGGGGACCACCTCCTTGACTGGTCGTGCACCTCTTTGACTGGACCCACTTGCCAACTGCACTCACCATATATCATTCCTTCCGCCTCAAACCTTTGTGCACATTTAATGGCTGTCATAGCACATTAAATGCAGTCACTTCTAGGGTGCATTGTTTATTTCTTTTTAGGACATGCCCTGTCCTAACCACACTGATCATTGACACGTTTGCCTGAGCTGTTTCCTTGCCCTCACCACTGGCCGGCAATGAATAGCCTGGGTGGGCTTGCCTTTGTAACCTTTTGCTCCTTTGCTAGCCTCCCTGCCGTCACCTAGCTCCTTCTGAGCTTGAGCTCGAAGCTCCACCGTGTGCAACCGTGGGAGCTGCTCCCTTCTTCGCCAGAAGGCCTCCTTGTGAATCCTTGCTGGACCCTCACCTAGAGACCACCCTCTCTTGCTTTGGACCTCCCCTCTCGTTTTGGGCCTTCTGTTTGCCTGGTTTTTGGGTTGAGTTGTGCTCTGGTTCTTTTGAGTCTTTTTGAGTTCTTTTGCCTAGAGTAGTTTTGCTTATTTGGTTCATTGCGATCGTGTACATCCCGAGCTTGAGGAGTATTTGGACTTGGCAGTTTCAACTGAAGGACTAGTACTGCTTGACGAAGGCAAGTCACAACCCTTGATCATGTTGAGCCTAGCCTTTTAAATATATTTTGTTTTACTTTAGCATGCATGGCTATTTTTTATATGAAAATGTTTGGGCAGTAGCTATTCTTCCTCACTTGATATTATGCCTCCTTTGGACTTGTTGCTGGACATGTTGACATACTCCCTTTGGAAACTCTAGGTTGGGTATTTTTGTTGGTATTGCTTGATATTGCCAACATGGGACTGTAAGTTTATGCTTAGCCTTGCTTTAGATCTATGGGTTTTGAGAATCATGCTTCATCAATTAATAATCTTGACTAATGATCTATGGAATCTGTGGTCGGTGCCACTGTTAAGCAACTATGGCGGGGATCTTATATGTTGTGTTGTTGATGGTGTGAGGCTACTTTGTTTAAAATTTGTGTGCCAAGGCTGGGTGGTCTTTTGGCAGGGT
Source organism: Phyllostachys edulis (assembly GCA_036346405.1). Classification (NCBI taxonomy): domain Eukaryota; kingdom Viridiplantae; phylum Streptophyta; class Magnoliopsida; order Poales; family Poaceae; genus Phyllostachys; species Phyllostachys edulis. The sequence continues at coordinate 42,760,576 of CM070548.1, read as the reverse complement.
TAATCACCAAAATGGTTTTTTCTTGGGCAAGAAGGCAGGGAGTGAGAAGTGGGTGCTTTGCACATGGGGTTGTGGAAGTCTTGCCTGAGCACAATTAAGGACTTAACTTTGTGTTCTATTGATCCAGGCCGATCGGTGCAAGCACAAGATCACTTTATGGGGTGGTGCAGGCTGAATAATTAGCAATGAGTGACTTCGGTTCTATTGTGGTTGGTAGCGTGGGCGCTAAGCGCAAGAAGGGGCACCGATAACTTTGGCATAGGGAATTATGAAACCTTAGCGGCTACTCGAGTTAGTATAAATCTTTGTAAAGGCCTTGCCGCGTTCTCTAGACTGCTCACCTTTGGAAGTGAGCAAGGGTCTTTCCGGAACCCATCCCGCTAGAGAGATCGTGGATTGTGGGTAAAGTTGTACACCTCTGCAGAGTGTAAATTTATTCGAATAGCCAAGTCCTTGGTCATGGACAATGCTAAGTGAAAATGGTGCAAGGGGTAGCTTTTGTAAAATTTGTGTTCCCTGGGCACTTCTGCGAGAGGCCGTGGCCTTGCCTCGAAGAGACCTTGGCCGGCTTTAGAGGGGTCATGGCTGGCTTGAGATGCGGTCCAGGGGCTGGGTTCGAGCTCTAGAGTTGGTGCTCTAGAGAGGCCTTGGGAGAGGTCCTGGCTAAGGGTGCAACCAGACCTCCCCCAAGTGGTTTGGATGTGAGTGGGTGCTCACTCCCTTCTTTTCAAACAAATATAATTATGTAATATTGTTTTAACTTGTTGCCTTACAATCTATTATGTTATTTACTGTCAAATATTGCTTTGCGCAACTAACCATACAGCTCTCCATTGGTAAGCCATTGCATGATTATTAATTCCATAATGCTCCCCTGTGATTTGCTGAGTACATTCAAAAGTACTCATCACTCTAAGCCCTGTGTCAAAGCAGTGCATGAAGATGACCAAGTGCAAGGAAGCTCAGACCTCTTTGAAGAGGATTTCCTTGATGATCCCGCTGCCTAGGACGTCCTCCACTCGACAGCCTGTGGGCTTGCCGGTTGGCATCTATGCGTTTTGGGGTTTCGACTGCCAGGGTTCTTTTGTTGTCGGTTTGTAAGCCCTAGTGGCAAACCTTCTGTAAACAAGCTTGGACCATAAGGTCTTGTTTAATACTAAGTTTAATTTGTCTACTTCATCTCTTGTCTTGACCTTGTGGTTGTGATTGTACCGAAGTGATTCTATGCGAGCTAGCATCTGGTATCCTGGGACTAGCTCGGTGCATAGAGGTAGGAGCTCCAGGTGGTCCTATGGGATCTTCCTGAGAGACCCTATCGGACCTCCCCTCAGGTTTTGCCGTGCGGTACTACTGCAGCTCTTCTTGTCGTGGTAGTACCAGTTATGGTGAGGTACTACCGCTGCCCTTGTCACGGTAGTACCGGTTGTAAAAAAAACTGGTCCTCCTGGTCTCCCCTGCATATCCTGAGAAGAGGTCCTCACACAACCCCACCCCGTTCTCGAATGGAAATGGGATGAAATTGGGATGGATTTCATCGCCGGGCTTCCAAAGACTCAACAAGGGTATGACTCCATATGGGTAATTGTTGACCATTTGTCAAAAGTTGCTTACTTCGTTCCCATCAAGACCACTTATTCAGGAAACCAATTGGCGGAGTTGTACATCTCCAGAATTGTATGTCTCCATGGCATGCCAAAGATAATTGTTTCAGATCGAGGTACTCAATTTACTTCGCATTTCTAGAATTGCCTCCATGAAGCAATGGGGACTCAACTATCCTTTAGCACCGCTTACCACCCACAAACCGGAGGTCGAACCGAGAGGGTGAATCAAATTCTGGAAGATATGTTGAGAGCTTGTGTGCTGTCCTATAGAAAGAAATGGGATAAATGCTTGTCGTTCGGGGAATTCTCCTATAACAATAGCTATCAAGAAAGCCTCCAAATGTCACCTTTTCAAGTGTTATATGGGAGAAGGCGTAGGACACCACTCAACTGGTCTGAGTCCGGGCAGAGACAATTCTTTGGACCAGACTTGATCAATGAAGTTGAAGAGCAAGTCCGTATGATTCGGGAGAGACTACGGACGGCTCAATCTCGTCAAAAGTCTTATGCTGACTGCCGTCATCGTGAGCTGGGCTTTGAGGTGGACGATCATGTTTACCTTAAAGTCTCTCCGATGAAAGGAATGCAACGCTTTCAAGTCAAAGGCAAGTTGGCTCCTCGCTACATCGGTCCTTTCCGAATTCTAGCGAAGCGAGGATCGGTGGCTTATCAGTTGGAGCTACCACCATTACTTTTAGAGGTGCACAATGTATTCCATGTATCTCAACTGAAGATGTGTCTTCGAGTCCCTACCGAAGCAACTAACTTAGAAGACCTTGATTTGCAACCCGATCTTTCTTATCGGGAGCACTCGATACGCATTCTTGAAGAAATGGAATGCAAGACAAGGAATCGTAACATCAAGTTCTTGAAAGTTCAGTGGAGCAACCATACTGAAGATGAAGCAACTTGGGAATGTGAAGACCGGATGCGAACCAAATATCCCGACCTGTTTCCTTCTATCTGAAGTGCCTTCGAATCAAGAAAGGAAAGGTTAAACAAAGCATTAGAAAGGAAAATGTAATAGAAGTCCATTGTAACCTTGTTAGAGTATCCTAGCACTATCTTTGAAGGAAATCAAAACAACAGATGTTGTATCTTCTGTAGAACCTTTCTGTTCCACTTCCGACCTACCCAGATCTCGGGGACGAGATCTTTTGTAAGGGGGGGGGAAGGTTTGAAACATCCTCAAATTAATTAATGATAATTAGTATGCATCTTATCAGCATGCATGACTTTTTGGAAGCATTTGCATCATTTATTGCACTAGGAAAATCTCAAACAAAGTTTAAACATACAACTTAGAGTTAAGTTCCAAAAGAAAACAAGAACAAAAACTTCGGGCTGAGCACTGTTGCACCGACCCGAGCCACCCTCTATTTGACCGACTCAGACCACACCCCTCTCTCTTGACTCAGCTGGGCTAGCTAGCGCGTGGACCGTTCGATCCAGATCAGACGATCCAGAACCTCGATCCGATCGGCACCGACCGAACCAGTCACTGTTCATATAGCTTGAGCCTAGCTCTGTTTTGGACCGCTCCCACACGACTCAGTTGAACCCAGTCACCGCTGAACCACTCTATGCCACTGACGCGTCGGGCCCACGCGTTAGGGCCATCTTCTTCCTCGGGCAGAGGCAGCGCTCCACGCGGCGCCCACGCTCTGCCGTAGGCTCCGTCCGGGCGAGCAATGCCGTTCCCCCACCGCCCGCGTCAGCTTATCCCAGGGCATGACCACTTCACGCCACTTCTTCCTCCGTCCGTAGTCCCACACAAAACCACCGCATTGCCTCCTCTCTCCCTCACTTCTCTTTCCGGTCGTGGGAGAGAAGGAAGCAAAACTCCCTCTCCAGCCCTGGTAAGCACCGCCACGACAATGCGTTCTCTTCCTCCTTTAGCACCGTTTCCATTTTTGCTAACTTGAGCTCCTCTTTCGCGTTGTAGCGTTCGGGGCGTCGATGTGTCCTCTTCGGCTCCGGTGCGCACTCTGTGGAGCTCCACCACGTCCCTGTCGTCTCCGGTGAGCCTCAGACCCTCTACCCATGTCTAGGAGCTCCGTGTTATCCCGTTGAGTGTCCCCACCAATTTGATTGGTCTGCGGTGCAGGAAATCGCCCCCACGGCCATCGTCTTCCTCCGCTCCGACCGAGCTCCGCTTTGAGTAGATTCGGCATCTCTGGTGAGTCACCTCCCTATCCAATTCATCCGTTAGGTTCCTGAGGTCATCATTTTTCCTCCTGTAAGCTCTCTACCCCTTCTCATTGCCAGTCCAAGCATGTCGCCGTGAAGCTCCATTGCTGCGCCGCCACCATCCATGTCCCGGCCGCCGCAGTGCCTCTCCGCCTTAATGGAGCTCGGATTCATGTTCATGGTGGCAAGGCAACGCTGCTGCACTCTTCCCCGAGCCTTCTCGACCTCTAGAGCAGCCGGACAATGAGAGCCGCCCCTTTGTCTCCACCTCCGGCCACCGCACGCTCATCTCTCGTGACCATCGGGCCTCGCGCCACCCTGGGTGAGTTCACTGGAGCCTTGCGCTGTAACATCCCAAATATAGGGTGTGTGTTCCAAATGTAATTAAATGAGTTGAAATTAAAACTTTTCTCACATCTTAAAACTCTTGAACTTTTCTATAATTCTTGTCGAGAGTTGTGGGATTTAAGAACCTAAACCTTCTATTGACTAAAGTCAAACCCTTATTCAACTTTGCCAAGAATCTGGTATCCAACCTTTGGAAATATTTTTCCTTGGTTCTAGGGATGATGTGTGACCCCTCTGAAAAAATTTCATTATTTTTAGAAATTATTTGATAATTTTTGGAGGTAAGTCAAACCAGTTTGACCTTTGGTCAAACCCTACAACCGACCTTGATGAATTTCTTGAGAAAAATGCAGTGCATAAAAATATCTAAAAATTTTATGTAAGGTTAATCCTGGAGTGAGGAAGCTCCAGTCAAAATTTCAGAATTTTTGGAGTTAGTTTGCTATCTCTAGAAATTCTTCCAAACTCAGCTTTCAAATTTAAACCCTAAACTGGTTTTCACTTTGTTCTCGGGCGCACCAGATTAGCCTTTATTGAGCTCGAGCCACCTTCAAGTTGATCGAACCCAACCGCATCCCAGCTCAGCCCGAGCCCTTCCCTCGTGCGAGCGTTGTGCGCCATTGGATCAAAATCCACCGGCCACGACCTCCCATCTCCTTTCGTCGCCGTTGGATCGAAGTCCACCGGCCACAACCTCCCATCTCCTTTCGTCACTGTCGGATCAAAATCCAATGGCCACGACCTCCCATCTCTTTTCAACGTTGCGCGCAACGGCCACGACCTCCCACCTCTGTTCAGCGCCATTGGATGCAAATCCAACGGCCACGACCTCCCACCTCTGTTCAGCGCCATTGGAAGCAAATCCAACGGCCATGACCTCCCACCTCTGTTCAGCACCATTGGATGCAAATCCAACAGCCACGACCTCCCATCTCTTCTCCGCGCTGTCGGATTGAAATCCAACGGCCACGACCTCCTATCTCCTTTCAGCGTGCGACCTCCCTTTCCTTTTCGCAACCGTCCGATGTAAATCTAACGGCTGTGACCTCCCTTTTCCTTGTCGGAACCATTCGATGAAGATCTAGCGGTCACGACCTCCCCCTTTCCTTTTCGGACCCACCCGATCAGATCTAATGGTCCATGATCACTCTGATTCAGATCTAATGGTCCACGATCACCCCGATCTAGATCCAATGGTCCACGACCACCCCGATAATTATCTAACAGTCGAAATTATCCCACTCATGACTGTTGGTTGGGCACGACCCATCCGTGTCTATTCTGTCTCGAGCCGTTCCTTTTATCTTCCACTAACTGGTGGGCCTGCGCCGCACCTGTTCTTCTCCTTCCTCGGTCACGCGCACATGCGCCATAGCAGAGGGAGAGCAATGCCTTGTCACCTCTCAACAGCTCTTTGCTGCAAGCATTTAATGCGGGTCAGTGCTTTCACCCCAAAGTCGTGTTCAGAGCTGCCCCCATCCCCTCCGCGTCCTTGTCCGAGAAGTGAACTGAGCATGGGCCGAGCTCACCGTGGGTGTTTGCCCTAGCTCCAGGTCTCGCTCCTCTGGCTATTTAAGCACCCTTGCTCTTTCCTTGGCTTCATTTAAACACCCCGCAGCTCTAGCACACTCGCTCGTGGCTTGCTTGAGCTCAATTCACACCCAAACACCTCGGCCGCCATTGTCGGACCTCAAGCTCTCCGGTGAAGGCGGTGCTCCAATGGTTTTCCTTCCCTCTCTTTGTGTCAGCTTGAGTCTCCCACCTCCATGAGCAAAACCCCTAACTGAATTTAAGTTGCCTTTACAGGAACAAGCTTGAATTGAGTTTTTCCCCTTTTCGGTCGTAGCTCTTCATCGTCTTCCCCAGCTCCAGTAAGTCATCCATTTTTCAATTCCTTTCTCTGGGGGCATCTCTGAGCTGTGTTGAGTCTAACCCCATGATGCGGTCTTGCTCAATTGGCTCAGGCCGTCGCCGCCACTTCTTCCTCTTCGGCGCCGGCAAGGCCTTTCGTCGCCGGAGCAGCTCGGCCCTCCTCGGTGCTTCCCAGCGCTAAGGTAACCTCCCTAGTAGCCCCTAGATGCTTGGCACTCGCTGCATTGGACCGTTGCGGAGCTATTTTTGCATTTGGTCGTTCGGCTGTTTTGGTCACCTTCGCTCTCCTCCGGCTAGCCGCCAGTGTGGTCCTCCTCCGGGGTCGCCACCACCACCATTAGGTGCGCACGGCTATTGCGCACCTCAGACCATCGCCCATTTGCGTTGCCATGGCTTGAGTCACTGGCGGTGAGGAGTTTTTCGCCGTTGGGTGCATGCCGGACGCGAGCTGCACTGTAGCGTGTCGGATTAGGACAAAGATCCGATCATTAACTGCAAATCATCGTTTAAATCAGTGTTAGCAATTAATGTGTCCTTAAACGGCTTAACGAGTCACTAACAAGTGGGTCCCGCGCCCTTTAAACCACCGTTGTGTTAAAACTAAACTTTGTGTTGTGTGTGTTTTTGGGCGAATAGTGGTGGAGCGTCATCCACTGCAAGGAGCATCATCCTTCTCTAAGGGTGATGAGCATTGGTCCTTTGTCTAAAGGTTCAATGACTCCGCATCAACGTATGGGTGTCTATCCATATGGACGACTTGTAGTTAATGCATTCTATTGGAAAGTGTCATGTTAGACTAACCGTGCCGGCATACCAAAGGAAGTGTGCTAAATAGCTTGGCAAAAAGGTGGTCTCACGTGTGGGTACATTGGTACACCCCTGTAGGGTTAAATCTATTCGAATAGCCTCGTCCTAGGTTATGGACAAGCTTGGTTATTTCCCACAAGAATTAGACTACAACCTTTAATTAAAACTTGATGTGGGTGGTATGAATGGGTAATTCATGCTATTGTTGTGGTGACTATTGGGTTAGTCACTTCTAGGATTGTTGTTGTCATCTATCTATTGTTATTATGTTGTTACTCGCTGTTATTTGCAAATTAAAAATGAATTGTAAAACTGCTTTGAATCTATTTAATTATTGCAAATGAAAACTTGCTTTATGCTGAAAACCACCTACAACCTCCACTTAAATAAGCTTGCATGTAGCATATGTATAGGTCTATTACACTACACGTCAGTCTTGCGAGTACAATTTTTGTACTCATTTGCTTTGCTTAATTAATTTGTTGTAGAGGAGGTTGATCCCCCAGGGTTTCAGTTTTGTGAGATGTCCGGTGGATTTGACGACTAGGTTGGCGGCCCGGTTGGTTGCCTTGTGGGTTAAAGGCACACTAATTAGATTTTGTTTATCGCCATCTTATGGCATTTTGCTTCCGCTGTTATTTATCTCTCTTAGTTGTTATTTGGCCCGTCGGCCCCTTTTGTAATAACTCTATTATGTATGTCTTTTGTTTAATCTAGTGCGTGCTTTGGTTCTATGTCTTGTATGGAATTGATGCATGATTTTGTAAAGGGGTGTGTATACTGCATTCTGGGAAGTATACATATCTCGAAGACACGGGTTATTTTGTTTGTGATGCTAGGGTCAATGGATAACTAAGCATTACAAGCCAAATAAGCCGGGGTCCTCACAAAGTTGGTATTAGAGCCATACTGACCATAGTAACCCTAGCTTGGTCGTCTTTAGGATGTTTTGAAAAACTTAGTTTCAAATTATCAAATGCTTTATGAGAGCTTAAGTAACTTCTCAAATTTTATTCCTTACCTATCTCATCTTGCTCTAATTTGAGTTTGAAAAGTTGTTTTCCCTCTCCTTCTCTCAAAAGATAGTTGTTATCGTTTAATTGGGTTTTGGGAATCAATGAGATTGGCAAATTGAAGTGTTGGCTGCCCTTTTACAAGGTTTTGAAGTTTCTAGAGTCGGTGATTTCGGCTAAGAGCTTGGATGCAAAATCTGGACAGCAAGCATTGAATTTCCAGACAGCAATCTCAAGGTTTCTAAATAGGGTAGATAAGGAGAGGTTAATACAACTAAAACTTGTGGGAATAAAAGGGTAAGATGTGATACTAGTTGGCTAAGTATCTAACACCTATTTTGTGGTTTTTACCTTGCTTAGTAGCAGTGTTAGACCTAGAGTAGGGTGCTGAAATTTTGTCTTCTCAACCGATTGCTCGTTCATTCAATACGGGTATGTCGTGTCGGGAAGTTGAGCTTTAGTCTCGTGTTTCCTTGCTATTTCTTGAGCCTTTTCGTAAGCTTATAGAGTTGTGTTCTTACTGTTTTAAGTTCGGCTTTCGGTTAGGTTGATTTTCTATTCCCCTAGTCGATAGCTTTCTGCTTTCTTTAGTTCTAATTTTCGGGTTTCGTTGCTAACCCCTTTTTCTCTTCAACAGGATGGCTGGAAGAACGCGTAGTGGTCGAGGTCGGTCGGTGGTCGGATGAGCTCCGCCTCCTCGACCATGGCCGGTTCTTGCTCAGATCGAGCAAAACCGAATGGATCAGATGAGGATTCTGGAGGTTATCGCACGCAGCACCTCCACTCTTTCCCGTGCCTCTGGGTCAAGGGGAGGAAGTGGACATTAGTCGCATGGGGGACTTACAGAGTTCCTTCACACCCAGCCGTCCACTTTCTCCAGGTCTGAGGACCCAGCCGTCCACTTTCTCCAGTCGAGGACCCTTTGGATCTGAGATCGGCTTGCCGTCGTGCAGTTGGCGGAAGTTCAACATCGCGCGATGCTAGGAAGCGGGAGAAGGCACTTTTGCATCCCATCGGTTGGAGGTGCGGCTCTTTAAATGGTGGGAGAACATTCTCACCATGCAGCCCTTGAGCCACACCGTTTCTTGGGAGGAGTTCCGTGTTGCCTTCCGTCGGTCTCACATCCCTGCTGGTGTGATGAAGCTAAAGAAGAAGGAGTTTCTCGTGCTCAAGCAAGGGCGCAGTTCGGTCACGGAGTACTTGTACGAGTTGAACCATCTGGCTCGTTATGCTCCTGAAGAGGTGGCCACTTATGAGGCCAAGCAGGAGAAGTTCATAGATGGCTTGTGTGAGGAGCTTTAGGACAAGCTATCTATCGTTGACTTCCCCAACTTCCAAACCTTGGTCGATAAGGCCATTGTCTCCGAGCACAAGGGAAGGGCGATGCGGGAGTCCCGCAAGCGCAAGTGGGAGACCCAGAAGTCTTCCTAGACCAGCTCTTCCCGTACTCACTTGAGGCGATCTCGGGGTCCGTCCTCGAGCCCAAAGACCCCCGAGGTTGTCGGCTGCCCCTCATCCTCCGCAGGCCACGTCTCGACCACGTGCACCTGCGACTCAGCGGGGTGGCCTCCGCAATGTTGCCGAGGTCACTTGTTTCTTCTGCAACCAGAAGGGCCATTATGCAAATACTTGCCCTAAGAAGACTGGAGCGGCCCCTCATCCTAACGGAGGACGCGGGCAAGGAGGTGGTCCTTCCCAATATCAGAAGATTGTCCCCGCAGCCTAAGGTGTAGGCAGCGGCCGCGTCAACGTCATCTCCGCGGAGGAAGCGCAGGAGGCACCTAACGTCGTGTTGGGTACGCTTCTTGTTAACTCTCATCCTGCTACTGTTTTGTTCGATTCAGGAGCATCTCATTCTTTGTATCTCGATCTTTTCTTTGCTGTTGGTGATCTTCTTTTTGCTCCTTTGTTGGTCCCATTGCTCATTCACTCTCCCGGTTCGGAGTTGAGAGCTGAATCCGAGTGTCGGGAGGTTCCTGTCGAGATTGAGGGAGTAGGATTTTTGGCAAATCTTATCCTCCTCAATGCAGCAAGTCTAGATATGATTCTTGGCATGGATTGGTTGTCCCAGCATATGGGGCAAATTGATTGCGCCCGGAAGCTCATCTACCTCACAAGTCCCTCCGGCGAGCAGGTTCGCTTTTCGCCGAAGCTGCAAGGTCCGTATCTCTTCGCGCTCGAAGCGAAGCCAGCTCTGGATATTCGTGAAGTCCCAACGGTATGTGACTTCATGGATGTCTTTCCCGAAGATCTTCTAGGGATGCCACCAGTTCGAGACCTCGAGTTCATCATCAAGTTGGCTCCCGGTACCACCCCGATTTCAAAGAGGCCTTACCGGATGCCACCGAATGAGTTGGTGGAGTTGAAGAAACAACTTGGTGAGCTTCAAGAGAAGGATTTCATCTGCCCTAGCTCATCTCCGTGGGGTTGTCCAGCAATCTTTGTAAAGAAGAAGGACAATACTTTGCGCATATGCGTTGATTACCGTCCGCTTAATGAAGTAACGGTAAAGAACAAGTATCCTTTGCCCCACATCGATGACCTCTTCGATCAATTATCTGGAGCTCAAGTCTTCTCCAAGATTGATTTGAGAGTGGGATATCATCAAGTTCGGATCCGACCTGAGGATATTCCTAAGACAGCGTTCTCTACTCGTTATGGTTTGTACGAGTATACCGTCATGTCTTTCGGCTTGACCAATGCTCCTACCTTGTTCATGAATCTCATGAATTCGGTGTTTATGGAGTATTTGGATAAGTTTGTCGTGGTCTTCATCGATGATATTCTTATCTACTCCAAGAACGATGAGGAGCACGCCGAGCATCTGAAGCTTGTTTTGGGCAAGCTTCGTGAGCACCAGCTGTATGCGAAGTTCAGCAAGTGCACGTTCTGGTTGAAGGAAGTGGCCTTCTTGGGCCATGTTCTTTCAGCAGGAAGCGTAGCCGTTGATCCTAGCAAGGTTAGCAATGTGCTTTCCTGGAGTCAGCCTAGCTCGGTAACTGAAGTGCGGAGTTTTCTCGGTTTAGCGGGATATTATCGTCGCTTTATCGAGAACTTCTCCAAGATCGCGAAGCCGATGACTGAGTTGCTCAAAAAGGATAAGAAGTTCTTGCAGTCTGCTGATTGTGAGGAAAGTTTTCAAGTACTCAAGAAGCATTTGACCACCGCTCCTGTTCTCGTTCTCCCCGATGTTCATCAGAGCTTCGATATCTTTTGCGATGCTTCTCGTCGAGGCCTCGGTTGTGTCTTAATGCAAGAAGGCAAGGTAGTGGCCTATGCATCAAGGCAATTGAGACCTCATGAACTCAACTATCCTACCCATGACATGGAGCTAGCTGTTGTGATTCATGCACTTAAGATTTGGCGACATTACCTTATCGGTAATCGTTGTGAAGTGTATTCGGATCACAAAAGCTTGAAGTTTTTGTTCACCCAGCCAGATCTGAACCTCAGGCAAAGGAGAAGGTTGGAATTGATCAAGGACTATGACATGGGTATTCACTACCATCCGGGCAAGGCTAATGTCATTGCCGATGCGCTTAGTCGTAAAATGCGTTGCAATGCATTGTTGCTCAAGGAGCATCAGCCCACCCTTCTGGAGGAATTCCAGCGTCTCAACTTGGGTTTGGTTGAGTAGGGTTTCCTTGCTACCTTGGTTGTGCAACCAACCTTGGTGGATCGTGTCAAGGCTGCTCAGCAATCGGATGCTGGAGTGAACCAAATCAAGCAAAATGTCAAGAACGGAACAGCCAAGTGCTTCTCTGAAGACGAGCTTGGTGTTGTGAGGTTCAGGCAACGCCTTGTGGTTCCAAAGGACATGGAGCTACGGAATTTGATCCTCTGCGAAGCCCATGATTCACCTTTGTCTATTCATCCCGGGGCCACAAAGATGTATCAAGATCTCTGTCAGGGATTTTGGTGGACCCGAATGAAGAGGGAGATTGCGAAGTCCGTTGCTGAGTGCGACGTGTGTTGTCGTGTGAAGGCCGAGCATCAGCGTCCAGCTGGACTGCTTCAGCCCTTGCCTATTCCTGAGTGGAAGTGGGATTCGATCGGGATGGATTTTATCACAGGTCTACCCAGGTCACCGAAAGGAAATGATGCCATTTGGGTTGTCATTGATCGGTTGACTAAAGTGGGACACTTTCTTCTAGTCAAGACCAAGATTCGTAGCGGTCACCTAGCTGAGCTCTATGTATCCAGGATCGTGAGCTTGCATGGTGTGCCGAAGATGATCGTTTCTGATCGTGGTTCCATCTTCACTTCCCAGTTCTGGCATAGCTTGCAGGAAGTTATGGGAACTCGCCTTTCCTTCAGCACAGCATATCATCCTCAAACTGATGGTCAGACCAAGAGGGTCAACCAAGTTTTGGAAGACATGCTCCGTGCTTGTGTTCTTTCCTATGGGAAGCATTGGGAGAAATGCTTACCATTCGCCGAGTTTTCTTACAACAACAGCTTTCAAGCCAGTCTCGGCATGGCACCTTTCGAGGTCTTATACGGGAGAAAGTGCAGAACCCCGTTGAACTGGTTTGAGACTGGCGAAAGACCTTTCTTTGGCCTGGACTCGATCAATGAGGCCGAGAGTCAAGTCTAGCTTATTCGTGAGCATCTACGCACAGCTCAATCCAGGCAAAAGAGCTATGCGGATCGCCGTCGTCGTGAGTTGAGTTTTGAGCCTAATGACTTTTTTTATCTCAAAGTCTCTCCTTTGAAGGGCCATCAACGTTTCGGCGTCAAAGGCAAGTTTGCTTCTCGGTGTGTGGGTCCCTACCGCATCATCGAGAAGAAAGGAGCTGTTGTCTATAAGTTGGAATTGCCTGCTGCACTTGAGGGGTACACGATGTGTTCCATGTGTCCCAGTTGAAGAAGTGCCTCCGTGTTCCAACTAAGGAAGCTCCGTTGGAAACTCTTGATGTGCAACAAGATTTGACCTATCGTGAGCACCCTATTTGCATCCTTGAAGAGGCTGAACGAAGGATGAGGAATCGTTCCATCAAGTTCCTTAAAGTTCAATGGTCAAACCATTCCGAGGATGAAGCTACTTGGGAAAGGGAAGATCGTCTGCGTGCGGACTACCCCTCCTTCTTTTCCGAGTGAGCCAAATCTCGGGACGAGATTTCTGCAAGGGGGGAGATTTTGTAACATCCCAAATATAGGGTGTGTGTTTCAAATGTAATTAAATGAGTAGAAATTAAAACTTTTCTCACATCTTGAAACTCTTGAACTTTTCTATAATTCTTATCGAGAGTTGTGGGATTTAAAAACTTAAACCTCCTGTTGACTAAAGTCAAGCCCTTATTCAACTTTGTCAAGAATCTGGTATCCAACCTTTGGAAATATTTTTTCCTTTGTTCTAGGGATGATGTGTGACCCCTCTGAAAAATTTCATAATTTTTAGAAATTATTTGATAATTTTTGGAGGTAAGTCAAACCAGTTTGACCTTTGGTCAAACCCTACAACCGACCTTGATGAATTTCTTGAGAAAAATACAGTGCATAAAAATCTCTGGAAATTTTATTTAAGGTTAATCCTAGAGTGAGGAAGCTCCAGTCAAAATTTCAGAATTTTTGGAGTTAGTTTGCTATCTCTAGAAATTCTTCCAAACTCAGCTTTCAAATTTAAACCCTAAACTGGTTTTCACTGTTCCTCAGGCGCACCCGTTCGCACTGTTGGGCTCGAGCCACCTTCAAGTTGGTCGAACCCAACCGCATCCCAGCTCAGCCCGAGCCCTTCCCTTGCACGAGCGTTGTGCGCCGTTGGATCGAAATCCACCGGCCACGACCTCCCATCTCCTTTCGTCACCGTTGGATCGAAATCCACCGGCCACGACCTTCCATCTCGTTTCGTCGCCATCGGATCAAAATCCAACGGCCACGACCTCCCATCTCTTTTCAGCGTCGCGCGCAACGGCCACGACCTCCCACCTCTGTTCAGCGCTATTGGATGCAAATCCAACGGCCACGACCTCCCACCTCTGTTCAGCGCCATTGGATGCAAATCCAACGGCCACGACCTCCCACCTCTGTTTAGCGCCATTGGATGCAAATCCAACGGCCATGACCTCCCATCTCTTCTCCGCACTGTCGGATTAAAATCCAACGCCCACGACCTCCTATCTCCTTTCAGCGTACGACCTCCCTTTCCTTTTCGCAACCGTCTGATGTAAATCTAATGGCTGCGACCTCCCTTTTCCTTGTTGGAACCATTCGATGAAGATCTAGCGGTCACGACCTCCCCCTTTCCTTTTCGGACCCGCCCAATCAGATCTAATGGTCCATGATCACTCCGATTTAGATCTAATGGTCCACGATCACCCCGATCCAGATCCAATGGTCCACGACCACCCCGATAATTATCTAACAGTCGAAATCAGCCCACTCATGACTGTTTGTTGGGCGTGACCCGTCCGTGTCTATTCCGACTCGAGCCGTTCCTTTTCTCTTTCATTGTTGGTGGGCTGCGCCCTTTGTTCTTCTCCTTCCTCGGTCTCGCAGTCTTGTCTTGGCGAGAGGAGAAGCGATCTTTGTCCCTCTCAACATATCTTTGCTGCAAACATTTAATGCGGGTCAGTGCTTTCGCCCCAAAGTCGTGTTCAGAGCCGCCCCCATCCCCTCCGTGTCCTTGTTCGAGCGGTGAACCGAGCATGCACCGAGCTCACTGTGGGTGTTTGCCCTAGCTCTAGGTCTCGCTCCTCTGGCTATTTAAGCACCCTTGCTCTTTCCTTGGCTTCCTTTAAACACCCCGCAGCTCTAGCACGCTCGCTCGTGGCTTGCTTGAGCTCAATTCACACCCAAACACCTCGGCCGCCATTGTAGGACCTCAAGCTCTCCGGTGAAGGCGGTGCTCCAACAGTTTTCCTTCCCTCCCTTTGCGTCAGCTTGAGTCTCCCACCTCCGTGAGCAAAACCCCTAACTCAATTTAAGTTGCCTTTACAGGAACAAGCTTGAATTGAGTTTTTCCCCTTTTCTGCCGTAGCTCTTCATAGTCTTCCCCAGCTCCGGTAAGTCATCCATTTTTCAATTCCTTGCTCTGGGGGCATCTCTGAGCTCTGTTGAGTCTAACCCCATGACGCGGTCTTGCTCAATTGGCTCAGGCCGTCGCCTCCACTTCTTCCTCTTCGGCGCCGGCAAGGCCTTTCATCGCCGGAGCAGCTCGGCCTTCCTCGGCGCTTCCCAGCGCTAAGGTAACCTCCCTAGTAGCCCCTAGATGCTCGGCACTCGCTGCATTGGACCGCTGCGGAGGTATTTTTGCATTTGGTCGTTCGGCCGTTTTGGTCACCTTCGCTCTCCTCCGGCTAGCCGCTGGTGTGGTCCTCCTCCGGGGTCGCCACCACCACCATTAGGTGCGCACGGCTATTGCGCACCTTAGACCATCGCCCGTTTGCGTTGCCATGGCCTGAGTCGCCGGACGCGAGCTGCACTGTAGCGTGTCGGATTAGGACAAAGATCCGATCATTAACTGCTAATCGTCGTTTAAATCAGTGTTAGCAATTAATGTGTCCTTAAACGGCTTAATGAGTCACTGACAAGTGGGTCCCGTGCCCTTTAAACCACCGTTGTGCGTGCACAGCGCGAGATCATCTGAGCCGTCCATTTGAAATCGGCGGTGAGATTACGTCAGGAGTTCATGCGGCGCTGCGTTCAAACGTCGCGCCCGTCGTGTGTGAGCCGTTGGATTCAATCTCGACAGCCCACATTCATTGATCCCGCGCGGGCGTGAGTGCGCGTTGTCCCATGGGCTTGGACCGTTGGATCCAAGATAAACGGTCCACAAATTTCCACGTCGATTCGATTTTAAGAAATTCCCGAGAGGTTTATTTGTGAGCTGAAAAAGGTAATAAACTTCAAAAATGCATAACTAATTCAATTTAGTCCCATTCGAGTTGATTCAAATTTTGTTAGCTCTGGTTTGAATTGAGCTTTAATCTAAAAATGGTTGTAAGCTTAGTTTGGCTACAGAAAATGGATTAGAAAATTGGTTTAGAAATAGACTTTAAATGTTGCTCTAAAAATTGCATTTAACTTGTAAATTGCATAAGTAATTCTCTATAGATCCTTTTTGAGTAAATCCAATTGTGTTGGCTTCCTCTGTTAGTGTACTGAATGGTGGAATAGGTTTTAGGCATGTCACTATTTTCAAAATCTTGGTGGGTGCATTTTGTTTTGTTCTAGTGTGCATGTCTTTGAAAAACCATAGAAAATGCATACTAGCTCCAAATGAGGTGAACTCAATTGTGTTATTCATCTCATGAGGTGCTTTACCTACCATAAAAATCCAAGGTGCAACACCTCTTTGGAAAATTGTGCTTGAGAATTTAATTCGGATGAACAGTGACCAATTTGAATTTTCCAGCATTTTCCAGGCTGAGCAAAATTGTTTTGGCCATAACTTTTGCATTGAGGATCCAAATCAATTGTTTCTTATTGCTAAATTCTTTAAAAATCATTCTCTTACTTTTGTAAAAATTTAAAAGCATTTGGAGAAAGTTTGCTGTTGAGTCTTTTCGGTTTTCGTCGTTCTTATCGATTCTTTATCACTTTTTCGTTAGGTGCCGACGAGTGCGTTAATCCCGTGAGTGACCCTTTGCAGCATAGTGAACAGCTCCAGCAAGGCAAGCAGTTTGATCATCTCCCATTCCATTATTTTCAAAGTCTAATACTTTGTTTACAATTTGTATGTATGCATGCTCTATTTTGTTGTTAAATGACTATCGATTAGTTGATCCTACAGATGCATACTCTGTAGGTAAATGTTCAATCTCTACTACTAAGCCTAGGAATATATTGCTATGATTTAGAGTTCGTTGGATGAGCTCTTGTCACTTAGTAGATTACGTGTTGATGTTGCTTAGAAATGCTTAGATTGCGGTAGAATTGGGTGGTTATCGACTTAGTCGATAACTTTGATCACACAAATCTAATTATTACCATATGTCTAGCACTTGCGTGTTGTTACTTTGTAAATCTAAAACTGAAAATAAAATATTTTAGACTTGGGCATATTGGTATGTTGGTGTGATTGCTTTTGTGATTGTTTTGGGGGACTGGAATGATGCCCGAGTCAACAAGGACCGAATTACTTGCGCCATTGATCCAAGCACTTTTGCGTGCTAACTACATGAGGGGGATATGGAACCTCTCTTGACTTAGTACTTTAGGGTGTGTTAATTCCGGGTCGCATGGTGGATGTGTGTGTTGTGTTGAAAACTAAACTTTGTGTTGTGTGTGTTTTTGGGCGAATAGTGGTGGAGCGTCATCCACTAAGGGTGATGAGCATTGGTCCTTTGTCTAAAGGTTCAATGACTCCGCATCAACGTATGGGTGTCTATCCATATGGGCAACTCGTAGTTAATGCATTCTATTGGAAAGTGTCATGTAAGACTAACCGTGCCGGCATACCAAAGGAAGTGTGCTAAATAGCTTGGCGAAAAGGTGGTCTCACGTGTGGGTACATTGGTACACCCCTGCAGGGTTAAATCTATTCGAATAGCCTCGTCCTAGGTTATGGACAAGCTTGGTTATTTCCCGCAAGAATTAGACTACAACCTTTAATTAAAACTTGATGTGGGTGGTATGAATGGGTAATTCATGCTATTGTTGTGGTGACTATTGGGTTAGTCACTTCCAGGATTGTTGTTGTCATCTATCTATTGTTATTATGTTGTTACTCGCTGTTATTTGCAAATTAAAAATGAATTGTAAAACTGCTTTGAATCTATTTAATTATTGCAAATGAAAACTTGCTTTATGCTGAAAACAACCTACAGCCTCCACTTAAATAAGCTTGCATGTAGCATATGTATAGGTCTGTTACACTACATGTCAGTTTTACGAGTACAATTTTTGTACTCATTTTCTTTGCTTAATTAGTTTGTTGTAGAGGAGGTTGATCCCCCAGGATTTCACTTTTGTGAGATGTGCGGTGGATTTGACGACTAGGCTGATGGCCCGGTTGGTTGCCTTGTGGGTTAAAGGCACACTAATTGGCTTTTGTTTATCGCCATCTTATGGCCTTTTGCTTCCGCTGTTATTTATCTCTCTTAGTTGTTATTTGGCCGGTCGGCCCCTTTTGTAATAACTCTATTATGTATGTCTTTTGTTTAATCTAGTGCGTGCTTTGGTTCTATGTCTTGTATGAAATTGATGCATGATTTTGTAAAGGGTGGGTATCTTGCGTGCAGGAAGTATACATATCTCGAAGACACGGGTTATTTTGTTTGTGATGCTAGGGTCAATGGATGACTAAGCATTACAAGCCAAATAAGTCGGGGTCCTCACATGCGCATCCGCCCGTGTCATCACCGAGCTCGGAGCTCCACTGCCACGTCAGCGGCGAAGCTTCGCGCGCCGCGCATGCGCGCGAGAGCGAGTGGCATGCTCCGATCGCACTGTAGCGCTACAATTAGGATTAAACGTGATGATTAGTAATTAATAACGAATCTTTGTTGGCAAATCGGCAGTTAGCTGGACTAATGATTGACACTTAATGGCCCCAAGTCTCTTACATGTGGGCCTGTTCCCTCTTAAGTGGGTTGTGCACTTAGACTGTGAACCATGTTCATAGAACTGGGTCCATGACAAGTAGGGCCCACTCGTTAGTTAGAAATTAAATTTCGGAATTTAAATTGAAATGGTACTGTGCACTGGCCTCACCTGTAAGTGACCATGGCTAGATTCCTCTCAGTACAAAAAGTACTAAATGCTTATAGAAATTCCGAAATGATTAAATTATGCACTGAAAATTTGAATTACTTCTAAAATGCATAACTAATTCTTTCTAACTCCAAAAACAGTGAAACCAATTTTGTTATTTTTAATTTTAAATGAACTATATATGAAAATAGATTTCAACCTTTTCACTATCACAGAAAATATAGTTATTGGAAATTGATCCAAAACCCATTTATTTATACACTAGAAAATGATTTTAACTTGAAAAATTCATAACTATTTCATCTTAACTCCAAAATGGATGAAACCAGTTTTGGTAAACTTTATTTTAAGTGAAATTTGTTTTAAAATAGGTCTAAAACATGTCTCTATATCATAGAATATTTTTTGTAAAATGATCAATAACTCTATTATGTTTACAATAGAAAAATCTTGATAACTTTAAAAATGTATAACCAATTCATAAAAACTCCAAATGAGGTAAACTCAACTATTTTGGTCATATAATATTATCCTATAATTATCTATGTAATCCATGTATCCACCACTACTATAAAAATTTGTGCTAAATATTTAAATTCGGATGAATAGTGACAGATTGCATTTTCTAGGAAACTAAAATTCAAACTGCTATAACTCTCACACACTAAATCCAATTGGAATAATTCTATCACCTAAATTCATCTAAAATCATGATCTACCTACTATATAAATTTTATGCATTTTTGAGCATTTTGAATTTTTGGCTTATTTGGTGTTAATTGCAATATCGTTCTTTCGATAGATATCTCGACGATACAAATGTATTCATGAGTGTAAACTAAGATTGAACAAGTGGTACAGCAAAGGTGCGAGCACCCTCCTCTTGATCATATTGCTCCTACTAATTTAAAAATGTTTTGCATGGTTTTAATCTCTCAATTGCATGCTATGTTGAAAAGTATGTTCATGGGTAGAAGTAGTTAATTCCCTACTTACTTGTCGAACCCGGGATTAAAAGATCCCAGATTCTCTGTGTTTACAACACTAGTCCAGGAACAGCTAGTGTACACAGTTCACAAATATGGTACCAAGTCCACATCATATATTTTATTGATAATATCAGAGTATTTATTACAAAAGGGCACTTGGCCTAAAAGAAAATTACAACAGAAAGCAAAAGATAGTAGTAGGCCAAACGATACACCACAGGCAATCGTCTGGGGGCGTAGCCTAGTCGTCCAAGTCCTCCTTGTCCACGAAGTACTCCTCCTTTGAGAATATTTGCAATAAGCAAGAATGAGCACTACTACCGTGCTCGCAAGTTACACCCGTCAAGTAACAGATTTAATGCATGCATAAAGGATATTTCAAAGGAAGGCTTATAGGGTTCATTTTGCATAAAGCCATGTTTGTTTCAAATATTCATACTAAGTTCCAAAGCAGTTATTTAATAACTAAAATTCATTTTATAAATTCTCAATTTTATAGTCAGATAACATTCACACATGAATGGTGAAGGATACCCTCCTATCACATGGCTTCCGGCCCAAATTCCCAATTTGATAAACCATTTGTGTCAAATCCATTTTGAAATCAAAACCAAAGTTTAACTTTGAGTGGCTTTGCTAGCATGTCTATGACTGTGGACACGGCTATTCGAATAGTTTTACACTCTGCAGAGGTTGTACAGCTTTACCCACATGACACGAATTCTCTAGTTTGTCCGGCATATATCTATGCCACCGCTCACTACCTTAGGTAAGCAGTCTAGAGCACGTGACAAAGCCTTTACAAAGTTCTGCCTTAAAGTATTTATGCCCGCTAAGGTTTAGCTTCCATTGGTGGCCGTCCTCTGGGGAGCCCCTCTTCTTGCCAGTGGGACTCTTGTCGACCGACACCCACACAAACAACATGGCACAAATAACAATGAGGTATCACAAATTATTAAGCCAGGTCTTTTACCCATACTCAGGACATGTGGTTGCACGGTGAGGCATAGCCCATTATAGGTATAGCAAAGGAACGCTCAGAGGCCGATCCTTAACTGACTTGGGCGTCTTCCAAAATAAACCCTGGGCCTTAATCCTAACCAGATTAAGCCTGTGCATAAACCTGCACCTACCTTTCATCCATTTCGCCCAAGTCCAAACCATCTCTTTATTTTAATTTTCAAGATCATTTATAAACTTTCATAACACACCAGTGTTATGGATACTATTTAAACAATATTTGATTTTTGGCTGAAATTCCCCAAATCAAACATTTTTGGGTCTAAGCATCGCTAAGCATAATTTTTCTCAAAAAGATCCCAGTTCATACTATCGTATCAACTAGGTTTTATCTAGGGTGACAAGGTATGAGGGATAAATGTCCAAGACTTGTCAAGAACGAGATCAGTATGTATACCATCAGCATTGTGATAATCCAATCTCCAGCAATCCAATATCCATTACTCCAATCTACACCATATAAGTCTATTTGTATGATCCAACTTCAATTGATCCAACATTTAACTATACTCTAATTCTATAATTCGATACCAATCCATTATTCCTTAATAAACTATTTCTATTAATTCAACATCAATCCAATGACTATGTAATCCTATAATCAAATTTTTAGATAATCTAATATCCAATGACAATCTATTTCTAGAATCCAACATCAACAATTCAAGATTTGACTATAGTATCTATCTATCATCCAATTTTGTTAATCCCACATCAACAATTATCTACTTCTAAAATCCGATATCCAATAATTATTTATTTCTATAATCCAACCTAATATAATTCTAATAATCCGATCTTGATAGAATCCTATGATCCATCAATGATGTAATCTGATATTCCAACTCCAGCAATTATATAATCCCACAATCCGATCTTTAATAATAATCCATCTCCATAATCCAATAATAATCTATGTCTATAATCCATCATATAACTCTAATAATCCCACATCCAACCATAATATATTTCTACAATTCATTCTCAAATAAGCCAATATCAATAATCACCTATTTCTGTAATCCAACATCCATTATCTATTAACAATCTTCCTCTAACTTCACACATCCATGCACAATCTTCTTTTATTATCCAAACTCCATCAAATTCTAACTCCAAAATATATTGCATTCGATAATATTCTCCATACCACCTCTCTTGACAATAATTGGACAGACAAAGGCATTGGGAATTACTATAAAGCTTAAAACAAGAATTTAAATTACTTGAATATAAATACGCATGCAATAATAATTTAAAATAGAATATAAATAATTTGAAATAATGGGTGCAAATATGATCAAGAATCTAACTTGCCTTTCTTGATTATTCGATGTTCTCAAACGGTGTCGAATCCTGATTCTCCGAAGTTGTCGAAATCTATACGCGTAAACGATCCGAATTCAAATAAAATCCAAAAATAAATACTAAATATAGTAGATAAATTTAGATGAATTTAGGAGAAGGGATCAACGGATTTGGAGTTTGCATGTGAGAGAACGAAATTTTGGAAGGAATTAAATGGACATGTACAAAGGTCTAGCATGATTATCTAGTTGCAGTACTGTTCATCATCTTCCGCAATATGCTAACAGAAGCTTGCTAGCTAATGCTGCAGCCGAATGAACACAAGCAAAGGGCAAGCAGCTGATCAAGAACAAGCTCAAAATGTAGACTAAATATTAGAGCACTGAGCAAAGGACCATCATGAGCATCTAACTAGCAGCACTATTCATCATCTTCTAGCAGCGAACTGAAGCACGCATGGAGCTTCGGCCATGGTGGGAGGGAATGGAAGGGGTGGCCAGCGATAGGAGGAATGGTTCGCTTACCCCACGACGAATCCATAGGAGGTGCCAGAGCAGCGAGGGGCGGTCGGTGGTGGCGACAGCGATGTCACAAGCTCACGGTGGTGGCGCTCATGGAGGTGCATAGTGGTGGCAGTGTTCCGGCGACGATGTCGGTAAGGGTACCAACATGACGAGGGGACTCCACTAATCGCGATGCTTACCACGGCTTCGGTGGGGCACGAGAGGAACGCCGATGGCGAAGTAATTTGCGGTGGCGAGGTTCGGGTCTCCGGTGAAGTAGAGGTTTCGGTGGCTCTTGGGGCAAACGATTGTGCGCACGGGGTGGCGCAGGTAACGGCGATGCTGACGGTGGTGGAGAAGAGGCCGGGGCGTCGCTGGTGGCGCCGAATTTGAAAAAAAATCTGAGCTTTGGTGGCGCGGGCGAGAACTCAAATACTCGGCGATTGAGAAGGAGAGGGAGAGAGAGAAGGGTCTTTGAGGGGTTTTGGTGAGCAGGAGGAGGCACACCTGATGCTCCCTTTTATAGGGGCGGAGGGGAACCGAATCAACAGAAAGGCAAAGAGCTACGGCGGCAGCAGCCAAGTCGGTTCAGTTTTGGAAACGAAAAAGACAGTGACTGCACTTAATGAACTGCACCATGAAGATGAGGCATCGTGGGGAGGTTATTGCAGCTGTAGTGCTTCAAACAGAATCAATTAAAGGCTTTGAATGGAAAGGAATGAGAGAAGAGAGGTAACCGGCCATTAATGGTGGAGGAAGCTCAATGGTTCGGCTGCTATGCATGGAGGCAAGGGAGAGGGAAAAGGAAGGGTGGCACGGTGGAGTGGGACCGGAGCGGCGCTGCTGCTGGTGGTGGTGGCCGGAGTTGGTAGCCGAGCTGGGTGGTTCGACCTTGGAAGCTAGACAGCCAAAGTCTCTCGGTTAGAGAAAGTGAGCAGCAGAAAAGAAAGGCTCGGGAGGAAGAAAAGAGAGAAGGAATCAAAGGATATAACAATGGGAGGGAGTTCAATATCAAATGGAACCAAAAGGCTTCCACATTGGCTATGCATGCAAGGTCTTTGCAAGTTAAGCGTGCACAGCTTGTGGTAGCCCGAGGATGGGTGAGCGAAATGGGAAATCTGAATTATATATATATTTTTTCGAAATTAAGATAAAACGACCGATCAAATATATTTTTAGAAGATAGCAAATAGAATCAAAAAATTCTAGAAAAATTCATAGAAATTCCTAGATTTATTTTGAACTTAATAAAAATATTTCCAACTTAAAATTGGTAATAGTTTTTGCACATAATTTATTTGGATTTAAAATAATTTAGGGAAAAGCTTTTAAACTTCCAGAAATTCAAGAAAAAGCAATAAAACTCTTTCAAATTTCAGAAAATCCAATAAAATAATAACTTTATTTATTTTTATTTTGGTAACAACACTTTGGGATGTTACATTGCTGCATTGGCCCTCCTTTGAATGTTGATTACCCTTTTACCTTGAATGATTAAGGCTATACGTTATACGGGTTGTTTCCTAATTTGTAGAACGATGCTTAGTCATGCTAGTAGTTGTAGTCGATAACGGTTGGTGGAGCTAGTCCATCGGCCGATGGATCGAATTGAATCTTAATGAAATTTGAGGATGATATGGATTTTGATTATCTTGAATTTGAGAAAAATGTCCAGATCTTCGTATCTGATTATTATGAACTTGTTGATGGGTTGTTGTTGTGTGTTGAACTTGGACTTGAACGGGTGGTAGAGTGATGAAGGGGTGGTCCCGGATTCGCGTAGCCCCATCTGGGTATTTGAGGACCAGTCTGTAGTGTGATGAACCAAGTCTTACGTACAACCACACGCTGGGATAATGGCGAAGGCTTGGCTTAATAATTTATTGTGTGTTAGCTATCAAAATACAATCGGATTGGCAATTCTTGTTGCTTGGTTTTAATGGCTCTCTTGTCAATCTAGTGGGGGGCATGTTACACTTTTCTTTTCTTGTCCTTAAGGGTCTTTTTGCATTTGCCGTGAAACTGCGCAAGGGACTTAATTACGCAACGGGGTTCACCTGTAGTGTAGGCACTTAGTCTGCTATGGGAATTCTGATCCTCGGGTGGTTTGATAGTTAGGACATGACATTGTAACAGCCTCGTTATGATATCTCAGTCACACTCCTTCGGAAGAGTGCATGGCGACAATACGAGGTATGCATATCGTGTGGTAAAGCTGTACACGTCTGTAGAGTTAAATAAATCTATTCGAATAGCCATGTCCCCGATTATGGACATCACTTGTGGGAAAGCATGCACAGTTAGCTTATGGGAAATTAAGTTTGGGTTATGGTTAAAAATGTTATGTCTTTATGTTAGTTTGTCCAGATCTGAAATGTTATCTCGAATGTGATGTTTGCTTGTTAATTTTGATATGGAATGAATTGTCACGAATGGGATGTTCGTGCGTTGATTATATTTGGAGATTATACTGTTGATGATCATTGCTTACTGTTATACAATATTTTATAAATGTTTTAAAAATGGCAATTTGAATCTATACTGTTTATCTAATTGCAAAACTTGCTTTATGCTGAAAATTGACGAGTGTAGTAGCCTTCCTTTGATACCTACATGCATCCTTATTTTTCTTGAAAAGTCTCGTGAGTACAACTTTGTACTTAAAAAATTGTCCATTTGTTCAGGTGAGAAGTCATTCAAATTAGGTAAAGTACTTCAGATGCTACGACTTTAATCCCAGTTGGTTGCTTGTGGGATTGTGGCCATGCCAACTTGGTTATTCCCTCTTTATTTTAAGTTTGTCTTCCGCTGCGATTTATCATTTGATAATTACTTTTGGCCGATTGGCCTTCTTATGCAAACTTGTACTTTATATTTCTATTCAATGATGTTGTATTTACACTTCCTTTATTCTCGTATATTGTGTATGGATGTGAATACAATGTTGTGTTTGGATATGTGCTTGTTAGACACTGATCCTTTGGAGCTAACATGAGACACCTATCCGGGCACTCGGAATCGTTTTCGTTTCATGTTAAGTATTGTGCTCTTTTAGCGTAATTACTTAGCTTGAAACGGATCCGATCTCAGGGTCCCCACAGCGTTGGTATCAGAGCCATACTGACTGTAGATTAAAGCCGTAGCATTGGACGTTATTAGGATTTTGTTTTGCAAAAAATATTTTCAAACTATCAAAAGTTTGGCAAAAATGCAAGTAATATAATTCCTTTCTTTCTTACCCATCCTAGTATCTATTTTCTTACCTCCTTATTCATTTGATTTCAGAAAAATCATTTTCTCTATTGCTCGTCTCTCTTTTCCAACACTAGAAACGTTAAATAGTCGTCGGTAAAGAGAATTGGTGGAAGAAAGAGAAGACGACGCCTTGCTGCGATTTTAATATTAAGTTAGGGATTATCCTTAGATATTATACACCCTAATAATATTACTTAGCTTGTAGATGCTGGATTTTGTTGTTATCACTTGCTCTCTGTTGTTCCAAGTAGTTGTGCATCGCCTACGACCGGGTTGTATCGCAACTATGTCGGAAAACTAACTGTGTTCTCATTTGTATCTTGTGCTATACACTTGGACCACAACACCCCATTTCTTGTTGCTTAAGTGTGTTTTTCATTGTGCATCCATGCTAGGTTAAGTCACCCCCCTTTATCAATCGCTTACCTTTTGCTTTTTTTCCCTTGTTCCTTTTTGCCGGTTGCTAACAAGTTGTATGGCAACAGGATGTCGGGTCTTAAAACCTGTTTGACGTTGGAAGTAATGGAGGACTCACAGCCCGTGGGTTCTCAAATCACCGATGTTCAGCCCCTGAATCCTCAATGGCACAATCCGGAGCACCCCGACCCGCAATTTCAGCACGTAGGTCGGCAAGAAGAAGTGACTCCACCTTAGCCATCCGTGATCGAAGTGTTGGCCCAGATGGAGCAGTCGTCAAGACCCAGACTCGATCTTGCAACAAATTGCTCGAAACAATTGCTAGTGTCCAAGGTTCTCAAATGGCGGCGAGTAGCCGATCTTTATAGCTCCCGATTTGTCGACTTTACAACGTCCCGTTTTCTTTAAAGTTTCTTGCCTGGTTTTCAAAATAAAAGTAACCATTTGGCTTTATTGAGAATCCAAAGCTTAACTTCGACGTCTTGAAATCTGGAGAGTTCAATTGGAATTAATTAAGCCTTAATTAAGTTCTTTGTTGGTGTTCCTTCTTTGTTTGAGCCTCTCTGTGTGTCCACAGGTTTGTCTCTTCTCTCTTAACTTCCTTTGTTGGGTTGAACCTCTTTGAGATCCAGACCTCTCTCTTATCTCCCCTCTGTTCGCACCTCCCTTGTTGAGATCTAGCCTCAGACCTCCCTTGTTGAGATCTAGCCGCTCAGACCTCCCTTGTTGAGATCTAGCCGCTCGAGACCTCCCTTGTTGAGATCTAGCCGCTCGAGACCTCCCTTGTTGAGATCTAGCCGCTCGCACCTCCCTTGTTGAGATCTAGCCGCTCGAGACCTCCCCTTGTTGAGACCTAGCCGCTCAGACCTCTCCTTGTTGAGATCTAGCCGCTCGGACCTCCCCTTGTTAGGATCTCGCCATTAGGACCTCCTCTCGGGCGATCTTAGCCGTCCGGTCCTCCTTAGTTGGATCAAAGGTTCCGACCTCCTTAGGTCCAAGACCTCCTTAGCGCTTGGACCCATCTTTGACTCTCATGGTCAGATCGCTTGAGGCCTTGCCTTCTTAACCTTAGGACCATCCGATGTGGTTTGGATGGCCCGATCCTAAAACACGCTAGTTTGGTCGAACGTTCCTATCCTTTTTGGGCCTGGATTTTAATCGAACAGCTCTGCTTTCTTCTTGCGTTTTCCTTGTTTCGAGGACCTCCTCTGGTTGTTTTGCAAAGACCACCTCCTCGGTCCTTCTTTGGTCTTTTATAAGGACCACCCTCCTAAATCAGATATCCCTATTGGTCGGGACCTCCCTGCACCCTTTGATCTGGACCGTTGAGGTCCTCCTTGAAATCTTGACCCTTAGACCTCCCTTGTGCAGTGCTCGAGCGTCGAGACCTCCTCGTGGTGAGCTTCACGGACCTCTTGTCCAGAACCTCCTCTTGAGTCCTTGGACCTCTGTCCAGACCTCCCCCTCTGAGTGTCTTGGACCTCTTGCCCAGACCTCACAAAGGTCTTTGGCGGGGATGACCCTTGCGGTGGGGCCACCTCTTTGACTTGTGGTGCACCCTTTGGTCGGCCCCACTTGCCACCCCTCTTAACCTTGTAATTATTGCTCTTGCCTTAGAACTCAGTGCGCATTTAATAGGTGTCGGGTCACATTAAATGCAGTCACATCTGAGTACTTTATTTCAATTCTTTTAGGGCAAGCCTTGCCCTAGTTGTCCCGATGCCTACACCTCACCGAGTTTTTCCTTGTGGTGCACACTATCAACTCCGGCTATATAAAGCACAGGCGGGCCACCTTTGTAACTTTGTTGCTCATTTCTTCCTTCCTACCTCATCTGCTCAGTTCTTCCTTGTGTAAGACCTTTCCCAGAGCTCTTTGAGGTGTGTAAAGCCTCTTGGTTTCCTTTTTGGCTGAGTTGGTTTGAGTTCCTTTTGGTTCTTTTGAAGTTCTCTCGGCTTAGTGTGGTTTTGCTTATTTGGTTTTCTTGCGACGTGTAGATCACGAGTTCGAGGAGATCTTGGACCCGGCTCTTCTTTGCGCAGAAGGCTCTCCTTTGCTTGACCAAGGCAAGCCACAGATCCCCTTTGATCATCTTGAACCAAGTTTAAGTAAATGTATTTGGTTTTACTTTATCATGCATGGCTATGTTTATATGAAAATGGTTTGGGCTGTAGTTACTTGCCTACTTGTTTGTTATGCCTCCTTTATACCTTGTCTCCATCATGTTGTCATGTTCACCTTGTGAGTCTTAGGGTGGATAATTTAGTTGGTGTTCTTTGTTATTTGCCAACATGGGGGCCGTGGGTCTTATCTGACCTTGCTTAGAAAACATGGTTGAGCGTATCATGCTTCATCTCTAATAATCTTGACTAATAAATATGAAATGTGTGGTGGTGCCATTGTTGAGCGACTATGGCGGGGCGCCTAAGTCAGTGTTGACTGTGGTGTGAGATCACTTGGTTAAAAGCTGTTGTGCCAAGACTGGGTGGTCTTTTGGCATGGGCTTATACAAATTGTTTCTTTGAGGCAAGAAGGCGGGAGTGAGTAGTGGGTGCTTTGCACACTTGGTTGTGGAAGTCTTGCCTTGGCACAATTAAGGACTTCACTTTGTGTCTCATTGAATGGGCCAAACAAAGGCAACCACAAGATCATTTTATGGGAATGGTGCAGGCTGAATAATTAGCAATGGGTTGGCTTGGGGCTGTTGTGGTTGGCGTGTGATTCGTTGGCGCAAGAGGGCACCCCATAACCTGCGGACTTCTAGACCACGAGAGGGATTACGAAACCTTAGCGGGCGGCCGAGTCAGTTCAAAGCTTTGTAAAGGCCTTGCTGCGCTCTCTAGATCTGCTCACCTTAGGAAGTGAGCAAGGGTGACTGGAACCCGTCCCGCTAGAGATTGTGGATTGTGGGTAAAGTTGTACACCTCTGCAGAGTGTAAAGATCTATTCAATAGCGAAGTCCTTGGTCATGGACATGCTCGATGAAATGGTGCAAGGGTAGCTGTTTCAAAAGCTTGTGCCCTTTGGACACTTCCATGAGATGCCTTGGCTTTGCCTCGAAGAGACCTTGGCGGCTCGGAGGGGTCAAGGTTGGCTCGGGTAGTGGTCCAGGGGTTGGTTTGGACCTCTGGAGTGGGTGCTCTGGAGTGGGTTTTGGTAAGGACACAGTCACGGGTGTGACCTAACTCCTTCTTTTGGTTGTGGCTGTGAGTTGGTGCTCACCCCACCTTTTTAAACATCAAAAGTATTATGTACTATGGTTTTACTTTGTTTGCTTTTCAATCTATTACTATTTTATTGTTCAAATCGGCTTTACATAAACTAACCATACAACTCTCCATTGGTAAGTCCGCATGAATATTATTGCATCTTTGCTCTTTGTGACTTCTTCGAGTACATTCCAAGTACTCATGGCTTAAGCCCCGTGTCAAAGCATTGTGAGGATGATCAAGTGCGAGGCGGTCTGCAGACCTCTTCGAGGAGGAGTTCTTCGACGACTAAGTCGCTTAGGGCGTCCTCCACCCGAAGCGACTGTGGTGCTTGTTGGATGGCTTTGCGTGTTCTCGTGTTTGAGCCCTAGAAGCTCCTTGTTGCCAGTTGTAAGTCCTCGTTAGTGTTGTAAGCCCTCGATGGCGGAGACCTCTTGTTAACAAGCTTGGCCATAAGGTCCTATTATATAAAGTTTAATTTGTCTGCTTCATCTTTGTTTGACCTCGTGGTTGTGGTATTGGCTTGTGTTCTTGTGCGGGCTAGCTCTGTTGTCCTGGGACTAGCTCAGATGCACAGGGGCAGGACCACCAGGAGGTCCTTCGGGACTTAGCCTAGGAGGTCCTGCCGGACCTCTCTTAGTGATGTGCCTGGAGGTGCTACCGAGCGGGTGGCGGCCACGACCTCCAGGAGGTCCGCAAGACCTCCTGGGAGGTCCTGGCAGACCTCGGTTAAGCTCCATGCGGTGCTACCACATCTTTCCGTGGTGACTTCGCAGCGCAAAAAAAAAATGGTCCTCCCAGACCTCTTACGGTACATCATGGGGTGGGTCGTCGCAGTTGGTATTAGAGCCCTGGCCGGCTGTAGGGCGTGACCCTAGGTAGAAAGGTCGGTTTAGTTTTGATTCAAAAGGGTTATTTTCTAAAGCAAAACAACTTAAAATCAGTTTGGAGGTTCTTACCTTGTTCTGGTTCTATGTTGTACTTAACTTGTCTAAATCATTCCTTACCCTGTTCTACTTCAATTTTAACTCCCTCTTTAGTTCTGTTACCTTACCCTTGCTGGAACCTCAATTTTTAAGTCTAATTTGACCTCCTTGCCTTTATAATTTCTATAGGACCGACTGTGGTAAGGTTAGGGTTAGTGGTCCTATTCTGAGTCTTGCCTAGCTTGTGTCTTTAAGACCTCTGTTTTGAAGCTTTGGTTGCCTCTTTTGGCCTCCTGGCCTTTTGGTTCTCTCTTAGGGTTTAACCAAGTCACCCCTAATAGATGCCCTATCTTTATTTCTCTGTACCCTCTTACCCTTTATGCTTTCCTTCTTACCTATTAAACCTTTAGAGTTTTGTCCAGATAGTGCAGACTCGGCGATCCACAAGTCGAGGTGAGCCCCTGCATCAGTTGCCTCCACCCCCACCTCCACCAAAGGCGACAGAGACCCGGGTTTTGGGCGGTTTATGGCGGCAAGCTCGGATGATGAGCTCTATGATGCGTAATATGAACCAGATTATGGCTCAACAAAGCGGCACCACCAATGCTTTACTTGCCATGATGAGTCGAGTAGTCAAGCGGCAAGGCCTTCCACCCCTCCACCCACACTCACCATCAATCAAGGTACGTCGAGTTCATGAAGACACGCCCGACTACATTTTCGAGCTCCCCGAGCCCTTAGATGCCGATGATTGGCCGAGATCAACAGAGAAGAAGTTGGATATTGCTCACTTTGTGAAGACAGGAGAAGGTTTTGTTTGCCTCACATCAACTGGAAGGACTGCGGTGAGTGGTGGGACACATTTTGTGCCTCACATCTTGACCCCCCTGAGGATCATTTGGGCGAATTGCACTGCTTTTACACTCGCATGTCCCGATGGGAAGGTAGAGATGAAAAAGGAAGAGTTTAGAGAGCTCAAGCAAGGCGGCATGATAGTGGCGAGTATCTCACAAAGTTCACCCAATTGTCACGTTATGCTCGTGAAGATGTGGCTACGGATGATGCACGGCGAAGCGCTTCAGCGAGGCCTCCATCCCAGCTTTAAAAGTTCAAGTTGTGGGCAACGATTATCCCGATTTCCAAAGATATGGTGAACAAGGCAATGCTCCTTGAGGAATCCCAAGAGAACTCTCTGAGTCCTTCAAGAGAAAGGTGCCACCCTCCATTCTTTCAAGAAAGACCTCCCAGCGTGTCAAGACGTTTGTACAAGACCAACCTAAGCGCCAAGGACCTCTTGGACCTCCCAGGACCTCTGTCAAGACCTCCCTTGATCGCTGACCAGCCCGCCTCCTGGCAGCACCAAGTCAACCCCACGACCCCCACAAAGAGCGGGGATCACTGCTTGAAGTGTCATCAAGTGGGGCATTTTGCCAATCAATGCCCATCAAGATCGAGCCACCAAAAAGACCTCTACTTTAGGACCTCCTCGGCCAAGACCTCTCAGTCAGTAGGACCTCCTCAAGCCAGACCTCCCGGACTTTTGGAAGGGGCCGTGTGAACCATGTGGCGATGGAAGAAGCATGAGACCTCCTCGGACGTGGTACTAGGTATGTTCCTAGTAAATTCAAGGCCAATGCAGTTTTGTTTGACTCTGGAGCTTCCCATTCGTTTATTTCTCGGAGTTTTCTTTGCAAAGCACCGGTTTGAGTTGTTGCTCTTAAGACTACCTTGTTGGTTCAATCCCGACTCGAGAACTAATTACGAACGGGGTTGTCCACAAGTGAAAATGGTCATAGAAGAAGTAGAATTTCTAGCCAACCTTATCCTTTTGGACACGGGTCCCTAGATGTGATCTTGGGCATGGATGGCTAGCTAACCACCATGCCATGTTGGATTGTAGTGGCAAAAGTATCTCTTTGACCAGCCCTAGTGGTGCCCTTGTGAAGTTTTCGGCCACCTCGGAGAAACTCCAAGGAGCCCTATCTTGTAGTGCTCAAGTTCAAGTTTTGGAGGATGTCCTGTTGTTAAAGAATTTGTGGATGTGTTCCTGATGAGCTCCCTGTGAATGCCCCAGACAGAGACCTTGAGTTTGTCATAAACCTTGTCCTGTGGACCTCCCCATCTCCAAAAGGCCCTCTGATTGCATGTTGATGATCATGTGGAGTTGAAGAAGCAGTTGGAAGACTTGCAGAGCAAGGGTTTTATTAGACCTAGCTCCTCACCTTGGGGAGCCCCAGTGATTTTTGTGCCTAAAAAGGATGGCACTCAAAGGATGTGTGTGGACTACAGAGCTCTCAATGATGTCACCGTCAAAAACAAGTATCATTTGCCAAGAATTGATGATTTATTTGATCAATTGAAGGGAGCTGCTGTGTTTTCCAAGATAGATTTGAGAACAGGATATCACCAACTCAAAATTCGAAAGGAAGACATCCCTAAGATAGCTTTTTCAACTAGGTATGGGTTATTTGAATTCACTGTCATGTCTTTTGGGCTGACCAATGCCCCTGCCTATTTCATGAATTTGATGAACCGAGTGTTCATGGACTATCTAGACAAGTTTGTCATTGTCTTCATTGATGACATTCTGGTATATTCCAAGAGTGAAGAGGAGCATGCAAGCCATCTCTTTTCGGTTTTGGGGAAGCTGAGAGCTCATCAGCTCTTTGCCAAGTTTAGTAAGTGTGAATTTCGGCTAAAGGAAGTGGGCTTTTTAGGGCATGTTTTCTCAGAAGATGGAGTGTCTCACAATCCCACCAAGGTGCAAGATGTGCTCAATTAGGAACCCCTAGACAAAGGCCTCAAGTCGGGGAGTTTTCTTGGCATGGTGGCTACTCTGAAGGTTTATTGAAGGCTTTTCCCGTATTGCAAGACCTCTCACTCAGCTGTTAAAGAAAGAAAAGAAGTTCCTCTGGACCTCAGAGTGTGAACAAAGTTTCCAAGAGCTCAAGAAGAAGTTGACCTCTGCCCCAGTTTTGGTTCTTCCAGATGTCAGGAAAGATTTTGAGGTCTATTGTGATGCATCAAAGCAAGGACTCGGCTGTGTTCTTATGCAAGACAGAAAAGTGATAGCTTATGCTTCAATACAGTTGAAGCCCCATGAAGCAAACTACCCTACTCATGACCTAGAGTTAGCTGCTGTGGTTCATGTGTGACGAACCACCCTGTGATATACAGCAAAGGTCCGGGAGGACCCCTTTTTTTTTGCGGTACTTCCCGAGGGAGGTCTACCAGGACCTCCCAGGAGGTCTGCAAGACCTCCTGGAGGTCGTGGCCAACCACCAGCCGAGGTCCACGGGACCTCCCAGAGGTCTTCAGACCTCCCGGAGGTCTTAACCAACCACCGGTTAGTAGCACCTCTTAGTATATCACAGAGAGGTCCGACAGGGACCTCCTGTGCTAAGTCCCGTGGGACCTCCTGGAGGTCCCGCCTGCACCGAGCTAGTCCCAGAGCAGTTGGCTAGCTCGCACAGATCCAAACAAGTGTAATCAAATCCATACATAAGCTAAGAGGAGCAAGAGACAAAACAATAAATATAAATATATTAAGGACCAAACCGGCCAAGCTTCTTCACGAGAGATGCCTCAAGGGCTACAACAGAATAACAAGAACGGCGAAAGCAAAGCTTCAGCGATAGGTCCAACCGATCAGCCCAATCGCTATCGAGTGGAGGGCGTCCCCTAGGTCACAAGGTCTCCAAAGACCTCTTCTTCATCGAGCTTTGAGCTCCTGGAACTTCTGCATTTGCGATATGAGCAGAGGGCAAAAGCCATGAGTACATTGAATGTACTCGACAAGCCGTGAGGAATGTATGCATTAGATAATTATGCAAGGCTTGCCAAAAGAGAGTCATGAAGGTTAGTTGCATAAAGCGGTGTTTGACAATAAGTAATAAGTAGATTGAAAAGCTCAAGTTAAAACATTAGTACATAAATACATTTGATTTCAAAGGGCTGGAGCACCGCTCACACCCAAAGACACCTGGAGCACCCACTCCAGGACTACCCAAGCCAACCAGGGAGGTCCGGTCATACCCATGACCAGACCTCTCCCACGACCACCCCGAGCACCCACTCCGAGTTCCCCAACCAGCCCTGGACCAACTAGTGAGCCACCATGACCCCTCTGGAGCCGGCCAAGGTCTCTTCAAGGCAAAGCCATGACCTCTCACCCAAGTGTCCAGGAGCACAAGTTCACAAAGCTACCCCTTGCACCATTTCATCGAGCATGTCCATAACCAAGGACTTGGCTATTGAATAGATTTTACACTCTGCAGAGGTGTACAACTTTATCCACAATCCACGATCTCTCCAAATGAGGCGGGTTCCGGTCACCCTTGCTCACTTCAAGGTGAGCGATCTGAGAGCGACAAGGCTTTACAAAGCTTTGAATTGACTCGAGCTGCCCGCTAAGGTTTCGCTAATCCCCCTTTGGTCTAGAAGTCCGCAGGTTATGGGGTGCCCCTCTTGCGCCAACGAATCACACGCCAACCCAAAGCCCCCAAGCCAATCCATTGCTAATTATTCAGCCTGACCATTCCCATAAAATGATCTTGTGGTTGCAATTGATTGGCCCAGATCAATGAACACAAAGTAAAGTCCTTATTTGTGCTCAGGCAAGACATCCACAACCCCAAAATGAAGCATCCACTACTCACTCCCGACCTTCTTGCCCGAGCAAAACAATTTGTAATTAACCCTGCCAAAAGACCACCCAGTCCTGGCACAACAATTATTAATGTGATCTCGCACCACAATCAACACAACTTAGGCATCCTGCCATAGTTGCTTAACAATGGCACCAACCACGGTTCCATATTTCAATTAGTCAAGATTATTAATTGATGAGGCATGATTCACAGACCCACGGTTTCTAAAGCAAGGCTAAGCATACAACATACGGTCCCAAAGTTGGCAATAACAAGGAATACCAACCAAAATATCCATCCTAAGGTGTCCAAAGAGTTCATGTCAACATGATCAGTTCAAGTATATCAAGGAGGCATAATGTCAAGTAGGAGGATAGCTCTTGCCCAAAACATGCTTTATAAAGATAGCCATGCAAGTTTAATGAATCAAAATAGCTTTGCAAAGTGGGATCAAGATGATCAAGGGCCACGACTTGCCTCTGTTGGAGAAAGAAAAGCTTCGGCTGAAGGAGCTTGATTCACGAGTTTCTCAACGATCACCCGAGATCTACGTTAGCAAAAGAAACCAAATAAGCAAATAATTTCCAAGAAAACCAAAAAACTTACTCAAAACCAAGAGAGAAGAGGAGATCCACAGGGGAGGAGGAGATCCACAGTCGAAGAAACCGAGGAGTTGAAATGAGGAGCAGGGAGGCAATGGTGTTCCTCGGTGCTCTATTTAAAGAGCAAGGGAACAGAGCACCAACCCAAAGAAGCGACCGTGTTCAAGGTTGTAGGACAAGGGCACACCGCCACAAGGTACGAAAAAGAAATAAAGAAAGCAAGGGATGTGACACAAAGTAGAAAAAAAGTACAAAGGTAGGTGGCGAGATTTAATGTGACTCGACCCACATTAAATGCACTAAGACCGCCAAAAGGGCGATCAAAAGGTCGCAGACTACCAAAGGACATGGTCCACGGTCCAAATAGGAGGTCAAGGAGGAGGTCCAAGAAGGAGGTCTGCGAGGAGGTCCTAGGACCAAAGAGGTCTAGACCGCAAAGGTCTAAACACAAAAGGGGAGGTCTAAACCTAAAGGAGGTCCAAACACAACAAGGAGGTCTGAACCTAAGGAGGTCTAAACACAACAGGGAGGTCTGAACCTAAAGGAGGTCCAAACACAACAGGAAGGTCTGAACCTAGAGGAGGTCCAAACACAACAGGG
Source organism: Phyllostachys edulis (assembly GCA_036346405.1). Lineage (NCBI taxonomy): Eukaryota > Viridiplantae > Streptophyta > Magnoliopsida > Poales > Poaceae > Phyllostachys > Phyllostachys edulis. Next base: position 42,724,608 of record CM070548.1, on the reverse strand, counting down.
AGGTCTAAACACAACAGGGAGGTCTGAACCTAAAGGAGGTCCAAACACAATAGGGAGGTCTGAACCTAGAGGAGGTCCAAACACAACAGGGAGGTGTGAACCTAAGGAGGTCCAAACACAACAGGGAGGTCTGAACCTAAAGGAGGTCCAAACACAACAGGGGGGTCTGAACCTAAAGGAGGTCCAAACACAACAGGGAGGTCTGAACCTAGAGGAGGTCCAAACACAACAGGGAGGTCTAAACACAACAGGGAGGTCTGAACCTAAAGGAGGTCCAAACACAACAAGGAGGTCTGAACCTGAGGAGGTCCAAACACAACAAGGAGGTCTGAACCTAAAGGAGGTCCAAACACAACAGGGAGGTCTGAACCTGAGGAGGTCCAAACACAACAGGGAGGTCTGAACCTAAAGAACGTCCAAACACAACAGGGGGTTCTGAACCTACAGGAGGTCCAAACACAACAGGGATGTCTGAACCTAAGGAGGTCCAAACACAACAGGGAGGTCTGAACCTAAAGGAGGTCCAAACACAACAGGGGGGGTCTGAACCTAAAGGAGGTCCAAACACAACAGGGAGGTCTGAACCTAAAGTAGGTCCAAACACAACAGGGGGGTCTGAACCTAAAGGAGGTCCAAACACAACAGGGAGGTCTGAACCTGAGGAGGTCCAAACACAACAGGGGGGTCTGAACCTAAAGGAGGTCCAAACACAACAAGGAGGTCTGAACCTGAGGAGGTCCAAACACAACAGGGAGGTCTGAACCTAAAGGAGGTCCAAACACAACAGGGAGGTCTAGACCACAAAGGTCAAAACACAAAGAGGTCCTAAGGATATGAGGTCCAAAAGACAAAAGATAGCTGGACTTCCAAGGGAGATCCAACCCTCAAACAGATCTAGACCCCAAGGAGGTTTAGATCACGAGAGAACCAGACCTCAAAAGAGGTCCCAAGCGCAAGGGGGTAAGGCGCTCGAGGAGGCGCTGAGAGCAGGGAGGTCCTGACGGTCAAAATCTCCCAAAAGGGAAAATCCGACGGCCAAGATATCAAAAGGAGAGGACCTGAATGGTCAAGATCGAAAGGCAAAGGGAGGTCCTGGCGCTCAAGATCTCAAAAGAAGAGCCTGAACGGCCAAGATCTCAAAACGGGAGGACCTCAGCGGTCTAGATCAAAGGGTGCGGGGAGGTCCTAACGGTCAAGGATATTCAAGATTAGGAGGGTGGTCTTTACAAAAGACCAGCAAGGATCGAGGAGGTGGTCCTTGCAAAACAGCCAGGGGGAGGTCCTGGGATCAAGAAAAACGCGTAGCAAAAGCAGAAGCGATTCGATCGAATCGGGCGGTCGAGAAGGAAAGGAACGTTTGGACCATCCAAACGTCACTTATGATTGAGCCGTCGAGATCCAGATCGGATGGCGCTAACGAGGGGCCGTTCGGACCGGCGAACAGAACCAAGAAGGCTAGGCCATCGATTTAGATCGGACGGCCCTTAGGTGAAAAGGCAAAGCCTTAAGCGTCTGACCACAAGAGAGTCAAAGAGGGTCCAAGCGCTAAGGAGGTCTTGGGCACGAGGAGGTCTGGACCTTTGGATCCAACGAAGGAGGACACAGGCGGCTAAGATCTCGAGAGGAGGTCCTAACGGCGAGATCTCAACAAGGGGAGGTCTGAGCGCTAAGATCTCGGAGAGGAGGTCCTAACGGCGAGATCTCAACAAGGGGAGGTCTGGCGGCTAAGATCTCCAGAGAGGAGGTCCTAGCAGTCGAGATCTCAACAAGGGGAGGTCGAGGCTAAGATCTCGAGAGGAGGTCCTAACGGCGAGATCTCAACAAGGGGAGGTCTGAGCAGCTAAGATCTCGAGAGAGGAGGTCCTAACGGCGAGATCTCAACAAGGGGAGGTCTCGAGCAGCTAAGATCTCGAGAGGAGGTCCTAACGGCGAGATCTCAACAAGGGGAGGTCTGAGCGGCTAAGATCTCGAGAGGAGGTCCTAACGGCCAGATCTCAACAAGGGGAGGTCTGAGCGGCTAAGATCTCGAGAGGAGGTCCTAGCAGTCGAGATCTCAACAAGGGGAGGTCTGAGCGGCTAAGATCTCCAGAGAGGAGGTCCTAACAGTCGAGATCTCAACAAGGGGAGGTCTCAGATGAACACAGGGGAGATCCAAATAGGCAAGGAGGCCCCAAAGGAACTCTGGGGCGCCCAAATGACCTCGAGAGGTTACAAGAGAACGCTAAGAGAGGTCCACGGGAGGTCCAAACAAAGAAAGAGGTTTAGACCAAGGGAAGATCCAAATCAAAGATGAAAGCTTAGACCCAAGGGAGGTCTAAGCACAAAGAGATTCAAGCCAACAAAGGAATGTCCAAGCAGAAGATTACAAAGAGAGGTCCAGAGAATGAAGGGGTTGAACCTATAAAGTGGTGCAGGCCGGGAGGAGGTCAGGCGAAAGGAAGGACCCAAGAGAGGATGTCTCCAAAAGGGAGGAGAGACTAGCCTGGAGGACAAACAAGGCCATGAGAAAAAGAGGCTAAAAGCCAAAGAACAAAGAATAACTCGGCTCAACGAGAAAGGAATTAATTTGAAGTTTGGTTAGTTCAAGTTAAACCTCCAAATTTCTGAAATCTTCAAATTAAGCTTTGAACTCTCAACAAAAGCGAATGGTTATTATTTTTACAAGCTTTTCAAAATTCTGGAAAAACAGGACGTTACATCATGCCTTAAAGATTTGGCGCCATTACCTCATAGGTAATAGGTGTGAAATCTATACTGACCACAAAAGCCTAAAGTACATCTTTACACAAGCAGATTTGAATTTGAGGCAGAGAAGGTGGCTTGAACTTATTAAGGACTACAATGTGGGAATTCACTACCACCCAGGCAAGGCCAATGTGGTGGCAGATGCTTTGAGCAGAAAAGTTTATGTCAATACTTTGATGATCAAGGAGAGCCACCTACTTTGTATGAAGAATTCTTGAAGCTTAGACTTGAATTAGTTGAAGAGGATTCTTAGCAACACTTGAAGTGCAACCCACATTGCAAAAAGCAGATCAAGGCAAACCCAAGAGGAGATGCTAACATCCAAGAAATCAAGGCCAACATAAGAGAAGGGAAGGTGCAAGGTTTTCTATAGACGACCTAGGTGCGGTGCGGTTTGATAAGAGGCTCTGTGTGCCCAATAACACTGAGCTCAAGGAGTAATACTTAAAGAAGCACATGAGACATTGTATTCTATACACCCAGAGCTACAAAAATGTACCAAGATATCAAGGAATTGTCTTGGTGGCGAAAATGAAGAGAGAAATAGCAGATTTTGTGGCCAAATGTGACACTTGCCAAAAAGTTAAGGCAGTGCACCAAAGACCTGGAGAACTTTTAGTGCCTTTACCCATACCCGAGTGGAAATGGGAAGAGGTCGGGATGGACTTCATAACTGGTTTACCTCATACCCAAGCTGGTTTTGATTCCATTTGGGTCATTGTGGATAGATTGACAAAAATGGCTCACTTTATTCCTGTGAAGACTACCTATTCTAGAGACAAACTGGCCGAGTTCTACATGGCAAAAGTTGTGTGCCTTCATGGTGTTCCAAAGAAGATAGTCTCAGATAGAGGATCTCAATTCACCTCCAAATTTTGGCAAAAGCTACATGATGCCTTGGGCACCGACCTCAACTTTAGTACAGCGTACCACCCACAAACAGATGGCCAAACTGAGAGAGTTAATCAAGTCCTTGAGGACATGCTGAGAGCTTGTGCCCTAGAAAGGCAATCTAGTTGGGACAAGATGTTGCCATATCTGAATTTTCCTACAATAACAGCTACCAAGCGAGCCTTCAAATGTCCCTTTTGAAGCTATTTATGGGAGAAATGTAGGACTCCCTTGTCTTCGATGTAATCGGTGAAGGCTAAGTTCTTGGCAGGACCTACTAAAAGAAGTCAAGATCAAGTAAGGTCAATAAGGGAGAAGCTAAGGGCAGCTCAAACACGGCAAAAGAGCTACGCAGATGTTAGGCGTCGAGACCTAGCTTTTGTTCCAGGAGACCAAGTCTACCTCAAAGTGTCACCTCTCAAGGGTATGCAGCGGTTCAGAGTTAGTGGGAAACTTGCTCCAAGGTTTATTGGTCCCTTTCCAGTCCTTGCAGAAGGGTGAAGTAGCCTACAAGTTGGACCTCCTCCTCATTTCATTTGGAGTCCACAATGTGTTCCATGTTTCACAGTTGAAAAAGTGCTTATGATCGCCAGAGGACCAGATGCCTTTAGAAGCTGTGGACCTCCAAGAAGACCTCACTTACAGAGAGCACCCCATCAAGATTTTGGATGTGTCGAGAGAGTTACAAGGAACAAGACCACCAAGGCATGCAAGGTGCAATGGAGCAACCACTCTGTCGAGGCAACTTGGGAACGTGAAGAGGACCTCAAGAAGGAGTTCCCCACTTGTTCCCTAGCTCACCTAAATCTCAGGGTCGAGATTCCCTTAAGGGGTGAAGGTTTGTAACGTCCCGTTTTCTTTAATGTTTCTTGCCCGGTTTTCAAAATAAAAGTAACCATTTGGCTTTATTGAGAATCCAAAGCTTAACTTTGGCGTCTTCAAATGGAGAGTTCAATTGGAATTAATTAAGCCTTAATTAAGTTCTTTGTTGGTGTTCCTTCTTTGTTTGAGCCTCTTTGTGTGTCCACAGGGTTTGTCTCTTCTCTCTTAACTTCCTTTGTTGGGTTGAACCTCTTTGAGATCCGAGACATCTCTCTTATCTCCCCTCTGTTGAGACCTCCCTTGTTGAGATCTAGCCGCTCAGACCTCCCATTGTTGAGATCTAGCTGCTCGCAGACCTCCCTTGTTGAGATCTAGCCGCTCGAGACCTCCACATGTTGAGATCTAGCCGCTCAGACCTCCCTTGTTGAGATCTAGCCGCTCAGACCTCCCTTGTTGAGATCTAGCCGCTCGAGACCTCCCCTTGTTGAGATCTAGCCGCTCAGACCTCCCTTGTTGAGATCTAGCCGCTCAGACCTCCCTTGTTGAGATCTAGCCGCTCAGACCTCCCTTGTTGAGATCTAGCCGCTCAGACCTCCCTTGTTGAGATCTAGCCGCTCAGACCTCCCTTGTTGAGATCTAGCCGCAGACCTCCCTTGTTGAGATCTAGCCTGCAGACCTCCCTTGTTGAGATCTAGCGGCTCGAGACCTCCCTTGTTGAGATCTAGCCGCTCAGACCTCCCTTGTTGAGATCTAGCCGCTCAGACCTCCCTTGTTGAGATCTAGCCGCTCGAGACCTCCCTTGTTGAGACCTAGCCGCTCGAGACCTCCCTTGTTGAGATCTAGCCGCTCGGACCTCCCCTTGTTAGGATCTCGCCATTAGGACCTCCTCTCGGGAGATCTTAGCCGTCCTGTGTCCTCCCTTAGTTGGATCCAAAGGTTCCGACCTCCTTAGGTCCAAGACCTCCTTAGCGCTTGGACCCATCTTTGACTCGTGGTCAGACGCTTGAGGCCTTGCCTTCTTAACCTTAGGACCATCCGATGTGGTTTGGATGGCCCGATCCTAAGGGCACGTTAGTTTGGTCCTAACGTTCCTATCCTTTTTGGGCCGCCTGATTTTAATCGAGCAGCTCTGCTTTCTTCTAGCGTTTTCCTTGTTTCCAAGACCTCCTCCGGTTGTTTTGCAAAGACCACCTCCTCGGTCCTTCTTGGTCTTTTGTAAGGACCACCCTCCTAAATCAGATATCCCTATTGGTCAGACCTCTCCTCACCCTTTGATCTGGACCGTTGAGGTCCTCCCTTGAAATCTTGACCCTTAGACCTCCCTTGTGCAGTCTCGGCGTCGAGACCTCCTCGTGGTGAGCTTTACGGACCTCTTGTCCGTAACCTCCTCTTGAGTCCTTGGACCTCTGTCCGGGACCTCCCCCTCTCGAGTGTCTTGGACCTCTTGCCCGGAGACCTCACAAAGGTCTTTGGCGGGGATGACCCTTGCGGTGGGGCCACCTCTTTGACTTGTGGTGCACCCTTTTGGTGGCCCCACTTGCGGCCCTCTTCACCTTGTAATTATTGCTCTTGCCTCGAGAACTCAGGCGCATTTAATAGGTGTCGGGTCACATTAAATGCAATCACATCCGAGTACTTTATTCAATTCTTTTAGGGCAAGCCTTGCCCTAGTTGTCCCGATTGCCTACACCTCACCGAGTTTTTCCTTGTGGTGCACACTACCAACTCCGGCTATATAAATCTGGGCGGGCACCCTTTGTAACTTGTTGCTCATTTCTTCCTTCCCTGCCTCATCTGCTCAGTTCTTCCTTGTGCAAGACCTTTCCCAGGAGCTCTTTGAGGCTGTGTTAAGCCTCTTGGTTTCCTTTTTGGCTGAGTTGGTTTGAGTTCCTTTTGGTTCTTTTGAAGTTCTCTAGCTTAGTGTGGTTTTGCTTATTTGGTTTTCTTGCGACGTGTAGATCACGAGTTCGAGGAGATCTTGGACCCGGCTCTTCTTTGCAGAAGGCTCTCCTTTGCTTGACCAAGGCAAGCCACAGATCCCCTTTGATCATCTTGAACCAAGTTTGGAAATGTATTTCGGTTTTACTTTATCATGCATGGCTATGTTTATATGAAAATGGTTTGGGCTGTAGTTACTTGCCTACTTGTTATGCCTCCTTTATACCTTGTCTCCATCATGTTGTCATGTTCACCTTGTGAGCCTTAGGGTGGATAATTTAGTTGGTGTTCTTTGTTATTTGCCAACATGGGGCCGTGGGTCTTATCTGACCTTGCTTAGAAAACGTGGTTCTAACGTATCATGCTTCATCTCTAATAATCTTGACTAATAAATATGAAATATGTGGTCGGTGCCATTGTTGAGTAGCTATGGCGGGGCGCCTAAGTCAGTGTTGACTGTGGTGTGAGATCACTTGGTTAAAAGCTGTTGTGCCAAGACTGGTGGTCTTTTGGCATGGGCTTATACAAATTGTTTCTTTGAGGCAAGAAGGCAGGAGTGAGTAGTGGGTGCTTTGCACACTTGGTTGTGGAAGTCTTGCCTTGGCACAATTAAGGACTTCACTTTGTGTCTCATTGAATGGGCCAAACAAAGGCAACCACAAGATCATTTTATGGGAATGGTGCAGGCTGAATAATTAGCAATAGGTTGGCTTGGGGCTGTTGTGGTTGGCGTGTGATTCGTTGGCGCAAGAGGGCACCCCATAACCTGCGGACTTCTAGACCACAGGGAGGGATTGCGAAACCTTAGCGGGCAGCCCGAGTCAGTTCAAAGCTTCGTAAAGGCCTTGCCGCGCTCTCTAGGCTGCTCACCTTAGGAAGTGAGCAAAGGTGGCCGGAACCCGCCCGCTAGAGAGATCGTGGATTGTGGGTAAAGTTGTACACCTCTGCAGAGTGTAAAGATCTATTCAATAGCGAAGTCCTTGGTCATGGACATGCTCGGTGAAATGGTGCAAGGGGTAGCTGTTTCAAAGCTTGTGCCATCGGACACTTCCGCGAGATGCCTTGGCTTTGCCTCGAAGAGACCTTGGCCGGCTCGGAGGGGTCAAGGTTGGCTCGGGTAGTGGTCGGGGTTGGTTTGGACCTCTGGAGTGGGTGCTCTGGAGTGGGTTTTGGGTAAGGACACAGTCACGGGTGTGGCCTAACTCCTTCTTTTTGGTTGTGGTCGTGAGTTGGTGCTCACCCCACCTTTTAAACATCAAAAGTATTATGTACTATGGTTTTACTTTGTCGCTTTTCAATCTATTACTATTTTATTGTTCAAATCGGCTTTGCGCAAACTAACCATACAACTCTCCATTGGTAAGTCCGTTGCATGAATATTATTGCATCTTTGCTCTCTGTGACTTCTTGAGTACATTCCAAGTACTCATGGCTTAAGCCCCGTGTCAAAGCAGACAGAGGATGATCAAGTGCGAGGCGGTGTAGACCTCTTCGAGGAGGAGTTCTTCGACGACTAAGTCGCCTAGGGCGTCCTCCACCCGACAAACTGTGGTGCTTGTTGGATGGCTTTTGCGTGTTCGTGTTTGAGCCTAGAAGCTCCTTGTTGCAGTTGTAAGTCCTCGTTGGTGTTGTAAGCCCTCGGTGGCGCACCTCTTGTTAACAAGCTTGGCCATAAGGTCCTATTATATAAAGTTTAATTTATGCCTTCATCTTTGTTTGACCTCGTGGTTGTGGTATTGGCTTGTGTTCTTGTGCGGGCTAGCTCTGTTGTCCCGGGACTAGCTCGGATGCAGGCGGGACCACCAGGAGGTCCTTCGGACTTAGCTCTTTGGGAGGTCCTACGGACCTCTCTTAGTGATGTGCTGGAGGTGCTACCGGCGGGTGGCGGCCACGACCTCCAGGAGGTCCGCAAGACCTCCTGGGAGGTCCTGGCAGACCTCGGTTAAGCTTCATGCGGAGCTATCACATCTTTCCGTGGTGACTTCGCAGCGCAAAAAAAAAATGGTCCTCCCGGACCTCTTACGGTACATCACGGGGTGGGTCGTCGCACTTTCTAAGCACGAAGCCTCCCATGTTCTCTTGTTCGGAGGATCCTCTCAAGGCCGACGATTGGCTTCGTACCATTGAACGAAAGCTGATGATCACTCAATGTGCTGACAACGAGAAGGTCTTCTACGCCTCCAACCAACTTGAAGGGGCCGCTTGTGCTTGGTGGGATAATTTCTGCGTCATGCAGCCCACCAATCACGTTCCATCATGAGACGAATTTCGGATAGCTTTCTGAGAGGCACATGTTCCTTCAAGTATCGTGAGTATCAAGAGATGTGAGTTCCTTAAGTTGAAGCAAGAAGATAAGTCTGTAATGGAGTATCTCAACGAGTTCAATCATTTGACTCGTTACGCTCCGGACGATGTGTAACACCCTGGCTATTCGGAAGCCAAAATGCTACCTAAAGGACTAACATACAACAATAATGCGGAAGAACCTTAACAATAACTCATCAACTAACATATAAGGATCAACATCTTTTAAAACCTAAGCAGGAATTAAAACTAAATCCAACAACAGTTCACAAATTCTAATTATTTACGTCTACTGAATCCACTAAGATAATCATACCAAACGAATGATCATGGAACATAAGCGATTAATTAAACAACCTTAACGTGAGAAATATATCAACCAACATCAAACTCCATTATATTACAGTCCATCACTTAACGAATGAAAGCGTAATCAAGTTCTATTATTGAAACGGTGTAAGGTGAAATGAATGAGTAGTGCGTGTCTACTCCCTTCCAAGAGAATCATCACCAACGATCACCTAAAAATAAATAAACAAAGCAAGAGTGAGTCGAGACTTAGCAAGTACATGGATAGTGGACATACCACAAATATGAAAAAGACAACTTCATTAAAGAATTTGAGCGCACCTTGAATGAATACATGAATGCATGGAATGAATGGAATTAATGAAAAGAATGGATCGCACACATGCTTATACCGGTATAGCTAGTGACACACCCATCGGTGTTCACCTAAGCCCGCATTTAACAAAATACGGGGATCCAAGTCCCGTATGAAGAACGTTTCATACGGGTGTCCAAATCTACCCACATTGGAATGGTGGGTCTTATGTGCCCATACTGGAATTGATGGGTCTTATAATCCACTCCCGTGGAAGGTACATGAAACATGATGCATGAACTGAAGTATGAATTATGAAAGACATCATATGTATACCCATGGTATAACACATAAGAAAGGGACATAAACTTGAATATTCTCATGGATCTTAGGAAAACACAATACAAACATGAAGCATGCATCATTCACCAAACATAGGAACATCAAAGTACTTGCCTTAACCGTGAGACGAAAAGATGACGACAGTACAGCTTTCAACCCTGGTGCTCACCAACACCTGGCAACCGTAAAGTATACTAATTATACTAAACAAGAGTGCTCAACAAAGCGATAGAACATAAAGAGAGCGATCGCTCCTGAACGCAACACAAAAACTAGCAATTTCACCCCTAACTCTAATCTGTCCAATCTGTCGGTTCTAAAAAAAAATCCATAACTTTTGAGTCCCAGCCCCAAAAGTTATGAATCCAAGTTTCCCAGACTTTACACAAGCTTAGCTACAACTTCCCAGGTGATCGACAGAACAAATTACCCCATCTAAGCCCTTGATTTTAACCCCGAAGATCGTTCTGTCATCTTCGGTACTTTCAACTTGTGAAATTCATAACTTCCATTTGGTACAACCAAAATCAATGACCTAAACCTTTCTGGAAACTAAATGGAACTAGCTTCCTGAATAAAATTATTTCAATAATTCCCAAGGTGCAAGAAAAGTCGCTAACAAGTTAATCTTTCTCTACTGTCCGCAACAGAGAGACAGATTACAATAAGAACTTCAAAAATTCATATCTTTCGTTCTACAGCTCCAAATTGGATGTTCTTTAATGATCTGGAAAGATAAGACCAAGGCCTACAAATTTTATAATATGGAGAAGTCCTGATTCGGAACTTAACAATAATCAATCTACTAATTAAAATGACTGCTAAAACGTAGCTAAGATTCTGGACAGCGGTAAAGAACAGATCACAACTTTTGATCTACTACTCCGATTAGGACGTTCTTTAATATTATGGTAAGATTATAAAAATTTCTACAATAACCTAGTTGGGTGAAAACCCTGAATATTCCATTATCATAATCATATTTTAGGAGACAACTTGACAGATCAATCGCGTCAGAATTCTGGACAGCAGAAACTAAAACTATCATAACTTTTGATCTGTACGTCGGAATCAGGTGTTCTTGGGCATCTAAGAATTCGAAACTGCCCACGCAACCTACTGGACAGAATTGAATCTTTAATAGACAGAGTTCGATCCAATCAATTCTAATCGAATTCACATCTACAACTAATCAAACAACGAAAACGACATTCGTTACCGTTGGAGACACGTGTGCCCGCTGATTTCCCCTGCTAGATGCTCCTCTCCTCTTCTTCTCCTCTCTCCTCCACCTTTCTCCTTGGCCGACAATGGGAGAGCACCACCAAGAGGGGGCAGCGGAGTGCAAGGACGAGGGCATACATCAGAAGCAAAGATTTGTGGCAGCCGGGCACCTTTGTAGTAGTGCATGCTACAGTGGTGGGCTAGGGTTTCTCCCTCCTTTTAATAGTGGCTGGCCCCTCATGGGCCTCCTAGGCCAAAGCCCGAAGCCCAAGTTGCCAAAGAATTGCAGATTTCCCCTCCTCTAAAGTCTAATTTGTCTTTTCACTGCTTCCTTCATTAGACTAAGTTGGAGTATTACAGAAAAACCCTTTTTTGTTTACTCTCCTTCCTTAGAATCATTCGGGGTATTATACGATGTCTCCACTTATGCAAGAAAGCAAGACCAGTTCTTGAATGGGCTTTCGGAAGCAATGCAACTGGCACTCGCTGTACATGACTTCTATAACTTCCAACAATTGGTCGATAAGGCTGTTGTGGTGGAGAATAAGATGCAAGTGGCTGTAGAATCGCGAAAGCGCAAGAAGGTTGCACAAATTTCAGCAAGCTGCAATTTTCAAGACCCGGGTGTTTGGCCGCCTGCTCCTCCTGAATTCCAAGTCTTGGCACCTCTGGTATTTCCCATGCAAGTGTCTCCACCAGATCAGCAACAAACTCAGCAAGGGTAGCCCAGAAAGAAGAATCGAAGCCGACGCCATCCAAACAAGCAAGTTACTTGTTTCACTTGCGGCAATCCGGGTCATTATGCGGCTTTTTGTCCGGAGAGGCACCAAGCCATCCCCGATCAACACCAAGACCTGGAAACATCCCTTGATCAGAAGTCCAATGTCACTTTTCAAAACACCGTTCGTGCTCATGTCAACCATGTCACCACTAAGGAAGCGCAGGAAGCACCCGACGTCGTGCTGGGTACATTTCTAGTCAATTCGACTCCTACAACAATGTTGTTCGACTCTGGAGCCTCTCATTCTTTCTTGTCAAGAGGTTTTGCTACACTCCACAAATTATCACTCAGCTTGATGCCTGCACCTATGATGATTCAGTCGCCAGGCTCAGAAATGAGAAGCATTCATGAATGTCGTGAAGTTGAGATTGATTTTAAAGGGGTCATGTTTTTGGCCAATCTTATTGTGTTGAATTTAGCGGGACTTGATGCTATTCTTGGAATGAATTGGCTGTTCAAGAACCATGATCAAATCGATTGTGCCCACAAAGCTATCACTCTCACAAGTCCTCTTGGTTTTCAAGTCGAAATGGTGCTGAAATTGGAGCATCTACATCTTTGTGCCCTTAGTGGCAAAGAATTGCTGGAATTGAGTGAATTTCCAGTGGTGTGTGACTACCCGGATGTATTTCCTGAGGAACTACCAGGCATGCCACCATTACGAGAAGTTGAATTCGTGATCGAGCTCCAGCCCGGAACTGCTCCAATATCCAAACGGCCTTATCGAATGCCACCAAATGAGTTGGTTGAATTGAAGAAACAACTCACGGAACTTCAAGAGAAGGGGTTCATTAGGCCGAGCTCCTCACCATAGGGATGCCTGGCTATATTTGTGAAGAAGAAGGACCATAGTCTACGGATGTGTGTTGACTACCGTCCGTTAAATGAGGTCACCATCAAGAACAAGTATCCGCTTCCGCCTGTATATTCACCAAAATTGACTTGAGATTGGGCTATCATCAAGTTAGGATCAGATCTGAAGACATCCCCAAGACGGCATTCTCAACTCGTTATGGCTTGTATGAGTACACTGTCATGTCCTTCGGTTTGACTAATGCACTGGCCTTGTTCATGAATCTCATGAACTCAGTGTTTGTGGAGTATTTGGATAAATTTGTAGTCGTCTTTATTGATGACATTCTCATATACTCCAAATCTGAAAGGGAGCATGAAGAACACCTTCGTCTTGTGTTGAACAAGCTTCGAGAACATCGACTCTATGCAAAATGTAGTAAATGTGAATTTTGGCTAAAAGAAGTCGCATTTTTGGGTCTTGTGTTATCCGAAGGAGGAGTTGTTGTGGACCCAAGCAAAGTTCAAGATGTACTTAATTGGAGACAGCCCAAGTCCGTCTGCGACATTCGTAGTTTCCTCGGTCTTGCAGGATATTACCGTCGATTCATCGAGAATTTCTCGAAGATTGCAAGGCCAATGGCCCAATTGTTGGAAAAAGAAGAAGTATGAATGGTTAGTGGAGTGTGAAGCAAGCTTTCAGATGTTGAAGGATCGTCTAACCTCTGCTCCGGTGTTAGTTCTGCCAGATGTTCACAAAAACTTTGATATCTACTGCGATGCATCTCCCCTTGGTCTTGGTTGTGTCCTTATGCAAGAAGGCCGAGTTGTGGCGTATGCATCGAGGAAATTGAGGCCTCATGAGATTAATTATCCCACTCATGACCTTGAGCTTGCAGCAGTGGTTCGTGCTTTGAAGATATGGCGACATTTCCTTATCGGCAATCGTTGCGAAGTCTACACTGATCACAAGAGTTTGAAGTATATCTTCACTCAAGCCGATCTGAATCTAAGGCAAATAAGATGGCTTGAATTGATCAAGGACTATGATTTGGGACATCATTATCATCCCGGGAAAGCTAATGTCATTGCCGATGCATTGAGTCGAAAAGCGCAATGCAATTGTATTTCGGTTCGACCCGAAACGGAAGCCCTATGCAACGAATTTCAACGACTCAACTTGGAGATGGTTTGTGAGGGTTTTCTCATTGCCTTGGAAGTGAAACCTACCCTAGAGGACCAGATCAAGATGGCCCAGAAGAATGACAAGGGTATGAAAAGAATTAAGGACGAAATGAAGGCCGGCAAATCCAAATGTTTCTCCGAAGACCATCAAGGTGTTTTTTGGTTCAGAAAGCGATTGGTTGTGCCAGATGACATGAAGCTTAAATGATTAATCCTTGAAGAAGCCCATAACTCTCTTTTCTCCGTTCACCCGGGAAGGTCCAAGATGTATCAAGACTTGAAGCAGAAATTGTGGTTGACTCGGATGAAGCGGGAAATTGCACGCTTCGTTGCAGAGTTTGACATATGTCAACGGGTGAAGGCTGAGCACCAATGGCCAGCGGGTATGCTTCAACCCCTCCCCATTCTTGAATGGAAATGAGATGAAATTGGGATGGATTTCATTACCAGGCTTCCAAAGACTCAACAAGGGTATGACTCCATATGGGTAATTGTTGACCGTTTGTCAAAAGTTGCTCACTTCGTTCCCGTCAAGACCACTTATTCGGGAAACCAATTGGCGGAGTTGTACATCTCCAGAATTGTTTGTCTCCATGGCGTGCCAAAGATAATTGTTTCAGATCGAGGTACTCAATTTACTTCACATTTCTGGAATTGTCTCCATGAAGCAATGGGGACTCAACTATCCTTTAGCACCGTTGACCACCCACAAACTAGAGGTCAAACTGAGAGGGTGAATCAAATTCTAGAAGATATGTTGAGAGCTTGTGTGCTGTCCTATGGAAAGAAATGGTATAAATGCTTGTCGTTCGCGGAATTCTTCTATAACAATAGCTATCAACCAAGCCTCCAAATGTCACCTTTTGAAGTGTTATATGGGAGAAGGCGTAGGACACCACTCAACTGGTCTAAGTCCGGGGAGAGACAATTCTTTGGACCAAACTTGATCAATGAAGCCGAAGAGCAAGTCCGTATGATTCGAGAGAGACTACGGACGGCTCAATCTCGTCAAAAGTCTTATGCTGACCGTCGTCATCGTGAGCTGAGCTTTGAGGTGGACGATCATGTTTACCTTAAAGTCTCTCCGATGAAAGGAATGCAACGCTTCGAAGTCAAAGGGAAGTTGGCTCCTCGCTACATCGGTCCTTTTCGAATTCTAGCGAAGCGAGGATCGGTGGCTTATCAGTTGGAGCTACCACCATTACTTTCAGAGGTGCACAATTTATTCCATGTATCTCAACTGAAGAAGTGTCTTCGAGTCCCTACCGAAGCAACTAACTTAGAAGACCTTGATTTGCAACCCGATCTTTCTTATCGGGAGCACCCGATACACATTCTTGAAGAAATGGAATGCAAGACAAGGAATTGCAACATCAAGTTCTTGAAGGTTTAGTGGAGCAACCATACTGAAGATGAAGCAACATGGGAATGTGAAGACCGGATGCGGACCGAATATCCCGACCTGTTTCCTTCTATTTGAAGTGCCTTCAAATCAAGAAAGGAAAGGTTAAACAAAGCATTAGAAAGGAAAATGTAATAGAAGTCCATTGTAACCTTGTTAGAGTATCCTACCACTATCTTTGAAGGAAATGAAAACAACAGATGTTGTATCTTCTGTAGAACCTTTCTGTTCCACTTCCGACCTACCCAGATCTCGGGGACGAGATCTTTTGTAGGGGGGGGGGCAGGTTTGTAACATCCCCAAATTAATTAATGATAATTATTATGCATCTTATCAGCATGCATGACTTTTTGGAAGCATTTGCATCATTTATTGCACTAGGAAAATCTCAAACAAAGTTTAAACATACAACATAGAGTTAAGTTCCAAAAGAAAACAAGAACAAAAACTTATGTTTATCCTCTGGAAACAATTTATTCAAATACTAGAATATTTATCATGAGTAAATATAATTTTTCCCAAATTTTTGGAACTCAATTTGACCCAAAGAAATTTCAAACTCAAATCAATAACGTATTCCAAGTTTGAATTTAAACTATGCAAATAAATCATGAACAGTAATGTTTAATAATTTTTATGAACACTAGGATGTCCCAGGTGTCCCACTGATTTATTTCAGATTTTTTAGAAATTTATTTCTATTTTTAAAGCCTTGGTCAAATCTGTTAATAATCGGTCAAACTAAATTCAAAACTCGGGCTGAGCATTGTTGCACCGACCCGAGCCACGCTCTATTTGACCGACTCAGACCACACCCCTCTCTCTTGACTCAGCTAGGCCAGCTAGTGCGTGGACCGTTTGATCCAGATCAGACGATCCAGAACCTCGGTCCGATCGGCACCGACCGAACCAGTCACTGTTCATACGGCTTGAGCCTAGCTCTGTTTCGGACCGCTCCCACACGACTCGATTGAACCCAGTCACCGCTGAACCACTCTGTGCCGCTGATGCACTGGGCCCACGCGTCAGGGCCATCTTCTTCCTCGGGCAGAGGCAGCGCTCCACGCGGCGCCCACGCTCTGCCGCAGGCTCCGTCCGGGCAAGCGACGCCGTTCCCCCACCGCCCGCGTCAGCCTATCCTAGGGCAAGACCACTTCATGCCGCTTCTTCCTCCGTCCGTACTCTCGCACAAAACCACTGCATTGCCTCCTCTCTCCCTCACTTCTCTTTCCGGTCGTGGGAGAGAAGGAAGCAAAGCTCCCTCTCCCGCCCTGGTAAGCGCTGCCACGACAGTGCGTTCTCTTCCTCCTTCGGCACCGTTTCCATTTTTGCTAACTCGAGCTCCTCTTTCGCGTTGTAGCACTCGGGGCGTCGACGTGTCCTCTTCGGCTCCGGTGCACGCTCTGTGGAGCTTCACCGCGTCCCTATCTGTAACATCCCAAATGTATAATTAGGGTTAATCAAGTATAATTATATGTGTAGAAATTAAAACTTTTTCCCACATCTTGAAAAACCCTAAAATCTTATGTAATTCTTGTCCAAGAGTTGTGTAATCCAAAAACACAAAGCTCTTGTTGACCAAAAATCAAATTCCTTTTTCCAATTATCTTAAATCTTGTGCCAAACATTTGGAATATATTTTCCTTGATCCCAAAAACTGATATGGGACCCCTCTGAAAAATATCATGAGTTATAACACTTGTTGATAATTTTTGGAGGCAAAACAATCCTTTAAACAACCTTCATGAATTTCCTGAGAAAAATGCATTGCATAATAACCTCTGGAAATTTTATGCAAGGTTAAGCTCATTGTCAGCAAGCTCCTGTAAAAATTTCATTAAATTTGGAGTTCATTTGCTATCTCAAATAATTCTGCTAAGTTTCAGCTGTTAAAACTAAATTTTAAAGCCTACACTGTTCCTTGGGCTAGCCATATTCAAAGTTGGTCCAGCCCAACCATGTCTGCACCTCAGCAGACCTCATCTCCACCTTGATCAGGTCGCAGCCGTTGGATTTACATCCAACAGCCACGACCTCCTCCGCGGTTAACACCGCAAGGACCTCCCCACCTCATGAGGTCATTGCCGTTGGATCCGTGATCCACGGTCATGACCTCCCCTGTGTGTTAAACCTCAAAGACCTCCTCGAGCTGTTAAACCATCGCAGCGAGGTCATCCCACCTTGTTGAGGTCGTAGCCGTTGGATCAAATCCAACAGCCACGACCTCCTCCTCAACATATTCGGTCAGGTCCTCCCACCTACGTGAGGTCACAGCCCTTGGATCCAAGATCCATGGCCCTGACCTCCTCCTCTCAACCTAAACTAAACAAACCTCCCACCTAACCAAGGTCGTAGCCGTTGGATCAGATCCAACAGCTCAGGACCTCCCTACGTTATCAAGCACTCACAACCTCCCCCATCTTTTGTTGTGCACCGTTAGATTAAAATCTACGGTCACGACCTCCTCCTTTGTCTCATGCGCACTGACCTCCCAACAAGACGTGAGATCGTAGCCCTTAGATCTAAATCTAAAGGCCATGACCTCCCTTGTGCGTTATGCAAGCTCAGACCTCCACCTCTTTTGATCGGAACCCTTAGATCTAAATCTAACGGTCTGACCTCCCTTGCTGTTGCGCATCATATCGCACCTCCCCATCGTCGGTGCCCTTGATTTAAATCCAAAGGCCATGACCTCCCTCATGTCCTTTTGATCGCGTGCGGTTAAGTCCTCACTGGAGGTCCGCACTGCTGGATGGAGATCCAACGCTTTGGACCTCCTGTCCCTTTTCCTCACGTGCGTTTTCGCGATTAAGGAAATCGGAGGGCCACGACCTCCCCATCCTTGATCGTGTGGCTGGGACCTCCTCCCAGCCACTTAAAACATAACGGTTCAAAAATTGGATCCGATGGTTAGGACCTCTCCCAGGTCTTATCCAACGGTCACCAAGACCTCCCCTGTTCTTCTCCTTCCTCTGGCGCGCATGCGTGCTCTGAGCGGTGGAGTTAATGCGCGCCAGGCCTCTGTGCACCTTTAACAGCTCTTTGCTGACCCGCATTTAATGCTGGTCAGCCTTCCGCCTCTCATGTCCACTCTGACCTGCCCCCCCTTGTCAACTTTATGTCATGTCCACCCCATGGACCAACCCGTGGGCTAAGCTCACCATGGAGCTTAGCCCCAGCTCATAACCTTCACCTCAGGCTATAAGTGTCCACTCGAGCTCCCGTTGGCTTCCTTTGCACACTTGGAGCTGTCATACCGATGTTTGGTGAGCTCCTAACTCACTCACCTCCTCTCTAGTGGCTGCCATTGTTGAAGTCCTTGGAACTCCTCGGTGACTCAAGGGTTCCAAAGTGGCTCCTTCTTCAACCCTTGCTCACTTTGTGCTCCCCAAACCTCCCGAATAACCCTAACTTATTTTGTTTGGGCATTTTTGAGAGGTGGACAAAACTAAGCTTGGAGCCGGTGCCGTGAGTCAAGCTTCATTGTCTTCCCCAACTCCGGTCATCACCTCCACGACCTCCCGGCACCTTAGGACCTCCGGTACCTCCTGTTAGTCCTTTAGTTCTTGGCACCCGCTGAATGCATGTTGCGGAGCTTAAGTTTTGGCACACGCTTGAATGTCGCGCGAGCTCCTTTTTGCATTTTGTCGTTTGGCCAGATCTCCTTCGTTGTCCTCTCGGCTCGCCGGCGTTCAAAACCCGCCGCCGCCGTTGAGAGGAGGTCCTTTGGGTGCGCATGGTTATTGCGGACCAACGGTACCATGGATCTCGCCATGAGGTCTACATCGCCGGCGATGACCACATCTTTGCGCTGGGTTTTGTCGGACACAACGGCAGAGTCGTTGTCATTTTAGGACAGAAATCCTCCATGTTTAATCGCTAATCATTGCTCCCATCATTGTAATCAATGGGGCGTCTTAACTGCCTTAAATCCACCCTTTAATGCGTGCATTTAAGACCTCCCGCGTGCGCGGACCTCCTTGATGTCCAGCGTGCGCATTTATTCATGTCCAGCGGCGTGCTGCACGTTAAGTTATTTGGAGTGCAGGGCGCCGAGACCTCCTCCGAGGAGATCTGGGCGTCCAAGACCTCCCCTTGCGCAATCGTGGCCGTCCAGACCTCCCTGGCGGTCTGTGACGTTAGGACCTCCGTTTAGGACCTCTCCGTAGCCATCTCAGCCGTTCATGACCTCCCCGGGTAGATCTTGACCGTCAAGGTCCTCCCTCGGACGATCTGGACCATCAAGGACCTCCTTGGAACATCTGGACCGTCCCAGACCTCCCCGTGAAGGTCCCGACGATGTAGATTTTCCTCGTGGAGATCTTGATAGTTTGGACCTTCCTTTGGAAGATCTCAACCGTTGAGGACCTCCCTTTAGATCTGGTCCGTTCCGGACCTCCTTTCCATGTTGTGGTCCGTTGGATTTCGCATCTGGCCACGACCTCCCCTCACCTCGCGCATGTGAGTTGCTAAGAGGTCCAGGACCTCTGGACTTCACGTCTTGCAGTGTGATGTTCTCTGGGAGGTCTTGAGCCGTTGGATCTGAGATCTGTGGCTCACGTCCTCCCATACCCTTGTGAGTTTTAGAAATTCGGTGAGGTCTTAGTTAAACCTGAAATAAGGTATAGACTTTAGAATTTCATATCTTCTTCGTTTTGAATCCTTTTGAGGTCATTCAACTTGTGTTAGCTCTGTCTTGAACTTGACTTTAATCCAAAAATGATTGAAAGTTGAATTCAGCTCTAGAGCACAGTTTGCCATTAGGTTTAAAACTCACTTTAAATATACACTCAAAAACAATACTTAACTTGTAAAAGGTATAACTAATGCTCTATAGTTTATTTTTGGGTGAGACCAACTTGGTTGGTTTCCTCCATTAATGGTCTCACTGTGAAAATTAGTTTTGAGCATGTTGCTGTTAGGAAAATGAGGACTTGTGCATTATAATTTTGTTCAAGTTCTTGTTTTTGAAAAATTATAGAAAGTGCAATATAGCTCCAAGTGAGATGAACTCAATTGTGTTATTCATCTCATGAGGTGCTGGTTTTACAGTAAAAATTTCAGCTTCACTTCTATTCTAGAAAATTTTGCGATGAACAGTAACATATTTCTAATTAATAGGCTGAGCAGAGTTGATTTCATCATATCTTTTGCATTAAGAATCCAAATCAATTGGTTCTTGTTGCTAAATTCATGATAAATCATTGTCTTGCTGCTGTAGAATTTTCATAGCTTTCGGAGAAGTTTCTCTGTTGCGTCTTTTTGGTTTTTCGTCGTTCTTATCGGTTCTTTCTCACTTTTCCGTTAGGTTTCGACATTTGTGGTGATCCCGAGAGTGACCCTCTGCCACAACTTGGCCAGCAACAACAAGGCAAGCAGTTTGATCATTTCCATCATTGTCCCATTACTTTAAAGCTTAATATATCGTTTTACTTCTATGTATGCATGCTACTTTGTGTTAAATGTCGCTAGCAAGCCTATAGTTACATAATCTGTAGGAATTGTTCATCCTCTACTACCATGAGCCTAGGTTATTTGCTGTGGTGGGAGCTCGTTGGATGAGCTCTTATCACTTAGTAGTTTCGATTTAAATTGCTTAGACATGCTTAGTTATCGGTAGAAATGGGCGATCATCGACTTAGTCGATGGTCTTGATCACTCAAAACTGATTATTACTCTTATATGTCCAGCACTTGCGCTTTGATTAATTTGTAAAATCAAAACTGAAAATAAAAGATTGATTTAGACTTGGGCATATTGGATGGATGGCGTGGTTTTGGATGTGGTGGTATGCAGGTCCCTAAGGACCGAGTACTTGGGTCACTAAGTCAGCGATTTCACGTACTAACCACACGAGGGGCATATGGAACCCCTCTTGACTAAGTACTTTGGGCGGTGTTAATTGGGGTCGCTCGGTTGGTGTGTTTTAAAGATAAAATGTGTGTGTGATGTGGGAGGGAGCATTAGCTTCGGGAAGGTTGTGTGATGTCTCCTTCTCCCGTGGGTTGTGTGACTCGAAATTAGCATTGTCCATTGGAACTGTCTCGTAGGACTTAGCCGTCTTAAGCATACCTATGGTAGTGTGCCTAAAGGAAAGGCGGTCTCGGCGTGTGGGTACAGTGGTACACCCTGCAGGGATAAAACTATTCGAATAGCCTCGTCCTAGGTTATGGACATGCTTGGTAAGGTCGTTCAAGACTAGACTACAACCTTTAATTAAAACTTGACATGGTTAGTATGAACGGGGAGTTCATGCTATTGTTGTGGTGACTTGGGTTAGTCACTTCCAGGATTGTTCTTGTTGTTGTTATTATGTTATTATCTCGTTGTTACTTCAACATTTAAAAATGCTTTGCCAAATTGCCTTCAATCTATTATGTTATTGCAAATAAATGTTGCTTTATGCTAAAATGAGTCCAAAGCCTCATCCACTTAAATAAAGCTTGCATGTAGCTATTTATAGTTCTGTTATCTCACACGTAAGTCTTGCGGAGTACTTTATGTACTCATCTGCCCGTGGTTGTGGCAATTTTTGTGGCTTTTGTTGCAGAGGAAGAAGGAGAGCTCCAAGAGCCTCTCTTTTGTGCTACGTGTTGCGCTTTCTTGACGACTAGCTTGGCGGTCGGTCGAGATGCCTAGGGGTTAAGGCACACTGATTGGCTTTGTGTTATAGCCATCTTTATGGCACTTTTGCTTCCGCTGTTATCTTTTTGTAATTATTGCTGTTTGGCCTAAGGGCCTCTCTTTTGTAATAGCTTTTCCTTCTTAATGTTAACTTCTGGTTTGTTGCTTATGTTCTATGTGTTGTATGGAATTGATACATTCTTTTGGTGTGAGGTATGTATACTGCATCCTGGGGAGTATACATCTCTCGAGACCGGGTTTATTTGGTTGATAATACTAGGGTCATTTGGATGACTAAGTATTATGAGCCTAATAAACGTCGGGGTCTCACACTATCGTCTTCGGTAAGCCTTGGACCCTCTACCCATGTCTAGGAGCTCCGCGTTATCCCATTGAGTGTCCCCACCAATTTAATTGGCCTGCGGTGCAGGAAATTGCCCCCATGGCCATTGTCTTCCTCGGCTCCGACCGAGCTCCGCTTTGAGCAGATTCGGCATCTCCGGTGAGTCACCTCCCAATCCAATTCATCCGTTAGGTTCCTGAGGTCATCATTTTTCCTCCTCTAAGCTCTCTACCCCTTCTCATTGCCAGTCCAAGCATGTCGCCGTGAAGCTCCATTGCCGCGCCGCCACCATCCATGTCCCGGCCGCCGCAGTGCCTCTCCACCTTAATGGAGCTCGGATTCATGTTCACGGTGGCAAGGCGACGCTGATGCACTCTTCCCCGAGCCTTCTCGACCTCTGGAGCAGCTGGACCGCGAGAGCCGCCCCTTCGTCTCCGCCTCCGGCCACCGCACACTCGTCTCCGGCGACCATCGGGCCTCACGCCACCCTGGGTGAGTTCACTGGAGCCTTGCAAATCTGCCCGTGTCATCACTGAGCCCGGAGCTCCACTGCCGCATTGGCGGCGAAGCTTCACCCGCCGTGCATGCGCGCGAGAGCGAGTGGCATGCTCTGACCGCACTGTAGCACTGCAATTAGGATTAAAAGTGATGATTAGTAATTAATAACGAATCTTTGTCGGCAAATCGGCAGTTAGCTGGACTAATGATTGACACTTAATGGCCCCAACTCTCTTACAAGTGGGCCTGTTCCCTCTTAAGTGGGTTGTGCACTTAGACCATGAACCAGGTTCATAGGACTGGGTCCGTGACAAGTAGGGCCCACTCATCAGTTAGAAATTAAATTTTGGAATTTAAATAGAAATGGTACTGTGCACTGGCCCCACCTGTAAGTGACCATGGCTAGATTCCTCTCGGTACAAAAAGTACTAAATGCTTATAGAAATTCCGAAATGATTAAATTATGCACTGAAAAAATTGAATAACTTCTAAAATGCATAACTAATTCTTTCTAACTCTAAAAACAGTGAAACCAATTTTTTTATTTTGAATTTTAAATGAACTATATATGAAAATAGGTTTCAACCTTTTCACTATCACATAAAATATAGCTATTGGAAATTGAACCAAAACCCATTTATTTATACACTAGAAAATGCTTTTAACTTTAAAAATTCATACCTATTTCATCTTAACTCCAAAATGGATGAAACTAGTTTTGGTAATTTTTATTTTAAGTGACATTTATTTTAAAATAGGTCTCAAACATGTCTCTATATCAGAGAATATAGTTTTGTAAAATGATCCATAACTCTATTATGTTTACAATAGAAAAAGGTGATAACTTTAAAATGTATAACCAATTCATAAAAACTCCAAATGAGGTAAACTCAACTATTTTGGTCTTATAATATTATCCTCTAATTATATATGTAATCCATGTATCCACCAATACTCTACAAATTTGTGGTAAATATTTAAATTCGGATGAATAGTAACAGATTGCATTTTCTAGGAAACTGAAATTCAAACTGCTATAACTCTCACACACTAAATCCAATTGGAATAATTCTATCAAATAAATTCATCTAAAATCATGATCTACCTACTGTATAAATTTCATGCATTTTTGAGCATTTTGAATTTTTGGCTTATTTGGTGTTATTTGCAATATCGTTCTTTCGATAGATATCTCGACGATACAAATGTATTCATGAGTGTAAACTGAGATTGAACAAGTGGTAAAGCAAAGGTGTGAGCACCATCCTCTTGATCATATTGCTCCTACTGATTTTAAAATGTTTTGTATGGTTTTAATCTCTCAATCGCATGCTATGTTGAAAAGTATGTTCGTGGGTAGAAGTAGTTAATTCCCTACTTGCTGCATTGGCCCTCCTTTGAGTGTTGATTACCCTTTTACCTTGAATGATTAAGGCTATACATTATACGGGTTGTTTCCTAATTTGTAGAATGATGCTTAGTCGTCCTAGTAGTTGTAGTCGATAACAGTTGATGGAGCTAGTCCATCAGCCAATGGATCGAATTGAATCTTAATGAAATTTGAGGATTATATGGATTTTGATTATGTTGAATTTGAGAAAAATGTCCAGATCTTCGTATCTGATTATTATGAACTTGTTGATGGGTTGTTGTTGTGTGTTGGACTTGGACGGGTGGTAGGGTGGTGAAGAGGTGGTCCCGGATTCGCGTAGCCCCATCTGGGTATTTGAGGACCGGTCTGTGGTGAGATGAACCAAGTCTTACGTACAACCACACGCCGGGATAATGGCGAAGGCTTGGCTTAATAATTTGTTGTGTGTTAGCTATCAAAATACAATCGGATTGGCAATTGTTGTTGTTTGGTTTTAATGGCTCTCTTGTCAATCTGGTGGGGGCATGTTACACTTTTCTTTTCTTGCCCTTAAGGGTCTTTTCGTTCTTGTCGTGAAATCTAGCAAGGGACTTACTTACGAAGCGGGTTCACCAGTAGTCTTGGTGCGCTTAGTCTACTTTGGGAATTCTGATCCTCGGGTGGTTTGATAGTTAGGACATGACATTGTAACAGTCTCGTTATGATATCTCAGTCACACTCCTTTGGAAGAGTGCATGGCGACAGTACGAGGTATGCATATCATGTGGGTAAAGTTGTACACCTCTGCAGAGTTAAATAAATCTATTCGAATAGTCGTGTCCTCGGTTATGGACATCACTTGTGGGAAAGTATGCACAGTTAGCTTATGGGAAATTAAGTTTGGGTTATGGTTAAAAATGTTATGTCTTTATCTTAGTTTGTCGAGATCTGAAATGTTGTCTCGAACGGGATGTTCGCTTGTTAATTTTGTTATGGAATGAATTGTGTCACGAATGGGATGTTCATGTGTTGATTATATTTGGAGATTATACTGTTGATGATCATTGCTTACTGTTATACAATGTTTTATAAATATTTAAAAAATGGCAATTTGAATCTATACTGTTTATCTAATTGCAAAACTTGCTTTATGCTGAAAATTGACTAGTGTAGTAGCCTTCCTTTGATACTTACATGCATCCTTATTTTTCTTGAAATGTCTCGCGAGTACAACTTTGTACTTAAAAATTGTCCATTTGTTCAGGTGAGAAGTCATTCAAATTGGGTAAAGTACTTCAAAAGCTACGACTTTAATCCCAGTTGGTTGCTTGTGGGATTGTGGCCATGCCAACTTGGTTATTCCCTCTTTATTTTAAGTTTGTCTTCCGCTGCAATTTATCATTTGATAATTACTTTTGGCCGATTGGCCCTCTTATGCAAACTTGTAGATTATGTTTCTATTCAATGATGTTGTATTTGCATTTCCTTTATTCTCGTATATTGTGTATGGATGTGAATACAATGTTGTGTTTGGATATGTGCATGTTAGTCACTGATCCTTTGGAGCTGACATGAGAAACCTATCCGGGCACTCGGAATCGTTTTTGTTTCATGTTAAGTATTGTGCTCTTTCAGCGTAATTTCTTATCTTGAAACGGATCCGATCTCGGGGTCCCCACAGCGTTGGTATTAGAGCCATACTGACTGTAGATTAAAGCCGTAGCAATGGACGTTATTAGGATTTTGTTTTGCAAAGAATATTTTCAAACTATCAAAAGTTTGGCAAAAATGCAAGTAATATAATTCCTTTCTTTCTTACCCATCCTAGCATCTATTTTCTTACCTCCTTATTCATGAATGGTATGTTCATGTATGTTGTTGTATCAAAGTGGACAGCCACTTTGTTATTTGGATGATTCATTTGTTATTCAATTTACTACTTATTCACATGCTTTACTTCTACTTCAAATCTGATTTTAAAATGGCACTTGAAAGACTAGTATGTGTAGGTTGTAAATTGTTGCGTCTCTTTTGCAAAACTAAGCCAATATGAGCCATCCTTTGTAACAACCTCTAGCATAACTAATTTTTATTTGTGTAAGACCTGCGAGTACCTTTGTACTCAACCCGGTTGCTACAATTTCAGGTGAGGAAGGATTTGAGCCTGTTAGGCTCGTTAGCGCCGATTTAGGTGACGCTGACGAGTAGTGCTACTTTTATCTCCCAGTCGGTTGCCGATGGGATATGGGCATACCACTGCTAGTCTTTCGGTTTATTTACTTGTTTCCGCTGCTGCTTAATACTCTTATTTGAATTTGGCCGGTCGGCCATTTGTAATAGTTGTAGACTTTAGCTATTATGTTGTATGTCTTTTGAACTATCAATGTATGTTGTTGTATGGATGTGATCAACGTTGTATGAGAGTATGAGCATATTGGTTGCTGATCTTGGGAGCCAATATGATTGCATACTCGCTATTCGTGGCTTCCCATTTAACTCACTAAGTGTAGTGCTTGACTTGTTAGAGAACCGACAATCATGTCGTGCTCGCAGAGGAGCAGCGCGCATGATCGTCGAGGCTCTAGTTTATAGTTAAGCCTCTTGCTTAGATGGAGTTAAGTTGGAATCCATTTACTTGAGGTCCAAAGTTATGTCCTTAAGACCTTGCTTAGTCTCGGTCTTACGGAGATAACGCGGGGTCCCCACAGCGTTGGTATCAGAGCCATACTGACTGTAGGATAGAGATAGCATGGCGTTAAGTTTAGCAAGTCCCTTGGTCAAACTATTTTCAAGTTATCAAAATTACTTCATAAAGTATAAGTTAGGAATATCTTTTATTCCTTATCCATCTTAGTATCATTCCTTACCTTATTCTGGGTTCGATTTGCAAAACTAACTTACCTTGCCCTTCTTGTCCTTTAGATGAATCCTCAGTACCTTGTCCGTGAGACTCAAGCTGAAGATGTGGAAGGATACCCGACGTTACCAAGAGATATGATGTGGAGGGAAAATTTCACGTACCAGCCGACGTACTCCATTTATCAACGGGACCGAGGGCTAGGAATGGAGGAGTACATGGCCGTGGCAGACAGTATTGCCAGGCGTGTTACAGGAAGCATCCCCTACCGATTTCAGGCACGTGGCACTTCTGAGGCTATGGCACTGTAGAAAGTGGCTGGAGTTGCAATGAGTCGCCTCCGTTATGATTTGACGGAGTTGTCTCAGCCGTCATACGACCATTTACCCATGCAAGCACATGTCAGGGAAGTGAGCTAGTTTGCCTGGATTCAGTTCGGGGAAGATCCCCAAGTCCGGCAATTGGCGAGACTAGTGCACATCATGGACCAGATGCAGCGCTGCACCATGCGTGAGTTGTGGGACACACGGCGTCGTCTCATTGAAGCTTAGGAGCACTTAAGGCTCATGCATGACATGAGGCTCATTCACTCGGATGTGCTGTATGGCGCTAACATGATATCACCATACCTTTCTGCGCCATCGGAGTATCACCTTCCCGTAGTGGAAGGCCATGTGAATGGCATAGGATCACCTTTGCGTCTCGCTAACCTAGGGGACCCCGACGATACCAGATCCCCTAGATGTCATCTACTTGACAAGTTTCCGGTGAACTTTGACCAGAACAATATTTAGGAGGTTGGGGTAGTAAGCTCGCTGTACTGGCATGTGTTCAGCGATGCATGTATATTTAAAATTCTTGTAATAGGCTAGTAATTGTTGGAACTTTGTGTTATTTTCAAGAACTTTCATTTCGGGCAGTTACTATTCGCCTATGAGCTAATATCAGTGTAATTGTACCGAAAAGACTATGAATTGCTTTTATGGATCTTGTACTGGCCTTAGTGCCTTGGTACCCCCATTTGGTGTTAAGTTTTTGTGTATTTTATATATACATCATTATGCATGCCTAATTAAATAATGAATTGTTATATCTTCTAACCATCCTTGTCACTACAGGATGACAAGTCCCAACACTCGTTCGAGAGCTCAGCATGACGAGGGATCTCCACCCCTAGAACCTCGTTCGGCTGCAATGGGTGAAGCTTCCCAGCAGCACCATCATCAAGGTGGCACACCCGAAGAAGCACTTCCACCACCTCCCACCATGGCAGAGTTGTTGGCTCAAATAGAGAGAAATCGCATGGACCAGACAAGGATTCTCAAAGCTATCGCTTGCAACACCTCTCCTGCTCCCACGGCAACAGGAGGAGGGGGTAATCATAGGCCGCATGGAGGTCTCGCTGACTTTCAGCGGACTAATCCTCCAACCTTCGTGGGTACCGAAGACCTGATGGAGGCTGAAGACTAGCTGAGAAACATTGAGAAGAAGCTAGCTATTGCTCAGTGCACAGGCATTGAGAAGGTCCTCTTTGCTAGCTATTAGCTGGAGGGCGCTGCCAGGGCATGGTGGGATAACTTTTCCGCCATGTAACTCGATGGAGACATTCCCTCTTGGAACGAGTTTTGCGCAGCTTTCAAGGAGGCCCACATTCCTGATGGGGTCATGTCCATCAAGCAGCAGCAGTTCCTTACCTTGAAGCAAGGAAAGAAGACTGTCACCGAGTACCTTCACAAGTTCAACTCTTTGGCTCGTTATGCCCCTAATGACGTCTCCACCGACGCCCGCTGCCAGAGCCGATTCATGAATGACTTGACTGAGGAGATGCAGCTGGCTCTAGCTATACATGATTTCCGGAACTTCCAGCAATTGGTGAACAAGGCCATAGTGGTGGAACACGAGAGTGTGGCAATAGAGGAGTCCAAGAAGAGGAAGAGAGCCGCTCAGATTTCAGCTGGCGGCAGCTTCCCTCGGTAGCGCGCCGTTCAGCCCCAAGCACCTCATTCTCAGGCTCCAGTGTCCCCGAGGCCTTCCTCGAAAACTCCACAGTCTTCTCATCCAGCGGCACAGCGGTACAATGTGGGTAAGAACTCCCAAAACAGTGGTGCATACAAGCCTAATGTCACTTGCTTTCATTGTGGCCGCTAGGGCCACTATACACACCAGTGCCTCACCAAGCAGCGAGGGATGCCCTAGACCTACATAGCACCTACACCACCAGCTGTGGCAAGACCTTCACCACCACCGAGGGCAGCATCAACCCCTCCTCAGGTCCTTGCACGTGGCCGAGTGAACCACGTCACCGCCGAGGAGGCAAGCGGCGCTCCGGATGTCGTTTTGGGTACCCTTCTTGTTAATTCTTGTCCAACATCAGTTTTATTTGATTCAGGAGCATCTCATTCATTCATTAAAAAGGAATATGCTGCAATTAATCAATTTGAAATACACACAATTCAGCCACCTTATCAAATTTAGTCACTAGGATCGGTTTACCAGTGGTATGTGAATATCCAGATGTATTTCCAGAAGAACTCCCAGGCATGCCCCCTGATCGCGAAGTTGAATTCGTCATCGAGCTTGCGCCAGGTACTGCACCAATTTCAACACGGCCGTATCGGATGCCTCCTAATGAGTTGGTAGAATTGAAAGCACAACTCAAGGAACTTCAGGATAAGGGATTCATTAGGCCGAGCTCCTCACCTTGGAGATGCCCGGCTATCTTTGTCAAGAAGAAAGATAAGAGTTTGCGGATGTGTATTGACTACCGTCCGTTGAACGAAGTCACTATCAAGAACAAGTATCCACTTCCGCGGATTGATAATTTGTTCGATCAATTGAATGGAGCTCAGTTTTTCTCCAAGATTGACTTGAGATTGGGCTACCATCAAATTAAAGTCAGAACTGAAGACATACCGAAGACAGCTTTCTCCACTCGTTACGGTCTGTACGAGTACACCATTATGTCCTTCGAATTGACAAATGCACTAGCATACTTCATGAACCTCATGAATTTGGTTTTCATGGAGTATTTGGATAAGTTTGTCGCTGTATTCATCGACAACATCCTTATTTACTCCAAGTCTGATGAAGAACACAAGCAGCATTTACGACTTGTGTTCAGAAAGCTTCATCAACATCAACTCCATGCCAAATTCAGCAAATGTGAATTTTGGCTACGGGAAGTTAGTTTCTTGGGTCATATCCAATCTAAGGGCGGTGTCGCTGTTGATCCAAGCAAAGTGCAAGATGTGCTTGACTGGAAACAACCCAAGAACATCAGCGACATTCGTAGTTTTCTTGGACTTGCGGGATATTACTGCAGATTCATCAAGGACATCTCAAAAATTGCAAGGCCAATGACCCAGCTTTTGAAGAAAGAAAAGAAATTTGAATGGTCAGCGGAATGTGAGCGTAGCTTTCAGATCTTAAAAGAATGTCTGACCAAAGCTCCGGTGCTCATCTTGCCAAATATTCACAAGAGCTTCGACATTTATTGTGATGCATCTCGCCACGGGCTCGGTTGTGTGCTCATGCAAGAAGGCCGAGTGGTGGCATACGCATCAAGGCAATTGCAGCCTCATGAAGATAATTACCCCACACATGACTTGGAGCTTGTAGCTGTAGTCCATGCTTTGAAGATTTGGTGACATTACCTCATCGGTAATCGTTGCGAGATCTACACCGACCACAAGAGTCTCAAATATATTTTCACCCAAGCTGATCTGAACTTGAGGCAAAGAAGATGGCTTGAGTTGATCAAAGATTATGATATGTGACTTCATTATCATCTAGGGAAAGCTAACGTGGTTGCCGATGCATTGAGCAGAAAATCTCACTGCAATTGTTTATCGGTAACTCCTTTTTCGGCAGGCTTGTGTGCTGCGTTGCAACGACTGCACTTGGAGATAATTGAAGAAGGCTCTCTTGCTGCCCTTAGTGTGAATTTTACACTTGAGGACCAGATTAGAGAAGCCCAAAAGACTGACTTGGAGGTAGCAAAAATCTGTGAAGCAATGAGGAAAGGCAAGGCCAAATGCTTCAAAGGAGATGAGCAAGGCACACTATGTTTCGGAAACCGGTTGGTGGTGCCATTTGATTGCACCTTGAGAGAACAAATTCTCAAAGAGGCTCATGACTCTAAGTTCTCTATTCACCCAAGAAGTACCAAGATGTACCAAGATTTGAAGAAGCGGCTTTGGTGGAGCCAAATGAAGTGACAGATCGCTCAATATGTTGCCAAGTGTGATGTATGCCAAAGAGTCAAGGCTGAGCATTTGAAGCCAGCAGGGACTCTACATCCCCTACCCATTCCCAAGTGGAAATGGGAAGAATTGGCACGGATTTTATCACTAGCCTTCCGAGGACTCAAGCTGGATCCGATTCCATATGGGTGATTGTCGATCGTTTGACAAAGGTTGCCCATTTCATTCCTGTCAAGACCTCTTACACCGGAGTCAAGTTAGCAGAGTTGTACATCTCTAGAATTGTTTGTCTCCATGGTGTACCAAAAGTGATTGTTTCAGATAGAGGCCCTCAATTCACATCCCACTTCTAGGAATGCTTACATAAAGCAATGGGGACCAATCTATCTTTCAGCTCCGCTTACCACCCGCAAACGGATGGACAAACTGAAAGGGTGAACCAAATTTTGGAAGACCTTCTTCGAGCATGTGTGCTATCCTATAGCAAGAATTGGGAGAAGTGTTTACATTTTGCAGAGTTCTCCTACAACAATAGCTTCCAATCAAGCATACAAATGTCACCTTTCGAGGCATTGTATGGGAGAGCTTGTAGGACACCCTTGAACTGGTCTGAAGCTGGGGAGAGACCATTTTATGGTCCAGCCTTTGTGGAGGATGCGAAAGAACAAGTTCGTGTCATCCGTAAGTGACTTCGGACAGCTCAATCTCGTCGAAAGTCTTATGCCGACCGTCGTCATCGTGAGTTAAGTTTTGACGTGGACGATCATGTTTATCGTAAAGTCTCTCCAATGAAAGGAATGCATCGTTTCCAAGTCAAAGGCAAATTGGTGCCTCGCTACATCAGATCATTTCGAATTCTAGCAAAATTGGGATCGGTGGCCTATCGAGTGGAATTGCCACCATCACTTTCAGATGTTCATAATGTGTTCCACGTTTCACAATTGAAGAAGTGTCTTCGTGTTCCGACCGAAGCCACCGAGTTGGAAGAACTCGACTTGCAACCCGATCTTTCTTATTGGAAGCGCCCTATTCGCATTCTTGAAGAAACGAAACGCAAGACAAGGAATCACAATATCAAGTTCATCAAAGTTCAATGGAGTAATCATACTGAAGATGAGGCTACTTGGGAACGCGAAGATCATTTGCGACAAGAATATTCTAACCTTTTCCTTGAAGTGCCTTCGAATCAAGAAAAACAAGGTTAAACAAAGCAATGGTAAGGAAAATGTAATAATCATTGTAACCTTGTAAGGTATCTTAGCACTATCTTTAAAGGAAGTCAAAACAACAGATGTGTAATATCTTTTAGAACCTTTCTATCTAACTTCCACCCTACCCGATCTCGGGGATGAGATCTTTTGTAAGGGGGGAGGTTTGTCACATCCCCAGATTAATAAAGAGAATTACTATGCATCTCATTAGCATGCATCATTGCTTCTAAGCATTTGCATTATATATTGCACTTGGAAAATCTGAAATAAAGATAAAACCTACACTTCAAAGTTTGACTCCAAAAGAAAACAAGAACAAAACCTTATTCACATTTGCTGGAAATAATTTATTCAAATAATAGAACTAGTATAATGAATTAACAAAAAATTTTCCAAATTTTTGGGGCTGGTTTAAACCCTAATAAAATTCAAATACAATTTAATGACCTACATTAAGTTTGAATTTAAATTATACACACTATGTCTTGAACAGTAAGGTTTAATAATTTTTATGAACACTAGACCTTCTCAGGAACCCCTGTGATTTATTTCATATTTTTAGGAAATTTATTTCTAATTTTAGCACTCAGGTCAAAGTGGAAGATCAGTTTTAAATCTCAGTCATACCCTAAACTCAAGTCAAGCACTGTTTCTTGGGCTCGAGTCTGTTGGAAATATGCCCTAGAGGCAATCATAGAGATGATTATATTGGATAATGTGTTATCTTGTTCCTAGAATAATATTAGTAATATTTATTATCAAGTATGTGACTTGGTTGTGAAACTCTATATTTCTACGATAATTATTCTTATACGATCCCTGGTCGGAAACATATGAGGACACATATGAATAGACTAGCATATGTATTGGTTGATGACTATGTTTCACGAGTCATAAATATGGAGATATCAAACCAATAATATGGACACATGTTAGAGAACACGGTGTTGGATAAGGCCCACCTTGAGACACTATTGAGATTGTTATGATTCTATGTGTCGTTAGTTGGTCTCAAGCAATGATGATGTATAATCCTTACACTTGAGATTAGCATGGTTTCCTACATGTGTAATAGCACTCTTAGGGGTTGCCAAACGCTACACCGTAACTGGGTAGTTATAAAGGTAGCTTTCGGGTATGCTGTGAAACATGGAGAGGAATGTGACTAGTTGGATATGGGATTTGCCCCTTCTAACATAACAGGAGAGATGTCTCTGGGCCCCTCGTTGTGATCGGATAAAGAAAGTGCATGGCCATGCCACTAGTAGTTGAAGTGTTCGACCACGTGAAGTTATCCGACACTCGATCGAGAAAGTATTGAATAGTCCATGGATGACACAACATCTCACCTGGAGTTCAACCACACATCGTGAGGCAAAGGGAGTATACACGAGTAGGTCGCTCGATTCGAGCGATTCTGGTAGTCGTATGGAAATCTGAGCTGGTCGTCGATCGTCGAAGGTAATCCTGAGTGGTCGTAACACAGTCGTGAAGAGTTACAAACTGGTCGTGACCAAATCTGAAACCGTCAGATAGAGATAGGACACAGGTCGTAAGTGATGAGGACCTGGTCGTAGATCATATTGCATTAAGGTTCATCCGATATAATTTGTGTGTATTCAGGAATCGTTATGTTCTGCTAGGAGCTGCTACGACCTGTGATCGGAAAGGATTTCTGAGTCACAACCGATCTACGCATGAACCTACAGGGTCACACACTTAATGGGTTGGAACAAACCAGTATGAATACGATTCGTCAAACGTGTTCGGATAGGATCCGTCACGAGCACTATATAAGGAGATACATGAGGCTATGGGGAGGTACGGGACAAGTGAATCACCACCGAAACCCTAGCCACCATCTTCGTGAGAGCTGTGCTGTGCGACTTGGTGCTAGCACACCGGCGTATGGTTGTTCCTTCCCTGGACGTGTGGATACCGTAGAGGCGCTACTACGATTGTTGCGCTTGACGACGATCCGCGATCTTCACGAGGAACTGCAGAGGTTGCTGAAGGAGACGATCGACTCGTGAGGATGCTGGACGATCGACTACGACCACTGCATCGACTTGCTGGACGTTGGACGATCGACTACGACCACTACATCGATGCGCTACACATTGGACCAGGCTGCTCCAACCCTTCTTCCGCTGCTCTGCGCGTCTGGTGGTAACGATCTATGATCATCTACTTGCTTGGCTTCCTGGTTTGTGTGGTAGAAAATTTTGTTTGTAGCTATCATAGCCTACCTCGTGACCCAACAGAGTCCAACCCTAGTCAATCAGCGAACTGGCTTGACCCAACCCCCTAACTGCACTACACTCGTTCCGTCCGATTGGAAATCAACGGCCAACATTTCGTAACCGTTCGGATCAGTCCAAACTCCCCTTTTAATCTGAGCCATCCAAGTCACGATCTAATGGACCACACTGACCTGGTTGAGCCCAACCGCCTCATTGCACCAACCGCACCACCCTCTAGCTCGCTCCGCGTTGAGATGCTAACGGCACGGGCCTGCCTGTAAGGGCTGTCTTCCTCCTCGCGCTGGCGATCACGCAGAAGTGCCGCGCCACGTCACGGCCAAGCTCTGTATCATGCTCGGGACGCCATCAATCCACCGCACGAACCAGCCAATCCAAGGCATCGCCACTCAACGCCATTTCCGTTCCGTCTTTCGGCCGCCCTTAACTAGCCCCCAAACCCTAGCAATCTCCTCACTTCTCCTCTGTTGACTGAGGGGAGGGAAGCTTTCTCAGGCTCATCCCTTCGGTAAGATCCATGCCTCAAGGATTCTTTGGCTCCTACATTCGTTACCGTCTCCCTTTTTACTAACCTTAGCTCATGTCCTTACTTGTAGCCCCTGGACCACCGAGGCGCCATTGTGAGTTCTGGAGCGTGCACCGAGCGACCCCTTTTTGCCATTTTCGTCTCCGGTGAGCTCCTCTCAATTTATTTCGCGTCACAATGTGTCTTAGGGTCTAGCTAAGTTTTCCGCTCAACTAATTGCTTGATTGCTTCATAGGAGTGTTTGTATTTCGGGTTAGCCCCATTTTCGGCCGAAAACACTGTTCACCGTCCCATTGCCATCTTGGTAAGCTATTCCTCGATTATCTTCATCCACACCATCTACACCACCCACTGAAGTCATCTCTACCTCCATTTTTCGGTGTTGTTGCCCAGGGAGCTTTCTCCTCGTGGAGCTTGCAGCCGCCGTCACCATTACCGTGGCCAAACCACCCTCAAGTTCCTCCGTCCTCTCCTTAACCTCGGTAAGCTTCAGTGTACCTCGCCTTAGCTTATGCGCGTGCTTGTTTGCACACCGTGGAGCTTAACTTGCACATGCACGTACACCGTGGGGGCGCCGCCGCCCATATCTGGCTCGCCACCGTTCTAGGCCGGTGTAGCCACCGCCACCACTACCAGGAGGTGCGCACAGCTGTTGTGGTTCCAACCATACCCTTGGCTCGCGCCGCTATGGCTGGGAACGCCGGCGAGGCTCCGGCGAAGCCAGCACACTGCACACGTTTTGTCGGATGCTCCGACCGGACTGTAGCATCATCATTAGGGCTTAATTACATTGATTAATTATTAATGACTCAATCACTTTCGGAAATCTGGTTTAAACTGAGTAATGGTCTGCCTAGTGCCTATGGCATGCGGGCCCATGGCTGGTTTAGGGTTAGTGTAGAGTTGTGCGATGCGTTCTCCTTTAAGGAAAACGTATTCCCTTATAGCTTTAATAGAAGGTGCGCATTGGTAATTGGAAAGCGTATTTTCTAGAATACGTCTTCATTGTCGGCTGGCCTGGGTCAATATTGACTAAGTCAACCCTTGACCTGGGTCCCGCTGGTCAGTGACCGTGGCTAGAATAGCTCCCGGTAAGAAAAATAATAAACGGCTTAGAAAATCCGAAAATGAATTATTTGCACACTATAAAATATGTATAACTTCAAAAATTCATAACTAATTCATCTTAACTCCAAAGTGCATGAAACCACTTCTGATAATTTTCATTTTTAACAAAATTTTTAGGAAAATTGGTTTCAAACATGTCTTTATATCAGAGAGTTTTATTGTGGAGATTGATCCATTAACACTATTATTTTTACAAAAGGAAATGCTGATAACATTAGAAATTCATAATTAAATCATGAAAACTCCAAATGAGGCAAACTCAACTGTTTTAGTCTTGTATTAATATTCTATATTTATCTATATAATCCTTTCTCCCACTACTGTTTACAAATTTTACCCAAATAATTAAATTAAGTGAATAGTAACTGAAGTGAATTAATCTGGAATTTCCTGAAAACTGATTTTCAAACCATAATAACTCTCACATACTAAGTCCAAATGGAATAATTATTTCACCTAAATTCATCTAAAATCATGACTTAGCTACTTTTGAATTTTTGGGTATTTCTCGATGTTTATTCGGTATTGT
Organism: Phyllostachys edulis; assembly: GCA_036346405.1. Lineage (NCBI taxonomy): Eukaryota > Viridiplantae > Streptophyta > Magnoliopsida > Poales > Poaceae > Phyllostachys > Phyllostachys edulis. Next base: position 42,688,048 of record CM070548.1, on the reverse strand, counting down.
ATTTATATAGATTCCGAGCCTATCGATATTGACCTATACGCTACTGAGGGAGAGCAACTAAGCTACCAGCAAGGCAAGCATCATTTGAACTTTCTTTTGCATCATATTTTATCCCAGTTTTATTCAGTTAGTGCAAGGATAATTGCTTGCATGCTATTTTGATAATGTCGCTATTTTTGTAATGTGTAGACTAGTTATCTCCTATTCATTGAGGTTATCCTTGAATTATTCTAGCACCACATGCTTATGTTAGAATGATTGAAATATATTGTTCGGGTTTGCTTAGCCATGCAAGTCTAGAAACGGTAGTTGATTGTCGGGAATAACCCGACAATTATGGGATAAACACAACTATCATTATGTACTTTTGTTTCAGATCTTTGTATCTGTTTTATGAGTTAAATTTTGTCATTTTAAATGAGCTTTTGGTCTGGACAAGTGATGGTTAGTGATGGTGCCCTTGTGCATGAGACTTGGGTAAGTGTTGGACTTGTCTGGACAATTAAGGACCGAACTTTGGTAACATCTTTGATTCAAGTAAAACTCGTGCTTCCACGCGCGGTGTATGGGCACTACTTGGTTAAGTAAGGGGGTTGGTGTTGTTAAGTTGATGACCGGTGGTGTGAGGACGTATATGTGTTCTATCACATATATGTTTCGTAGGGTGCCGATTGCAATTCTATAATGTGCGAATGAGCACTAATTAAACCTTGTTAATTGGGTCGGTATTCTCGGCACAACTTGCGTGCCCGTTGGGTTAGTAGGCTGTATAACCTACACTTAAGTGGAGTTACATCGCGCATGGGTGATTCAACTTAATAATGCCAACTTGCTGAAAAATACTAAGTCTTGGTTTACCCGGCCGGCATACCATAGGAAGTATGCTATATTCGGAGGCATCTGGAGGCTTACGGGCTAATCAAGTCGTGTGGATAAAGTAGTACAACCCTGCAGGGTATAAATCTATTCGAATAGCCGTGTCCACAGTTATGGATGACCACTTGAGTTACAGGGTTGCTATTGTTAGACTTGGAATTAAAATTTGTGGTTATAACTTGGTATTTGTCATGAATGGGATGTTCATGTATATTGTTGTATCAAAGTGGACAGCCACTTTGTTATTTGTATGATTCACTTGTTATTCAATTTACTACTTATTCACATGCTTTACTTCTACTTCAAATCTGATTTTAAAATGGCACTTGAAAGACTAGTATGTGTAGGTTGTAAATTGTTGCGTCTCTTTTGCAAAACTAAGCCAATATGAGCCATCCTTTGGAACAACCTCTAGCATAACTAATTTTTATTTGTGTAAGACTTGCGAGTACCTTTGTACTCAACCCGGTTGCTACAATTTCAGGTGAGGAAGGATTTGAGCCTGTTGAGCTCGTTAGCACCGATTTAGGCGACGCTCACGAGTAGTGCTACTTTTATCTCCCAGTCGGTTGCCGATGGGATATGGGCATACTACTGCTGGTCTTTTGGTTTATTTACTCGTTTCCGCTGCTCCTTAATACTCTTATTTGAATTTGGCCGGTCGGCCGTTTGTAATAGTTGTAGACTTTAACTATTATGTTGTATGTCTTTTGAACTATCAATGTATGTTGTTGTATGGATGTGATCAACGTTGTATGAGAGTATGAGCATATTGGTCGCTGATCTTGGGAGCCAATATGATTGCAAACTCGCTGTTCGTGGCTTCCCATTTAACTCACTAAGTGTAGTGCTTGACTTGTTAGAGAACCGACAATCATGTCGTGCTCGTAGAGGAGCAGCGTGCATGATCGTCGGGGCTCTAGTTTATAGTTAAGCCTCTTGCTTAGATGGAGTTAAGTTGGAATCCATTTACTTGAGGTCCAGAGTTATGTCCTTAAGACCATGCTTAGTCTCGGTCTTACAGAGATAACCCGGGGTCCCCACAGTATTGGTGGGTCAGCATGAAGCGAGAAATAGCTGAGTTTGTGGCACATTGTGACGTATGTCAAAGGGTCAAAGCTGATGAGTACGGCGGCCCGATCTTCCGATAGGTTCGATTGATTTCGTCCTGAGGACGTTGACGCTTTGAGGCTTTTGACCTGCAGATCGTCACCTCGTAATTCGCTACACCCGCATGACTGTCGTTATCGATCACGCTCGCACGCGATCGACCTTACCACGAGGGTTATTGTTCCTACAAGCAATCGAAGCAACTCACAAGAACAAGGAAAATGCAATCTGAATTGTATTGCGAATATGGATGAAGTTCACAAAGTGGGGTTCCTCAAACCGAACAATCGGCGAAACTGCACAGTGGCAGAATAATCTAAGAAAAACCCAACCCTAAACTATGACGGCGAGGAAAGGCCAAATCCGGCGACTATAGAGCGAGGGAGGCGGAGTGGGTGAGGGGGAGGGAATGAGTGAGATGAGGGGCTCCTCGTGCTCCCTTTTATAGGGGCGGAGGGGCACCGGGCGAGGAGATCGGGCGCACGGGTCTTCCGGCGGTGACAGCTGATTCTGAAAATTTCAGACGCGTGAAGGGGAAAATCGAGGAACGCGCGCAATGATGCGGAATTTGAATCAGCGACGCAAAAGGGAGAAGGGGCAAAATTGGTGGAGGAGATGGAGCTCCAAATGGCGCTAATGGCAGCATGAGAATGCGTTCATGCGGGGAAGAAAAGGGAGGAGGAAGAAGGTCGTGGGCGGTTGAATTTCGATCTGACGGCGCGGATGGTTCCATGCGGCGTGTGTGCATGATGGCCGTCTGATGTAAATCGGACGGTCAAGAGAGGGGAGGCGGTTTTAGGAGCGGGCGTTGCAGGTCGAGTGGAGCAGGCCAAAGTGGGCCGGCATGCGCGGAGGGAGGGAATATGCCAAGGAGGTTTTGGATTTAAATTGTTTTTAAGATTTTAAATAATTCGATTAATTCATTTTGGCTTTAGAAAATAGCAAAATAAATCCAAAAATTCTAAAAAATTCACAGAAATTCCTAGAGATATTTTGGACTTAATAAAAATATTTCCAACTTAAAGTTGGCTTTTAGTTTTGCAAATAAATTATTTTGGCTTTAAAATATTTAGGGAAAAGCTTTTAAAATTACAGAAAATTCTAGAAATTAATTTTTTTTTATTTTTCAACTTTAACTCAAATAAAACTTCAATAAATTTTACCTTTTACTTTTAAAACTTTATAAATTCAATTAAAGCAATAAAACTCCTTCAAATTTTAGAAAATCCAACAAAATAATAACTTTATTAATTTTTAAATTGGTAACGACACTTTGGGATGTTGCATTAATTTCCAAGGCCATTTTTATTCTATAACTAAAATCCATTTTAAACGATAGTTTTATAGTGTGGATAACTTCCATGAATGAATGGTGAAGGATACCCTTCTATCACATGGCTAACCGCCTAATTTTACCGCAAGGATTAACCAACCTCTAAATCATCTGTTGAAATCATTTTACAACCAAAAACAAAGTCTAACTTAGAGTGGCTTTGCTCAGTGTGTCCATGACCATGGACACGGCTATTTGAATAGTTTTACACTCTGCAGAGGTGGTACAACTTTACCCACAAGAGATAATTTGCTTTTAATGTCGACCAATACACACTTCCAAAGGTGTGTGACTAAGTAATTATCACAAGGCCGTTGCAACATTCTACCTTCAAGTATTTATGCCTACTAAGGTTTCGCTTCCATTGGACTAACCATCCTCCGGGAGTCCCCTCTTGCGCCAGGTGGGACTACTACCTGACCGACACCCACACAACAACATGGCACAAATAATAGTAAGGTATCACCAATTATTAAGCCTAGTCCTGCCCACACAAGACATGTGGTAGTACGGTGGAGCTTAGCAAGATGCGGCTCAAAGACCGGTCCTTAACTAACTTGGACGACTTTCAAAATAGTCCCTGGGCCTCAATCCTAACCAGATTGAGCCCGTGCATAAACCTGCACCCACCAATCATCCATTTCGCCCAAGTCCAAACCTATTTTTGATTTTATTTTGAATAAAACCAACTTTATAAACTTTCTATGGTAAAACGATACATAGACTCAATTTAAACAAGTTTGAATATTTTGGCTAAAATCTTCCAAAATTCACAATTATGATCTAAGCATTGGTTAAGCATGTAAGTATTTTCAATATTATTTTATCTAATGGTGACAAGGAAATGATAATCAATATTCAAATTGGCTATACAAAGGAATTGGAATATCTAAGGATTTAAACAGGAATTAAAATAACTGATTAAAATTATGCATGCAATAATAATTTTAAAAAGAATTAAATAACTTTAAAATACTAGGATCAACATGATCAATGGTATAACTTACCTTGATCGATGTCTTGGTACTTTAAGTCTTCTGAAGGATCAAACTCTCCGGAGTCGTCGAAGTCTACACGCGAAAATATGATAAATTCAAATAAATTCAGAAATACAAATCAAACTAACTCCAAATCAAATAATTTTAGTTTAGTTAGCTAGATATTGAATTTAAACAAATTTAGCAATTTGAACAACCTAAATCGGAGTTTGTATGAAGAAATACGAGCTCCTGGAAGTTTTAAACCCTAATTTGGATTTAAAAGAATTTACCGATTTATTTTCCTACGGGAAAATCCGATTTATGATGTCAGCCCTCAGAAATTGAATTTTTAGCCAATTTGTTTTTAAACCAAAAATCATGAGTCACTGACAAGTGGGCCTGTGGTCGATGGACCACGCCCACAGATGGTCAAAGGTCTACGGTGGACTTGGTCACTCGGAGGTCCTCACGACCACCTAGAGGTCTCCAGGACCACCCGGAGGTCTCTAGGAGGTCCTCCACGCTAGCTCGACAGCGACAGAGCTCCGGCGACAACCTCGCCGGTGCTACATGCCACGGCGAGTTAAAAGGAAATGCGCATTGCGAAGAGGATGCGATGGGGAAAATGTTGCACTACCTAACGGCGACGGAGTGTGAAGAGGTGGCCGGTGGCGAGGTCTTTAGCAGCAGCAGTGCAGGGGTGATCGATGAAGGAGATGCTCCAATGATCCTCAAGATGAATGGTTGGGCGCACTGTGTTCGCGGCGATGTCGCGAAGCCAGAGGTGTGAACGAAGGAGGCGGAGCAGGCTCGTCGACGACGAAATCGAAGGTTGAAGAAGCTTCAGCCACCGATGATAAACTTCAAAATTCAGGCGCTACGGGGTGAGAGGGGCTAGGTGGATGGCGTCGCTGAGGTGAGGAGGTCAAGGTGGAGCCAGGGTGCTATTTATAAGGGTGCGGGCGAGGTTGAATCACCGTGGAGAGCACGAAGGTCGTGCGGGTGTTACCGATAGAATTAAGGCAATCAAGGGCAGAGATGGAGGGGATAATGGTTGTAACGACCGAGGATTGAAGGGTGATTTTAATGCGCGCGTTGATTTGGGAATTTAGTGAGGATTGCACCAGGTTTTAGAAGGTTCGAATTAGCGTCAATGGCGGACGCGGCGAACGAAAAAGGAAGGAGGCGTGGGGAAGAAAGGAAGGTAGGGGACATACTGTAGCAGCGGTCCCACTTGTCGGTGACGGCGGCAAAAGGAATGAAACGGGTGAAACATTGGCCATTCGATTTAAATCTAACGGTCACAATGGATCGGGCGTAACACACAGGAGGAGCGGGCTGGTTTGGGCCACGCGCACATGGAAATAGAACTAGGCCAGGAAGGTTTTGGCCCATTCATTGTTTAGGAAATTCTAATTGATTTAACAATTTATTTAATCCTGATAATTCAAGAGGGTTATAGAGAATAGCAAATAAAAAAAACTTTGAGAAAATTCACAGAAATTCTCAAGGACATTTTGGACTTAAATAAAATACTTCCAACTATTATTTGGTAATAGATTTTGCAATTCAATTTGTTTTAGCTTTAAATTAATTAAGGAAAAGCTTTTAAAATTGTAGAAAATCCACAAAAATAATTAAGTTTTAAATTTTCTCTGAAATTTGAAAATTGGGCTGTTACATGGGATGCCTAGTCGCTTGCCTGTGGGCAGAGTGAATGGATCCACTGCGACTTGTTTTGCTTCCGCACTTGTCTTTTGTTTCTTTACTCTGACTCTTGAAAGATTTTTGCTGCATGGCTCTTTTGTAAAACAATTGGCCGCACAGCCTGTTTGTATAAATATATATGTTAAGTTGTGGGTTTGTATTACTTAATTGTTCATATGAGCACTATCCCTACGAGCACTAGTCACCCCGAACACGGTCCGCACTGAGTGAAGCCATACTACCAACTACCGGATGTGATCTCCAGGACCGCTCCTTAGGTCCTCCTCGGACTATCTACAGGACCACTCAGGACCTCATAGGAACCTCCCCAGGACCTCTTCGGAACCTCTACAGGACCACTTAGGACCTCCTAGGAACCTCCCCAGGACCACTTCCCAGGACCTCTACAGAACCTCTATAGTCTGTCTCAGGACCTCCTCGGAACCTCTACAGGACCACCCAGGACCTCCTCGAAATCTCTCTAGGACCAGTCCTCAGGATCTCCTCGGGACTTCCCTTCAGGACCTCCTCAGGACCACTCTAGGATCTCCACGAAGTCCACTACAGGACTTCCTCAGGACCTCTTCAAGAGCTCCTCAGGATCTCTTTAGGACAACTCCAAGACCTTCTCAGATTTCCTTTTCCGACCAAGTATGGTCGTAACTATGGACCCAACCGTAGGTCTGCTTTGAGCTTACCAAGATTTGGGAATGGTCCAAGATTGTATCTGTGTGTGCTATCTACTGATCCAGGGAGTAGCACAGTTTGACATAGTGAATTCCAAATCCCAAAAATTTGGGGTCCGACAGACCTGGTATTAGAGCCGATGACTGTAGGGTAACAACCTTAGCTAGCTGGTCGATAGAAACCTAGGACTACACACCAGGGAACGGCTTAGCAGCCCTTCGAAGTATATATATATATGTATGTATTTTATTATGGCTGTTTCTTTTCTCTCGGTTTTGCGAACTCGTCCTTGGTCTAAAATGCACTTCTCTGCTTCTTACTAGTTGGCTTTGAACGTGCTGTTTGTGTTATAAGTGTTGGTTAGACTTGTCATGCTTCTCTTCTGTTATCACCTGGTGTTGTCGCGTACTACTCTCTAAAGAGTTCTTGCTAACAAATGCCTCCAAGGAGAGCCACCGCGGGTCGTGGGTGTGGCCATGGCCACAGCCCAGCACCAGCATCAGCACCGCCACCACCACCTGAGCACCCCATAATGGCCCAAGTGATGGTGCAATAGACCCAGCTGCTACAAGCATTAGCTGCTGGTCAGCAAGCTGGAGCTGCCAGCCATGGGTCTAGGCTCGGGGACTTTATGCGCACCAAGCCTCCCGTCTTCTCTAGTGCAAATGAGCCATTGGAAACTGAAGATTGGCTTTGCACTATGGAGAAGAAGCTAACTCTAGCTCGATGTTGAGAGGAAGACAAGGTGGTGTATGCAACAAACCAACTCACTGGACCAGCCGCCGACTGGTGGGATAACTACCTAGCAGCCAGGGTGGTTGAAGAACCTGAAGCAGAAGCTGCCGAAGAAGGAGTATAGTCTGCAGTAGAAGTAGGATGGGCCAAGTTCCAAGAAGCTTTCCGTAACAACTTCATTCCCGCAAGTGTCGTGCGCATGAAGAGGAATGAATTCAGGACCTTGAAGCAAGGCAACTCCTCAGTCACTGAGTACCTTACTCGGTTCAATCAGCTGGCTCGCTATGCACAGAGTGACATAGCAGATGAGGAAGAGAAGATCAATCGCTACATGGAGGGGCTACATAATGGACTGCGAGTGCAACTAATCGTTCATGACTTTCAAGACTTCCAACAACTAATCAACAAGGCATTGCTTCTGGAAAATAAACGCAAGACGTTCGAAGCCACTCACAAGCGGAAGATGGGTACTCCACGGGGGTCGTCATTTAGTGCACAACCATCCTATGGTGCACCATCTGGCAGTGGCTCCCGACCGACCACTCTACCCCGTCCTCGGCTCCAGCAAATTGGCCTGGTGGTGCCTCATACACCACCCTAGTCCGACCAAGTCACCTCGAGACCGGTACATCACATGCACACCGGTTGTGCTTCAATCAGAATGAACCCGCACTACGCAGAATCGCCCACGCAAGACCCTCACACCTGTCAAGTTCAACATAGAGAGTACCTCGGCACGAGTGCAGCACACTCCCGGGACAGCAGCAAGGGGAAGGCCCGTGACTTCATCAACACTCAGATCAGCACCAACCCAAGGGCGAGGTCGGGTGAACCACGTCACGGCTGAGGAAGCACATGTGGCATCAGAAGTGCAGATGGGTACATTTTCAGTTAATTCATCGCCAACATGTGTTCATTTTGATTCTGGAGCATCATATTCCTTCATCTCTCACAAGTTTGTGGATCGTTGGCAGTTGCCAACCTTTGTTCTCGAGAAGCCTTTAGAGCTTAGCTCACTTGGGGGACTATTATGGGCCAAATTAGTAAGCCTTGGGGTGGAAATTCTGTTAGAAGGAATTGTATTTCCAGTAGACTTTATGGTGCTAGAGGCCCAGACCCTGGACATTATCCTTGGGATGGATTGGCTGGCCAGGTATCAAGGGGTAATAGACTGCACAAAAAGGATAGTAAGACTTCCCAAGGGACCCGACCTAGTGGTCGTAGTCAAGATGGACAGACCCTTCCAATGGAAAAGGGCAGTCTTCTACGCCATAGGTGTTCCTCTAGAGGGAATGCTAGTGGTGCAAGAGTACCTTGACATCTTTTCGGAAGAATTGCCAGGAGGACCACCAGATCAGGATATAGAATTCATCATAGTGCTGATGCCTAGGACGACACCCATGTCTAAGAGACCTTACAGGATGCCGATGAATGAGCTTGAGGAGCTGAAAAGGCAAATTCAAGAGTTACAGGAGAAAGGGTTTATTAGACCAAGCTCTTCTCCATGGGGATCACCGGTACTATTTGTGAAGAAGAAGGATGGCACCATGTGGATGTGTGTAAACTACCGGTCCCTGAATGAAGTTGCTATAAAAAATAAGTAACCGTTGCCTAGGATTGATGACCTGTTCAATTAGCTCAAGGGGGCAACAAAGTTTTCCAAGATAGATCTGCGTTCAGGGTATCACCAGTTGAAGATCAGGTCTGAAGACATCCCCAAGACAGCCTTCTCTACCCGATACAGCCTCTATGAGTTCACTGTTATGCCATTTGGACTAACCAATGCCCGGGCCTATTTCATGAATCTGATGAACAAGGTGTTCATGTAGTACCTAGACCGATTCGTGGTGGTATTCATTGATGACATTCTAGTCTACTCCAAGGATGTCGAAGAGCATGCACAACACTTGAGATTGGTGCTAGAAACACTCAGGGAGCATCAGCTGTATGCCAAATACAGTAAGTGCGAGTTCTGGCTATCTGATGTTAGCTTCCTAGGTCATGTGATATCTGCAAATGGAGTAGCCATGGACCCGGCCAAGGTGAAATCCATCCTTGAGTGGCAACCACCTACCTCGGTGACCGAGGTCTGGAGCTTCCTTGAATTGGTGGGATACTACCGCCGATTCATTAAGGGATTCTCCAAAATTGCCCAACCTCTCACCCAGCTGTTAAAGAAAGGAAGGAAGTTTGAATGGACCGAAGGGTGTGAGAAAAGTTTTCAAGCACTAAAAGCTCAATTAACCTCTACCCAGTCTTGGTCTTCCCTGATATCCGTAAGGACTTCGAGGTATATTGTGATGCCTCTCGGCAGGGGCTAGGTAGTGTGCTGATGTAAGACAAGAAGGTGATAGCCTATGCATCTCGACAGCTTTGACCAAATGAAGAGAATTACCCAACTCATGATCTGAAATTGGCGTCGGTGGTCCATGCACTGAAGATATGGCGTCACTACCTCATCGGACATCATTGCAGCATATACACAGATCATAAGAGCCTCAAATACATCTTCACCCAGCCAGATCTTAACTTAAGGCAACGAAGGTGGCTGGAACTCATCAAGGAGTATGACTTAGACCTTCATTACCACCCAGGCAAGGCCAATGTGGTGGCTGATGCACTGACTAGGAAGTCTTACTATAACCACATTATGACCCATGAACGGTAGCCTGCTCTTTTTGAAGAACTTGAGAAGCTCAATCTAGAGATAGTGCCACAAGGGAGCCTCTCCGCCTTGGAGGTCCACCCAACCTTGGAAGAAAGGATTAAAGCTGCACAAGCAGGGAACACCAGCACCGAAAGGCTCAAACAGCTCATGGAGCAAAGGAAGGCCTCCAAAATGATGAAGAATGATCAGGGCATCCTAAGGTTTGGAAAACACATTTTTGTGCCCCATCAGCAGGATCTGAAAGAGTTGATCCTCAAGGAGGCCCATGAATCAACCTACTCAATTCATCCGGGTGGCACCAAGTTGTACCAAGATCTGAAGCTACGCTACTAGTGGCCACGAATGAAGAGGGACATTGAAATGTACGTAGCACGCTGTGATGTGTGCCAGTGGGTCAAAACTGAACACCAGAAGCCTGCTAGTCTGTTGTAGCCCCTGCGAGTACCTGAATGGAAATGGGAATAAATCAGCATGGACTTCATTACTGGTCTGACGAAGACCAGGTTGGGATATGATTCGGTCTGGATCATCGTTGATAGATTGACCAAGACTGCCCATTTCATTCCGGTGAAGACCACCTACAAAGGTGACAAGCTAGCAGAGCTATACATGTCTCGGATAGTTAGTCTACATGGGGTGCCCAAGTGAATTGTCTCAGATAGAGGCTCACAGTTCACCTCCCATTTATGGGACAGTCTCCATGAAGCCTTGGGCACTTATCTAGCCTTCAGCATGGCATACCACCCTCAGACCGATGGTCAGACTGAAAGAGTGAACCAAGTCCTGGAGGACATGCTTCGGGCTTGCGCTATAGAGTTTCCTTCTGATTGGGAGAAGTGTCTACCATATGTCAAATTCGCATACAACAATAGTTATCAATCCAGTATGAAGATGTCCCCCTTTGAAGCCCTTGATGGAAGACAATGCCGAACACCTCTGTTGTGGTCGGACACCAGGGAAGGGTACCTCTTCGGACCAGACTGCTTAAAGGAAGCTGAATGTAACATTCCGTTTTTCAATGCCTTTTTGAAAATTTTCAAAATAAAAAGAACCATTTGGTTTTGATGAGAGTTCAAAAGCTTAACTTGAGATTTTGGAATTACGGTGTTTTAAAATGACTAAATCAAACCTCAGCTAAATCAAAGGTTTGGCTTGTTCTGGTTCGTTAGAGTTCTCTGGTGTTGTTTTTCCTTTCTCTGCTCGTTCCGTTCTCCCGCGCAACCCAGCTCCGCGCCTCCTTCATCACAGATCGTCCAATCAAAATCGGACGGCCCGATCTAGTGGGCGTTTCGGCCAGTCCGAACATCCCATGCGTTGTGGACCATCAGATCTGAGCTGGACGGCTAGATCTTGTTAGCACGTTCAGCCGGTCCGAACGTTCAATTCCTTTTGAACCGCCTGATCAAAATCGGACGGCCTCGTTTCACTACGCTTCTCTTGTTTGGACCTCCTTCTCGTTGGACCTCCCTCTTTTCCAGACCTTCTTCTTGTTTGGACCTCTCCCTTTGTCCAAACCTCCCTCTCGTTTGGACCTCGCCCTTTTAGTCCAAGACCTCTGGGTGGTCCTGGAGTCTTGCCGTGACCACCCTTTGGGCCGTAACCACCCCTTTGGGCCGCGACCACTCTTTAGGCCGCGACTACTCCTTGTTCTGCGACCACCCTCTTGGTCTTTTTGCAAAGACCACCCCTTTGAGTCGCGACCACTCTTTGGGCCGCGACCATCCTTTGGGTCGCGACCACCCCTTGTGCCATGACCACCCTCTTAGTCTTTTTACAAAGACCACCCCTTTGAGCCGCTACCACTCTTTGGGCCACGACCATCCTTTGGGCCGTGGCCACCCCTTGTGCTCTGACCACCCTCTTGGTCTTTTTACAAAGACTACCCTCTTGGTCTTTTTGCGAAGACCATCCCATGGGTCATGACCTCCCCTTTGGTCACGGCCTCCCCTTGGTCACGTGACATCCCCTTTGACCGCGACCTCTCCTTGGTCACGTGACATCCTTTGGGTCACGACCTCCCTTTTGGTCACGACCTTCCCTTAGTCACGTGACATCCTTTGGTCATGACCTCCCCTTGGTCATGTGACATTCTTTGGTCATGACCTCCTCTTTGGTTTGACCACCCTCCCGAGCTTTGACTGGCCCCACCTACCAGTCCTGCTCACCATCTTCTTCCTCTCGTTGCGTCACTTCTGACGCAAAGGTTCTGGCGCATTAAATGCTATTGTGTCACATTAAATGTTGTCCTTCTATAGTACGTCCCCCCCTCTTGCCTCCCCCCAGACCTACTCCCATCTCCTCCTTCACCTACCCTTGACCTTGTGCGCTTCTGAGTTTCTCAACAGCTCTTCCCATCTCTCCTGGCTATAAAAGCCTGAGCAGCCCTCTTTTATCACATTTTTCCTCACCCAGCTCTCAACTCTCTCTTTCTCTCACCCAGTTTCACCATTCTTGAAGCTTCGCCAGTATCCGCTGAAGTCGCACCGTCTTTATCAACCTCATCGCCAAAGAGTTCGTTGGAGTGCTAGCGCTATTCACTGTCCTTCTCTAGTCTTCTCTGGCCTCTCTCTCTCTCTCTCTCTCTCTCTCTCTCTATGTGTGTGTGTGTGTGTGTGTCCGGGTGAGTTTCTCCGTGTCCTGTCCTCCTTTTGCTCTCACGACCACGTTGTGTAGTTGTATCTTTCTCACAACCACGTTGTGCAGTCGTGTCCTCCTTGTACCCCCCCCTTTGCATTCTTAAACAACCACGTTGAGTAGTTGTATCCTTTCTTGGACCTCTTCCTCAGGATCTCCTCAGGACCTCCTCCTCAGGTCCTCTTCCTCAGGATCTCCTAGGACATCCTCCTCAGGATCTCCCTTACTGTTGGTTCTAGTTCGTTTTGTTTTGGAGTTCATTTGGATTTTAGTTGGTCTTTATTTGTTTCTGCTTCATTCTCACGTGTAGATTTCGACAACTCCAGAGAGCCCGAGTACTTCGAAGAAGACCTCCAAGCTTTCGAGCAAGGCAAGTTACACCCTTGATCATATTGATCCCAATATTTCAAATTATTTAAGTTCTATTTCAAATTATTATTGCATGCTTATTTGAATTTAAGCAATTTAAATCCCTATTTTAACTTTATAGTTATTCCTAATGCCTTTGTACATCCGAACTTAATTATTGATTTGACCACCCCTTGTCACCATAGTAAAAAACTAGTTGGTACATTAGTATGAGCTAGCATATTTCAAAACTCTCTGCTTAGTCAAGCTTACACCTAAAAATCTTGATTTGGGAGTTTTACTGCCAAAAGACCAATGTTATCAAAATGTTTTAACCATGACATTGGGTTGTCATGGAAGTTCGCAAAATGTTTTGGTAAAGCAAAGAAAAAGGAAAATTGGTTTGGACTTGGGCGAATTGGTTGTCTGGATGGGTGCAAGTTCATGAACGAGATCAACTCGGGTAGGGTTGAGGGCTAGGGTTTTGTGGAAGTCGCCCAATTCAGTTAAGGACCGGCCTTCGAGTGTATTTTGCTATGTCTCACCGTGCAACCACAAGTCTTGAATGGGCAGGACCTGGCTGAGTAATTTGCAATGTTCCACTGTGATTGTTCCATCCAGTTGTGTGGGTGTCTTGACGACCTACTTTTATCTATTCCCACCTGGCACAAGAGGGGGCCATGAACCCAGCGGATGGGTAGTCCAAAGGGGGTGAAACCTTAGCGAGGGGGGACTGCAGTGGAATGGCGCATTGTAAAGGCCTTGTCATGAGCTCTAGACCGCTTACCTTCGGTAGTGAGCGGTGGTATCGACAGGTGCCGAACAAACTAGAGAAATCTTGTCTTGTGGGTAAAGTTGTACACCTCTGCAGAGTGTAAAACTATTCGAATAGCTATGTCCACGGTCATGGACAAGCTAGGAAAGCTGCTCCAAGTTAGACTTTGGTTTTGTTTTCAAAAGACCTCTTTGAAATGGTTTTGGATGTCCATCCAATGGGAATTCGGGTAGGGAGCCTTGTTATAGGAGGGTATCCTTCACCATTTGTTGATGAATGTTATCCAACTATAAAACTAAGATTTAGAAAATGAATTTTAGTTATTGTATAACTGCTTTGGAACTTAGTACATGTATTTGGAAAGAAACATGGCTTTACACAAAGACAACCCTATAAGACCTCCTTTGAGATAACCTTGTATGCATTGCATTCTGTTACTTGACGGGTGTGACTTGCGAGTATGGTTGTTGTGCTCACTCTTGCTTGATTCTATTGAGCAGGAGACGATGTCTACGAGGAGGATGAGGACCAGGACGTCTAGGCTGCGCCCTCCAGTAGATTGCTTATGGCGAATCGAGTGGTCTACTGCTTTTGTTTCCGCTGTGTTTTGTTTTTGGTCGGCTCTTAAGCCGCTATTGTAATCAACTCTGTTACTAATTAATAAAGTTGTGTTGATGGTTGTTACCACTTTTGTTTACTGTGTGGGCTAGCAGCTGATCTTGGGACTAGCTCAGTTATGCACAGAGGACCTCCGGGTGCTCCCAGGTCTGATCGTACCAGGACCTCCGGTCTGGTCCACGACACTAAAGACAAGGTACGTCTCATTTGAGACCGACTACTGGCGGCACAATCAAGACAGAAGAGCTACACTAACTGTCGTCGCAGAGAGTTGAAGTTCAACATAGGAGATTTTGTCTACCTAAAGGTCTCTCCTCTCAGAGGAACCAAAAGACTCAAGGTCAAAGGGAAATTGGCATCAAGATATATAGGGCCATACCAGATCATCACCAAGAAGGGAGAAGTAGCTTACCAGCTAGAGCTGCCCGAGCAGCTGTCCAACATACACAACGTGTTCCATGTATCTCAACTCAAGAAATGCCTCCGTGTGCCTGAAGAGCAAACCCGATTGGAAGACATTGAGCTAGGCAAGGATTTGTCGTATGCCGAACACCCAGTTGAAATCTTAGAAGTGGTCGAAAAGCAGACAAGGAACCAGGTATACCGCTTGTGCAAGGTTAGATGGAGCAACCACACAGAAGGCGAAGCTATGTGGGAGCGTGAAGACTTGTTGAAAATAGAATACCCCCATTTGTTTTGAAACTAACAAGCATCTAATAGACCTCGTGCGACCACTGTAGTTTCTAGCTATGACCACGCCATGGTCGTAGGTATCCCAACGACCACGTCATAGTGGCAAGTCTTTCCATGACCACTCCATGGTCGTAAGCATTCCCACGACCACAACCTGGTCGTGAGTCCCTCCACAACCAGCTCCTGGTCGTAAGCTCCTCTACATCTAGTCTCTATTGTCTATAGATATGTAGGCCTAGTCGATTAGGAGGTCTTCGAACCTTGAATCTCGGGGTTGAGATTTTTCCTAAGGGGGGTAGGGTTTGTAACAGCCCAAAATCCATAAATACAAAAATATGGGATTTTTAAAACTTTTTGTGTGATAGGTAGTGTTGTTCTTCTTGATTGCATTTTTGAGAGTGGTCTGAGTGAACTTTCTCTTTTTTTGCTAGCACAAGTCTTACTTGGACCGCAACATATTTTCTTATTTGGTCTTGTCATTCAGCCATTAATACACATCACTCAAAACCATCAGTCAGCTACACTATGCTGACCACTCCGCCAACAGCACCCACCATCCCTCTTTGTCGGGCTATGCCAGAGTGCCTATACATAGTGCTCCATGCCCTTGTTGCCTCCTTGTTGCCCTTCTTTGCCATTCTAGTGCTAGCCTCATTTTCTTCCTTCCTCAAGAGAACTCGAGCTCCAGACAGGTTCAAGCGCTCGCTTCGGTCCACCGTCGATGCCATCGGGGCCATCTTTGGCCCCGTACTTCCTCCCCTCCGACCAAAATACTCCCAGACATCCCTGAAGGACCATCTACTGCTTCCTTGGAGCTATCTTGAAGATTGAAGACCACTCTCCTTTCTTAGGCCACTACTGGAGCACGGAGTTCCGCTAGCTGTCGAGGTTCATCGTTGGCAGTTTAGCTCCGGCTAGCTCATTTTCCCCAGCTTAGTACGGATATGTTCCTAGTGGCTTAGATGCTCCCCCTTGTTTGAGCTACCCTGTTCTTTCTCCAATGTTCCTTTGGTTCTTTCTCTAGCTCTTTCACTGGCTTGTTCGATCGCGTTAAAGAAGTTGAACCTTTGCTTCTTTCGATTACTGTTGTGTAGTCGAAGACTTCTCTCATTCGACTACGCAGGTTAAAAGCACTTCTGCGACCTCCCCAGGTCATATCACTTCCGTGACCTCCCTGGGTCGTACACTTCCGCAACCTCCCCGGGTCGTACACTTCCGCGACCTCCCCGGGTCGTACACTTCCGCGACCACCCCGGGTCGTACACTTCCGTGACATCCCAGGTTCGTACACTTCTGTGACCTCCTCGAGTCATACACTTCTGTGACCTCCCTAGGTTCGTACACTTCTGCGACCTTCCCAGGTCCGTACACTTCCGCGACCTCCCCAGGTCATATCACTTCTGCAACCTCCCTAGGTCGTATCACATCCGCAACCTCCCCAGGTCGTACACTTCCGCGACCTCCCTAGGTCCGTACACTTCTGCGACCTCCCCAGGTCATATCACTTCCACGACCTCCCCAGGATGTACACTTCCGCGACCTTCCCAGGGTCGTACACTTCCACGATCTCCCCCTGGTCATAGTACCTCCGCGACCGCAAGTACCTCCACGACCTCCCTTGGTCACAGTACCTCCGTGACCTCCCTTGGTCATAGTACCTCCACGACCTCCCCTTGGTCACAATACCTCCGCGACCTCCTTTGGTCATAGTACCTCCACGACCTCCCCTTGGTCACAGTACCTCCGCGACCTCCCTTGGTCACAGTACCATCGCGACCTACCTTGGTTACAGTACCTCCACGACTTTTCCCTGGTCACAGTACCTCCACGACCTTCCCCTGGTCATAGTACCTTCACGACCTTCCCCTGGTTGTAACACTTCCACGACCAACCCTGGGTCGTAGCACCTCCACGACCTCCCCCTGGTCATAGCACTTCCGCACAGTTCGACCACTGTGGTACGGCCACAGTGTTTCGACCACTCAGTTCTATTACTGAGTTTCGATCACTCATTCAACCACTATGGTTCGATCACACAGTTCGACCACGGTGCTTTGAGCGCAGCTCAACCCTTGTGTTATGACCATACTCAATTATACCTTCGCCCAACCTAGTCTAGGACCCTTGGTCTGAGACCCTCCAAATTGTCACCGATAAGGATGTTTCCTTTCCAAGTGTTTCCTTTCATTGAATGTATTTGTATTTAATGGAGTTTATTTGATTATTGATTT
Organism: Phyllostachys edulis; assembly: GCA_036346405.1. Taxonomy (NCBI): domain Eukaryota; kingdom Viridiplantae; phylum Streptophyta; class Magnoliopsida; order Poales; family Poaceae; genus Phyllostachys; species Phyllostachys edulis. The sequence goes on along the minus strand of CM070548.1, from coordinate 42,670,653 downwards.
CAAATTGAGTTTCTCGGAATTTATTTGACTCCGGGTTATTTTTGCGTATATAGAAGCCGAAGGGCCCGAAGAACCTTCGGTTGATCCAGGACAAGATCAGCAGAACCTCGATCAAGGTGAGTCAACACTTTGATCATATTGCACCTACCTTTTGCAAATTATGTTGCTTTAAATTATGAAATTGCATTAGCTATGTTTTATCAAACTATATTGGCATTGCTCATAGTTAACGCCTTAACAATAATTGTGTATATCTAAGTGTCATGCTTAGCCTTGCTTAGATACATTGTCATGCGGGCATTAAACTGCCTGACCACAATCATTGAAAATGTTTTGAAAGTGATTTGGGGCAGTCGAGGCTGGGAGCCTAGTTGGTATGTTGGACTAAAGAATATTTTCAAAACAAAGAAAACATGAAAACTGTTTTCGACTTGGGTGGCTGGAAAGAGTGGCTGGTACCGGGGGCACTAGAGAATGTTGGTATGTGGATGTACCACCCGAGTCAGTTAAGGACCGAATCTTGGAATGACCTCTCATGCAAAAACAGTGCAACCACAAGTCTATAATGGGTACGACCTAGCTCACTATTTGTTCATCTTGGCGTGGCTTCACCACTAGTGGGTGTGTGGCGTGGATAACGGTAGAAGCCACAGGAAAACCACACGACTCAAGAGGGGGCCTCCCAGGAGCGTGGCTCCGGGCGGTGGAAACCTTAGCGGGTGGAGTTACGTCGAGGTTGAGCATTGTAAAGGCCTTGTGGTTGTGAGGACCCCAGAATATTGGAGGTTTATACCGAATTAAAAATCATACCAAAAGCATAATTCTTAATCAAGAACAATCGATTCTTAATTAAAAATTATACTAGAAGCATAATTCTTAACAAGGTACAAATCCAATATTCAGGTTCCCGAATATATGTATCACAATAGTTCCCAGGTTCCAGACCATTGCACATATATCCTCAAACAACATTGTATCATACATACAAGGCATACATTTACATAACTATACATAGCACTTAACAATTCGGTTTGGAATTCTACAATATCAAGTGACCTTGGGCCACAACAAAAGTTAGCAGCGGAAACAAAACTAAACAGCAAAAGACCACCAATGGCCCCATAACCCTCAAAGCTATTGAGTGGAAGTTAGAACTAGCTTCACTCGTTAGCGCCACCGACGATCGTGATGGGCATCTCATACAAATAACCATCCTCACCTGCAACAAGTGGTTATAAAACCTGAGTACAAAAGGTACTCGCAAGACTTACACAAACTATAAAAAGAAAGTGTTTAATAGAACCTATCCAAAGGAGTAGAATTTGTACATGCATAAGGTTGACAACAGGAAGGTTATAATGGTTTCAATTTTTATGTAAGCAATACATCTTAATCCTACATTTGCTACATTTTGGTAAGGCGCTTTATAAATCAATTTGAACTAAAACAGTGAGCAAAAGAGAGCATAATCATAAACAATAATCGACATTAAAGTGGCTGTCCACTAATCATTAAAACATTGCATGATTAGCTCTCATGCCGAAATAGTATTCAAAATCAAGTGGTAATTCAAAATCTATACAAAGATCTATTCAACTCAAGTGTTGTCCATAACCGTGGACACGGCTATTCGAATAGTTTTAACCCTGCAGGGGTGTACATCTTTACCCACATGACTTAGCTAGCCCGTAAGCCATCTAGAATAATAGCACACTACCTTTGGTATGCCGGTCGGGTAAACTAAGATTTGGTGTTTTTCAACAAGTTAACACTATTGAGCTGGAATACCCATGTGTGACTGATCCCGCTCAGTTCAAGTTACTAATAGAACCTGCCAACCGGGGGTCCACATGTTGTGCCGGGAATGCCGACCCAATCGACAAAAATTTAATGACAGAAAGTAGAGCTGTGCTAGCTGCACATATTAGATCGCAATCGGAGCCCTTAAGGTACGTACATGTGATGGAACGTATATACGTCCTCACCCTCTTAAGAACATATGATATAGATATGAGATCAAACACATATGTCCTTACTTTCCTATTTTCCAACTCAATAGCATTAACCCTTTACTTAACCAAACAAAGGCCCATACAATCGCGTGGAAGTACGTTGGGGCTTGAATCGTCCAGTCAATGTTCAGTCCTTAATCAATCCAGACGAGACAACCACATTTCCCAATCTCGTGCACGAAGGCACCATCACTAGCATCCACTTGTCCAGATTTAAAATGAGTGAACATAAACAAAATTTGCTTTCATTTCAGATTTACATAGACTGAACAAAGAATCAAATAGAGGAAATTCATTTAATGTGTCCAAGTTTGGTAAAATAAACTTGACAACACTACAGACTGCATGGCTAAGCAAGACCTGGAATAAGTATTTTAGTATCGAAGCACTACCTTAAGTTTGAGTGTATGATCAGATTAAAGGCAAGCCTCAAGTTTTAGGTGGTAACTAACTATTAACAGATCACAAATAAGTTTTTAGGAAATTAGCACGCAACAATGTCACTGGTTTTAGAAATCTACAGTTCAAAATTCGGATCAACATGGTGCAGAGAGGATGCTTGCCTTGGTAATAATAGACCTCTTGTTTAGGTTCTGGGTGCTCAATAACAGATTCAACAACTTCAGAAGAACTAGAATCTAAAAGAAAATAAAATCCAATGAACACAAGGAAAAAGGCAGAGAACAGCATGTATAAAAAGAATGCATGGTCTATGGTTTAATGCATCATTAGCAACATGCTTAAGCTACATCTAATTTAAATAGGAACAATAGACTACAACTAACTTCTGCTAGTACTATTTACCACAAATTAGAGTTTGGGTTTAGAACTACAGTTTCAGATTTTAAAAACTGAAACAGGATAGATTACAAATGAATTGTTTGCTGAGCTAAACATCTTATAAATGAAATACCTTGCTTGAACTAAGAGTATTCAAAACTAGGACAGCAGCCTAACTCATCATTTAATCACTAATTGACAGAAAATTTGAGAAATTGAAAACCCTGCTGTGCATGTTGTCGATTCAACCAGCAACAAAACAGCAAAGTCCAGTATTGAATTTTTTTTTTGCTTATTGGTTAACACGCTTAAACACAAGATTCTTGTTAGAGCTAAACCTAATCTTTAAGAAAAACAATACCCTAGACCAACCCTTGTTAACCCTAATCGGCAAGATTAATGGAAAAGAGAAAAAGCTACAGCTCTTGTCAGTCCTGCCTAACAACAGCCAACAGAGAGGAAATTTTTCCCTGAGCCAAAATGAAGGCATCAAGAATCAAAGGAAGGGTTGCTTATGATACTATGGTTTAATAAGGACCTATTTAAGCTAAAAGGTGACGAGAGAAACCCTAGAACTTGAAAACGATATGAAAGACCGAAAAGTTATAAAAACAACTTTTCAGTAAAAGCAAGATTTGAGCATTATATGCACAAGTGAGTGATTCAAGTGGTTTACTGAGGTTCTTGGGAAGCTTAAGATGAAACGAATGGAGGTCATAGCTTACCAACCCGAGTGGGAAAAGATGTAGTCAAGATTTTGGCTGAAATAAGAAAGATGCAAACTCCACCTCACCTGCTCGCCCAAGAACGAAAATAATGGAGGGCTTAAGCTATTTGGACCATGATATACGCCCTTGACAAGATGAGAGTGAAGAAAATCTCACCAGAGCAAGAGATTTAACCAGGTGATACTCCAGCCGGCTCGGTCAACAAGAGTGACCACAGGTTACAACCTACAAATGATACCAAACTCACATCACCAGGTGACTTAAGCACCAAGATGGATAATCAAGAAGTGAGAGCAAGGGATACTTCACTGGAAAGGAACAAGATGAAGGAAGCTATCTCGGTCAAACATGGTAGTGAGCTCAAAAGTAGGGTTTATATAGGGCTTGATCTCCTGGAGCAAGTGAGAATTCACCAGAATGATGCGGTGGCAATTTTGATGCCAGGTGTCCCCGAATATTCGCATATTCGCTGTGCAACGCCACCACTAACCGGTAGTAACATCGGCGGCGACGCCCAGGCGAGAGGAGGAAGAGATATGCCTTGCTGATAGGTGGACCCTACTGTTAGTTGCAGCCGCACATGCTTGTGAAATGCTCAAAAGAACAACCGCCGCTCGATTAGAAATGGGTGGTGGCGATAAGATGGACAATATAACCTCTAACCGGTATCTAGTCATGTGGACCGTGCGATTTCAATCCGACGGCCACAGTGAGATCCAGGTCCTAGGCGTAGGCGGGTTAAAGCGGCGCCATATGATCAGAATCTAACGGTCACCCTTTATTGCGCGCCCTTAAGTTTTGAATTAAAAAGGACCGAACGGTTGGATCTGAAATCAACGGCGAGGATTGATGGGATGTTGAGGTGGTCCGAACGGCCCATCAATGCAGTCCATGCGATCAAAATCCAACGGTGGAGATCGATGTGGGGTTTGGACGGTCCGAACAGCCCACATGATCTGGCCCGCTCATTGAGGATCCAACGGCTCAAGACGATCTCGGCTCCTCGCCATCTAAAAATGGCATAGCCCGATAATTGTGCGCCGCACGATTTAGATCCTACGGCCAATATTGCATGGCTCTTCGGGATGGTCCGAACGGCCCAACAATCCGGTCCGTTCGTTGAGATCTGACGGCCACGAATGGAAGGCGCGGTAGGATGGGGATCTAACGGTAGAAATCGCGTCGTGTGCTTGGAGAACCTGCACAGCGCTGCAGATCTCGTCCGTTCGCGAAGAAATCGATGGCTCACGTTCGCTGGAAGTTTCAGAACGCCCAAACGTGATAGAGTTGGACCACTGTGCACTGGGTTGGACCCAACCACTTGGCTCGGTCGCTACAGTACAAAGGTTTAGGCTGGAAGAGTTGACCGCTCATTTTAAATCACCAAAAGTTTGACCGGGCTTTTAAAAATAGCAAATAAATTTGTAAAAATATGAAATTTTGTAGAAAGGCTACTGGGATAATAAATTCCCCAAATAAAATTTGAAACCACTGTTTCTCTTTTAAAATACATAAATAATTCATTTAAACCGAATAGGTTTATTTAAAGACAAATATTTTTCTCAAAGTCAAAATAATCTTTAAAAATTTCAAAAATTATTTTTGGTCAAGATAATCCTTTTAGTCTTTATTAAAATACTTCCCGATCTGAATACCAACATTGATTGGTATTTTCTTTTGAAGCTTCAAACAAGTTTTGGATTTTGACTACAAAAGGAAGGTTTTAGTTTGTAGCAAAATGCCCAGGTTTCAAAAATGAGCAGTAATGCTATGAAAAAACATTTTATTACTGTTCATTAAAACTGGGGCTGTTACAAACCTACCCCCCTTAAGAAAATCTCGGCCCGAGATTTCGGGTAGTTCAGAAATTGGAAAGAAATGAAGCTAAAAGGATTCTTTTGGAAATATAACTTCAGTTGTCTTTATTTCTTTCAAAGACAGAAAAGAGGGATTCTAATAAACAACATAGTGTTGTCATTACATCCTTCTTTTACATTGCTTTGTTTAACCTTGCCTTTCTTGATTCAAAGGCAATTTTTAAACAGCAAAGAGGTGGGGGTGCTCAATCCTCATCAGATCTTCGTGCTCCCACGTGGCTTCATCCTCTGAGTGATTAGCCCACTGAATTTTTAAGAACTTGACGGTGCGGTTTCTTGTCCTGCATTCCATTTCATCAAGGATACGCATCGGTTGCTCTTGATAGGAAAGATTTGGTTGAAGATCAAGATTCTTATAAAGCAGTGGCCTCGGTAGGAACACGAAGGCATTTCTTCAGCTGAGAAACATGACAAGTATCATGCACTGCTGAGAGAGAGTCAGGTAGCTCCAATTGATATGCCATAGCTCCTCGTTTAGCAATGATTCGGAAGGGTCCGGTATAATGAGGTGCTAACTTTCCTTTTACCTGAAAGCGATGAGTGCCCTTCATCGGTGATACTTTAAGATAGACATGATCACCTACCTCAAATCTTAACTCACGACGACGATGGTCAGCATAGCTCTTCTGACGAGGGTGGGCAGTTTTCAAACGGTCTCGAATCAGACGAACTTGCTCTTCAGCTTCCATTACCAAGTCTGGACCATAGAATGGTCTTTCACCAGACTCGGACCAATTCAATGGAGTCCTACAAGCTCTTCCATACAAGGCTTCAAAAGGTGACATTTGAATACTTGCTTGGTAGCTGTTATTGTAGGAAAACTCCACATACGGCAAAGATTTCTCCCAATTCTTGCCATATGATCGCATTACAGTGCTCTAAGGAGATCCTCCATCACTTGATTCACCCTCTCAGTTTGACCACTGGTTTGAGGATGATAAGCAGTGCTGAAGGAAAGTTCAGTCCCCAAGGCTTGATGAAGACATTTCCAGCAATGAGAAGTGAACTGAGGTCCACGATCTGAGACAATGATTTTCGAAACACCGTGAAGGCAAACAATCTTAGCAATATAGAGTTATGCTAATTTATTGCCATTGAAGGTGGTTTTGACAGGAATAAAATGAGCCACTTTCGTCAGACGATCAATGATCACCCAAATAGCATCGAACCCATTCTGAGTCTTTGGAAGACCGGTAACAAAATCCATACCAACTTCCTCCCATTTCCAATGTGCGATAGGCAAAGGTTGAAGGGTACCGGCTGGCTTCAAGTGCTCAGCTTTAACCCTTTGACAAATGTCACATTCAGCAACATACTGAGCAATTTTCCTTTTCATTTGGCTCCACCAAAATGTCTTCTTCAAGTCCTGGTACATCTTAGTGCTCCCAAGATGCAAAGAAAACTTGGAATTACGAGCCTCTTTAAGAATTAGGCCTCTCAGTTGAGGATCTGAGGGTATCACCAAACGATTGCGATATCGGATGATACCTCGGGCATCCTCAGAAAATTCGTCGGCTTTACCTGCCTTCAAATTTTCCCTGATCTTAGCTACCTTCGTATCAGTTTTCTGAGCTTCCAGAATCTAATCTTCAAGTGTGGACTTCACTTGTAAGGCAACGAGAGTTCCTTCTTCCACTATTTCGAGACTTAAGCGCTGAAAATTAGCACATAAGCTCTTAGCCAGAGGTACTGTCGACAAGCAGTTGCATTGTGACTTTCTGCTTAAAGCATCAGCCACAACATTGGCTTTGCCTGGATGGTAATGAATACCCATATCATAGTCCTTGATCAATTCAAGCCATCTTCTCTGTCTCATATTCAAATCAGTTTGAGTGAATATGTATTTCAGGCTCTTATGATTAGTATAGATTTCGCAACGATTACCGATGAGGTAATGTCACCAAATCTTTAAAGCATGGACCACGGCTGCCAATTCTAGATCATGAGTAGGATAATTTATTTCATGAGGTCGCAACTGCCTGGATGCATATGCCACAACTCGGCCCTCTTGCATGAGTACACAACCAAGTCCATGGCGAGATGCATCGCAATAGATATCGAAGCTCTTATGAACATTTGGCAGAGTAAGAACTGGAGCTTTGGTCAAAAGAGTTCTCAAAAGCTGGAAGCTTTCTTCACACTCATCTAACCACTCGAATTTATTCTCTTTCTTCAAAAGCTGAGTCAGAGGCCTCGAAATTTTGGAAAAGTTTTCAATGAACCTACGGTAATAACTCGCAAGTCCAAGAAAACTTCGGACTTCGAAAACATTCTGGGGCTGTTTCCAGTCTAGTACATCTTGTACTTTGCTGGGATCAACAGTGATACCTCCTTCGGATAACACATGTCCCAAGAATGCAACTTGCTTGAGCCAGAAGGCACACTTGCTAAACTTAGCATATAGCTGATGCTTGCGAAGTGTGTCCAACACAAGTCTCAGATGCTGCTCATGCTCTTCAGTAGACTTGGAATAGATAAGAATGTCGTCAATGAACACGACAACAAACTTATCCAAGAAATCCATGAATACTGAATTCATAAGATTCATGAAATAAGCCAGAGCATTTGTTAGACCAAAGGACATAACAGTATACTCGTACAACCCATAACGAGTAGAAAATGCTGTTTTAGGAATATTCTCAGCTCTAACCTTGATCTGATGATAGCCCGATCGCAAATCAACTTTAGAAAAGACTCGGGCTCCAGTCAGCTGGTCAAAAAGATCATCAATTCGAGGCAAAGGATACTTGTTTTTGATAGTAACTTCATTCAACGGACAGTAGTCCACACACATCCGCAAAGTCTTATCTTTCTTCTTGACAAAGATGGCTGGGCATCCCCAAGGTGAGGAACTCGGTCGAATAAATCCCTTGTCAAGTAATTCTCCAAGCTGTTTCTTCAATTCAACTAGCTCATCAGGAGGCATACGATAAGGTCTTCTAGATATGGGAGCAGTACCAGGAACTAGTTCAATTACGAACTCCACTTCCCGATCTGGTGGCATACCGGGAAGGTCTTCAGGAAAGACGTCTGGATATTCACATGCAACCGGTACTGACTCCAAGGTAGGGGTGGTATCAGCTTGCAACGCACAAAGATGAGAATTGACTATCTTGGATTGAAAAACAACTGAAATGCCGTCTTCATTAGTTATAGAAATAGACCATCGAGCACAATTAATTTGCCCTCGATTCTTAGATAGTCAATCCATTCCCAAAATAACATCCAACCCTTTAGAGTCTATCACAATCAAATCTGCCCAAAAATCTACGCCTTGAATATTTATGTTAACGTTACGGCAGATTTAATTAGTTTTGAAAACTGATCCTGGTGAATGAATAATATGCGGTGGGTGAAGTTGATGCATGCCCAAAAGATGTTGTACAACAAAATGCCTACTAACAAAAGAATGGGATGCTCCAGAATCAAATAAAACAGTAGCTGGACTTGAATTAATTAGGAGCATACCGAGAACAACATCAGGTGCATCAGCCGCCTCTTCAGCAATGATCTGGTTCCCACGACCTCGGGTCGGAACTGGATCAGACTTGACAGAGGCCTTCGGAGATGGTGCTGGACGCACAACAGCTGGGGAAGGCTGAACAGGTGGTACCCCACGTGCCTTAGCATAACACCGATTTGCAAAATGTCCAAGACGTCCACAATGGAAACAGATCACACTAGGCCTGATATTGCTGACAGTGGGTGGCCGATTCCCACCAGATTTGGGCTGCCTAGTGGGTGGAGGTGGACGAAATACAAACACTGGCGCCCTTGGTGGAGCTGGAGCTGGCGCTCGAAAAGACTAAGGTTGCCACAGACGCGGTCTTATTGAACGGCTACTAGCTGCAAACTGGGTAGCCTTCTGCCGCTTCCGCGACTCCTCCAAAGCCTTGCTTTTAGTCTCGGCAATAATGGCTTTGTCGACAAGATGTTGAAAATTCCTGAAGTCTTGCACTGCCAGGGCCAACTGTAGTTCTTCAGATAATCCATGCATGAAGCGGTTTCGACAACGAAGGTCAGTCGAAACATCATCAGGTGCATACCGAGCAAGAAAGTTGAATTCATGCAAATACTCGGTCACCGACTTTTGCCCTTGCTTAAGTGCGAGAAATTCCTGCTACTTAACCAACATCACCCCTTCGGGAATGTGAGCTTCACGAAAAGCTTCCGTGAACTCATCCCAAGTAGGGACATGTCCAGCAGGTTGGGTGGCAAGAAGATTGTCCCACCAAATGCTAGCTGCTCCATTCAACTGGTAACTAGCGAATAGGACTTTCTCCCTCTTGGAACATTTGTAAGATCGAGGTGGCCGACTAGAGGGGGGGTGAATAGGCGTTTTAAATTCCTTTAGGCTCTAAAACCGATTTCTAATACGGAAGCTAATACAAATACGGTTTTGCATAATTAAAGCCTAAATCAACTAGGTTCCCCTAAGTGCACCAACAATACAAGTCTATTAATAAGTATATCAATTAAGCATATGACTTGTAAGCTAATCAATTCTAGCAATGATGAATAGCACAACGAACAATTGCAATCATACACAATGAATAAGCAATTTAATACAAGGTATATAAATTGCACAATGTAAAGCAAGCATTCATACACAATGAATGTAAATGCAATAGTAAGGCACAAGGATGCAAACCACAATGGACACGGTTATGTTTTACTGTGGTGAATCGGAGACTTGCTTGTCTCCCTAATCCACGTTGAGGGAAACCCAAACTAATTGGGCCGGCTCCACTAATTAAGCCTTCCTCCGAGGATCAAACACCTCGCTCCACTTGGGTTGCTCTTTCCTCCACTCCGAGATGGCGAGCACCACGCCACTCACAAACCGCCTGTCTTCTCACAATCTTCTTTGAGAAGCTCACCAAGACGACGCCCACGCCGCCTAGGTGTCGGCAAACACCAAGAGTAACAAGACTCTAACTCTCACTTGAACCAATCAAGTGTCAAAGCTCTATGGATACGAAATCCACAACCTAAGGCAACACATGCACTTAGGGCTTGCTCTCTAACCTCACTAAGTGCAACACATGCACAAAAGAGTATGAGAGGCTTGCACTAGCTCAATAGAACTCAAGGGGCACCAGCAACTCTCCCTCACACGGCCAAGGTGGGTATTTATAGCCCACACACAAAAACTAGCCGCTGGGAGAAGTTTGTCAAAACTCAATGAGGTCGGACTAACCGCAGTAAAGCCCGGCCAGTCCGCACCCTCCAACGGTCGAAAACTAGCCGTTGGGGCACGGCCGGTCGACCACGTAAAAGCCCGGTCAGACCGCTCTGGCCGGTCTCGACCGCCAAAACACGCCGGTCGAGACCGCCAGCAATTTTCCGAAAAGTCGCTCTCGAAAGCTGATCGGGTCGATGACCCGCAAGGCAGTTAGTCCAAGACTCATAATCGCGGTCGACCGCAGCATATGGGCGGTCAAACCTTGCTTTCAACTGCGGTCAGTCCGCACCTGAATTTCAGCACAAAGCGACACTCGAAAAACGGTCATAACTTTTGACTCGATGTCGGAATTGAGTGATCTTGGACTCTATGGAAAGCTTATTCAGAGGGCTACACAACCCTCCTATTTGATTTGATCTCAAACACATTTTGATCAAATCAAAAAGCACAACTCCAAAGAGCCACTACCTTGGTCTAAGTCCAAACAATTTGCAACAAGCAATCTTAGACCATGCCAAAGGAAAATGCATGAATCCCAACAATTTGCAAAACACATTTGCAAACTTAGATCATGCCACAAGGAGTAGGTACATGGACTTCAACCATTTGCAAAGCACATTTGCAAAGTATAGTCTCATGCTACAAGGATTATCCACGAGCCACAACTATTTGCAAAACACATTCACAAATATTGGCAACATGTTAAGGTGAGCTAGAGCAAACACAATGAGCTATCAACACATGACTAACTCAAGCTACTAGTCAAAGACCCTCTTAATAGTACGGCAACCTATACTAGCAATCCGGTCTCCCAACCAAACACCGAGACGGTAAAAGACTAGGAACACATCCTTAGCCCTAGCTAGTCATACCTTTGCCTTGCGCAAACACTTGAAGCTTGATGACGACATCCTCACTTCAAGTCCGGTTCTTGACTTGATATGCATCAACTCATGATGCATCCTTCACTTGACCTTCATCAACACATGATGAAGCTTTACTGGATCTTGACTTGATGCTCATCAACACATGATGACATCTTCCATCCCGAAGTCTTGATATGCATCAACACATGATGCACTCTTCACTTGACATCCATCAACTCATGATGGGTCTTCACTTGACTTGATGATCAACACATGATCATCTCTTCTTGACTTGATGACTATCAACACATGATGTCATCCCAAGTCATCAACCACCGAACATAACCTATTCATCCAACTCATGGAAAATGTTAGTTCCACGATATGATTATCATTAATTACCACAACATACCATTAACTCATAATGGCGGACAAGATACCACAATCTTTCCTCATTGGTAATTGATGATAACCACTTCAATAGCAAATAATTGAATAGAGTTTGGTATGAGTATATAAGCACTATATAAGTTATATATACTCAACATGAGTGTATACTGAACTACACAAGTCGATTAACTCAAGAATACATGAGCATATATAAACTACATAAGTCTCATATACTCATATGAATATATTAACTACACAAGTTAAACATATTCAAAGATATGTGAGTACACATGAACTACACAAGTTATGTTCTACTCACATATAAGTATATATAGACTACACAAGTCTTATACACTCTTATGAATAGATTAACTACGCAAGTTAAACATATTCAAGAATATGTGAGCACACATAAACTACACAAGTTATGTTATACTCACATATAAGTGTATATAGACTACACAAGTCATATATACACACTTGAATATACTAACTACATAAGTTATATATATTCAAGAATATGAGCATATATAAACTACATAAGTTATATATACTCACATGAATATATTAACTACACAAGTTAAATATATTCAAGGATATGAGTATATACTTAACTACACAAGTTATATATATACTCATATGAATATATTAACTACACAAGTTAAATACATTCAAGAATATATGAACTACACAAGTCTCATATACTCATATGAATAAATTAACTATGCAAGTTAAATATATTCAAAGGACATGTTTCAAAGTAAAGATCCCAATTGTATATGGACAAGGAAATATGGATCAATACTAATGAAACCACAAAACATAGATTGAGCTCCCCCTAAATGTGTGCATACACAAATGTGTAATGGAAACATATGCACATATTCAAGTTAGACTTTTGGTGGAGTTCAACCTATATTTTGGATCCGAGGAATGCAACAAGATATATGAATACAAAGTAGAATGCATACCTCTTTTGATCTTTATATCCAAACGAGACTAAACATGATATAACAAATAGAAATGTTAGTCTCACAAATAGATTCATCATTATGAATGCATACCTGTTTGGATTTTCCTTTTGTTTATCCAATGAATTGGATTTGTCATTAATCACATGCATGCCTTCATGATTATTACCTTTATATCCAAATAAGACTACACAATATGTATATCAATGAAAGTGTTAGTTCATTAATTAGATTTGTCATTAATCACCAAAACCCCATTAACACATAATGGTAGGTCTAGATTCTTCAATCTCCCCTTTTGGTGATTGATGACAAATCCTTTATAAATGACAACATTTGGATATAAGTCAACATAAGATAATCAATTAAGCTATTTGACTATATGCATGCATTGAAATTACAAGAGAATCTTGGTAAACTTCCACTTTAGGCACCACAAGATTCTCCTCTTGATTCTCTCCTCTTAGGCAACACAAGGGATCAAGAGAACAACAAATAGAGCTCAAACAAATTAAACAACCAAATGTAGCTCATACAAATTCTCCCCTTTTGGCATTAAACACCAAAACCGAAATAAATCTTAACCAAAAGGAGAGTCTTTGTAACACTTATGAGCTAGGCAATAAAACCATTTTATTTTCCCTTTTTGGCATAGAGCAACAATAAATCCAAAATAAATCGAAGCCTTAAGGGTGTCTTTTCAAATTGGTTTTCCCATATGATAATATACCCATTTTTGAAATAAAAAAAGGTTTTTCATTAATACTTTTTCAAAACCTTTTAGGAAAACTCCCCCTTACACAAAGGTTCCTCTTGTTGACAATTCTTCTCCTTTGACACAAAAAGGATTTCTTTGTCCAATCCATATCTTTGCTTTTGACACACAAAAGCTTCCTTTATCCAATTATCTCCCTCTTTGTCATCTTTTGAAATTTTATCCATCCAACACTTAAGATGACTTCAACCTTCTCTCTTTCACTTGACGACACCACTTGTTGGTAAAACATGTAGATATCACTTGTAAATAATACTCTTGTAAATCCACATGTTGATACCACTTGAAGAAAACATGCGTCGACAAGGCTTGAAAGCAAAGATGATACCAACTAATAATTAATTCCACTTGTAGATACTTGGTACCACTTGGAGAGATAAGACTTAGATAGATACCACTTGAAAAGATATATCATGAAATGAACGTATCGGAGAGATACCACATGAAAAAGATATATCATGAATTTAAGGTATCGGAGAGAGCTTGGTTTGAAAAGAATTGATTGGCAAGGATTGAAATAGATATCACTTGTAGGTGGGTATAAGAAGTATACCACTTGAAGGATATCACTAGAAAGAATACCACTTATAAAGACAAGATGATATCATTTGAAGAATACCACTTGTAAACATAAGTAATATGAATTCCATGCCTAGATCAAGATGATCAAAAGGTGCTACCACTTAAAGGAATACCACTTGAATGATAAACATATCACAAGGATCAAAATGGTATTTGGAGTCAACAAAGCATGAGTGGGTAGCTTGCAAGGATTACAAGGATCAACACGACTTGAGAGGATAGCCAAAAGATTTAGATTTGAATCTATTCGATGTCAAGATGATTTTGAGAAGCTACTCTTGGAAAGGATACCACTTGAATAATTGCACTTGCAATCAAGGACAATTAGTAGTGAGTAGCTTGCAAGGATAACAATACACATCTTGACTAGAGGAGCAAAGAGATTGGTCGCAAAGATTTGAAATCAACAAATTTGGACAAATCAGCCAAAATCTCAGGTCCGTCGACCGGCAAAGACACGCGCTGTCGGATCGGGGATCTGCGGTCGACCGGGGCTTATGCTCATGGTCGAGATCACCAAACTCAAAAAGTCGATTCAGTTCAAAGAATTTTGAGAAAAGAGAGATTGTTGTATATTGCTCCAATTTTTCACACGAACATCCAAATAAAGATATTTGGAGCATTTCCAACTTATATAGCTATTGTAAATTCAATTTTCAAATAGTTTTATGAATTAAGCTTTTGATTTTCGCAATTGAAATAGCATTTTCAAGATTTTTCTCAAAAAGATCCAAATTGAGCAATTTAGGATATTTTGAGCATCCAATTGCATGTATGAGTTATAAATACCATTATGGACCTATTCATGTGAATAATTTGGGTTCATATGGCAAAACTCACTTAAGTGCTAGAAAGTGACCTTTTAGGTCAAACTAGGATTTTGGATGAATTTCAAAATCAAATAACTTTTGATGAGTTGGTATTTTGGAAATATTTTGAATACCAAAATTGTTTAGAATAACCAACTCTATCATTTTCATTTTCGGACAAAAGTCAAATTCTTTTTAGAATAGATTTTATACAAAAATCTAGTTTTGGTCAAAAACAAGATTCTATGATCTAGAGTTTTGCCTAGAAACTCATTTTCACTTAAAATATGTTTTTGTTGAACCAAAACCTTTGCAAAACCTTTGAATAACATTTGTATACATTTTGCAACTAGTTTTTCAAAGTTTATACTAATAATTTTAAAATTTTGACTTTTGGCTAAATGGCTCAATTTTGAAAAACAATACTAGTACTTAATTAATTTAGGCACACTTAGGGATGTGATATACATGACTATGATTTAGCACTCCCCCTTAATGTGCCACAACTATCTTGCTCAAGAAAACAATAAACAAGCTTTAGCACAAGAGCAAGAACAACCCTTTTAAGATTTTACATGTAATGCAACCTACACAAGGTATAAGGGCTAGATACTTCAATGTAAATACTTATTACCGAGATAGCATTGGTTTATGATATGAATTGATCTTCCTCAAGCTTGGCTCCATTTTGCATATGATGGAATCTACCTCTTCATAAATGAGCCAAACCTCCAATGCTTCTCCAAGTACCATTTAATCATTTAAGCGCATTTTGGTACCCAATACTTGGTTGGGTCCATGAATGTTAGTCACAACACTTTTGGGCACCCAAATGGCCCTAACATTAGTTTTATGTAAACTAACATTCCTAGCAAACACATTGCCATTTCTATCCTTCCTAAGCAAATAATCATTATTATAAATAAAAGGCTTAGGAGTGATACTTTTAGGACATTCCTTACTAAAATGTCCCTTTTCCCGGCAATTGTAGCAAGTAGGGCTTTTGCTTCCCCTTGATGTCTTCTTATCTTGCTCAATTCCGGCTTGCCTCTTCTTTGAATGTCTTGACTTGACATCCTTTTGATTTGGGCACACCGAGGCAATGTGACCATTCTTCTTGCATCCAAAGCACTTGATATTGTTGACTTGTTTTCTATCTTGCTTTGGAATGCTCTTCACCTTCTTCTTGGTGGTGAAACCAACTCCTCCCTTGTCAATTTTCTTGTTTGGGCATATGGAGGCGATGTGACCCTTTTTATGGCAATCAAAGCACTTGACATTCTTCGTGTGTCTTGCATTGTGCCTTGTCTTGCTATTCTCCCTCTTCTTGTTTGGATTGAAGCCAATTCCTCTCTTGTCGTTTGATCTTTGTTGATTACTCAATAGATCGTCAAGAGAGGCTTTCCCTTTGTAGCTTCTTTCCAAGTCAATTGTCAATTTCTTGACTTGGTCCTTGAGCTCTTTATTTTCTTCTACAAGATTAGTCTCACAAGACATAGAAGAAATAGAAGCATCTAATTTTGAGCAACAAGGTTCATCTATTAAATCATCACATGAAGTGGATATATTGATTTTAGATGAATTGCATGAGATAGGAGCTATGCATGGCATATCATCTAATAAATCACATGTTATTCCTATATCCACTTTAGAGCTAGTATAATTTTTGAGAAGGAGGGTTTCATGTTCATTCTTTATAATATCATAATTATTTTGAAGCAAGTTAAATTCTTTCTTCAAAACTTTGAATTGAGAAACTTCCTTTCCCATAAAAGCATTTTGTTCTTCTAGCAAATCTATCAACTCATCATATGAAGGCTCATCATTATCATCATCATTATATACCTTCTTTTTACCTTTTGCCATAAAGCAATGAGGCGATGTAGATGGAGTTGATATTTCATTATTTTCGGAGCTAGAAGTTGAAGTGGAGGGGCTTGTGGACTCTTCATCGTCGGAGTTAGAGATTGAGCATTCTTCTCCCGACGTCCACTCTTGTATGCACTCATCATTAGTGGAGGTGCTTGTGGATTCATCGTCGTCGGAGTTGGAGATTAAACATTCTTCTCCCGACGTCCACTCTTCTATGCAATCATCCTTGGTTGAGGTGGACATTTCATAATAGGATTGAAGTTGTGTCCACATGTCATGAACATTCTTGAAATCGCATATGGCATAGAACACATCTGCACTCAAAGCACTAAATAAAGCGTTAGTTGCTTGAGCGTCGAGATGTAAGCATTTCTCTTCCTCATTTGTTGGAGCAAGTTGATCCAATGGAGGAGAAAAGCCAACATCTACAATCCGCCATATATTTAGGCCCATGGCCTTAAAATAACATGACATGCGGATTTTCCAATGTGCATAATTTGTGCCATCAAATTTAGGTGCTTCACCTAGGTGCACAATTTTACTAGTCGCCATCCTTTACGCTCTAGACGGTTAAGTCTAATAAATGAGAGACCAAGCTCTGATACCACTTGTAAGATCGAGGTGGCCGACTAGAGGGGGTGAATAGGCGTTTAAATTCCTTTAGGCTCTAAAACCGATTTCTAATGCGGAAGCTAATACAAATACGGTTTTGCATAATTAAAGCCTAAATCAACTAGGTTCCCCTAAGTGCACCAACAATACAAGTCTATTAATAAGTATATCAATTAAGCATATGACTTGTAAGCTAATCAATTCTAGCAATGATGAATAGCACAACGAACAATTGCAATCATACACAATGAATAAGCAATTTAATACAAGGTATATAAATTGCACAATGTAAAGCAAGCATTCATACACAATGAATGTAAATGCAATAGTAAGGCACAAGGATGCAAACCACAATGGACACGGTTATGTTTTACCGTGGTGAATCGGAGACTTGCCGGTCTCCCCTAATCCACGTTGAGGGAAACCCAAACTAATTGGGCCGGCTCCACGAATTAAGCCTTCCTCCGAGGATCAAACACCTCGCTCCACTTGGGTTGCTCTTTCCTCCACTCCGAGATGGCGGCACCACGCCACTCACAAACCGCCTGGTCTTCTCACAATCTTCTTTGAGAAGCTCACCGGCGCAAGACGACGCCCACGCCGCCTAGGTGTCGGCAAACACCAAGAGTAACAAGACTCTAACTCTCACTTGAACCAATCAAGTGTCAAAGCTCTATGGATACGAAATCCACAACCTAAGGCAACACATGCACTTAGGGTTTGCTCTCTAACCTCACTAAGTGCAACACATGCACAAAAGAGTATGAGAGGCTTGCACTAGCTCAATAGAACTCAAAGGGGCACCAAAGAACTCTCCTCACACGGCCAAGGTGGGTATTTATAGCCCACACACAAAAACTAGCTGTTGGGAGAAGTTTGTCAAAACTCACCGAGGCGGACTAACCGCAGTAAAGCCCGGCCAGTCCGCACCCCTCCAACGGTCGAAAACTAGCCGTTGGGGCACGGCCGGTCGACCACGTGCAAAGCCCGGCCAGACCGCTCTGGCCGGTCGACCGCTCAAAACACGCGCGGTCGACCGCCAGCAATTTTCCGAAAAGTCGCTCTCGAAAGCTGACTGGGTCGATGACCCGCAAGGCCGGTTAGTCCGCACTCATAACTGCGGTCAGACCGCAGGCATATGGGCGGTCAAACCTTGCTTTCAACTGCGGTCAGTCCGCACCTGAATTTCAGCACAGGCGACACTCGGAAAAACGGTCATAACTTTTGACTCCGATGTCGGAATTGAGTGATCTTGGACTCTATGGAAAGCTTATTCAGAGGGCTACACAACCCTCCTATTTGATTTGATCTCAAACACATTTTGATCAAATCAAAAAGCACAACTCCAAAGAGCCACTACCTTGGTCTAAGTCCAAACAATTTGCAACAAGCAATCTTAGACCATGCCAAAGGAAAATGCATGAATCCCAACAATTTGCAAAACACATTTGCAAACTTAGATCATGCCACAAGGAGTAGGTACATGGACTTCAACCATTTGCAAAGCACATTTGCAAAGTATAGTCTCATGCTACAAGGATTATCCACGAGCCACAACTATTTGCAAAACACATTCGCAAATATTGGCAACATGTTAAGGTGAGCTAGAGCAAACACAATGAGCTATCAACACATGACTAACTCAAGCTACTAGTCAAAGACCCCTCTTAATAGTACGGCAACCTATACTAGCAATCCGGTCTCCCAACCAAACACCGAGACCGTAAAAGACTAGGAACACATCCTTAGCCCTAGCTAGTCATACCTTTGCCTTTGCGCAAACACTTGAAGCTTGATGACGCACATCCTCACTTCAAGTCCGGTTCTTGACTTGATATGCATCAACTCATGATGCATCCTTCACTTGACCTTCATCAACACATGATGAAGCTTTACTGGATCTTGACTTGATGCTCATCAACACATGATGACATCTTCCATCCCGAGTCTTGATATGCATCAACACATGATGCACTCTTCACTTGACATCCATCAACTCATGATGGGTCTTCACTTGACTTGATGATCAACACATGATCATCTCTTCTTGACTTGATGACTATCAACACATGATGTCATCCCAAGTCATCAACCACCGAACATAACCTATTCATCCAACTCATGGAAAATGTTAGTTCCACGATATGATTATCATTAATTACCACAACATACCATTAACTCATAATGGCGGACAAGATACCACAATCTTTCCCTCATTGGTAATTGATGATAACCACTTCAATAGCAAATAATTGAATAGAGTTTGGTATGAGTATATAAGCACTATATAAGTTATATATACTCAACATGAGTGTATACTGAACTACACAAGTCGATTAACTCAAGAATACATGAGCATATATAAACTACATAAGTCTCATATACTCATATGAATATATTAACTACACAAGTTAAACATATTCAAAGATATGTGAGTACACATGAACTACACAAGTTATGTTCTACTCACATATAAGTATATATAGACTACACAAGTCTTATACACTCTTATGAATAGATTAACTACGCAAGTTAAACATATTCAAGAATATGTGAGCACACATAAACTACACAAGTTATGTTATACTCACATATAAGTGTATATAGACTACACAAGTCATATATACACACTTGAATATACTAACTACATAAGTTATATATATTCAAGAATATGAGCATATATAAACTACATAAGTTATATATACTCACATGAATATATTAACTACACAAGTTAAATATATTCAAGGATATGAGTATATACTTAACTACACAAGTTATATATATACTCATATGAATATATTAACTACACAAGTTAAATACATTCAAGAATATATGAACTACACAAGTCTCATATACTCATATGAATAAATTAACTATGCAAGTTAAATATATTCAAAGGACATGTTTCAAAGTAAAGATCCCAATTGTATATGGACAAGGAAATATGGATCAATACTAATGAAACCACAAAACATAGATTGAGCTCCCTAAATGTGTGCATACACAAATGTGTAATGGAAACATATGCACATATTCAAGTTAGACTTTTGGTGGAGTTCAACCTATATTTTGGATCCGAGGAATGCAACAAGATATATGAATACAAAGTAGAATGCATACCTCTTTTGATCTTTATATCCAAACGAGACTAAACATGATATAACAAATAGAAATGTTAGTCTCACAAATAGATTCATCATTATGAATGCATACCTGTTTGGATTTTCCTTTTGTTTATCCAATGAATTGGATTTGTCATTAATCACATGCATGCCTTCATGATTATTACCTTTATATCCAAATAAGACTACACAATATGTATATCAATGAAAGTGTTAGTCTCACAATTAGATTTGTCATTAATCACCAAAACCCCATTAACACATAATGGTAGGTCTAGATTCTTCAACATTGAGATATCAGCAACTTCTTCTCAATATTCCGGAGCCAATCTTCGGCTTCCAACGGTTCTTGGGAGCTGGAGAACACTGGCGGGTTGGTCCGCTGAAAATCAGCAAGACTCCCGTGCGCATGATGGCCTCCTGCTCCGCCAGCTGGTGTGGTAGTGGAAGAAGTGTTACGCGCTATTTGCTCCAGAATGCGTGTTTGGTCCATCCTGTTGCGCTCTATCTGAATGAGGACATCAGCCATTGAGGGCGGCGGAGGAAGCTCCTCTTCCTAGCGACCACCTTGTGTACCATGAGAACCAGAAGGGTCAACATGCTCTCCCTGAGAGTAGGGAATTGGGGTAGAAAATCTCTCCTCTTGTTGTGCTCGCGCGCGAGTAGTAGGTCCTGTCATACTGTTACCATACAATGGTTAACAACATCACAAGCACTCCAGCAAACACAAACAAGATTGGACAGAGAAAGAAAATACTAAACTCCCATATGCATAATGATATGAAATGCATGAAATTAACACCAAAAGAACACAAGATCCATTATATAACAGCAAAAGGTTTGGTCCAACATCTTCATACAAGTCGGCCAACCAAGGCCAAGGTCCAAAACCAACAGGCCGACATACATAATTTACAAGATTACAAGCTGTCCTATTATTTTTAATACAAGACAGCTACTGGCTAGTTACTACTACTTCCTAAGCATGGTGCTCATCATCCATCCCCTACACATAGTCATCTCGGTTAAAATTCACCGGAAACTCATTTAACAGATGAGCCTTAGGTGAACCCGTATCTATGGGGATCGATGGACTGATGAGACGCCGAGGAGAACCTAGCAGCAGATGATGACCTCCAGGGGGTGCAGGTCGCTGTGTGTGAGGAAAGCCTGCAGACATCCGGGCTTGGCGACACTACCCAAGGATTGGAACAAGTCTGACAACCTCGGGAAGTCGAAATCCTGGTGGTGCAAGAGCAATGGAGGATCTCGTTGTTACCATAAAGCACGCTTACGGGAACGCGATTCATGGCAACACCAAGCCTCGATACTCTCGAGCTTCATGCGACGACGGCGGGTCTCCCACACTCATACACCGTGCAATGATGGATTTGGTCCATAATATGAACCAACCTCGCCAACTGGCGTACATGTGGGTCCTCTCCAAACTGAATCTCATCGAACGTGCTCACATCTGCTCTAGGACCTTGCTTCGGGAAGTGATCATAGGGTGGTTGAGACAACTCCGTCAAATCATGACGAAGAAGGCACATCATCCTACGAGCTGCTTCCTAAACGGCCATAGACTCAGAGGTGGCATGTACATGAATACAGTATGGAATACTACCCACCACCTGTCTGGCAATCACATTAATGACAGCCTGGTACTCCTCCATCCCGGGTCCTCGATCACGACGAAAGATGGCATACTCCGGCTGATAAGTGAAGTTGGCTCGCCACATCATATCCCGCAGCAAAGCCAAAAACCCATCTACGTCTTCGGCTCGGGTCTCCTTAACCAAGTACCAGCCGCTCATCTATAGACAAAAGACAAGGTAAGTAAACAACTTGTTTTGGAAAGCCAGTAGAAAATTGGGTAAGAATTGATACTAGGGAGGGTAAGAAATAAAAGATAGCACACCTAAATTTTCAGAAAGTATTTATGTTAAAATAGTTTCATAGAAACTTACTAATGATAACGACCATGCTAATTCTAACCTACAGTCATACGTATGCTCTGATACCAACGTTGTGAGGACCCCGGAATATTGGAGGTTTATACCGAATTAACAATCATACCAAAAGCATAATTCTTAATCAAGAACAATCGATTCTTAATTAAAAATTATACTAGAAGCATAATTCTTAACAAGGTACAAATCCAATATTCAGGTTCCCGGATATATGTATCACAATAGTTCCCAGGTTCCAGACCATTGCACATATATCCTCAAATAACATTGTATCATACATACAAGGCATACATTTACATAACTATACATAGCACTTAACAATTCGGTTTGGAATTCTACAATATCAAGTGACCTTGGGCCACAACAAAAGTTAGCAGCGGAAACAAAACTAAACAGCAAAAGACCACCAATGGCCCCATAACCCTCAGGCTATTGAGTGGAAGTTAGAACTAGCTTCACTCGTTAGCGTCACCCTGATCGGCGCTGATGGGCATCTCATACAAATAACCATCCTCACCTGCAACAAGTGGTTATAAAACCTGAGTACAGAAGGTACTCGCAAGACTTACACAAACTAGAAAAAGAAAGTGTTTAATAGAACCTATCCAAAGGAGTAGAATTTGTACATGCATAAGGTTGACAACAGGAAGGTTATAATGGTTTCAATTTTTGCGTAAAGCAATACATCTTAATCCTACATTTGCTACATTTTGGTAAGGTAGTTTTATAAATCAATTTGGACTAAAACAGTGAGCAAAAGAGAGCATAATCATAAACAATAATCGACATTAAAGTGGCTGTCCACTAATCATTAAAACATTGCATGATTAGCTCTCATGCCGAAATAGTATTCAAAATCAAGTGGTAATTCAAAATCTATACAAAGATCTATTCAACTCAAGCGTTGTCCATAACCGTGGACACGGCTATTCGAATAGTTTTAACCCTGCAGGGGTGTACATCTTTACCCACATGACTTAGCTAGCCCGTAAGCCATCTAGAATAATAGTACACTGCCTTTGGTATGCCGGCCGGGTAAACTAAGATTTGGTGTTTTTCAACAAGTTAACACTATTGAGCTGAAATACCCATGTGTGACTGATCCCGCTTAGTTCAAGTTACTAATAGAACCTGCCAACCGGGGGTCTACATGTTGTGCCGGGAATGCCGACCCAATCGACAAAAATTAAATGACAGAAAGTAGAGCTGTGCTAGCTGCACATATTAGATCGCAATCGGAGCCCTTAAGGTATGTACATGTGATGGAACGCATGTACGTCCTCACCCTCTTAAGAACATATGATATAGATATGAGATCAAACAGATATGTCCTTACTTTCCTGTTTTCCAACTCAATAGCATTAACCCTTTACTTAACCAAACAGTGCCCATACACTGCGTGTTGAAGTACGTTGGGGCTTGAATTGTCCAGTCAATGTTCAGTCCTTAATCAATCCAAACAAGACAACCACATTTCCCAATCTCGTGCACGAAGGCGCCATCACTAGCATCCACTTGTCTAGATTTAAAATCAGTGAACATAAACAAAATTTGCTTTCATTTCAGATTTACATAGACTGAACAAAGAATCAAATAGAGGAAATTCATTTAATGTGTCCAAGTTTGGTAAAATAAACTTGACAACACTACAGACTGCATGGCTAAGCAAGACCTGGAATAAGTATTTTAGTATCGAAGCACTACCTTAAGTTTGAGTGTATGATGAGATTAAAGGTAAGCCTCAAGTTTTAGGTGGTAACTAACTATTAACAGATCACAAATAAGTTTTTAGGAAATTAGCATGCAACAATGTCACTGGTTTTAGAAATCTACAGTTCAAAATTAGGATCAACATGGTGCAGAGACGATGCTTGCCTTGGTAATAATAGACCTCTTGTTTAGGTTCTGGGTGCTCAATAACAGATTCAACAACTTCAGAAGAACCAGAATCTAAAAGAAAATAAAATCCAATGAACACAAGGAAAAAGGCAGAGAACAGCACGTATAAAAAGAATGCATGGTCAATAGTTTAATGCATCATTAGCAACATGCTTAAGCTACATCTAATTTAAATAGGAACAATAGACTACAACTAACTTCTGCTAGTACTATTTACCACAAATTAGAGTTTGGTTTAGAACTACGCTTTGATTTTAAAACTCAAACAGACAGACATAAGAACATGCAACAAGACATGCTTATGAAATGCTCAAAAGAACAACCGTCGCCCGATTAGAAATGGGTGGTGGCGATAAGATGGACAATATAACCCCTAACCGGTATCTAGCCATGTGGACCGTGCGATTTCAATCCGACGGCCACAGCGAGATCCGGGTCCTAGGCGCGGGCGAGTTAAAGCGGCGCCATATGATCAGAATCTAACGGTTGCCCTTTATTGCGCGCCCTTAAGTTTTGAATTAAAAAGGACCGAACGGTTGGATCTGAAATCAACGGCGAGGATTGATGGGATGTTGAGGTGGTCCGAACGGCCCATCAATGCAGTCCGTGCGATCAAAATCCAACGGTGGAGATCGATGTGGGGTTCGGACGGTCCGAACAGCCCACATGATCTGGCCCGCTCATTGAGGATCCAACGGCTCGCACGTATCTTAGCTCCTGCCATCTAAAAATGGCATAGCCCAATAATTTTGCGCCGCACGATTTAGATCTTACGGCCAATATTGCATGGCTCTTCGGGATGGTCCAAACGGCCCAAGAATCCGGTCCGTTCGTTGAGATCTGACGGCCACGAATGGAAGGCGCGGTAGGATGGTGATCTAACAGTAGAAATCACGTCGTGTGCTTGGAGAACCTGCACAGCGCCGCAGATCTCGTCCGTTCGCGAAGAAATCGATGGCTCACGTTCGCTGGAAGTTTGAGAACGCCCGAACGTGACAGAGCCGGACCACTGTGCACTAGGTTGGACCCAACCACTTGGCTCGGTCGCTACAGTACAAAGGTTTAGGCTGGAAGAGTTGACCGCTCATTTTAAATCCCCAAAAGTTTGACCGGGCTTTTAAAAATAGCAAATAAATTTGTAAAAATATGAAATTTTGTAGAAAGGCTACTGGAATAATATATTCCTCAAATAAAATTTGAAACCACTGTTTCTCTTTTAAAATACATAAATAATTCATTTAAACCGAATAGGTTTATTTAAAGACAAATATTTTTGTCAAAGTCAAAATAATCTTTAAAAATTTAACAAAAATTATTTTTGGTCAAGATAATCCATTTAGTCTTTATTAAAATACTTCCAGGTCTGAATACCAACATTGATTGGTATTTTCTTTTGAAGCTTCAAACAAGTTTTGGATTTTGACTACAAAAGGAAGGTTTTAGTTTGTAGCAAAATGCCCATGTTTCAAAAATGAGCAGTAATGCTATGAAAAAGCATTTTGTTACTGTTCATTAAAACTGGGGCTTTTACAGTGGTAATCTCCCCTTGATTCATATGTAACACCTTGGCTATTCGGAAGCCAAGATGTCACCTAAATAATCGAACATACAACCATAAAGCGGAAGAATTTAAACAATATCTCATCTAATGACATAAAGAGATCAAAATTTAATAGAACAACAGCAAGAATATAGTCTGAATCCAAATGAGTATAACAAAGGGGTGATCAAGGATCACAAGCAGTACTTAATCAACCATAACATAGAGATAGATATCAACCACATCTAACTTTAGTTATTACAGTTCATTACTTAACTAATGAAAGATGTAACCAAGTATTATTATTGAAACCGAGTATGGTGAGATGAATAATTAGTGCGTGTCTACTCCTCCCAATAGAGCCATCATCAATGATCACCTAAAATAAACAAACAAAGCAAGAATGAGTCCGAGACTCAAAGAAGTACAAAGAATAATTTGACATACAACAAATATGAACAAGACAACATCTTTAAAGAATATGAACATAACACCGAATGAATATATGAATGAATGGAATGAATGGATTGAATGAAATGAAAGGATTGCACACATGCTTATACCAGTATAGCTAGCGACACACCCGTCGGTGTTCACCTAAGCCCGCATTTAACAAAATGCGGGGATCCAAATCCCGTATGAAGAACATTTCATATGGGTGTCCAAATCTGCCCACATTGGAATGGTGGGCCTTACGTGCCCATACTGGAATTGATGCGTCATTATAATCCACTCCTGTGGATGGAACATGACAATGGATGCATGTATTGAACTATGAATTATGAAAGACATCATCTCTAAACATGGAAATAACACATATGAAAGGAACATACACATCTCATCTTCTCATGGATCATAGAAAAACACAGTACGAACATTAAGCATTCAGCATTCACAAATCTTAAGAACATTAAAGTACTTGCCTTCCGCGTTGCGACGCGTTAGTAGGCAACGAAGGTGCCCCTAAAACCGAAGCCTCTCTGCCTACACAAGTAAGTACTCAAAATAAGAACAACATGGTACAGGACACTACCAGCAACGTTCTACAACACCTTCCCGACAACCCAAGAATTAACTATTAGACCTATTCTGAAAACAGACAACACCATCACAGAAATGCATCTGGACAGCAGCACAGAATAACTCATAACTATTGATCTGGGACTCGAAACGAGGTGAGCACAGATCCTACAGAAACTTAACGAACATATCTACAAAATTCTAGTTGATAAGATCTCCCAAATCGGCCAAAATAAAATGCTAACAAGTAGATGAAAGTACAAGACAGATTCTGGCTAGACGAAAAGAACAGCAGTAAAGAACAGATCACACCTTTTAATCTACAACTCCGATTAGGGCATTCTTTATCATTCTGGAAAGGTTATAAAAATTTCTAGAATAACCTAGTTGGGTAAAAACCCTGAATCTTCCATTATCATAATCATAATTTAAAATGAAACTTGATAGTTCATTCTCGTCAGGAATTCAGAACAGCGGGGAAGATTGTACCATAACTTTTGATCCAAACGTCACAATTAGGTGTTCTTGGCGGCTACGGAAAGCTAAGAACAATATATAAATATCTCTAGCAGATGGTCATCTCAAATTCGGCATATAAGAACCCGAAATTGGCCACGCAATCTACTAGACAGATCTGGAATTCTAACAGCATAGTTTCGATCCAATCCAACTAATCTAATTTCACATCTAAACATAATCAAACAGCAGGGAAAGCATCTCTTTACCCTTGAAGACCCTTAGGAGGACGCGAACCAAATCCCCCACGAAGAAGTCCCCTTTCCTCTCCCTCGTTTCGGCGAGCAAACCCGCAGTCACCCCTTCTCCTTCCTTCGCGAACACCGGCAGCGGGAAGGGGCAGCACCAATGGCAGGGGGCGGCACCAGGAGCAGCAGGGACAGCACCAGGAGCAGTAGGGACGGCGCCAAGGGGAATGAGGGGTGGCGGCTTTGGGGAGGATGACTTGTGGCGGCTTGGAGTGGGAAGGGGGAGGAAAGGGGAAGGGGTGGCTTGGCCTTAGGGTTTCGGGGAAGGGAGTGGGCGGCTTGGGCTTGGGCCTCCCTTGGGGCGCCCCTCCCCCTCCTAGCCCAAAAAATAGGCCTCCAGGTTGCACTAGCCTGGGCCAGAGGCCCATGTCCTAAAGTTTCCCCTAAAAATCTGAAATTTCACTTAATTTCCCTCTCTCGAATATAACTCTCTCTAATTGAAATTTGGGGTATTACATTCTACCCCCTAATAGGATTCAATTCTAATCTACTCGATTTAAACTAACCTAAAGAAAATCAAGAATCGAATTTGAACAAGGATCAAAACGCACTGCAGAACAAATCCGAATATTATTCGCGCATACGAAACTCCATCTTCCTAAGTAGCCTCTCTCTCGGACTAATTAGACCACAACACAACAACGCAAAACGACGTTCGTCCTAACACTCAACCCGGCATTCCCAAGTACACTCAACAGAAGAGAATCGAAGATAAGACCCTACTCGATGGTCAACGTCTTTAAGAAAATCCCAAGCTTTGAATTGCTCAGCTACTCACTTTGCACCATAACACATCAGACGTTGCGTACGTCACGTATGGACCCGAGACGATCAAAGCGATACGCCAACTTTCTAATTTCTGCAATTGCCGAAAACAAACCAATGTACATGAGCCAAGCTCCCCTTTGGTACGAAAACACACAACATGCTCAAAATCAAACTCTTCATCTAACAAGGGTCACTCCCTTTAAACAAGAATGCACAACAGAACTGGTTCTTAAACCACTGATTCACAAAGAGAATCCAACTGGAAATAGAGAGTTCTCATCGCATCCACGCAATACTAACTCTCCACCAAAACGGTAAAATCCCAAATTTGACAATTCATCACGAAAACAATTCCACTTTCTAAATAGATAGTTTACGAATGAACACCACGAAAGCCAAAGGAGAAATCACTCGAATGCCCAAACCAAATACTTCTTTTGGTTTGTCTAAACTGGAAAGAATCAAACATGCTAACACAACGCCAACTCAAAATGCGGAGGACACCAATCAAAAACACAAAACTCAAACGAGAATCAAGAAAATGCTTCACTACCTGAGGAAACATCATTTTTCTCAGTTTCTCTTTTAGGAATAAAACTTCTCTCGAACCTTGGAATTCGAATTCATCGCATACCACATGAGCTTAAACCTCTTAATTAAACATCCTCAAATTATGCTCAAACTGAAATACATCATACACACTATTGTGGAGAGGCTCTATCGAACCCACCGAACACTCTAGGCAACTCATTCTACTTATGAAATTAATTTGATAGAAGGCACCCAAAGCACCACAAAATAATCCTACGCAATCACATTACCTCCAATTTTCAAGAACAACAACTCAAAATCTTCAGTACACACGCTCATGTCCTACATCAGAAGGGTTCTATCAATGATCATTCCACTGCTCAGGAAACACCATTATTCTACTTTTTCTACACACAATCATTGCGTGACCAAAGGTCTAGCATAAAAATGCAAAGCCCAGACTTAACCTCCAAGACCTCTACAACAAATTTCTCTTATAACAGATAGTGAAATCATCGGATTAAATCTCTAACATCCCTACAATTCTAACATACTCACTCATTGACATCAATAAAAATCACCCACACAATCTCGCAATACTATCCAATTGCGTTACTCTATAAAATTAATCAAGGTTTCCATACTTTCGATAATCCCCAACCTTTCAACATGAACTGAAGTTCTGGAATTTTACTATACCATAGGTTCTACTCAGTCGTAACACTATTCAGATTTACTTCGAAGCCAAACATTCCCTGTGAATCAAATTTCCTCCAAGGGGTACAGATCAAAACCAATTCATCTTCTACTACTCCTCCAATAGCTTGGTAGCAAAATCTCACCACTACAATTTATTATCCACCACCAACAGTTGCTAAAATTACACTTTGTAAAACTTTGCAACACAAAACTGTTGATCCTTTGTCAAAAGAAAGAGGCGAACAAGGACAAGTTTCCTCACATAGGAAAATATTGCTCCTCATAGCGAGCACGAAACTAAAAGAAATATTTTGATAATGGTGATCTTGGAAAACGAAAGCTGAGTTCACAGTTGAGGGCACACATCCCTCAAAAGGGAATAGCAAATGACAGCCAATTAGAAAAAGACATTGCGATTGAAACTCGACATCTCTTGAGCGGAAAGAGCAGAAAGTTTAGGCATGATTCAAATAACCACAAGTTACAAATATTGACTCAAATTCTCAAATACTTCTACTGCACTCTTTCCTTTAACACGAAAATTAGTCCTTGAACTAACAACATGTAACACCCTGGCTATTTGGAAGCCAAGATGTCACCTAAATACACTAACATACAACCACATGGCGGAAGAACTCGAATAAGATATCATATAAAGGCATAAATAAAACATCCAAAACATTGAGAAGGTATCCTTCCTTCACCATTTAATTTTATTTATTATAGTTCATCGTTAAACAAGGTTCACGAGCAATAATAAATCAACCGTATCATGGAGAAGGTATCCTTCCTTCTCCATCTAAACTTATTTATTACAGTTCGTCAATAATGAGTGAAAGATAGAACTAATTTATAATCTTGAACTTGAATAGGATGATGTGAATGAGTAGTGCGTGTCTACTCCCTCCCAAATGAGCCAACAACAATGATTACCTACAAAACAAACAACGCAAGAATGAGTCCAAGACTCAACAAGTACAACGAGTAAATGGAACATACCACAAACATTAACAAGTCAACATCATTGAACAATATGAGGGAATCACAGAACGAGTATTTGAATAAATGGAATGAATGGAGTGAATGGAATGGAGGGACTACACACATGCATATACCGGTATTGCTAGTGACACACCCGTCGGTGTTCACTTAAGCCCGCATCTTAACAAAAATGCGGGGATCCAAGTCCCGTATGAAGAACATTTCATACGGTGTCCCAAAACGCCCACATTGAATAGTGGGGCCCACATTGGAATGGTGGGTCTTACGTGCCCATCCTAGAATTGATGGGTCTTTTAATCCACTCGTGGATGGAACATGAATAATGAATGCATGGAATGAAATATGTATGTTGAAAAGACACGCTCTCTAATCATGGAGATAACACACATATGGAAGGAACATGAACTTAAATATTATCATCTCCAATCATGAATTCAACACATATGAAAGACCATAGACAATCCAACTTCTCTTGAATCATAAGAACTCATAGTATAATCATAAAAGCATTCATCAATCACAATCATTAAGATAAGCAATGTACTTGCCTCCATGATGCGACGCGTTAGAAGGTGAAAAGTGGTGCTCCTAAACCCAAGCTTCACCTCCTAAACAATTAAATAACTGAAATAAGAACGCGATGAACACGACACTACTTAACAACGTTCTACATTGCTTCCCCGGTGAATCAAGATTTAACTAGAAACTCTAAACCGAAAACCAACGATTCAGCCCTAAACCGCCTCTGGACAGCAGCACGGTAATTAACATATCTCATGATCTGGAACTCGAAAAGAGGCGAGCCTAGTTTCTGTGGATTCTTAACTGACCAATCTACAAAACTCTAGCTGACGAGATAAACCAATTCGGCCAAAAAAAGTATGCTAACAGATAGATGAACTTTCAGAACAGAAACTGCCTAATTGAATAAACAGCAGTACTAAAATGATCATAACTTTTAATCTATAACTCCGAATTGATCGTTCTTTAACAATCTGGAAAGGTTATCAAACTACCTACAATAACCTAGTTGGGTGAAAACACAGATTCTTCAAATTACAAATTCATATTTTTGGAAATAACAAAACAGATTAATCTCGTCAGAAATCTGGACAACAGATACTAAATTTGTCATAACTTTTGACTCCAACGTTGGAATCAAGTGAACTCGGTGGCCACAGAAAGTTAAGAACAACCTATAGATATCTCTAGGAGATCAAAACTACTGGTTCGGCCTCTAAGAATGCGAAATCGCCCACGCAACATTCTGGACAGAATTGAATCTACAACAGGACGAACTCGATCCAATCAAACTAATCTAATTTCACATCTAAACATCATCAAAATAGTGGGGAAACGAATTGATACCCTTGGAGACACGTGAGCCTGCTGAATTTCCATGAGGCGCCTCCCTCTTCTTCGCTTCTTCCTTTCTTTTGCTTTCGCCAAGACACACAAGACAACAGGAGGAAGTGCTTTGGAGAGGATGGCAGCAAGGGAAACATGGGAGGTTATCAGAAGCGTACACGTGACCAGTAGCAAGATGTGGTACTGTAGCATATTTAGGGTTTCTTCCCTTTTGGGCCTTAATGCCGTGGGCCAAGAGCCCGTGGTCCAGGTTTTGAAGAAATTTCAGAAAAACCCCTTTAACTATTGTGTGTTTTCTCTCTAACGCGTTTCGGAGTATTACATTCTACCCCCCTTAAACATAATTTGACCCCGAATTCTACTTGTCATCTACTCGAAAAACAACAACAACCACAACTGAAAATTAATATCCAACAAGATGTACCCGACGTGAACAACTTTGGTTAAAGCTCGATCATGCGAGACTACCTCCCAAGTCTCTTCTCGCCGAATCGACGTGACCATAACACCATAACGATACCCATGTCTATACCTCAAGACTCTCTCGACCTCTCCAAGACACGACGATGAGTCTCAAGGTGAGATCTTGCTCGATGGTCAACGGCACTAACGAAACCTCAAACTCGGATCTCCCATGTACTCACTCAACACCAGAACATACAAGACGTTACGTACTCCGTGCATGGACTCGAGACAGTCCTGGCGATACGCCAACTAGTGAAAACAACCCAATGCACCTTGGGGCAACCCCCTGGTACCGAACCACGCAATATGTGCATAGAACACTGAACTCTTGTTCCACCTCTCAATCGAACTTTTTCACCCAAACAAAGATCACCTCCTTTACCGAGGGACACACAACAGAACTCGCTTTAAACACACTCTTTTACCGACATAGCCCAACTGAAAATGAAGGACTCTCATCACAACCAAGTGTTACCAACTCGGTACTAAAAAAGAGTCAAATTCAGAATCGAAGATTTATCACGAAAATCTTTCCACCTTCAAATTAGAAAATTTGCAAATAAACACCACGCCCACCAAAGGAGAAATCACTCGAATATCCAAATCCATTATTTCTTTTATTCTTTCTCGAATCGATAAGAACCACGATGCCAACATAAAGCCAAGCTCAATTTGCGAAAGACATCCGTCATAAACACATAGCTCATACAAGAATCAAGAGAGCGTTTCAAGACTCGAGGAAATATTCTTTTCTCAATTTCTTTTTAGAAATAAAATTTCTCTCAACTTTTGGAATCCCGATTCATCGCATAACACACTAATCCATCTCTTAACTTGGCATTCTCAATGCTATGCTCAAACCGAAATACATCAACCACACCTTCAGAGAGAGGCTCTATCGATCCCACAGAAACAATACTCTAGTCAACTCCCCTACCGACAGAATTACTTTGATAGATAACTTCTGATGCATCCCAAAATGGATCTTCACACGTAATCACGTTACCTCAATCCTTTAAGAATGAACAATTCAGAATTCACATCACATATTCTCATGTATTTCATCAAAAGATTTCTATCAATGATCATCCCACTATTCGAAATCCACCCTTATACTACTTCTTCACATTATCATTGGGCGATCAAAGTTCTAACATAACAATGCAAAGCCCAAATTTAACCTCCAAGACTCTTACAACGAACTTCTCATATAAAAGATAGGGAAATCCTCAGATTAAATCCCTAAAATTCTCATAATCCAAACATACTCGTGCATCAACATCAACACGAAAACATTTCCTCGACCCAATTATCTTTATAAAGATTCTAACTCTTAGAGAGTTACTTACTAAGTCCAAGTCATTACTGGTAATAATCCAACAATCCCGGCTATCTCATTAATCACTTTAACGATCAGATTACTTCGCTAATATTACTTTCATTACAACCCCATCATATTTCATCTGCACAACCGTGCAAGGTACTCAATCGCGACATTCTAATACATTGATCAAGATTCCCATCCTTTCGAAAATTCTAATGTTCCACCTGTATTGAACAAAGGATCTTGGATCACAAATCTCCATAGGTTCTAATGCTTGCAGTAATGCAATCAGTTTAGCCTCAAAGGCAAACATTCGGTATAAATAAAATTCTCTCTAAGAATTATACACGAAATCAGTTCATCCTTCAACGCTCCTTGGATAACTTACAACCCGGGGTCTCACAATCACATTGAATAAACACTTCGAAAGACCCTTGTGAAACTAATCGATGAATCCTTTCTCAGAAGAAAAAAAAATGAAAACAATTTTCACCACATAGAAAAACCTTTACCACTCACAGTGAACAGAGGACCTAGGGGAATAATCAGTTTGGCAAGGAACTCGGACAACAAAAGGGAAAGTCAACAGTTGAGGGCACAAGTCCCGCATGAAGGAAAGATCAAACCCCAATCAAGAAGAAGGTACTGCCTTTGCAAAAAGATAAACTCTTATGGAACAAATGCATAAGGTTTAAGCACACTCAAATCAACTGCAAGATGTGAAACGGGACTTAAATCTCATATACTTATACTTCACTCCTTCTTTTAACAAGGAAAGATATTTTCTGAGATTACTACATCACTTTGCCAGCTTAAACAAGATAAGCTCTTAAACCAAATCACAGGAATCACCCCAAGAATCAATAAAATCTTTCAATATGTCACTTTGCTTGAAGCAACTCAATCACCACACACACAAGTCACAATCTCTTGCAGATAAACTTACTAACATCAAGAATAACACACTCCGAACACGAATCTTTAACATCAACTATTCCATTAGAAAGCCCCAAAGTTCCACCAAATTGTTTCATACTACCTTTTCATCTCATCTTCAAAACGAGAGTATACCAAAACTATACAACTTCACTACATCAACCTCTTAAGTTTAGAAGGGGTCTACTACACAATTGAAGAGGTCCTACCAAAACCCTTTCATCAAGGACACATTATCATCCGATGATTTCACAATCATGTGGGCATAAGCCCCCTATTATATCCTATTAGTTCAACTTTTAGTGATGCTCAACATCAAACTTCATCACACAACAGTTATACTCCAACCATTGTTGTTATCAACTGGCTTCATTATGAAATCTAGTTGCTACCTACTTTCCTTCCTAAATCACATGGATAATTACAAACACATATTCAACTGTTCCTCCTCATATTTGGATTTCGGCAAAAATACACTAAAACTTCAAAAATCAAAATCTTCTATCGATTAAAAGTCTCAACCACACTACAACCAAATTCATCACGTCATTCTATATAGAAGAACCACATAGAACTCCTCCCATAAATTCTAGATCCACCGATATTCAATCCCTTCAACCGGTTATACACAATTCCAATAATTAATTAAACTAAGGAATATGTAAATCTAGCATTTCCTCTAGTTTCCCTTTCCACACATTTAAATTAATCCATTGGAACCAAAGAACCCAACAAGTTTAGTAACCTAAACAATTTTAATGACCATTCTAATTTGTCATTGTTCCATACTTCTTAATATCTCTTTTGACTCCAAATAGGTATGGACATACTCTCAGTCACTACTCATATATACAGTTCATCAAGAACTAGTAGAAGACAACATCAATTTAATCAATTTCTCCTCCCAGGTTACTAAGTAATATTAATTATGCACCACACCCATGACTCAACTTGATACCCATACCATATCATGTTATTTGATTACAATCTCTGACTTAACCATAACAAGGCATCACAAAAGGATTTTAACAATTTCCATCAGAAAAGAGATGCATTAAATTTCAACACTCAGAATAATCCAAAAGAAATACATAGAGTCAAAGCTTTCATGTTAACAAACTTGCAACATAAAACTCTCATTACCCAAACTATCAAACGAATAAATGAGTCATTCTTTTCCAAATGAGAAAGAAGGAACAACCAAGGAATTATCAATATTGCCAACTGATGAAGATCGCAAGTAGTAAAAGCAACTCAACAAATGGAAAACAATAATTGTTTTAGAGAACCACTAGAGACCCATTGAAACTCAAAGAACTACTATGAACCACGAACCCAAGAGAAAATCATCATCCACGATGTAACAAGAATTTGCCAAGCTCGAGATCAAGGAAGCAAACAACTTTCTAAGCAACTCACGCCAACACCTACAACTATGGTATTCGGGTAACCACTCTATTCGCTCACCACTTAACGGTGGTGTAACTCGACAAAGCCCAAGGCCACAACCACGGCGTCCACTTCTTAACACCCATCATCGACACGCATAAACAATATAATCAATTATGATTATACATGATCACCTCATGACAATCATAGAATAGATTCATAGATATAGAATATCATAACATATCATAGATTAACAACAAGAAAGATAATACAGAAGCAATTCAACAATTGCTCAACAAATGAAACACATAACAGATAATGCGGAAGCAATGTAATTCCCAACCCCACCTATTGTGCACAGTGTGTCATTTTAATAATTTTCTATTAACCACGGACCTAAAGCCCGCTCTGATACTAACTGTAACACCCTGGCTATTTGAAAGCCAAGATGTCACCTAAATACACTAACATACAACCACATGGCGGAAGAACTCGAATAAGATATCATATAAAGGCATAAATAAAACATCCAAAACATGGAGAAGGTATCCTTCCTTCACCATTTAATTTTATTTATTACAGTTCATCGTTAAACAAGGTTCACAAGTAATAATAAATCAACTGTATCATGGAGAAGATATCCTTCCTTCTCCATCTAAACTTATTTATTACAGTTCGTCAATAATGAGTGAAAGATAGAACTAATTTATAATGTTGAACTTGAATAGGATGATGTGAATGAGTAGTGCGTGTCTACTCCCTCCCAAATGAGCCAACAGTAATGATTACCTATAAAACAAACAACGCAAGAATGAGTCCAAGACTCAGCAAGTACAACGAGTAAATGGAACATACCACAAACATTAATGAGTCAACATCATTGAACAATATGAGGGAATCATAGAACGAGTATTTGAATGAATGGAATGAATGGAGTGAATGGAATAGAGGGACTACACACATGCATCTACCGATATTGCTAGTAACACACCCGTCGGTGTTCACTTAAGCCCGCATCTTAACAAAAACGCGGGGATCCAAGTCCCATATGAAGAACATTTCATACGGGTGTCTCAAAACGCCCACATTGGAATAGTGGGGCCCACATTGGAATGGTGGGTCTTACGTGCCCATCCTGGAATTGATGGGTCTTTTTAATCCACTCCCGTGGATGGAACATGAATAATGAATGCATGGAATGAAATATGTATATTGAAAAGACACGCTCTCTAATCATGGAGATAACACACATATAGAAGGAACATGAACTTAAATATTATCATCTCCAATCATGGATTCAACACATATGAAAGACCATAGACAATCCAACTTCTCTTGAATCATAAGAACTCACAAGATAATCATAAAAGCATTCATCAATCACAATCATTAAGATAAGCAATGTACTTGCCTCCATGATGCGACGCGTTAGCGAGAAAAGTGGTGCTCCTAAACCCGAAGCTTCACCTCCTAAACAATTAAATAACTGAAATAAGAACGCGATGAACACGACACTACTTAACAACATTCTACATCGCTTCCCCGGTGAATCAAGATTTAACTAGAAACTCTAAACTGAAAACCAACGCATTCAGCCCTAAACCGCCTCTGGACAGCAGCACGGTAATTAACATATCTCATGATCTGGAACTCGAAAAGAGGTGAGCCCAGTTTCTATGGATTCTTAACTGACCAATCTACAAAACTCTAGTTGACGAGATAAACCAATTCGGCCAATAAAGTATGCTAACAGATAGATTAACTTTCAGAACAGAAACTGCCTAATTGAATAAACAGCAGTACTAAACTGATCATAACTTTTAATCTATAACTCCGAATTGATCGTTCTTTAATAATACGGAAAGGTTGTCAAATTACCTACAATAACCTAGTTGGGTGAAAACACAGATTCTTCCAATTACAAATTCATATTTTTGGAAATAACAAAACAGATTAATCTCGTTAGAAATCTGGATAGCAGATACTAAATTTGTCATAACTTTTGACTCGAACGTCGGAATCAAGTGAACTTGGTGGCCACAGAAAGTTAAGAACAACCTCTAGATATCTCTAGGAGATCAAAACTACTGGTTTGGCCTCTAAAAACGCGAAATCGACCACACAACATTCTGGACAGAATTGAATCTACAACAGGACGAAATCGATCCAATCAAACTAATCTAATTTCACATCTAAACATCATCAAAACAGCGGGGAAATGAATTGATACCCTTGGAGACACGTGAGCCCGCTGAATTTCCCGTGAGGCGCTCCTCCCCTCTTCTTCTCCTCTCTTCCTTTCTTTTGCTTTCGGCCGGCGCACACAAGACAGCAGGAGGAAGTGCTTTGGAGAGGATGGCAGCAAGGGGAAACATGGGATGTTACTATAGCATGGCTGCTGCACTGTAGCAAGGGGTGGTACTGTAGTATATTTAGGGTTTCTTCCCTTTTGGGCCTTGATGCCGTGGGCCAAGAGCCCATGGCCCCGGTTTTGAAGAAATTTCAGAAAAACCCCTTTAACTACTGTGTGTTTTCTCTCTAACGCGTTTCGGAGTATTACACAACACTTTGCCACAATGAACAAGATAAGTTCTTTAATCCAATCCACAGAACTACTTAGGAACCAATAAAATTCTTCAACACGCCAAATTTGCTCGGAACAGTTCAACTGCTCATGAAACATGAGATCCAAATGGTCTCAGCCACAAAACTCGAAACATTTCTTTAAGACTAAATCACACGAAACTCTTAAAAACCAATAGGACATTCCCATATAAGCGATATCACCATAGGCGATCAATTTACTACAAGTATTAACATCAATCTCACAACAACTATTAGAAAACACTTCGGAAGACCCATGTGAAAAGAATGGGTTGATTCTTTCTCAAAAGAAGAGGAAAATGGAAACAATTTTCACCAACTAGAAAAATCATTTACCACTCGCAATGAACACAGGACCAAGGGGAAAACCAATTAAGCAATGAACTCAAAGAACATAGGTGGAGTCCACAATTGAAAGCATAGGCCTCACAAGAAGAGAATATCAGACCTTAATAGATAAGAACAAACAAGCATTCAAGATCAAAGCGCTTGAATCACTGAAGAACCATTATAACTTTGCAACATATCACTTTACTCGACAAACTTCGTTTACCACATAAAACTTGAACCCCCAAAAGTTCATGAACACAAAACTTGAAATTTAATCATTTAAGAAATATCACGAAAGGCGATGAAATTTCTTTCTCTATAAAAGATTCAACATTACCCTCACCCTACTGAACATTTTATTAAGATCAATAACATACATTCCTGGTAACAATCAATTTACCTTACTATCACATCAATAAATCTTCTAAAGGAAACATGACAAATCGTGTCATAGAAATCTCCAGCATCAAATGGGATTGTAATAACAACTTATTCTAGAAAAGAAACCTAGTGTGAAAGCCACAAAGCTAAAATAGACCTCTTTTTAACAAGCTCACTCTAGTGCAAGACAAACTCATAAAACACACTAATAGCACTCTAACCATTAATACTAACAACCAAAGATTATCTAATCATGGAAGCATTCATAGTCCCACCTTTGTTCAGAAATTGGAATGAAATATCTTTAAACTTCAGCAATGGAATATCTATAAGACAATGTTTTGGAAGTCAATACAACCACCCTCGTCCATTTCTTCATACATATAACAACAATTTAGCATGGCAAAAACAAGTGAATCTAGCATTTGTACAAATTCTTCAGGTTTCCAAATAGAAGACATATTTAAGGTTAATACTTACTAAGGCAAAATTAACTTCACTTTTGAAGACATTAATTAAGAGCCATTGGTTTGCACCAAGATATTAACTCAACCTGATAACTCCTACCATACCAAGTAATTCTTTTAATTAAAACCTCTTAGATAAGTATGACAATACAACACTAAAGAGTTTTAACATACTCTTTCTCTTAAGAAAAGCATTAAACTTCAACTCTCAAATTAACCCAAAAGAAATATGCAAGGTCAAAGAACCCACTTAATAAAGAACTTGCAAAAGAAATCTTCCACTGCCCGAAATTCCAAGCAAACAAATGAGTTACAATTTCCAACAGGGGTAAAACAGAACTTCCGTGAAAAGATAAATCTTGCAATTTAACTACGTTCACATGAAGCAGAAATATCACGATAGTCGGAAGAACAATATTTGTTTCAAAGAACGATTAGAGACCCAATGGAGCTTGCCCACTTCATTATAACCATCATTCAAAAGAAATTCATCAACTGCAAGAACCTACAACCAGGAAACCAGATACAAGCTCGAGAAAGACAACTTCATCAAAGAACTCATGCTCAACACATAACTATGGAACGGGGGTAAGTACTTCTCTATTTTCATACCATGAACAGTGGTGTAGCCTGGCAAAACCCATGACAACAACCACGATCTCAACTTCTCAACGTCTGTTACAAATATGCATAACCAATATAATCAATTATAAATATAATGTTATCTTATAGTAATCATAGAATAAATTCATAGATATAGAAGATCATAGCAGATCATAGGTTAACAACAAGAATGATAGTACAGACGCAATTCAAAAATAGTTCAACATGATGAAACATACCCAAGAAATATGGATGCAAAGGATTACCCAAACCCCACCTACTGTGTACAGTGTGTCATTTTAATAACTTAATTACCACAGACCAAAAGCCCGCTCTGATACCAGCTGTAACACCCTGGTTATTCGGAAGCCAAGATGTCACCTAAATAATCTAACATACAACCATAAAGCGGAAGAATTTAAACAATATCTCATCTAATGACATAAAGAGATCAAAATTTAATAGAACAACGGCAGGAATATAGTATGAATCCAAATGAGTATAAC
Organism: Phyllostachys edulis; assembly: GCA_036346405.1. Classification (NCBI taxonomy): domain Eukaryota; kingdom Viridiplantae; phylum Streptophyta; class Magnoliopsida; order Poales; family Poaceae; genus Phyllostachys; species Phyllostachys edulis. The sequence continues at coordinate 42,629,503 of CM070548.1, read as the reverse complement.
AAAGGGGTGATCAAGGATCACAAGCAGTACTTAATCAACCATAACATAGAGATAGATATCAACCACATCTAACTTTAGTTATTACAGTTCATTACTTAACGAATGAAAGACAGAACCAAGTATTATTACTGAAACTGGAGTATGGTGAGGTGAATAATTAGTGCGTGTCTACTCCCTCCCAATAGACCCAATAGAGCCATCATCAATGATCACCTAAAATAAACAAACAAAGCAAGAATGAGTCCGAGACTCAACAAGTACAGTGAATAATTGGACATACAACAAATATGAACAAGACAACATCTTTAAAGAATATGAACAAAACACCGAATGAATATATGAATGAATGGAATGAATGGATTGAATGAAATGAAAGGACTGCACACATGCTTATACCGGTATAGCTAGTGACACACCCGTCGATGTTCAGCTAAGCCCATATTTAACAAAATGCGGGGATCCAAATCCCGTATGAAGAACGTTTCATACGGGTGTCCAAATCTGCCCACATTGGAATGGTGGGTCTTACGTGCCCATACTGAAATTGATGGGTCTTTATAATCCACTCCCGTGGATGGAACATGACAATGGATGCATGTATTGAACTATGAATTATGAAAGACATCATCTCTAAACATGGAAATAACACATATGAAAGGAACATACACATTTCATCTTCTCATGGATCATAGAAAAACACAGTACGAACATTAAGCATTCAGCATTCATAGATCTTAAGAACATTAAAGTACTTACCTTCCGTGTTGCGACACGTTGTAGGCAACGAAGGTGCCCCTAAAACCGAAGCCTCTCTGCCTACACAAGTAAGTACTCAAAATAAGAATAACATGGTACAGGACACTACTAGCAACGTTCTACAACACCTTCCCGACAACCCAAGAATTAACTATTAGACCTATTCTGAAAACAGACAACACCATCACAGAAATGCATCTGGACAGCAGCACGGAATAGCTCATAACTATTGATCTGGGACTCGGAACGAGGTGAGCTCAAATCCTACGAAAACTTAACGAACATATCTACAAAATTTTAGTTGATAAGATCTCCCAAATCGGCCAAAATAAAATGCTAACAAGTAGATGAAAGTACAAGATAGATTCTGGCTAGACGAAAAGGACGGCAGTAAAGAACAGATCACAACTTTTTATCTACAATTCCGATTAGGGCGTTCTTTATCATTCTGGAAATATTATAAAAATTTCTACAGTAACCTAGTTGGGTGAAAACCCTGAATCTTCCATTATCATAATCATAATTTAAAAGGAAACTTGATAGTTCATTCTCGTCAGGAATTCAGAACAGCGGGGAAGATCATACCATAACTTTTGACCCGAACGTCGGAATTAGGTGTTCTTGGCGGCTACGGAAAGCTAAGAACAATATATAAATATCTCTAGCAGATGGTCATCTCAAATTCTGCATATAAGAACCCAAAATTTGCCATGCAATCTACTAGATAGATCTGGAATTCTAACAGCATAGTTTCTATCCAATCCAACTAATCTAATTTCACATCTAAACATCATCAAACAGCAGGGAAAGCATCTCGTTACCCTTGAAGACCATTAGGAGGACGCGGACCAAATCCCCCACGAAGAAGTCCCCTTTCCTCTCCCTCATTCTTCCCTCGTTTCGGCTAGCAAACCCGTAGTCACCCCTTCTCTTTCCTTCGCGAACACCGGCAGTGGGAAGGGGCAGCACCAATGGTAGGGGGCGGCACCAGGAGCAGCAGGGATGGCACCAAGAGCAGCAGGGATGGTGCCAAGGGGAAGGAGGGGTGGCGGCTTGGGGAGGATGACTTGTGGTGGCTTGAAGTGGGAAGGGGGAGGAAAGGGGAAGGGGTGGCTTGGCCTTAGGGTTTAGGGGAAGGGAGGGGGCGGCTTGGGCTTGGGCCTCCCTTGGGGCGCCCCTCCCCCTCCTGGTCCAAACAAAACAGGCCTCCAGGTTACACTAGCCTGGGTCAGTGGCCCATGTCCTAAAGTTTCCCCTAAAAATCTGAAATTTCACTTAATTTCCCTGTCTCGAATATAACTCTCTCTAATTGAAATTTGGGGTATTACATCACATGTCTAAGGAAACGTGTGTATGTATCAAGATGGTTATCTCTTGTGGGTAAAGTGTGCGAACTCTGCAGAGTAAGAAAACTATCTAGATAGCCGTGCTGACGGTCCAGAGCGATGCTGAGAACTTGCTTGTTGTAGTCTTCATTTTTACAAAACCATTTGTGATGAAAAGGGAATGCTAGGGTGGGACCTCAAGGATTTGAGAAAGGCCTTGTCGGGGACCAGTGGTAAATATGGGATAGCCCGAGCATTGGATGGATGGAGCCACTCAATGGTATAGGAGGTGGGACCTCCACTTGTACTTTACAAATGAAAATTCATTTATGAAAATAGATTATTAAAATGCTAAGTCTTTGGATTTTCTACTACTTATCTATTTCAAACTCAGCTTTGTGCAAATAAAAGAACTCTAAAACTTCCTTTGACTGGCCCTCCATCTATACAATCTGCATTATGTGTTGGCTCACGAGTACGGTTGTGTACTCAGGCTCGTCCATTATAATCTTTTAGACCCATACGATCAAGACTCCTACGACTACTACTACCACTCGGAGGTTTCACCAGAAGATGATGAAGCTTAGGCCCGGACCCCCAATCGCTTGCCTGTGGGCAGAGTGAATGGATCCACTGCGACTTGTTTTGCTTCCGCACTTGTCTTTTGTTTCTGTACTCTGCCTCTTGAGAGATTTCTACTGCCTAGCTCTTTTGTAAAACAATTTGGCCGCACGCCTGTTTGTATAAATATATATGTTAAGTTGTGGGTTTGTATTACTTAATTGTTCATGCGAGCACTGTCCCTACAAGCACTAGTCACCCCGAACACGGTTCGCACTGAGTGAAGCCATACTACCAACTACCGGGTGTGATCTCCAGGACCACTCCTTAGGACCTCCTCGGATTATCTATAGGACCTCCTAGGAACCTCCCTAGGACCACTTCCCAGGAGCTCTTCAGAACCTTTACAGGACCACTCAGGACCTCCTAGGAACCTCCTCCGGACCACTTCCCAGGACCTCTACTGTCCCATTCTGGACTTCCTGGGAACCTCCCCAGGACCACTTCCCAGGACCTCCTCGGAACTTCTACAGGACCACCCAGGACCTCCTCGGAATTTCTCTAGGACCACTCCTCAGGACCTCCTCGGGACCTCCCTTCAGGACCACCCTCGACCTCCTCAGGACCACTCCAGGATCTCCACGAAGACCACTACAGGATTTCCACAGGACCTCTTCAAGACCTCCCCAGGATCTCTTCGGGCAACTCCAAGACCTCCTCAGATTTCTTTTGCCGACCAAGTATGGTTGTAACTATGGACCCAACCGTAGGTTTGCTTTGAGCTTACCAAGATTTGGGAATGGTCCAATATTGTATATGTGTGTGCTATCTACAAATCTAGGGAGTAGCACAGTTTGACACAGTGGATTCCAAATCCCAAAAATTTGGGGTCCGACACTTGAGTATGCATCGACGGATGCACTATTCCGCATTACCGGTAATTGCAAAGAAGGAAGAAAAAGCATTCTTGACATATGCATTGCATGTATGTATAAGAGTTTTGTTTATGCTCTCCTTGCTGATGTTCATATGAGGATTTGATATCTTCAATTGCTAATCATGATGTTTTGTCTTTTATCACTATTGTACTTTGTTGAGTCGTGGACTCACGCTTATTGTTGATGTTCTTTTTAGGCACCTCTCGAGGCAGCGACATGCATGGGACGGTGTAGTTTTGATGCACTTCACACTTAACCACCCATGGCAAATAAATTAACTTATTTACCTAAAACTTCATGTTCGTGCTATTTCCTTTAATTTCAGACTGTGTCCATCCTTCGTGGTGGTTGATTCACTTGCAATCGTGGTAGCCAAGTTTCATCGTGGATGTTTCTATTTATGCTTTTAAATCTCAGATAATGATTCATTTAATTCTTTTTGATAGAATAAATTGAATGAATTGATTAGACTTACATTCTCGTAGTTGTGATGAACCTTGATGATTTAGATTTAATTGCTAAAGAACTGCTCTCATTGGGTACCAATAGTCGTTTGATTTGATTATTGGTTGAGAATTAGCAAGAACCATGCCTAGGTTATTATTAAATGATTGATGGTATTCTTTAACTTGACCATATGTGGATTGTGCTAGTTCTTGTTGATTAGAATTAATTCATTTCTTGTTGTTTGTCTTGCTGAAATTGTGTTAGTAAGATGAAGTAAAGTGATTAAGTATGGTGGTTTAGTAGCATCCTAGGCTCTATGTTGGGCTGGGGTATTATAGTTACACCCGTCGGTGTTCACTCATGCCCATATTATCAAGGGGGTTTAGTAGCATCCTAGGCTCTATGTTGGGCTGGGGTATTATAGTTACACCCATCGGTGTTCACTCATGCCCATATTATCAAGGGTAGGGACCCATTGCCCATCCTTTTCAGATGGGGATCCATTGCCCATATCTTAAATATGGGAACCCATTGCCCATTTGTTAAATATGGGGATCTTAATGCCCACTCCCGTGGGTATATCATGCCAACATGCATACTTGATATGAAATAAAATGAACAATCCATAATATGTTCTCATAAGAATCATCAAATATTGATCATCCTATAAACAATGTGAAATAAATGTTTTCATCATGCTTAATTATATTAAGCACGCATCAAATCAACAATATTGCCCAACACACAATATCGTACTAAAATTGTACTTGCCTCAACCAAAGAATGGACGACGAGATGAGGGCTCTACCCCCGGTTTCACACCACCACCTGGCATTCATAAAACATGCTTAAGAATACCATCCAAAAGTACACAACCTTTCAATAAAACTAGATAGGCATATCTGCTCTTACTCACAACCCAAACGATACCAACCCTTCCCGGACACTATTGTGTCCAAAATGGAACAATCACCTTAGAAAAAAAATTTCATAACTTTTGACCTACAGCTCCAATAATTATGAACTCAGACTTTTTGGAAACTACACACATAAACCCACCATTTCTCAGCTAATTGAAAGTTCAGATTATTTCATCTAAACCCTTGTTTTTAATTATGAAAACCGATATGTCATCTTCGGTACTATCAACTGAGGAATTTCGTAACTCCTAATTGGTTTATCCAAAAACAGTGATCTAGGACATTTTGGGAATCCACAGAGAACTAGCTACCATAATAAATTTAGAATATTTTTTCTACTCTGCATAATTTTTTGCTAACTTATCATCTTTCCCCGACTGTCCTCAACAGAAAGTCAGAACTGAATTGCACAATTCAAAATTCCATAACTATGATTATACTTGTCCAAAATGAGTGATCTTGGACTTTATGGAATCTTTATAATGTCATCTACCTATCTTCTGCAGATAAAAAGTCCAAATTCGTTCATTTACCAAATCTAATCTATTTAACCATGCATGCTGCCGAAAAGAGAGGAACCGAATACACTGACATATTGTAAAAATTATAACTAATTATCTACTCATCCCAAAATCATGCAAAAAATCACCGTGGAAATCTATTTGTATCCTATACTTAACTCTAGGAGATGAAATTCTCTAATTAGGTTATTGTCTATTTTAAATGCACAGATTACCGCGACAGTCCGAAACCTGACAGAATCATGTGGACAGCAGTATTGAAAAAATCATAACTTTCTAACGGTTAATCCAAAAATTGCGCACTTGGTCTCTATGGAAACCTTGGGAAAATATCTACAATTCTCTATGAGAGACAATGCTCTAATTCTACATTGAAATAAGCGAAAACTACAGATCAACCGAAAGAGCAGAACAGGCAATCTACCTCTCCATCTAGCAAAATATTAAATAACGAAGGGAAACAGATAGTCACCCATAAAACCACGACGAGGAGACGAGGAATACGAGATCCCAGCGAGAACCTCCTCCCTTTCACCATCTTTTCCTTCTTCCCTTATTCCTTCTTCCTCTTCTCCTTTTCTTGCTTCTGATCGGCAGCACAGGGGAGCACAGGGCAGCCAGGGGGAGGGCAACGGGTGCGACGAGGAATACAAGATCCCAACGAGAACCTCCTCCCTTTCACCATCTTTTCCTTCTTCCCTTATCCCTTAGCACAAGGGAGCACAGGGCAGCCAGGGGGAGGGCAACGGGTGTTGCTACAGTACAACAGCTACAATGCACGCTACAGTGCAAGGTAGCTAGTGTTTGGCCTCCCCCTCCCTCTTAAGTCGGGCTTCCCACTTAGGCTATGGGCCGGTGGCCCGCTACTCTCCTCAACTCATTAAATTCTGAAACTTCACTCTTAAATACCTCTTCTAATCCCTTAATTATTCATTTAATTAAACAGGATATTACATTTTACCCCCCTTAAACAGAATTCGACCCCGAATTCTACTTCTCATTCTATTTGCAAGAACACCACAATTGAAATGAATCACAATTAACACGTACTCAACGTGAACAACTCTAGATAATGCTCGTGCATGCTAGATTCCAGCTCCCAAGTCACTTCGCTCTTAGACTTATGGGACCACGTCACATTGATGGATACCAACATCTTACACCTCATCACTCATCTCAACCTTTTCAGGTACACTCAACGGACAGGACTCGAAGGTAAAGTTTTACCCTTTGATCAACGGCTCTAACGAAACCTCACACTCCGGATCTCTCAAGTACTCCTTTGTCATCGGGTCATACAAAACGTTGTGTATCCTGTGTCAAGACTCGAGAGGGTCCTAGCGAAATGCTAACTTTCAAAATCCCCACAACTTCTAGAAACGAACTAATGTACCTTGGGCTAACCTTCTCTTTGGTACCAAAAAACACATCTTGCACATAACACACGTAACTCTTGTTACATCTCTCAATCGATCACTTCACGTTAACAATAAGCATCTCCCTCAACGAGGGATGCACAAAAGAACCCGCCTTAAACCAACTCTCTTACCAAAAAGAACCCAATTGAAATAAAGGATTCACAATGTAACTAACTCATTACCATCTTCTCTCCAACAGAGTCCAATCCAAAATCAAAAGATTCACCATGAAAACTTTTCCACTTTCCAAGTAGGCAGTTGGAGAAAAAAAAACACCACATAAGCCAAGTGTGAAATCACTCGAATGACCAAAACAACCCTTTCCTTTTAAGAATTTAACTTCCCTTAAACCGTGGGATTCCAAATCATTGCATAACAAACTAACTCACCTTAACTACTATAATTCGGAGTTTACCCCGCAGTGGAATCGTCCCACACCTCCTTCTATTCTGTTTGCACGCGCTCGCACGCGTTAACTCTTAGAACCACTCCACCCGCACCGCATTCTCCACCCCTCCCACGCAACCATTGCCCCTCGCCTCCCTCTTCTCTCTCGCACCCGCCGCTACCCTTCCTCCCTCCCTCCCTGTCCCCACCCGCACCATTCGCCTTCCACGTTCCCCACCCGCAACCCCGACCTCACCGACACTACACTGACACGGAGCATGCGTCGTCACGTCTCCTACACCTCGCCCGCATCGCCAACCCTCATTTGTGAACAACCGCCGCCCTCGATCCCCTTCTTCACACTAAGCAAGCCCAACCCTCATCTGCGAACCGCCGCTGCACTGGTGGAGGTCGTGGAGGCTGATAGGAAGAGGAGGGTGGCAGTGGTGATAGAGGAGGTGGAGCATATGCTAGTGACGCCAACGACACTGCTGCGGAGCAACTTCAGCTCCCGCACCCGATCGGCCGATCCTCTTCCCTGCGCCCGACGCCGCTAGCCTCCCTCTTCCCTTCTCCCAATCGGTCTGCATTTCTCTGCCCAAACCGCTCGCCCGCTTCCCCAACTGCTCCCACGACGCTGACAAGGATTACATGGGTGACATATCCAACTTCCTTCCTCCAAGCCGTGAATCCCCCTCAAGGAGCCTCGGGCGTCGAAAAGCCCCCGACCTCTCTTGGCAGCGTGGGGTTGGGGCGGTGACGCTACTAAGGGTGCCATGGCGGCGGGCGACGGTAGGAGCGTGAGAGGAAGCAGCGGGAGGAGGACGTCGGCACCATGTCTGGGCCTCGACGAACAGCGACGGCAAGATGGAGACGGCCTCCTCCGAATGTGGCAGCGAACTGCGGGGTGTAGGATTGGTGGAGGTACAGGTGGCGGCGGCGCTGTAGTAGTCGGAGGTATTCCACGTCGCCAAGGAGCTCCTCGGCTTCATCCTCTACATGCACCACCAGATCCCCTCGTAATCCCCAATCTCTCTCTCTCTCTCTCTCTAATGTGTTGGAAAACGATCGGTATTGTGACGTATTTGGTGGGTTTCACTATGAATTCTTAGCTTATAGGGTTTAGCTGAGCAATTGACTGGGGTTCAAATTCATTTTTATTGCATTTAAGGTGGTGCTGGGCTCCGAATTTGGTTTGTTTGGAGTTGATTGCATGCTTGTTTCTTTGTTTCCTCTCTAGGGCAACTTCCTTGCTTGGAAAATGAGAACTTAATTATATCGAATGGCTGTAGTGCATTCGACCATTATATATTTATATGGATTTGAACTATCCCTAGAATTAACCGTCAATTTGGTGGTGTTCAGGCATGTACTAGTGGGATTGAATTGAGCAAATCACAGGGTGCTGATTTAAATGGAGTTTAGTTTGGTCATTAGTTGCTTGCTTTTCCTAGAATTTTGAGAGATATTTTGTTCTGATATGTGGTCTTAGTTTGTGCATGCTCTATTAGCTGAATGATGCTTGTTTTTCCATTGTGTTAGCTGTTGAGATATTTTAATTTGAACCTTGCTTTGGTCTGTGGTTTGCTCCCTGCTGCTATGTGTTGGTTTAGGTGTGACAGAACTTTGATGTACTTCTGTTCTCTTTTTTTTCCCAATAAAATGGAAACAGTTTACCCTGGTAGGAAAAAAAAAGCTTGTGCATTTATTCAACTTCATAGAAAATTAATTTTGTACTATGATCATAGATTATTCTCATTGCTCTTGGCGTTTGAACTAGAGCATGAACTGTTTTTGTCTACTTCAGTTAGTCTGGATGAATGCTCAATTTATGTCCCTTGAATGTATGTTGTTGTTTGTTAGGGTTGTAGGTTGAGTTATTTTATTTTTGGATTCTTCACGCTTAATAAGTTTCACGGCATGTTCACAAAGAGTTATTTTGCTAGGATTCAATAGAAAACCATGATTCAAATAGTTACGAGTTACGACAATATTGGGGCTGAATTATGCACATGTGAGATCCAGTTGAGTATTACTACCAGACTGATGGCCTCAATGCAGAGCAAGGGACTTGTTACTCCCCTTATTACTTGAGCACTTGATCAAGTGTATGTGTCTGACACCATTGAGTAGGGTCAACACTCAACAACCTGTAATATAAATATGGAGCTTGTTGAAATTTTTGATTTACATATTGTCTGATCAGTTTATATTATTTCACTTTGCATTTGCACTACATGAACACAGTTGTCCTCCCTAGCTTGTTCAATCAAACAAATGTTCTCAAGTTTGTACATCAGATACTTAACAATTGTTGTTTTAAGGGTGAATTGGAGCTATTGTCGCAGAATTTTAACAAGTGATTTCTTGTCAATTTTCAAATTTATTAAAATTGTGCATCCCATAGTCCTATTTGTTTGGGGCTACTATGTCCAGTGCAAAGCTAACATTGTTAGGCATCGAGAATTCTAGAATGGATACTTTACTGAAGTGGAAACCTTCAACAAATCTCGTGATATGGTGTTGTTTAAATTTTTGTGTTGGACCCATGCCTAACACTTGAAAAACAGATGAACATCATGTAATCTAGCTTATGTAATTATCCATTTTGTAGTGTAAACTAAGATATGATAGTTATGTATAGTGTCACATAATTATCACATGAATTTGAAGTTAGTTTTATATTTCCACATTTTTCAGGGTGTTGAAAGATCTTGAAAATGAATTTGCAGGTTTGAAGGAGGAAATGGTAATTTTAGTACTCAGTAAACATGTTCCTGCTGTCATCTATTTTTGTAATGAGCCTTTTTATTAATTTGTAGGCATTTATAGGCAGAAATGGCATTACCACCAGCAGAACTAAAACCGTTTGATAAGAGAAAGTACAACAAACGAAAAAGGGAGGTTAGACGTAGAATCAAGAAGCAGGATAAGTTAATGAATGGCATTTCTACCTTACTTTCCGCTCTTCAGCAAGTACTTGATGAAGTTCCTAGCACTGAAGGGGTTATCTTGATCCTAGGAGGGAGCCTTGTACGACCGCTATTTATCTATGACATTTCAATTTCTGATGGTATATTTGATTCTGGAAGTGCCAATGAGCATGCTACAACCAAGTTAGCTTAGTCTATTTCTCGAAAGGTGGGCTACTCTCTTACTTAATACTCCATGAAGAACGATTTCCCCTAGAATCTAGAGCAACTCTTTTTCATTAGGATGTGTTAGTTTAATTACAGTAAAATTGACCTAAGATCTACAGGTTGATTCATTATCTTTTTGTTATCAATGAAATCCAAAACACAATACTACTTTGGACAACAATATTGCAAAATGTTATCTGAATGTTGGATTATTGCTCTGCTATTTGGTATATGACCAAACAGTGTAAGTAGGACCTTGATATGTTTACTGCCACATTGCCAGACATAATTATATTTTTGACTTGTCACTAGTGCTTGCTTTATCTCCATACGGTGGAAATTTTGTCCTCTTTGAATAATGACCCGCACTTGTATATTTCTAGGCCATCCGTGCTCTTATATCAAGTGGTGTAGGGAGTTTATCTTACATAGGTATTGGTTCTTTTGTTTTACTAATACTTGGCTGGCTGGTGTTGCCATGAACTTTTAGCTTACTGCTTTACATCCCATTATTTTTCAAGGCCCTATCAAGTTGTTTCTATTGGTCAGATGTGCCTGTATATTGAACTTACCACTAGATTTCCAGCCAAAATGTGATTTTCGTTACAGCAAGGAGGTGTAGTTCTTTTATAAAGGTTAATTTATGTCATTATTTTTTTGTTTATTGGCCTTCCTTTGTAAACCATCCGATGTCCCAAGATTAATACATGAGCCTAAACTTTACTATGTTGTTTAAGATCCCATCTGCTGATATGTATCACTCTCTTTTGAGGTTCCGTTGCAACACACGGGCACCCTACTAGTCTCTCTTAATTTGGCAACCTAAATGCTATGCTTAAACCGAATACATCATCCACACATTTGTAGAGAAACTCTACTGACCCCACAATAACATACTCTAGCCAACTCCTCTACCGATGGAGTTACTTTGATAAATAATTTTCAATGCACCTCAACATGGATTTCACCCACAAACACATCACCCCAATCGCTTAAGGATAATCAACTTGAAATTCTCAGTATACACACTTATTTACTACATCCAAAAGATTCTATCAATGATCATCACACTATTCGGAATCCACTTTGTTTCACTATTTCTACACAACATCATTGGGCCTCCAAGGTTCTAGCATAGAACACCAAACCCAATTTCAATCTCCAAGACCCATATAAATGTATTTCAATGTAACTAATAGGGAAACTCTCAAATCCGATGACTGAAATTCCCACAATCCAAATATACTCAATTATTAACATCTATATGAAGACATATTCTCGACCAAATTATCTTTAGAAAGACTCTAACTCCCAGAGGGTTACTCACTGAAGCCAAGTCATACCTGACAATAACTCAACAACCCCTACCATCCCATTAATTGTCATAACGATTAGATTACTTAGCTAATCCCACTCTCATTAAACTACACCATTATAATTCACCTACGCATCCTCGCAAATTACCCAATCGTAATACTCTAATAAATTGATCAAGATTTCCATACTTTCGTTCATTCTAATGTTCCACTATAATGATCAAAAGATCTTGGACCATAAATCAATATAGATTCTGCTAAATGCAATAACGTAATTAGCTTAGCTCCAAAGAGAATCATTTTATTTAACTCAAATTCTCTCCAAGAATAATAGCATGAAATCAATTCATCATCCAATGCAACTTAAATAAGTTGGCACCCACAGTCTCACAAAACCATTTACTTGACCACTACTATCCAGTTGTCACTATACATTTCATAAGACCCTTGTAGAATGAATCGATTAATCCTTTCTCAAAAGAAAAGGCAAATAGAAACAATTTTGTTTTCAGCACATAGAAAAGCGTTTACCACTCGCAGTAAACACAAGACCAAGAGAATTAGTCAATTAGAAATGATCTCGAAAAGCATAAGCGGAGTCCACAGTTGAGGGCACACGTCCCACAAAGAAGAGAATATCAAACCTCAAATGAGAATAAAACATTGCTTTTGAAATTCAGGAAACTTTTATGGGGCAAAAACAGAAAGTTTAGGCACACTTCAATAAACTGCAAGTTACAAAACTTGACTTCAATCTCAACTACTTCTATTTCACCCTTTTATTTAACAAAGAAAATAATTCTCTTTGATTGCAACATCACTTTGCAAACTCAAATAAAAGAGCCTCTAAGATCAAATCACATGAATCACTTAAAACCAATAGAACCTTCCAATATGTCACCTTGCTCAAACTAATTTTATCTACTACATAAATCATGAACTCCTAAAGGATCACGAATGCAAAACTCCAAATATTTCATTTAACCGATATTACGAAAGGTACTTTCTCTCTAAAAGAATCATCACCACTCCCGCGAGTCACAATCTCCTGCAAACAATCTTACTAACATTAAGAATAATACACGCTTAACAAGAATCATCATCGTCTACTCTTCCATTATAAAGCCCTCAAAAGCTCACCAAATTGTTACATACTACTTTATCATCCCATCCTCAAATTGAGAATATACCAAAATCTTACAACCTCGCTACAATAACCACTTTATTTTAGAGGGAATCTACTACACAATTTAAAAGGTTATGCCAAAACCCTTTCATCAAAGGCATACTATTATCCGACAATTTCACCATCATGCAAACCTTTCCAAAGGAAACATAATAAATTATTTTATAATATTTTTGTTATCTCAATAAGAGCGCAGCAGTCAACTTATTCTAGAGAATATCTAATGCATAAACCACACTATTGAAGCAAACCTCTTTTAACAAGGCAAGCAATCGCAAGTCATCCTTGTAAAACACACATGTAAAAATCACTTTTAAATTTCAACTGTAACACCCCGGCTTAACAAAAGCCCGAAATGTCACTTACAACTACTATCACTACTAATTTTAACCATTAAATAAGAATCATTATCATCTAGACTCAAATAATAATCATTCTACCAAATGACAAGTCATAAATTTCAGCAACCTAAATTCTATAAACCGAATGGAATATTTAACACATAACTACTTACCACTATCAACACTAGCAAAACTATCTAGTCAACAGATAAGCTTAACATCTAAATATGTAACCAAGAGTTAAATAGGGAATACAACCTCCATAATAAGCAGAACCATGCGAAAATAGAAATTCCACAAGTTAACCATTTATAACATTTAAATTTTCTAACTGAACTTTAGCCAAGGGAAATAAATATCTAGTGATGTGAAGTGCACAATATTTGCTATCATTCCATGATGTATTTCCACCCGATACGTGTCGTCTTCAACGATCACCTAAAACGACAAATAACAAGAGTGAGTCCAAGACTCAGCAAGTACAAGTAAGCATCATTTCATCAACAATATGTCCTCATTATAAAACATACAGTTCATTTATCATGAATGCAGTGCAATGCAAATCATGCTTATGCCACATCTTCTCTTCTGCATATACCAGTATAGCCGAGTGTTACACCCGTCGGTGTTCACTTATGCCCGCATTATCAAAGGAGGGGACCCATTGCCCATCCTTTTCAGATGGGGACCCATTGCCCATATCTTAAATATGGGGATCTCAATGCTCACTCCCGTGCGTATATCATGCCAACATGCATGCATGATATGAAATAAAATGAACAATCCACCATATGTTCTCATAAGAATTATCAAATATTGATCATCATATAAACAACGTGAAATAAACATTTTCATCATGCTTAATCACATTAAGCATGCATCAAATCAACAATATTATCTAACACACAGTATCGTACTAAAATTGTACTTGCCTCAACCGGAGAAGGGATGACGAGATCAGGGCTCTACCCTCGGTTTCACACCACCACCTAGCATTCGTAAAACATGCTTAAGAATACTATCCAAAATCACACAACCTTTCGATAAAACTAGATAGGCAAATCCGCTCCTACTCGCAACCCAAACGATACCAACCCTTTCCGAACACTATTCTGTCCAAAACAGAACAGTCACCTTAGAAAAACAAATTCATAACTTTTGACCTACAGCTCTAACAATTATGAACTCAGACTTTCTAGAAACTACATACATAAACCCACAATTCCTCAAGTGATCGAAAGTTCAGATTATTTCATCTAAACCCTTGTTTTTAATTCCGAAGACAGATATGACAACTTCGGTACTATCAACTTAGGAATTTTGATACGGGGTGGCCCGATCTTCTTGAGTAGAACCGTGGATAAATAGCGCTTGATGACGAATAACGCTCAGCTGTACACCACGCGCCAGTGCATGGACTTGCAGCTCTATGAATATTCGCCAACACGCACCGGGATGATCGCCGCTAGACCACGAGCGGAGATCGCCAAGCCCTCAATTCCCAGCGGAAAAGCAAACTTGACCTTAAAAATGCAGAACAAATAATTGATCGCCTAATTATCTCTTAGAAGTCCTTGCATGAACTCTGGTTTAGAAAGAACAAGCAATAGCTATGTTTCAATTCTTATGCATAAACTAGTCTGATTTACAATGGGGGTCTACTCTTCAATATATAGTCTCGGCCTATGAACTATTCAGTACTAATTTTCCATGTGGTACTATTCACGCAAGACGCCATTCTTTGTGGCGTGGTTCTCGCTCATGGCCCATTACTGTTCACGTGTGACACTATTCATGGGTCGATTACTATTTATGCCGTGGGCTTGTGCTTCCTTCCTGATTCCTCCACATGGGCTTTGTGCTTGACCGCTTGAGCCTTGATCCCTTGCTTGGCCAAATGGGTTGTAGGCCAGCGCCTTAACCTCCTCTTTTGATGGCCTTCCTTGGATGACGGTCGCATATCCTTGATCTCTGTCCATCGCTAAATCTTTAAACCTGAGCACAAGCAAAACACTGTTTTTAGGTAGTATAAAATTTTCATTAAAATCAATGACATCTTCATTAAGGAGCAAGTTTACCTGATATTGTAGTTTCTTAGCACGTGCTCTTGTTATTGGTCCTGTCGGCAACTCGAGGCGTATATCATGATCCTTAGTTGGAGGAGAAGAAGGTGTCGTAGGGATGCCTTCATCATCCTCCCCCTCTTGAAAAGGCGTCGTCCTCGATGCTAGATCATCAACACCGAAGAACGGCGATAAATCAACAACGTTGAATGTCGAGCTCACGCTATAGTCATCGCTTGGAAGCTCGATTTTGTATGCATTATTGTTAATCCGCTGAAGCACTTTGAAAGGTCCATCTCCTTGTGGCAGCAATTTTAATTTGCCTCGATCCGGAAAGTGTGGTCGGGTTGGCAGCATCGCTCCCGAAATAAAATCAATGTGATGCTTTATCCCACGGATTGGTGGCAAACCAGCGGCCACTTCCTCCGGAAAGACGTCGCTAATTTCCTGCAAAACATGAGAGACACAACTAGGAAGAGACGTCAAGTCGTCAGTCGAAAGCAATGCATCTTTGTACAAAAGTACAAAGTGCACCAAATTGGGATTCTCACAAAAAGCTCTCTTCTCTGATTTGGTGGCTAACATTACTAAATTTTTCTCTCCCTCACTTTTCTTTTTACCACTCAATTTTGGCTTGTGGCTGCACTCACCGAATGTGGAATCACTCTGTTTGGTGTAATCTCAACTTTCTTCTTATCAGCATCGACTATCTCTGTCGGTGTAAGTGGATACAAAATCACATCTTTGCCACTCCACTTAAACTTGTAGCAGTTTGCATGCCCATCATGATAAACATGCCGATCAAACTGCCATGGGCGCCCCAACAGCAAGTGACAAACTGACATGGGCACCACATCACAAACAATGGTATCCTCATACTTGCCAATCTTGAAGTGCACCTTCACCATATGACTGACTTTCACCTCTCCCACATCGCTCAACCACTGCACATGATAAGGATGAGGATGCGGTAAATATTTTAAGCCCAATTTTGTGCACATCTCCTTGCTAGCCAGATTATGACAACTTCCTCCATCAATTATAACTTTGCACACTTTACCACCAACTGTCGCCCATGACTGAAACAAATTGCACCGTTGTGCGGTAGACTGACTCTGTGACACGCTAAGTACATGAGGTGTGCACACTAGCATATGCTCTCTATCTGGCGACCCTGGCCTACATTCCAATCTCTCATCCTCTATGGGACCCTCTGCAAAATCAGCAAATGGAGTAGTATCATCCTTATCACTAGCTGAAATATACCTATCATCAGTAAGTATCATAACTTTATTATTCGGGCAATCTTTCTGAAAATGACCAACTCCCTTGCACTTGTAGCATGTCACAACACGTGAGCGGCCTGTAGAACCCATCGAAGATGCCATGCTAGTAGCGGGCACCAGTGGCGGCGTACTATCTGTCTTCCTCTATGCTGAACTGTGTGTCATTGAATTGCCCCCGGATGGAGCGGGCTTGACTGGCTGTCCCGTGCTGTACGGAGGTGTCGTTTTCGTTGAATAATGTTGTCATGCAGCATACTTAGCATCTTCAATTACCTGCTTCTCAACCTTGCGTGCCTGATGCATCAACTCAACCATGTTGTTGTATTGATGATGATTAACAATCCGCCGAATAGCATAATTCATCCCAGTAAGAAAGCGAGCCATCGCTTGTTCCTCATTCTCACGCACATCAACATGTATGATAATCTGCTCTATCTCTTTATAATACTCATCAACTGATTTCAACCCCTATCGCAACCCAATCAACTTCTCATGCAGTGAGCGCTTGTAATGTGTAGGTACAAAGCGCGCACGCATCTGTCTCTTCAGCTCGTCCCATGTAACAACACGTGGCTCGTGTCGTTCCATACGTTGTTGCACACAGCGCTCCCACCATGTAGCAGCATATCCGTCTAAAGCAGCCACGGCAAGATCCAACTTGCGCTGATCAGAATAGCGGTTCATGCGAAACAGCTTATCAACTTGTAGCTCCCATGCAAGATAAACCTCTACCTCTGTAGTACCCTCAAAGGATGACATCATAAACTTGGGCTTTGCAACCAGATCATCGGCGTCCTCATTGTGCTGACGATTGCGAGCATACTGATTATGTTGATGGCATAGCAAATAGTCGTCGAACACAGACTCGTCACCATCACCGTCATTGTGGCAGTTACCACAGCCTCCACCATGGGCACCATAGTAGGCACCCCCAAAGGCGCCGTCATGTGCGCCTCCATTGGCGCCATCGTGGATGCCATCGTTGGCGTCCAGGTGTGCACTGCCCCCTCCTGTGCCAATGCCACGGCCGCGCCCTTGTGCAGGGGGACGCATCGCAACCTCAGTAACAACACGGCGCTGTTGCGCCACCTCGCGTACACGCGCCTGTTCGTTAAATTGTCGTTGGCATGGTTCATCCTCACGCTGTCGTCTAGCGGCAGCTTCCACATCCGTCTTGTCGCACGGCTCGTACAGGAGGTGAACACTCCCCGCATCACCATGTGTACCCAGCTGCATCGAAGCGGTGAGATTGGCAATAGCATCGAGCAGTACCTTGTGGTTGTCGTCAACGGTCACGGACAGCCTTTGGAAATCTGACCCCAGACCGTCCAAGTTGTTTTGGACACACCCAAGGTTGCCGCGCACCTAGTCGACCTCAGCCCGGAACTCATCTCGGAGCGTGGCACGAAGTGTATGGTAGTGCATCTTTGTGATCGGATCAGTAAGGTTACCGTCCAGATCCTTGTCCTGCTCACTTCCTGACATGGTTACAATAGCAAAAATACCAAGTGACAATATATGTGGAAAATAAGTGGAAATCACTCAGCTACTGTTCTGAAACAAAGCAAGTTGCACCGTTCCATGATAAATTAAGAGTAGCAAAAACTTACGCTCGTTGCAACGAATGACCAACCCAGATTGTGCGAGCGAATACCAAGAACGACAGCCAATACTGGACTCAGATGTTTTAGGTGGAGCTAGGTGAGGAATCCTAACAATTTAGAATTTCAAGATTGTCTAGCTAGGTAGTAATCCAAACGAGACTCACAATGCCTAATTGCTGATCGATAAATATAAGTGAGGAGTAGACAGCAACACACGCACAAAGATATTGGGACTATTGCAAGCAAAGGAATGAGCGATTACACGAACAATTTCGGATGGATGCGAACGCTCGTATTGCAACAGTTCAAGGAGAGACGCTAGCTAGTGCTCAAAGTTGTATATGAGGGCACAAGATTGCTCAAAACTCTAACAAGAGAATTTAACATGATGGCCGAAACTTGTGCCATGTTTTTTTTTGCACTCTCTCTGTTTTTTCTTTTCTCTCTGTTCTTTTTTTTTCTCTGTTTTTTTTGCTCTCTTTTTTTTTCACACGGCCAACTACTAAACAGCACCAATGGTCACGGCCTCCTTTTTTTTCACAGCCAAATCACAATCGGCAAGACCAAACGATCTTTTTTCTTTTTTTTTCACAATGACTACTACTCAAATTTTGCCGCGTGAGCGATCGTGCACGTGAACAATGCCCTAACGTGAAGGGTGGCCCGATCTTCTCGAGTAGAACCGTGGATAAATAGCGCTTGATGACGAATAACGCTCAGCTGTACACCACGCGCCAGTGCACGGACTTGTAGCTCTATGGATATTCGCCAACACGCACCGGGATAACCGCCGCTAGACCACGAGCGGAGATCGCCAAGCCCTCAATTCCCAGCGGAAAAGCAAACTTGACCTTAAAAATGCAGAAGGAACAATTGATCGCCTAATTCTCTCTCAGAAGTCATCGCATGAACTCTGGTTTAGAAAGAACAAGCAATAGCTATGTTTCAATTCTTATGCATAAACTGGTCTGATTTACAATGGGGGTCTACCCCTCAATATATAGTCTCGGCCTATGAACTATTCAATACTAATTTTCCATGTGGTACTATTCATGTGCACGCCATCGCTCACGCTACGCGGTGTAGCACGGCCCGTCTTCATGCAGTCAAGCGATTCTTCGCTCACATGTGACACTATTCATGGGCCGATTACTGTTCATGTTGTGGGCTTGTGCTTCCTTCCTGGTTCCTCCACATGGGCTTTGTGCTTGACCGCTTGAGCCTTGATCCCTTGCTTGGCTGAATGGGTTGTCGGCCAGTGCCTTGACCTCCTCTTTTGATGGCCTTCCTTGGATGACGGTCGCATATCCTTGATCTCTGTCCATCGCTAAATCTTCAAACTTGAGCACAAGCAAAACACTGTTTTTAGGTAGTATAAAATTCTCAATAAAATCAATGACATCTTCATTAAGGAGGAAGTTCACCTAATATTGTAGTTTCTTAGCACGTGCTCTTGTTATTAGTCCTGTCGGCAACTCGAGGCGTATATCATGATCCTTAGGTGGAGAAAAAGAAGGTGTCGTAGGGATGCCCTCATCAAATTGCATCACTCCTAATTGGTTCACCCAAAAACAGTGATCCATGACATTTTGGAATCCACAGAGAATTAGCTACCATACTAAATTTAGAATAAGTTTTCTACTCTGCAGAAACTTTCGCTAAATTAACATCTTTCCCCAACTATCCTCAACAGAAAGTCAGAGCTGAATTGCACAATTGAAAATTCCATAACTATGGTTATACTTGTCCAAAATGAGTGATCTTGGACTTTATGGAATCTTTATAAAGTCATCTGCCTATCTCCTGGAGATAAAAAGTGCAAATTCGTCCATTTACCAAATCTAATCTATTTAATTATGCATGCTGCCCGAAACTGAGGAACTGAACAGACTGACAGATTGTAAAAATCATAACTAATTATCTACTCATCCAAAAATCATGCACAAAAATTCCGTGCAAATCTATTTGTATCCTCTACTTAACTCTAGATGATAAAATTCCCTAACTAGGTCATCATCTATTTTAAATTCATAGATTACCGCGACAGTCCAAAACTTGACAGAATCATGTGGACAGCAGTATTGAGAAAATCATAACTTTCTAACGGTGAATCCAAAAATTACGTACTTGGTCTCTCTAGAAACCTTGGGAAAATATATACAATTATCTAGGAGACACAAAGCCCTAATTCCGCACTGAAGTAAGCCAAAACTACAGATCAACTGAAATAGTAGAACAGCCAATCTGCTACACGACTTCTCTCCAACTAGCAAAATCTTAAATAACGAAGGGAAACTGACCGTAACCCACGAAACCACAGTGAGGAATACAAGATCCCAGCGAGAACCTCCTCCCTTTCACCCTCTTTTCCTTGTTCCTTCTTCTTTCTTCCTCTTCTCCTTTTCTTTCTTCTAATCAGCAGCACAGGGGAGCATAGGGCAGCCAGGGGGAGTGCAAGGGGTGGTGCTATAGTATAGCGGCTACAATGCATGCTATAGTGCAGGGTAGGTAGGGTTTGGCCTCCCCCTTCCTCTTAAGTCATGCTTCCCCACTTGGGCTGTGGGCCGGCAGCCCACTACTCTCCTCAACTCATTAAATTCTGAAATTTCACTATTAAATACCTCTTCTAATCCCTCAATTATTTATTTAATTAAACAGGATATTACAAAAGCTATCCACTCTACTACACAGATGTTCCCATTTGAGGTGGTGTATGGTTTCAAGCCTATTGCGCCACTTGATTTGCTGCCGCTTCCAAGTCAACAACGAACAAATATGGAGGCATCAAAGAGAGCTGAATATACAAAGAAATTGCACATCAACGTAAAAGAAGAAATTGAGCGCAAGGCGAAGTACTATGCTAACAAGGTGAACAAGAAAAGAAAGAGGATGATTTTTTAGCCGAGCGATTTAGTTTGGTTACAATATCGCAAGGATCACTTTCTAGATTGACACAAATCGAAGTTACTGCCACGAGGAGATGGACCTTTCAAAGTGCTTGAGCGGATTAACGATAATGCATGCAATATCAAGCTTTTCAAGAGATGATTATGGTGTGAGCTCGACATTCAATGTTGTTGATTTATCGCCTTTCTTCGGTGCTGATGATCTAATGTTGAGGACGACATTTTTTTAAGAGGGGGAGGATGATGCGGGCATCCCGACGACACCTTCTTCTCCTCCACCTAATGTTCAAGATATACGCATCGAGTTGTTGACTGCGCTAATTACAAGAGCACATGCCAAGAAACTACAAGATCAGGTAAACTTGCTCCTTAATGAACATGTCATTATTTTTAATGAGAATTTTATACTACCTAAAAATAGTGTTTTGATTGTGCTTAGGTTTGAAGATTCAACGATAGAAGAATTTCAGTTGGAGCAAGTCAAGGAAGATCCGGATGTTGCTAAAATGCATGGAGATACAAGTGCGTGGATTAAATGTAGACCGAGAGGGAAAAAAGGGCACAAGATATTTACATGGAAGGAAGGACGTCAAGGAAGAATTGATTTTTGCTAAATCACGTGGACATCACACCTCCTGGAATCATGCCATCCGTGAGGGACAAATTAGGAAATGCAAATTCTATCTCTATATTAGTTGGCCACATGCACTCACATAACTTGGAGATGGCTAGTGCGCCTATCGGGACCCAAAATATGCAATTCTGGACCCTCTATGTATAATGGACTAGTCTAGGATCACGCTAGTGCACACAGTGTCAACACAGGTGAATATCGATCCACACAAGTGATTAATAACATAAACGAGTAATTTGATAACAAATAGTTGTTTTGACCTTATGGTCGAGTTTACAATTATTAAGCCACGCAGGGCTAGCAAAGCAATAAAATAGCAGCGGAATGAAGAAATTTCAGCGGAATCCCATCAATTCACCACAGGCAACTGACTGGGATCAAGATCCTACAATCAAGCACCTTCGATGAACTCCTCCTCGAAAGCAGGCGAAGACTCCTCCAGTTCTGTTGCATGTTTTACAACAAGCATGAGTACACACCGTACTCGCAAGTCACACCACAGAAATGCAATTATAGATGCAGGCTTATTCCAAAGGAATGGTTTCTGTGGTTCTTTTCGTAAATGCAAAGATTTGCAGCTTTAAATACAAGTAATAGATTGAAAGCATAATTCAAAACAAATAGACAATAATAATTTGACAATTTTAGTTCACAAAGACACATAGCCTAAACAAGTTATTCACATAGCCATATGACTTAGGTCACACAGCTCCCTTCCCAAGGTTTTATGAAAATCTACCCCTCGTGTGAAATCCTCGAGCATGTCCATGACCGTGGACGTGGCTATTCGAATAGATTGTTTAACAATCTAGAGAGGTTGTACACTTTACCCACAAAATACAACTAGTGTAGCTAGTACTAGCTGTAACAAAACAGTTCAAAAACTTCTTCTTAACATTTACACTCCCAGTGTGCTTACAAAGCATCAGACAACCCCACATAGGAAGTCAGTCCGACACACACCATTGGACAGGGACACGGCGAACCGCCTCGTGACGTGACTACTTGGTAGCGCACCTCCACCCATGCACACAGCCTAACCTACTACCTGAGTAATCAATGTCAAGACTCCATAACTTACTAAGTTAGGCCCGTCCCATACCAGGCATGTGGTTGTACGAGAGGCTCAGTTCAATGGCGCACAAAGTTAAGTCCTTAATTGACCAAGGCAACACTTCCAAATAAACTACAAATCCCTATGCACACAGGTTATTAAGCTCGCGCACATAGCTCCACCAAAATATCACACAGTCCACTTGCCTCCGTCTAAATCCTTTCCCACCCTGTTGGTTAAGTGCAACATTTGCCATCAACGAGTAATTGCACATAGAGCACACAGTTTCTATCACATAGTTCCATAGTCACTTAGTCAGGTTTATATTTGCAACTTACATGAGATGATGACTCGTAGCATGGCTAAGCAAACTAATCGCATCTAACCAACCCACGTTGGTAGTACAATAGCACCAACTAAGTAAACCCAACTAAGGTGACAAAAGATTATGGCATACAATTAGACAAGGAGGTCATAACAAACTGGACATTAACTAATCCCAAAAGCATTAAATTAAGTAATTAAAGTAAATGCAATAATTTCAATCAATAAAACTTTTGAAAACTGGGTTCAATATGATCAAAGGTATAACTCGCCTTGGAATAGGTCTAAGTACTGATCTTGCTCTTAAGGTGCTCCTTCTTCTTCAATTCTTCCCGAAGTATCGACGTCTACTCGCAAACAAAACAAGCAAACAAAACAAATAAATAACAAAGGAAAAACAAACTCCAAAAATTAAATAAAAATCTCAAATAGATAGATCTTGAATTTATATGAATTTAGAAATTTGAATGGGCTCAAACGAAGTTCGGATGCAAAAGATATGAGCTTGGGAAGCTTGAATCTAAAAGAAAACATTAAAACTGATTATTCCGAATTTCCGAATTATTCCTTAAAAGAAAAATCAGATTATTGCGGAACGATGATGTCAGCGCTCGGAATAAAAGAATTAAAAAGATAATCTAACATGTGGGACCCACAGGTCAGTGAGACAGTCCACGGTGAACTCGGTCCACCGAACCGTTACTTGGATTGGATCTGGGCTGCCCACGTATGCGCACACGTGGCGCTGACTTGGCACGCACGTGGACGACCCGTGAGCGCCACATAGGACCCGTTGCTAAGGTGGATGCTGACACGGGCTGCCACGTCGGCTTGACGACGGCGACGGCTCGAGAACCAAAGGCACGGCAAACGGCGGCGCTCCGGTAGGTGTGGATGGTACCAACGCGTAGCTAAGGCTATTGCACACCTCCTGGTGTACTCCCGGGTGGTTGAGGTGGACGGTGGTGGCCAGCGGCGAGCTCAAGGCGGCGGAGAGGAACGGGTGTTGTCGGACGAGCTCCCCGGCGAGATTCCGGCGAAGTGGGTGGTCTCTGGAGGTGGCCCACGCAACGGTGAACACGGCGGTGCAGACCACGAGGGTAGGGCGTCACCGACGGCAGCTGAATTGAAGAAAAACCACGACGGCGACAAAACCCTAAAAGCTCGAATTAGCAGCGGCGCTGAAGCTCTCGGGTGGAATTGAGCGAGGGTTAGGGATGCGGATGACAATGCGATCCCGGGGTGCCCTTTTATAGGGGTCAGGACGCATGGGATAAGGAATCCCCAAATCGAGATTTCTTCGAGTTTGTTTCGGCTTAAGGGATAGAGTCCGATTCAATGCCAATTGAGAGCAGATACGGATGCGGTGAGATAGGAGATAAGATTCTACGCGATTTCTAGAAAGGTTTTAGATGGAAGGTCTTCTTTGTCGTTACGAGCTCGGGCTTAACAATGGCGAATGGCCGCGCAGCTCACGCGGAGAAGAACCTGAGTCAGAGACGACGACCTCGACAGGCCCACCGGTCAGAGAAAGCCAGCCCACGCGCCCAATGGAACATCAAGCCCTGACCGTCAAGATTAGATCAGACGGCGATGGATGAACGGCGGCTGCTGCGCGTGGGAAGACCGGGCTGCACAGTGCTGGGCCGGACTAGAACAGGAACTGGGCCGGAGGGAATTCGGCCCAGAAGTTTTTCTGAGATTTTAATTAGTTTTCTTTTTAAGAAAATACCAGCAATCCAAATAAGCAATAGAAAATAGCAAATGAACTTGAAAAAATTCTAGAAAATCTAGAAAATATATCCAAGCTCAAAGAAGCCAAATAAAATAGTTTTGACCATTGTTCATGTTGACTTTAATCATATTAAATTGTTTTGATGTACAAAATCCATATTAAGCTTTTGATTTAAATTCAAATAAAATCAAATGGTGAATTTTATCCTACTAACTATTCAAAGGATTTTTAAAGCTCGGAAAGTTGGGGTGTTACAAACCTCCCCCCCTTAAAGGAATCTCGTCCCCGAGATTCAGGCTAGCTAGAGAAAAGGCTAGGGAACTCGGTTTTCAGCTCGTCTTCACGCTCCCACGTTGCTTCTCCTTCCGAGTGGTTGCTCCACTGGACCTTGCAAAAACGAACGGTCTTGCTTCTAGTCTGGCGCTCTGCGATGTCCAAAATCTTGACTGGCTGTTCTTTGTAGGTGAGGTCCTCTTTCAACTCAATTGACTCCAACGGGGCTTGTTCTTCTGGCACACGAAGACATTTCTTCAATTGGGAGACATGAAAGACATCATGTACTCCTGCTAACGACTGTGGCAGCTCCAATTGATGGGCTACTTCTCCACGATGAGCCAATATCTTGAACGGACCAACATATCTAGGGGCAAGCTTCCCTTTGGCATGAAATCTTTTTACACCTCTGAGAGGAGTAACTCGGAGATAAACAAAATCCTCTGGCTCAAAGCTGAGATCACGACGATGATTATCAGTGTAGCTCTTTTGCCTCAACTGAGCTATCTTTAATCTCTCTCTGATCATAGACACTTGCTCTTCTGCCTCTTGAATGATGTCTGGCCCAAAAACCAAACGTTCGGCTATTTTTGACCAATTCAAAGGGGTTCTACATGCATGACCATACAAAGCTTCGAACGGTGACATTTGCAGACTGGCCTGATAACTGTTATTGTACGAAAATTCTGCATACGGCAAACTCTTATCCCATCGGGTAGCATTTGCTAGGCACAAGCTCTCAACATATCCTCCAATATTTGATTAAATCTTTCAGTCTGTCCATCTGTTTGGGGATGGTATGCAGTACTAAAATTCAGATGAGTTCCTAAGGCTTCATGCAAACTCTGCCAAAAACGGGAGGTGAACTGAGATCCTCGATCTGACACTATCTTCTTAGGCACACCATGCAAACTTACAATCCTTGACATATACAGTTTTGCAAGACAATCTCCTGAGTAAGTGGTTTTGACTGGCAAGAAATGGACAACTTTGGTCAAGCGATCCACTATTACCCAAATCGAATCATAACCTGATTGAGTCCTGGGTAAACCGGTAATGAAATCCATTCCGATTTCTTCCCACTTCCACTCTGGAATCTTCAAAGGTTGTAACAGACCTGCTGGTCTCTGGTGCTCTGCTTTTACCTTCTGACATACGTCGCACAAGGCAACGAACTCTACAACTTCTCGCTTCATATTTGGCCACCAAAATTTATTCTTAACATCCTGGTACATCTTAGTACTGCTAGGGTGAATTGAGTACTTTGAATCATGGGCTTTTTTCAAAATCAGCTGTCTCAAACCATCAACATCTGGTATGCTTGAATCGTCCTGATTGATCCTGACAGATCTTGATCATCTATGGTGAAGTCTTTGAACTTTCCTTCTGCCATCCTCTTCTTGATATCAGAAAACTCTGAATCCTTCGGTTGAGCTTCACGAATCTGCTTCTCTAAAGTAGACTGCACTTCTAGACTGGCTATAAATCCTTCGACTACAACTTCTAGCTTCAGCTTCTTAAATTCCTCTTGAAGTTCCGAACAAACCTCTTTTACTCCCACGGCATTGCAATAGCTCTTACGGCTTAAAGCGTCTGCGACTACATTAGCTTTACCAGGGTGGTAATGGATTCCAAGATTATAATCCTTTATCAGCTCTAGCCATCTTCTCTGCCTCATATTCAAATCAGACTGAGTGAAAATATACTTCAGACTCTTATGATCTGTATATACCTCACAGCGGTTACCGATAAGGTAATGACACCAAATCTTTAAAGCGTGCACTACGGCAGCTAATTCCAGGTCATGGGTAGGGTAATTCTCTTCATGAGGCCTTAATTGTCTTGACGCATAAGCGACAGCTCTTCCTTCTTGCATCAGGACACATCCTAATCCTTGACGCGAAGCATCATAATAGATATCAAAATCCTTACGAACATCTCGCAAAATTAGCACTAGGGCTGAAGTCAAACGCTTCTTCAATTCTTGAAAGCTTTCTTCACAAGCTGGGGTCCATGTGAACTTTTTCTCCTTCTTCAACAATTGCGTAAGAGGCTTAGCAATTGTTGAGAATCCTTCAATGAAACGGCGATAATATCCCGCCATTCCCAAGAAACTGCGAATCTGAGTGACAGTCTTGGGCTGTTCCTAGTGTAGTACTGCCTTGACTTTACTGGAGTCAACGGCTACTCCTTCGGCTGTCATCACATGACCAAGGAAATCCACCTCCTTTTTCCAAAATTCACACTTACTAAACTTTGCATACAACTGATGCTCCTTGAGTTTCTCTAGGATTAATCTTAAGTGCTCAGCATGTTCCTGTTCTGAGTTGGAGTAGACCAAAATATCATCGATGAACACTACTACAAACTTATCTAAATATTCCATGAATACTTTATTCATCATGTTCATGAAATAGGCAGGTGCATTAGTCAGACCAAAGGACATGACTAAGAACTCGTAATGTCCGTATCGCGTTGAGAAAGCGGTCTTCGGTATATCCTTAGGACAAATCTTCAACTGATGGAAACCTGATCGTAGATCGATCTTTGAGAACACTCCAGCTCCTTTCATCTGATCAAACAAATCATCTATCCGAGGCAGTGGATACTTGTTCTTGATGGTGACTTCATTGAGAGATCGATAATCGATGCACATCCTCATGCTTCCATCTTTCTTCCTGACGAACAACACTGGTGCTCCCCATGGCGACGAACTAGGTCTCACAAAACCTTTCTCCAAAAGTTCTTCTATTTGCTTCTTCATTTCCACCAGCTCATCGGCTGGCATCCGATAGGGTCTCTTAGAAATAGGTGCTGTTCCGGGCACTAGATCGATGACAAACTCGATGTCACGGTCTGGTGGCATTCCAGGTAATTCTTTTGGGAACACGTCTGGATACTCCCTAACAATAGGCACATCTTCCAAAGCAACTGCCTTCAAACTATTGACTATTAGGTGTCCATCACGCACCGAGGTAGCTTGAAACTCTACCTTGTTTCCTTTAGTATCTTTGATTGTAACAGCTCTTCGGCTACAATCTAGCACGGCTTTGTGCTTGGTTAACCAATCCATGCCAAGAATAACATCTAAGGTCTGGGTGTCTAGAACAATGAGGTTGGCTAGAAACTCAACTCCAGCTATGAGTAACTTAGCCCCTACACATCCCACTTTAGAACTTAGCTCTGCTCCAGGCGACTAGACTAACAGAGTATGCTTAAGGCGCATAACCTCCATGTTGTTCTTAGTTGCAAAAACTCCAGAAACAAAGGAATGCGAAGCTCCAGAATCAAACAGAACTGATACAGGTACTGAGTTTACTAGAAACTTACCTAGTACGACGTCTGGTGCTTCCTTAGCTCCTTCTAAAGTGACGTGGTTGACACGACCTTTGACCACAGACTAAGGCGCTCCTCCTGGTTGACTGGTACCTTGAGAAACTCCTTGGTTGTTCGGTGCTGGGGTCTTGGTGGGTGTAGCTCCAAGGTTGAAGCGCACTGGAGTGATTGTCCCCTTCTGTGGGCACTGGTTGGCGAAATGCCCTGGCTGACGGCAAGAATAACAAACTCTTTGAGAATTATGTTGATTGCTCCCTGGATTGGGGTTGGTTGGCGCGGGGTTGCGAGAGTTCTGAGCAACTGGACAAAGTGCTGATGTCGGTGCAGGCGTCTTGAAAGAATTCTGCGACGAAAACCGATTACTCTGCTGCGGTACCACTCTTGCTCTTTGTTGGGACTTGTGACTTCCTTGCTGGGCCATCCTGCGTTTGCTATTGTCGTTCAGTTCCTTGTGTTTGTCTTCCATAACCAATGCCTTGTTAACCAGTTCTTAAAAATCTCGGAAAGTGTGGGCAAGTAGACTGACCTGTAGTCCTGAGTTCAAACCCTTCAAGAAGCGACTCTGGCGAGACTTGTCAGTAGCGACATCCTCTGGAGCATAGCGAGCTAGCTGAGAAAACTTATTCAGGTAGTCAGTCACTAACATAGCTCCTTGCTTCAAGGCATGGAATTCATCCTTCTTCAGATCCATTATTCCCTCAGGTACATGATACTGGCGGAATGCTGCGGCAAATTCTTCCCAAGTGATATTTTGCGGCGCCTCATGTGTTGCGCAAAAATTCTCCCATCATTCGGCAGCTATGCCTTCCATTTGATGAGTAGCATACAGAACTTTCTCATGGTCGTTGCATTGAGTGATCAGCAACTTTCTCTCAATAACCCGAAGCCAATCATCAGCTTCAATTGGTGTAACATTACCAGAAAAGGTTGGAGGACGTGTCCTCATAAATTCAGCAAGCTTGGATGGTCCTTGGTGTCCATGAGCGATTGGGGCTCCGGGGTGATGATTGTTGTTGTTGTTGTTCCGATTACTCATGTTCTCCAGGTGGTTCATCATAGTATACATCATCTATGTCTGTGTTGCCATGAAGGCTCCAAAGTTCTGCAAGTCAAGAGGGGGTGCTTGTAGTGGTACTGCTCCCGTAGGGGTCTGCTCGTTGCCTTCCGATCCTTGGGTTTCGGATCCACTTGCGGCGGCATGGCGAGTCTGAACCATCTGGTGAAGCTCCATGGGTTAGATAAGGTAGAAAGCACAAGATGAGTTAAGAACTAATCTAGGGGGTAGGTTAAACCCAGCAAACACAATTCAAGGAAAACCAAATGAAACACCTTTATTTATTAAGGGTCTTAGTATGGCTTGCAACAATGCCTAAGGGCTTTTGCAGCTCATACCTACACACAAGGAAAAGACGAACCTAAGCACACAAACTACCGCCGAAAGGGCGACTCGAAAGGAAACTGGCTAAGCCTGACAAACTAAGACTCTAGCGATCTCAGTCGCTAAGGTAGCCTCCACAACCATGACGATGCTCCCGCCTGCTGTAGACTTGGAAATGAGCTGGCATCCTCGCGAACTGATCTTGATGCCCAGGGACTAGCGCAGGTGTAGTTGGTTCTTCCGGCTCTGCGGCCTCTGCTGGCTCCTCTAGGACCTCCTCGGGGTCTTCCTCGGGATCTTCTAAAGGGTCCTCTTCTGATTCTTCTGGCTCTTCCGGATCTTCTTCTTCTTGTTCCTCCTCATGGTCGTGCTGACCATAGAGGGCTTCTTTCAATATGGCGATCCTTTCTTCAGCTCTTTGCAGGGTCTCATAGGCGCACTCTAGCTCGGTGGTGACTAACTCCAGCGACTCCTCTTGAGCGGCGGCGAACTGGGTGAGGTGCACCACTGTGGCATTGTCTTCTCCATCCGTAGATGGGTAGCGTGCTAGTCGATCCACAGTGGCAGCTCGGGGATGGTAACGGAAGACGGTATTCTGCAGCTCTCGCGCGTAGATGTGGCAAATTCTAAGGATGGCCAGGCGTGATGACTCTTGAATTCCTTGCGCGAAGGTGATCCTTCTGACGGAGATGTTCAACGGTTGGCTGGCTTTAGTGCTCTTCCTGGCGTAGACCATCAGACGGCAGATTACTCCACGATCTCGGCCGTTCACCACCCATTCATTGCCACGATATATGGGACAATAAAAGCCCCCAAGTACTTGCAACAGCTTCCACAGCTCTGTGGCAAGTCCGCCTTTGCGCTCACCGTAGGTATGAAGCATCTGTAAAGACAGACAAGAGGGTGGGAACCAAGTTAAAACAGCGGGGAGAGGAAAAGATTTTAGCAATAGTTAAGTCGAGAGAGACATGAGGGGAGTTAAGCAGTTCATTTAATCTTGCAAGTTAATTTTTCTTTAGAAAATAATTTGGACTCTCTAAGACGGCCGATCTAAGGGTAAGACCTACAACAAGATATGGCTCGATACCATCTCTGTTGGGACCCAAAATATGCAATTCGACCCCTCGTGTATAATGCACTAGTCCAGATCACGCTTAGTGCACACAAGTGTCAACATAGCTGAATATCGATCCACACAAGCTTTATTAATAACATAAACGAGTAATTTGATAACAAATAGTTGTTTTGACCTAATGGTCGAGTTTACAATTATTAAGCCACCCAGTATAGCAAAGAAATAAAATAGCAATGAACGAAGAAATTTCAATGAATCCCATCAATTCACCACAGTAACCGATCGATCAAGACCCTACGATCAAGCACCTTCGATGAACTCCTCCTCGAAAGCAGAAGAAGACTCCTCCACTTCTGTTGCATGTTTTATAACAAGCATGAGTACACACCGTACTCGCAAGTCATACCACAGAAATGCAATTATAGATGCAGGCTTATTCTAAAGGAATGGTTTCTGTGGTTCTTTTGCAGAAATGCAGCATTTGCAGTTTAAATACAAGTAATAGATTGAAAGCATAATTCAAAACAAATAGACAATAATAATTTGACAGTTTTAGTTCACAAAGACACATAGCCATATGACTTAGGTCACACTGCTCCCTTCCCAAGGTTTTATGAAAATCTACCCCTCGTGTGAAATCCCCGAGCATGTCCATGACCGCGGACGCGGCTATTCGAATAGATTGTTTAACACTCTGCAGAGGTTGTACACTTTACCCATAAGATACAACTAGTGTAGCTAGCTCTAGCTCTAACAAAACAGTTCAGAAACTTCATCTTAACATTGACACTCCCAGTGTGCTTACAAACCGTTAGACAACCCCACACAGGAAGTCAGTCCGACACACACCGTTGGACAGGGACACGGCGAACCGCTCCGTGATGTGACTACTTGGTAGCGCACCTCCACCTATGGACACAGCCTAACCTACTACCTGAGTAATCAATGTCAAGACTCCATAACTTACTAAGTTAGGCCCGTCCCATACCAGGCATGTGGTTGTACGAGAGGCTCAGTTCAATAGTGCACAGAGTTAAGTTCTTAATTGACCAAAGCAAGACTTCCAAATAAACTACAAATCCCTATGCACATAGGTTATTAAGCCCGCGCACATAGCTCCACCAAAATATCACACAGTCCACTTGCTTCCGTCTAAATCCTTTTCCACCCTGTTGGTTAAGTGCAACATATGCCATCAACGAGTAATAGCACATAAAGCACACAGTTTCTATCACATAGTTCCATAGTCACTTAGTCATGTTTATATTTGCAACTTACATGAGATGATGACTCATAGCATGGCTAAGCAAACTAATCGCATCTAACCAACCCACGTTGGTAGTACAATAGCACCAACTAAGTAAACCCAACTAGGGTGATAAAACATTATGACATACAATTAGACAAGGAGGTCATAACAAACTGGACATTAACTAATCCCAAAAGCATTGAATTAAGTAATTAAAGTAAATGCAATAATTTCAATCAATATAACTTTTGAAAACTGGGTTCAATATGATCAAAGGTATAACTTGTCTTGGAATAGGTATAAGTACTGATCTTGCTCTTGAGGTGCTCCTTCTTCTTCAAATCTTCCCCAAGTATAGACGTCTACTCGCAAACCAAACAAAACAAATAAATAACAAAGGCAAAACAAAATCCAAAAATTAAATAAAAATCTTAGATAGATAGATCTTGAATTTAGATGAATTTAGAAATTTGAATGGGCTCAAACGGAGTTCGGATGCAAAAGATATGAGCTTGGGAAGCTTGAATCTAAAAGAAAACCCTAAAACTGATTATTTAGAATTTCTGAATTATTCCTTAAAAGAAAAATCGGATTATTGTGCAATGATGACGTCAGCTGATGAGGACATCAACCCTAAGGATACAACCACTGCTTCGACCCGTTGCACGACATCCTCTACGTCAACCACATCTTCTCCAATAGGACTTTCGGCTACTGCAATGCCATATTATCCAGTTGGACCGAGCTACCTCTACATGCCATGGTACTACGTCTACATGCCATGGTGCTACATCTACACGCCTTGCTGTTATGTCTACATGCCATCACAATCATCAAAAGAAGGTGCTGCGCCACCTGTTTGGGCCAATTTTGGGCCTTGTAATCCTTGGGCCCATCTCCCTAGCCGCCTCCCCTCCTTGGGGCGCACTGTTCATGGCATTACTGTTCATGTGAACAGTACCCCCATGAATAGTACCACCCCGTTAGTTTCTTTCTATGTGTGGCTCCCTCTCCCCTATATAAGGAGGCCACACCCCTTTAGTTTTCCTTGGGTTTTTCTTAAGGATTATTCTGCATAGTAGTTTCGCCGCTTGTTCGGTTGACAAACCCCAACTTTATGAGCTTAAATATTTATTCGCAATATAATTAAAGATTGCTTCTTCTACTCTCTTGCTTGTGTTCTCGATTCGCTTGTAGGAGATAGCCTTCTTGGCGAGGTCAACCGCGTTCGGCACGGTTGATAACCAACAGAGCAGTGGTGTAGTGATTGCGAGGGGTTCAATTTGTTTTGGTCGGAGCCTTTGGATCATCAATGTCGAGTTCTCCACAATCGACTTATCAATACCTTTCGGAAGATCGGGCCACCGTCACATCATCAGCGCTCGGAATAAAAGAATTAAAAAGAAAATCTGACATGTGGGACCCACACGTCAGTGAGACGGTCCACTGAACCGTTACTTGGATTGGATCTGGGCTGCCCACGTATGTGCACACGTGGCGCTGACTTGGCACGCACGTGGACGACACGCGAGCGCCACACAGGACTCGCGACTGAGGTGGATGCTGACGCGGGCTGCCACGTCAGCTTGACGACGGCGACGGCTCGGGAACCAAAGGCACGGCGAACGACGGCGCTCTGGCAGGTGTGGATGGTACCAATGCGTAGATGAGGCTATTACGCACCTCCTGGTGTTCTCCCGGGTGGTTGAGGTGGATGGTGGTGGCCAGCGGCGGAGAGGAACGGGTGTTGTCGGACGAGCTCCCCAGCGAGATTCTGGCGAAGTGGGTGGTCTCTGGAGGTGGCCCACGCGACGGTGAACACAGCGGTGCAGACCATGAGGGCAGGGCGTCACCAGCGGCAGCTGAATTGAAGAAAAACCGCGGCGGCGACAAAACCCTAAAAGCTCGAATTAGCGGCGGCGCTGAAGCTCTCGGTGGAATTGAGCGAGGGTTAGGGATGCGGACGACAATGCGATCCCGGGGTGCCCTTTTATAGGGGTCAGGAGGCACGGGATAAGGAATCCCCAAATCGGGATTTCTTCGAGTTTGTTTCAGCTTAAGAGATAGAGTCTGATTCAATGCCAATTGAGAGCAGACACGGACGCGGTGAGATAGGAGATAAGATTATACGCGGTTTCTAGAAAGGTTTTAGATGGAAGGTCTTCTTTGTCGTTACGAGCTCGGGCTTAACAATGGCGAACGACCGCGCAACTCATGCGGAGAAGAACCCGAGTCAGAGACGACGACCTCGGCGGGCCCACCGGTTAGAGAAAGCCAGCCCATGCGCCCGACGGAACCTCAAGGCCTGACCGTCAAGATTAGATCAGACGGCGATGGATGAACAGCTGACTCTATCAAGCGTGGGAAGATCGGCTGATCTTTGGTAGGACTAGAACAGAACTGGCCGAGGAATTTGGCCCGGAAGTTTTTCTGAGATTTTAATTAGTTTTCTTTTTAAGAAAATATGAGCAATCCAAATAAGCAATAGAAAATAGCAAATGAACTTGGAAAAATTCTAGAAAATATATCCAAGCTCAAAGAACCCAAATAAAATAGTTTTGACCATTGTTCATGTTGACTTTAATCATATTAAATTGTTTTGATGTACAAAGTCCATATTAAGCTTTTGATTTAAATTCAAATAAAATCAAATGCTGAATTTGATCCTACTAACTATTCAAAGGATTTTTAAAGCTCAGAAAATTGGGGTGTTACAGCGCCTACATCAAGCTGAAGCAACCGAACACATTAGGCATGCTTATTTTTAATAATTTTTAATTGGAAACAGTTTCGTCGTTATCAATCAGCTGAACACTATTTCCTTGTCTAGCCCTATTAGTCAGCGGCTAGCAATTGCCTTGTCCGTTAAAAATAGCTAGCAGATGGAATGCGAAAGGACATACCACTTTTGAGTAAATGCATAGACAAATCTATTGCTTATTTCTTTCATACTAGAGTTCATGTGAGGATTTCTGAGAGAGAATTAGGCGATCCATTATTCGTTCTGCAAATCAAGGTCAAGTTTGCTTTTTCACTGGGAATTGAGGGCTTGGCGATCTCCGCTCGTGGTCTAGCAGTGATCATCCTGCTGCGTGTTAGCGAATATCCATATATAGAACTGCAAGTCCGTGCACTGGCACGTGGTGTACAGTTGAGCGTTGTTCATCGTCAAGCACTATTTATCCACGGTTCTACTCAAGAAAATTGGGCCACCCCGTATCACTGTGTTTTTTCTCCTTGGTATGTTAATTCTTTCTCTCTCTTTGCTTTGCCACCTTAGTGCCACATCCATACCACCTAGCTACCACCTCACCCTTTGCATGACATGTCAGCTTAGTCATTGCCCACGTGGTAGATCAGATCCATCTCCATCTTTTTCTTTCATACACCTTGGCCTCACTTGTCATTCAACCATTCCAGCCATATATCCATCTCTCACTTACATGCAAGTCCCATTTGTCAATCAACTCCTAGTCAACCCTAGTTCATCAGCTTGGTCCACCGTGGATTAACATCTCTCTATGGACCTGGCCTATAGACTAGTGGCCCACATCTCACTCTCTCTACCTTTTTTGGAATTATTTTTAATTCTTGAAAATCCATAAACATCAATAGGTCCCACATGTCATACACTCAGCCATTTTCCAATATTCCTAAAATAGAATATTCTGAGACTATTCTGTGGACCCCACATGTCAATTTCTCTCTCCCTTTTCCTTTTTCATCATCTTCCTTTTCGATCGAAGTTCCGAGAGCTCGTTCTTCCTCGTACAAACTTCGATTTAACCCATTCAAGTTTTTAAATTCATCTAAATTCAAGATCCACTTTCTAGTACCATTAAATTTCAATTTGGAGTTTATTTGTTTTGTCTGTTGAATTTTGTTTATTTTTGCGCTTTCTTTCTCATTAGACGTTAAAGTTCCGGAATCGCCCGAAGGTGCTGAAGGGTAAGGAAGTAGAAGATTGAAGATAAAATAAGAACATCATTGTTGTAGCAAGGTAAGTTGTACCTTTGACTATGTTGAACTCAGTTTTCCAAAATTACCTTGATTCAAATTATTGCATTTTACTCTAAGTATTTATTTAAATGCTTTGAGATTAGTTATACACCATTTGATTATATCCACCTTGTCTATTGTAATATCATGATCTTTTGTCACCCTAGATTGGTTAATTATTAGTTGGTATTATCATAGCACCAACCCGATAAGAATAGTCTGCTTAGCCATGCAACGAGTCATTTACATCTTTGAGTTGCAAATATAAACTCAACTAAGTGATTACTCGTTTATAAACTTGGCTAAGTGATTACTCGTTGATGGCATGTGTTGCACTTAACCAACAGGGTGGGAAAAGATTTAGACTGAGGCGAGTGGTGGAACTATGTGATATGGTGGATATGTGATCGGGAAAAATGAATGGTAAAATGATGGACTTGTGATTGTAAAATGTGAATGATGATTATTAGTTAGAATTTAGCAGTCTCGCCTTGATCAATTAAGGACTTAACTTTGTGCGTCACTGAATTGGGCCATATTGTACAACCACATGCATGATGGGATGGGCCTAACTTAGTAAGTTGTTGAGTTTTGACATTGACTACTCAAGTAGTAGGTTTAGTGATGGGTGGAGGTGTGGACTATTCTAAAAGTCACATCTATGGGCGGTTTGCCATCTCTAGATCCAACGGTGTGTGTCGGGCCAGCCAGTAAGGTTGGGGTCGACTGAATACACACTGGGAGATTCAATTATTGAGATAAAACATTCGAAAGGTTTTGTTATGATTGCTCAATCGCATACTTCTGTATGGCGAGTCATGGCAGACATGATGAGTTAATTGTATCTTGTGGGTAAAGTGTATAACCTCTACAGAGTGTTAACAATCTATTCAAATATCCATGTCCATGGTCATGGACATGCTCGGGGATTTCCCACGAGGGATAGATTTTCATAAAATACTTTGGGGAGGGACAGCTGTGTGATTTAATTCATATGGTTGTGCGAAAGAAATTAATTAAGCTTTGTGTCCTTTGTGAAAATACTTGTGAAACTATTATTGTTTATTTGTTTTGAATTACGTTTTCAATCTATTATTCATATTCAACTACAACCGTTGCTTTTATGCAAAAGAACCATGCATGCCATATCCTTTGGAATAAGCCATCATCTATAATTGCATTCTGTGGTATGACTTGCTCAATGTTCTATGTACTCATTCTTGCTATAAACAATATTATTCAATTGAGAAGGCTACATCATATTATCATCGGTCAACAAGGTCTACTTCAAGAATCGTGGTGAACTAGGTTGTGCTACCCCAGCTGATTGCCTGTGGGCCTATGGATGTGCTTCACTGAAATTATTCCGTTACTTTCTGCTGTAGCTTAATTGAGCTATTCGCCTTCTGAGGCATTAATTGTAAGCTTCGAACTTAAGGTCATTACTCTGATAATTATTGTTAATTGTCTATTATTAGTCATCTTTGCATATGAAAATGATATTTCATCGATGTTGCCACTATATGCACCAGTGTGATCCTATACTAGTGCAGTATACACAAATAGTTCAGATTTGTATATTTGGGCCCTGACAGAGGTGGTATCAAAGCCATATCAACTGTAGGTCGTGACCTTACTTAGAATGGCCATCTTTAAGGAAAACTTTAAAACTTATTTTACAAATGGAAAATCGTAATGATGTGCTATTCTCATCTTGTCTAGCTTCTATACTCTCCCATTCTATTCTTTTCTCACCTATTTTCTGCCTCACCATTTTGAGTATTAAATTGTACGCTCTTTCCTCATAACTTATATAGTTGTCGTTATCCGTGCCAAATGTCTCGAAGGATGCCCAAGAGCTGTTTTCAACAACTCTTCGAAGACCATGCAACCAGCAACGACATATGGACATCTCCCTAAGTGTTCAAGACAAGTTCGTCGCAAGAATGGAAGACCAAGAAGAAGTTGTACATCGCTCCTATCTTTCCCCAAGATTCGCCTAGAAGGATCGCAAGCAATCAATGTTTTGGTGAAGATTGTGACCAGTTCGAGTTTTCTTTAGACCAGCCATATAGGATAAATCAGCGTTGGGTCCTCTCATGTGTGGAGCTAAGTCACCCAGTTTAGTTGGAGTTTAATCGACTAGACGATTAGATTTTTGTTTCCTTCTCCTATGTGTAGTTTAGCTGTGAGTTTTATGTCTCTTAATAGCTTTTTGGCTATTGGTGTGTTCCTTGGGTTAAACCCGCTCCCCTTAGTAGATTGTCCTCCCTTATCTTGTGCTTTTCACTCTTATCTGTTAGCATTGGTCAGCCAGTAGATAGAGAGCCCTAGTGGAGCCAACCTTGTCAATAATTTTGAGACAGTCTGTGGCAGCTCAGATCTTGTCAATCCTAGTGGACAGTTATCAGTACCAGGAGTAGCAGATCTACACATGGAACAATTTTTGGTCGCTCAGACTCAGTTCGTGAACACGATGATGTAGAACATGAACAACATGATGACACAGGAGAATCATATCACTATTACTTTAGCCAATTTGTTGAATCAGAGCAATCGGGCAAGCCGCCGTACCGTCACCAATGTCAGTACCAGAGCAGACGCTAACTAGCAACTGTCTCTAGTGCCAGTAGTGACACATCAGAGCCTGAACCAGTTTCTTGCCACCCAGAATTAGCTCATGCCAGTGACGATGCAACTATTGGATAGTAGTAACATTTGCAATGATGCACAACTCATTGCCATACCAATGGCATACCCTCAATTCAAGTTTGCAAAGTTCATAATGACCAAACCGCCTGTCTTTGAAGGATCAGCCGCACTCAAGGATGCAGAATCCTGGATTCGCACCATAGATGAGAAGCTAATTGTTGCACAATGCAACGATAACGAGAAAGTTTTCTATGTTGCTCATCAATTGGTGAGAAAAATTTTGCGTCGCTCATCAGGACAAGCAGACAATCACTTAGGTAGAGTTCGCCACAGGTTTTCGTCAACAGCATGCGACAAAAAGCAAGAGTGATCAAGAGAAACCTGCTATTCCAATATCCTACGTCCAATCTAGCTGTTGACATTTGAAGTGCTTCCAACCAAATAAGTCAAAAGATTGTGCATGTACCCGTTGTGGAGAAATAGGCCATAGCACCGACGAGGACAATATCAATTGTTCCAATTCAAAAGGAAGCTATTCTATTGGAGAATGTCCAATGAGAAAGATCATATGTCTCTTTTATGAAGGCAATGATCATTGTCCAAGCCAGTGCCCCATGTTTTCAGTGTTGACTCTTGCAACACAACATTAGCGAGAGAATTTTTGAGCTACTGTTTGATACGGGGTGGCCCGATCTTCTCGAGTAGAACCATAGATAAATAGCGCTTGACGACGAACACCGCTCAGCTGTACACCACGCGCCAGTGCACGGACTTGCAGCTCTATGGATATTCGCCAACACACACCAGGATGATCGCCGCTAGACCATGAGCGGAGATCGCCAAGCCCTCAATTCCCAGCGGAAAAGCAATCTTGACCTTGAAAGGCAGAACGAACAATTGATCGCCTAATTCTCTCTCAGAAGTCCTCGCATGAACTCTGTTATGAAAAAACAAGCAATAACTTGTGTTCTATTCTTTTGCATAAACGTGGTCTACTTTACAATGGGGGTCTACCCCTCAATATATAGTCTTGGCCTAAGAACTATTCGGTACTAATTTTTCATATGGTACTATTCATACACACGTTATTGTTCATCCGCTGCCATCGCTCACAGTTCCCGATTACTATTCACAAAGACATCAGAGCGCATGCTGCTGTTCATGGCCGGTTATTGTTCACGCGCGGGCCTCGGCTTCCTTCCTGGTTCCTCCACGTGGGTTTTGTGCTTGACCGTTTGGGCCTTGATCTCTCGCTTGGCTGCATGGACCTGCGCTCTCTCCTCCTTGGCCGAATGGGCCATAGGCCAGCGCCTTGATCTCCTCATTTGATGGCCTTCCTTGGATGACGGCCGCATATCCTTTATCTCTGTCCATCGTTGAATCTTCAAACCTGAGCACAAACAAAACACTATTTTTAGGTAGTATAGAATTCTCATTTAAATCAACGACATATTCATTAAGGAGTAAGTTCACCTGAGTTTGTAGTTCCTCGTCACATGCTCTTGTTATTGGCCCTGTTGGCAACTCGAGGCGTATATCACAAGCAGTAGGTGGAGGAGAAGAAGGTGTCATAGGGATGCCCTCATCATCCTCCCCCTCTTGAAAAGGTGTCGTCCTCGACGCTAGATCATCAGCCCGAAGAACGACGATAAATCAACAATGTTGAATATCGAGCTCACGCCATAGTCATCTCTCGAAAGCTCGATTTTGTATGCATTATCATTAATCCGCTCAAGCACTTTGAAAGGTCCATCTCCTTGTGGCAGCAATTTCAATTTGCCTTGATCCGGAAAGTGTGGTTGAGTTGGCAGCATCGCTCCCGAAATCAAATCAATGTGATGCTTTAGCTCGCGGATTGGTGGCAAACCAGCAGCCAATTCCTCCAGAACGACGTCGCTAATTTCCTGCAAAATATGAGAGACACAACTAGGAAGAGACGTCAAGTCATCAGTCGAAAGCAATGCATCTTCGTACAAAAGTACAAAGTGCACCAAATTGGGATTCTCACAAGAAGCTCTCTTCTCTGATTTGGTGGCTAACATTACTAAACTTTTCTCTCCCTCACTTTTCTTTTGATCGCTCAATTTTGGCTTGTGGCTCTCACTCACCGCATGTGGAATCACTCTGTTTGGTGTACTCTCAACTTTCTTCTTAGCAACATCAACTATCTCTGTCGGTGTAAGCGAATATAAAATCACATCTGTGCCGCTCCACTTAAACTTGTAGCAGTTTATATGCCCATCATGATAAACATGTCAATCAAATTGCCATGGGCGCCCCAATAGCAAGTGACAAACTGACATGGGCACCACATCGCAAACAATGGTATCCTCATACTTGCCAATCTTAAAGTGCACCGTCACCATATGACTGACTTTCACCTCGCCCACATCGCTCAACCACTGCACATGATAAGGATGAGGATGCGGTAAATATTTTAAGCCCAAATTTGTGCACATCTCCTTGCTGGCCAGATTATGACAACTTCCTCCATCAATTATGACTTTGCACACTTTACTGCCAACTGTCGCCCATGACTGAAACAAATTGCACTGCTATGCGGTAGACTGGCTTTGTGACACGCTAAGTACATGAGGTGTGCACACTAGCATATGCTCTCCATCTGGTGACCCCAGCCTACAGTTGAATCTCTCATCCTCTGTGGGATCCTCTGCAAAAACAGCAAATGGAGTAGTATCGTCCTCATCACTAGCTGAAATATACCCATCATCAGTAAGTATCATAACTTTATTATTTAGGCAATCTTTCTGAAAATGACCAACTCCCTTGCACTTGTAGCATGTCACATCACATGACCGGCCTGTAGAACCCATTGAGGATGCCGCACTAGCAGCGGGCACCGGTGGTCGGCGTGCCGGTGGCAGCGTACTATCTATCTTCTTTTGTGCTGAACTGCGCGTCGTAGAATTGCCCCCGGATGGGGCGGACTTGCCCGGCTGTCCCGTGTTGTTCATTGTGTTTAGTTGCTGGTCATGTTATGTTCGTGTCACTTTTTGTTTTCCCCTTCCACAAATTTTGTGATCGTACTTTATTCCTGTTATTAGTGCAACAAAACATTACTTATATCTAGTGGATTACACATTGTTTTTCTTTGTGAACCCGTCTATCTGTTCGTGAACCTTTAGTACCTATTGAGACTAGCTTGTTGTTGTGCTCATGGGACTGCTCCTAGGATTTTTTTTTGGGACGCCAAGTTGTCCACATTTTGGTACTGTTCACATTTTGGTACTGTTCACATTTTGGATATATTCATGTTTTGGTGATGCGCACATTTTGGTAGCATCTTCTGTTCATGTTTTGGTAGTTCGGAGTGGACGTGAGAAAAAGAAAAAGAAGCAGAGAACAAAACAGTTCTCTGTAGTCGGTCGTGAGAACAAAAAAAAAGAGTGCGGAAAAAAAAGGAAGAGAACAAAAAAAAGGAACAAAGGCAAAAGTTTCAGCCATAGTATTATATTCTTTTGTTTGAGCATTTTTATATATTTGTATCTGCTACTGTTCGCGTACTATAATTTTGAGCAATCTTGTGCCCTCATATATAACTTTTGAGCACTAGCTAGCGTCTCTCCTTGAACTGTTGCAATACGAGCGTTCGCCTCCATACAAAATTGTTCTTTTTTATTGCTCATTCTTTTGATTGTAATAGTCCCATTATCGTTGTGCGTGTGTTGCTTTCTACTCCTCACTTATATTTATCGATCAAATTAGGCATTGTGTGTCTCGTTTGGATAGCTACCTAGCTCGATAATCTTTAAATTCTGAATGTGCTAGGTTGTGTTCTTGACCTAGCTCCACCTAAAACATCCGTCTCAAATATTGGCTGTCGTTCTTGGTATTCGCTCGCACAATCTTGGTTGGTCGTTCGTTGCTATGAGTGTAAGTTTTTGCCACTCTTAATTTAATTTGGAATGGTAAAACTTGCTTTGTTTCAGAACAGCAGTTGAGAGATTACCACTTATTTTTCACATATATTTTCACTTGGTATTTTTTTTCTTCTACTATGACTATGTCAAGAAGCGAGCATGACAAGGATCTTTATGGCAACCTTACTGATCTGGTCACCAAGACGCACTACCTTACACTTCGTGCCACGCTCCGGGACGAGTTCTGGGCTGAGGTCGACCAGGTGCGCGACGACTTTGGGCTTGTCCAAAACAACTTGGACATCTTG
The DNA here is from genome assembly GCA_036346405.1 of Phyllostachys edulis. Classification (NCBI taxonomy): domain Eukaryota; kingdom Viridiplantae; phylum Streptophyta; class Magnoliopsida; order Poales; family Poaceae; genus Phyllostachys; species Phyllostachys edulis. Next base: position 42,586,490 of record CM070548.1, on the reverse strand, counting down.
GGGACAGATTTCTAGAAGCTGTCCATGACCATTGAAGACAACTACAAGGTACTGCTCGACGCTATTGCCACACTCACCGCTTCGATGCAGCTAGGTACACGTGGCGATGCGGGGAGTGTACACCTCCTGTACGAGCCGCACGATGAGACGAATACGGAGGCTGCCACTAGATAGCAGCGCGAGGATGAACCATGCCAACGACCACTCGACGAACAGGCGTGTGTCTATGAGGTGGCACAATAGCATCGTGCTATCGCCGAGGTCACGACACGTCCCCCTGCACAAGGGCACAGCCATGACAACGGCGCTGGAGGAGGCAGCGCCCACCTAGGCGCCAACGATGGCGTCCATGATGGCGCCTATGGTGTCAGACCCCCAGGCGTGGAATACCCGTGGATCTTATGTGTATACTATGCTAGTCCCAGGATTAAAAGCTAGCACACACATTCAAATTATTTGGCATCATTTCCATACAATCACATACTAAAGTAAAGCAAAAGGGTGTAATCTACTTAAGCTATTACAATAGTTATTACAACAACGGCCAACCGGCCAAATAAAAGCAGTTATCAGAGAAAATAAATAGCAGCAGAAGACATAGTAGTAGTAGCAATAGTCCAGCGGTGTGCCCATTCGATCCCTCAGGCAACCGACAAGGAAACCAGGTTTAAGTAGACCCGTCACCGAACCCCTCGGTGCCAGGTGCAAAAAAAACTCGTCATCTGGCGTTGGCTCATCTACAAATTCTAAACCAACAACAATAGCAAGATTGAGTACTTGTGTACTTAGCAAGACTTGTAGTGTATCACAAGATTATATTAGATGCAAGACTGTCAAATGTATGGCTCTACTCTACAAGTTTTTTTGCTCAAAGCCAAGTTTATTTGAAATAAACATAAGTAATAATTTGCAACGGTATTTGAAAGCAATTTATGAAAAGTAAGTACAGGACAGTAAATAAAGTAATTGAACAAGTAACAACAACACCCACAACCCTGCTCGGTTGTAAGCAAAAATATAATCAGGTTCTGCCATAGAAATGGCATGACAAATTTATGTTCAACCATAGAAATGGCAGTCCTACTATAGAAATAGCAACTCAGTCACAGAACTGACGGTTCCGCTATAGACATAGCAACAAAGCCATAGAAATGGTAGTTAACTCAACAAATTCAAAACCCCATGTAATTATCTCAATCATTTGTAACAAAATAGTTTTTGAAAAGCAAAGCTACCGCCATACCAGCCGCACTAAGCATGCTCATGACCGCGAGTACGGTTATTCGAATAGTTTATCACTCTGTAGAGGGGTACAACTTTACCCATAGAACGCAGTATTCTAGTTGCCTGGAATATCTCTAGTTTGTTCGGCATCCGTTCATGCCACTGCTCACTACCGAAGGTAAGCAGTCTAGAGTTCGTGATGCAGCCTTTACAGTATCTAGTCCTAACCGGGCACTAAGCCTGCAAACGATTATCCCCAATTACTCGGATAGAAACCCGTAGTATGAGGAGTCCTCACTTACCAGATAGAAACCCGATAAGGAGTCTCTCACTTGGCGGATAGAAACCCGTCAGGTGAGTCTTTCACTTCGTCCAGATAGAAACCTGATGGAGTGAGCCGTTCGCAGTTGTGTCGGCATGCCAGTCCTTCGGCAATGAGTGCATTGCTCCTGCCTACTATCATGCAAGGCTAAGATTTTGATAACTTAGTTAGTTACGGCTATCCCATACTAGCACATACGGTTGTACGATTAGGTCTTAGTCTCGGATTTGCTGGCTTCAGTCCTTAATCGACTACGGGCGAGAACTCCAACCTATCTACTAGTGAGTCACAAATCCTCACTTTTTCAAAATACATTATAACTCGCCCGCGTCTAAAGACTAAAGTTTTCATGTCATTTTCATGTAAAATAACAGAGGTAACTCCTCTAGAAATTTTTCAAAATAATCCCAATCTCACAATTTAACATATTGTCCTTTAATCAGTTTTCAGAAATTCTATTGCTCTAGTTGCATTTTGTACGACAATCGTACTAAAAAAATTCTCATTTGACATTATCTATTATACAACCCATATTCTAAAGGTTACAATAGTAAGGGATCAATATTTCAGGAAGACATATGCAGCAAGTAGGATTTACAACTACCAATTTCCCGATAATAGCATTTTCATACAAGAAATACACGCATGTATAATAGGATTTGCAAAACAAAGTACAATAATTAAAATATTGGGATCAATATGATCTGTAACGACCCGACCTGGGGCACCCAAGAGGTCCTCCAAGACCTTCTGGAAAGTCCACCAGGACCCCCCAGGAAGTCCTGCAGGATCGCTCGAGAGGACCTCTAGGACCACCCATGAGGTCCGGCAGGACCACCTGGAGGTCTGGAGTTGTGGATATCATGGGGATATGCTCACGATCTTAGGATGATATTACAATTGGCAATAGCATTTTCGGTTTGTCGAATCTCGAGTTTTCGGCTAAGTTAAAAGGTCGTTGTCGAATCTAAAGTGCGGTGATCGGGCAGAAGTCTTTGAGAGTGGTCGACCGGCCTAGTCTTGATCTGACCGACTTGTACTGTTCATCGACCAAATTGTTGCGATGAGTTTTTTGTTAAGTCAAGGTCTTGTTTTTCAGTGCATATGTGTTGCATGATGCATCTTGTGACTAACGTGGGTCAAGTTGTGAAGAACTTGTTCCTGGAATTAATTTTTTTGTCTATTATTGTGCAGGTTGCTTTGAGGTCAACGACAGTCAACGACGAGGATGATCGAGACTAAGCTTGGAGAGCAGAGGTCCAGAACGATCGGGGATGCCAGATGAAGTCAATAGAGTCAAGCGTGGTGCGAAATGGACAAAGGTGACCGAACGGGGAGTTCGGTGCGACTGGTTGGATCAAGTGGCGTGGGGGTCGGTGCAAGTGCCATGGTAGTTCGGTGGGAGCCGAATGGGAGAAACTTGCCGACATGATGAGAGCCGGTGGATCAACCTACACGTGGTGAAGCATGGAGATGCTTCACGCAGTTCGGACTTGGTCTTCGAAAAAGATCGAGAAGGGGTATTATGGTAATTTTATCAAATACCGCCTTGGTGACCTTTTGCCAACCCGCGGCGCAAGGCGGTTGTCGGGACCCAAAATTACAATTCTGGACCCTCTGTGTTTAATGCACTAGTCCAGGATCACGCTAGTGCACACAGTGTCAACAAAGGTGGATATCGATCCACACAAGCGAATAATAGCATAAACGATAATTTGATTAATAAATAATGGTTTGACCTTATGGTCAAGTTTACAATTATTAAGCCACGCAGGGCTAACAGAGAAATAAAGCAGCGGAAACAAAAATGGCAGCGGTGTCCCATCGATTCACCACAGTAACCGATCGATCTAGACCCCACGATCAGCACCTTCAATAACTCCTCCTCAAATGTTTGGTGAAGACTCCTCCTGCTCGCTTGATTTATTTTAAAGCAAGCGTGAGTACACACCGTATCGCAAGTCACACCACGTAAATGCAAATATACATGCAAGCTTATTACAAGGGAATGGCATTTTGTGGTTATTTTGCTTAAATGCAACATTTGCAATTGAATACAATAATAGATTGAAAGCGTGTAAAACAAATAGACAATAATAATAATTTTAACAGTTGATTTCACAAAGACACACACTGACAATTTCTAACAGATTATTCACATAGCCATATGATTTAGATCACACACTCCTTCCCACACAGCTTTTAAAGATCTACCCTCATGTGAAATCCCCGAGCATTGTCCATGACCGTGGGCGCTTGCTATTCAATAGATTTGTTTACACTCTGCAGAGTTTGTACACTTTACCCACAAGATACAATCAGTGTTGCAAGCACTAATCGTAACAAAGCATTTCAGAAACTTCATCCTAACATAGATGCTCCCGATGTGCTTAGGTCATACCAAACCATACACAGTGTATGGTACAACACACACTGTTGGACAGGGAAGCGGCGAACCATCCCGCGATGCGGCTACATGGTAGCACACACCCCCACCCTATTCACATAGCCTAACCTACCGCCTGATCAAGGCATAACAAGTTACACAAGGAAGGCATAACAGATTAGACTTAATAGCTAATCCCAAAAGCATTTAAATAATTACTTGAAATAAAATGCAATACTTTGAATCAAAATAATATTTGGAAAACTGGGATTCATCATGGTCAAAGCATGACTTGCCTTGGAATAGATCTAGGAATTGATCCCGGTCTTGATGTGTTCGTTCTTCTGCAAATCCTCCCGAAGCGTCGAAGTCTACTCGCAAACGAAGCAAACAAACAAAATAAATAAATAAATAACAGAGGCACAACAACTCAAAAAAAATCCCCATTAAATAGATCTTGATTTTAGACGAATTTAGAAATTTTAATGGGCAGATTTGGAGTTAGGATGCAAAAGTTATGAGGTTTGGAAGTTGGAATCTAAAGAAAACCCTAAAATCAGAATTACATGAATTTCCCAAATTATTTCTCAACAGAAAAATCATAATATTGCGCAAGCATAACATCAGCATGACGTCAGCCCTGGGAATTTCGGAAAAGATAAATAAAAAGAAAATCCTGACGTGTGGGGCCCACACGTCAGTGACACGGCTCACGGTGGACCAAGTCCACCGAGTCTCTGGATCTGGAACGGGGCTGGCGTGGCGCACTTGCGCACGTGGCACTGACGCGGCGCCCACGTGGTTGACACGCGCATGCCACGGAGGCTAGGGCGCTGAGGTGGACGCTGACGTGGACGGCGGCGAGGGCGGCAGCGCACGGGAACCAACGGCACGGCGAATGGCGGCGTCTCACCAGCGGCGGGTGCACAGGGAGGTAGAGGGTGCGAAGGGGATCACAATCAGGTGCTCACGGGTGCTTGAGGACAACTGTGGTGACCAGCGGCGAGGTAAAAGCGACAGCGAAGCTTCGGGCTCGACGGCGACGGCGCTAGGGCGGTGCTCCGGCGAAACGAAGGTATCCCCTGGGTTCCTCTCGCTCGCGCGATGTCGACGGTGTAGGCGTTGAGGCTCCGGCGGCTTCGGGCTCGTTGGAATTGCTCGTCGGAGTAAGCGGCGGCGAGATTGAATCTCCGAGCTCTAGTGGCGGCTAGGGTGCGGCGCAGGCAAGGAGGTGGCTAGGGTTGGGGTGAGGGCGTCGAGGGCTGGCCTCCCCCTTAAGTATGGCGATGTAGGAGAGTCCAGAGCACGGATGCCCAAAACGGCCGCGCGGCAGCGCAACAACCTCCGCGACGAAATCGGAGATGAAGAACAATGAGTGGTAGGGCACGCTTGTCGTGGCTGGGGCTCGAAGTAGCGAGTGAGAAAAGGCACGAGTGGGGTCTTGCGAGTCGGCGAGATCTAGCCGTCCAACTCAGATCGGACGGCTCACAAACAATGTGACGCTCGACCGCTCCAATCGCCATCAAGATCGGACGCCCATTTGCGATCCAACTACCGCCATTGACCAAGAAGAAAACACACGGAGGAGAGAGAGGTCGACGGGTGGGGTCCGCTTTGTCAACGGAGCGGCAAGCGCGCTGTGGCGTGCATAATCTTTGGGCGGATGTGAGAAAAGAGTGGGTTTAGGCCCAAAGACTGTTTTGGAGATTTTAAATAGCTTTTCCATTTTAGAAAATCTTGAGAATTCAAATAAGCAATAGAAATTAGCAAATAAACTTGGAAAAATTCTAGAAAATATATCCAAGCACATAGAATCCAAATAAAATAGTTTTGACTATTGTTCATGTTGGCTTTAGTCATATTAAATGGTTTTGTTACTCAAAGTCCAATATTAAGCTTTTAAATTAAATTCAAATAAATCCAAATGGTGAATTTTCTCTACCAACTATTCAAAGGATTTTAAAGCTTAGAAGAATTGGGATGTTACAAACCTCCCCCTTAAAGGAATATCGCCTCGAGATTCAAAGCTAGCCGGAGAAGAGGCCGAAACTCGCTCTCAATTCTTCTTCACGCTCCCACGTGGCTTCACCTTCCGAGTGGTTGCTCCATCGCACTTTGCAAAATCGAACTCTTTTGCTTCGTCCGACGCTCTGCGACATCCAAAATCTTGACCGTTGTTCTTTATAGGTGAGGTCTTCTTTCGCCGATCGACTCAACGGGCTTGTTCTTCCGCACGCCGAAGACACTTCTTTAACTGAGAGACGTGAAAAACATCATGTACTCCTGCTAGCGACTGCGGCAGCTCCAATTGATAAGCCACTTCTCCACGACGATTCAAAATCTTGAACGGACCAACATATCGAGGGGCAAGCTTTCCTTTGGCATGAAACCTTTTCACACCCCTGAGGGGCATAACTCGAAGGTAAACAAAATCTTCGGGCTCGAAGCTGAGGTCACGACGATGATTATCCGCATAACTCTTCTGCCTTGACTGCGCGATCTTTAATCTCTCTCTGATCATGGACACTTGTTCTTCTGCTTCTTGAATGATATCTGGACCGAAGACGGTACGTTCAGCAGTTTTTGACCAATTCAACGGGGTTCTGCAGGCATGACCATACCAGGCTTCGAACGGTGACATTTGCAAACTGGCTTGATAACTATTGTTGTATGAGAATTCTGCATATGGCAAACTCTTATCCCAGTGGGTGGCATTAGCTAGAGCACAGGCCCTCAACATATCTTCCAATATCTGATTGACTCTTCAGTCTGTCCATCTGTCTGGGAATGGTATGCAGTACTAAAATTCAGATGAGTCCCTAAGGCTTCATGCAAACTATGCCAAAAACGGGAGGTGGACTGAGATCCTCTATCTGACACTATCTTCTTGGGCACACCATGCAAACTGACAATCCTTGACATATACAGCTCTGCCAGACGATCTCCTGAGTACGTGGTTTTGACTGGCACGAAATGGGCAACTTTAGTCAGACGGTCCGCTATTACCCAAATCGAATCATAACCCGATTGAGTCTTGGGTAATCCGGTAATGAAATCCATTCCGATTTCTTCCCACTTCCACTCTACAATCTTCAAAGGTTGCAACAGACCTGCTGGTCTCTGATGTTCTGCTTTGACCTTCTGGCACACGTCGCACAAGGCAACGAACTCTGCGACGTCTCGTTTCAGGTTGGGCCACCAAAACTTATTCTTAACATCCTGATACATCTTAGTACTACCAGGGTGAATCGAATACTTTGAGTGATGAGCCTCCTTCAAAATTAGCTGTCTTAAGCCATCAGCATCTGGCACGCAAATATGTCCATTGATCCATAGTATGTCCTGATCATCTACGTTGAAGTCTTTGAACTTCCCTTCTGCCATCTTCTTCTTGATGTCTAAAAACTCCGAATCTTTTGGCTGAGCCTCATGAATCTGCTTCTCCAAAGTGGACTGCACTTCCAAACTAGCCACGCATCCTTCAGATACTACTTCTAGTTTCAGCTTCTGAAATTCCTCTTGAAGTTCTGAACAAACCTCTTTTACTTCCATCGCATTGTAGTGACTCTTGCGGCTCAAGGCATCTGCAACTACATTGACTTTACCAGGATGGTAATGTATTCCAAGATTATAATCGTTTATCAATTCTAGCCATCTTCTCTACCTCATATTCAGATCTGACTGGGTGAAAATATATTTCAAGCTTTTATGATCCGTATAAATCTCACAGCGATTATCGATAAGGTAATGATGCCAAATCTTCAAGGCATGCACTACTGCAGCTAATTCCAGATCATGGGTAGGGTAATTCTCTTCATGCGGCCTTAACTGTCTTGACACATAAGCGACAACTCTTCCTTCCTGCATCAGGACACATCCTAATCCTTGACGCGAAGCATCACAATAGATGTCAAAATCCTTGCGAATATCTGGCAAAATCAGCACCGGGGCGGAAGTCAAGCGCTTCTTCAACTCTTGAAAACTTTCTTCACAAGCTGGGGTCCAGGTAAACTTTTTCTCTTTCTTCAACAATTGCGTAAGAGGCTTAGCAATTGATGAGAATCCTTCAATGAAACGGCGATAATATCCTGCTAATCCCAGGAAACTGCGAATTTGGGTGATAGTCTTGAAACATTCCCAATGTAATATCGCTTTAACTTTACCGGTCAATCGCTACTCCTGCGCAAATTGCCATCACATGACCAAGAAAATCCACTTCCTTTTTCCAAAATCACACTTGCTAAACTTGGCATACAACCGATGCTCTCGAGCTTCTAGGACTAACATCAAATGCTCAGCATGTTCTTCTTCTGACTTGGAGTAAACCAGAATATCATCGATGAATACAACCACGAACTTGTCCAAATACTCCATGAAAACTTTATTCATCATGTTCATGAAATAAGCAGTGGCATTAGTCAGACCAAAGGACATGACCAAGAACTCATAATGTCCGTACCTCATTGAGAAAGCTGTCTTAGGTACATCCCTGGGACAAATCTTCAACTGATGGTAACCTGATCGCAGATCGATCTTCGAGAACACTCCGGCTCCTTTCATTTGATCAAACAAATCATCTATCCGGGGCAATGGGTACTTATTCTTGATGGTTACTTCATTGAGAGATCGGTAGTCAATGCACATTCTCATGCTTCCATCCTTCTTCTTGACGAACAAGACTGGTGCTCCCCATGGCGACGAACTAGGCCTCACAAAGCCTTTCTCCAAAAGTTCTTCGATCTGCTTCTTCATCTCTGCTAGCTCATCCGCTGGCACCCGATAGGGCCTCTTTGAGATTGGTGCTGTCCCTGGCACTAGGTCAATGACAAATTCGATGTCAAGATCCGGTGGCATCCCTGGTAACTCTTTTGGAAACACATCTGGATACTCTCGGACAACGGGCACGTCTTCCAATGCAACAGTCTTCAGGTTATTGACTAGCAGATGTGCATTACGCACTGAGGTAGCTAGGAATTCTACCTTGTTTCCTTTGGTATACTCGATTGTAACGGCTCTTCGGCCACAATCTAGCACGGCCTTGTGCTTAGTTAACCAATCCATGCCAAGAATGACATCTAGGGTTTGGGTGTCTAGAACTATTAGATTAGCTAGAAACTCAACTCCAGCTATGAGTAACTTAGCTCCTAAACAACCCATTTTAGAACTTAGCTCTGCTCCAAGCGACTGGACTAGCAAAGTATGCTTAAGGTGCATAACATCCAATTTATTCTTAGTTGCAAAAACTCTAGAAACAAATGAATGCGAAGCTCCAGAATCAAACAGAACTGATGTAGGTACTGAATTTACTAAGAACTTACCTAGTACGATGTCTGGTGCTTCCTAGGCTCCTTCCAGAGTGACGTGGTTAACACGGCCTTTGACAACTGACTGAGGCGTTCCTCCTAGTTGACTGGTCCCTTGAGAAACTCCTGGCTTATTCTGCACTAGGGTCTTGGCAGGTGTTGCTCCAAGGTTGAAGCGGACTGGGGTGATTGTTCCCTTCTGGGGGCACTGATTGGCGAAGTGTCCTGGTTGATGGCAATTGTAGCACACTCTGGGTTCATTCTGCCTGTTGCTCCCTGGGGTGGGGTTGACTGGTGTAGGGTTGCGAGGTGCTGAAGGCGGTGCAGGTGTCCTAAAAGAACTCTGCGACTGGAAGCGATTGATCTGCTGTGGCACTATCCTTGCCCTCTACTGTTGTGGCTGGTGGCTTCCCTACTGAGCCATCCTACGCTTGCGATGGTCCTCCAGTTCCTTGCGTTTGTCCTCCATAACTAACGCCTTGTTGATCAACTCCTAGAAATCTGGGAAAGTGTGGGCAAGCAGATTGACCTGTAGCCCTGAGTTCAAACCCTTCAAGAAACGACTCTGACGAGCCTTGTCAGTAGCGACGTCCTCTGGAGCATAGCGGGCTAGTTGAGTAAACTTGTTCAGGTAATCAGTCACTGACATAGCCCCTTGCTTAAGAGCACGGAACTCATCTTTCTTTAAATCCATGATCCCTTCAGGTACATGATACTGGCGGAAAGCTGCGGAGAATTCTTCCCAAGTGATATTCTGCGTTGCCTCATCTTGTGTGCAAAATTCTCCCACCACTCGCCAGCCTCGCCCTCCATCGATGAGTGGCATACAAAACTTTCTCGTGATCGCTGCATTGGGTGATCAGCAGCTTCCTCTCAATTACGCGAAGCCAATCATCAGCTTCTATTGGCGTGACATGCCCGGAGAAAGTTGGCGGACGGGTCCTCATGAATTCAGCCAACTTAGATGACCCTGATGACCATGAGCGATCGGGCTCCTCCACGATGACCTTTGTTGTTGTTGTTGTTCATAGCTCAGATCCGGTTCATCATAGCATACATCATCTGCGTCTGTCTTTGCCATGAAGGACCCAAAGTTACGCAAGTCAAGAGGTGGTGCTTGAGGTGGCACTTGTCCTGCGGGATTTGGTCATTCTCCTCGACTGGGGTGGGATCCACTTGCGGTGTGTGGCGAGTCCAACCATCTGGTGAAGCTCCATAGGTTAGATAAGGTAGCAAGCACAAGATGAGTTAAGAACTGAACAGGGGGATAGATTAAACCCAACAAACACAGCTCAAGAAACTCAAATGAAATAACTTTATTATTAGGGTTTTAGCATGGCTGCACCAAATGCCTAAGGGCTTTTGCAGCTCACACTTGCACACAAGGAATTAAGATGAACCTAAGCACACAAGCTACCGCCTAAAGGCAACTCTGAAAAGGGAAAACTGGCTAAGCCTGACTGAACTGGAACTTAAACCCAACTACTCGAGAAAGCCTCCACAACCACGGCGGCGCTCACCTGCTTTCAGACTCGAAGTGGTGGCATCCTCATGAATCGGTTCTCGATGCCACAGGATTGGTGCACGAGCAGTATGCCGGGTGCAGTGCAAGCTGCTCCTCCCGGCTCTGCGGCTTCTGCTGGTTCTTACAGCTCTGCGGCCTGCTGGGTCCTCCAGAATCTCCTCTGGATCTTCTCCCGGATGCTCCTCCTGATCTTCTCCTGGATTCCCTTCCTGATCTTCTTCTGGATCATCTTTGAGCTCATACTAGCCGTAGAGAGCTTGCTCTAAGACAGCGACTCTGTTCTTGGCTCTTTCCCATGCTTCATAGGCACACTCCAGCTCTGTGGCGACCGATCCCAGCGACTCCTCCTGAGCAGCTATGAACTGGGCAAGGTGTACCGCTGTGGCGTTGCCTTCCCCATTTGTAGATGGAAAGCGCGCAGCTAGCTCCTCTGAAGGGGATCTGGGATGGTAACGGAAAACGGTGTTCTGCAGCTCTTGTGCGTAGATACTGTAGACTCGGAGAATGGCCAAGCATGATGACTCCTGGATTCCAAGCCCGAAAGTAGTCCAAAGGCTGGCTGCCTCTAGTGTTCCTCCTGGCGTAGACTGTCAGACGGCAGATCACACCACGATCTATCCCGTTGACCAGGTACTCGCTGCCACGGTACATTGGGCGATCAAGCCTCCAAGTGTCTGTGCTTGACTTCCATAGCTCTCTGGCAAGTCCTCCGTTGCAATCTCCGAAGGTCTGAAGGTAAGGCATCTGTTAGGATGGTCAAGAGGCAGGAACCAAGTTAAAACCAGCGGGGTAAGGGAAAAATTTAGCAATAGATGAGTCAAGAGAGATAGGAGAGGAGTTAAGCAATTCATTTAGTCTCGCAAGTTAGTTTTTCTTTTTAGAAAATAATTTGGACTCTCTAAGACGGCCGATCTAAGGGTATGACCTACAGTCAGTATGGCTCTGATACCACCTCTGTCGGGACCCAAAATTACAATTCTAGACCCTCTGTGTTTAATGCACTAGTCCAGGATCACGCTAGGGCACACAGTGTCAACAAAGGTGGATATCGATCCACACAAGCGAATAATAGCATAAACGATAATTTGATTAATAAATAATTGTTTGACCTTATGGTCGAAGTTTACAATTATTAAGCCACGCAGGCTAACAGAGAAATAAAGCGGCGAAACAAAAGCGGCGGTGTCCCATCGATTCACCACAGGCAACCGATCGATCTAGACCCCACGATCGAGGCACCTTGAATAACTCCTCCTCAAATCTTTGGTGAAGACTCCTCCTCTTACCTTGATTTATTTTAAAAGCAAGCGTGAGTACACACCGTACTCACAAGTCACACCACATAAATGCAAATATACATGCAAGCTTTTTACAAGGGAATGGCATTTTGTGGTTATTTTGCCGAAATGCAACATTTGCAATTGAATACAATAATAGATTGAAAGCAGGTAAAAGAAATAGACAATAATAATAATTTTAAAAGTTGATTTCACAAAGACACACACAGCCTAACAGATTATTCACATAGCCATATGATTTCGATCACACAGCTCCCTTCCCACACAGTTTTAAAGATCTACCCCTCGTGTGAAATCCCGAGCATTGTCCATGACCATGACGCTATTATTCAATAGATTTGTTTACACTCTGCAGAGTTTGTACACTTTACCCATAAGATACAATCGAGTTGCAAGCACTAATCGTAACAAAGCATTTGAAACTTCATCCTAACATAGATGCTCCCAATGTGCTTAGGTCATACCAAACCATACACAATTGTATGGTACAACACACACCGCTGGACGAGGAAGCGATGAAACTGCCCTGATGCGCGCTACATGGTAGCACACACCCCACCCTATTCACATAGCCTAACCTACACTTTGAGCAATCCATGCTAAGAATTCAGATCTTACTACGCTAGGCCCGGCCCCATAACAGCATGTGGTCGTGCAGAGGGCTCAGTTCAATGGCGCACAAAGTTCACCCTTAAATGATCGAGGCAAGACTTCCATTGTTCTAACTAAGGCACACAGATAAATATGACACACAGATTAATATTCCCGTATCACATAGCCACCATGTCACACAGTTCCTTCCACTTGCCTCAGTCTAAACCTTTTTCCCACCCAGTTGATTTTAGTGCAACACATGCCACAAGGACACATAGTGCACACAGACTATTACAAAATTTCATAGTCACTTAGTCAAGTTAATAATTGCACTTTACATGAATAGGTGATTCGTGGCACGGCTAAGCAATCTAATCGTACTAACCAACCCACGTTGGTGCTATAATATTTTACCAACTAAATATCAACTAGGGTGACAAAGGATCAAGGCATAACAAGTTACACAAGGAAGGCATAACAGATTCGACTTAATACCTAATCCCAAAAGCATTTAAATAATTACTTGAAATAAAATGCAATACTTTGAATCAAAATAATATTTGGAAAACTGGGATTCAACATGGTCAAAGCATGACTTTCCTTGGAATAGATCTAGGAATTGATCCTGGTCTTGATGTGTTCCTTCTTCTGCAAATCCTCCCGAAGCGTCGAAGTCTACTTGCAAACGAAGCAAACAAACAAAATAAATAAATAACAGAGGCAGAACAACTCAAAAATAAATAAATAAAAATCCCCATTAAATAGATCTTGATTTTAGACGAATTTAGAAATTTGAATGGGCAGATTTGGAGTTAGGATGCAAAAGTTATGAGGTTTGGAAGTTGGAATCTAAAGAAAACCCTAAAATCAGAATTACATGAATTTCCCGAATTATTTCTCAACAGAAAAATCAGAATATTGCGCAAGCATAACATCAGCATGACGTCAGCCCTGGGAATTTCGGAAAAGATAAATAAAAAGAAAATCCTGACATGTGGGGCCCACACGTCAGTGACACGGCTCACGGTGGACCAAGTCCACCGAGTGTCTGGATCTGGAACGGGGCTGGCATGGCGCACTTGCGACGCGATGGCGGACGCTTGGCGCCACATGGTCGACACGCACGCGTGCCACGGAGGAGGCGGCGCCGCGAGGAATCAGCCAACACGGCGAACGGCGGCGTCTCACCGGCGGCGGGTGACACAGGGAGGTAGAGGGTGCGAAGGGGATCACAATGAGGTGCTCACGGGTGCTTGAGGACAACTGTGGCGACCGGCGGCAAGGTAAAAGCGGCGTAAGCTTCAGCTCGGCAGCGGCAGCGCTAGGGCGGTGCTCCGGCGAAACGAAGGTATCCCCTGGGTTCCCCTCGCTCGCGCGATGTCGACAGTGTAGGCGTTGAGGCTCCGGCGGCTTCGGGCTCGTCGGAATTGCTCGTCGGAGTAGGCGGTGGTGAGATTGAATCTCCGAGCTCAAGTGGCGGCTAGGGTGCGGCGCAGGCGAGGAGGCGGCTAGGGTTGGGGTGAGGGCGTCGAGGGCTGGCCTCCCCCTTAAGTATGGCGGCGCGGGAGAGTCCAGAGCGCGGATGCCCAAAACAGCCGCGCGGCAGCACAACAACCTCCGCGACGAAATCGGAGACGAAGAACAGTAACGGGGTGGGGCCCGCTTGTCAACGGCTGTGGCTCAGGCGAGCGCGAGTAAGGAAAGACACAGGTGGGGTGCGCGAGTGCGGGCGAGGATCTAGCCGTCCAACTCAGATCGGACGGCTCACAAACAATGTGACGTTCGGACCACTCCAATCGGCCATCAAGATCGGGACGTCCATTTGCGATCCAACGGCTGCCATTGACCGAAGAAGAAAACACGCGGAGGAGAGAGAGGTCGATGGGGGGTCCGCTGTCGGCCGGACCGGCCAAGCGACGTGGTACACTGATCTGGGCGGATGTGAGAAAGAGTGGGTTTAGGCCCAAAGACTGTTTTGGAGATTTTAAATAGCTTTTCCATTTTAGAAAATACTGAGAATTCAAATAAGCAATAGAAATTAGCAAATGAACTTGGAAAAATTCTAGAAAATATATCCAAGCACATAGAATCCAAATAAAATAGTTTTGACTATTGTTCATGTTGGCTTTAGTCATATTAAATGGTTTTGTTACTCAAAGTCCAATATTAAGCTTTTAAATTAAATTCAAATAAATCCAAATGGTGAATTTTCTCTCTACCAACTATTCAAAGGATTTTTAAAGCTTAGAAGAATTGGGATGTTACAACGGTGCATGAAGAAGCGGATTAGGTCAAGAGGAGATGAAGACGGCGCTTTAAAATACGTGCGTGTGTGACCCATTTGTGTGTGTTCTTAACGGGAGCCCATTAGGGTTTGTCTTCTAGAAGGTCTAAGCCTCCACTATAAATAGAGGTGTGTGCTGGCTGCACCCCTCAAGCACTTCATTGTAAACCTTAGTTTTGGTTTTAGGGACTTAGAGAGGATAGTGGAGGTTTAGGGTTTTAGAGAGATGAGTTGATGGTGTGCTCATGGATTGAGCTCTTGTCATCCTAGATGGAGTGACTGTAAACTCTCTTCAACCTCAAATCAATCTATGCATGATTCCTCAAAGATGAGTCTTCTTGTGTTCTTCCTCTTTATTTGGTGATTTTGAGTCCATCTTTGATCCTTTGGTTTTTGGTTGTTTTCTTGCCCTCTTCTACCTTGCTGTGACATGTGGGAATATATCTAGGATCATCTTGATCATCAATCTCCCACGAGCAAGTGTATGGATCAAGTTTTCGTTTTTGCCCGGTTTTGAAACCACCTTTGTTCAAATGGAAAAAGGTCAGGACTTTGGCATAGATCTGGACGATCGTTGCTTGGAATAAGTTCCTGATATCCTTAGGAAGGTGTGTCTCAAGTTTGATGGAGTTTGGTCATGTAGATCAAAAGTTAGATCGATTTGAGTTTTGGAACTCGAGCTGTTTGCACTGTTTACAGTCAGGGCCGGTCAGACTGATCCTTTGTTGTCGGTCAAACCGCACCCCGGTTTGACTGCACAATACACGCCGGTCTAACCGCCCATTAGGGTTTGCTCCCCATTTGGTCTTTTGTGTTGGGGGTTATGGTTTGGATTCAACACAAGTTTTCTATTGTACTGGTATTTTGATCTTCATAAATTTCGTAGCTATTGGAGTGAAACTAGTGTTCAATCTGATCGAGATGAAAAAGTAGGCGAGCTTCTATTCACCCCCCCCCTCTAGGCGCCTTTCCGGTCCTACAAGTGGTATCATAGCCTGGTTAGCTCTTCTCATAGATTTTAACCGGTCTTAGGAGCCATGGCATCTAACAAGTATTCCACCAAACCACCTGTGTTTGATGGAGTCGATTTTCATACTAGAAGGCTCACATGCATGCCTACATCGAGGCTCAAGGGCACTTAATTTGGCTTAAGGTCAAAAATCCTTATGTAGTGCCAACCAATGACGATGTGATCACACCTGATGTGGAGGAAAATAGCAAGGCTCGGAACTTCTTGATTCAAGGGCTTAGTCGATCTGAGTTTGAGCGTGTCACTCACTTGAGGTCTGCTCATGAGATCTGGAAGACCCTTGCTGACTACCATGAGGGCTCTACCGTGATCAAGGAAGTGAGATAGAACCAACTCAAGAAGGAATATTCTAAGATCGAACAAAGGCCTGGTGAATCTTTGGATGAGTTGTTGGGAAAGTTTTCCAAGATCATTCATGACCTGCGTGTTGTGGATCTTGTGTTTACTGAATCTGAGAATGCACGTCAGTTTTTTGGTGCACTTGACATGAGAGTTTGGGGGATGAAGATCACATCCATCAATGACAACACTGTGATGAGTGAGCTTACCATGGATAAGCTCTACTCGAGGTTCAAGACGCATGAGATTGACTTCATCTCGTGTCTCCCCAAGACAGAGTCGATTGTTGGAAATATGCCCTAGAGGCAATCATAGAGATGATTATATTTCATTATGTTCATAATATTGGATAATATGCACTACTACAGGACTGACATATAGCAACACCGGTATGTGTTGTTGTATGTACGAAAAAGTGTTGCTGCTGATTCTAGCAACACAAATGTTAAGTGTTGTTATAGGTGGCGTTGCTAGGATGAGCCTGTGCAACACAAATTAAATGTTGTTATACATAAGAATAGGTGTTCTTGACGATGATAGGGCCTGCAACGTATTTCTCTATTTATAACAACACATGTGGCACATATTTCAACAGCACTGCAAACACTTGTCAGCAACACATGTTTATTATCGGCAACACATTTTTATGGCCAGTTGCATATTTGTAGCAAATTCAACAACATAATGAAATAATAATTATTTCAGCAATTTATGAAAGTACACAAACTATTATCTCAATACTTTTCATTCAATGTTTGAGAATATAAAAATTATACAACTCAATATAAGAACACTGAAAAGATATATTGCATTGCACATGGAAATAAATAAAGGTATTGTCATTCACATCATTCCATACATCAACTGGAGTTTGTTGAAAATGCTAAACATGATAATAAGTATAAATTGAGTCCTAAAAAACCAAACATAAGTATCGCTAGCTAATCTTCATGAAGTCTCTTCTTTGTCTTGATGAGTTGGTGAGGAATAAATCCAAATAGAAAATTCAACTATTAACCTTTTCAACCTGCATGGATAGCAATAAATTATAGGGGTATAAGTATGTATGATATAGAGATAACTCGTTGAAAATAAAGCAAGCCAAGACAAACATACAAAAGTTGAAACCCAAGCTACTATTTTTCCTTTTGCATCACCGATTGTCTTGTAGTGGTGCCATAGCCTTACCAGCACCTCATTTTCTTCAATTGGAAAAGTAATACGCAGTTTTGAAAATTGATTACCAAGCTTAACATCACCTTTACGAATATCCATATAACACCATCCATCAGCATCTACCTTTAGAGGGGTCAAATGTGTCCATGGAATCGCCTTTGGCTCCCCTGAACAAGAGGAACCATCAGAAGGTTTGAATAATATGTGATCAACTCACAACCATTAAGGAGGATCTACAATGGCATGTTTGATGTAAAAAATAGAATAGCACATAGTTGCAAATGGATGAATTGTTCTTGACTTGACAAAACAAATCACTACATATCAAAATTAGAGGTCACTTGTTGTCCCTGATGAAAACAGGACATTGCTGAATGCATAAGCAGGTTTCCATTCGCACCAAACATGGGCATTCACGGCCATTTGAATCGAAGAGAAGATTTCCCCAATAAATTTCAGTATAATTATATTGTAAAAGATCCCCGTAAGTATTATATTAAAATATAAATGGAATGTAAAGTCATGCACACATTTGCAGTCATAAAGAATGATGTTTTTAAGGTAAACCAACAGCCGTAAGTATTATATTAAAATATAAATGGAATGTAAAGTCATGCACACATTTGCAGCCATAAAGAATGATGTTTTTAAGGTAAACCAACAGCCGAGCACCCTGTGCCCATGTGATGATATGGAACCCCAAACAAATTGTGCAATCAATTATTTGTGTCCATGCCATGTAAAACCATGCCAATGCTATATAGTTATATTTACAACCCTTTACGTATGCAAGAACTTTTATATGGTATGACACAACATCATACATATTTCCTTTGCTTCAACTTGATAATATGATAATCAATAAGTAGAACTACAGTGCTTAATAAGAAAACATGTTGATCAATTTTGCCATCGTGAATATGGTCTCCCCTATATAAATACTAACAACCTTCCTCTGGTTCCACTTATGATTTCCAGTTCATGAATCATGGTTATACACATTGAAAAAGAGCGATGCGACCAAACCTGATTATGGTAATATGAGATATCAGTCCAACTGAAATGCAACATGGAGCAAAGAAATCTAGTTTCACTCTTCCTTCTTGCCTTGGAGGCAACTCTTTCAGTATGCCGACATCGTCTCTAGTGTATTTGTAAAGTAGTCCACATCAAATATATTTTGAAACTCACTGTACACACTGTAACAAAAGCACCACAATATTGAGGTTAAAACTATGGTAAGTGCAGAAAAAAAGGCCACTTCAGCATCACTTTGCTTTATCATCTGAACAAAATGGAGACATAAACCAACAACATATGCATAATTAACTGCACACTTGTTTAGACTGGACATTAACAACATGACTTGATTTGTGCTAACAGCTTGGTGTGAACTAAATAAAGCATAATAGATCAGCCTATCAAGTTGGAAAACAATAGTGTACATCAACTACCAAAGATGCTCAATCTTCATAGTTTCGGTACCATGTATTGTAAAGTTTTGGTATCATGTATTCCTCCAGCATATCATCCCTTATCAAGAAAATTCTTTCCATATTGCAAAAAAAAAATATGTTTGACTCACGTAATGAAATCTGGCGCTCCTAATACTGATCCTATGAATGGAAGCAATTATTCAAACATAACTATTGACCTTGAATTGCACGGTATAAAAAACGCCTTCATTTTTCCCTCTGCGATGAGTGGTGACCATAACATATACTATGTAACTAAATATGTATAGTTCAAGAACCTTGATTAGAAGTTCTAGGAGGGAAGAACTGTTAACTAATCTGTAGGTATTGACATGGAAGAGCATACTACACCAAGCTTAGTGAAGTGAAGGACGCAAAAATGGGTAAATCAACTTATTGTCTCTTGTATCAAATGAACCAATTTATTTCCATGATGGCCTCCCTCTTGAACCCAAATTAAGCATACTCTGGAATTCAAGCTGAAATCTTGTGGTGTATGATGCGTTCTTCAGTCTCATCTGCAGTGGAAACATCGAACAACGAAAAGACCATGACACAAGCGATCCAAGAGCAAACTCCAGGAAATCTAAGGAGACATAGCAAGACGACATCAAGACCATAAATTACGGGCCACACAAAGGAATTGAGGGTTAGGGGAGGCTAACCTAAACAAGAAAACAACAATCAAATCTTGAAGCACACTAAATATATCTATTAGAGTTTTACAACCATATCTTGTCATTTATTAGAACATGTCAATCTCATGAAAGTAACATAGGCGAAAAACTCGATCATGTGATTTGTTAGAAGATCTCAATCAAATAAATATAGGTTAACAATCTGAAAATGTGTGCATGGGTTAGGAGTTAAGACCTAAAAGCAGTGACAGACAACAAGTTCACAATGTTTCAAAAAGCTCACCCATTCAGCAAGACTCTCGTCTCCCAATGGCCGAGAAGCATCAACATGTTTTCTTCCTGTAATAAGCTCCAAAAGAACAACTCCAAAAGAATATATATCAAATTTTGCTATCAGCTTGCCGGACAATGCATACTCTGGAGCCAAGTACCTGCAGAGGATATATTACATTAGTGCTGGAAGCTATCTATAGATCACAGATTAACCAATGAAATTTTGAACATAGCAAGAACATGGCTATATTTGTGCGATTACTTACCCAAATGTTCCCATGACATGTGTAGTCATGTGTATTAGAATCAGCTGCTAACCTTGCAAGTCCAAAATCAGAAACCTGGAGATTTTTTAAGGTAGATAACAAATTTAAACAATAAATATGACTAGATAATCACATCAAAATGTTGGAACTTGGAAGTCATACACCAAGTAACAGCATACCTGAGCTTCGAAGTTGTTATCCAATAACATATTAGATGATTTAATATTTCTATGTATAATCCGAGGATGACCTGATGAATAAAAACAGAGGAATACTAAGAAAACCACCATACTTTAGGGCATTGCTGAATAAATAACTTAGCCAAAAAAAATACAATCTTCGTGCAGGTAAGCAATTCCGCGAGCCTTTAGGAGAAGACCAATCTCTGGTTGAAAAATTAGGGAAATAAAGAAATGGGGGCAAGGGAACGATCATACGTATGTTGATTGCGACGCTGGTGGTGAGATTCAGGAGAGAATCCTCGAATCTGAGCTCTTTTCCTCTTCTTGGCGTCTCCGCTGCTATAGGTTGTGCACCTTGCCCTTACCTGTTGGAAGCCTGGGCCAAACAGCTTTGGAGCCCATACCTTGTAAATACCTGATTTGGATATCAAAAAGGTAATTACTCAAAGGGAATAGTACAAGCGAGGCACAAATGCTTTAAGGTACTCGTCCCAGATCTTCTAGTTTAAAGAACGAAACATAGGAACTTGATATACACCTAAGCAGGAACTGCATGGGCTAAAATATATCAAGTAAATTCCCGAACTTCACTAATCCGGGCCCCCAGAGTAGTATCATGAAGCGACAAGCGTGAATTCCTTCTTTGCATTTCTTTAGACCAACACAGTTACTTAATAGTTGCTACAAAAAACTGCAGACAAGGTGTTGGAGAGTTACCCCAGAAACTCCAAAGATGGCTAAATGTATCAGGTAAGAAGCATAATCAAGCCTCCAAGAAAGCTTATATGGTTCAACCTTCGGACAAGCAGAGGCATGTTCATGTCAGCATACCATAAAGTACACCTTTCAACAATGCATAACCAGAGTAATCATTGGTTTGAGAATTACAAGTGACCACTCAACTCTAATATTATTTTTACCTTGATAGATGAACTCATCTCCTTAGGCTCCATTGAAGATACATGTGCTATCACACTTGTGCCCTGAGAGTTCTTTGCCGAGGATGTGCATCATTGTATCATCTGTGAGAGGCCAACCTTATGGCGGTCAAAGGTATCTCTGACATCCTTATCAGCATCTCTTCAAATTGCTAGCACTTGGTCACCACTGTCAATGACCTGAGCCAGAGCCGAGCTATCGACATCACCTAGCAATTGGTCTGCTGATTGAAGGGAACGCCTCATTGAGTTCAGTATCGAGTCCCCCATCTCGCGGGAACCCCAAGCAATCCAGCACAACGTCTCCCTCCCACATCCTTTGCAACCCGTCCCCAACCCCTCCACTACCACCCTCCCTGGCCACCGCCGCCGCTGTAGAGGTGCCCTTCCTCCTCTCCGCCTCTAGTGCCACCGACGCGCACAACATGCCGAAGTCCAACACTATCATCGCTTAGTCCTCCCCTCTCTTGCGCCGAAGTCCAGCACTATCATCGGATTTTATTCCAAGAAACGTATAGATTTCCAAGAAATGGATGTGAGAATGTGAAAGTGGATGGAAAACGAATGGAATCCAATTGGAATTGCGCAAATTGATCCGGATCAAGACTACGAAATCTGTGCAAGAATTGGAATAGGTAACAGGCCAAAAAAAATCAAAATCAAAAGAAATACATACAATTCGGTCGCGACCAAGGGGCTCACATTGTTGGTCTCGATGCTGTCGATGGAGAGAGCGGGCGATGCGACAGACGGTGGCGGGGATGCATCCGGAGAAGCAAGGGTCGCGAAACTGAGGACACGTGGAGGGAGTTAGGGTTGGGGGTGGGGCGGGGGAGACGAGGGTAGGGTTACTACGAGGGTCACGAACAATGGAAGGGGAAGGCGCTATGGAGGCGGCGTAGTCGAGCGCTGCGGTAGCACCGGCGCGCTGCGATGGCATGAGGGCCATGCCGGAGAAGTAGGAGGCCGACAAATCCCCAATTTTAACCACCAAACCGGTTGGAGACAAGGAAGGCGCGGGCGAGGGCAGCTCGGTGGAGGAGGATGGGGAGCGGCGCGGAGGTTCGAGGGTGGCTCGAGGGAGATGGGCGAGGGGCGATCTGATGCAAAGCGATGGCGGGTCGGCGGTCAAGGACATTCTTGGCGAGGCGAGGGCGTGGCGGCGGCGAAGGGGCCCGTCTGCGAGGTGTCATGGCGCTGAGGCGGGTGAGAGGGATGGAGGGAGGGGCGAGGGAATTGCGGCGTAGGTTGAGGACAATGAGAGGAGGCCATTTTTTCCGGGCGTGGGGCGCTGGTGTTCGTGTGCGGTCTTTTTTTCGTATAGGCCGCTGGATGATTTGGTGGGGGTGAGACGATGGGAGGAAACTCTAAATTATAGTAAGTTAAGATATAGAGATCCGAGCAACACATATTATATGATGCCATAAGACTTTTCAACACACTTTTCCGTAATGAGTGACTATATGTTGCAAAGAGCCTCAACAACATATAGTATGTGATGCAAAAACATCGCAGCTACAACACATAGCCGATGTGTTGCAGACAATGTGTTGTATAAAGTCAGTCCTGTTGTAGTGATGTTATCTTGTTCCTAGAATAATATTGTTAATATTTATTATCAAGTATGTGACTTGATTGTGAAACTCTATATTTCTGCGATAATTATTCTTATACGATCCCTATACGGAAATATATGAGGACACATATGAATAGACTAGCATATGTATTGGTTGATGACTATGTTTCACGGGTCATGGATATGGAGATATCAAACCAATAATATGGACACATGTTAGAGAACATGATGTTGGATAAGACCCACCTTGAGACACTATGGAGATTGTTATGATTCTATGTGTCATTAGTTGGTCTCAAGCAATGATGTTGTATAATCCTTAGACCTGAGATCAGCATGGTTTCCTACATATGTAATAGCACTCTTAGGGGTTGCCAAACGCTACACCGTAACTGGGTAGTTATAAAGGTAGCTTTCGGGTATGCTATGAAACATGCAGAGGAATGTGACTGGTCGTATATGAGATTTGCCCCTCCTAACATAACAGGAGAGATGTCTCTGGGCCCCTCGTTGTGATCGGATAAAGAAAGTGCATGGCCATGCCACTACTAGTCGAAGTGTTCGACCACGTAAAGTTATCTGACACTCAATCGAGAAAGCATTGAACAGTCCATGGATGACACAACATCTCACCTAGAGTTCAACTAGACATCGTGAGGCAAAGAGAGTATACACGAGTAGGTCGCTTAGTTCAAACAGTTACGGACTGGTCGTATGGAGATACGAGCTGGTCATAGACTAGTCGAACGTAATCACAGAGTGGTCGAAACCTGGTCGTAAGGACTTACGAACTGGTCGTGACCAAATACGAACTAGTCGTATAGAGATAAGACCTGGTCGTAAGTGATGAGGACCTGGTCGTAGATAATATTGTAGCAAGGTTCATCCGATATAATTTATGTGTATTCGGGAATCGCTATGTTCTGCTAGGAGCCGCTACAGCTCGTGATCGAAAAGGGTTTTTGAGTCACAACCGATTACGCATGAACCTACAGGGTCACACACTTAACAGGTTGGAACAAACCAGTACGGATACGATTCATCAAATGTGTTCGGATAGGATCTGTCACGAGCACTATATAAGGAGATGCATGAGGCTATTTGGGAGGTAAGTTTTTACACCACTGAAACCCTAGCCGACATCTTCTTGAGAGCTCTACCGTGCGACTTGGTGCTAGTACACCGATGTACGGTTGTTCCTTTCCTGGACGTGTGGATACCGTAGAGGCGCTACTACGACTGTTGCGCTTGAGGACGATCCGTGATCTTCACAAGGAACTACGGAGGTTGCTGGAGGAGATGATCGACTCGCGAGGATGCTGAACGATCGACTACAACCACTACATCAACGTGCTCTATGTTGGACCAGGCTGCTCTAACCCTTCTTTCCCTGCTCTGCGCGTCTGGTGGTAACGATCTGTGATCATCTACTTGCTTGGCTTCCTAGTTTGCGTGGTATAAATTTTTGTTTGTAGCCATCGTAGCCTACCAGTGACACAACATCGATGGCTCTAGTGGTTGACCTATCTAAGGGTAGCTCTTCTGATTCTTTGGATTTTGGCTCATCTAGTTTTTCATTGTCCGTCTTGCACTCCATGAGCGACGAGCAGCTAGAGAAGCTACCTGAGGATGACTTAGCCCTCCTATCCACAAAATTCGCGAGAGTCCACAACAAAGTGAGGAGCAAAAGGAGAAGTGGCCCTATTACCTGCTTTGAGTGTGGTGAGTCAAACCACATTCAGGCCAATTACCACAAGCTAAAGGGCAAGGAGGAGAAGGACTTTCGGAGGCGTCCTCAAGCTCGAGATGCTAAAGCTAAGAAGCCCAACTACCAGAAGTTCGTCAACCAGGTCCTTGCCGCTCTTGAGAATGTTGATATGAACGATGTGGACTCGGGGACGGAGGACGACGAGGATGATTCCCATGGCAAGAAGAAGGCCCAGGACTTCACCGGTATGTGCTTCATGGCCAGGGACAGCCACGACGTCGATTCCTCTAACGACGATGATCCCTTCAGCGTTCCCGACGAGGTATGCCCCTCACTCACTGAAATGAAACGAGCTTTGGTTGCTGGTGAACGAAATCTGAAAAAGCAAGCTAAAATGATTAAGAGACAGGATATAATGATTGACAACTTGAACCTAGAAGTGGTTAGGCTCAAATCCATTAATCCTGCTGATGATTGTGATTCTTGCTCTAGCTTGCATGATGAATTAGCGATTCTGAAATCTGCTCATTCCTCTATTGCTAATCAACTTAAAGATGCTCTAAATGAACTAGAATCTCTCAAATCTAGTCCTAGTCATACTTGCTTGGATGCTATTGCTTTAGATATGACTTCAGTAGATGCTATTCCTTCATCTTGCTCAAATTGTGCTTTGCTTGAATTGAAATTGAATAGTACTACTAAGTAATTGATGAAATTTGATGCTAGTCACACGTGCTCTCATTGTGAGGATAGTAGGATTAAAATGAAGGAAATGAATGAAATGGTTCTTCATTCTAAAACTGCTTCATGTGAAAATTGTCACAAACTCACAATTGAGAATAATACTCTAAACAAGACTCTAGAGGAGAAATCTAAAATTGAACAATCCATGTCCATGACTGCATCTAAGAAAGTAGTTGATTCTAATTCTTGTGCCTTTTGTATTGAAGTTGAGCATAATTTAGATGAGATACAAGAGGCGTTTAGAGTCAAGTTCAAAGAGCAGTTGAGTAGGATTAGAGATGTGGAACATCCCAAATATAGGTTGTGTTTCAAATGTAACCAAATATGGGTGTGTGTTTCAAATGTAAGAAAATGGGAAGAAATTAAAACTTTTCTTACATCTTGTAGTCTTTGAACTTTTCTAACATCTTGTAGTCTTTGAACTTTTCTATAATTCTTGTAAAGGAATTGTGGAATTCAAAAATCTAAACCTCTAGTTGACTAAAGTCAAACCATTTTTCAACTTTGTCAAGAATCTTGTGTTCAACCTTTGAAAATATTTTTCCTTCATTCTAGGCATGCTGTGTGACCCCTCCGAAAAGTTTCATAATTTTTAGAAATTATTTGATAATTTCTGGAGGCAAGTCAAACCAGTTTTCCAATTGGTCAAACCCTACAACAAACCTTGAGGAATTTCTTGAGAAAAATGCACTATATGAAAATCTCTAAAAATTTTATGTAAGGTTAATCCTAGAGTGAGGAAGCTCCAGTCAAAATTTTAGAATTTTTGGAGTTAGTTTGCTACTTCTAAAAATTCTTCCAAACTCAGCTTTCAAATTTAAACCCTAACTGGTTTTCACTGTTCCTCGGGCGCGAACCATACTCGGGCTCGAACCACTTGACTCGGTCGAGCGAACTAGCTGTACCGGCGCGGACGCGTTGGCGCGCGTGCTGTGAGCCGTTGGATCATCATCGGACGGGCCATGTTGGCGCGGAGACGCGATCACCCGGGCTCATGCGAGCCGTTGGATGAAAATCTGACGACGAACGGGTCGTCCCCTTCCTCTCGCCCTCTCGTGTGCACGCCAGCGCCATGGCAGGGGTGGGTGGAGCTCTGCAGTGCCCTGTCCGCTCCACTCCGTCCTGCAACGACTCTTTTGCTGCACGCATTAAATGAGCGTCGTGCTACGGCCCCCAAAAGTCTCCTTGTTAGCTCCTTTACCTGCTCGGCTCGCCCATGGTAGCAGCTTTGACCCGTGAGCTTGCTTGGCTAAGGCCGTTGCTCCTCTAGCTATTTAAGCCCTCAGCTCCCTTCCTTAGCTTCCTTTAACCACCACATCGGTTTGCCTAGCTTCTTCTCTGCTCTAGTGAGCTCAAGCACCCGAGAACCCCTCGGCTGCCATTGTTGAGCTTCAAGCTCATCGGTGAAGGCAGTGCCCCAATGGCTTTTCTTCCTCTCTCTTTGTGTCAGCTTGTGCCTCTCATCTAGGTTGTGAGGACCCCGGCTTATTTGGCTTGTAATGCTTAGTCATCCATTGACCCTAGCATCACAAACAAAATAACCTGTGTCTTCGAGATATGTATACTTCCCAGAAATGTAGTATACACACCCCTTTACAAAATCATGCATCAATTCCATTCAAAACATAGAACCAAAGCACGAACTAGATTAAATAAAAGACATACATAGTAGAGCTATTACAAAAGGGGCCGACCAGCCAAATAACAACTAAGAAAGATAAACAACAGCGGAAGCAAAAGCCATAAGATGGCAATAAACAAAAGAAAGCCATATGGTTTGCCTTTAGCCCACAAGGCAACCAACGATGCCACCAACCTAGTCGTCCCAACCTAGTCGTCCTAACCACAGCACATCTCACAAAAGTAGGGCCCTTGGGGCTCCACCTCCTCTGCAACAAAGTTATTAAGCAAAGCAAATCAGTACAAAATGTACTGCAAGGCGGCGTGTAAGGATATGAGACCTATACATATGCTACATGCAAGCTTTATTTAAGTGGAAGGCTTTAGGCTCATTTTAGCATAAAGCAAGTTTTCCTTTGCAATAATGTAATAGATTCAAAGAAATTTGACAAAACATTTTTTATTGTTGAAGTAACAACGATACAATAATAATAACAACAACAAGAACAACCTGGAAGTGACTAACCCAATAGCCACCACAACAATAGCATGAATCACCCAATTCATACCACCCAACAAGTTTTAATTAAATGTTTAGTCTAGTTCTTGAGTGACCTTGCCAAGCATGTCCATAACCTAGGATGAGGCTATTCGAATAGTTTTATCCCTGCAGTGGTGTACCAATGTACCCACACGCCAGACCGCCTTTTCGCCAAGCTATTTAGCACACTTCCTTTGGTATGCCGGCACCGCTAAGTCCTACGAGGTATTTCCAATGAATGATGCTAATTAAGAGTCGCGACAACCCGAAAGGTAGGAGACACCGCCCGACCTAAGCAATCTGGGTGCTCTTCCCTTATAAAACAGTTTTAACCACTGCGACCCATAATTAACACCTCCCAAGTACTTAGCCAAGAGGGTTCCCAATACCCTCGTGTGGTTATACATAAGATTGCTCGGTTTAGTGGCCCAAGTAACTCGGTCCTTAGGGACTTAGGCACCATTCCATCACACCATAAGATCACACCAACATCCATTGTGCCCAAATCAATAACAATTTTGTTTTCATTTTTATTTATTTACAAAGTAACAAAGCACAAGTGCTGGACATAATGGAATAATAATTTTTGTGTGATCAAGGTCATCGATATAAGTCGACAACCGCCCATTTCTACCGTTATCTAAGCATTTCTAAGCATTATCCAACGTAACTACTAAGTGATAAGAGTCCATCCATCGAACCCTAAATCACAGCAAGATAATCCTAGGCTTAGTAGTAGATAATGAACATTTACCTACAGAGTATGCATCTATAGGCTTAACTAATCGATAATTTAACACAAAGTAAGCATGCATACATACAAGTTAAACAAAGTATTAGACTTTAAAAGTAATGGGATTAACGGGATATGATCAAACTGCTTGCCTTGCTGGATATGCTCAGATTGTTGCAGGGGAACACTCTCGTTATCAACGCACTCGTCGGCACCTAACGAAAAAGCGAAAAGAACCGATAAAAACGAAGAAAACCAAAAAGACTCCACAACAAACTTTCTCCAAATGCTCTGAAATTTTTACAGCAGCAAGAGCATGATTTTGAAAGAATTTATTAATAAAAACCAATTGATTTAGATTCTTAATGCAAAAGATATGGCCAAAACAAATATGCTCAGCCTGGAAAATGCTAGAAAATTCAAATCGGTTACTGTTTATCCGAATTAAATTCTCAAGCACAATTTTCCAAAGAGGTGTTGCACCTGGGATTTTTATGGTAAGTAAAGCACCTCATGGGATGAATAACACAATTGAGTTCACCTCATTTGAAACTAGAATGCATTTTCTATGATTTTTCAAAGACATGCAAAAGAGCACAAATAAAATACACCCACAATTCTTTTGAAAATAGTGACATGCCTAAATCCTATTCTACCATTTAGTACACTAATAGAGGAAGCTAACACAATTGGATCCACTCAAAAAGGATCTCTAGAGAATTACTTATGCAATTTACAAGTTAAATGCAACATTTCGAGCAACATTTAAAGTTAATTTTGAAACCAATTTACCAATCCATTTTCTGTATCCGAACTAAACTTACAACCATTTTTAGATGAAATTTTAGTTCAAACCAGAGCTACAAAAATTTGAATCAACTCAAATGGAGCTAACATGAAATAGTTATCCATTTTTGAAGTTTATTACCTTTTTCAATTTACAAATAAATCCATCGGGAATTCCTAAAAATGAAATGACGAGGACGAATCTGGGCCGTTGATCTTGGATCAAACGGTCCAAGCCCACGGGAGGAACGCGCACATGCCCGCGCGAGATCGACAAACGTGGGTCGTTGATCTTGGATCCAACAGTCCACATTGAACCTCGCGCGCTGCATTTGAACCCACACATGCGAACGGAGGTGGCGACTGTGGACCGTCGATCGTAAGATGGACGGCTCACAATCAACACGACACAGTGCACAGGCACGGCCCCGCGAAATCTCACCCGCAGATCTGGAAATGGACGGTCCAAAGCAAACGAAGAACATAACACTAACGCGATCAAGACCGTAGATCTGAAAGATGGATGGCTCATGGTGAGCCACATCGCGCACACGCTGACACGATGCCGACGCATCCAACAACGCGCCCGACAGCAAGAAATGGTTGCCGCCGGCGACCTACGACACGGCGGTGCGAATGGATGCCAGGTATGGGTGCGCAATAGCGATCTTGCACTAACCGGTACCACTCACACTGCGGTGGTGGACGAGCGGCGACTAGCGAGAGAGGCGGCGGTGCTACGCACGGCCAAACGACAAACAGCAAAGGAGCTCCGCAGCGGTTCATTCAAGTGAGTGCCCAGCCCCTAGGGACTACCAAGAGGTTACCTAGAGGTCACGGAGGGACAGAGGAGGATTGAGCAGCTCCGGCGACGAAGGACCTTGCCGGTGCCGAGGAGGACAACGTGGAGAAGAGGACCTGGGCAAAATTAACCACACCGGGTCATCACATTGGCTCCCACACAGCTCGGAGATGCTCCCAGAACAAGGAATTGAAGGGAGGAGCTTCTTACCGGCGATGGGGAAGAAGGGGGTGCTCACGGCCGCAAGGATCCAAAACTCGAAATTAAGTCGCTCATGTGGAGACAATCTAAAATCAAGTTAGGGGAAAGCACCAGGGTGATGAGGGGCTCAAGTGGAAGCAAAGAGAACGGAGGAAGGACCCCTGGAACCCTATCGGCACCGAGGAGCTCCGAGGTGTAGCAATGGCGGTTGGGGAGCTCACGGGTGCTTGAGCTCATTTGAGCAGAGGAGAAGCTTAAGGGGTGTTTAAAGAATGCCAAGGAGGTACTGAGAGACCTTTTATAGCCGGGGAGCAGAGGCCATGAGCTAGGGTTGAGCTCCATGGTGAGCTTAGCCCACCAGTCGGTCCATGGCTCCACAAGGACGCGGAGGGGATGGGGGCAGGTCTGAGCAGGACTTAGGGGCCGGAAGGCTGACCCGCATTTAATGCTGGCAGCAAAAGAGCGGTTGAGAGGTGACAAGGCACTGCTCTCCCTCTACCATGGCGCACGCGCGCGAGACCGAGGAAGGAGAAGAACAGGTGATGAGATCAACCGTTCGATAAGAAAAGGGGGAGGTCGTGACCCTTGGATCTGATTCAAGGTCTGAAAAGGAAAGGGGGAGGTCGTGACCAGAAGATCTCGATTAGGGAGGTCACAGCCGCTAGGTCTCCATCGCACAGCGGCGAAAAGAAAAGGGGAGGTCCCACGCTGAAAGGAGATAGGAGGTCGTGGCCGTTGGATTTGCATCCAATGGCGATCAACAGCGGCGGGAGGTCTTGACCGATGCGCGTGACACTAACAAGAGATGGGAGGTCGTGGCCGTTAGATTTACATCCAAGGGCGACGAAAGGAGAGGAGAGGTCGTGGCTGTTGGATTTTGATCCAATGGCACACAACATCGAGGGGAGGTCGGGCTGGTGCGCACGACGCTGCAAAGAGAGGGGAGGTCGTGGCCGCGAGATCCTGATCTGATGGCGATGAGAGGAGAGGGGAGGTCGTGGCTGTTGGATTTTGATCCAGCGAACCACGACCTTCTTGTGAGGAGGAGCTCGGCCGGCGAGGAAGTTCGTTGGGTTCGACCCACTAGAAAGTGGCTCGGACCGAAGGAACAGTGCCACATTTGAGTTTAAATTTGAAGGCTGAGTTTGGAGGAATTTTTAGAGGCAGCAAACTAACTTCAAAAATTCCAAAATTTTGACTGGAGCTTCCTCACTCCAGGATTAACCTTACATAAAATTTCTAGAGGTTTTTATGCACTGCATTTTTCTCAAGAAATTCATCAAGGGCTGTTCTAGGGTTTGACCAATTGAAAAATTGGTCTGACTTGCCTCCAAAAATTATCAAATAATTTCTAAAAATTATGAAATAATTTAGAGGGGTCACACAGCATCCCTGGAACCAAGGAAAAATATTTCCAAAGGTTGGCACAAGATTTGTGACAAAGTGGAATAAGGGTTTGACTTTAGTCAACAGGAGATTTGTGTTTTTGAATTCCACACTCTTGACAAGAATTGTAGAAAAGTTCAAGGGTTTCGAGATGTGAGAAAACTTTTAATTTCTATACATTTTCTTACATTTGAAACACACACCCATTTATACATTTGAGATGTTACATAGGTGATCAAGACCCCTAACTTAAATTTGGGTTGCTTCTACAGGAGCGGCTTGCATTTGAAGTTTGGAGCTTGCGACCGAAATCGCCCCCTTTCGTCTCCATCGCCGGTGAGTGCTCCATTTTCCAATTGCTCGCTCTAGGACCATCCTTGAGCAATGTTGGAGCTATCCCGATGACGCGGTCCCACCCTCTTTGCTTAGGTTGGCTTCCCCGCGTTGTCTTCTTCGGCGCCGGCAAGGTCCTCCGCCGCCAGAGCTTCTCCGGCCACCTTTGGACCTCCTCCATGCTCAGGTAGCATCCTAGTAGTCCCTAGATGCTCGGGCACTCGCTTCTCTGAACTGCGGCAGAGCTTTTTACTGTTGTCACCTCGGCCGTGTTTGCACCGTCGCTCTCTCCCGGCTCGCCGGCGTTCTGGGCCACCTCTGGCAGTGTGAGTGGTACCAGCAGGTGCGCATCTCTATTGTGGACCTGGTGGTACTCTTGGTTTGCGCCGCCATGGTCCCAATCACCGGCGACGAGCTCTGAACCGCGTCGGGGCTTTTGTCGGACGGCAGTGCACTGTGCACAGTGCGAGATCAAATCTGAGCCGTCCATTTAAGAATCGATGGCTGGGATTTGCTAGGGCTGTGCGCTTGCACTGTGTTGCGATCAATTTGAGCCATTCATTCCAAAATCAACGGCTGAGATTTCGCGGGGTCCTTCGCGCTCGTGAGTTCAAACGCGCCGCGCGCGATTCAACCTGGACCGTCAGATGCAACATCGACGGCCCACATTCGTTTGATCCACGCGGGCACGTGCACATTGTCCCGTTCATCTTGGGCCGAGCGATGCAAGATCAACGGCCCAGGTTTTTCCACGTCGATTCAAATTTAGGAAATTCCCGAGAGATTTAATTGTGAACTAAAAAAGGTAGTAAACTCAAAATTGCATAACTAATTCATTTTAGCTCCTTTTGAGTTGATTCACATTTTGTTAGCTCTGGTTTGAACTAAGCTTTAATCTAAAAATGGTTGGAAGATTGGTTCTGCTCGAGAAAGTGGTTTGGTAAATTGATTTAGAAATAGGCTTTAAATGTTGCTCTAAAAATGGAAATTAACTTGAAAATTGCATAAGTAATTCTCTGTAGATCCTTTTTGAATGAATCCAATTTTGTTGGCTTCCTCTGTTAGTGTACTAAATGGTAGAATAGGTTTTAGGCATGCCACTTTTTTTAAAATCTTTGTGAGTGCATTTTGTTTTGTGCTCTTTTGCATGTCTTTGAAAAATCATAGAAAATGCATCCTAGCTCCAAATGAGGTGAATTCAATTGTGTTGTTCATCTCATGAGGTGCTTTGCTTACCATAAAAATCCTAGGTGCAACACCTCTTTGGAAAATTGTGCTAAAGAATTTAATTCGGATGAACAGTAACAGGTTTGAATTTTTCAGCCTTTTTCCAGCTGAGCAGAATTGTTTTGGCCATAACTTTTGCATTGAGAATCCAAATCAATTGGTTCTTGTTGATAAATTCCTTAAAAATCATGCTCTTGCTTCTGTAAAAATTTCAGTGCATTTGGAGAAAGTTGGCTGTGGAGTCTTTTCGGTATTCTTCATACTTATCGGTTCTTTTTCACTTTTTCGTTAGGTGCCGACGAGTGCGTTGATCTCGAGAGCGTTCCTCTGTAGCATAGTGAGCATATCCAGCAAGGCAAGTAGTTTGATCATGTTTAATCCCATTACTTTCAAAGTCTAATATATTGTTTGCAAAGCGTATGTATGCATGCTCTATTTTGTTGTTAAATTATTGTCGATTAGTTGATCCTATAGATGCATATTCCGTAGGTAAATGTTCAATCTCTACTACTAAGCCTAGGAATATCTTGCTGTGATTTAGAGTTCGTTGGATGAGCTCTTGTCACTTAGTAGATTACGTGTTGGTATTGCTTAGAAATGCTTAGCTGACGGTAGAATTGGGCGGTTATCGACTTAGTCGATAACTTTGATCACCCAAATCTATTTATTACCATATGTCCAGCACTTTGTGCTTTGTTACTTTGTAAATCTAAAACTGAAAATAAAATGTTTTGGACTTGGGCATATTGGTATGTTAGTGTGATTGTTTTGGGTGTGACTAGAATGATGCCCTAGTCAACAAGGACGGAATTACTTGCACCATTGATCCAAGCACTTTTGCGTGCTAACCACGCGAGGGGGATATGGAACCTCTCCTGACTTAGTACTTTGGTGTGCGTTAATTCCGGGTCGCATGGTGGATGTGTGTGTTGTGTTCAAAACTAAACTTTGGGTTGTGTGTGTTTTTGGGTGAATAGTGGTGGATGTCTTCATCCCCTGCAAGGAGCATCATCCTTTTCTAAGGGTGATGAGCATTGGTCCTTTGTCTAAAGGTTCAATGACTCCGTATCAACGTATGGGTGTCTATCCATATGGGCGACTCGTAGTTAACGCATTCTATTGGAAAGTGTCATGTAAGACTAACCGTGTCGGCATACCAAAGGAAGTGTGCTAAATAGCTTGGTGAAAAGGTGGTCTCACGTGTGGGTACATTGGTACACCCCTACAGGGTTGAATCTATTCGAATAGCCTCGTCCTAGGTTATGGACAAGCTTGGTTATTTCCTGCAAGAATTAGACTACAACCTTTAATTAAAACTTGATGTTGGTTGGTATGAATGGGTAATTCATGCTATTGTTGTGGTGGCTATTGGGTTAGTCACTTCCAGGATTGTTGTTGTCATCTATCTATTGTTATTATGTTGTTGTCTCGCTATTAATTGCAAATTAAAAACAGATTGTAAAACTGCTTTGAATCTATTTAATTATTGCAAATAAAAACTTGCTTTATGCTGAAAATGAGCCTAAAGCCTCCTCCGCTTAAATAAGCTTGCATGTAGCATATGTATAGGTCTATTATACTACACGTAAGTCTTGCGAGTACATTTTTGTACTCATTTGCTTTGCTTAATTAATTTGTTGCAGAGGAGGTTGATCCCCTAGGGTTTCACTTTTGTGAGATGTGCGGTGGATTTGATGACTAGGTTGGCGGCCCAGTTGGTTGCCTTGTGGGCTATAGGCAAACCATATGGCTTTTGGTCATCGCCATCTTATGGCTTTTGCTTCCGCTGTTTATTTAACTCTCTTAGTTGTTATTTGACCGGTCGGCCCCTTTTGTAATAACTCTATTATGTATGTCTTTTGTTTAATCTAGTTCGTGCTTTGGTTCTATGTCTTCTATGGAATTGATGCATGATTTTGTAAAGGGGTGTGTATACTGCATTTCTGGGAAGTATACATATCTCGAACACACGGGTTATTTTGTTTGTGATGCTAGAGTCAATGGATGACTAAGCATTACAAGCCAAATAAGCCGGGGTCCTCACAAGATGCCTCTTGTGTGTCTTGTGAGGCTTTGAAGGTTGAGGCAGCTTGTTATAAGGAAAGGTATAATAGGGCTGTCAAGTCAAATAAGTGTGCCTCTTGTAAGGAGCTAGCCAAGGAAAATGACTACCTTAAAAAGACTCTTGAGAGATTCTCTAGTGGGAAGAAGAACCTTAACATGATTCTCAATCAATCTAAAGGAAGTGTTAAGAAGAGTGGCCTAGGATTTAATTCTCTAGAGTATTCCAAGAATCATCTGCCTAAGGTTGTGAGAGCTGTTGAGAGTGGCATGTTTGAGGTAGAACCCCCTGAGCCATCTAAGGTAGTCTTTAGATCTGCAGGTTTTGCCCAAACCCCTTCTAGCAAGACAGATGTTTCTAAGTCAGCAGATCAGATCTCTCAAAAGGTCAAGTATCATTGCATCTTCTGCAAGAAGGATGGTCACATAGTTGAGTTCTACTTCCATAGAGCTAAGAGTGAGAGGAAGGAGAGAGTGCGTGCTTTGAGGACCATTAGAAGAGTTTGTTCACCTACGACAGTCTCTAGAGCCAGGCAGCCTATCTTTTCTACTAAACATAGGCCTAGGTTCGTATATGACTTCTTTGACTCTTTTGGTGGCTCTAGGCAGCATTTTGGGTTAGGATATCGTGAGGAGATAGCATCTAGACAGGGGGAGTACCGATCTTTTGGTAGGTCGATTCGGAGAGGTCTAGGTGTTGCTCATGTGCATTCTTATGATTATCCCATGAACCATTTTATTTCTGCTTCTTCTACTGTTCCTAAGCATCGTGTGGCTCAGTACTGGATTCCAAAGTCTCTTATCACTAACCCCAGTACTGAGGCACATATTTTCCCTACTTATGCCCTGTAGGTCCGTCGTGCGAGGAAGGAGGACATATGGCTTGTTGACTCTGGGTGTTCTCGACATATGACTGGAGATTCTAGATGGTTTTCCTCCCTCACACGTGCATCCGGCAATGAGTTGATCACATTTGGGGATGCTTCCACCTGGATCGTGACAGCCAAGGGCACAGTGCGCGTCAACAACAACTTCATGCTTAAGGACATCGCTTTGGTAAGTAAGCTGAGGTATAATCTACTATCCGTCTCTCAGCTTCTTGATGAGGGTCTAAAAGTTAGGTTCAAGAGTAGTGAGTGTAAAGTTCTAGACTCCTCGGGTGAGCTTGTCTTTGGGATCTCTAGGTTTGAGAGGATCTTTAGTGCTAATTTCAGTACCTCTTCTTCTTCTAGCCCTAGGTGCCTTGTGGCTTCTGACTCTCATGATTTAGTGTTGTGGCATCATAGGCTTGGACACATAGGCTTTGACCATTTGACTAGGATCAGTAGCAAGGACTTAATTAGAGGGTTGCCTAGACTTAAGACTGTTAGAGACCTTGTGTGCACTCCCTGTAGACATGGTAAGATGGTTTCTGCTTCTCATCCACCTCTTACTTTAGTGATGACTGATGGACCTGGTCAGCTCTTGCACTTAGACACAGTTGGTCCTTTTAGAGTTCAGTCTGCAGGAGGGAAGTGGTATGTGCTGGTCATTGTAGATGATTTCTCCAAGTATTCATGAGTATATTTTCTGGTTTCTAAGGATGAGACTTTTGGCTATTTTAGAGAGTTGGTCCTTAGACTAGCTATTTGTAACAGCCCCAATTTTAATAAACAGTAATTATATGCATTTTTATATCATATTTGTTATTTTTGGAGCATGTGCATAAATTATGCAATAGAAAATTTTAAAATCAAATGTAAATCTCTAAATTTAAATTAAAGCCACAAAAGAAATTTTAAATAAATTTTCATAAGATCTCTGGAAAATAATTTATTTAAATACTAGGATAGTTATCATGAATTAATATAATTTTTCCCAAATTTTTGGGGCTAAATTCAAATCACGAAAATTCAAACACACATCTATAACATACACTAAGTTTGAATTTATATTATACAAAATATTGTATGAATAGTAAGGTTTAATAATTTTTATAAACACTAGACTATCCCGAGAACCCACATAAATTATTTCAGAATTTTACAAATTTTATTTCTATTTTAAACCTTTGGTCAAAGTAGGAATCAGAATTTAAAATCTTAGTCAAAAGCCTAGACCCAAACTCATGGTACTGTGCGTTGGACTCAAGCCCGACCCAGCCTCTTGACTCGGTGGAGTCAACTAATTGTACCGAGCCACACCCGACTCTTGTGGACCGTTCGATTGAAGATCAACAGCCCAAAACTCACGGCCGAACGGATGGTCCGAACGTTCCAAGTAATCTTGACCGTCCATCCATGATCGTGCGGTCCGCACTTAACCACATCGAGCCAGTCACTATTTAACCCAAGTTCAACCGACCGCACCAGACTCTAACTCAGACTAGGCCAACTCGTGTGAACCGTCGGATTCAAAATCGACCGTCCAGATCGGTGGGCCGATCGGACCATCCGATCTCATTTCGCATCTGGGCCGTCTAATCGTGATCTAATGGTCCACATTGACTTGACTGAGCCTAACCCATTCAAAACACCGACCGCACCCAAACCAACTCAGCCCGATCGCACCGTGCCGGCCTCCCTCATCTCACTGACCGACGGGCCCCACCCATCGACGGGTTGTCTTCTTCCCCGAGCGGCGCCGACGCCACGCACTCCTCCGCCGCTGCAGCACCAGGGACACGCGGCATCATTTTTGCCGACGCAAGCTTGTAGATGTGCCACGCCACCCCCACCTCGAAGCTTCTTGACCTCCATTTATAGGAGCACCACGCCTCATCTCTATCCTTTTTCTTGCCCTTTCTTCTCTGTCGCCGCCGAGCCGCTCGCAACCAATCCAGCCGCTCCGGCCATCTCCGACCACCGCAGCCGTGTCAGCCGATACTCCATCACCCCACCATCAAGAATCAACAATCAAATTGAAGAATCACTCACTGAGGAGCCGCGCACGTCCATCTTCCTCGTATCCGGCCGCCACTGCCTTCTCCGCCGCCACTCCTTCTCTGAGGCTTCCCCCTCCGATTCCTTCCTCCCTGAGCACCCTCTAGCTCTTCTTTACCACCACCAATCACTCACTCCCACTCACATCTTTTCCAGGAGCGCCGCGACGAGGACCTCCGCCGCGCCGCCCATGGTCGCCGTCACCGGACCTCCTCGGTGCTTCCCCGTCTTCGCCGACCGCACCGGTGAGTTCACTGGACCCTACTCGTGCCCATGCTCCCTCTATTTTCGGTGTTTTGCCACTCCGGCGCCGTCGTCTCTTTTCACCCCCACGGCCGGCCACCGCTCGTGTTCACCACGCCGCCCCAGTGCAGCCCGCTCAGCCAAACCCCTAGTCCTAGCCTCACTAACCCTCTGGGAACTCATTTTGGTCTTCATCTTCCCCTCGCCACCTCTCCTTCACCGGCGATGATCCACACCCGAGCTCCCCTGTGCATAGAGCCTCGAGTCTCTTTGTCGTTTTTGTGTCAATTGCACTGTAGCACAACCGAAAAAGGGTAAACTGAATGGAGATGAACTAATTGATCTTGAGTGTAAATAGCAAATGAATGATTAAGTTAATAGAAAAGATTAGATGTCAAACAATAGAAGCTCTCTGTATGAATTGATGAACAGATAAGAGGTCAGCCAAAAATTTGAATTGTCAGTACAACCATTTTGTCAAACCTACCAGTATTAATAAATCTTGTAAATGTTGTTAAATCACCTAATTGATCTAGCAAAAGTTGAAGGATTAAATTAATATGAAATAGATGGCAGCTGTCCAATTCATAAAATTGTCCTGTTATAGGATGTATGACCTGACAATAGATAGTTCCTATTAAATGGCTAATCCTTTTATGTTAAGAGTTATACTTAACTATTTGATCATTGAAAAATTGATTAGCAAATAGATAATTGAAATTGGCTACTGGAAGTTTAAGTTCATAGGAGTCTAGATTAGCATTTTAATACTTGAACAGTAACCTGAAGATAATTAGTAAATAATGTTTGATTTAGTGGAAAAACTAATTGGCAAAATCTGTAACAACACTTGATTAAAATAAATGAACAGAGAATGAATAGTAATATGATGAAAAGGTTGTTATGTTAGTAAACCAACTGCATACCAATATTTCCTGCTACTAACTAATTTTGTGAATATCAATTGAGTTAAAAAATTGGAAGTTTGAATTTAAAATAAGATTAGCTAATAGGACTTTAATTCAGAAAAACTGCTGTTATATATGTATGAATAGTAATTTGAAGATGTTAGTTTTGTCGGTAGGATTATAACATGGTTAATTCAATAATTAGAAATGTTTCTAATTTATTTAGTCTTTTGAGCACTTAAGCTATTTAATAGAAGTAGCCAAATCTAAAAATCAAATATGAAAATCCATTATGAAATTGAATTTTCAGAACCATAACAGAAGTCAATTAACTCACCCTGTTGTGAAACATAAATAGTAAAGAAAGATTTAATGCTTTATATTGTGTTTAACTTTAAAGGTCATTCCACTAAATTAGCTAATCTGAAAAGAATCAAGTTTTGTTGATAGACAAATGGCAATGTTAATCCAATAGTTAGAGGTGTTAATAATCTTAATTGATCTTTTGATCATCACCTAGTAAGCAGCATTCTAATATGTAATGTAGTCAAATTAGGAAGCTAAATAGCTTAGTGATTAGTAAATCATTTAAGGTGTTTAAATTAGCTAAATAATTGGAGTTTAGCTAAAATTAATCTTGTTGTCTGACTTTTGGCCAAATGACAGTAAGCATAAGGCATTTCTAAATTTTGACCTTAGTAGTCTTTTGGGCTAATTGAGCTTTAGTCCTTAAACTAACTAAGGCTAATCATCTAAAGAATAAGCATTAGTTTGGTTAACCAAAATAGGTTTAGCCAAGTTAAAACTCAGGACGCTGTTGTCTTTCCATTTGTGTGAATAGTGTCTTAGTAGTTAGTAAGATAGTGAAATAAGCTGTTCTTTTGAATACTTTTAAGATTTTAGAAGATTAATTGATAAGAGAATATATAAGAGGATTGATTTTGACTGTATGATCATCGTGGATGTATACATAGAATGCCTAGAGACAGTGTTTGTGAGCACTAGGTGTCCTGTTAAGGAAAACAATATCACCTAAACTCTAAGTATCGTCAGTTATTATGATTACCCCAGAAATTGAATTAACTTTAACAAATTCATAAGAAGTTGAACTCCAATTAAACTAAAATCTATACCTAAATGCATGTAGAATCATAACTTCATTAATATATATAATTATCATGCATTTTTGAGCATTTTGGATTTCTCGATGTTATTGGTGTTTATTCGCTATCGCATTTTCTCTCTAGATTATAAATTACACGGAGTGAACATTTACATCTACAAGAGTGAACAAGTGGACCTCTACCAAGGCAAGCTTCCTCTCTACACCATGTTGATCCCAAATTTGTGAACTGTAGATTTACAAAATACAGGGATACTGTTGCATGCAATTTTCTAAAAATTATTTGTGATCTATCTCTAGTTAGTTACAACCCAATCTTTGTGGCTTACCTTGAATTTAATCATACACTCAGCTTAAGGTATTGTTTGTATTAAAATATTTAGGTTAGAACTTTGCTTAGCCATGTAGTCCATAGAACGGTAGTGTTTGGCAAGCTTATCTTGTCAAACATGGGAACAACAAATGAATTTTATTTATTTTGATTCTTTGTTCAGTCTATTTAAATCAGAAATGACTCTAAATCTTGTTATTAAACTGATTTCAAATCTGGACAAGTGGATGCTAGTGATGGTGCCTTTGTGCACGAGAACTGGGAAATGTGGATGTCTTATGCAGGTTGATTAAGGATCTGAACTCGACACCCAATTCAAGCCCCCAACGTGCTTCCACACGCGATGTATGGGCCTTGTTTGGTTAAGTAAAGGTTAATGCTATTCAGTTGGGAACAGGAGAGTAGGGACATGTGTATTGATCTCATATGGCATAGATGCTTAAGTCTTCGGGCCGTGTCTTATGCCATGCGAATTTTATATCGATGTCAGACGTTCCTAGAAGGGTGAGGCGTATATGTGTTACATCGCATGTCGTACCTTAAGAACTCGATTGCGATGTAGTATGTGCAATGGCGCGCTTTGCATTTCTTTGATTGGGTCGGCATTCCCGGCACAACATGTGGACCCCGGTTGAGCAGATGCTATCAGTCGTTGTTTAAGCGGGATCACTCTCACATGGGTTATCCAACTCAATAGCGTCAGCTTGTTGAAAAATACCAAATCTTAGTTTACCTGGCCAGCATACCAAAGGCAGTGTGCTATTATTCTAGATGACTTACGGGCTAACTAAGTCGTGTGGGTAAAGATGTGTTGGGTCGTGGGTAGGCTACGATAGCTACAAACAAAATTTCTACCACGCAAAACAGGATGCCAAGCAAGTAGATGATCATAGATCGTTACCACCAGACGCGTAGAGCAGCGGAAGAAGGGTTGGAGCAGCCTGGTCCAACGAAGTGCGCGTCGATGTAGTGGTCGTAGTCGATCGTCCAACGTCCAGCAAGTCGATGTAGTGATCGTAGTCGATCGTCTCCTCCAGCAACCTCTGCAGTTCCTCGTGAAGATCGCGGATCGTCCTCAAGCGCAACAATCGTAGTAGCGCCTCTACGGTATCCACACGTCCAGGGCAGGAACAACCATACGCCGGTGTGCTAGCACCAAGTCGCACGGCAGAGCTCTCAGGAAGATGGCGGCTAGGGTTTTGGTCGTGTTTTCTCGCGTCATCCCAACAGCCTCATGTATCTCCTTATATAGTGCTCGTGACGGATCTTATCCGAACACGTTTACGAATCGTATGCGTACTGGTTTGTTCCAACCCGTTAAGTGTGTGACCCTGTAGGTTCATGTGTAGTTCGGTTGTGACTCGGAAACCGTTTCCGATCACGAGTCGTATTGGCTCCTAGCAGAACATATCGATTCCCAAATACACACAAATTATATCGGACGAACCTTAATGCAATATGATCTACGACCAGGTCCTCATCACTTACGACCAGTTCGTATTTGGTCACGACCAGTTCGTAATTGCTTACGACCAGGTTACGACCACTCTGTGACTACGTTCGACCAGTCTACGACCAGCTCGTATCTGTATACGACCAGTCCGTAACTGTTCGAACTAAGCGACCTACTCGTGTATACTCCCTTTGCCTCACGATGTCTGGTTGAACTCCAGGTGAGATGATGTGTCATCCATGGACTGTTCAATTCTTTCTCGATCGAGTGTCGGATAACTTCTCGTGGTCGAACACTTCGACTACTAGTGGCATGGCCATGCACTTTCTTTATCCGATCACAACGAGGGGCCCAGAGACATCTCTCCTGTTATGTTAGGAGGGGCAAATCCCATATCCGACCAGTCACATTCCTCTCCATGTTTCATAGCATACCCGAAAGCTACCTTTATAACTACCCGATTCACGGTGTAGCGTTTGGCAACCCCTAAGAGTGCTATTACACATGTAGGAAACCATCTTGATCTTAGGTCTAAGGATTATACATCATCATTGCTTGAGACCAACTAACGACACATAGAATCATAACAATTTCAATAGTATCTCAAGGTGGGTCTAATCCAACATCATGTTCTCCAACATGTGTCCATATTATTGGTTTGATATCTCCATATCTATGACTCGTGAAACATAGTCATCAACCAATACATATGCTAGTCTATTCATATGTGTCCTCATATGTTTCCGACCAGGGAACGTATAAGAATAACTATCGTAG
This sequence comes from Phyllostachys edulis, assembly GCA_036346405.1. Taxonomy (NCBI): domain Eukaryota; kingdom Viridiplantae; phylum Streptophyta; class Magnoliopsida; order Poales; family Poaceae; genus Phyllostachys; species Phyllostachys edulis. The sequence goes on along the minus strand of CM070548.1, from coordinate 42,543,763 downwards.
AAATATATAGTTTCACAACCAAGTCACATACTTGATAATAAATATTAACAATATTATTCTAGGAACAAGATAACATATTATCCAATGTCATGAACATAATGAAATATAATCATCTCTATGATTGCCTCTAGGGCATATTTCCAACAAGATGTACACCCCTGCAGGGTTAAAACTATTCGAATAGCCGTGTCCACGGTTATGGACAACGCTTGAGTTGATGTCACCTGTATAGACTTTGAAATAAATCTTGTTGTGGGTATTGGTTCGGCATGACTGGTGTCATGCATTGTTTTGGTAGTGAATAGCCATTTTGTTAATGTTACTGTTTATGGTTTCAGTCATTTTGTTAATGTTACTGTTTATGATTATGTCTCATTTATTTACTGTTTTAGTCCAAATTGATTTACTAAATTGCTTTGTAAAAATTTAGCAATTGTAGGTTAAGATGTATTGCTTTATGCAAAGTGAACCATTATAACCTTCCTGTTGTTAACCTTATGCATATATCAATTCTAATCCATTGTATAGGTTCTATCAAACACTTCATTTTAGTAGTTTGTGTAAGTCTTGCTGAGTACCTTCTGTACTCAGTAGAAATTGTCCACTTGTCGCAGGTAAAGACAAGTAAAGAACGTCCTAATTAATATTTCAAGTTGAAGTGATTACGTGGTTCTTCGGCTTTAATCCCAGTCAAGTTGCCCTTGGGTTGTGGCGCTCCACTGGAAAGTTTATTTTCTTAGTTCTTCTTCTGTTTCTTGTTTACTAAATGTTTCCGCTGTAAAAATTTTACCGATATATATATATATGCTAGCTGTGTATGCATATTCTAATTGTGTATGCTTGTGATATAATGTTGTAAGGATATGTGCATGTTAGCAGCTCATCCTGGGAGCTAACATGAGACACATATCCGGGAACCTGAATGTTGGATTTGTAACTTGTTAAGAATTATGCTTCTAGTGTAATTTTTAATTAAGGACCGGTTGTTCTTGATTAAGACTTATGCTTTAAGTATGATTCTTAATTTGGCATAAATTCCAACATTTGAGGGTCCTTACACTATTGACCTCCCTGGAGCTTTAAGAACCATTAGGAGTGATAATGGCACTGAATTCAAGAACTCTTCTTTTGCCACATTCTGCTCTGAGAGAGGTCTTGAGCACCAGTTTTCCTCTCCTAGAGTTCTCCAACAGAATGGGGTTGTAGAAAGGAAGAACAGAACCCTTGTAGAGATGGCTAGGACCATGCTAGATGAGCATAGAACACCTAGGAGGTTTTGGGCTGAGGCGATCTCTACTGCTTGCTATGTGTCAAATAGGGTGTTCCTGAGATCTGTCATAGGCAAGACTTCCTTTGAGCTTAGATTTGGTCATAGGCCTAAAGTCTCTCATTTCAAGATTTTGGTTGCAAGTGCTTCATTCTTATACATGGCAACTTGGATAAATTTGAATCTAGATGTTATGATGGCATTTTCCTTGGATATCCTGCTCATTCTCGTGGCTATCGTGTATTTAATTTGGATACTAACAAAATTGTTGAGACTTGTGAAGTCACTTTTGATGATGCTAGTCCTGGTACTAGACCCGATGGTGCAGGTACACAGGTCATTGGTGATCGAGAGAGTATCTTCGTCGACGACGACTCTGAGGATGAGGACCCAACCCATCCTCTAGACACCACTGAGATGGTTGGAGAGCATGCTTCTATTTCTCTAGCTTTAGAAGAGCAGCCTCTTCCCACCTTCACCGGTGCTTTGAGTGGCTCTGCTCCTAACTCCACAGCCAATGAGGTAGAGGCCACATCTGCACCAGGACCTCTTCATATTCAGCGACAACGCCCACCTGAGTAGATAATTGGGGATCTTCATGAGCGAGTTACTCGCTCCAAGTTTATCTCTCCAGATTCTCATGCACATTCTGCTTTTGTTGCATCTTTTGAACCTTGAGATATCACCCATGCTTTATCTTATTCCTCTTGGGTCAATGCCATACATGAAGAGCTTGAAAATTTTGAAAGAAACAAAGTCTGGACCTTAGTTGAACCTCCACCTAATCAACATGTAATTGGAACAAAGTGGGTTTTCAAAAATAAGCAAAGTGAGGATGGGTTGGTAGTTCGCAACAAGGCTAGGCTTGTAGCTCAAGGTTATTCCCAGGTAGAAGTCTTAGACTTTGAAGAGACCTTTGCTCCTGTAGCTAGATTAGAAGTCATTCACATATTGTTAGCTTTCGCGATGCCTAAGGGCTTTAAGCTTTTTCAAATGGATGTCAAGAGTACTTTCCTTAATGGTTTCATAGAAGAAGAGGTCTATGTCAAGCAATCTCCTGATTTTGAAAATCACAAGTTTCCAAGCCATGTGTTTAAGCTCTCTAAAGCCTTGTATGGATTGAAGCAAGCCCCTAGAGCTTGTTATGATAGGCTTAAGAGTTTCTTGCTTGAGAATGATTTAAAAATGGGAATGGTAGATAAAACTTTGTTCACTCTCAGGCATGGTAGTGACTTTTTATTGGTTCAGATTTATGTGGATGGCATTATATTCGGTGGTTCTTCTCATGCTTTGGTATCCAGATTTTCAGATTCTATGAGCAAGGAATTCGAAATGAGTATGATGGGCGAGCTGACTTTCTTCCTTGGTCTTCAAGTCAAGCAACTAAAAGAAGGCACCTTCATTCATCAAAGTAAGTACACAAAGGACCTTCTTCGACGCTTCGACATGGGAAGCAGCAAGCCAATGTCTACTCCCATTGCCACTTCTACCGTGCTGGATCCTGATGAGGATGGAGAGCCCGTGGACCAGAAGGAGTACCGCAGCATGATCGGCTCTCTAGGACCAAGCACATTGATATCAGATATCATTTCCTTAGAGATCATGTAGAGAAGGGTGATGTTGTGCTTCACTTTGTAGAGTCTGAGCAGCAGGTTGCAGATATTTCCACTAAGGCTCTTGATTCTTCTCATTTTGCTTTCTTGCGGGGAGAGTTGGGAGTTATTAGTCCTTTTGGCCTGTTTTGAGGGGGAGTTGACTCTTTTGCATTCATTGTATCATATTACATTCGCATGAAAATCCAAAAAGATGCATTGTAATATAAGCTTTACCGCTTGTCTTTTAAAATTGATGAAGCTTTGCTTATTACCCTTTTGAGCTTTAGTATTTCAATTCTTGCACAATGCCATGTCTAGTTCTTTGACTTGCTAGAATTATCATGCTTTCACATGTGTAGCTAAGTCTTTGCTAACTAAGCTAGAACATTAAAACAACTTGAACTAAAAACTGCAATTTGTGGATTTTTTAGCGAGTTGTGCAATTAGTGCTCCTTTTATGACACTGGCCCTGTCAAAATTACTTTGTTAGTTCTTAAATCTAGTTTTGATCATTACTTGAGCTTCTTCTGAGAATTTATAACTACTCTTGTGTAAAAAGAAAAATCGAATTTCAAGATTGTCTTTGATAAAATGTGCCAAACTACTCTCACGAGACTGCATGTCCAAGACATGAACTTGGAGATAGTTTGATGATCCAGACGATCTCATGGGGACTGCTTGTCAAATTTGACATGAACCTCAAGATTTGTTGCCCTGGTAGAAGCTTAGAAAGAGTTTGTGGATGGCTCCTAGTCCAGGATCTTCTTCACTAAGATATACCTTTAATCAACTTCTGATCGACACTTAGGAAGAGTTTGTGGATGGCTCCTAGTCTAGGATCTTCTTCACTAAGTTAGACCATTAGTCAACTTCAATATTCATTGCAAATGACAAATTGTTGAAAAATGGGCGTTTGAGAAAATTGAGCAATATGATTCAGGTCAGGACCTGTTTGTCTCTTAATGTGATCTTTATTAGCTTTTTAATCTCACATTGACATTTTGACATGGCCATTACCATTTTAGGATCTTTGTTGATGAACTTGCTAAATTTGAAGCTTTGCTTAAATTGTTATAATGCATTGCTTTACATTAAGCCTTCTAGCTTAGCTTTGATATATATGTCTTAACATGATCTTGCTAGCGCCTTCAGGCTTGATATGTTCTTGTGCAATATTAGAAATGCTAGCCTGTTCTTTTGGGTAATCTCCAAAGCTTCTTGTGCTAAAAAATTGAAAAATAAAAAAATGAAGCCACTCCATTGCATTTCATGCATGCTCCTCATTCTGCATTTGTCATCTCTAGACGAGAGGAAGGCATGGTTCCTTGATGACTCCATTATCAAAGGGGGAGAAGATGTAACAAAAATGTTAAAAAGGGGGAGCTAATTGGAGATTTTGAGTTTTTCTAAAAAATAAGGATCATAGTGAGGGGGAGTATCTTATTTGCATTCGTTTGGTCTTATTGCCAATTCTGAACTTGATTTGAAAATTTTGGAACCTCACAATGATCAAAGGTCAATTTGAACAATTGTTCTTTCATATGGACCTTTAGTGAGATTTTGAAATTTTCTGGAAATTGAAGCTTTCTGGCTTTCTTTTGCCTTATCTCACTTACCTATGCCATTCTTGAACCAGCTTGGTCATTTCCATTGCTTTCTCTTGCTTTTGGACCAAGTTGTGCCTTTGTGCGAAAACGTCGAATATTTTACTATTCAAACCTCAAACTTTGCATTTTTGGGAAATTGCCAATGTGTTCATCAAGGGAGAGATTATGGATATCACGAGGATATGCTCATGATCTTAGGATGATGTTACAATTGGCAATGGCGTTTTCGGTTTGTCGAATCTCGCGTTTTCGGCGAAGTTAAAAGGTTGTCAGAACTGGTGCAGTCAGACCGGCATGCTGAGAGCAGTCAGATCGGCCTGGTGCAGTTTGACCGGCCGTTGAATGGCGGTCTGACCGAACTTGTACTGTTCATCGACCAAATTATTGCGATGAGTTTTTCGTTAAGTCAAGGTTTTGTTTTTCAGTGCATATGTGTTGCATGATGCATCTTTTGACTAACGTGGGTCAAGTTGTGAAGAACTTGTTCCCAAAATCGATTTCTTTGTCTATTGTTGTGTAGGTTGCTTTGAGCTCAATGACGGTCAATGGCAAGGATGATCGGGACTAAGCTTGGAGAGCTGAGGTCCAAAACGATCAGGGACGTCAGATGAAGCCAATGGAGTCAAGCGTGGTGCGAAATGGACAAAGGTGACCGAACGGGCAGTACGGTGCAACTAGTTGGATCAAGCGGCGCGGGGGTCGGTGCAAGTGCCACGGTGGTTCAGTGGGAGTCGGATGGGAGAAACTTGCTGACATGATGAGAGCCGCTGGATCAACCTACATGTAGCAAAGCATGGAGGTGCTTCATGCAGTTCGGACTCGGTCTTCGAAAAAGATCGAGAAGGGGTATTTTGGTAATTTTATCAAATACCGCCTTGGTGACCTTTTGCCAACCCGCGGCGCAAGACGGTGTGTCAAGAAGTGGATTAGGTCAAGAGGAGATGAAGACAACGCTTTAAAATACGTGCGTGTGTGACCCGTTTGTGTGTGGGCTTAACGGGAGCCCATTAGGGTTTGTCTTCTAGAAGGTCTAAGCCTCCACTATAAATAGAGGTGTGTGCTGGCTGCACCCCCTCAAGCACTTCATTGTAAACCCTAGTTTTCGTTTTAGGGACTTCGAGAGGATAGTGGAGGTTTAGGGTTTTAGAGAGATGAGTTGATGGTGTGCTCATGGATTGAGCTCTTGTCCTCCTAGATGGAGTGGCTATAAACTCTCTTCAACCTCAAATCAATCTATGCATGATTCCTCAAAGATGAGTCTCCTTGTGTTCTTCCTCTTTATTTGGTGATTTTGAGTCCATCTTTGATCCTTTGGTTTTTGGTTGGTTTCCTGCCCTCTTCTGCCTTGCTGTGACATGTGGGAATATATCTAGGATCATCTTGATCATCAATCTCCCATGAGCAATTGTATGGATCAAGTTTTCGTTTTTGCCCAGTTTTGAAACCACCTTCATTCAAATGGAAAAAGGTCAGGACTTTGGCATAGATCTGGACGATCATTGCTTAGAATAGGTTCCTAATATCCTTAGGAATGTGTGTCTCAAGTTTGGTGGAGTTTGGTCGAGTAGATCAAAAGTTAGATTGATTTGAGTTTTGGAACTCGGGATGTTTACCTTGTATTCTGATCGAGGCGATCGAGGCGATCCTTTGTCACGGTTAGACCGCTTTTCCGGTCGACCACATAATACGTCGGTCTGACCACCCGTTAGGGTTTGATCCCCTTTTGGTCTTTTGCGTTGGAGGTTATGGTTTGGATTCAACACAAGTCTTCTATTGTACTGGTATTTTGATCTTCATAACTTTCGTAGCTATTGGAGTGAAATTGGTGTTGAATCTGATCAAGGTGAAAAAGTAGGTGAGCTCCTATTCACCCCTCTAGGCGCCTTTCCGGTCCTACAGTAGTCCTAACCCGAGGAGGTCTTGAGACCTAAGACCTCCCCAAGCGGCACGACCACTACCTAAGGGAGGTCGTGAGACTTGGAAAAGTCTCAAGCCCTCTGTGGTCTGAACCAGTCCCAATGATCAATGGCTAGTTCACACTGCATACACAAGTGGCAACATACATCAACGTGAACCTTATTAACAACAAAAGGGTTGATTACAAGGTTTTGCTTACAAGCTAGTAAAGCAAAATACACAGCAGGCAAAAGGTCTAGTCCATCCAATACACCACAGACAATTGGCTGGAGATTGTTGCCTTGCTGATCTGGTTCTCCTCATCATCATCACAGAAGTCCTCTCCTGCTCAATTATTAATCAAGCAAGAGTGAGCACAATAACTGTGCTCGCAAGTCACACCCGTTAAATAACAGAATGATATGCATACATGTATATCACAAAGGAGAGCTTATATGGTTGATTTGCATAAAGCCATGTTTCTTTCCAAATACAAGTAATAAGTTCCAAAGCATGTAACAATAATTAAAATTCATTTTCAAAATCTCGTTTTACAATTGGATAACATTCATCAATAAGATGGTGAAGGATACCCTCTTGTCACATGGCTCCCTACTAAACCCATTTGGATAGAGATCCAAAACTATTTGACAGACCATTTTGAAACAAAACTGAGATCTAACTTTGAGTGGCTTTGCTAGCTTGTCCATGACCGTGGACACGGCTATTCGAATAGATTTACACTCTACAGAGGTGTACAGCTTTACCCACATGAGATAATCCACTTATACTGTCCGCTCACATACTTCCGAAGGTGTGCGACTAAGGGATTACCACAAGACCTTTACAATGCTCCATTCCACTGTTGCCCTTCCTCACTAAGGTTTCGCCTCCTTTCGATAGAAACTCGCAGAATCTGGGCCCCCTCTTGCGCTAGGTGGGACTTACATAGACGTAACATGACAACCCACCACATCAGAAGGAACGGCTATGATGGAACGTTACAAATTAATTTGCCAAGTCCTGCCTACTCAAGACATGTGGTTGCACAGGGTGGCTAGAAAGATACGACTCTCAGACCGGTCCTTAACTGACTTGGGCGACCACTACGAACCCTGGGCCTCAACCTTACACAGGTTGAACCCGTGCATAAACATGCACCAGCCAACAAACCAATTCGCCCAAATCCAAATCCATTTTCCTTTTCTTTGCTTTTTAAACACATTTACAAACCTCCATGACAACCCAATGTCATGGCTTAGCTTTTAAAACATTTAAGACAACATTGGTCATTTGGCAGTAAAACTTCCCAAAACAAGATTTTGGTCTAAGCATGTCTAAGCATACATTTTTCAAGAGGTCCTAGTTCACACTATTGCATCAACCAAGTTTTATCTATGGTGACAACAGATTTGAATCAATGTCAATATGGGCCTTACAAAGGATTTAGGCATAGCTATGAATTTAAAGGCAGGTATTGAAATAGTTGAGTAAAAATAGGCATGCAGTAACATTTGAAACAGACATAAGTAATTTGAAGTAATGGGTGCAACATGGTCAAGGGTGTAACTTGCCTTGCTCGAAAGCTTGGGTGTCTTCCTCTTCCAAGAACTCGGGCTCCTCAGTGTCATCGCAATCTACACGAGAGAACCAAAGCAACTCAAACAAAGCTTAAGCAAAGACAAAAGAACTCCAAAGAAACACAAAACTAGAACTAACAGAAGAGCCTCAAAGGTTGGGAGGAGGTCCAAGGAGCTGATTGGGGGAGGTCCAGAGAGCTAGCTGGGAGAGTGAATGAGTTGAAATGAGGAAAAAGGTAAAGATGAAGGGCTGCTCAAGCTTATAAGGCCAGGGCTGCTGAGAGTTCCAAAGGCATACGTGTTCAATGGTTAGGTGAAGTAAAAGATAGGAGCAGGTAAAAGAGGAGATAAGAGAAGGAACGGGTGCTGCAAAAGTGACAGCATTTAATGTGAGTCAATCAACATTAAATGCATGAAGACTTCTGTGCGCCAAAGATACGGTCGGAGGAAGAGAAAGTGAACGTGACTGACAAATGGGACCAGTCAATGCTCGGGTGGGAGGTCCTGCGTAGGTCTTGAGGAGATCCCGTAGAGGTCAAGGGAGGTCCGACCCACCAAGGTGGTCTCTACAAAAAGACCAGAGGTCCTGAGGACAAGAGGTCCAAGGGAGGTCATTCCCGCAAAGGTGGTCTTTGCAAAAGCCCAAAGGGTGGTCTCTGCAAAAGAGGTGGTCGTGACCCACAAAGGAGGTCTTGACCAACCGGGGGGAGGTCATGGCAGAGAGGGTGGTCTTTGAAAAAAGACTGTAGAGGGTGGTCTTTGCAAAAAGTCCACAAAGGGTGGTCTTTGCAAAAAGACCACAAAGCTGTGAGGGGAAGGAGGTCCAAAGGGCAAAGGAAAAGGCGCGGCGAAATAGAGCCGTCCGATGTTGAACGGGTGGACCAAGGTGATTGGAACGTTCGGACCAGGCGAAGGAAAAAGGAGATCCAACGAAAAGGAGATCTCAACGGTCAAAATGAAATAAGGGAGGTCCTGACGGTCAGATCAACTCAAGGGAGATGAGCGATAGCGAGATAAGGCGCGAAGGAACAGGGCCGTCGATACAGATCGAACGGTTCCAAATGAAGGCGCGGAGCTGGGTCGCGCGGGGAGGTCTTAGACTGAAAGGAGGTCTAAAACACGGGGAGGTCTAGGCCCTTAGATCCAAACGAAGGGAGGTCTGGACCCTCAGATCCAAACAAAGGGAGGTCTGGACCCTCAGATCCAAACGAAGGGTGGTCTGGACCCTCAGATCCAAACGAAGGGAGGTCTGGTGGAGGGGTTTCAAAGGGAAAAGGGATCCAACGGAGGAGATCCAAGGCAAAGAGGTCCAAAGGAGATCTTGACGGCCAAGATGAGACCCAAGGAGGTCTTCGCGGTCAAGATGAGACCCCAAGGAGGTCTAAAAGAACAGGAGGAAGGTCCGAACGGACACGGGGAGGTCCAAAAGAACAAGGAGAGGTCCAAGTGGGCACGGGGAAGAAAAAAAGCTAAATGAGGGGGAGATCCAAAAGGGAGAACTCAACCCGAATTTGGATTTCGGAAAACAAGAATGTTTGAAACACAAACCCGAGCTCAAAACAACTCGAGGGTGGTTGTGACCCATAAGGAAGGTTAGAACCAAGGAGATGTCTGGACAAAGAAGAGGTCCAAACAGCAGGGGAGGTCTAGACCTAAGGAGGTCTGGACCAGAGAGGAAACACAGAGGAAGGTTTAGACTTGAGGAGAAAATGAAACATGCACAGAAGGGAGGAAACAACACCAGGGCTCCAACTCTCCAACAAACCCAACAACCCGACTGGGAGTTTTAGTTGAAGTTTGAGTTAGTCCATTGAAAACCATTCCAAAATATCACATTAAGCTTTGAACTCTCATCAAAACCAAATGGTTCTTTTTATTTTGAAATTTTCAAAAAGGCTCCAAAAACCAGGGTGTTACATGATCAAAGGGGGTGCTTGCCTTGCTCTTGCTTATGTTGTTCAGATAACCTTGATCCTGTTTAATGTTTTGATAATCTCGATCCCGTTGGGAGTGTTGTCCCATCACAGCGCTAGAGTCTAACTACGCAGATTACGATTAAATCCAAGAGCGTCTGAAAATAACCAATTGAAATCCAATAAAAACATATTCAAACCAAATGAAACACTTCAAATAAGGTTAAACATATTTATCACCATCTTGAAAGAAGGGAGTAATTCAGATGAGGTCAAACATATTCATCTAGAGCTGATGAAGGAAATACTACAAACAAAGTATATCGGAGGGGTTGATGAAAGAAATACTTTAGACCAAAGTATAACCAAAGAAGCTGATGAACGAAATACTACATACAAAAGTAGATATATCTAATAGGGAGAGAGAATGTTCGCAGGAACATTCCTCACTGGCTACCTAGGTGGGAGGGATTACCTGGTTAGGTAATACTCTTTAGATCTGCTTTCCGATCACGAATCGTCCGGTCACTAGGGACGGATGACAACGGACGACACCTAGAGCCTAGGTGATATTGTTTTCCTTAACAGGCCACCTAGTACTCACAAGCACTCTCTCCAAGCATTCTAGGTATACATCCACGATGATCATTTAGTCAAAATCAGTCCTCTTGTATGCTCTCAAGATTATTTTAGTTAATCATTAACTGACATGATACCAGTTTATTGAGAGTTTCTTAACATGACTTGCATAGAAGGTCCAACGCTCATGTTAATGATTATTTTTTGTTATTATTATTTCCTATTTATCAAGAAAATTCCATGTTTTAAGTGTGTCCTTTTTATAGTCATTACATGACTAACTTATACTAGGGCGCACTGGTTACACAAGGTTAACTTTTAACTAAAATATGTATTAAGGACTATTTCTAATTGATTTCAATTTTTATCCTAGGCATTAGGGTTATTGACAGGTTTTACTTGATTTTTTAACTTGGTCATCACTATCTGTTTTCATATTAGGTTGCCTCTATTAGCTTAATGTCCAAAGCTTAACTGACTTAATAAACTTTCTAACTAGTTGTATTAGCAAAATAATTTGCCTATTGTTATTTCTAACTATTCTTAGATTGCCTTACCTATTCATCTATCTTGAAATCAATATTTCTAACTGAAGTGTTGTTGTTAGATAAAGGTTCAATGGCTAATTGAGTCATGAAAATTTCTAACTACTTGTTTTGAACAGTGTAATTAGCCTAATGTCAATCCTTATTATTTCCAGACTTCCTTCTCTGTCCAATCATTTTTAAGAGAGTTGGTTAACTAATCTTCTTACAAATTCACTGATCCATTTGTTAAATAAATTTTGAGTGATCAAATAGCTCATCATAACTCTTAAGCTGAAAGGGCTAATTGAATTACAGATTTGCTAAATACTGTCAACAGCTTACTGTTATTTGATTAACATCATACTATGATATTTGTTCATACTTTCTCCTACATGACTTTTGAATTATTGTTTACCTGGAACTCCTTGATAATGCAAACTTCAAATTTTATTGACTCATTTGAGTTGGTTCAGTTGTCAGTCCTAGGATTAGTTAGCAATTTGTTTCACAAGTGGGTTCTTTTGACATTTCTAAACATCTTCAGATTTTTCATCTCTGTGTATATGGTTGTTAAGGCTACTAAGAATTGTCAAACATGTGTAACAACTGGACTTTAGCTAACATCATTTGAGTGGTTCCAGCAACCAGTTGAAAGGGTTATTAGCACTAGCATTTAGCAATGTCACTATTTCTTTGCTACTGTGATCACTATGGCATTCATAGTTTTGCTTCCCTGTTCAAACATCATACCACTAAAATGTTTTTCTGAAATGACTTGTTGCTAACTAAACTTCCTCTACATTTCATACCTCAAATTTGTTAATACTCTTGAGTGATCTAAATGACATCCACAAGTCTTGTTAGTATTAGATGATTTGATTAACAAGAGGGGTTCTTACAGACAGTTCACATCTTCTCCTACTCTTGTCTGTTCATTCATTCAAAGTAATGAAATATTCGGAGAGTGATTGTTTGTTGACTAATTCAAATATCCACTTAAGCAATTCTTTTGAGAGATCAATTAGTCATCACAATACTCTTTGTTAATTGATTCAATACCTTTCTAATTACTTGTATTATAATTTCATTAGCCTATTGTCCTCTCTAAGTCATTGCCACTTTTCTAGAGATGGACCTCGTTTTCCTCATCGAATTGTCCACTCGCGGCGTGCCTCTAAGGATGGTGTTGGATCCTCTTGCATGAACCATCATTTGCACCATACTAACTCACATAATGGTTCAATTGCTTCTAGTGGCCGTGTGTCCAAGGTTTGGGTTCCCAAGCATTTGCTCTCTAACCCTTCGGGATCCAAGACTTGTACATCTTCCTTTTATTATGTGTAGGTACCGAGGACGCGGGTTGGAGAACATGGACTTAAAAGATTCTAGTCTTTTGCTTCATCACGTGACCGGGACACTTGATGGTTCTCCATCCCCATGATGGCCTCTAAGAGGCATGTGCTTTCATGATCGGTGTCTTCACCTATTTTGTGAGCTATCTTACACCTTCATGATTATTCATTCTTGGCGTGTTGTGCTTTTCTTTGTGCTCACTTGTATCATATCGGTATGTGTTACTCTTATAATATCTTTCATCATGCCTTTGCTAGTACCTTGCTTATGTATCCATGGGCTGGATTGTTATTCATTATTTCTATGGGAGTATAAGCGTGGTTTTGTCATCATGAGCTTGTGTTGTTTTGTACATTTATTATCTTGCTCTTGTTTTTTTTGCTTTATGTATCCACATGCTTACTTGATATCCATGTTAGCATACATTATCCATGATTTGTTCTATAACATATTTTATGCTTACATGGTATTGTGCCTTGTTGTTAATTGTGGATACATGGGCTTTGCCATAGCTTCACTAGCATGCTTTATCCTTGACTGGGTGTATGCTGTGTGATATGCTATGCGCTTGCTTGCTCCTATGCCTTATTATAGATTAAGGATATTTTGAGCTTTATTATATCTTGGATAGCATGTGTTGCAATTGATATGTCTATCTTCATGCTCATGCCCTGAATTGTTGATTATATGCTTTTATAAGCTTTGGGTCATCTACTGCTATTCTTGCTAGTCGTGTGTCTCGGTACTTTTTTCCTAGATAATGTCTCACTAACCTAGTACCAAGGCATAGACTTCTTCTGTCTCTTTGGTGTAGTCTTTTCAGTTGAGGAGAATATGTGGTTCATGACTTTAGTTGTTGGTTCTCCTTCCTCATATGCGCATTCGATGCTGGCTATCACTTCTTGGAGACACAGTATGGTCCAGCTTCTACTCATTCGACTACATCTCACTACCAAGCGGCACGACTCAGGTTCGAGCCCCTATACCTTATATTTGTGTATGGTACCCCTATTCTACTTTGCATAGCATCTGGTTCTTGTTAGAGGTTTGGCTTGTTGAGTTCAGGATAGATAGAAGGTTCTGTTCTAGCACGTGTCCTTTCTAGACACTCTTCTTATCCCATGGTTTGCTAGGATGCACTCTTCTCACAACCTAGGTCGAGCTTCTCTCCCAGTCACTAGTCCTTAGTAGGTTTTGAGCAGCCTGTAAGTTTTTAGAGTTGGTGTTTCGCTCCCTAGCTAGTCTAGTCTTTTTCCCTAGAGATCATGTGGAGTAGGAAATCTTTGTGCTATAGTGTGTGGAGTCCAAGGCACAATTGGCAGACGTTCTCATCAACCCTTTAGACCCAACTAGGTTTGCCACCTTGAGGGTTGGTTTGAGGGGGAGTAGATCTTTTCTGATACCTTCTTCAAGTGGTATTTTCTTCTTGATCTTTTTGACTCCTATTGATCTTTTCTTCAAGTGGATTTTGTAACTTTCACCTAGTGGCATCAACAAGTGTCTCCTTTGGTTTTCGATGCTTTTTCTTGCATCTCATTGTATTATATTGCATTCATATGAAAATCACAAAAAGATGCATTGTAATATAAGCTTTACTGCTTGTCTTTTAATTGATGAAGCTTTACTTATTACCCTCTTGAGCTTTAGTATTTCAATTCTTGCTCAATGTTATGTCTAGTTCTTTGACTTGCTAGAATTATCATGCTTTCACATATGTAGCCAAGTGTTTGCTAAATAAGCTAGAATTTTAAGACAACTTGAACTAAAAATTGCAATTTGTGGATCTCTTAGCTAATTGCACAACTAGTGATCCTTTTGTGACACTAGCCCTGTCAAAATTGTTTTGTTAGCTCTTGAATTTAGGATTGAACATTTCTTGAGATTTTTGTTCCTTTGTAAATCTAAAACTGCTCTTGTGCAAAATGAAAAATCAAATTTCAAGATTCTCATGTGGTTAAATTGTGCCAAACTACTCTCACGAGACTGCATGTCAAAGACATGAACTTGGAGATAGTTTGATGATCCAGACAATCTCATGGGGACTGCTTGTCAAAATTGACATGAACATCAAGATTTGTAACCCTGGTTGAAGCTTAGGAAGAGTTTTTGGATGGCTCCTAGTCCAGGATCTTCTTCACTAAGATAGACCTTTAATCAACTTCAATATTCATTGCAAATGAAAAATTGTTGTAAAATATGGGTGATTCAGGTTCTTTGAGCAAAATTATTCGATTTAGGATTTTTTTTGTCTCTAGAATGGTCGTTGTTAGCTTTTTGATCTCACATTGACATTCTGACATGGCCATTATCACTTTAGGATCCCTGTTGATAAACTTGCTAAATTTGAAGCTTTGCTTAAATTGTTAAAAATTCATCGCTTTATATTGAGCCTTCTAGCTTAGCTTTGATATATATGTCTTAACATGATCTTGCTAGCGCTTTCAGGCTTGATATGTATTGTGTAATAGTAGAAATGCTAGCTTGTTCTTTTGGGTAATCTCCAAAACTTCTTGTACTAAAAATTACAAAAAATGAAGCTACTCCATTGCATTTCATGCATGCTCTTTCTTATGTTTTTTCCTCATTTCTGTATTTGTCATCTCTGGTTGAGAGGAAGGTGTGATTCCTTGATGACTCCATTGTCAAAGGGGGAGAAGATGTAACAAAAATATTAAAAAGGGGGAGCTATTTGGAGAAAAAGGGAGAAAATGAAATTTTCTGAAAAATGATGATCATCATGAGGGGGAGCATTTAATTTGCATCCTTATGATTTATTGTCATTTCTGAACTTGAATTGCAATTCTTGGAACCTCACAATGATTAAAGGTCAAATTGAACAATTGTTCTTTCATATGGACCTTGAGTGAGAATTTTGACTCTTCCCTAGAAATTGAAGCTTTCTTGCTTTCGTTTACTTGATCTCACTTGCCTATGCTAATCTGAAGCCATCTTGGTCATTTTTATAGCTTTTTCTTGCTTGTGGACTAAGATGTGCCTTTGCACGAAAACGAGTTGTAGTTTTCCAAAACAACCTCCAATTTGCATTTTTGAGAGATTGCCAATGTGTTCATCAAGGGGGAGATTGTGGATATCATGTGGATATGATCCTAATCTTAGTGTGTTGAACAATTAGCAATAGCGTCGAGGTTTTTTGAGAAACCCTTGTTTTCGGTAAAGTCCTGCTATTGTCGGGCTGTAAGCGGTCAGACCGGCCAAGAGGCGGCGGTCAGACCGGCCACCTCTGGCGGTCAGACCGGCCTTGGCTTTGGCTAAGAGGCTGGCGGTCTAACCAGCCATAAATGACTTTTGAGTTTAGAGCTGGGCCAAAAATAGAGGGTGTAAGCAAGAGAGGGGATTCTTCTACACTTGGTCTCATAATTTTTGGAGCTTCGAGTCAAAAGATCTATTCATTTGAAATTTCTAGAGAGTTTTAGATTTCCAAGGTGAAAATTTGGCTAAGTCCCTTGAGGGTGGTCAGACCGGTGGCCAGGTGGCGGTCAGACCGGCCATGGGTGAAGGTCTGACCAGTTTTGACTTGTTCGTCAGCCAGCTTGGCGGCGATGTTTATTGGTTAGGTCAAGTTCATGGGTTTCGTTGCATAGATGTTGCATGATGCATGTTTTGGCTAGCATGGATCAAGTTGTGAAGAACTTGTGCCCGAAAATAGTTGCTTGGTCTATTATTGTGCAGGTGACTTGGAGTCAACTATGGTCAACGACGAGGAAGACTGGGACTAGGTTAGGAGGACCAAGGTCCAGAACGGTCGTGGATGTCAGGTGAGATGGTTGGACTCAAGCAAGGCACAAGGTGGACTAGAACCATAGAAGACGAAGTTTGAGCAAAGGCCTTTGTGAAGGTATGTGCTCATGCCTCATCAATTATGTGAATTGATGATTATGCATATCGTGTGGTGCTACGTAACGGTTTGCTTGTTTGTGATGGTTGTAGGACAGGACACCGGAGCTAGGTCATGGTGAGGCGGACTAGATCGGGACTAGGTTAGGAGAACCGAGGTCTAGAACGATCGAGGTGGTGCTGGAAGAAGACTAAGGCTAGCGGAGTCCAGAACTATTTGTGTGTGGGCTTAACGGGTGCCCGTTTGGGATGTCTCTCTAGGGCTAGCCTCTACTATAAAAGAGGAGGGTGCTAGTTGTAACCCTCAACCCTTTGATTCCAGAAACCCTAATTTGGGATTTAGGGCTAGGAGAGGAAAGTGGAGAGGCTAGGGTTCATGAGAGATGGATTGATTGAGTGCTCAAGTGTTGAGCTTTTGTCTTCCATGGTGGAGTGGCTGTAAACATATAATATATCTAATCAATCCATGTAAGATTTGCCCCAAGTTGAGTTCTATCTTATTCTTGCTCTCTCTTTTATGCCTTTGGGATTTTTGGTGTTTCTTAAGTTTTTATTTGGGATCTTACTGTGATCTTGCTTGCTGGGATGTGTGGGGTATGATCTGAGGTCATCTTGATCATCAT
Source organism: Phyllostachys edulis (assembly GCA_036346405.1). NCBI lineage: Eukaryota > Viridiplantae > Streptophyta > Magnoliopsida > Poales > Poaceae > Phyllostachys > Phyllostachys edulis. Next base: position 42,526,968 of record CM070548.1, on the reverse strand, counting down.
GCACCCACGAGCAAGCTTTTGGATCTAAGTTTGATTTTGCCCCGGTTTTGGTGAAAGAAAGGGTGGTTTTAGGGGTTTTGCTCTTGAGGGCTTTTGGCTTGATTCTTTCTATGATTGAGGGTGCTAGGACGTATGGGAGATCATCCTTAGCCATCTTGGATTGATTCCTCCCACAAAATCCTCTCAATCACCGTTTTCGTTTTGGCTCGGTTTTGAAGCAACCTTCACTCAAATGGAAAAAGGTCGAAACTTTGGCAATGATCCTCATGATTGTTGATTGGAATAGGTTCCTGACACCCTAAAGAAGGTATGTTTGACGTTTCGTGAAGTTTGGAGTTGTGGATCAAAAGTTAGACCAATTTGTGATTTTGAGTTCGGGCTGATTTTCTGTTCATTGGCCTGGAGGTCAGACTGCCATGCACCTAGCGATCAGACCGCCCATGGAGAGGTCAGACCGCCAACTAGATGGAGGTTAGACCGCCCAACTAATTTGGGTTTGAGTTTTTGTGATTTTGGTCTATTTGCTTCGGGGTTTTGATTGGATTTAATACAAGTCTTCCGGTATGCTTGTATATTGATCTTCATAGCTTACATAGCTATTGGAGTGAAAATCGTGTCAAATCCGATCAAGGAGAAAAAGAGATCGTGCTCCTATTCACACCCCTCCCCCCCCCCCTAGTCGCCTTTTCGGTCCAACATAAACCTTAAACTCTAAACTTGGTAAATCATTTAGGTGACCTAAATGGCATCCATAATATTTCTTAGCATTAGTTGGTCCTACTAGTGGTTCCATGGTATAGTGGCAGAGGGGAACTACATAGATAGAGAGCTAAGGAAGCAAAAAATGGGAAGGATTAGGGTGGCTCGGGCTGAAATGGGCGGTGGTCGTCGCTGGCGGCGGAGCGGCAGCGAGGTGGCGGGGTTAGGCAAAATGGAACCCTATGGTGGAGGCTACCATGAGGGTGGCCTTGGCGCAGCCGGAGATGCCCTACGGCGGTGCAGCAAGGCCATGCGGTGGCCGACCATGGAGGCGAAAAGGGGAGGGCGCACTGGAGAGTAGGGGAAAAATAGGGTGCACATGAGCTAGAGTAAGGTGAGCGGAGCTTACCGGTGTGGCCGGAGGGAGCCAAGGGGACCAGAGGCGGCCTAGCGACGGAGACCAATGGCCGCGCGGGGCGACCAATGGTCCCGGCGACCTGGAGAGGAAGAGAGAGCGGGTGAGTGATGGGGTAGGGTAGGAGGATGTCTAGTGATGCTCACGGAGGGAGGAATTGGCGGGAGGTTCGCCGGAGAGGAAGTGGTGGCGGTGGAGGCGGATTCGACAGGAACCAAGGAAGAAAGGGCGTGCGCGGCTCCTCGGTGGTGCAATGTCCAAATTGATTGAGGGGTTCGGCTCCTCGTGGTTGTGGGTGGCTAGAGCTCGCTGTGGCGGCCAAAATGCTTGGAAGCGGCGCGGCATGGAGGAAAATGGCATTCAGAGCTTGATCGTTTGGAGCTCAGGAGAGACGAGGAAATGGAGGGGGAAGTAGGGGAGTGGCAGCAGGGATAGAGCAAGCTCGGAAGCTCCCTCTTTATAGGTGAATGGGGCGGAGGAGGCTATGCATCGATGCGGGTGACGCACGGCCGAGTGCACTGGGCAAGGGTGCGTGGCGCGCATGCAGCTCGGCTGGAGGCTTTGTGGCAGGAGCGGCCTGGCGCCGAGATGGGCAAGGGTCAGAAAACCACGGGCGAAATGCCAAAACCGGGGGTGACTGCTGCGTTGTCGTGAGCACATGCGGCACGTGGCCATGGCCGGGCTGAGTGGGCTTGTCGCCATGGAGAAGAAAGCCTGGCCTGTGGGGCCGGGCTGTCAACCAGAGAGGGGAGATTTGGTTTTTCCAGATTTTTTTTCAAAAAGGCTTAAAGCATTAGGTAATTATTTGACCATGAAATACAGCTCAAAAAATTATGAAAAAAATTAGGGTAGACTTCTAGCATGATGTAGATTTTTCAATATTTGTTTTAGAATTTTATCTGCTCTAGACAATTCTCTGGAATTCTGTTAAGTTTCTCCTATTTGTATGTATTGTTATCATTCTATTTGAGAAAGTTTGTAAACACATGTTTTAATTATTTTCCATTTTGTTTATAGAATCGTTATACCAAGTTTGGATTTTTGTTTATCCTATTTTGTTTCAACTTATTTTGATCCTTAATAAATTTTGTAAAGCTAGAATTTGATTCTCAAATTCTTTTTATTAGACAAAAAATCTTTTAAATAAATCCAGGAAAACAAATGTCAATAAAATCCATCAAAAGTTTGAAAAAGTTCACATTTTTATATTTTTGAAAATAAGCCCAAATTTCGGGCTGTTACATATGGAGGCGCACATGACGGTGCCTATGGGGGTGCCTACTATGGCACCTATGGAGGAGGCCGTGGCAACCGCCACGATGACGACGATGGCGACGAGTTTGTGTTTAATGACTACTTTTCGTGTCGTCAACATAATCAGTATGCGCGCAATCATCGGCACGGTGAGCACACCGATGATTTGGTTGCAAAGTCCAAATTCGCAATGCCATCCTTTGAGGGTACTACAGAGGTGGAGGTTTATCTTGCATGGGAGCTGAAATGATGAGGACATCCCTTTCATTGATACAACCATCCCTACTGCTTCTGATGTGCAAGGACCAATTACTAGAGCACATGCTCGCCAACTAAATTATCAGGTAACTTCGTTTCTCGGAGTGCATCCATATTCTATGAACTCTATGATGCTGCCTAAAGCAAGTGATATTATTTTACTTAGAAATCAAGGATCGGGAGGCAAGCTAAAGGGAGATGATGGCAGCACCAAGCATGGAGACGATCATACGAGGAAAGGATATTTCTATATTACTTAGCAATAATTAAGTAAAGGAACTTGGTGTTGTGCCACCTATGTTAATGGGCCAAGGGCCTTATATTTTGGGTTGGACATCTAGGGTTGGTACTATTCACATAGTATTGTTCACGTGTGAATGGTACCCGCTATCGCCGCCCCTCTCTCCCTCCTTTATATAGTGGCCGCCACCCTTAGGGTTTGGTGGGTTTTGTTAGATTGATTTCAGCTTAGGCTAGAAACACCATCGTTTGCTTGTGCGGCTAGTGCAACTAGACTGTAACACCCTAGCCCAACATGAGCCTGGAATGTTACTAAAACAACAAGGTAACAATTTAAATTCTAAGATATTACACTAAATTTCGGCAGAACCTCCTTTGTATAGTTAACCATACAAGAGGTTCCAACAATTATCAATAACGTAATCAGTTATTTCAAACATCCAACTTAAATCATAACCATAGAAACTTCCATGCAACACTAGTCAATTCTATTACAAAGCAATAGGTGCATAAAGACATAACCAATAAGAATCATCTTAGTAGTTTGCCCAATTATAAAATCATTATTCCAAAATTTATCATTCATGGGGTTGCTCGTGGTAGAGTGCATCAATTCTTAATACTAGCCCTTTCCATGCATGACGTCCGTGTTTCAGGTACCTAAAAGATAAACAAACAACAAGTGTGAGTCCATGACTCAGCAAAGTACAAATAAGTCAGTATCCCAACATTCATCTTTAACACAATCTCTCAATCACAATACTTCATATCAAAACAGCTCATATGCTTATGCAATGCAAATGCCACAAATGCACCTTTTCTTTTCTCTTTGCATTTACCGATCATGCGGAGTATGCATCCGTCGATGCATACACATGTATGTGCCTTCTAGCACAGGGACCATAAGCCCACACTCCATGAGTGTGGGGACCTCAAGCCCGTCTAATACATGATGGGGACCTCAAAATCAATACTTGGCTACCACATGGCCAAGTCTCAAGGATAATAACATGATGCATATGAGTCTATTCATTTATTCAACATAAGAATGTAATGACTAACAGCGACATTCATGAGTAAAGAACATAATCATAATATAAGCATTCATGAGCATTCAATTCAAATTTTTCTACCCACAAATTGCACTTGCCTCAACCGTGTGAAGCTTGATGATGCGAAGAGGGCGCTACCCCCGGAATCAAATCACCACTTGAGCATTTTTAACAACCACACTAAGAGTACATTTCTAAACATGGCATTGCTAAAAAAAAAGTATATGATTAACTACACTCCCTAGCGCAACCCAAAACACCAACTCCCAAGAACATTGATCTGTCCCAAAACAGAACAGTCTTTTTCTAAAAATCATAACTTTTCGTCTATTTACCCAACAATAGTGTTCTTTGATTCTATGGAAAGATTAGTAAATTACCCACACAAAACTAGTTGATGAGATTCTCAGATTCTGTCATTCTCTATCTCTACTAAACAGATTAATAAAACTGCTAAACCCTGGCAGAGGTTCGGGACAGCAGAACTAAAACGTACATAACTTTCAGTACAATCATCCAAAAATTACATTCTTTAGCTTTATGGAAACCTTAGTAAACATCCTACAACTCTCATGTTGGTGAAATCCTCTAAATAATTCGTTAGATAATTTCTAATAACCAGTTAATAACAACAGCCAGAATTCTGACAGAGCCTCTAAACAGTGACGTTGTAAAAACCATAACTTACGATCTGTTCATCCAAATGACTTCATCCAAGATCCTACAGAAAGCTAAAGACGTTAACCACAAATCTCTAAGAGGTGACCAGACCAAAAATCGCATTTACATAACCTAAAACTACAGTGCAAATAGATCAACAAAGAATCGGCATGCTACCCAATACCGCGCAACAATCAAAGGTAATGAACAAAGCCAATGGGATCTGAAGGTCACCCTTGAAGAACATGATGACAATCGCTAAAAAACCCATGAGATCCCCCTTCCTCCTTCCTTCTTCCCCTTCCTCTCCCTCTCTTCTTTGGTCGGCAGCACCCAAGGGGGTTCCTCCCTCCCTTCTTCTTCTTGGCCGGCAGCACCCAAAGGAGGCGGCACAAGGAGGTGGGGTGGTACTGTAGCACGGTGACACTATGGCAGGTAGCGGTGCTACTGTAGCAGTGCGTGCTATAGTGCCATGCTAGGGTTTCCCCTCCCCCTCCTTATGTTGGTGGCTGGCCCACCTCTTGGGTATGGGCCAAAGGCCCATAACAATTTTCCTCATTTTCCTCCTAAATTCATATTATTAATCCTTTTATAATTCATTAAATAATTATTTAATAAAATGGGATATTACATAGACACTGTCTTCGGAACCCCAAATTATTCAATACATCCATCTTTGTTCCTCAATTCCTATTCAGCAAGTTCGTTGCTTCATCTATTTTTCTTGTTTGATTTCTGATTGCATGTAGGAAAAGACCTTCGTGGTCAGGTCGATCTCGCCACCGGCAAGGTCGATAATGAACGTGAAGTTGGTTCAGCGATTGCGGGTGCAACGGTCGTCGCACGGTTGTAGCCTGGATCGTGAGAGTTAGCTTCCACCAATCAAGTTGTATCATCCTCATTGAAAGATCGAGACAACGTTCCCATTATGAAAGTTGATAAGTTTTTCCGCATGAACCGCTATTTTGATCAACACAAGTTGGATCTTACCATTGCTACTTTGCATGGATATGCTACTACATGGTGGGAGCGCTGTCTTCAATAGCATATGGAACGACATGAGCCGCGTGTTATTACATGGGACGAGCTGAAGTGACAAATGCACGCACACTTTGTACCTACATATTACAAGCGCTCGCTGCATGAGAAGCTGATTGGGTTGCGATAGGGGTTGAAATCAGTTGATGAGTATTATAAAGAGATGGAGCAGATTATCATACATACTGATGTGCGTGAGAATTAGGAACAAGCGATGGGTCACTTTCTTGCTGGGATGAATTATGCTATTCAGTGGATCGTTAATAATCATCAATACAACAACATGGTCGAGTTGATGCATTAGGCACATGAGGCTGATAAACAAGTAATTGAAGATGCTAAGTATGCTGCATGACAACGTTATTCAGTGAGCACGGCACCTCCGTACAACACGGGACATCCAGACAAGCCCGCTCCATCCGGGGGCAATTCAGTGGCGCATAGTTCAGCACAAAGGAAGATAGATAGTACGCCGCCCACGGCGCATCGACCACTGGCGTCTGCTGCAAGCGCGGCATCATCGATGGGTTCGGTAGGTTGTTCACATGATGTGACATGCTACAAGTGCAAGGGAGTTGGTCATTTTCAGAAAGATTGCCCAAATAATAAAGTTATGATACTTACTGATGATGGTTATATTTCAGCTAGTGATGAGGGCGATACTAGTCCATTTGCTGATTTTGTGGAGGATCCCACAGAGGATGAGAGATTGGACTGTAGGCTGGGGTCGCCAAATGGAGAGTATATGCTAGTGTGTACACCTCGTGTACTTAGCATGTCACGAAGCCAGTCTACCGCACAACAGTACAATTTGTTTCAATCGTGGGTGACAGTTGGCTATAAAATGTGCAAAGTAATAAATGATGGACAAAGTGGTCATAATTTGCCCAACAAGGAGATGTGCACAAAATTGGGCTTAAAATATTTACTGCATCCTCATCCTTATCATGTGCAGTGGTTGAGCGATGTAGGTGAGGTGAAAGTCAGTCATATGGTGAAGGTGTATTTCAAGATTGGCAAGTATGAGGATACCATTGTTTGCGATGTGGTGCCCATGTCAGTTTGTCACTTGCTGTTGGGGCGCCCATGGCAATTTGATCGCCATGTTTATCATGATGGGCATACAAACTGCTACAAATTTAAGTAGAGTGGCACTGATGTGATTTTGTATCCGTTTACACCGATAGAGATAGTCAATGCTGATAAGAAGAAAGTTGAGGTGAAAATTGAGAGTACACCAAATAGAGATATTCCACCTTCGGTGAGTGAGAGCCATAAGCCAAAATTGAGCGGTAAAAAGAAAAGTAAGGGAGAGAAAGGTTTAGTAATGTTAGCCACCAAATCAGAGATAAGAGCTTTTTGTGATAATCCCAATTTGGTTCACTTTGTACTTTTGTACAAAGATGCGTTGCTTTCGCCTGATGATTTAACCTCTCTTCCTAGTAGTGTCTCTCATGTTTTGCAGGAATTTACCGACATCTTTCTGGAGGAAGTGCCCGCTGATTTGCCACCAATCCACGGGATCGATGCAAATCAAAATTGCTGCCACGAGGAGATGGATCTTTCAAAGTGCTTGAGCAAATTAACGACAATGCATACAAAATTGAGCTTCCGGGATATGGCTATGGCGTGAGCTCGACATTCAGCATTGCCAATTTATCGCCGTTCTTCGGTGCTGATGATCTCACATCAAGGACGGCGCCTTTTCAAGAGGGGGAGGATGATGAGAGCATCCCTACAACACTATCTTCTCCTCCGCCTAATGATCCAGATATACACATTGAGTTGCTGACCGAAACAATTACAAGAGCATGTGCCAAGAAACTACAAGATCAGGTGAACTTGCTTCTTAATGAACATGTCATTAATTTTTGTGGATATTATGGGGATATTTGCACGATCTTAGGATGATGTTACAATTGGCAATGTCGTTAATGGTTTGTCGAAACAGCGTTTTTAGCAAGTGTCAGGATAATCGGTCATACCGACGTGTAAGTCGCGGTACGACCGCAATGCGGTAGTACTGGCTTGTAGAGGGCGGTAGTACCGCATCACGGTGTGACCGTTTGAGTAGTGGTATGGAATTTCCAGAGATGATGTTTTTGGGGAGTCCTTGGATTTCCTTGAGAAGCGGTACGACCGCAAGTATATGCGCGGTACGACCGCGGTGCGATAGTACCAGCCCTTACTGGATGGTAGTACCGATTCTGTTTCTAAGTTTCGGTTAACTTGGAGAATTGTTTTTGGGTTAGGTCAAGTTTATGGGTTTCATGGCATATGTGTTGCATGATGCATGTTTTGACTAACGTGGGTCAAGTTGTGAAGAACTTGTTCCCGAAATCGATTTTTTTGTCTATTGTTGTGCAGGTTGCTTGGAGGTCAATGACGGTCAACAGCGAGGATGATCGGGACTAAGCTTGGACAGTTGAGGTCCAGAACGATCAGGGATGCCGGGTGAGGTCAATGGAGTCAAGCATGGTGCAAGAGGGACAAAGGTGACCGAACGGGCAGTTCGGTGCGACGGGTTGGATCAAGCGGCGCGGGGGTCGGTACAAGTGCCATGGTGGTTTTGGTGGGAGCCAGATGGGAGAGACTTGCCGACATGATGAGAACCGTTGGATCAACCTACACGTGGCGAAGCTTGGAAGTGCTTCACGAAGATGAGACTCGGTCTTTGCAAAAAGATCGAGAAGGGGTATTTTGGTAATTTTACCAAATACCGCCTTGATGACCTTTTGCCAACCCGCGGCGCAAGACGGCGCATGATGAAGTGGATTAGGTCAAGCGGAGATGAAGACGATACTTTAAAATGCGTGCGTGTGTGACCCGTTTGTGTTGGGCCTTAACGGGAGCCCATTAGGGTTAATGCTTCTAGAAGGTCTAAGCCTCTACTATAAATAGAGGAGGGAGGTGGTTGCACCCCCTTCAACCCTTTCATTATTGAAAACCCTAGTTTTGCTTTTGTGCTTAGGGAGAAGATAGTTGGAGGTTAGGGTTCTAGAGAGTTGTATTTGATTTCGTGCTCATGTATTGAGTCTTTGTCCTCCATTAATGGAGTGGCTGTAAACCAATACCATATCAAATCAATCCAAGAAAAGATTGCTCAAAGATGTGTCTTTTTGCTTTCCTTCTCTCTATTTGATGATTTTCAGTCCCTCTTTGATCCGTGAGTTTTTGCTTGGTTTCTTCTCTTGATCTAACTTACTGTGACATGTGGGAACCCATCTAGGATCATCTTGATCATCAATCACCCACGAGCAAGTCTTTAGATCATATTTCGATTTTGACTCAGTTTTTTGAGCACTGTTCGTTCAAACTAAAAAAGATAGGAACTTTGGTATGGATCTACACGATTCTTGATTGGAATAGGTTCCCAATATCTTAGAGAAGGTGTGTCTCAAATTTGGTAAGATTTGGTGTGAGAACCCGGGAATTTAACTCGTAATACTTAACCATCCAATTGGCCCTAGCATTACAAATCAAATATCCCGATTATCGGCGCATATGTACTTCCCAGAATTGCAGTACACATACCCTATACAAAAATTAAGCATCCATTCCATACACAAGTCATTACAAGCGTACAACTTAAAGGACATACAACTTCACATTACAAAAGTAGGGCCGACCGGCCAAATGACAAGATAAATAACCAAAGTAGCAGCGGAAACAAAGGCCATAAGATGGCGATAAATAAAAGCCAACCGGTTTGCCCTTACCCACAAGGCAACCGACCGGGCCGCCAAGCTAGTCGTCCCGCACGAAGTCGGTCTCACAATAGTCGATTCCTTGGGGATCAACCTCCTCTACAATAGTTAAATCAATGCAGCTGAGTACAAGGTTGTACTCGCAAGACTTACAAGCAAAAAAAATATATAGATGCATTCTTGTGTCAAAGGAAGGCTACTACACTAAGCAGTTTTCAGCGTAAAGCAATTTTTCATTTGCAATAAGGTAATAGATTAAAGGCAATTTGACAAATCTATTTTTATTTGATTAAATAACAGTGAGATAACAATTATAAGCATAAATAACATCCTGGAGGTGACTTCCCGACAGCCACCACAACATAGCACGAATTACCCATTCGTACCACCCAATTTCAAGTTTTATCGAAAATGTTATAGTCTAACTCTTGCAAAACCTAACCAAGCGTGTCCATAACCTAGGACGAGGCTATTCAAATAGTTTATACCCTACAGGGGTATACCAATGTACCCACATGTCGGACCGCCTTTTCGCCAAGCTATTTAGCACACTTCCTTTAGTATGCCGGCATGGCTAAGTCCTACGAGATATTTCCAATATTGTGTATTAACTACGAGTCGCCCGTATGATGGAAACCACACGTTGTGTCGGAGTCATCGGCAAAGTGAGAACTTACCCATGCTCCTTGGGGTAGGGAACTTGGACTTAATACCAAAACCCATCACGTCAAGCCCAACACACACAAGGAATAAATCCTTTTTCAACACAATACTGTGAGACCCCGACGTTTATTAAGCTCATAATACTTAGTCATCCAATTGACCCTAGTATTATCAACCAAATAAACCCGGTCTCGAGAGATGTATACTTCCTGAATGCGAGATACATACCTCACAACAAAAGAATGTACCAATTCCATACAACACATAGTACATAAGCAACAAACCGAAGTTAACACTAATAAAGGAATAGGTATTACAAAAGAGAGGCCCTTAGGCCAAATAACAATAATTACAAAAAGATAACAGCGGAAGCAAAAGTGCCATAAAGATGGCCAAAACAAAAGCCAATTAGTGTGCCTTTACCCACAAGGCAACTAACCGGACCGCCAAGCTAGTCGTCAAACCCGAAGCACATCTACATAAGAGTGAAGCCCTTGGGGCTCACCTTCTTCCTCTGCAACAAAAGCCACAAAATGCCACAACCACGGCGATGAGTACGTAAAGTACTCCGCAAGACTTACGTGTGAGATAACAGAACTATAAATAGCTACATGCAAGCTTTATTTAAGTGGATGAGGCTTTGGACTCATTTTAGCATAAAGCAAGTTTCATTTGCAATAATATAATAGATTGAAGGCAATTTGACAAAGCATTTTAACTGTTGAAATTCAACGAGGTAGTAACATAGTAACAACAACAAGAACAACCTAGAAGTGACTAACCCAAGTCACCACAACAATAGCATGAACTCCCCGTTCATGCCAACCATGTCAAGTTTTAATTAAAGGTTGTAGTCTAGTTCTCACGGGCGCTTCCGGCGTGTCCATAACCTAGGGCGAGGCTATTCAATAGTTTTAACCTGCAGGGTGTACCAATGTACCCACACGCCGACCGCCTTTCCTTTAAGCACACTACCTTAGGTGTGCTTGGCACGGCTAAGTCCTACGAGACATTTCCAATGGACAATGCTAATTCGAGTCGCACAACCCACGGGAGAAAGAGACATCACACAACCTTCCCGAAGCTAATGCTCCCTCCCACACCACACACACATTTTATCTTTAAAACACACCAACCGAAAGCGACCCCAATTAACACCGCCCAAAGTACTTAGTCAAGAGGGGTCCCATATCCCCCTCGTGTGGTTAGCACGCAAAATTGCTCAGAACGGTGGCGCAAGTAACTCGGTCCTTAATGACTCAGGCATACTACCACATTCCAAAACCACACCATCCATCCAATATGCCCAAGTCCAAATAGTTTTCATTTTTATTTGTTTACAAATCATACAAGGACATAATGGAATGATAGTTTTTAGGTGATCAAGGTTATCGACATAATGTCGACAACCGCCCATTTCTACCGTTATCTAAGCATTGCTAAGCATGACACCGTAAAAGCAAAAAGAGCATACTTAAATCACCGGGCTCTAATTCACCAGCGATATTAGTAACTTATGGTTTGTGGCAGGGGTAACAATTTAGGGGCAACTATGCAATAGGAATAGCTACCTCTAATCGGTAAATTAATTTGACACAAAGGCATGCATACATAGAAGTTAAACAAAATAGTAGACTTTAAAGTAATGGGATCTGCATGGAAATGATCAAACTGCTTGCCTTTACTGTTGCTGGCCAATTTGTTGCTGAGGATCGCTCACGGAAATCAATACACTCGTCGGCACCTAATCGAAAAGACGAAAAGATTCGATAAGAACGACGAAAACAACAAGGACAACACAGCAAACAAACTCCAAACACTCTGAATTTTCTACAGCAGCAAGAGGATGATTTTTAGGGAATTTAGCAATAAGAACCAATTGATTTGGATTCTCAATGCAAAAGTTATGAGCAAAACAATTCTGCTCAGCCCTAAAAATACCAAACTGCACTATTCACTAATTTAATTATGAGGCAACATTTTCTAGAAAAGAAGTGAAGCTAAAATTTTTACTGTAAAACCAGCACCTCATGAGATGAATAACACAATTGAGTTCATCCCATTTGGAGCTATGTTGCACTTTCTACAATTTCTCAAAAACAAGAACTTGAACAAAATTATAATGCGCAAGTCCTCATTTTTATAACAGCAACAAGCTCAAAACTAATTTTCATAGTAAGCTCATTAATAGAGGAAACCAACAAAGTTGGATTCACTCAAAAATAATCTACAGGGCATTAGTTATGTATTTTACAAGTTAGACATTATTTTGAGTGTATATTTAAAGTGAGTTTTAAAATCTAATGGCAAAACTGTGCTCTGGAGCTGAACTCAACTTATAATCATTTTTGGATTAAAGTCAAGTTCAAGACAAAGCTAACACAATTTGAATGACCTCATTTGGATTTAGAATGAATAAGATATGGAATTCTAAAGTTTATACCTTTTTCAGTTTATAAATAAGTGCTTACTGGAATTTCTAAAACCAAAAGAGAGGGGGAGGACGTGAACCGTTGATCTAAATCAAACGGTCCAAGACCTCCAGAGGAAAACGCGCACGCGCCTGCGCAGGTCCAGAGAACACGGGCCGTTGATCTTGGATCCAACGGTCCATGTCCTCCCTGCCACGCCAAGGCATAGTAGGGGAGGTCGTGGCCGTTGATACCGCATCCAACGAACCACAACACAAGAGGGAGGACCGGGACGGTCCAGATCAAACGAGGGAGGTCCTGGACGGCTGAGATCTTCCAAAGGAAGATCTAAACTATCAAGATCTCCCCAAGGAAGATCTACATCGTCAAGACCTCTCGAGGGAGGTCCTGGACGGTCCAGATTTTCCAAGGAGGACCTTAATGGCCTAGATTGTCCTGTGGAGGATCTTAACGGTCAAGACAACAACAAAGAGGTCTGGGCGGTTCAGATCCACTTGGGGTGGTCCCGAACGGCCAAGATCTAACAAAGGGAGGTCCTAAGCGGCTCGATTTCCACCGGGAGGTCCAGGCGGCTAAGATTTACCCGAGGAGGTCCACAAGGTTAAGAGGACCTCGGGGAGGTCCTACACGGTGGAGATCAACACAGGAGGACTGAACGGCTAAGATCTCCCACAAGGAGGTCCTAGCGGTCAAGATCGCAAGGAGGGAGGTCCTGGGGTTGTCCCTACAAAAGACCGGGGTGGTCTTTGCAAAGAGGACCCCGAGGGAGGTCTTTGGGAGGTCTTTGCCAAAAGTCCACGGGTGATCCTTTGGCAAAGAGGTCCCAGAGATGCACGCTGGGGAGGCTAAGCGCGCCTTAATTGCGCAACAAGGACGTAAGACAAGGCATTAAAGGCTGACCCGAAGTTTACTAATGATAAGCAATGATGATCGCATTTAAGGGGAGATCTTTGTCCTAACGACAATGGCACGGTGCCATTGTCGTCCGACAAAACCCCGAGAGGCTCCCAAGGCTTGTCGCCGCGATGAGGACCTCGCCGCGCCATCCAGGCACCAACGTGTGCGCAATAGTGTTCTTGACACGCCAGACCATTCCCACCGCGGGGGTGGCCTGAACGGCGACGAGTCAAGATTGGCGACACAAAACACACGGCCAAAACACAAACAGCGATAATGAGCTCCGCAATAACATTCAAGCGTGCAGCTAAGCTCCGCAACAACATACATGCGGTGCCAAGATCTCGGGACTACCAGGAGGGTTACCTGGAGGTCACGGAGGTGCTGAGGAGGTTGGGGACGTGGAGGACCGGAGTTGGGGAAGAAGGGTTGCTCCACGGCCAACCCCAAGCTCCAAGCTCCAAGTTAGGCCTCACTGAAAATGTCCTAACCAATTAAGTTAGGGCTTTTGGTCACAGAGGGTAGTGGCTTAGATTGAAGCAAAGAGACGGAGAGGAAAAGCCACGGGAGCACTGAGCCACCGAGGAGCTCCAAGGGCATCAATGGCGGCCAAGGAGGTCTGGGTGGTTTGAGCTCCACAGAATCGAGAGCAAATGGTGAATGGTGGAAAAGAAGCCAAGGAAAACAATGGGGAGGTATTATAGCCCGAGGAGAAAGGGTCATGAGCTAGGGTTAAGCTCATGGTGAGTTTAGCCCATGGCTCGGTCCATGGCTTGGACAGGACGTGGAGGTGACAGAGCAGCTCAAGACAAATGACTTTGGGGCGTAAAAGCTCGACCGCATTAAATGCTGCAGCAAAGAGCCGTTGGACAAGACAGATCACCGCCTCCTCCATCGCCATGGCGTCACGCAGCCAGAGCTAGGAGAAGAACAGAGTTGCCCACCACCGTCCGATTAGAAATGAGGGGAGGTCGTGACCTCGATCTAAATCAAACAGTAAGTTTTAAAAGGAGAAGGAGGAGATCACAGCCATTGATCTGGCCGGGAGGTCGTGACCCTCCGATTTCCATAATGCGAATCAAGCGTGGAAAAAGGGACAGAGGTCCAAGGCGTTGATTTCAATCAACAGTGCGGACCTCCCCGTGAGGTCTTAACCGCATACCTAACTTAAGAACAAGAGGGGAGGTCATGGCCTTTGGATTTAAATCCAAGGGCGCACAACCAAGGGGGAGGTCTTAGCACTACGCCAGAAGCACAAGAGGTTATGGCCATCGATTAAGATCTAATGGTGATGAGAAGGTGAGGAGGTCCGAGACGCTATGCAAAGACAAGGGAGGTCAGACCTTTGGATTTTTGATCCAACGGTTCGATCAAAAGAGGGGAGGTCCCGAGCTTGCGCCTAACGCACTGTGGAGATCATGGCCTTTAGATTTAAATCTAGGGCTACGACCTCACGTCTTGTGCGGGGGTCTAATGCGCACAAGACAAGGAGGAGGTCGTGACCGTGGATTTTAAATCCAACGGTGCACAACATGAGATGGGGGAGGTTGTGAGCGCTGGATATTTTGAGGGGAGGTCGTGGGCTGTTGGATCTGATCCAACAGCTACGACCTCAACACAGTGGGAGGTTTGCTTAGTTCAACAGTGAGGGGAGGTCATGGCCAGGGATCTTGGATCCAAGGGCTACGACCTCAACACAGTGGAAGATCCACGCAACGATGGTTTGCAGAGGAGGTCGTGGCCTTTGGATTGGATCCAACGGCTACGACCTCAAGTGAGTGCAAAAAGGGGAGATCTGAGTAGTTTGAGTCATGGGAGGTCAGGGCCATGGATTTTTGATCCAGCGGCCAAGACCTGATGAGGTGGGGAGGTCCGGGCGGTGATGACCGCGGAGGAGGTCATGGCGGTTGGATGTTAATCCAACGGCTACGACCTGATCAAGGTGGAGAGGAGGTCTGACGAGCCAGGGGGAAAAGGTTGAAATTTGGACCACTTTGGGAAAGTGGCTAGCCCAAGGAACAAGACCAAGCTTTTAAATTCAATTTCAACAAATGAGATTTTGCAGGGTTGTTTGGAATAGCAATTGAGCTCCAAAATTTATGAAATTTTAACTAGAGCTTGCTGACAATGAGATTAACCTCACATAAAATTTCCAGAGGTTATTATGCAATGCATTTTTCTCAGGAAATTCATGAAGGTTGTTTAAAGGATTGTTTTACCTCCAAAATTTATCAAACTAGTTTTACAACTTGTGATATTTTTCAGAGGGCCCCACATCAGTTTTAGGACCAAGGAAAATATTTTCCAAATGTTTGGCACAAGATTTAAGATAAACGGAGAATGAGTTTGACTTTTGGTCAACAAGAGCTTTGTGTTTTTGGATTACACAACTCTTGGACTAGAATTACATGAGAGATTAGGGGTTTTCAAGACGTGAGAAAAAGTTTTAATTTCTACACATATAATTATACTTGAACAAACCCTAATTATACATTTGGGATGTTACAAAATCTCCCCCCCTTACAAAAATCTCGTCCCGAGATTTTGGCTCAAAGGGAAGAAAGAGGGCAATCAAGATGCGCATTTATTTTCCGCTTCCAAGTAGCTTCATCCACGTAATGATTTGGCCATAGAACTTTTAGGATCTTGAGGACACGATTCCTTGATCTTCGCTTAGCTTCTTCAAAGATACTGAACCTTCCTTTAAGACTCTTATCCATTTATAATATTTTTGTTGTATCGACCTAATTCTCTAACTATGTTCACCCAACCAACACTTTATTTAGTTACATATTGCTCCCACTCGTTTCTTGTCGAGCCGGATCTTATTTGATTTGTTATATTGCATTGCTTCTCGTTAGGTCACAATTCGACCCAACTTCTTGCACAACAAGAATTTCCAACGGAGCTTCCTCGGTTGGAACACGGAGGCACTCCTTCAACTGGGACACATGAAAACATCATGTACCCCCTCAAGGGCAGCAGGTAATTTCAATCTTATAGGCGATAGCCCTTTCTTTCGATAATGCGTAAGGATCCACGACGAGGAGCTAACTCGCCCATAACGATTTAAATGTTGATGGTCCTTTCGGTCTGACCATCAGTTTGATGAGGGTAAGCTGATCTGAAAGAAACACGAGTTTCCATAGCCTCTTATAGGCTATGCCAAAATTGAGACGTGAGCAGAGAAGCACGATCAGCACGATTGTCTTCAGTACACCGTGCAAATTTACGATGCGGAATATGTAGAGATCCTTTGGAAAACCTACAAGAAGGTTATTTTTGACAGACTGAGAGCTTGTTCTTGATTCGATGGTTGGTGGTGCATGGCCGTTGTTAGTTGGTGGAATGACTTGTCTGGTTAATTCCGGAACAACTTGTCTGGTTAATTCCGGAGCGATTTATTTGGTTAATTGCAGTAACAACGGGATCTCAGCCTGCTAACTGACTTTACGGAGTCATCCCTCCGCAGCTAGCTATCTTAGAGGGACTAAGGTCGCTCTTAGTTGGTGGAGCAATTTGTCTGGTTACTCCACTAACAAACGAGACCTTGGTCGGTTAACTAGCTATACGGAGTCATCCCTCCGCAGCTAGCTATCCTACAAAGGATTATGGCCGTTTAGGCCACGAAGGTTCGAGGCAACAACAGAGAGGTGATGCCTTTAAAATGTAAAGGGACGGAAATGTGCCACCTTAGTCAAACGATCGATGACAATCCAAACAGCATCATTTTTCTTGGGGTTCGATGTAGACTAGTGGACCTTTTTGAAATCGGGGCGGTACCGGGTACCATCTTGATGACGCACTCGAGTTCTCGAACAGGAGGCATCCCCTGAAGATCTTCGGAAAGACATTGACGAAGTCACACATCTTCTGGAACTTCACGAATATCCGAGCGGCTTTGCTTTAAGAGTGAAAAGATGTGGACCTTGCGGCTCGTAACAATGAACCCGCTCACCAAGGGACTTGCGAGGTAGATAAGCTTCTGGTGCAATCGATTTATCCCATACGTGGAGACAACCAATCCATTTCAATGGTTTGCACAGGTTTAGAGGTAATTTTGGCATGGATTCCACTTCCTCAATCTCAACAGGACATTCCGACACTCGGACTCGCTCTCAACTCCAAACCGGAGAGTGAATGAGCAACTAAACCAATCAAAGGAGCGAAAAGGAGACCACCAACAGTGAAGAAAAGATGAGGTACAAAAGATGAGATGCTCCCTGAATCGAATAAAATAATATCCGGGCAAGAGTTAGCGAGAAGCGCACCTACACGACGTCGCCGTGCCTCCAGAGCTTTCTCAGTTGAGATGGAGTCGACTGGATTACAAACGATCTTTTGCTGCTTCAAAGGGCAATTGTTGGCGTAATGCCCCTTATAGTTGCAGAAGAAACAAGTGATCCCGGCAAATGGATTGCTATGCTTCACAGGGCAATTGTTGGCGAGTGCCCTTTTGCTACAAAAGAAACAAGTGATCCCACATCGATTTGCGGGGACCACCTTGCTGACTCGCAGGTGCACGTGATGGAGGCACGGCCTGCGAGCGACAAGGGGTTGCTGCAAGCTTCTTAGGACAATTATTAGCATAGTGGCCCTTGAGATTGCAGAAGAGACAAGTGACACCGGCGACCTTGCTGGAGTCACCCTGAGTCCTCTCTTGACACCTGCGACGATCCTCTGACTTTCTCTTTCTGCCCACAGCAACAACAGGATTTTCAGCCACAAGCTGAAAGTCGGGGAAGGTATAAACTGGTAATTTGTCTCTCGGCCCTCGCACAAATCCCCAAGAACTTCTCCGGTTTGGAGGCATTGGTGATTGCAATGCTTGCAGATGACCGAAGAAACAATCGCTGCGGTTCAATGACTTGGCAATCACCGTGTTCATGCTACACTCCTTGGGATAGTGATCGCCTCGCAAAGCGAAACAAGTAACTTTGGCGATTGGACAATCTCGGGTAAATGGTCTTCATCACAGCTTGGACAAGGTATACACCGATTGTCAGTAGTGTCCTTCCTCGCCACAACGCCGAGACCTTGATTCTTCCTAGTCCGCAATTTTCGCCGAAATGCCCTCCTTCACCACAACTAAAGCAAACTAGTGGCGTTTTGTCTGCTCAGCAGGCAAAAGACGATAGTGGCCCTCCTCGCCACAATTGAAACACACTCTAGGCGGAGGCGTTCTTTAGTCTTGTCCGACGATGGGAGCCGGAGATTTTCATCCCAACCAGCTTGTTGACCTAGTCCAGACATCCTGTTCGAAGAGATAGGTTAACACGAAACCCAAGGACTAGAAGTTGAAGAAAGCGAAAAGGGATGCCAACGACTAGGGGAACGGAACATCACCCTAACCGAAGGCCAACAAAATAGATAGTACAGATCCCTACCGAGTTAATAATGGATTAGATGATAGTAAATGTAAACTAATGAAACAAGGTAATAAAAGAAGTTATAGGGAGCATAATAAAGGAGAAACAAAAACAGCAAGGAAATGCACTTTAAAAGCTCCCAAAATGACTCCAAAACAGCAAGGAAGACATAAGATTAAATGCCAACTTCCCAACACAACTAACTTGTATTGAATGAACGAGTAATTGGTTGAGAAGATTAAAAATCAGATTGTAAGATGAGATCTAAAACTATTAGAGAGCAAGGTTAATGCAGCGAAATAAGTGCTAGATACTTAGCTAGCTAGTATCACATCTTACCCTTTTATTCCCACAAATTTTAGTTGATTCAACCTCTCATTTTCTACCCTATTTAGAACCTTTGAGCTTGCTGTCCGAAATTGACGCTTGCTGTCCAGATTTTGCATCCAAGCTTCCAAATAAATTGGCCATTCCAAGCTTCAAAACCTTGTAGATGGGCAGCTAACACTTCAATTTGCCAAACTCATTGATTCCCCAAAACCCCATTAATCGATAACAACTATTTTGTAGAAGGAAGAGAGGAAAACAACTTTTAAAACTCAAATTAGAGTGAGATGAGAAGAGAAAGCTAAGATAGATGAGGAGTAAAATCCGAGAATTTTCTTAAGCTTTCAAAACTCATTTGACACTTTGAAATTAGGTTTTCAAAATACCCTAAAGATGACTAAGCTTGCGTTACATTACGGTCAAGATAGCTCGATACTAACTTTTGTGAGACCTCGACGCGTTTATTAAGCTCATAATACTTAGTCATCCAATTGACCCTAGTATTATCAACCAAATAAACCGGTCTCGAGAGATGTATACTTCCTGAATGCAAGATACATACCTCACAACAAAAGAATGTACCAATTCCATACAACACATAGTACATAAGCAACAAACCGAAGTTAACACTAATAAAGGAATAGGTATTACAAAAGAGAGGCCCTTAGGCCAAATAACAATAATTACAAAAGATAACAATGAAGCAAAAGTGCCATAAAGATGGCCAAAACAAAAGCCAATTAGTGTGCCTTTACCCACAAGGCAACTAACCGGACCGCCAAGCTAGTCGTCAAACCCGAAGCACATCTCGCAAGAGTGAAGCCCTTGGGGCTCACCTTCTTCCTCTGCAACAAAAGCCACAAAAATGCCACAACCACGGGCAGATGAGTACGTAAAGTACTCCGCAAGACTTACGTGTGAGATAACAGAACTATAAATAGCTACATGCAAGCTTTATTTAAGTGGATGAGGCTTTGGACTCATTTTAGCATAAAGCAAGTTTCATTTGCAATAATATAATAGATTGAAGGCAATTTGACAAAGCATTTTAACTGTTGAAATTCAACGAGGTAGTAACATAGTAACAACAACAAGAACAACCTAGAAGTGACTAACCCAAGTCACCACAACAATAGCATGAACTCCCGCTCATGCCAACCATGTCAAGTTTTAATTAAAGGTTGTAGTCTAGTTCTCACGGGCGTTCCGAGCGTGTCCATAACCTAGGGCGAGGCTATTCAATAGTTTTAACCTGCGCAGGTGTACCAATGTACCCACACGCCGACCGCCTTTCCTTTAAGCACACTACCTTAGGTGTGCCGGCACGCTAAGTCCTACGAGACATTTCCAATGGACAATGCTAATTTCGAGTCGCACAACCCACGGGAGAAAGAGACATCACACAACCTTCCCGAAGCTAATGCTCCCTCCACACACACACACATTTTATCTTTAAAAACACACCAACCGAGCGACCCCAATCAACACCGCCCAAAGTACTTAGTCAAGAGGGGTCCCATATCCCCCTCGTGTGGTTAGCACGCAAAATTGCTCAGAACGGTGGCGCAAGTAACTCGGTCCTTAATGACTCAGCATACTACCACATTCCAAAACCACACCATCCATCCAATATGCCCAAGTCCAAATAGTTTTCATTTTTATTTGTTTACAAATCATACAAGGGACATAATGGAATGATAGTTTTTGTGTGATCAAGGTTATCGACATAATGTCGACAACCGCCCATTTCTACCGTTATCTAAGCATTGCTAAGCATGACACCGTAAAAGCAAAAAGAGCATACTTAAATCACGGGCTCTAATTCACCAGCGATATTAGTAACTTATGGTTTGTGGCAGGGTAACAATTTAGGGCAACTATGCAATAGGAATAGCTACCTCTAATCGGTAAATTAATTTGACACAAAGGCATGCATACATAGAAGTTAAACAAAATAGTAGACTTTAAAGTAATGGGATCTGATGGAAATGATCAAACTGCTTGCCTTTACTGTTGCTGGCCAATTTGTTGCTGAGGATCGCCACGAATCAATACACTCGCCGGCACCTAATCGAAAAGACGAAAAGATTCGATAAGAACGATTTAAAACAACAAGGACAACACAGCAAACAAACTCCAAACACTCTGAATTTTCTACAGCAGCAAGAGGATGATTTTTAGGAATTTAGCAACAAGAACCAATTGATTTGGATTCTCAATGCAAAAGTTATGAGCAAAACAATTCTGCTCAGCCCTAAAAATACCAAACTGCACTATTCACTAATTTAATTATGAGGCAACATTTTCTAGAAAAGAAGTGAAGCTAAAATTTTTACTGTAAAACCAGCACCTCATGAGATGAATAACACAATTGAGTTCATCCCATTTGGAGCTATGTTGCACTTTCTACAATTTCTCAAAAACAAGAACTTGAACAAAATTATAATGCGCAAGTCCTCATTTTTATAACAGCAACAAGCTCAAAACTAATTTTCATAGTAAGCTCATTAATAGAGGAAACCAACAAAGTTGGATTCACTCAAAAATAATCTACAGGGCATTAGTTATGTATTTTACAAGTTAGACATTATTTTGAGTGTATATTTAAAGTGAGTTTTAAAATCTAATGGCAAAACTGTGTTCTGGAGCTGAACTCAACTTATAATCATTTTTGGATTAAAGTCAAGTTCAAGACAGAGCTAACACAATTTGAATGACCTCATTTGGATTTAGAATGAATAAGATATGGAATTCTAAAGTTTATACCTTTTTCAGTTTATAAATAAGTGCTTCATCGGAATTTCTAAAACCAAAGAGAGGGGAGGACGTGAACCGCTGATCTAAATCAAACGGTCCAAGACCTCCAGAGGAAAACGCCAAGACGCTGTCACAAGAGGTCCAGAGAACACGGGCCGCTGATCTTGGATCCAACGGTCCATGTCCTCCCCGCCACGCCACAAGCAATAGGGGAGGTCGTGGCCGTTGATACCGCATCCAACTAACCACAACACAAGAGGGAGGACCGGACGGTCCAGATCAAACGAGGGAGGTCTGACGGCCGAGATCTTCCAAAGGAAGATCTAAACTATCAAGATCTCCCCAAGGAAGATCTACATCGCCAAGACCTCTCGAGGAGGTCTTGGACGGTCCAGATTTTCCAAGGAGGACCTTAATGGCCTAGATTGTCCTGTGGAGGACCTTAACGGTCAAGACAACAACAAAGAGGTCCTGGGCGGTTCAGATCCACTTGGGGTGGTCCTGAACGGCCAAGATCTAACAAAGGGAGGTCCTAAGCGGCTCAGATTTCCACTGGGAGGTCTGGGCGGCTAAGATTTACCCGAGGAGGTCCACAAGGTTAAGAGGACCTCGGGGAGGTCCTACACGGTGGAGATCAACACAGGGAGGACCTCAACGGCTAAGATCTCCCACAAGGAGGTCCTAGCGGTCAAGATCGCAAGGAGGGAGGTCCTGGGGGTTGTCCCTACAAAAGACCAGGGGTGGTCTTTTGCAAAGAGGACCCCGAGGGGAGGTCTTTGGGGAGGTCTTTGCCAAAAGTCCACGGGGTGATCCTTTGGCAAAGAGGTCCCAGAGATGCACGCGCGCGGGGAGGCTAAGCGCGCGGCCTTAATTGCGCAACAAGGGACAGAAGACAAGGCATTAAAGGCTGACCCGAGTTTACTAATGATAAGCAATGATGATCGCATTTAAGGGGGAGATCTTTGTCCTAACGACAATGGCACGGTGCCATTGTCGTCCGACAAAACCCCGAGAGGCTCCCAAGGCTTGTCGCGGCGATGAGGACCTCACCGCGCCATCCAAGGAGCACCAACGCAGCGCAATAGTGTTAAGACACGCCAGACCATTCCCTGCATGGGTGGCCTCGAACGGCGACGAGTCAAGATTGGCGGCACAAAACACACGGCCAAAACACAAACAGCGATAATGAGCTCCGCAATAACATTCAAGCTGCAGCTAAGCTCCGCAACAACATACACGCGGTGCAAGATCTACGGACTACCAGAGGGTTACCCGGAGGTCACGGAGGTGCCGAGGAGGTTGGGGACGGGAGGACCGGAGTTGGGGAAGAAGGGTTGCTCCACGGCCAACCCCAAGCTCCAAGCTCCAAGTTAGGCCTCACCAAAATGTCCCAACCAATTAAGTTAGGGCTTTTGGTCACAGAGGGTAGTGGCTTAGATTGAAGCAAAGAGACGGAGAGGAAAAGCCACGGAGCACCGAGCCACCGAGGAGCTCCAAGGGCATCAATGGCGCCAAGGAGGTCTGGGTGGTTTGAGCTCCACAGAATCGAGAGCAAATGGTGAATGGTGGAAAAGAAGCCAAGGAAAACAATGGGGAGGTATTATAGCCCGAGGAGAAAGGGTCATGAGCTAGGGTTAAGCTCATGGTGAGTTTAGCCCATGGCTCGGTCCATGGCTTGGACAGACGTGGAGGTGACAGAGCAGCTCAAGACAAATGACTTTTGGGGCTAAAAGCTCGACCAGCATTAAATGCCTCGCAGCAAAGAGCCGTTGGACAAGACAGATCACCGCCTCCTCCATCGCCATGGCGACTGCGGCGCCAGAGCTAGGAGAAGAACAGAGTTGCCCACCACCGTCCGATTAGAAATGAGGGGAGGTCGTGACCTCGATCTAAATCAAACAGTAAGTTTTAAAAGGAGAAGGAGGAGATCACAGCCATTGATCTGGATCGGGAGGTCGTGACCCTCCGATTTCCATAATGCGAATCTGCGTGGAAAAAGGGACAGAGGTCCAAGGCGTTGATTTCAATCCAACGGTGCGGACCTCCCGTGAGGTCTTAACCGCATACCTAACTTAAGAACAAGAGGGGAGGTCATGGCCTTTGGATTTAAATCCAAGGGCGCACAACCAAGGGGAGGTCTTAGCACTACGCCAGAGCGCACAAGAGGTTATGGCCATCGATTCAGATCTAATGGTGATGAGAAGGTGAGGAGGTTTGAGACGCTATGCAGAAGACAAGGGAGGTCAGACCTTTGGATTTTTGATCCAACGGTTCGATCAAAAGAGGGGAGGTCCCGAGCTTGCGAACGCACTGTGGAGATCATGGCCTTTAGATTTAAATCTAAGGGCTACGACCTCACGTCTTGCGGGGGGTCTAATGCGACAAGACAAGGAGGAGGTCGTGATCAGGATTTTAAATCCAACGGTGCACAACATGAGATGGGGAGGTTGTGAGCGCCGGATATTTTGAGGGAGGTCGTGGGCTGTTGGATCGATCCAACGGCCACGACCTCAACACAAGGGGAGGTTTGCTTAGTTCAACAAAGGAGGGAGGTCATGGCCATGGATCTTGGATCCAAGGGCTACGACCTCAACACAGGTGGAAGATCCACGCAACGATGGTTTGCAGAGGAGGTCGTGGCCTTTGGATTGATCCAACGGCCACGACCTCAAGTGAGTGCAAAAGGGGAGATCTGAGTAGTTTGAGTCATGGGGAGGTCAGGCCATGGATTTTGATCCAAATGCCAAGACCGATGAGGTGATGAGGGGGAGGTCCCATCGGTGATGACGGAGGAGGTCATGGCGGTTGGATGTTAATCCAACGGCTACGACCTGATCAAGGTGGAGAGGAGGTCTGACGAGCCAGGGGGAAAAGGTTGGGCTGGACCAGCTTTGGGAAAGTGGCTAGCCCAAGGAACAAGACCAAGCTTTTAAATTCAATTTCAACAAATGAGATTTTGCAGGTTGTTTGAATAGCAATTGAGCTCCAAAATTTATGAAATTTTAACTGGAGCTTGCTGACAATGAGATTAACCTCACATAAAATTTCCAGAGGTTATTATGCAATGCATTTTTCTCAGGAAATTCATGAAGGTTGTTTAAAGGATTGTTTTACCTCCAAAATTTATCAAACTAGTTTTACAACTTGTGATATTTTTCAGAGGGGCCCCACATCAGTTTTAGGACCAAGGAAAAATATTTTCCAAATGTTTGGCACAAGATTTAAGATAAACGGAGAATGAGTTTGACTTTTGGTCAACAAGAGCTTTGTGTTTTTGGATTACACAACTCTTGGACTAGAATTACATGAGAGATTAGGGGTTTTCAAGACGTGAGAAAAAGTTTTAATTTCTACACATATAATTATACTTGAACAAACCCTAATTATACATTTGGGATGTTACAAATACACACAACCTCCTACGACTCGGAGCCAACACACGCCAAAGTACTAAGTCAAGAGGGGTTCCCAATACCCTCATGTGGTTAGCACGCAATAATGCTTGGATAGTGTGACACAAGATTTTCGGTCCTTGTTGACTTGGCACCAAGCACACACCCGATAACCACACCATCAAACCAATGTGCCCAAGTCCAAAACATTTTATTTTCAGTTTTAGTTTCCCAATTACAATACATATATGGGTATACTGACCCAAGTAATTTAAAGTGATGATGTAATGATCATCGCCGAGGCGATGATCCCCATTCTACCGTTCTAAGCATTGCTAAGCATGACATCGCATAAACATAAGTAGACCATATATCCTCCACCGGGCTCTAATTCACCAGCGGAATTATTAACCTAAGTTCAGTGGCAAGGGATAACATTTGCTATAGCTCATGCATCTACTAGGAATAACTCCATCTAACGAAAAATAATCATTCAAGTAGAGCATGCATACATACAAGTTGCAAACAAGATATTTTATAACGAAAGTAATAGGATCAATATGATCAAAGGGGGGCTGCTTGCCTTGTTGAAGATACTTGACTTGCTACAGAGGATCACTCTCGTATATAATAGGATCATCGAAACCTAGCGAAAGAATCGAAAAGAACCAATAAGAAAGGATAACACCGAAATACTCAAAAATTCAAATTTATCCAAAAAACATGAAAAATTCACAGTAGGAAGATCGTGATTTTAGATGAATTTAGGTGAAATAATTATTCCTTTTGGATTTAGTATGTGAGAGTTATAGAAGTTTGAAACTCAGATTTCAGAAAAATCAAATTAATTCTCATCTGTTACTGTTCACCGAAATTGATTATTTCGTGAAAATTTTCAGAGAGATGGTGTACATGATATTTTTATGGTAGACAGAGCACCACATGAGATGAACAATGGAATTTGATTCACCTCATTTGGAGCTAAGATGAATTTTCTATGATTTTTCAAAGTCATGAAAGTAGTGCACAAGTCATATGTAGAATAAGATTTTCAGAGATAGTAACAAGCTCAAAACCTATTCTACAATAAAGTACACTAATAGAGAAATCCAACAAAATTGGTTTCACTCAATTTGGAGTTACAAAGAAATACTTATGCATTTTTGAAGTTAATACAAATTTCGGTGTGCAAATTAGTTCATTTCCGGATTTTATAAATCATTTATTACTTTATCTACCGAGGCTAGGCTAGCCATAGCCACTGACTGGCGGGCCCAAGGAATAGTGCATTTTTATTTTCAACTTATGAATTAATCCAGACTAACATGTGGGGCCTGCTCGCTAGTGACTTGGTCCATGAGAATAGTGCATGGACCAAAAGTCCACGACACAGTTCCCTGGTCCACCGCCACGTGCGCTTGCTAAATAACCCGGACCCACCTGTCATACCCTGGAGGCCATCACTTAATGCAGCTAACACGTGATTTCCCAACAGAGATTACACATTAATTGCTAATGATCGTGATTACTCCCTAATGAAGAGGCTATAGGGATTGTCGGCTCATCCGACAACGGGACGCTGGCTTCGTCGGAGGCTCGCCAGCAATTCTGGCCACGGCGGCGTGAACCAAGGGCATGGATGGAACCAAAATAACCTTGCGAAGCTAAAGGTACTGGTGGCGAACTCCATGGTGGCAAGAAGCGGTGGCGCGCCGGAGAAAGGCGACGGTGAGCTTCGGCTGCACGTGCATGTCGCAACCCGGGTGTGTTGTGAGTGAAAAAGTGCGTGCAAGGGCTCCTACGTGATCTAGTGAACTCACCGGAAGGATGGAGAGGTCAGGAGGAGCTTGGTGGTTGCTTGTCGATGGCAATGGCGGTGGCGGCGGCCAGCTTCTCTTGGAGGTAGTAACCTGAGCAAAAAGGAAGATAAGGGATGGTCGGGACAGCTAAGAAATGTCACAGAGATGGTGTCATCGTGAGCGATTGGAGAATGGCTCACCGGAAATGGCAATTGGATGAAGAACAGTGGTGTTGGCCGACAAAAGGGGAAAATCCAAATTCCAGTGATCCTGAGGTGCATTAACCAAATTTGTTGAGGGGAAACCCTAATCAAGTTCAAACACTCGAGATGACGCGCAAGAAATGGAGAAGGTCTCACCGGAAATGAAGTTGGCACGACGGTGGAGCTCTGGCCGCACTCTAGAGCTGGAGAGGACACAATCGTGTTCTGGGAGCTAGAAGTAGAACCATGACCCAGCATTAGTCAAAATGGAAACGGTGATGGTCGGCGACGAAGAGGGAGGCGGAAGCGCGAAGCTTACCCGAGAGCTGAGCAAATGCGAGCCTCTTCTTCCTCAGCCCCGAGAGGAAGAATGAGGGGAAAGGAGGCGAAGAAGGCGGTGTTATCCTCGGGTGATGACGGCAATGGGAACGGCGTTAGCGAGCGGTGCTCACGGGTTGGTCGCAAAGGGTGGTAGGGCGACGGCGTCATTGGCGGTGACAGAGCGGCGAAGCCATGGCGGCGGGCGGCGGCTTCGCCAGAGGTAGAGCAGCGACATTTGCCGCGATGGGACCCGTTGGCAGTAAGTGGCAAGGGTTGGGTCGGACCAGGTCGTTCAAGTGGCTGGGTTGTGGTCCGGTCGGAGCAACAATGCGAGCCTGAGATTGAAATCAGATTTGACCAATTAACAATAGGTTTGACTGAGGCTTTAAAAATATAAATAAATTTCCTAAAATCCCAAAATAAATCAGGGGGCTTCCTGAGACAACCTAGTTCCTAAATAAAATTTTAAAACCTACTGTTCATGTAATAATTCGTTCAGTTTAAAATCAAACCCGAGATAGGTTATTGGATTGTGTTTGAATTTTCTGAGGGTTAAAACTATTTCCAAAAATTTGGAAAAAATTATATTTATTCATGATAATTATTATATTATTGGAATAATTTATTTCCAGATGATGTTCATAAATTTTTATTCTTGTTTTCTTTTGGAATTTAAATTTGAAGTGTATGTTTTCTTTGAGTTCAAAAATTTCAAAAGCAACAAATTATGCAATTGCTCCAGAAAAACCAATGCATGTTCAAAAGTTTTAATTTCTCCTCATTTTTACACATTTGAAATACAACCCATGTGCAATAAATGATGCAAAAGATTCAAAAACACTGTACATTTCAAAGAGATGCATACAAATTATCATTTATTAATTTGGGGATGTTACATTTGGCCTTACGGATCAAAAGTTAGATCGATTTGAGTTTTAATTTTTGGGCTGAGCTCCAGTAGAATTGGTAATACCGCCCATGAACAGAGGTATTACCGATAATTGGTAATACCGCCCATGAACAGAGGTATTACCGATAATTGGTAATACCGCCCATAGACAGAGGTATTACCGATTTCCCTGTCTTGAGCACATCTTTGTGTTTTTGATTGCTGTACTTGGGGGTTTTTTATTAGGATTCAATACAAGGCTTCCGCTATACTTGTAGATTGATCTTCATAGCTATTGGAGTGACATTGGTGATTGAATCCGATCAAAGTGAAAAAGTGAGCGTGTTCTATTCACTCCCCGCTCTAGTCGCCTTTTCGGTCCAACAATTTTAACGAAAATTTTATACTGCCTAAATCTTGTAATTTACTTGTGCTTACGTATTTGGATCAATACGATGTGCAAGACGAAGGAGACGAAGAGCTACAATCTGCACATTGTCTGTTGGCACATAGACTAATAGAAGAGCCGAGGGATGCATGGGAAGAAAAGGCCACAACAAGAAAGCACGTGAAGGAAATAACATCAAGAGGATTCGGTTGCTGCCAAATCACGTGGAGACAAAAGCTCTTGATTTAATGCCTTCCGTGAGGAACCAAACTAGGAAGGAAAACTCTATTGTTGGTATTGGTTGGCCACGTTTTTGGAAACTACCTAGGGTTCGGCAAACAGCCCCTGGCCAACCGTGATATTTTAAAGATAGCGCATTGTATTCTAGGGAACAGATCAACTTTGAGAATAAGAATTGAACGCAAAGCTATTACTTATTCTTTCATACTAGAATTTCATCCGAGGATTTCTGAGAGAGAATTAGGTGATCCGTTGTTCGTTCTGCAAGTCAAGGTCAAGTTTTCTTTTCTGCTGGGAATTGAGGGCTTGGCAATCAAGGCTCGTGGCCTAGCGGCGATCATCCTGGTGCGTGTTGGTGAATATCCATAGAGCTACAAGTCCGTGCACTGGCGCGTGGTGTACAGCTGAGCGTTGTTCGTCGTCAAGCACTATTTATCCATGGTTCTACTCAAGAAGATCGGGCCACCCCATATCACAGTCACTCGCTCTAGATGGAAGAATGCCAGAAGTCATTTCAGTCAAGATCGTAACATCCAGAGCAGGTGGTAAAGTAGTAGGATCCCTGTGTCCAAAGAAGCAGTCAAAGAAGAGACATTTGAATGATGATGTTACCCAAAAAGTCTAGATTGGTGATACCAGATCAAGCAATGTCTTGCCTCCGTTTGTAGCAATAAAGCCAGAGAATCATTGTAATCTCCCCTTGTGCTAAAATAACAACAAGGTGGACATCTTTGTATGCAAGTTATGAAGAAAAAGAATTGTTGGATAATAAATCATTGGATACATCTCTAAGCATATGCCTTTGCAAGTCAAGTAATCAGGCGTTGAGTCATGTTGATTGAAGGCCAAATAACCGTAAACATGGAATATGATGTCAAATTACAACTCATCATTTTGCCTAGCAGTAAGGCAACAGTAAATGGTTGAAGAGCTTAACCATGGGATAATGTTCGTATCCGCAAGACAGTATGCAGTTGTCATTGCAAGTGATCTATGCAGCATGCAACCATATTAGAAGTCAAGTTTGTGTTTGACTTGGTACCCAGGATCAGCCAATTTCAGAAGGAATTATATTAGAGGTGAATTATGACAAAAAGTTGTTAAATGAGTTTGCAGAAATGATAGAGCAGAGTAGAGCAGAGGATTTCCTCAGACAAAGACATTGTCAAATCAAATTCATTAGCTTAGCAAGTATCAGTGTTGACTCTAAAGTAAAATGGTAGCACAAGGATGTGCGAGAATTTCAGTTTATTTAGGAGCTAATCTTCAAAACCTCAGAATCAGCTTGTTTGAGTGTTGAGAAAGAGTTGTAGTTTCCCTAAGATAATCTGTGAACATGATAGTGTTAGTTGAATACCAGCAAAACAGTCATTTTGATATGCGTCAGTTGAAGATCAGTGAGATCATTGTTCAAGACAACCAAGCCCTCACCCGTTGTAAAAGGGAGTAGTTCACCCAGATCGCTGGAAGTGAACTGAGTTTCTGAGAGTTGTAGAAGGGATTAATCACAATTCTAGTGTTCTTACGGCCAGGTGCCAGGAAAAACTTAACAATATTCTATCACAGGATATTCCAAGAATTTGTGTGTTAAGAAGTTTCACCAGCACTTCCTAACAACTAAATTTTTCAAGCAGTGAATTATCCTAGTCATAATTCAAAGTTGCTACCATGAGGTAGCAAAGATGTTTTAAATGGATTAGGGACCACGAGGTTGAAATCCATTCCCTCAGGTTAGATCAGTATAGTGGAAGATGCTTCGAATCAGAAGAGCTACTGTAGAAATCTGTTGATCAGTCAGCTAAAGTTACTTGTGAAATTCAGAAGTTGAGTCTTGAGTTAGTTGCAAGAGGATATTTGTTGAACTCCGGAGTTCAAACCGATGCTAGAAAATTAGACTTGACCACACATTTATGTCAAGGAAGTTAGTCCTCATGTGAAGCAAGGTAAAGCTTGAGAATCAACCGAAGGAGAACGAAAATGATCCATGAATCAATGAGGATATCCGCATATCTGATCAAAAGAAACTCAAGTAGTTGATGCTCAAACCAACATTTGAGTGCAAGCATTCCATTTTCTCTAAAAGTACCAAGGTGTACAAAGATCTCAAAGTTGAATTGTGATGATCCAAAATAAAGCAAAAGGTCACAAAATGTGTTACCATGTATCTGGTATACAAGAAAGTCGGACTAGCATGTCAGAAGCTAGCTGGAATTCTCCTGCCTCCAAGAAATCAAGCATGGGATTTTCCAGCACCCAACCGGGATATAATTTCTTGAAAGGTGATTGTTAATCATTTGATAGAAATTGTCACTTCATGCCTGCCAATATCACCTAGTTTGGAGACCATTTAGCATAGTGGTATACGACAAAGGTTGTATACGACAAAGATGGTATTCGCCAGAATTGGTATAGTGTCAGGTCGACAGACATGGTCAGTTTGCACGATGTGCCAGAGGAGTTAGCGTCAAACCGAGGATCCTAGTTTACCTCGTGTTAGCGACAGAGTGTGTATGAAGCCCAGGATACTCGTTTAAATATCAGTATTGTGTATCGCCCCAAACCAGTAGACAAATGGAAAGAGATTAATGAGTTGTGCCTTAATTCATAGTACTAAGTTGAGCAAAAAGTGTTGTGTGTAGAGTTCCCCTACAACACCAGATGTTAG
Source organism: Phyllostachys edulis (assembly GCA_036346405.1). Classification (NCBI taxonomy): domain Eukaryota; kingdom Viridiplantae; phylum Streptophyta; class Magnoliopsida; order Poales; family Poaceae; genus Phyllostachys; species Phyllostachys edulis. Next base: position 42,495,303 of record CM070548.1, on the reverse strand, counting down.
CTAGTTTGCAATTGTCATTATTTGAAGTCCTCTATGATCGACCGTGTGAGACATCGCTTATCTAGAAGCAGATCAGCTCACAAAGTATGTGTACTTTGCATTAATCATGAAGCAGAAGGCCAAGTGTCTTTAATCTAAATGGATTGTAAGTAGCTCGGTACAAGCAGAAAAGCTGCACAGATAATCACCCTCACAGTCATGTCCATCTTTACGATAGCTGTTGAAGTGTGTTAAGAATTTTACAATAGAGATGTGTCGTCAGTTCAGATTTCAAAGCTAAAAAAAAAAGAGTTAGTTTGTCAACCTGAATTACCAGTCAGCAGTAGGATTTCCTCAATTCCAGAAGTGTCTTCGAGCACCAACCAAGCAGTCACCGTTAGAAGCAATCGAGTTGCTAGAAGTCCCTTCCTGCCAAAGGCCAGTTCGTCAAGTTTTCGTTGAAGCGAGAAGCTCAGCAAGAAGCAAGATGTTTGTTCCGTAAGTGTTCAGAAGAGCAGTTCCGTCAAAGTCAAAGCAGTTTGAAAGCAAGAAAAGAACCCGGAGGCCGAGTTCCCTAAACTATTCCTTAGCTAACTTGAATCTCGGGGTCGAGATTCCTTTAAGGGGAGAGGTTTGTAATGTCCCAAAATTTGGCTTTTCAAAAATCTTCTAAGTAGTTTAGGTCCCTAGAAAATTTTACCAATTTTATTTGAATTAATAAAGCTTAAATGGGACTTTTTCAAATTTAAAACAATTTAATATAATTAAAGTAAACTTCACTTAAATCAAAAATAGTGTTATTTAGCTTCCTTGTGTTCCAAGGAATTTTCTAGTATTTTCTTAGATTTTTTTGAGTTTGTTTGCTATTTATTTTGCATGTTTTGATTTTCAACCTTTCTTTTATTCTGAAAGTCCTTTTCTATTTAAATGCCAGGTGGACTTGCACGGTTTATCTTCCCAAACCGAACCGTGCCCAGTAGCCATACGCAAACCAACTTCCTCATTTCTATGTCTTCCTCCACAGTGCATATAAAAGCCAAGCAACCACGTCATATCGATCGTCCCGATCTCCTCTTCCAAATCCTCGAGTCAGTTTCGTCAGAATCGATCTCGTTTCGTCATAATCCACAAAGAAGCCAAGTGCCACTGAAGGTCTTCCTCATCACGTTCTGCCACCATCTGACATCCCCCAACCGAACCGTCTGCACCATTGAGTTTGCCTCTACGCGTTCTACGTCGAGCTTCCGTCCCCATCGCCTGAAGATCACTGGGTCACCGCCGACCATGTCAAGCCATGATGTTTTAATGCTTTCTTCGTGTTCCCTACTTCTCCAAAATCCGATTGCATCATCACGTGTCCCTCATCCCGATCTATCTTTTCCATATTTAAGTTTCAAGTTTCATCCACCGTGCACCGAGAACCAAGCCTTCTCCCTCGTTTATGCCCGCCTTCCTTCTTCAACCAAATATGCCACGACTGTTGAGCTCCCGCATTCCTTTGAGTAGACTAGGTCCCCTAAAAGTGTAAGATCCCAATTCCTTTGAGTAGATTAGGTCCCCTAAAAGTTTCCACCAAATTTTCTCGCTTAATTAAAGCTTAACCGGGACTTTCCAAATATAAATGAATGTTGTATGACTGTGATTGACATTGTTTAGGGTATGTGCGTGTTGGTCACTGATCTTGGGAGCCAACACAAGACACATACCCACTGTTTTGAAATCCCTTTTAACTTGTTTAAGTGTGGGCTCACTGTTGAGAACTAGTCAGAACACCCCAAATTTCAATACAGCCTAGAATGCTACTAAAATAATTAATTTAAAACATATACAAACTAAAACTTCATACAAAATTCAAGTAGAACCTCCTTTGTATAACTAAATATACCGGAGGTTCCGCCGATGCATAATTTATTATCAATATCTCAATATCTAAAATCCATCAAGCAACCATAGTGAATCTATTCAGCTAAAGCATAAGTAAGCATAATCAAGATTTACCACCCTCATTACAAATAGTTCAATGCATTCAAGCATAACCAAAATTATTCCTTAAGCAGTTTGCTTTTGTTAAGGTATGAACTAATGATGATCATCTCTAAAAGAATGTGTGGTAGTGAGTGCATCCTTAGCAAATCCTACTCCCTCCCATGTATGCCGTTCTTGTAAGAAGTACCTAAAAACACAGCAAAAACAGGAGGTGAGCCCAAAGACTCAGCAAGTATAATAAAAGGCATCAACAATGAACAACCATGTAAATCAGCAATTAAACCTCTCAATTCCACATATCAACTATCTTACACATGCATGTATGCAATATGCTCAAAAAGACAATTCTCTTCCTTCTCTTTCCTTTTGCATTTTATCAGAATGCAAAGTGCGATCCATCGATGCACACCCATGCTCGCACTATCCGCATAGGACCATTGCCCATACACCACGCCAGATGGGGATTTTAGCCCGCCATCAACATGACGGGACCTCAAGAGATGCTTGGTCATCACGTGACCAATACTTCAATAATTCAGCATGATGCATATGTAAGAACTCTCAAAATTATCACAACATGCATCCACATCAATATTTCATATGAATATCCTATTCATAAAGCTCATAAACATAGAACTCACAATTACGATATCCATGATTAACACGTAAATCATAACACTAGCAACCATGAACATTATCAAACATGCCATCATCACGATCATGAACACAAAAATACCCATTATACATATTAAACATTGCCATTCAGCAATATCTATTATAACCATCATTATACTTGCCTTAACCGCGAGAGAGTGAAGGATGCGCCAAGGTGCCGCCCGAGACTCGCCCACCACTTGAGTAATTAATTTAGCGATACTAAGATAGCAGTAGCGGAACAAATCAAAGCATACAACAACAATCGCTAACTTGAAGAGCGCCTAACTCGATCCCAACCCCAAGTTTACACGCCGATCTGTCCCCTCGTGGACAGTCGACTTCAAAAATTCATAACTATTTCTACAGAAGTCCAATTCAGGTTTTCTTAGACTTTCTGGAAAGTTAATTAAATTGTCTAAATAAACTTAGTTGGGGAGCCCTTCTGATTCTGCCATCTACTGCCCCTACCAAACCAATCTACAGAATATCAATTATCACGTCGGGTTCTCTGGACAGTACACTAAAATTATCATAACTTTTGCTACGAAACTCCAATTCTACGTTCTTTAGCTTTCTGGAAAGGTGAGAAAATTACCCATCTTTTTCATTATAACGAGATCCTCTAATTTCGTGTTTAAATAATATATTAACTCAAATTTCTACAGACTGTCAGAATGCTGACAGATTATCAGGACAGCGACACTAGAAAATTCATAACTCGCTAATCGTTATTCGGATTTGGGCGTTCTTGGTGGCCACGGAAAGCTAAGGACACGAACCAACTTTTTCTAAGAGATGGGATCCACGGATTCTGCCTCTAAGGACCTCAAAACCGCCGTTCAAACGACTGGCCAGAAAGGGATCTAATCAGCCGACATTGCTAAACATCCAATTAATCAACTAATCCATGGGGAACGATGGTTACCTACGACGAGTTGCTGAAGATCACGAACACTTGCTGGAGACCTCCCCTCCTTTGCCTTTCTCCCTTCTTCCCCTTCCTCTTCTTCTTCTTCTTGGCCGGGCAATCACCCGGGTGACCTTCCTTCTTCCTCCACTTGGCCGGTAGCAACAAGGATCGTCTTCACCGGCAGCGAGGGGGAGGAGATGCACTGTAGCCACGCACTGTAGCGGCGGAGGTACTGTAGCCACGCACAGTACGTATTAGGGTTTCCCCCCTCCTTTCATTGGTGGCCGGCCCCTCATGGGCCAAGGCCTGAGGCCCAAGTTGTCGAAGAACTGCAGAAACCCCCTTTTTCTTATGTCTAATTTCTGTTATGAACGCTTTCTTGCTTAGAATAAATCGTAGTATTACATTCTACCCCCCTTAACAGGATTCGACCCCGAATCTATGCGAAAGAAAAATTACGATTAGAATCTAACAACGGTAGAACACGTACCCGCGGTGAACAAACTCGGATATTGCCGCGCATGCAGACTCCAGCCTCCTTATCGATTCTTGCTCATAGTGATGCGACCATGGCACCTTCACGGATACCAATGTCTTATGCCTCAATGCTCGCTCCGACCTCTCTAGTATACGCATTCAGACGAGACTCGACATGAGGTCTTACTCGCTGTTCAATGGCTCTAACGAAACCTCAAAACTCCGAATCACCCGGTACTCATTCGCACCGAACATACCAGACATTATGCATACTCAGATATGGACCCCAAGGCGGTCCTAGCGATACGCCATCTTCTAAAATCCCGAACTATCGAAAACAACCAATGTATACTTTGGGCTATCTTTCTCTTCGACAAAACCACATAACTTGCACGTAACATATGGAACTCTTGTTCCATCTCTCAGTCGACCTCTTCATCATAATAAGGAGAACCCCCTGTTAAGCAGGGACGTGCAACACAACTTATTTTAATCAAACTTTAATAATCAGATTCAATTGAAAACAAAGAATTTACAATGCAGATACCAACTTTCCTCCAAAACCCTCAAATCCAAAATCAAGATTCCTCATGAAAACCTTTCCAAGACTCCAACAAGGTAGTTTTAAATAAACTCCACATAATCCAAAAACAAATTGCTCAAATGCTCAAATCAAACACTTCATTTATTTTCCTGAACCGATGTAACCACCTTGTCAACATAAGTCAACTCAAATTGTACATGATCTTCATCATAAAAATCCAACTCAAACAAGAACCAATAGAGCACTTCTCTACTCGAGAAAACATTCTTTTCTCATATGTTCTTTTAAGAAATAAAACCCTTTCCCAAATCATGGGTGTCCAGAATTATCACACTAACTCCTTCCTCTTAATCGGCAATCCCAAAATGATCCTCAAACCGAAAGATCAACCATACTTATTTAGAGGGACTCTACTAATCCACAAAAGGATTCTCTAGTCCACTCCTATACTAAAGGAATTATTTTGACAAATGGTTTCCATCACCTCAATAGAGATTTTTCACCCACAACCACATCATCTCGCTCATTAAAGATAGTCTACTTCAAATTCTCAAAGACACATTCTCATTTACTTTACCCAAAGTATACTGTCCAAGATCAACACACTATTCAAAATTCGCTTCTGTTCATCTACCTCTACACATAATATTTGGGTCTCCAATGTGCTACCATAACAATGCAAAGCCCAAATTCAACCTTCAAGTCTCCTGCCACAAATTTCTGCTATAATTGATAGGAAAACCTCATATTCCTTTACTAAAATTTCACACAGCTCAATAATAACCTCAGTTATTATTATCAACATTCCTCACTAATCAAGTAACTACCCCAAGGCGATTTATTTCACCAATCTTAGATCTCCTCTAATCCACACCAATCCAATTCAGATACACAACCAAAGTATACCCATTCGCAATACTCTAACTGGTTGACCAAGATTCAAACATACTCAATCACTAACATCGATAAATAAATAAATTCTTGACCAAGTTATCCTTAGAGATACTCTAACCCCCATAGGGTTACCCACTGAGGCCGAATCATACTTGACAATATCTCAACAATTCCTGCTATCCCATTAATTAGCACAACGCTTAGGTTTCTCCACACCGCTACTCTCCTTAAACTTCACCATCATAACTCTTCTACACAATATTACTTAGTATCCAATTGCGATACTGTAATGCATTTATCAAGAGTCCATACTTTCGATAATTCTAATATGGGCAAAGGTTATTGGATCATAATTCGCTATAGGTTCCACTAGTTGTAACACTAATCAATTTTATTTCATCGACAAACATTCCTTTTAAATAGAACTCCCTCCAGGTGTTATAGGTCAAAACCAATTCACTGTCTTCTGTACTTCAAATAGGTTGGTTCCCAAAATCTCACCACTACCAAATACTTGTCCACCAACAACCAGTCGCTACATTACACTTTATAAGACTTGGCAACATAAGTTTGTTAATCCCTTTCTCAAAAGGAAGAAACAAACCAAAAACAGGTTCCAACGCACAAGAAAACATTGCTCCTCGGAGTGAGCACGAGACCAAGAAGAACAATCAAATAGCAATGATCTCGGAAAGTAAAATACGAGTCCACAGTTGAGGGCACATGTCCACAAGAAGGAATATCAAACCTCCATAAATCAAGATAAAACATTGCTATTACTCAAGAAACTCTTAAGCTGTAACAACGGAAAAGTTGCAGATTACAATTCTTAACTCCAACCTCAAATGCTTATGGTACACATCTTTCGTTAACAAAGAAAGCAATTTTCTTTGATTACAACATTACTTGCCGATCCAAACAAGAAATGCCTATAAAACCAAATAACATTAATCACTTAGGTACCAAACGGAACCTTCCCATATGTCACATTGCTCAATTAATTCCATCTACTATGTAAATCATGAACTCCCAAAAGACCACGAATGCAAACTCCAAACATTTCCTTTAACTTAAATTACGCAAGGCAATTAATTTCCTTTCTCTCTAGAAGAATCATCACCACTACAACGAGTCAGAATCCCTTGTGGACAATCTTGCTAACATCAAGAATAATCTACTCTTAACAAGATTCGTTATCGTCAACTCTTCCTTTATAAAGCCCCCAACGGCTTACCAAAGTATTACATACCACTTTATCATCTCATCCTCAATTGAGAGTATACCAAATTCTTACAATATCGTTACAACAACCACTTAATTTTTGAGGGAACCTACTACACAATTTAAATGGTTATTCTAAGACCCTTTCATCAAAGGCATACTATTATCCGACAGTTTCACCATCATGCAACCACAGGTTACATATTAAATCCCTTCATAAACCATTGATGATAATTCAATCATGGACAAAATTGTTGGTCCTTTCTCTATTTGTTTTTTTTTCCCACGAGCGAAATTAAGATCATCGAATAGCCAATTAAAGAAAATTCCATGTTATTATCTACTAAGACATCAGTCGAACTCATCCTTACATTCCTCTTCCTACACAATTAGATTAATCCATTGAGACCAAATAATCTAATAAGTTTAGCAAACTAAACAATTCTATTGATCAACCATTTCATCAACGTTCCACACTTCTTAATAACTCTATTGATTCCGACTAAATATAGTCATACTCATAGTCACAGCTCATCGAGAACTACTAGAGGACAACCTCATCTTATTCAACTTTCCTTTCAAGGATCCTAGTTAAAATCGATCAAGCACACACTGCAGACCCAACCTGATAATCCATATCATATCCATTAATTGCTTTGATTATACCCTCTCACATAACCACGACAAAACATCGCTAAAGGGTTTAACATCTTCCTTAGTAAAAGAGAACCATAAACCTTCAACACTCAAAATACCCAAGAGAGATATATTGAGTCAAAGCCTCCACGTAATAAAGGACTTGCAAAAGGAAACTTTCATTAACCAAAAACATCAAGCGAATAAATGGTTCATGTTTTCCAATGGAAAGGACAAAACTCCAATACAAAGGTCAAACTTGTCAATCAACCAAGTTCACCAAATTGCGCAAGAATAACTCATCGGTTGGGAAAACAATGATTGCTTTACGAGACGAATTTAGCCAAGGGAAACACACCAACCTTTCTCAAAGCAACCCATAAGCCGCAAAGAAATAATAACCCAAAAGAAATTCACCAATCACTATTGGACAAGGGTTGACCAAATGCCAATTCCAGGAAGAGAACCACTCTTCTAAAGATACTCATTATCAACGCTCAGTATTATGATATCTGCCAGTAGACACTTCACTATTCCTACACCACTTAACGGTGGTGTAACTCAGTAAAACCTGTACACAACCGCGACCTCAACCTCTCAACATGGGTTATCCCCACACACAATAATCATATAATCAATTAATGAGCAATAATACTCAATTCATATCAGCAATCAACAATACGATATAGCGGAAACGTAAATGCAATGCTTTGCCCATTCCCATTCTACTGTGCACTAGTGTGTCAAATTTTTAAATTGAATAGACACTAGCAAATTTTAATTAGTTCCATTCACCACGGACCTACAGCCCGCTCGATACTAATCAGAATAACACCCAAATTTCAATACAGGCCTAGAATGCTACTAAAATAATTAATTTAAAACATATACAAACTAAAACTTCATACAAAATTCAGTAACCTCCTTTGTATAACTAAATATACCGGAGGTTCCGTCAGATGCATAATTTATTATCAATATCTCAATATCTAAAATCCATCAAGCAACCATAGTGAATCTATTCAGCTAAAGCATAAGTAAGCATAATCAAGATTTACCACCCTCATTACAAATAGTTCAATGCATTCAAGCATAACCAAAATTATTCCTTAAGCAGTTTGCTTTTGTTAAGGTATGAACTAATGATGATCATCTCTAAAAGAATGTGTGGTAGTGAGTGCATCCTTAGCAAATCCTACTCCCTCCCATGTATGCCGTTCTTGTAAGAAGTACCTAAAAACACAAAGAAAAAGGAGGTGAGCCCAAAGACTCAAAGAAGTATAATAAAAGGCATCAACAATGAACAACCATGTAAATCAGCAATTAAACCTCTCAATTCCACATATCAACTATCTTACACATGCATGTATGCAATATGCTCAAAAGACAATTCTCTTCCTTCTTTTCCTTTTGCATTTTACCGTAATGCAAAGTGCGATCCATCGATGCACACCCATGCTCGTACCATCTGCATAGGGACCATTGCCCATACACCACGCCAGTATGGGGATTTAAGCCCATGCTCTTCAAGCATGGGGACCTTTAGCCCGTCATCAACATGACGGGGACCTCAAGAGATGCTTGGTCATCACGTGACCAATACTTCAATAATTCAGCATGATGCATATGTAAGAACTCTCAAAATTATCACAACATGCATCCACATCAATATTTCATATGAATATCCTATTCATAAAGCTCATAAACATAGAACTCACAATTACCAGATATCCATGATTAACACGTAAATCATAACACTAGCAACCATGAACATTATCAAACATGCCATCATCACGATCATGAACACAAAAATACCCATTATACATATTAAACATTGCCATTCAGCAATATCTATTATAACCATCATTATACTTGCCTTAACCGCGAGAGAGTGAAGGATGCGCCAAGGTGCCGCCCGAGACTCGTCCCACCACTTGAGTAATTAATTTAGCGATACTAAGATAGCAGTAGCGAACAAATCAAAGCATACAACAACAATCGCTAACTTGAAGAGCGTCTAACTCGATCCCAACCCCAAGCCTACACGTCGATCTGTCCCCCTCGGTGGACAGTCGACTTCAAAAATTCATAACTATTTCTACAGAAGTCCAATTCAGGTTTTCTTAGACTTTCTGGAAAGGTAATTAAATTTTCTAAATAAACTTAGTTGGGGAGCCCTTCTGATTCTGCCATCTACTGCCCCTACCAAACCAATCTACAGAATATCAATTATCACGTCGGGTTCTCTGGACAGTACACTAAAATTATCATAACTTTTGCTACGAAACTCCAATTCTTACGTTCTTTAGCTTTCTGGAAAGGTGAGAAAATTACCCATCTTTTTCATTATAACGAGATCCTCTAATTTCGTGTTTAAATAATATATTAACTCAAATTTCTACAGACTGTCAGAATGCTGACAGATTATCAGGACAGCGACACTAGAAAATTCATAACTCGCTAATCGTTATTCGGATTTGGGCGTTCTTGGTGGCCACGGAAAGCTAAGGACACGAACCAACTTTTTCTAAGAGATGGGATCCACGGATTCTGCCTCTAAGGACCTCAAAACCGCCGTTCAAACGACTGGCCAGAAAGGGATCTAATCAGCCGACATTGCTAAACATCCAATTAATCAACTAATCCATGGGGAACGATGGTTACCTCGACGAGTTGCTGAAGATCACGAACACTTGCTGGAGACCTCCCTCCTTTGCCTTTCTCCTTCTTCCCTTCCTCTTCTTCTTCTTCTTGGCGGGCAATCACCGGTGACCTTCCTTCTTCCTCCACTTGGCCGGTAGCAACAAGGATCGTCTTCACCGCAGCGAGGGGAGGAGATGCACTGTAGCCATGCACTGTAGCGGCGGAGGTACTGTAGCCACGCGACAAGACGTATTAGGGTTTCCCCCTTTCATTGGTGGCCGCCCTCATGGGCCAAGGCCCGAGGCCCAAGTTGTCAAGAACCGCAAAACCCCTTTTTCTTATGTCTAATTTCTGTATGAACGCTTTCTTGCTTAGAATAAATCGTAGTATTACATTCTACCCCCCTTAACAGGATTCGACCCCGAATCTATGCGAAAGAAAAATTACGATTAGAATCTAACAACGGTAGAACACGTACCCGCGGTGAACAAACTCGGATACTGCTCGCGCATGCGAGACTCCAGTTCCCTTATCGATTCTTGCTCATAGTGATGCGACCATGGCACCTTCACGGATACCAATGTCTTATGCCTCAATGCTCGTTCCGACCTCTCTAGTATACGTACCAGACGAGACTCAGACATGAGGTCTTACTCGCTGTTCAATGGCTCTAACGAAACCTCAAAACTCCGAATCACCCAGGTACTCATTCGGCACCAGAACATACCAGACATTGCGTACTCCGCATATGGACCCCAAGGCGGTCCTAGCGATACGCCATCTTCTAAAATCCCCGCAACTATCGAAAACAACCAATGTATACTTTGGGCTATCTTTCTCTTCGGGACAAAACCACATAACTTGCACGTAACATATGGAACTCTTGTTCCATCTCTCAGTCGACCTCTTCATCATAATAAGGAGAACCCCCTGTTAAGCAGGGACGTGCAACACAACTTATTTTAATCAAACTTTAATAATCAGATTCAATTGAAAACAAAGAATTTACAATGCAGATACCAACTTTCCTCCAAAACCCTCAAATCCAAAATCGAAGATTCCTCATGAAAACCTTTCCGCACTCCAACAAGGTAGTTTTTAAATAAACTCCACATAATCCAAAAACAAATTGCTCAAATGCCCAAATCAAACACTTCATTTATTTTCCTGAACCGGACAGAACCACCTTGTCAACATAAGTCAACTCAAATTGTACATGATCTTCATCATAAAAATCCAACTCAAACAAGAACCAATAGAGCACTTCTCTACTCGAGAAAACATTCTTTTCTCATATGTTCTTTTAAGAAATAAAACCCTTTCCCAAATCATGGGTGTCCAGAATTATCACACTAACTCCTTCCTCTTAATCGGCAATCCCAAAATGATCCTCAAACTGAAAGATCAACCATACTTATTTAGAGGGACTCTACTAATCCACAAAAGGATTCTCTAGTCCACTCCTATACTAAAGGAATTATTTTGACAAATGGTTTCCATCACCTCAATAGAGATTTTTCACCCACAACCACATCATCTCGTTCAGTTAAAGATAGTCTACTTCAAATTCTCAAAGACACATTCTCATTTACTTTACCCAAAGTATACTGTCCAAGATCAACACACTATTCAAAATTCGCCACGTTCATCTACCTCTACACATAATATTTGGGTCTCCAATGTGCTACCATAACAATGCAAAGCCCAAATTCAACCTTCAAGTCTCCGCCACAAATTTCGCTATAATTGATAGGAAAACCTCATATTCCTTTACTAAAATTTCACATGACTCAATAATAACCTCGCTTATTATTATCAACATTCCTCACTAATCAAGTAACTACCCCAAGGCGATTTATTTCACCAATCTTAGATCTCCTCTAATCCACACCAATCCAATTCAGATACACAACCAAAGTATACCCATTCGCAATACTCTAACTGGTTGACCAAGATTCAAACATACTCAATCACTAACATCGATAAATAAATAAATTCTTGACCAAGTTATCCTTAGAGATACTCTAACCCCCATAGGGTTACCCACTGAGGTCGAATCATACTTGACAATATCTCAACAATTCCTGCTATCCCATTAATTAGCACAACGCTTAGGTTTCTCCACACCGCTACTCTCCTTAAACTTCACCATCATAACTCTTCTACACAATATTACTTAGTATCCAATTGCGATACTGTAATGCATTTATCAAGAGTCCATACTTTCGATAATTCTAACATGGGCAAAGGTTATTGGATCATAATTCGCTATAGGTTCCACTAGTTGTAACACTAATCAATTTTATTTCATCGACAAACATTCCTTTTAAATAGAACTCCCTCCAGGTGTTATAGGTCAAAACCAATTCACCGTCTTACAGATTTCAAATAGGTTGGTTCCCAAAATCTCACCACTACCAAATACTTGTCCACCAACAACCAATCGCTACATTACACTTTATAAGACTTGGCAACATAAGTTTGTTAATCCTTTCTCAAAGGAAGAAACAAACCAAAAACAGGTTCCAACGCACAAGAAAACATTGCTCCTCGGGTGAGCACGAGACCAAGAAGAACAATCAAATAGCAATGATCTCGGAAAGTAAAATACGAGTCCACAGTTGAGGGCACATGTCCACAAGAAGGAATATCAAACCTCCATAAATCAAGATAAAACATTGCTATTACTCAAGAAACTCTTAAGTCAGAATAACGAAAAGTTGCAGATTACAATTCTTAACTCCAACCTCAAATGCTTATGGTACACATCTTTCGTTAACAAAGAAAGCAATTTTCTTTGATTACAACATTACTTGCCGATCCAAACAAGAAATGCCTATAAAACCAAATAACATTAATCACTTAGGTACCAAACGGAACCTTCCCATATGTCACATTGCTCAATTAATTCCATCTACTATGTAAATCATGAACTCCCAAAAGACCACGAATGCAAACTCCAAACATTTCCTTTAACTTAAATTACGCAAGGCAATTAATTTCCTTTCTCTAGAAGAATCATCACCACTACAACGAGTCGAATCCTTGTGGACAATCTTGCTAACATCAAGAATAATCTACTCTTAACAAGATTCGTTATCGCTAACTCTTCCTTTATAAAGCCCCAACGGCTTACCAAAGTATTACATACCACTTTATCATCTCATCCTCAATTGAGAGTATACCAAATTCTTACAATATCGTTACAACAACCACTTAATTTTTGAGGAACCTACTACACAATTTAAATGGTTATTCTAAGACCCTTTCATCAAAGGCATACTATTATCCGATTGCTTTCACCATCATGCAACCACAAAGTTACATATTAAATCCTTCATAAACCATTGATGATAATTCAATCATGGACAAAATTGTTGGTCCTTTCTCTATTTGTTTTTTTTTCCCACGAGCGAAATTAAGATCATCGAATAGCCAATTAAAGAAAATTCCATGTTATTATCTACTAAGACATCAGTCGAACTCATCCTTACATTCCTCTTCCTACACAATTAGATTAATCCATTGAGACCAAATAATCTAATAAGTTTAGCAAACTAAACAATTCTATTGATCAACCATTTCATCAACGTTCCACACTTCTTAATAACTCTATTGATTCCGACTAAATATAGTCATACTCATAGTCACAAACTCATCGAGAACTACTAGAGGACAACCTCATCTTATTCAACTTTCCTTTCAAGGATCCTAGTTAAAATCGATCAAGCACACATCGCAGACCCAACCCGATAATCCATATCATATCCATTAATTGCTTTGATTATACCTCTCACATAACCACGACAAAACATCGCTAAAGGGTTTAACATCTTCCTTAGTAAAAGAGAACCATAAACCTTCAACACTCAAAATACCCAAGAGAGATATATTGAGTCAAAGCCTCCACGTAATAAAGGACTTGCAAAAGGAAACTTTCATTAACCAAAAACATCAAGCGAATAAATGGTTCATGTTTTCCAATGGAAAGGACAAAACTCCAATACAAAGGTCAAACTTGTCAATCAACCAAGTTCACCAGCCGCAAGAATAACTCATCGGTTGGGAAAACAATGATTGCTTTACGAGACGAATTTAGCCAAGGGAAACACACCAACCTTTCTCAAAGCAACCCATAAGCCGCAAAGAAATAATAACCCAAAAGAAATTCACCAATCACTATTGGACAAGGGTTGACCAAATGCCAATTCCAGGAAGAGAACCACTCTTCTAAAGATACTCATTATCAACGCCTGTACTATGATATCTGCTGTAGACACTTCACTATTCCTACACCACGAACGGTGGTGTAACCTGGTAAAACCCAGGGCCACAACCGCGACCTCAACCTCTCAACATGGGTTATCCCCACACACAATAATCATATAATCAATTAATGAGCAATAATACTCAATTCATATCAGCAATCAACAATACGATATAGCGGAAACGTAAATGCAATGCTTTGCCCATTCCCATTCTATCGCACTAGTGTGTCAAATTTTAAATTGAATAGACACTAGCAAATTTTAATTAGTTCCATTCACCACGGACCTACACCGCTCGATACTAATCAGAATAACACCCACCCAATACAGGCCTAGAATGCTACTAAAATAATTAATTTAAAACATATACAAACTAAAACTTCATACAAAAATTCAAGAGAACCTCCTTTGTATAACTAAATATACGGAGGTTCCGTCAGATGCATAATTTATTATCAATATCTCAATATCTAAAATCCATCAAGCAACCATAGTGAATCTATTCACTAAAGCATAAGTAAGCATAATCAAGATTTACCACCCTCATTACAAATAGTTCAATGCATTCAAGCATAACCAAAATTATTCCTAAGCAGCTTTGCTTTTGTTAAGGTATGAACTAATGATGATCATCTCTAAAAGAATGTGTGGTAGTGAGTGCATCCTTAGCAAATCCTACTCCCTCCCATGTATGCCGTTCTTGTAAGAAGTACCTAAAACACAAAGAAAAACAGGAGGTGAGCCCAAAGACTCAAAGAAGTATAATAAAAGGCATCAACAATGAACAACCATGTAAATCAGCAATTAAACCTCTCAATTCCACATATCAACTATCTTACACATGCATGTATGCAATATGCTCAAAAGACAATTCTCTTCCTTCTCTTTCCTTTGCATTTTACAGGTAATGCAAAGTGCGATCCATCGATGCACACCCATGCCTGTACCATCCGCATGGGACCATTGCCCATACACCACGCCAGTATGGGGACCTAAGCCCATGCTCTTCAAGCATGGGGATTTTTAGCCCGTCATCAACATGACGGGACCTCAAGAGATGCTTGGTCATCACGTGACCAATACTTCAATAATTCAGCATGATGCATATGTAAGAACTCTCAAAATTATCACAACATGCATCCACATCAATATTTCATATGAATATCCTATTCATAAAGCTCATAAACATAGAACTCACAATTACCAGATATCCATGATTAACACGTAAATCATAACACTAGCAACCATGAACATTATCAAACATGCCATCATCACGATCATGAACACACAAATACCCATTATACATATTAAACATTGCCATTCAGCAATATCTATTATAACCATCATTATACTTGCCTTAACCGCGAGAGAGTGAAGGATGCGCCGAAGGTGCCGCCCCCGAGACTCGTCCACCACTTGAGTAATTAATTTAGCGCATACTAAGATAGCAGTAGCGGAACAAATCAAAGCATACAACAACAATCGCTAACTTGAAGAGCGTCTAACTCGATCCCAACCCCAAGCCTACACGTCGATCTGTCCCCCTCGGTGGACAGTCGACTTCAAAAATTCATAACTATTTCTACAGAAGTCCAATTCAGGTTTTCTTAGACTTTCTGGAAAGGTAATTAAATTTTCTAAATAAACTTAGTTGGGGAGCCCTTCTGATTCTGCCATCTACTGCCCCTACCAAACCAATCTACAGAATATCAATTATCACGTCGGGTTCTCTGGACAGTACACTAAAATTATCATAACTTTTGCTACGAAACTCCAATTCTTACGTTCTTTAGCTTTCTGGAAAGGTGAGAAAATTACCCATCTTTTTCATTATAACGAGATCCTCTAATTTCGTGTTTAAATAATATATTAACTCAAATTTCTACAGACTGTCAGAATGCTGACAGATTATCAGGACAGCGACACTAGAAAATTCATAACTCGCTAATCGTTATTCGGATTTGGGCGTTCTTGGTGGCCACGGAAAGCTAAGGACACGAACCAACTTTTTCTAAGAGATGGGAGCCACGGATTCTGCCTCTAAGGACCTCAAAACCGCCGTTCAAACGACTGGCCAGAAAGGGATCTAATCAGCCGACATTGCTAAACATCCAATTAATCAACTAATCCATGGGGAACGATGGTTACCTACGACGAGTTGCTGAAGATCACGAACACTTGCTGGAGACCTCCCCACCTTTGCCTTTCTCCCTTCTTCCCCTTCCTCTTCTTCTTCTTCTTGGCCGGGCAATCACCCAGGTGACCTTCCTTCTTCCTCCACTTGGCCGGTAGCAACAAGGATCGTCTTCACCGGCAGCGAGGGGGAGGAGATGCACTGTAGCCACGCACTGTAGCGGCGGAGGTACTGTAGCCACGCACAGTACGTATTAGGGTTTCCCCCTCCTTTCATTGGTGGCCGGCCCCTCATGGGCCAAGGCCTGAGGCCCAAGTTGTCGAAGAACTGCAGAAACCCCCTTTTTCTTATGTCTAATTTCTGTTATGAACGCTTTCTTGCTTAGAATAAATCGTAGTATTACACTGGCTATCGTGTAGTACCCACAGAGGAGCGGTATGCACGGTGTCCATTGCTCCAAGTTCAGCTGGGTACTCCTACTTAAATGGAGTTAAGTTGGATTTCATTTCCCTAAGGCCCAGAGTTATTTCCAAAAGATCGGGAAGGCCTCGGTCTTACGGAAATAACCCAAGGGTCCTCACAGGCCCCAGTGCACACCGATGCCCTCTGCAGGCACAAGTGTATAAAAAAACCCACACTGCGTAGTATAGGCAGATGCCATGCATGGCTGTAGGACCCTCAAATATTGGAATGTGCCGAATTAAAATTATACTGGTAGCATAATTCCTAATTAAGGAACAGTGTAATTCCCTCATTAAGAATCATACTAGAAGCATAATAATAACAAGTAACAATTCCAATATTCAGGTTCCCGGATATATGTCATGCAATAGTTCCCAGGATTAGTGACTATTGCGCATATATCCTTTAAACAACATTGCATCATACACATACAAGACATACATTCACATAATTATACATAACAAAGTTACATCCGTGTTCGGTTGCTACAAGAATCGATTTTGTTCTAAAGAACAGATGACTTTGGTCATCACAACAGTTTAACAGCGGAAGCAAAATAAACGACAAAACCACCAACGGCCCCAATCCCGCAGGCTATTACGTGGAGACTAGAACTAGCTTCACTCGTTAGCGTCACCCTGATCGGCGCTAACGGGCATCTCATAAAGGTAACCATCTTCACCTGCAACAAGAGGTCATAAACCCTGAGTACGAAAGGTACTCAGCAAGACTTACACAAACTAATAAAAGAAAGTGTTTGATAGAACCTATACAAAGGAATAGAAATTTTACATGCATAAGGTTAACAACGGAAGGGTTATAATGGTTCAATTTGCAGAAAGCGATACATCTTAACCTACAGCCATAAGTTTTGACAAAGCAATTTTAATAAATCAATTTGGACTAAAACAGTAAATAATTGAGAGTATAAGCATAAACAGCACCAAAAAGAAGTCACATATCACAATCAACCGTGCATGACAACCCTCATGCCGAAATTATTCCCAAAACCAAATTTAGAGCAAAGCCTATACAAGTGACATCAATTCAAGTGTCGTCCATAACCGTGGACACGGCTATTCGAATAGTTTTGACCCTGCAGGGGTGTACATCTTTATCCACACGACTTAGTTAGCCCGTAAGCCTCCAGAATAATAGCACACTGCCTTTGGTATGCCGGCTGGGTAGACTAAGATTTGGTATTTTTCAACAAGTTGACACTATTGAGTTGGACACCCCATTTGAGACTAATCCCGCTTAAACAACGACTGATAGCATCTGTTCAACCGGGGCCCACATGTTGTGCCGGGAATGCCGACCCAATCAATTAAATGCAAACTCGTGTTAGCCACACATATTAGACCGCAGTCGGGGCCCTGAAGGTATGTACATGTGATGGAACACATCTACGCCCTCACCCTTCTAAGAACATCTGATATCAATATAAACTCCATATGGCATACGACACGGCCCGAAGACTTAAGCATCTATGCCATACGAAATCAATACACATGTCCTTACTCTCTTGTTTCCAACTCAATAGCATTAACCCTTTACTTAACCAAACAGTGCCCATACACCGCGTGTGGAAGTATGTTGGGGCTTGAATTGGTCTGTCAGAGTTCAGTCCTTAATCAACCCAGACAAGGCATCCACATTTCCCAATTCTCGTGCACAAAAGCACCATCACTAGCATCCACTTGTCCAGATTTGAATTAAGTTTAACAGTAAGATTTGGAGTCATTTCAAATTTAAATAAACTGACAAAGAATTAAAATAAATAAAATTTATTTGTTGTTCCCAGGTTTGACAAGATAAGCTTGCCAAACACTAACGTTCTATGGACTGCATGGCTAAGCAAGAATTTAAGACTAAATAATATAATACCACAGACTACCTTAGGTTGAGTGTATGATCAATTTAAGGTAAGCCACAAAGATTGGGTTATAGTTAACTAGAGGCAGAGCACAAATAATTTTTAGAAAATTGCATGCAACAAGATATCCAGATTCTCAGAAATCTACAGTTCATAAATTTGGGATCAACATGGTGCAGAGAGGAAGCTTGCCTTGGTAATAATAAACAACCTCTTGCTCGGATTCTTGCTGCTCAACAATAGACTCAACAATCTCAGAAGAACCAGTATCTAAAAGAAAATAAAATTCAATGAACACAGAGAAAAAACAGAGAATCAACATGCATAAAAGAATGTATGGTCAAGGGCTTAAGACATTATTAGCAACATGCATAAGGTACAATAACTTACTTAGGGATAATAAGCTACACTAATCTTTGCTAATACTATTTATTACAGCTTAGAGTTTAGATAGAGCTACAGTTTCAGATTTTTAAAACTCGAACAGGACAGCTTAAAATTAAATTGCTTGCCTAGCTAAACAACATATAAATGAAATACTGTGCTGGAGCTAAGTGTATTTAAATTAGTGCTGTGACCTAACTGATCATTTAATACCTATTAATAGCAATTTAAGAGAGTGGACTCTGGTTGAAGGTGTTGTCGGTTTGACTTATAACCAAAAACAGCAAAGAGCCTTTTACCATATACGGCTGTCCTGGATAAATACACAAAACGCAATCCTTAAATAGGAGCTAGAACTTTCAGAAAAGTAATTAATACCATAAACCATTAATACTAACCCTAACCGCCCGGTTTAAAGAAAGAAAAGATAGATAGAGCATTTGTCGGTTTTGGACCGACAATAACTAACCGAGAGAGGGTTGCAAAAATAAATGATCCGTGATCTTAGTAGTCAAAGGTGGTCTACTTATGATACTAGGGTTTACCTAAGACCTAAATAAGCTAATATATCGCAAAGAAACCCTAGGTCTTCAAAACGATATGAAAGACCTAAAAGTTATAAAACAACTTTTCAGCTTTAAAGGAGTTTGGAACATCACA
Organism: Phyllostachys edulis; assembly: GCA_036346405.1. Lineage (NCBI taxonomy): Eukaryota > Viridiplantae > Streptophyta > Magnoliopsida > Poales > Poaceae > Phyllostachys > Phyllostachys edulis. Next base: position 42,475,572 of record CM070548.1, on the reverse strand, counting down.
GGAGCATGTGAGTGATTTGGGTGAGCCAAAGATGTTCTTAGGGAGCCTAAGATGACAAGAATGAAGGTTTAAGCTTACCAGCTAGGGTTGAAGAAGATAAAGTCAAAGTCTTGGTCAAACAGTAAAGATCCAAGTCCTTTTCTTTGAGCTCACCAAAACGAAAATGATGGAACTTAAGCTTTAAGACCACCATATACGTTCTGGACAGGAAAGAATGGAATCTACTCACCAGGATGAGGTTTCACCAAGGTGGTTTTCCACTGGTTCAAGTTGACAGAGAAGAATCCCTAAGTCCAACCCTACAAAAGATGCCCAAGATTTGCATTAGCATGAGATTTAGGCATGCTTGAAGTTGAACAAGGGTGAGAACAAGAAGGCTTCACTGGGAAGGAAGACAAACTAGTGAAGCTCCTCTCGGTCAACAATGGCAGAGGGTAGACAGTAGGGTTTATATAATGGTAGAGCTCCCAGATCAACCGAGAACTCTCCAGAGCTAATGAGGTGGCACTAAGGATAAATATCAAGGGAATATTCGTATTTTTACTGTGCACTACCACCACTCCGGCGAGGATGTCGGTGACAAACACAAAAGAAGGAAAGGAGGAGAAAATGTCACGACAATCGGGTCCCAGAGGCGCCTCGGCGCAGACAACACAAAGCAAACCTCAAGGTACAGCCACCGTCCGATTAGAAAAGAGCGGCTGTGATGAGATGGACAAAACACACTGAACCGGTATCAAACAATATGGGCCGCGCGATCTCAAATGGACGGCCAAGATCTAGGGGAGGTCCGAAGTGGTCTGAACGTCACAACCCATAAGGATCGTCCGATTTTACTTCAACGGCCCAATATCTACTGTGCGCTGTGAGCTTTAAGCCTAAAAGGAAGTCACCGTTAGATCTAGAATCAACGGTCATAAATGATGTGAGGTGCGGATGGTCCGAAGGTCACAATGGATGCGGTCCGTCCGATTAAATTTCAACGGTGGATATCGCTTGGCACCTCCGGCCGGTCCAAACGTCACATCTGATCCGATCCACACGTTGAGAATTTAACGGCTCAGATGCTTTTCAATTTCTGCCATTTAAAGATGGCTTGTCCTGAAGATCACGCGCGCGACGCTTTTAATCCTACGGTCGATGTCGGAGGCGGATTGGAGTGGTCCGATCACCCAATAGATCGGCCCGCTCATGATGAAATCGACGGCGTGTGTTCGCTGGATGTTAGGACGCACGCGGAACGTGACCGAGCCGAACCTGGTGCACCGGGTTGGGCTCAAATGCGTTGGGTTGAGTCGCTCTGATGTTAAGGTCGGGTTTGGGTCGGAAGGGTTGACCCAAGCCAATTCAAAAGTTCAAAAGCTTTGACCGGGACTTTTAAAATAGCAAATAAATTTGTAAAATTATGAAACTTTGCAGAATTGCTACTAGGATGATATATTCCCCAAATAAATTTTTGAAACCACTGTTTCTCCTTTGGAAATACATAAATAATTCATTTAGGCCAAATAGGTTTTGTTTAAAGACAAATATTTTTCTTAAAATCAAAATAATTTCTAAAAATTCAACAAAAATTATTTTTGGCCATAATAATTCATCTGGCTTTAAAATAAAATACTTCCCGGTCTTAATACCAACATGGAGTGGTATTTCCTTTGAAACTTCAAATAGGTTGTGGGTTGGGCTAGAAAAGGAAGGTTTCAATTTGTAACCAATTGTCCAAGTTTTCAATAATGAACAGTGATGCTAGGAAAAGCATCTTATTACTGTTTATTAAATCTTGGGCTGTTACAAACCTACCCCCCCCTTAAGAAAATCTCGTCCCGAGATTTCCAGTAATTCAGAAGGTGGACAAAGATGGAACTGAAATGATGCTTTAGAAACATAATATCAGTTGTCTTTATTTCTTTCAAAGACAGAAAGGAAAGATTTTACATAACAACATAGTGTTGTTATTACATCTTCTTTTACATTGCTTTGTTTAACCTTGCCTTTCTTAATAAAAGGCAATGTTTAAACAGCAAAGAGGTGGGGGTGCTCAATCCTCATCAGATCTTCGCGCTCCCACGTGGCTTAATCCTCTGAGTGATTAGACCACTGGATTTTCAAGAATTTGACAGTGCGATTTCTTGTCCTGCGTTCCATTTCATCAAGGATACGCACTGGTTGTTCTTAATAAGAAAGATCCGGTTGAAGACCAAGATTTTCATAAGCAGTAGCCTCGGTAGGAACACGAAGGCACTTCTTTAACTGAGAAACATGAAAGGTATCATGAACTGCCGAGAGAGTGTCGGGAAGTTCCAATTGATATGCCACAGCCCCTCGTTTTGCAATAATTCGGAAAGGTCCGATATAACGAGGTGCTAGTTTACCTTTTACTTGAAAGCGATGAGTGCCTTTCATCGGTGATACTTTAAGATAGACATAATCATCTACCTCAAAGCTTAGTTCACGACGTCGATGATCGGCATAGCTCTTCTGACGAGACTGGGCAGTTTTCAAGCGGTCTCGAATCGCATTTAACTTGCTCTTCACTTCCATAACCAGTGTCTGACCAAAGAATAGTCTTTCACCAGACTCCGACCAATTCAATGGAGTCCTACAAGCTCTTCCATACAAGGCTTCAAAAGGTGACATTCGAATACTTGCTTGGTAGCTGTTATTGTAGGAAAACTCCACATACGGCAAAGATTTTTCCCAATTCTTGCCATATGATAGCGCACAGGCTCTAAGAAGATCCTCCATCACTTGGTTCACCCTTTCAGTTTGACCACTGGTTTGAGGATGATAAGCAGTGCTGAAGGAGAGTTCAGTTCCCATTGCTTGATAGAGACAATTCCAAAAATGGGAAGTGAACTGAGATCCACGGTCTGAAACAATGACTTTCGGAACACCGTGGAGACAAACAATCTTGGCAATATATAGCTCTGCCAATTGCCTGCCATTGAAAGTGGTTCTGACAGGGATAAAATGAGCCACTTTTGTTAGACAATCAATTATCACCTAGATGGCATCAAATCCGTTTTGAGTTTTTGGAAGTCCGGTAACAAAATCCATGCCGACTTCTTCCCATTTCCATTGTGGAATAGGCAAAGGCTGAAGGGTACCAGCAGGTTTTAAGTGCTCGGCTTTAACCCTTTGACAAATCTCACATTCAGCAATATACTGAGCAATTTGCCTTTTCATCTTGCTCCACCAGAATGTCTTCTTCAAATCCTAGAACATTTTAGTGCTCCCAGGATGTAATGAAAACTTGGAATTATGAGCTTCTTTAAGAATTAGCTCTCTCAGCTGAGGATCTGAAGGTACTACCAAACGATTGCTATATCGAATGGTACCACGAGCATCTTCAGAAAATTCGTTGGCTTTACCTGCCTTCAAATTCTTCTTTATTTCAGCTACCTCAGCATCAGTTTTCTGGGCCTCCAGAATCTGATCTTCGAGTGTTGACTTCACTTCCAAGGCAGCGAGAAATCCATCTTCTACCATTTCGAGACTTAAGCGCTGAAAATCAGCACATAAGCTCTTAGCCAGAGGTACAGTCGACAAGTAATTGCATTGTGACTTTCTGCTTAGAGCATCAGCCACAACATTGGCTTTGCTAGGATGGTAATGAATACCCATATCGTAGTTCTTGATCAATTCAAGCCATCTTCTTTGTCTCATATTTAGATCAACTTGAGTGAATATATATTTCAGACTTTTATGATCAGTATAGATTTCACAACGATTACCAAGAAGGTAATGTCGCCAAATCTTTAATGCATGGACTACGGCTGCCAATTCCAAATCATGAGTAGGATAATTCACCTCATGAGGTCGCAATTGCCTGGATGCATATGCCACAACTCGGCCCTCTTGCATAAGCACACAGCCAAGTCCATGGCGAGATGCATCACAATAGATATCAAAATCCTTATGAATATCAGGAAGAGTGAGAACAGGAGCTTCGGTCAGGAGCTTTCTCAAGAGCTGAAAACTGTTTTCACACTCGGCTGACCAAAAGAATTTGTTCTCCTTCTTTAAAAGCTGAGTCAGAGGCTTAGAAATTTTGGAGAAGTTTTCAATGAATCTACGGTAATAACCCGCAAATCCAAGGAAACTTCGAACTTCAGAAACATTCTGAGGCTGCTTCCAGTCTAATACATCTTGTACCTTGCTGGGATCGACAGTAATACCTCCTTTGGATAATACATGTCCCAAGAATGCAACTTTCTTGAGCCAGAAAGCACACTTGCTAAATTTAGCATACAGCTGATGCTTGCGAAGTGTATCCAACACAAGTCTCAGATGTTGTTCATGTTCTTCAGCAGACTTGGAGTAGATAAGAATGTCGTCAATGAACACAACAACAAACTTATCCAAGAAATCCATGAATACTGAATTCATAAGATTCATAAAATAAGCGGGAGCATTTGTTAGACCAAAGGACATAACAGTATACTCATACAATCCGTAACGAGTAGAAAATGCTGTTTTAGGAATGTCCTCAGCTCTAACCTTGATCTGATGATAGCCCGATCGCAAATCAATCTTTGAAAAGACACGGGCTCCAGTCAACTGGTCAAACAGATCATCAATTCGAGGTAAAGGGTACTTATTTTTGACAGTAACTTCATTTAACGGACGGTAATCCACACACATCCGTAAAGTCTGATCCTTCTTTTTGACAAAGATGGCCGGGCATCCCCAAGGTGAGGAACTCGGTCGAATGAATCCCTTATCAAGTAATTCTCCAAGCTGTTTCTTCAATTCAAATAGCTCATTAGAAGGCATACGATAAGGTCTTCTTGATATGGGAGCAGTACCAGGAACTAGTTCAATCACGAACTCCACTTCCCGATCTGGTGGCATACCGGGAAGGTCTTCAGGAAAGACGTCCGGATATTCACATACTACCGGTACTAACTCCAAGGTAGGGGTGGTATCAATTTTTAATGCACCAAGATGGGAATGAACTGTTCTAGATTGAAAAACGACGGAAATGCCGTTTTTATTAGTGAGGGATATAGTTCGTTGGGCACAATTAATTTGGCCAAAATTTTGGGACAACCAATCCATTCCCAAAATGACATCTATCCCTTTAGAGTTTATCACAATCAGGTCTGCCCAAAAATCTATCCCTTCAATATTGATATTGACATTAAAGCGATTTGATCACCATGAATACCGACCTGTGAGTGAATAATATGTGGTGGATGAAGATGATGCATAACTAATCGATGTTGAGTAGCAAACCGCCTACTAACAAAAGAATGGGATGCTCGAGTCAAATAAAACAATGGTGAACTAAAATTAACTAGGAGCATACCAAGGATAACTTCAGTGCCTCGGCCGCTTCTTGAAGAGTTATCGATTTATCTGACCACGATCGAATCGGATCGCTTGACGATCGCCTTAGGAGAAGGTGCGGGACGTCGCACGGTAGGAAGGTTGAACAGGTGACAACCCACGTGCCTTAGCAAAGCATTGGTTTGCAAAATGCCCCGGGCGCCCACAATGGTAGCAAATCACACCCGGCCTAACATTGATAGCAGGAGGTGGCCTGTTTCCACTAGGTCGGGACTGTCCAATGGGTGGAGGTGGACGAAATGCAAACACTGGCGCCCTAGGTGGAGCTGGGGCTAGCGCTCGGAAAGACTGAGGCTGCCACAGACGCGGTCTTACTGAACGGCTACTAGATGCAAATTGGGTAACCTTTTTCCTCTTCCGTGACTCCTCTAAAGCCTTGCTCTTAGTTTCGGCAATAATGGCTTTGTCCACAAGATGTTGAAAATTTCTGAAATCTTGTACTACCAAAGCCAACTGCAGCTCTTCGGATAAACCATTCATGAAACGGTTCCGACGACGAGTGTCAGTAGAAACATCGTCTGGTGCATACCGAGCAAGGAAATTAAATTCATGAAGATACTCGGTCACTGATTTTCGCCCTTGCTTGAGAGCGAGAAATTCCTGCTGCTTGAGCATCATCACTCCTTCAGGAATATGGGCCTCGCGAAAGGCCTCCATGAACTCAAGCCAGGTAGGGGTATGTCCTGTGGGCTGGATAGCTAGATAATTATCCCACCAATTGCTAGCCACCCAATCGGTTGATAGCTAGCATAGAGGACTTTCTCCTTTCGTAACATTGGGCAATCGGCGCCTTCTTCTCGATCTCCGGCCAATCCTCCGCTTCCATTGGATCTTGGGAGCTGGAGAATATTGGCGGTTAGTCCGCCGAAAGTCGACAAGACTTCCACCCATGTTGAACTCCCGCCCCGGTGGTGGGGTGGTAGAAGAAGTATTATGCGTAATTTGTTACAAGATATCGTGTCGATCCATTCGGTTGCGCCAATTTGCATGAGCACATCCGCCATAGTGGGTGGTGGAGGAAGCTCCTCTTCCTGACGACCACCTGGCGGACCATGAGATCCGGAAGGGTCAGCCTGCTCCCCCTGAGTATAGGGAATAGGGGTGGAGAATCTCTCCTCTTGTTGTGCTCGCGAACGAGTAGTAGGTCCTGTCATCGTGTTGCCATATAATGGTTAACAAAATCACAAAGATATACTCGAGCGAACACATACAAGATTCTGAAATGGAAAAGAAAGAAGTACTAAACTTATTCATGCATCATGTTATGACATGTAGCCAAATTAACACCAAAACCACAAAATAACCGAATACAGCAAAAGGGTCGGCTCAACTTTATTATTAGCTGGCTAAAACAACAACCAGTCCAAAATTCCAAAAGGTCGGCACACAGCATTTTTACAAAATATACACTATTCTATTACACAATACTTAATGGACAGCTACTAGCGTATTACACAGCTAATGCCGAACACATCATCCAGCATCTAAGTATAATCATTACGGTTAAAATTCACCGGAAACTCATTTAACATATGAGCTTCAGGTGAACCCGTATCTATGGGATCTCTAGGGCTGATAAGACGTGTAGGAGAACCCAACAGCAAATGATGTCCCCCAGAATGCGTAGGTCGCTGGTTGCGAGGAAAACCGCCGGACATCCGGGCTTGGCGACACTGCCCCAGAATAGGAACAAGACCGCACTTCGAAGACGGAATCGGCGGGCGATGGCGGTGGAGGGATCTCATTGTTGCCATAAAGCACGCGTTACGAGGAACGCGTTCGTGGCAACACCAAGCCTCAAATACTCCACGTGCCTCGTGCGCATTTATTTACGGGTTTCCCATAGCTCATACACGAGACAGTGATGGACTTGGTCCATAATACGGACCAACCTCGCTAACTCGCGTACGTATGGGTCCTCTCCAAACTGAATCTCATCGAACGTACTCACATCCGTTCTAGGGCCTTGTTTTGGGAAGTGAACATAGGGTGGCTGAGACAGCTCCGTCAAGTCATGACGAAGGAGGCTCATCATCCTACGTGCAGCTTCCTGCACAGCCATAGACTCGGAAGTGGCACGTGTATGGATGCAGTATGGAACACTACCCACCACCTGTCTGGCGATCACATTAATGATAGCTTCGTACAATTCCATACCAGGCCCTCGATCTCGGCGGTAGATGGCATACTCTGGCTGATAAGTGAAATTGGCCCGCCACATCATATCTCTAAGCAAGGCCGGAAACCCGTCCACATCTTCGGCTCGAGTCTCCTTAATCAAATACCAGCCACTCATCTACAGACAAAAGACAAGGTAAGTAAGGAACTTAGCTTAGAAAATCAACAGAAAGTTGGATAAGAATTGATACTAAGGAAGATAAGAAGTAAAAGATAACATACTTAAATCTTTAGAAATTAATTATGTTAAAATAATTTCCCAGAAACTCACTAAGGATAACGACCATGCTAATTCTAACCTACAGGCAACCGTATGCTCTGATACCAATGCTGTAGGACCCTCAAATATTGGAATGTGCCGAATTAAAATTATACTGGTAGCATAATTCCTAATTAAGGAACAATGTAATTCCCTCATTAAGAATAATACTAGAAGCATAATAATAACAAGTAACAATTCCAATATTCAGGTTCCCGGATATATGTCATGCAATAGTTCCCAGGATTAGTGACTATTGCGCATATATCCTTTAAACAACATTGCATCATACACATACAAGACATACATTCACATAATTATACATAACAGTTACATCCGTGTTCGGTTGCTACAAGAACGATTTTGCTCTGATAAATGATGACTTTGGTCATCACAAAAGTTTAACAGCGAAAGCAAAATAAACGACAAAACCACCAACGGCCCCAATCCCGCAGGCTATTGCGTGGAGACTAGAACTAGCTTCACTCGTTAGCGTCACCCTGATCGGCACTAACGGGCATCTCATAAAGGTAACCATCTTCACCTGCAACAAGAGGTCATAAACCCTGAGTACGAAAGGTACTCAGCAAGACTTACACAAACTAATAAAAGAAAGTGTTTGATAGAACCTATACAAAGGAAAAGAAATTTTACATGCATAAGGTTAACAACGGAAGGGTTATAATGGTTCAATTTGCAGAAAGCGATACATCTTAACCTACAGTTGCTAAGTTTTGACAAAGCAATTTTAATAAACCAATTTGGACTAAAACAGTAAATAATTGAGAGTATAAGCATAAACAGCACCAAAAAGAAGTCACATATCACAATCAACCGTGCATGACAACCCTCATGCCGAAATTATTCCCAAAACCAAATTTAGAGCAAAGCCTATACAGGTGACATCAATTCAAGTGTCGTCCATAACCGTGGACACGGCTATTCGAATAGTTTTGCACCTGCAGGGGTGTACATCTTTACCCACACGACTTAGTTAGCCCATAAGCCTCCGGAATAATAGCACACTGCCTTTGGTATGCCGGCCGGGTAGACTAAGATTTGGTATTTTTCAACAAGTTGACACTATTGAGTTGGACAACCCATGTGAGACTAATCCCGCTTAAACAACGATCGATAGCATCTGCTCAACCAGGCCCACATGTTGTGCCGAATGCCGACCCAATCAATTAAATGCAAACTCGTGTTAGCCACACATATTAGACCGCAGTCGGGGCCCTGAAGGTACGTACATGTGATGGAACACATCTACGCCCTCACCCTTCTAAGAACATCTGATATCAATATAAACTCCATATGGCATACGACACGGCCCGGAGACTTAAGCATCTATGCCATACGAAATCAATACACATGTCCTTACTCTCTTGTTTCCAACTCAATAGCATTAACCCTTTACTTAACCAAACAGTGCCCATACACCGCGTGTGGAAGTACGTTGGGGCTTGAATTGGTCTGTCAGAGTTCAGTCCTTAATCAACCCAGACAAGGCATCCACATTTCCCAATTCTCGTGCACAAAAGCACCATCACTAGCATCCACTTGTCCAGATTTGAATTAAGTTTAACAGTAAGATTTGGAGTCATTTCAGATTTAAATAAACTGACAAAGAATTAAAATAAATAAAATTTATTTGTTGTTCCCAGGTTTGACAAGATAAGCTTGCCAAACACTAACGTTCTATGGACTGCATGGCTAAGCAAGAATTTAAGACTAAATAATATAATACCACAGACTACCTTAGGTTGAGTGTATGATCAATTTAAGGTAAGCCACAAAGATTGGGTTATAGCTAACTAGAGGCAGAGCACAAATAATTTTTTTAGAAAATTGCATGCAACAAGATATCAACAGTATTTTGTAAATCTACGTTCATAAATTTGGGATCAACATGGTGCGAGAGAGAAGCTTGCCTTGGTAATAATAAACAACCTCTTGCTCGATTCTTGCAGCTCAACAATAGACTCAACAATCTCAGAAGAACCAGTATCTAAAAGAAAATAAAATTCAATGAACACAGAGAAAAAACAGAGAATCAACATGCATAAAAGAATGTATGGTCAAGGGCTTAAGACATTATTAGCAACATGCATAAGGTACAATAACTTACTTAGGATAATAAGCTACACTAATCTTTGCTAATACTATTTATTACAGCTTAGAGTTTAGATAGAGCTACAGTTTCAGATTTTTAAAACTCGAACAGGACAGCTTAAAATTAAATTGCTTGCCTAGCTAAACAACATATAAATGAAATACTGTGCTGGAGCTAAGTGTATTTAAATTAGTGCTGTGACCTAACTGATCATTTAATACCTATTAATAGCAATTTAAGAGAGTGGACTCTGGTTGAAGGTGTTGTCGGTTTGACTTATAACCAAAAACAGCAAAGAGCCTTTTACCATATACGGCTGTCCTGGATAAATACACAAAACGCAATCCTTAAATAGGAGCTAGAACTTTCAGAAAAGTAATTAATACCATAAACCATTAATACTAACCCTAACCACCCTGTTTAAAGAAAGAAAAGACAGATAGAGCATTTGTCGGTTTTGGACCGACAATAACTAACCGAGAGAGGGTTGCAAAAATAAATGATCCGGTGATCTTAGTAGTCAAAGGTGGTCTACTTATGATACTAGGGTTTACCTAAGACCTAAATAAGCTAATATACTGGCAAAGAAACCCTAGGTCTTCAAAACGATATGAAAGACCGAAAAGTTATAAAACAACTTTTCAGTTTAAAGGAGTTTGGAACATCACAGGAGCATGTGAGTGATTTGGGTGAGCCAAAGATGTTCTTAGGGAGCCTAAGATGACAAGAATGAAGGTTTAAGCTTACCAGCTAGGGTTGAATAAGATAAAGTCAAAGTCTTGGTCAAACAGTAAAGATCCAAGTCCTTTTCTTTGAGCTAACCAAAACGAAAATGATGGAACTTAAGCTTTAAGACCACCATATACGTTCTGGACAGGAAAGAATGGAATCTACTCAATAGGATGAGGTTTCACCAAGGTGGTTTTCCACTGGTTCAAGTTGACAGAGAAGAATCCCTAAGTCCAACCCTACAAAAGATGCCCAAGATCTGCATTAGCATGAGATTTAGGCATGCTTGAAGTTGAACAAGGGTGAGAACAAGAAAGCTTCACTGGGAAGGAAGACAAACTAGTGAAGCTCCTCTCGGTCAACAATGGCAGAGGGTAGACAGTAGGGTTTATATAATGGTAGAGCTCCCAGATCAACCGAGAACTCTCCAGAGCTAATGAGGTGGTACTAAGGATAAATATCAAGGGAATATTCGTATTTTTACTGTGCACTACCACCACTCCGGCGAGGATGTCGATGACGGCGCACAGCAAGGAAAGGAGGAGAAAATGTCGCTGACAATCGGGTCCCAGAGGCAGTCTCAGCAGCGCACAACACAAAGCAAACCTCAAGGTACAGCCACCGTCCGATTAGAAAAGAGCGGCTGTGATGAGATGGACAAAACACACTGAACCGGTATCAAACAATATGGGCCGCGCGATCTCAAATGGACGGCCAAGATCTAGGGGAGGTCCGGAGTGGTCCGAACGTCACAACCCATAAGGATCGTCCGATTTTACTTCAACGGCAGAAGATCTACTGCGTGCTGTGAGCTTTATGCCTAAAAGGAAGTCACCGTTAGATCTAGAATCAACGGTCATAAATGATGGGAGCTGCGGATGGTCCGAAGGTCACAATGGATGCGGTCCGTCCGATTAAATTTCAACGGTGGATATCGCTTGGCACCTCCGGCCGGTCCGAACGTCACATCTGATCCAGTCCACACGTTGAGAATTTAACGGCTCAGATGCTTTTCAATTTCCGCCATTTAAAGATGGCTTGTCCTGAAGATCGCGCGCCGCACGCTTTTAATCCTACGGTCAATATCGGAGGGGCGGATTGGAGTGGTCCGATCAGCCCAATAGATCTGGCCCGTTCGCGATGAAATCGACGGCGCGTGTTCGCTGGATGTTAGGACGCGCGCGGAACGTGACCGAGCCGGACCTGGTGCACCGGGTTGGGCTCAAATGCGTTTGGGTTGAGTCGCTACAGTGTTAAGGTCGGTTTGGGTCGGAAGGGTTGACCCAAGCCAATTCAAAAGTTCAAAAGCTTTGACCGGGACTTTTAAAATAGCAAATAAATTTGTAAAATTATGAAACTTTGCAGAATTGCTACTGGGATGATATATTCCCCAAATAAATTTTTGAAACCACTGTTTCTCCTTTGGAAATACATAAATAATTCATTTAGGCCAAATAGGTTTTGTTTAAAGACAAATATTTTTCTTAAAATCAAAATAATTTCTAAAAATTCGACAAAAATTATTTTTGGCCATAATAATTCATCTGGCTTTAAAATAAAATACTTCCCGGTCTTAATACCAACATGGAGTGGTATTTCCTTTGAAGCTTCAAATAGTTTGTGGGTTGGGCTAGAAAAGGAAGGTTTCAATTTGTAACCAATTTTCCTAGTTTTCAATAATGAACAGTGATGCTAGGAAAAGCATCTTATTACTATTTATTAAATCTTGGGCTGTTACAATGGCTCAGGCCCTGGTGCAGGTGAACCAGGCCATAGGCACCAGGGGATGGTGCGATGCTTCTCCTACCCCTCGTAACAAAAAGATCCGGGCCAGGGATCCACTAGAGCCCTATCTAATAAAGTTTGGGGGACTGTGCAAGGCTTCGTCTCCCCCTTGCAACAAAAAGATCGGGGTTCCATCGGAGCCCTATCTAAAAAAGTATAAGGGACGGCGCGAGGCTTCACCTCCCCCTCACAGCAAAAAGATCAGGGCTCCATCGGAGCCCTATCTAAAAAAGTATCGGGGACGGTGCGAGGCTTCGCCTCCCCCTCGCAAAAAAAAAAAGATCAGGGCTCCACCGGAGCCCTATCCAAAAAGTGGGGGACGGCGTGGGGCTTCGCCTCCCCCTCACAACAAAAAGATAAGGGCTCCACCCGAGCTCTATCTCAAAAAATAGGGGATGGCGCAAGGCTTCGCTCCCCCCCCCCTCTCGCAAAAAAGATCAAGGCTCCACCAGACCCCTATCTAAAAAAAGAAGGGGGACGGCACGAGGCTTCACCCCCTCGCAAAAAAAAGAGAGATTAGGGCTCCACTAGAGCCCTATCTAAAAAAGCATGGGGGATGGCGCTAGGCTCTGCCCCCCTACTCAAGGAAAATAAAGAAGGGGGCTAGGGCACCTTCGGTGCTAGCCTTAGGCCTCCGCCCTAGCCTCTAACAAATAGTGAGGTGCAAACCAGAATGGGTAAGAAATCGAAAAAAGTCACTTTATTCCTCGCAAAGCACAACATACAACAGACATCATGGAAAGTACAGTACGACATACAAGGTACAAGGTACAACAGACAATTACGGGGCCACATTCCACACCTCTACGTGTAGCACCCATTCAAGCAGCTCCTCGTCAGACAGCCCGGTAGCCATAAAACGTAGATACTCCCTCTCGGCGCTCCATTCAGATAACATTCCGGAAGACCCTTCACCAGAACCCTTCACCGACGGAGCCACAGACTCAGCAGCCGAAGGCAACGGGTCCCCAGCCATGAGGGGTAGGGCCTCGATGTTCCCAGAAAGCTTGTATCTCCTCACGCGCCCTCGCAGCCTTGCGCTCACGGAAGAGCCAAAACTCTTCCATAGAGTCATCTGGGTTTTCTTTCTTCCAGCGCTGTCACTTAGCACCGTGACAAACGATGCCTTGGTAGCATAGCTTTGGAGGACAGATAGAAAGAAGACTGCGCTCATCCTTCGGCCTCCGTGGAGGGATGGTGACCTTAGTCATCCGACCCTCGGGTGGACGAGGCCCCTACTAGGCGGAGTGTCGAAACAAAGGAGGCGCGTCCTACGTAATAAATAGCACATAAAAAAACACACAAAGAGGTAGCAAAAGCCCGAACAACCAAGTTTGCAAACATATATTTCATTCAAAAGTGGAGGTTACACAAAAAGGGGTCAATCTCCTCTAAAACCCGCTCCGGAGCACAACAGCCAAAAGCGGATCGGGGAGGGGGGCAGAAAGAAGCAAGCTGGGAACCTAAGCATCTAGTAGCAGTAATCTAAAGTTTGAGCTGCTTCAGGCAAGAGGAGGGTCACACCTTGTCTCCCTGGTTGGACCCCCACTTGCCGCCCTCTAGGCCTTCTACCAAAGCTCCTGTCGGGGCCTTCCCTTTCGCCTGCTGGACCTCGACCGCCCAAACGAACTCCATCGCAGTTTCATGACCACGCGGCCCCTAGAAGTCTTGTAGGAGGACTTTGCTAACCTTCTGCGTCTAACGCTGCTCGGCGGCAACCTCCTGGGCAGTCACCACTGCAACGGACCGGGCAACGAGGGCCTTGTTAAGGGAGGCAAGGGTTGTCGATCAAGCCACCTTCACGCAATGGCCACTGTACGCACGAGCCACTGGCAGGCACACCTCCACGGTGCACTAGAGGCGCTCTAGGGTAATATCCATCTCCATCGGCCGGTGACGCTTCGCGGGAGGCACGGCACCAAGCTTCGCCACGGCTCTGTCGAGGGCTTTCATTGCCTCCCAAGTAGCAAGCCCAATAGTCTTTGACAGCTCCCGCTCCGTCTGGACCTCCTCAAGAACTACCCGGACGCCTCGTAGGGTCTGCACATTGCCCTAAAGGGTGGTACGTTCCGCCTCAAGGCGCCCCACCCGAGCATCCAAGGTCTTCACCCTCTCAGTGAGGTAATTGCGCTCGGCGCTTAGGGCCTCGCTCCGAGCATGCTCTGCGTCAATTCACTTCTAAATCTTGGCGAAGCCTCGAGAAATGTCGTCGTCAATCACCCACAATAGCATCAAGGTCTACACAGGCAGTGAAGCGTCAGAATACAAAAAAGGGAGGGGGATAGGGGCAAACCAACCTTCATGGCATTCACGTTGTAACATCCCAAATGTATAAACAGGGTTATTCAAGTATAATTATATGTGTAGAAATTAAAACTTTTTCTCACATCTTGAAAAACCCTAAAATCTCATGGAATTCTTGTCCAAGAGTTGTGTAATCCAAAAACACAAAGCTCTTGTTGACCAAAAGTCAAACTCATTTTCCAATTATCTCAAACCTTGGGCCAAACAATTGGAAATATTTTCCCTTGGTCCAAAAACTAATGTGGGACCCCTCTGAAAATATCACGAGTTGTAAAACTAGTTTGATAAATTTTGGAGGTTCATCTTAATGTCACGTGAGCTCTGTAAAAATTTCATGAAATTTGGAGTTCAATTGCTACCTCAAACAATTCTCAGAAAGCCTCAAATTGTTAGAAAATTTAATTTAAAAGCAGAGACCTTGTCCCTTGGCCGAAACCAGTACTCAAACCTCGTCCACCCAACCCCATCGACCTCCTTTCCCACCTTGATGAGGTCGTAGCCGTTGGATCCAATCCAACCGCCACGACCTCCCCCTCAACCAGCGCACCCAGGACCTCCCCTTCGAGGTCCTCTTGACCTCGTGGACCTCCTCGGGTCAACGTGAGCGCTAGACCTCCCCCGCGGTAAACCCGCGAGGACCTCCCCCCCTCCCCGCGTTACCTGGCCGCTAAGACCTCTCTTTGCACTTAGTTGAGGTCGTAGCCGTTGGATTTACATCCAACAGCCACGACCTCCTCCTCAAACGTTCTCAGATAAGACCTCCCCACCTCATCGTCATAGCCGGATCAAAGATCCACGGTCATGACCTCCCCGTGTTGAACTTCACGACCTCCTCTGAAAAACCTCACAAAGAAGGTCCTCCCGCTTTGTTGAGGTCATAGCCCTTGGATCGAAAATCTAAGGCCATGACCTCCCCTGGTTTCTTAAAATTGGGTGCGGTTAAGACCTCACAGAGGTCCGCGACTTGGATTGAAATCCAACGCTTGGGACCTCTGTCCATTTCCTCACGTCGTTTTCACGTGAAGTGAAATCGTGAGGCCATGACCTCCCCACGTTTGATCGTGTGGCTGGGACCTCCTCCCAGCCACTTAAAACGTAACGGTTCAAAAATAGGATCCGATGGCGAGGACCTCCTCGAGGTCTTATCCAACGGCCCATAGGACCTCCCTGTTCTTCTCCTTCCTCTGGCAAGCTTCGAGCTTCGGCAGTGCATTTAATGCATGTCCGGCGGGAGGTACTGCTCAATTTTCTTCTTGACCAAGATTTAATGCAGTCGACTTTCGCCTCAATGGTCGGCCCAGAGCCTGCCCTTGTCAACCCCAAGTCTTGTCCACTCCAAGACCGTGCCATGGGCCAAGCTCACAAGGAGCTTAGCCAAGGTCCATGACCTCCTGTGCCCTAGTATAAAGCCCCATTGGGTTCCTCCGTAGCTTCTTTGGCACACTTCCAAGCCTTAGCTTGCACCCGTGCCTTTTTGAGCTTACTCTTTCACTGACCTCCACACTTGGCCGCCATTGTTGAGAAGCTTGAAGCCCTTGGTGGTGAAGGCTTGCTCCAGTGGCTCCCTCTCAAACTCTTGCTCCATTGAGCTCCCCCAAATCTCCTGGAGTTAAACCTAACTCATTGTTAGGTTGACCTTTTCAGAGGGGCTAGTGGAGCTTGGAGCCGAGGCTTGAGTTTGGAATTTGGACTTGAAGCGGTGGAGCTCTCCATCTTCCCCAACTCCGCCAAGACCATCCTCAACCTCTTCGACATCTTTAGGACCTCCGTAATTCCCCGGTAGTCCTTTAGTCTTTGGCACCAGCGTGAATGCATGTTATGGAGCTTATGTTGGGCACAAGCTTGATTGTCGCCATGAGTCGCTTTTGCATTTTCGTATTTTGGCCGTGAAGGTCGTCTCTGTCCTCTCGGCTCGCCCGGCGATTAAGGCCGCCGCCGCCGTTGAGAGGAGGTCCGCGGTGCGCATGGTTATTGCGGACCGCGGTACTATTGACCTCACCGGCGGGCTCTACATCGCCGGCGAGGACCATTTCTTCAAGCTCGGGATTTTGTCAGGACGTCCCGAGCGTGTCGTGTCGTTTTAGGACAGAGATCCTGGCGTTAATGGTGCTAATCATTGCTCAATCTCGCAATCATTGGCGTCTTAACCGCCTTAAATCCACCATTTATTGTCTTGCGATTAAGACCTCCAGCGCGGACCTCCTCGTGGTCTGCGGCGCGATTAACCTCTTGTCCAAGCACGTGCGTGCGCAAGCACGTGGTTGCGAGCTCGACGTCCGGACCTCCTCCGAGGAGATCCGAGCGCCAAGACCTCCTTGGCACAATCTGGGCGTCCAGACCTCCTGGAGGTCTGTGGGCGTTGAGGACCTCCTCTGGGACCTCCTCGAGGTCATCTCACCATGAGGACCTCCCTTTAGACTGGTCCGCTCGGACCTCCCTTCCTGTTGTAGGTCCGTTGGATCTCCCATCTATGGCCACGACCTCCCTCACCTCGCGCATAATGCGTGGTTAGGAGGTCCAGACCTCTGGACCTCCCATCTGCGTGTGTGTTGTCCTCTGGGAGGTCTGAGCCGTTAGATCTGTGATCTGTGGCTCACGACCTCCCATGTCTCTGTGAGTTATAGAAATGTCAAGAAATTCTTAAGTATGAACCTAAATAAGGTATAAACTTTAGAATTTCATATCTTTCTCATTTTAATTCCAAATGAGGTCATTCAAATTGTGTTAGCTCTATCTCGAACTTGACTTTAATCCAAAAATGATTGCAAGTTGAGTTCAGTCCCAGAGCGCAGTTAGCCACTAGGTTTTAAAAACTAACTTTAAATATACATTCAAATTAATGCTTAACTTGTAAAATTCATAACTAATGCTCTGTAGATTCTTTTTAAGTGAGACCAACTTTGTTGGTTTCCTCTAGTAATGAACTCACTGTGAAAATTAGTGTTGAGCTTGTTGCTGTTAGAAAAATGAGGACTTGTGCATTATAATTTTGTTCAAGTTCTTGTTTTTGAAAAATTATAGAAATTGCATAATAGCTCCAAATGAGATGAACTCAATTGTGTTATTCATCTCATGAGGTGCTGGTTTTACAGTAAAAGTTTCAGCCTCACCACTTTTCTAGAAAATGTTGCCTCATAATTAAATTAGTGAATAGTGCAGTTTGGTATTTTTAGGGCTGAGCAGAGTTGTTTTGCTCATAACTTTTGCATTGAGAATCCAAATCCATTGGTTCTTGTTGCTAAATTCCTAAAAATCCTCCTCTTTCTGCAGTAGAAATTTCAGAGGATTTGGAGTTCTGTTGCTGTGTTGTCTTTGTTGCTTTTCGTCGTTCTTATCGGTTCTTTATTGCTTTTTCCGTTAGGGTTCGACATTTGTGGTGATCCCGCGAACGACCCTCCGCAACAAATTGACCAGCAACAAGGCAAGCAGTTTGATCATATCCCCTCTAGCGTCCCATTACTTTAAAGGTTAATATGTTGTTTTACTTCTATGTATGCATGCTACTTTGTGTTAAAGGTCGCTAGTAATCCTATAGTTGCATAATCTGTAGGAGTGTTTATCCTCTACTACCAACGAGCCTAGGTTATTTGCTGTGATTTGAGCTCGTTGG
This sequence comes from Phyllostachys edulis, assembly GCA_036346405.1. Classification (NCBI taxonomy): domain Eukaryota; kingdom Viridiplantae; phylum Streptophyta; class Magnoliopsida; order Poales; family Poaceae; genus Phyllostachys; species Phyllostachys edulis. The sequence goes on along the minus strand of CM070548.1, from coordinate 42,457,242 downwards.
ATGAGCTCTTATCACTTAGTAGTTATGCTCCCTCTGCTTAGACATGCTTAGCTATCGGTAGTAATGGGCGATCATCGACTTAGTCGATGGTCTTGATCACACAAGTATAATTATTCCTCCTATATGTCCAGCACTTGTGCTTTGATTAATTTGTGAAGTCAAAAACTGAAAATAAAGGATTGATTTAGACTTGGGCATATTGGATGGATGGGGTGGTTTTTGGAATGTGGTAGTATGCCTGAGTCATTAAGGACCGAGTTACTTGCGCCACCGTTCTGAGCAATGTTGCGTGCTAACCACACGAGGGGATATGGGACCTCTCTGACTAAGTACTTTGGGAGGTGTTAATTATGAGCTGGTTGGTGGGTATGTTTTAATAAAATCTGTGTGTGTGGTGTTGGGAGGGAGCATTGGCAGACCGGTTAGGCTGTCTAATGTGTCTTGTCCCCGTGGGTTGCGGCTCGTAATTAGCATCGTCCATTGGAAATGTCTCGTAGGACTTAGCGTGCAAGCACACCAAAGGTAGTGTGCCTAAAGGAAAGGCGGTGCAGCGTGTGGGTACATTGGTACACCTGCGCAGGTTAAAACTATTCAATAGCCTCGCCCTAGGTTATGGACACGCTCGAAACGCCCGTAAGAACTAGACTCAACCATTTAATTAAAACTTTATGGGTTGGTATGAATGGATGTTCATACTATTGTTGTGGTGACTTGGGTTAGTCACTTCGGTGATGTTCTTGTTGTTGATATTATGTTATTATCTCGTTGTTATTTCAACAATTACAAATGCTTTATCAAATTGCCTTCAATCTATTATGTTATTACAAATGAAACTTGCTTTATGCTAAAATGAGTCCAAAGCCTCATCCACTTAAATGAAGCTTGCATGTAGCTAAATTATAGTTCTGTTATCTTACACGTCGGTTTTGCAGTACAATAAACAAGTTATTGTACTCATTTGCTTTGCTTAACAAATTTGTTGCAGAGGATTCGAGGTGAGCTCCAAGAGCCTTACTTCGTGCCACGTGTTGCGCTTTCTTGACGACTAGTCGGTCGGTCCCAGATGCCTAGGGTTAAGGCACACCGATTGGCTTTGTGTTATAGCCATCTTTATGGCACTTTTGCTTCATTGTTATCTTTTTAATTGTTGCTATTTGGCCTAAGGGCCTCTCTTTTGTAATAGCTATTTTCCTTTTTAATATTAACTTCGGTTTGTGGCTTATGTACTATGTGTTGTATGGAATTGGTACATTCTTTTGTTGTGAGGTATGTATACTGCATTCTGGGGAGTATACATCTCTCGAGACCGGATTTATTTGGTTGATAATACTAGGGTCAATTGGGTGACTAAGTATTATGAGCCTAATAAATATACCGGGGTCTCACACACGTCGACACTTCGGAACATGTCCTTCAGGGACATCTTTCGGAAAAGTTCCTAAATGATGGGCGGAGTAGCGAAGCCAGTAACCGCCCCCACAAACCCCTGCAACACCCTCGCTGACCATGAAATCAGCATGACACAAGGGACCCAGGTCCACCATGCCCGCGGTAGCCTGAGCAGACACCGGCGAGGGTGCTGCCTCAGAACCCGCCGAAGCGGAGCCACTGTCACCAAACTTGCCAGGGGCCAGACCCCGAAGGCACAAACTCCTCTACCAGGTCCCGCGTGGAGAGTCGCTTCGTCGCATCCAGCAGAAGGTGGAGGAGGGCCTCCTCCCTCGCGATAAGGACAATCTCGGGAGTGGCGGTAAGCTGTATCAGTCCACCCCGATATTGAAGACCATCCTTCACCAGAGAAGTATGGTAAAACCACCTCTGCGTCCAATTCGCCTCCCAACGGTTGCACGCTGTTAGGGCAGGCACGTATATTTGGCACCGTGCCTTGGGTTGAAATTGACACTGCCAAAGTTCAGTGTCTCGCTCGTGCTTTTCTTTTTCTCCAGTTGGCAGCGCCCGTCGTGCAGGTAGGCGAACATGCACCCCACATCGTTGGCCCCAGCTGATCGCAGCATCCACTAAAAGACTCCCAGCTTTACGATAGAGTTCGGCGTCAATTGAACTCTACCCCGTAAAGCGTCAATTGCGCCAACTCTACCCCGTAAAGCTGAAGCACCATGGAAACAAGCTCAATGCAGGGGATCAGAAGCTCGGCATCGAGGAAAGCAATGAAGACCACCGCCTCATCCGACCGCGGCGCAGGCACCGTCTCTGTCCCAGGAGCCCGGACCTTCGCAAGGACCTCTAGCTTGCCCTCGTCCACAAGGGTCTGGAGAACCAGGTCCATCACGGTGGACCTCACCAGATCACTTGTGTACGATACTTCCCCACCGCCCTCCTTGCTCCGCTTCATCATAACCGAAGCCCCCAGTCCAACCTCTCGCAAGGAAGAACCGCCGCAAAAATGGAGGATGTTGGGAAGTTTAATTGGCAACCATAGAATAGGGAGTGAAAAGAGGGGGGGGTGGCCCCTTATTTATACCCTTCAGGAACACAACCAAAGTGGGAGGGCACCGAAAATCCACAGGCCAATAACAAAGTGACACGCATCAACAACAAAATCACCATGGCAACGCCATTATGGCGCACAACACCCACCCACTATGTGTGCCTTCCAAAGGGACACCATCAGTGCAAGCCGACGCACCCTTTTGAGTAGGCGCCATCGGCGTTGACCAACCGATGCGCACGCCTCCCAAGGATGACTCTGAGGCCAACCCCCGAAACATCGAACTGCCCAAGGATCAAACACACGCACACTGTGGACACAAAGACGAAGATGAACTCACGAGACAAGTTTTGGTGCTGCCCAAAAACTGCACAGTTTTTCTCCTTTTCTTCTATTTATTTATACTAGCAAATAACGAATAACTTACATGCAAACAAGTAACGTAAGCACTACATGCACTTACAGCCACCTTCTCGTCTTTAGGCAATTAGCGCTATCAATGTTCATGACTACCAATTCAACCATGCAAACCAAAACTTAAACTTAAACAACATTAAGGATTATTCAACAAAATACCAGACACTCACAAGTAGTAGTAAAACTTACTCCAGAGTTAGGGCCTTTGTTCTGTTCTGCTGCAGAACTTGTCTCATGGGTTTGAACTTACAAGTTTATCACTTAATTTGTAACTTGGTATACGACTAAAAATTCCAGATGTGTGTTAAGAGTCTACCTACTTTCATCATCATTATTTATTGCAATGAAATGAGTTTTATACCATCTGAAGAAGGATTGAATAAAAGGACATCTGAATCATTATTTATTGCAATGAAATGAGTTTTATACCGTCCTGCAAGTTTAGACTTTAGATCATTGCAATGATTTTATTATTCTCCGTTTGCCTTCATTAGTTTCATTTTCAACTTCAAAAAGTTAGAGATACCATCTCACAAATGCCAGTAAAGTTATAATCGAAAATTCTGATAGTTATACTTACATGTGTAACAACATTCGTAGTGATGAAATGGAAGCTCAAACAATCTTCCTACTCAGTTTGGTTTACCTTGCAGTGATTTTGGGCGAGGTAGCTAACTTCGCAGCATATGCATTTGCCCCAGCCATAGTTGTTACTCCTCTAGGAGCTCTGAGCATTATATTCAGGTAGCACCATAGCAGCCATACCCTTTGCTTAATTTCGTTATGTACCGTAGTATATATTTCTGTTTAACCTTTGGCTCATGCAGTGCAGTGCTGGCACACTTCATCCTGAAAGAGAAATTGCATATGTTTGGTATTGTTGGCTGCATCTTGTGTGTTGTTGGTTCCGTTGGTATAGTTTTGCATGCTCCAAAGGGGAGAATTATTGAATCAGTGAAGGAAATATGGCATCTTGCAACTCAGCCAGGTAGCTACTTGATTACCTACTCCTGTCAAAACAGAGTCCCTTAGTATTTCATGCTTCATTGCTGCAGCGTTGCTGATTGTAGAACGATGTATTCAATACGATTGTTTGGTATTTCATGACGTGACCATCAGTCCTGATTCTATGAAAGATCGCCAAACTATCTGAATTTTGCAGTTTTTGGTAAAATATCTGAATTTCTAGGATTTGTTTTTTAAGAATTTCCGTGAGCACTTGGTTATGCTCCCACTTGTTCCTGGCATGAACTTTTTTTTTACAGGGAAAATATGGTTTTGATGGGGGGCATGGAACTTCTCAGGGAATGTTGATCATGTACAAGGACTCAATGTCTGAAAAAAATTACTTGAACTTCATAAACTTTTTCCTCAATGGAGAAATATCTTTTACACTGACCTTTTTGCCTTCTTCTGTTTGAAGTGTCAACTAGTTCTGTCTTAGTTGCACGTTCCATATTGGCGTGTAAGGATAATTTCTGCAGGTTTTATTGTTTATTCATGTGTGGCTGGTGTTCTTTTTTTTATTTTTCGGATTATTGAACGCTCTGGGCACAGGAAGATGCTCGTTTATACTGCGATTTGTTCACTAATGGGATCTCTCACGGTACATTAGAAGAACATCACCTTCGGATTAAATTATTCAATTGATCGAATTAATGAATGTTGACATAATTTTATGATCGGAACAGGTTATCAGTGTAAATGCAGTTGCCATTGCCTTCAAGATGTCATTTAGTGGATCAAATTAATTCATGTACATCCAGACGTGGTTCTTCATAGTTGTTGTCATTATTTGTTGTTTGGTGCAGTTGAACTACTTAAACAAGGTAATCATCCATAATGTGGAGCCCTTTTTGTGTAGATTTACATTTTTGAGAAATTGGGTATGTAGAACTTTCGGTTGCAATCCAGTAATATTATCTGGGACTTACTAACACCTGATATATGAGCTTGCATGGTTCTTATGAGCATGTTATTATGTGTAAGTTTTGTATCAGTTCGCATGCTTTCTTCAGTATAGATGTTTGGTGGCAAAATTTGATATATGCTACTTAGAAAGTTGCCACTTCAAGATATGCCACTCGGTTTTCTTAAATTTAAAATTTGCCGTTCTAGTTTCTTTCTCCTTTGAAATTTACCATTATCACTACTTTTTTTCTAAATTCTTTTCTTTTCTCTTATTTTTCATCTATTCCCATTTAAACTACCTATTTTACTCCTCATCTATTCATTTCCATTCCTTCCTTCTGAACGAGCATCCCCAAACAGAGCATCGCACTCTCCTCCCCGGCCTTCCCAGGCGACGCAGCCATCTGCTCCAGCTCGAGCCAACCCCGACGCCGGCCGCCGTCTCCGCCGCCGCCTCCCTCGCGACAGCCACCGTGCTCCGCGTTCCGCGCTCCGCGCTTCGAGTCCCGCATCCTATCGCTCCTCCCCGAGCCCTCCTCTTCCACCCGAGCTGCGTCCGCCTCATCCTCTCCCGCCGCCTCCTCTCCCCTGTCCCCTCCCTCCGCTTCCTCTCCTCCCCGCCCCCGGTGCCACGCCCGATTCCTTGCCGCCACCCGTGGCCTCGCCGCCTTCCTCATCCGGCTCCCGCCCCCTCTCGCCGCCGCCGCCGCGCTCCTCGCCTCCCACCTCGGCCTCCACCCTCCCTCCCCTCCATCAACGCCGCATCTCGTACCGCCCCTCCGCGCCGCGTGCCCCGACCTCGTCTTCCACCTCTTCTCCACCTTCTCCTCCTCCCCGGCCTTCCCAGGCGACGCCGCCACCGTCGCCTGTCTCGCGCGCGCCTACGCCACCGACGGCCGTCCGCTCGATGGCCTACGCCTCCTCCGTGACGCCTCGCGACGCGGCTCCCCTCCCTCGATTGCCGCCGCCGCCGACCTCGTCGCGGCCGCCGGCAACTTCGCGAAGGTGTCCGAGGCGCTCCTCCACCTCATGAATGGCTGATGTGCTGTGCTCAATTCAACCAGCGCAAGTGGCAAGGGAATAGATGCCTCTGTTGTGTTGTTCGAATGAGGAGCGAAATAGGTAGTTCATAAGGGAATAGATGTAAAATAAGATAAAAGAAAAGAATTTAGGAAAAAAGTAGTGATAATGGTAAATTTCAAAGAAGGGAGTAACTGGAGTGGTAAATTTCAAATTTAAGAAAACTGGATGGCATATCTTGAATTGGCAACTTTCTGAGTGGCATATATTAAATTTTGCCATGTTTGGCAATGCATGAGCCATAATGGACTATTCTGCATCATTTTTTTTAAACCTGGTCTAATTATCCAATTCCACCGCAGCTCCTTTAAAAAAGAAACAACTGTCCCTCAAAAAAAAAGGAAACAACTGGCTGAGCAAAGGACTACTCTATAACATCTGACATGATCTAAGCCTTGATTTCCCAAACATATTTATTTCCTTATGTTGTTTTGAAACAATTCTGAGTAAGCACAGTTTCAATCTGACATATCTTGGTGAACATGTTATTGATTCAAATGAAAGTGTTGCAGAAGCTTTGCTTGCTTTAGGTTTTCCAAATGTAATTTACGTGTAACACCTCAGAATAAATTTAACCATTCTTGTAATCCTTGCTAATTAGTCATCCAAGCATAACTAGCACAAGTTAATTGTTCATTTCAAAAGAAAAAAGAAGGGAATATTATGAAGTATTCATTTAAAAAAAATAAGTATCAAGTATTCAATTATTCATCCAAACGGCGGTTTCTTTTTCTAAAATGTTTAATCATAGTTGCACAACATTAAGGGCTGCAGAAAGGGATACTTGTTCTAACCAGTTTCTCACCATGATTGTTTTCATCCTCTTCTTAAATTCTTGTAGGCTCTGGACTCGTTTAATACGGCTGTGGTTTCTCCTGTATATTACGGGATGTTCACCATTCTTACTATTCTTGCTAACATGATTATGTAAAAGGTGATTTTCTTGTTTACATACAAATATCTTTACATGGTAGTATGGTACCAGTCAGTGTGTCTCTTATAGTTTGGTTACCTCCCTGCGGGAAATCGCACTCCACAGTAACGAAAATAGGCACAGATTAGATGAAACCATCTATAATAAGTTATATGCGCCGAAAGTTTTCTTACCAAGAATATAAGAAGCTTGGTCTAATTTTGATTTTTTTTTTTGGGGGTCTTTACATATTAAAGAATTGCAGTAAGCTATGTTTCCGAGTTGCATTCTGTTAACTGAATTATTTGCTGCAGAGGATACAAGATTTAGATAGTGAAAGTCTGTCATATTTTGTTAGTTAAAAAATATAGGTTGGATTCCCATTTTTTTTCTTAAATTTGAAGGAGGAATTCCTGTAAGAATAGGTTTTATAACAGGTGATTGTTTTTTAATGGGTGCTAGGCATTACCAGGCTTCTATACCAGTATTGAGACACAGCCCCTAATTTCTTGCTAATTTGGCTATTTTGATAAGCACTCATTTGGAGGAACTTGAGCTGTTAGACCACAATGTTCATCACGAACTGGGATTGGCCAATTCTGACTTCAAAGAATTTTGTAGTTTCAAAATGCATCCTATCAGTGGGAAAATAACTTGCAAGTACAACTTTTTTTTTCAGTTTGGTGTGCTTGTTGTCTAAAGAGTTTTGGCTAGTTACACATATTATTCAATTCATCATCTGTCTAGTTAGTAGTACTCATACATCTGACATTCGGTCATCGTTATTTTCCATTCCAGGACTGGGACTCCATGCAACACAGATAGCAACACAGTTATGTGGGTTTGTGACCATCATTGCAGAGACATCTTCACAAGACTAGGGATATTGGGAATGCACCACCACCACCACCTGACCAAACTTGTCTGGAAGAAAGATGCTCCCAAGTCAAAGGTGCTCCCAAGTCAATAACCAATTCTAGCTGAACATCGAACATGTACCACAATATTAACTTATCAAGGCAACACACGTCGGCATGTGGAATCTGAATAAAATTATATTGATCTAGAGCCACATCTAAAGATGCAGGCAGAGTTTTGTGCTGTTTGTGATCTTGGTAGCTACATTATCATTTAGGAAAACTGGGCTTCCTGTGAGCGATTTGAATGGACATCTTTTTCTAGAACAGAGACACATAGTGATCAACTCTTTTTTCTTCTGTACAGAAGTATATGAAAAAAAAAGAACGTTTGACAACATAGGACTTCAAATCTACGCAGATAGATAAGTAACCTTTGTTCAACAGCTTATTTATCATAATATTTCCAGATTTCCACTGAGCATCCTGTAGTCATCCAGGATCTTGTTTCTCTTATATTTTCCTCACCTTTTCTTGTCTAAATCTATCTATTATGTAATAAGAACCGACGATGGGTGGTTTACAGCCACTAAGAAAGAAAAAGGGGAAATTTGTTAGAAATCCTAGTAAACAACCTCATCCAAGGCTGCTGATGTACCTTCGCTGAAGCCACGAGCCACAACTTGATCATACATAGTTTCTTACATGAATTCAAATGCAGCACCAAAGAAAACTACTGGTGCGATCTGCAAGGTGAAAGGAAGTAATTATTTTATACAAAGAAACAACATGTCAAGCACAAGAGCGGCACCACCCACAGGAAGCTATTAGCAACATATTACTTCAATCCATGCACTGCAGTTGCTCCGTATCAGCTGTTGTGGTCGAACCACTGGCATAGACAGGGTGGAGTAGGTGCCCAGCCACAGGATCAACGTGAACCCATTTCCTGCCAGTCAGCTTGTTGCGCTCAAATTGCACATGGCCTTCTTTCAGACAGAAGAGAGTGTGATCATTCCCCATGCCAACATAGTTCCCAGGATGGAAGCGGGTTCCTCTTTGGCAGACAATGATGTTTCCTGGTTCCACTTTCTGAAAAATAACATAATTGTAGATGTTCATGAACAGTATGGGATCATTTCTCCACTTTTTTAACAATGAAAATGAGTAGTCACTACTCACTACCATTATGAGACCATCACAGGACATGCCTAAATTTCCAAATTCTCCATATTTTAATGTGATTTAGGAAATTATTGTTGTAATCTCATTCAATGCCATGGACAAGAAAAAAGGAGCTAATTCATAAGGAGCATCTTAAGATGGTACCTCTCCACCAAACTTCTTAACACCCAAATACTTAGGGTTTGAGTCACGGCCATTTTTAGTTGATCCAGCAGTCTTTTTGGTGGCCCAACGCCTAAAAACCAAGCTCATTCCTCCAGATGACTCTGTAATCAAGTACATTTGATACAGTCAAACTTCTCGTTCAGAATAGCAAAAGTATAGAAGATAAAAGGCACACAAACTGCCCAAAAATTAAGTCATCACCTGTTGCGTTAGTGTACACTGAAACATTTGAGATCAGTTCTTTGACATTTACTCTCCTGAAAACCGATGAGAGAGCCATCTTGTTTGCCACAAGTTACCTGCAGTCATTATAAGGATTGTGTGAAATATTTATACACTAATACTGTACTGTTGGAAAAAGAATCATGCCTAGTGCGGTTGTGTCCTTTCCAGATTTCCCTATCGAGTGAGTTAACATTTGGTTGCTCTACTTTTACTAAGCCAGTGTCAACCTATAAGTGTTCAAACTAGCCTTCCACCTACGTAAACTGTGATATACTAGTCCTCTGTAGCTCTCCTGTTAACTTTTCTCCATTTGTGTATGAAATTTGATTCAAGAGGAAAATAAATGCAGTAATCTAGGCATCAAAGTACAGAGCATATTACGATTTGAGAAGAAAAAAATAAAGAGGAAATATGTATTTATCTTCCATTTGAGCAAAAGCAACAAAATTGTTCAACAACTTATTAATATGTGTGAACAACAATGGATAAGGAATTTGTCAGAAAAAAAATCTAATTCATAATGTTCTTGTAATACTGGACTTCATTTAGAAGAAGACTTTGTTTCGTACAGCCAAGCAATACCAAGTGGTAAATGAAAATATCTATACTGCATGCAGAATAAAGCCTCACTATTGAATTACAATATAGAATTAAATGCAAAATCAGGGACTGGTGGCGGCCTCTAACTATGTATTTTATTTGGAAGTTGTTCAGAAGTACTAAATACTAAATAAGTAATTGATTGGTTCAATAAATCAGACGGCTTTTGCAGGAAACGGAGTTCACATTTTCTTTGTAAATGTAATAACAATTGGCTTTCACATTTTCCTTGATGTCCTCAACTTTTGTCGATAAATCAAACTTTACTGTGGAAAGGCAAACATTAAAGGCGGACATAACAAAGGACTAAATGTTGCACAATCCACAAGTTGAACAGGTAGTTTTGGACACTGTAAAAGTATAGTCATATTTAGACCTCAGAAAAACTTGGGAATCTAAACATGAGCCATCTCAATTTTGGGGCAAACATGAAAAGGTTAATACATAAAAAACAAGGACCACTATAGTAACGAGAGAATACGTTTTGCTATTACAAGGGAAGAAAAAAAGTGCACCAGCAAATTTCATCAGTGTATAGTCCAAGAAAGTTACTGAAATGTGGCTATGAGAATGAATGGTAATCTCGAGCGATGCCTAAGCAGGTTTCAATTGAACACGGATTGTGTTAGCAACAGCTAAGGGTGTGTTTGGTTGCTTGCATGGGGTTGGTTCGCATGAGTAGATGCAAGTTTTTGGGTGTTTGGTTGCATGATTGGGTGGGTGAGCCTGACTAAGTGGATGCATGATTCCCACTCGGCCAAGCCCAAGGGAAACGCTCGATTCGAGCTTACATCAACCAGGCTGAGCCCATGCAGGCTAGCCAGTGCTCGAGAGTCCGTTCACCTTCTCCCACGCCAGATACAGGCAACCAAACAACATCTCAGCATGGCTTGGCCCAATAGAAACAGACAACCAAACAACTCGTCATTAGATCCACTCAGCCTGGTTAGATCCAACCTGGATGACACATACAAGTCAGGCTGAGAACATGCAGGCAACCAAACACACCCTAACAAATCCGCATCAGGAGGAGCATCCCAACTATGGACGCATCTACACGGAAAGGAATGTATGGAATATCGTAGAAAGAATCGGATTTGGGTTTGGTTCCTCATAACAAAGGGGAACAAGACGCAGTAGGGCAAGGCAAAATCAGTCCAAGGAAGCTAGGGCATACCAACAAGAGAGACCAACCTGGTCGATCTTTGCCTCACACCCAAATGTCAAGGAAGAGAGCTTGTCCAACGCGAGCTTTGGTGGGAGGCGGGAGTCGTTAGCAACGGCAGCGAAGGCGAGGGCTCGGGGGTGTCACCTACTCACAAGTCACGAGCAGCAAGAAGAACAGGGAGGCGTAACCAAGAAAGGCATAATAGCTAAAGAGATGCAACATCAGCCTGATTCCAATGGAGAGGAGACTATGAGACAAAGGTCAAGTAGATTGGAGTGGTAGGGCGTGTGTGTGATGTGAGGCCAAGGGCCCACTAGTAAGCAAGGGGGGGGTTGGTTCAAGTTGTAAGAGCACCCACAATGTATGAATAAAAGGGGTTTTAAGAAATCTTTTGGTGCTTGGAACCGGTAGCATACACTGCAGAGGGTCCAAAGAGGGAACGATGTTCGTTGTTGTGCGCCCTGCCATGATTGTCGCCTCCTCTAGTACCGGTGCCACGGCCTTTGCAGCAACCCAGCCTTGGGTGACACGAACACCTTCAGATCCGATGGTCTTCGTTATCGTGGAAGCCATCGCCTCTGATCTAGCCAGAGCAAGCCACGTCGTCGCCAGAACGAGGTCAAGTAAGCCAAGTCACCGGTGCACACTGATGCCCTTCGTGGGCACGTGTGTATAAACAAGACACCACGCAAAGCTTCACGCCCCGGTGCACACTGATACCCTTTGCGGACACGAATGTATAAACAAGACACAGCACAAGGCTTCACGCCCCGATGCATATCAATGCCCTTCGCGAGCACAAGTGTATAAACAAGACACCACGAGAGGCTACACATCACAGTGCACACAGAAGCCCTTCGCAGTCACAAATGTATAAAAAAGACACCGCGCATGGCTTCACACATCAGTGCACACTAATGCTCTTTGCGGGCACGACTATATAAAGACACCACGCATGGCCTCATGCCCCGATGCAAGCTGATGCCCTTCGCGAACACAAGGGCATAAAAAAGTATGAGGGGCAGTGCTTAACTTCGCCTCCCCCTCGCTAGCTCTAGGGCTCCCTAGGAGCCCTATCAAAAAAGTACGATGCTCGGCTTCGCCTCCCCTCGCTAGCATTAGCTCCCCAATAACCCTATCAAAAAAGTATGGGGGACGAAGCATAGCTTCGCCTCCCCCTCGCTAGTTCTAGGGCTATCCCGAAGCCTTATCAAAAAAGTACGGGGGATAACGCTCGGCTTTGCCTCCCCCTAGCATCTCTAGGGCTCCCCCGGAGCCCTATCAAAAAACTACAGGGGGCAAGCCACTCTATAAGATCCTCATCCGAAGGCCTTGTCTGCGAAAGTTTTAGCAGGTCCCTCTTGGCATACTTAGCACGGCTCGTCGCCTGAGACACCGACAACAGTATAAGACTCAAAGACAACACTCTACCAAAGTCAAGACACCCTGTTAGCTACGAACGAATGGCGTCAAGAACGATCGCGACAGCCTTTCGTTGATGGAGCAGCATAAATTCTTCCATGGACTTCTCGGGGTTCGCGGGTCGTCGACGCTGCCACCGCGCACCATGGCACACCACGCCCTGATAGCAAAGCATCCGAAGGCCTTGTCTGCAGAAATTTTAGTAGGTCCCTCTTAGCGTACTTAGCACAGCCCGTCGCCTGAGACACCGACGGCAGGGTAGAAGACTTCGCACAACACTCTACCGAAGCCGCACACCCCTGCAGCTACCAGAAACGAATTGCATCGCAACAGGCCGCGATAGCCTTTCGTTGATGGAGCAACATAAACTCTTCCGTGGACTTCTCAGGACTCGCGAGGGGTCACCGCTGCCACTTCGCACCATGGCACCACGCCCTGATAGCAAAGCTGCAGCGGCCACACAGAGCAAAGGAAGCACTCCGCCTTCGGCTTACGAGTAGGCACCAACACCTTCGTCACACGACCCTAAGACGATGGCATCCCTGTTCGGCGAAGCATCGGTACCTCCAGAGCCCACCCTGCATTAACACAAGTCCAAGGCATACGACAATACGGGGCAGGGTACGCAACGAGGTGGCAACACAAGTGTTCGAGCAATAGTCTATTTCATTAAAATGAATGCCATTACAAAATGAGGCAGACACCTTCCCTTCGGGGCCTAGCGCTCGCATCGTACAAACATTAGACCCCGAAGGAAACCTATCCTAGGGACCTAATTACATAAAACTAAGATGCAGAAGGGTTTGGCCACCCGGAGTGAGCCAAGGGTCACCTTATCTGCGGTGGTGGCCCCCCGCTCGCCAATCCCCTGGTCATCCACTATCACCGCCTTGCCTTTGCCCTTGCCTTGAGCGAGGGCCGCTCAAAGCGATTCCATCGCTGCTTCACACCCACGAGGTGCCCAAAAGTCCTAGAAGGCATTGCTCGCCTTTCGCGTCTAGCGATGGTGAGCTACGACCTCCTCCGCTGTTGCAACAGTCACGGAGCAAACGGTAAGGGGGCCAAGGTGCCCACAGCCAGCCTATTGCATCATAGCGAAGGCAATCTGCCACGCCAACTTCGCACAATGGTCCCCATATGCCCAGGCAGCCGGCAGGGCGACCGCGCCGACGCGACCCAACCGTTTGAAGGTCGCGTCAACGTCGCCGACTTCGCGGCGACATGGGGGTGGCGGCTTGGCACCAAGGTCCGCCATGACCCCCACGAGTGACTCTAGCAACCCCAGGTAGCCTACGCCACGAAGGACAACTCGCGCCGCCAAGACTCTTCTAGACTTGTTCAAAGGAGTACAACCGCTTAACCTTATCCTTCAACTCCGCGACTCTCCAAAGTGTTGTACCCTCGCCTCGTGGGCCTCAACCTTATCAGCAAAGGCCGTCCGCTCCTCAGCAAAGGCCCCAATCTCCACCTACTTGGCGTTCACCTCCCGCTGTACCACGTTGAAGCTCAGCTGGATGTCACCCTCGAGCACCCGCGATAGCATCAAGCTTTGCGACGTAACGAGTGAGCAAGATGCGGGTGCCAGGAAAAGACAAATGCAACGACATACGGCAAAGCATTACCCTCGCAGCATTGGCTTCGATGGTCCGGAACATGGCCGACAGCAACATGTTCCTGAAGAGCTCCTAGACCACAGGCAGAGCAACGAACCACGCCACCTCGAAGACAGCACCGGCCGCCACGCCAACCTTGAAGTCTGATGGGCAGAGCGGGCCCAAGCCCAAGGCCGCGTCGCACGAAGAGGCAACCCTGAAACCTCGGGACGAGGAGCAACCGATGTTCACCCTCGCGTCCTCTCCCTCAGACACTACTACAGCAATAGCCAATGTCAAAAGAATATTCGATGCAACAAAACGAGTCGAGGGCAACTTACGGATAGCGTCGCTCCCAGGGGTTAAGGGAGCCCCTCACGTGTTCTTGGAACCTCTGGCATAGATGTGCGAGGGAGGGCTATCCGCTGACAACTCCTCAAGGCCCATCCTTGCTATCCGAAACGAACCAACCCCACCTTCGGCACCCAGGGCTGCATCACAGCCCACAGCCTAGGGCCATCGGTGCAGAAGGTATGGTTGAGGCCGAGCGACGAGCCAGTGGCGAAGGACTATCCAGCGACGGGACCCGTGCCAATGGCAAAGGACATGTTGAAGCCGAAGCGTGGGTGAGTAGTCACATGAGAAGGCCCACTCTTGTCCACCAAGCACCACAAGGATTGGAGCCAAGCCTTCGCCCTCATCGCCGCCACGTGGTCACTCCTTACCCTCCTCCGGCTCGACCCGCTCGACCAAACAGACCCCCTTGCCGCGGGGTAAGCCCGGTTCGCCTGCGGCTCTCGCACAAGAGTGCGCCGCAAGTGCTCATCTGCCGTGTAGGGGCCGAGAAGCACCTCCGCTGGCCGAACTGCTTCGTCGATGGGCGCCACTTCATAACCACAATGAGTACGAGTTAACTTCGCATTAATATAACCAATATTCAAAGCACTTTACAGTCTAGAAAAGCAACAACACATCAGGAAAGAAAAACACCAACAACAACAATCTAACTGCATATAATTCAGAATTGAGATACCAACATACATGAGAACTGCAAGGAGAACACCACAAGATTTTCACAAAAGCATTCAGAATTGAGATACCAACATACATGAGAACCTCTAGGAGAACACCACAAGATTTTCACATAAGCATTTCAACGAGCAGAGAAAAAATCAGTTGGAAGCAAAATCTAAGGAATCCGGTAATATTCACAGAAAACAACTAAGGTAAGCCCATCCATCCATCAATCAATATTATCAATACAGACAAAACACTAATCTACATATTTATTTCTACGTAGGGGTGGAAAAAAGCTCCTTAGTAGGGCTTGTTGGCTCGGTTAAAAATTACTTCAATTACACATTAATTGGTTAAACATTGAAACAAGTAAATTTCTAATAAAATTGGATTTCGCTCTAGCTCAGCTCGGATCGTTAGCTCAATTTTGGGAGTGGCTCGATATCCACCCCTATTTCTACATATCGAACTTGAACCCTACACGTTAAACACTCTAGTGAACCATTGATCCTGTAGCAGAATAATCGAATCTATATTAATAACACAACACAAATCTTTTATGAAACTGCGGAGTGCTGACCACACAGAAACACTATAGATCGACGCTAAAACACAAAAAAAAAAAAAGCATTTCTACCAAACGGATCGAATCGTATGCATTTGTTACGCCCAAACGACCAAAAAAGATTAGTCCATACGAAAAAAATCGATAACAAACGCATCTAAAAACATTTCGGGCGAACCAGCTCTACATCAATTGCATCTATACAAAACGGCAAAAAAAAAACCCCCGAAGCGAAGCAATCGCAGGTACAGAGGAATCTAGGAGGTGCGTAACACACCAGAACAGATTACACCTAAACTATCTCGAATCTTGAAATCCAAGCCGACCGGCACCTCCTCACACTAGAAGAAATGGAACCAGAACTCCTCCGGCTCGACTAGAACTAGGGATCGAGCGGCCAGCAACTACTACTACGGATGCATCGACGAGCTCCCTCAAGGGATCGATCAAAACGAGGACGAGAGGGGAGAAGGGGCGAGAGTCACCTTGGTGTTTTCGCTTCGCCTCCCAATCCAAGGAGGGAGGAACGGGATGGGGCGGGGTGAGACGAGGCGGCGGCGGCGCAGGAGGGGAGGAGCTAGTATAAAACCCTAGCCACTTGCTGTTGCGGGCACATTGTTAGAATGATAGAGATGCAACTGAGGCTCGGTCACCGGTAGAGGTGAAAACGAATACGGATGGATTATAGTTCTGTCATATTTATTTTTATTTTTTTATTTAGATACGAATAATATCGAATACGAATACGGAGTGAATATAAATTAAAACGAATACAGTCACGGATATTTTTTGGAACATAAAAACCCCTTAAATTATATGTCAGAAATTAACGAAAACATATAACTAGCTTATTTGATGCACATATTCATGAATTATTCATATTTTCAGCAACCACGCATAATATTAGCACTAGCAAGCTGCATCAACTAGTTCATCACAAACATAACACTTAGTTTACCATATTTAGCTCATAAGTCATAACACACAAAGTCACAAGTCACCACACATTCACACTTAGTTCATCACATACATAAAACCTAGTTCACGCTAACATCGATCAAGCTAAATGATTAATTTATACGCAAATGATTGCAAAATCCCCAAGTATGTTACAAAAATAAAATTAATAAAGTTATTATTTTATTGTATTTTCGAGATTTAAAAGAGTTTTCTTGGTTAAAAAGAAAATAATAATAAAATAAAGTCAATTATTTAATTTTCTAGTTTTTAATGGCAAAAATAAAATTTATTTATATTTCTACGACTTTATTGGATTTAAAGTGAAAAAGAAAAATAATTAATTTCTTGAATTTTCTCGGATTTTAAAAATATTTTTCCTATTTTTCAGAAATTAAAATAATTTATGTGCAAAAATAAAAACTAACTTAACTTAGAATTAATTTTATTAAGTTCAAAATAATTAAAGGAATTTCTGTGATTTTTTCTATAATTTTTAACTCTATTTGCTATTTTCTAAAAGGCTATTTGATTTGTTGCATTTTTGAAATTCGAAAATTAATTAAAATCTCATTTTCTCTTTTGGGACGAAATCCAAATATCCGGACTTGGTCTTATCCGGATAATCCGTATTTGTATCCGTATCCACCGGATAGCATGCCTGCCGTATTTGTTTCCGTTTCTCATAAAAAAATCCGAATTTATTTTCGATCCAAAAATTATCCGAGAAAAATCCGATTCGAAACAATCCGAATCTATTTCGCAGGCGGGAGAATATTCGGCGCTGGACTTATTGTGGGCCGACTACGGCTCCTAGGCTAGGTTTTTTGTTACTGCGTGGCCCACCACGAAGGATGCACGTGGTCGGTGGTTTTGCTTTGCGCTGTGCATATGCTGTCGTGGTGTCCTGTTGGGTGGATTTGGCTGTGCAGTCACTAAATCTCAAGCATGAATAGTGCTTCGCTTTCTCAAAAATAAAAATTGCACAAACATGGAAGCGGTACTCTCAGAAATGGAGTAACAGGTTACAATGCTACGTGCTCCCTGCTTTTAAACATACCACTGTAGCATTTGCATGTGGTTTCGCTGCATTAATTGGTATCACTATTACAAAACAAATAATAGTAGACGCCTCATCACAGACGGTTCAAAAAAAACTATCTGTGTTGGGTCTGTCGGGGCCAGAGATTTACAGTGCAAGTCTATCACAGACGGTTCATAATAAGAACCGTCTATGTTACGTGCCTATCATATACGGTTTTTTAATAGAACCGTATATGATAATTCACATACGGTTCTATTAACGAACCGTCTGTGATATGTTGGTATCACCAGCGGTTGTTGACGGTTCTCAATAAAGACCGTCTGTGAATTATCACAGACGGTTCTATTAAAGAACCATCTGTGATACGTTCCACTACTTATTTTATAGAGCCCAGGCTGTTTGGATCGTCCGAACATCTCCTCCGATTGGGACCGTCCAATTCCGATCGAACGGTCCGAACAGACCCAGGATCTATAAAATAGCAAAAATATTCAAAAAATCCTAAAATAATTCAAGGAGGTTCTTGAGATGTGCTAATACTCAAATAAAATTTGAAACCTCACTTTTCAAGTGTTATTTATTTAACTAAATTCAAACCTAGCTTACGTTGTTGAATAGAGTTTGAATAGAGGTCCAATTTTTTTTACACTAGAAAATGCTTATAATTTTGGTATTATAATTTTATTTGAGTATTAGCACATCCCAGGAACCTCCTTGAATTATTTCTGGATTTTATGATTTTTTTTTGCTATTTCATAGATCCCGAGTCTATTCGCATCGTTCGATCAAAATCAGACGGTCCCGATCGGATGAGACGCTTGACCGTCCGACGCCTCCTCCGACGGACCGCCTGATTTCGATCGTATAATCCGAATCGCCTTGCCTCTATAAAATGAGCAAGGAACGCACTCACGCATTTGCCCATAATAGAACTGCTCGTGATATCATCGAGTATCCTGACGGTTCTTATTACGAACCGCTCAGGATTCGTAATAAGAACCGCTCTGTGATAGGCTTGTACTATAAATACTTGGACCTCGGCTGCACTTCGCCCATTTCCATTTGAGCGCCACCGTGTCCTCCCCGATCGCCACTGTGTCCTTCCCATTGCGCCACGACAAAGAGGAGAAAGAAGGGAAGGAAGGAGGAAGGGAGGAGAAGGGAGAAGGAGAGGAGGAAGGGAGGAGAAGGAGAAGGAGTGGATTCTCGAGAGATATTTGGTATTTTCATCGTGAGCTCTAAGGATAACGATCTATAACCCTTTATGTTTGCTCTAAATTAGTTGCTAATTAATCAATTTAAGTATGTTTAGTAAATAGGAAGAGTACGTACTTGCGGTTTATTAATATAATTTGACACTAATTTGTTACATGCGTAGCGTAGATTGACCGAAACTGGATGTACGGTATGAACCGTGTGAGTGAAGAGTACATTAATGGTGTGCTTGCTTTTAGAAGAGCCACCGAGCAAGATATGTTGAAGAAGGGGATAACATTTATATATTGTCCATGCATTGATTGCGGTAATCTGAAGATGTTTAACAACTTGGCGCAGATCGAAACACACTTGATTCGAAGGGGTTTCAAAAAAGGGTATACATGTTGGGCCAGTCACGGTGAAGAGCATATTATACAAGAAGTTAATAATGACGGCATCGCCGAGGAAGTCAACGATATGTCGGATGTGGACTGTGCTTTTGATGAGGATAGGTCGCACGATGACAATCTGGATCAGATGCTACGCGATGCAAAAGAAAACTACAGTGAGAGAGAGTTTTGTAAATTCGAGGGCTTAATAGAGGACTCGGTGAGACCTTTATTCCCTAGCTACAAATCGGAATACACAAGGTTGTCAACCGTGATTGAACTGCTGAAATTGAAGGCAAGTAATGGTTGGTCCGATAAAAGTTTCACGGTGTTGTTAGGTCTCCTAGCGAACATCCTTCCGGAGGGAAACGTGTTGCCCAGCATCACCTACCAAGCAAAGAAGGTTATTTGTCCATTGGGAATGGAAGTAGAAAGAATACATGCATGTCCGAACGATTGTATCATCTACCGTAAAGAATATGCAGACATGCATGTATGTCCCGTATGCAAAGCATCCCGATACAAGTGTAAGAATACTGCTAAGATGAAGTAAGGACCTCCTACTAAGATGTTGTGGTATTTGCCTGTGATCCCACATTTGAAGCGTTTATTTGCGAACCCAAAGGAGGCAAGATTGCTGCGTTGGCACTCGGAGGAGCGTAAGAAAGATGGAAAGCTAAGACACCCTACTGATTCTGCCCAGTGAAGAAACTTCGATCGGAGCTTCAAAGAGTTCGGTGCGGAACCGAGGAACATAAGGTTATGGTTGAGTTCAGATGGAATGAATCCTTTCGGTAATATAAGTAGCCGACATTGCACCTGGTCCGTGAATCTATATATGTACAACCTTCCTCCTTGGTTATGTATGAAGCGGAAGTACATTTTGATGTCACTACTTATTCAAGGGCCGAAGCAACCTGGGAATGATATTGATGTATACCTAGCACCATTGCTGGAAGATCTTGTGACACTGTGGAACGAAGGGGCACAGATATGGGATGCGCTAAACAAGAGCATATCTGTATCAATGGTGTCCGTGATAGATGCGCTTTCACGAAAGCGCTCAATATCACGGGCACGTGGGTTGAACTCCTACTATAGGTTCGTAGAGGAGATTTGGGAGCTCGACTACGTACTTTTTAAGATCCCCCTGTTTCAATGCCATTGGGTTAAACTTCCGTAAGGTGTAAAGGTCGACAAGTACGTCGTCATCACTATGGACCTCAAATGTGTCGGATACAAGGACGAACCATTCGTACTCCCTAAGCAAGTTGTTCAAGTTTTTTTTATAACAGACCCGGCAAATAAGAACTGCTACGTAGTTCTTCATGGAAAAAGAATGATTCTCGGAGTTGAGAATATCATGGATGAGGAAGAGTACAATTAATTTGACGAGTTGCCTCCTTTCGGAGACAACATCAGGCTCGAGGAAGAACCCAGTGAGAAAGCTAGCTATATGCGTGTCGATCATCATGAATGGCTATATTTTAATTAAGAATTTACTCCATTGTAATTAATTTATTCCATAACATCATGTGTTATGGACTTGTAATCTCTCATATATTTTGATGTCAACGTGGAATTGTCATGTGTTAATGTGTTATGGACTTGTCATCTTTGATATTGATGTCAATGTGGACGTTCATTGTAATGTGGAGTATCAAAATTGGTTTCACTTTGATTTGGAGTTGAGTTGAATTAGATATGAATTTTTGAACTCAAATGAATTGTCAGTGGATAAATTAATTTTCACTCAAATTATTTGGAGTTGTGTTATGGACTTGTCATCATACTTGTCACCAGGTTCATATGGACTTGTCATGATTGTCATCATACTTGTCACCAAGATATCACAGACGGTTCTATTATGGAACCGCTCGATATCGTGTCACAACGGTTCCATAATAGAACCGTCTGTGATATGAAACATATCACAGACGGTTCTATTAAAGAACCGTCTGCGATGTGGACATATCACAAACGGTTCTTATAAAGAACCGTCTGTGATTCCTTATCACAGACGGTTTCATAATAGAACCGTCTGTGATCTGCCTTATAACCCTAGGGCCCACCCATTCATCTCCCTAGTGCCCTTAGCCCACTCAGCTCTCGCTCCTTCACCTCCTTTAGGGCTTGCCCGTTCACCTCCCCGTAAGCCCCAACACCACCGCCTTCGACCTCGACGCCGCCGCCCCCGACATCGACGACGCTACCGCCTCCTCTACCGTCCTCCTCCCCATGGCGCCGTCCTCCTCCCCGTGTCGACGTCCTCCCTCTACCGGCCTCCTCCCTGGTGGCGCCATCCTCCTCCACGTGTCTGCTCCTCCCCTGCACCGGCCTCCTCCCCAGCGCCGTCTTCCTCCCCGCGTCGACCTCCTCCTCTGCACCGGCCTCCTCCCCTGCATCGGCCTCCTCCTTGCACTGTGAAGGTTAATCCTCGACTGTGAATGTTGTATTTGAGATTAATGTGTGATATGAGATGAATGGAGAGAACCTATCCTCTGCTCCCTCCACTGTGGATTCATGATATTGTGCTAGGTCAGTCAGATGCATGGTTAGGGTTTGGTCCCCTGGACGTGGTTAGAAGGGTCTATTTTTGATTCATGCTCTGTGATTGGAATGGTCTAATTCTGAAATTGGTAGAATTACTAGTTCAATTTTGAGCTCTACAAGATTGCTTGTCATTTGTCATAGTAATCACCGCTTGCACGCCATCACAAATTGTATTTAGAAGTTCCAAGATTGTACAGTGTGCTTTGCCTGATCACTTAATCTGCTATCTTGTCCTTTTAACAGAAGAAAGTTTTACTTGATTCTATTTTATTTCTATGTCTTCATTAAAGGTCAGTCTTCTGTGGACTTCAGTAGTGGATATTGATGGTTCTTGATGATCTATGGTTGACAGATAGTATCATTTTGAACTTCTTATACATGTGATTGTTATGTCAGTCTAGTTAAGCTTTGGATAGAGCTCAAAATCTGAATTTTAGTGTTCTTATCCAATTTATGAAGAGAATAGACCTTAGTGCTGAGATGGCCAAGTTTGTTTCTTGTGCAACTCGCCATATGAGAGCTCACATTAATTTCAAATTTTTGTGCTCTGTGCTAATTTCATTCATATACATGTGCTAAGATTATGTTAATTTGGTCATTTAAATGCTATTGGATTAATGCTTTATTGTTTCATATTTATGCTGGAATTAATTATGATTATTTGCTAATATTGCACATATTACGACAATCCAATAGGACAGTTTTAGGTTCAGCTCAAGATTTGTTTGATGATTGTCAAATTTGATTAGTGAAGATATATTGACTGATGTACTGAGAGCACTCTTTAACATCAATACTCTAAGCTTTATGCTGAGTTCTTTAATATACATGTGGTATATGTTGAGCACATTATTCATTTTAAATGACATGGAGATATGTATATGTTGATTTGGTCATTTAAATATTTGCAACAATCTTATGTTGATTTGGTCATTTAAATATTTGCAACAATCTTTTGGGCATATGTAACTTATATAAATAGCAAGTAAGCGAGATGGCATAGGCACCGTCTTCGCCGCCATCACCGACGTCGCTGAATGCATCTGGATGTCCGACGATAGCGATACGTAAGCGAGATGGCAGAGGGAAATCGAAATTGCCTGTGGGCTGACTGATCATCATGGAGGTAAGTGATGTTGGGATCCCTCTGAGTCCCCAGAGATCAGCGGCGAGATTCCGGACCATTTGCGGGATACTTGCAAGGTTACGGGTCTTCATCACCACACCAAGCCGAAGTCTCGACGGTAGAGAGAGAGGCTCATTGTGGGATGTAACTTTTAGCCTCGTTCACTATCCCAGAAGTAGACCAGGCACGCATGGAACGACAAGCGTGTCTATAATAATATGATGACCTATTGCAGCATGAATTGACTGCCCAAACATCCCAAGGCTCCTTCCAAGCAGACAGGAAGAAGGATATACTATCTACGGCCCTGGGAAACAAGGAGCACCTAAGTCGCACACGAAGCCTTGGGGTTAACGTACCTTGGAGTTATGGATTCCGGGGCGACTACGACACGCATAGGAGTAGGAAGAGATCCAAGGCTGAGCACGAGGACCGGTTGGTACAGATGCGCAGCTAGGTCCTATGAGACGTTTCCAATATTGTGTATTAACTACGAGTCGCCCATATGGGAGGAAGCCCCATACGTTGATGCGGAGTCATCAAAGATGCTCATCTCCTTATAAAGGACGATGCTCCTTGCAAAGGATAACCTCCACTATCTGCCACCCAATAGCCCACCATGCAACCTTGAGCTAACACATGCCAAAGTACTAAGTCAAGAGAGGTCCCATATCCCTCTCATGTGGTTAGCACGCGAAATTGCTTGGTACGGTGGCGCAAGTAACTCTGGTCCTTGATTGACTTGGGCACCATTCCACCACACCATAAGATCACACCATCAACTATTGTGCCCAAGTCTCAAACATTTCATTTTCAATTTCAGTTTTTGACTTTACAAAGTAACAAAGCACAAAAGTGCTGAGCATAATGATAATAATAATTTTGTGTGATCAAGGTCATCGACATAAGTCGACAACCGCCCAATTTCTACCAGTAACTAAACATTTCTAAGCATGACACCGTAAAGACAATAAAAGAGCATAATTAAATCACCGGGCTCTAATTCACCAGCGATATTAATAACTTATGTTTTGTGGCAGGGGATAACAATTTAAGGGCAACCATGCAATAAGAATAGCTACCTCTAATCGGGAAAATAAACTTTGACACAAAAGCATGCATACATACAATTTGTAAACAAAGTATTAGACTTGAAAGTAATGGGACATCTATGATCAAACTGCTTGCCTTGCTGGAGATAACTTTCTTACTGTAGAGGATCACTCTCGTATTCAATATAATCATCGAAACCTATCGAAAGAATCGAGAAGCACAAATAAGAACGAATAACACTGAGAATACTCAAAAATTCAAATTCATCCAAAAATCATGAAAAATTCACAGAAGGAAGATCATGATTTTATATGAACTTAGGTGAAAGAATTATTCCATTTGGATTTAGTATGTGAGAGTTATAGTAGTTTGAAACTCAGATTTCAGAAAAAAATCAAATTAATTCTCATCTGTTACTGTTCATCCGATTATAATTATTTAGTGAAATTTTGTAGGATAGTGGTGGATATAGGATTACAAAAATGCATAGAGGATAAAATTATATGAACAACCCAATTGGATTCATCCCAATTGGAGTTCAAATGAATTACTTACGAATTTTTGAAGTTAATTCAATTTCTAGTGTAAAAAAATAGTTCATTCCAGAAATTAATTCCAATTTCGAAATTTTCTGGGACAATAACATGATTCAAACCTATTCCAGGTTAAAGTACATTAAGAATGAAAACCAAAAAAATTGGTTTCACTCGAATTGGAGTTGATTTCGAATGAATTTATCCTAAGTATGTAGTAACGATTCCTAAACTGTATTTGCTTTATCAATCAACCATCCAAAGGACCTAGTGCTACTATTTCGCTATCACAACCAAGGTCTATGGTTTGCTGTGATTTAGACAATCATGTTCCAAACCTTAACTCCTAATTAGTTTTACTTTTTTTTTATTTTTAGATTAAGAGCCAAAGGTCGCTTAACTAAATATGATCTCTACTTAACTTGCCTATGCTCTAGATAAGGTTTTAGCTCATCGTTAATTGGGTAATGCATTCCAATTCTTGCATCCCATAATTGTTAATCTCACCTACTGGTATTCCCAACTGAGATTTGATTTTTTTTTTAGATCATATATTTTATCCAAAGAAATTTATGTAAAGAGTTACTAGTAAACACATTTTCTCACTTGAATCAATTATCCATTTGTTAATTACCCTTAAGCATGCAACAATACAAAAATGCCATGCTTATGATGATGCAATATGCATAAATAAATATCGGAACATGGTAATGCAATTTGACACTAAAATTTTACCGCCGTGCGCGCTAGGCATGCGACTACCACCAACCGTCGTCGTCATCGTCCGTGTCTGCCATCTCGCCGCATGCACCGCTCCCTAGCGAGCCAAGCCATCGTGCCCTCGACTTTGGCCACGCCGCATGCATGCCCGCCGAGTGCATGCGCCGCCATTGCCTTCTACGTCGCCGAGCCCGGCCGACTCCTCCGTCACATCTCCACAGCTCTGTGTGCCAACACCATCATTGTCTTTGCAGTCACAGCCAAGGCAGATGAGGTCGCCAACAAGCCGCTTGCTCCCTTGGCTCAACCTTGGTCATGGAGCCATGGGTCAACTGCAGCAGCCTAGCCACGGCTACAAAGACCACTAGTCCACCGCCTCTTCCTCTCTTTCTTGCAAACCGCTCAAAAGAGCTTGCACACAAAAACTGATTCTATAGATGTGATGCTTATGAGATGGGGAACACCAAGGCATAACATGCATAAGCAGATTTTTGGTTCTTAGGTGGGATTGGGAGGAGAGAAGGGTGGGTGAGAAGAGTTCATGCTAGACAAAAGAAGGAGGTGTTCTGCTTGGGGAAGATGTTTGAAATGGCGGTGTGGAGGGGGGGGACGAATGGGAAATGGCAGAGAGGACAAGGTGCTTTACTGGGACAAAAGAATGGAGTGTGGCTGTGTGAGTGCCCCATTAAGAAATGATATGCAGTGGGAACATTGCCTGTTGGGTGAACACAAAAGAAATGAGAGAGAGAGAGAGAGAGAGAGTTGTTCGGCTGGGAGTAAAAAAATTCGGATGAATAGTGGACAGCAATAAAAAATGGGTAGAGAGAGTTAAATAATATTTGGGCATAGAAGTTTAATTTCAAAAATCATGAAATTTTTAGGGGAGGTACCTGACATAATGTTGGTTCTTAGGTAAAATTTTCAGGAATTTATTCGTAGTGTGATGCTCTCTAAAAATCTTTGAAGTTCCTGTTTGCTTGGAAGAAGAATAGCAGTACAGTTCTTCCTCTTTTCTCCGGCTCGCTCCAACGACCTTGCATGCGTGAACTAACCGCCAAATTGGAAAGCTCTCGAGATGACGATCGCAACGGTATAACATGCATTGTCGGATTCTTGATTTTTGGTGGTGATCGCGAAGAGAGAAGTTGGGGAAAAGAATCGGCATGCAGGCGTTTCATCTGCTACTTCTTTTCGTCTGTTTGCGAATTCGCTCAAACTGCAAAATTTTAAGGATAGATAACAAAATTGTAGGATCAAATAAATCAACTCCTGAACTAGTCGCAAGCCGTCCCCATTAATTTGGGAGCCAGTCCTCCTCGATATCGGAGTAGCGTCGTGTCCACGCATAATTCTGAACATGATGACGTCCAATTACCTATTGACGACATCAAGGTAATGTACATCTCTGGAATACTCCAAAGATAGACCTATAGGACACCTTAGCTAATTGTGTATCGTTTTGTAGGAGCCGATACCCTGCAAGCTCCAAGTAAGGATGGTTGGGTCTATTTTTATTAAGACTGGGCGAGGGATGGCGTATCTATGCCAGGAAGGGACAGTGCAGCATGATGCCCAGCTGGTGGAGGGTTACTCCAGGGCCCAGGTGGACATAGTACAAGATAATTTCATGGCCGTCCCGCTGGAGATTCGTCCGAACGAAGACATCAGAACACTAGGGGATACCATGCACACTTTTATCCAATGGCCCAAGAAGAACATCGCCTTGGACCCAGCAGTGCTGCGATCTTGACACGACCATTCCTCTCTGTAACGTCCCATTTATCCTGAGTTCTTGTAGTCTTTAAAATAAAAACCATTTGGATTTGTTGAGAGTTCAAGCTTAACTTGAGTTTTCAAAAGACCTTTAATTGACTAAAATCAAACTTTAACTAAAATCAGCTTTTGTCCTTTTGAGCTGTGTTGGAGTTCTTCCCTTGTCTTTGTTTGCCTTGTGCTTGGCCTTGGCCTAGTGCTTTTCTTTCCTCTCTGATCCTCCCTTGCCTCCTAGACCTCCTCTAGTGTTTTCTGTTGGGATCTGTTTTGTCCTCCTCCAGACCTTCTCTTGCTCGGACCCCTTTGTTGGTCTAAGTCCTCTCTTTTGAGTTTTAGACCAGCTCGGGTGTGTGTTTCAAACCTTTTTGATCTTTGGACCTTAGCTTGTATCTTTTGTTTGGACTTCCCTTAGTCCAGACCTTCCCTTTGTTGGCTTGAATCTCTTTCTGTTAAGACCTCCCTCGCGCTTGTGCGGTGCTACCGTTTGCTTTGGCGGTACTGTTGCTTGTTCCTTCGGAGCTACCGCCTTTGTTAAAACCTCCCCCCTTTTTTTGAGCCTTTGGACCTCCCTTGCCCGTCGGATCTTCTCCAAGTCCAAAGGACCTCCCTTGACTCCTTGAAGACCTCCTTTGGGCATCCTTGGAATCCTTTGGATCTCCCTGTGACCATAAGGAGCTCTTTTGATCCCCATGTGTCCTCTCGGACCTCCCTCTTGGACCTCCCTTTGGTTCCCTTGGCTCTCTCCCTGCTTTCGCAGACTTCTCGCTTGTTCTGTCCTCTAGCGCGGTCGTACCGCTCCACTCTTGCGGTTGTACCGCTTCTCTGTTGTGCTCAGACCTCCCCCTTGTTGAGATCTGGCCGTTAGGACCTCCCCTTTTGAGGTCTTAACCACCCAGATCCCTCCTCTGTTTGATCCAAGGGTCCAGACCTCTCCAGTGTTTGATCTAACGATCCAGACCTCCCTAGCGTTTTGGACTCACTCACGGCTCTTGCGGTCGCATCGCTTGAGTTTTACCTTTCTTGCCTTAGGATCGTATCGATGCAGACGGACGGCCCAATCTTGTTGGAGCATTTGCGATGCAATGTTCCATCCTTCATGCCCTCGACCGCGATCGGATGGCTTGGCCTCGTTGGCTCGTTCGCTTGGTCCAAACGGTCCATTTGCCTTGCTTCATCCCATCAACATCTGACGACCCCTGTTCCTCCCGCGCATCCTTGTTTCCGCGGACCTCCCCTTGCTCTAGATCTTGACTGTTGGGATCTCGTTTGCGGATCCAACCGTCAGGACTTGCCCTTTGTGGGTCTTGTCCATAGGACCACCCCGTTGTGTGTCTTTTGGACCTCTTGTCCACAGGACCTCCTCGTTGTGTGTCTTTCGGACCTCCTGTCCATAGGACCTCCCCGTTGTGTGTCTTTTGGACCTCCCGTTCATAGGACCTCCTCATTGTGTGTCTTTTGGACCCCCTGTCCCTAGGACCTCCCTTTTGTTGTGTTCCTTTGGACCTCCCTGTGTACTTATGACCTCCCCAGGTCGGACCTACCGCTTGCTTGGTTGGACCTACCACTTGAGCTTGGTCTTCATCGTTTGAGGACCTCCCCCCTTTGTTGATCTAATCGTCCAGGACCTCCTTGTCCCTTGAGCCTCCCGGACCTCCCTCTTGTGTGGGTTTGGACCTCTTTTAGGTTCAGACCTCTCTCTTGTGTGTGTTTGTACCTTTGCGGTCCAGACCTCATTTTTTGTGTTTAGACCTTTGAGGTCTAGACCTCCTCCTTGTGTTTGGACCTTTGTGGTCAAGACCACCTTGTTGTCTTCAAGACCCTTTGTCCTCAAGACCTCCTTGGTTGTCTTACGACTTCCTGTCCTTAGACATTCCTGCAGGACCTCCTTTTAGGACCTCCTCTTTGGACCTCCTCTTTGGATCTCCTTGCAGGACCTCCTTTCAGGATCTCCTCGCAGGACCTCCTCCTTGGACCATTCCCTTTGACCAATCTGTTCACCCTTTTGACTGGCTCCTTGACAGTCTTAAGTGCATTTGATGTGGGTGGAGTCCCATTAAATGCTGTCACCTACCTTTGTACTTATTTCTACCTTTCTGTCACCTCCTTAGCCATGTTGCTGTCCTTTTTGGTACTTGCTAGCAGTGTACCTTTTGTACTAATGCCTTGGACTTGGTCACTTCTTTTGGTGGTGGTTCTATTCTCTTTTTCCCTTTAAATGGAGCATCACAGAGTGACCACTGCCTCCTTGTTCTTCATTTCAACTCCTCCTCCTCCTCCTGCTCCTTCTCCTCTCCTTCTCTCGGTTCTAGAGAAGCTCTCCTTGCTCCTTTGGGACTTCTTCGGTTTTGGACCTCCTCCTTGTTGAACCTCCCTCTCTTGGGATCTCCCTCTCGGACCTCCTCCTCCCAGTGGACCTCTTCCCCTTTTCGCTCTCTCTAGTTCCTTTTCGGTTTCTTTTTGAGTTGTTTTATTTATTTTGTCTTCTTGCAACGTGTAGATTCTGTTGGTGCTGAGAAGCTCGAAGGTCCAGCAGCCCCGGTTGAAGCTCAGCAGCTCGCCACTCATGAAGGCAAGTCGTGGGACCTCCATCTTGATCCCATTTGCAAAAGTATTTTGATTTTGTTAAACTTGCACATCTACCTTTATAGAAACTGGTTTGGGTTCTAGTTAGATACCTATTGGTTTTATGCCTCCTTGTTTATTTGGCAATCCACATGTTGACATGTTACCTTTGATAACCTTAGCTTGGGTACTGTTGGTTGGACATTCTTGTTTACCAACATGGGTATCGTGTTTGCTTAGCCATGCTCTAGTAGACGCTGCGCTCCTCATGAATCAATGTTGTTAATAAACTTGACTAATTGAATTATGGAACTTTGGTTGGTGCCATGGATAAGCAACTAGGGTTGAATCCATAGTTGTGTTGTTTGTGGTGCGAGGCCACTCTAAAATGTGTTGTGCCAAGACCAGGGTGGTCTTTGGCCAGGTGAACCCAAAATTGTTTTATGCTCGGGCAAGTGGCAAGGTGCGAGTAGTGGGTGCTCCATGAGTTGTTGCTATGGAGTCACTTGGGGGCTCCATTCGTTGGAGCGATGGAGTCACCTGGGTGCCCCAGAGTTGTGGCTTGGGCTCACATTGGGTTGAGGATAGCCTTGCCTGAGCAACCAATTGAGAACTGAACCTTGGGAGCCATGGATCTAGGTCAATGCCGTGCAACCACATGTCCATTAGGGGGTGGACCGGGTGCAATAATTAGGGAGGTCCTGACTCGGTTCTGTTTTTGATGGAAATGGCGCAAGAGGGGGCACGAATCCGGTGGTATTTGCAACCCCACCAGAAGCGAAACCTTAGTGAGCAGAACTGAGTTGGAACAGACCTTTGTAAAAACCCGGTGGTGGTCTCTACATGATTCACATGTCTAAGTTAACGTGTGTAATATCAAGTGACTACCTCTTGTGGGTAAAGTTGTACACCTCTGCAGAGTAAATCTATTCGAATAGTCGCGTCCTCGGTTATGGACATACCCGAAGATTTCGAATGAGGGGTAGAATTCCTTTTGTGAAACTGTGTCCCTCCTGGGCACTTTGGTGAGAGGTCATGGCTTGTGCCTCGAAGAGACCTTGGCCGGCTCCAAAGGGGTCATGGCTAGCTCACAAAGTGGTCCAGGGGCTGGTCTTGTGGTGCTATGGAGTGGGTGCTCCAGAGAGGTTTGGTGGGTGCCTTGGGAGTGAGTGGGTGCTCACTGTCTCCTTTGCAAAATCAAAAGTAATTATGTATTATTGTTTTAACTTGTTGCCTTACAATCTATTATGTTATTTACTGTCAATCTTGGCTTTCTGCAAACTAACCATACAGCTCTCATTGTCAAGCCGTGCATAATACTACTTGCATACCTTACCCACGGCTTGCTGAGTACATTCAAAGTACTCATTGGCTTGTGCCCTGCTGTTTTTGATCATCATAGGTTGGAGATCCAGGTGACCAGGTGCTCTCAGGAGGGGAGCTCTTTGAAGACCTTGTGCGCTAGGACGTCCTCCACTTGGTAGCCTGTGGGCTGGCCGAATGGACCTTCTTTGTTGTTTTGTTTCGTCGTCTTTGTGTTCTCTTTTCTTTCATTAGCCTTGAGGGGCACCCTTGTACTAACCTTGACCTTAAGGTCCCTTGTTAATATATGTGATATTTTGGTCTGCTTCCCTTTGTGCGTGTTGTATGGATTTGATTATACTAATGTTGGATCTGTCGAGCTAGCTAATCGATCCTGGGGCGGCTCGGTGTGCAGGCCAAGACCTCCAGAGGTCTTGGGATCTCTTGGGAGGTCTGGCGGACCTCCTCTCGGACTTCTTCACAGGTCCTTCCCGGATCATGCAGATATCGACGCCCGGGTGGTCCTTCCAACCACCCCGAGCTCTGAGTGGTGCTTGCCCTTCGGCCAGTGGTACTACCACTCCTCCGTCTTGAGTAAT
The DNA here is from genome assembly GCA_036346405.1 of Phyllostachys edulis. NCBI lineage: Eukaryota > Viridiplantae > Streptophyta > Magnoliopsida > Poales > Poaceae > Phyllostachys > Phyllostachys edulis. The sequence goes on along the minus strand of CM070548.1, from coordinate 42,425,867 downwards.
CTTGGTTGTGGTGAGGTACTACTGTTTCCCTTGTCACGGTAGTACCGGTTGCAAAAAAAAATCCGGGTAGTAAGTCTCCGAGGAAGCTCCTCACAGAGGTGGTATCAGAGCTCCATACCGATTGTAGGATGTAACCTTAGTTAGCAGGGTCGTTTTAGTCTGTTTCAAAAGCTATTTTCTAAATCAAACCAACCTAAAACTTGATTTGTGGTTCTCCTCTTGCCTTGTTCTGTTCTGTTCTCAACTTGTTTCATTCTTTTCTTCCCTTAGTCTATCCTTTCCTTGGCTTCTTTTCGGGTTCTTGTATCTTACCCCTTCTGGAAACCTTGTTTCTAGGCTCAAAATGACCTCCTTAACTTAGAAATCTCTGTAGAATCTGGCTTTGTTTTAGGTTGACCACCCCTTTAAGCTAGGTTTAGTACTGCTGTTGCTAGGCTTCCCTTTAGTTCCTGTATCGTTAGGTTCAGGACCTGTGTCTTTTGTTGAGTTTTCTTGCTTCTTAGCAGCTTTTTCGGCTGCTGGTCCTTTTCGGGTTGACCTACTTCTCCCTGAATAGGTTGTTCCATCTTTCCCCCTGGTTCTTACTTATCTTTGTTGCTTTTTCCTCTTACCTCTTGTGCTTTCCCTTCCTTATCTGTTAAACCAGTGGAGCTTTTTGCAGATGGTTCAGACCCGCAGCTCAGCAAGTCAAGATGATCCAGTGGATCCCTCCTTGCCATCACCCCACCTCCTCCAGCAGCAACTTCGGATCCAAGTTTGGGGCAGTTCATGGCAGCTCAAGCACAGTTGATGAGTACCATGATGCAGAATATGAATCAGATGATGGCTCAGCAAAGTCAGGCAACTACCGCTCTCCTCGCCATGATGAACCAAAACAGTCAGTCAGTTGCCATGCAGCCTTCAACTCTAGTGTTTCCTTAGTCAAAGTTAGTGGATTTCTTGAGGACCCAGCCTCCAACTTTCTCTAGCTCCCCCGAGCCCTTGGATGCTGATGACTGGTTGCGCTCGACCGACAAGAAGCTTGCCATTGCTTAGTGCAACGACCATGAAAAAGTGTTATATGCAGCACACCAGCTTGAAGGCCCAGCAGCAGAGTGGTGGGAAATTTTTTGCGCCGCCCATGCAGATCACCAGAGTATCACTTGGACTGAGTTCTCAGAAGCTTTCCGTCATTCTCATGTTCCAGATGGGATGGTGAAAATGAAGAAGAACGAGTTTCGTGAGCTGAATCAAGGTAGCTTGTCCATGGGTGAGTACCTTGACAAGTTCACTCAGCTGGCACGCTATGCTCCAGAAGATGTTGCCACCGATGATGCCAAGCAGAAGAAGTTCAAGCGAGGACTCAACCCCAGTTTGAAGGTCTGAGTCATTGGCAATGACTATGCAGATTTTCAACATCTTGTGAACAAGGCCTTGCTGATTGAAGAATCCCGCAGAGAACTTTTAGAATCGTTCAAGACGAAGGTGTCACAGTCCAGAGCACATCAAAGACCTCTTCAGCGAGCCAAGACGTTTGCCCAACCTCAGCCTGGTGCTTTTGGGACCTCTCAAAGAAGGTTCTCATTCTGGGCCCCTAGGAATTGCCAAGAGCTGCTAGCTCAGGGGCACCCAGCTTGCCAAAGGTGTTCAGTGCTTCAACTACCAGCAGTGGGGTCATTTTGCCAAGCACTGCCCTCAACGTCAACAGTGGAAGCAAGCTCCTCCCCAAGCTCCAAGGCAAGCCATCCAACCTCCAGTTCCAGCTACTAGTGGGCAGGTGAACCAAGTTGCTGTGGAACAAGCCCAACCGGATCAGGACCTCTTCCCTGGTAAGTTTTTGGTCAGTGGTGGTTTTGCCTCACTCAAGAGAGAAATGTTGGAAGAGTGAGCAAGACCCGTGTTCCCCCCAACCTATTCTTTAGTAAGCCCGAATCTTGAGGTCGAGATTCCCTTTAAGGGGAGTAGGTTTGTAACGTCCCATTTATCCTGAGTTCCTATAGTTTTTAAAATAAAAATAACCATTTGGATTTGTTGAGAGTTCAAGCTTAACTTGAGTTTTCAAAAGAGCTTTAATTGACTAAAATCAAACTTTAACTAAAATTAGCTTTTGTCCTTTTGAGCTGTGTTGGAGTTCTTCCCTTGACTTTGTTTGCCTTGTGCTTGGCCTCGGCCTAGTGCTTTTCTTTCCTCTCTGGTCCTCCCTTGCCTCCTGGACCTCCTCTAGAGTTTTCTGTTGGGATCTGTTTTGTCCTCCTCCAGACCTTCTCTTGCTCGGACCCCTTTGTTGGTCTAAGTCCTCTCTTTTGAGTTTTAGACCAACTCGGGTGTGTGTTTCAAACCTTTTTGATCTTTGGACCTTTCCTTGTATCTTTTGTTTGGACTTCCCTTAGTCCAGACCTTCCCTTTGTTGGCTTGAATCTCTTTCTGTTAAGACCTCCCTCGCGCTTGTGCGGTGCTACCGTTTGCTTTGGCGGTAGTGCCGCTTGTTCCTTCGGAGCTACCGCCTTTGTTAAACCCCCCCTTTTTTTGATCCTTTGGACCTCCCTTGCCCGTCGGATCTTCTCCAAGTCCAAAGGACCTCCCTCGACTCCTTGAAGACCTCCTTTGGGCATCCTTGGAATCCTTTGGATCTCCCTGTTGGACCTCCCTTTGGTTCCCTTGGCTCTCTCCCTGCTTTCGCGGACTTCCCGCTTGTTTCGTCCTCTAGCGCGGTCGTACCGCTCCGCTCTTGCGGTTGTACCGCTTCTCTATTGTGCTCAGACCTCCCCCTTGTTGAGATCTGGCCATAAGGACCTCCCCTTTCGAGGTCTTAACCATCCAGATCCCTCCTCTGTTTGATCCAAGGGTCCAGACCTCTCCAGTGTTTGATCTAACGATCCAGACCTCCCTAGCGTTTTGGACTCACCGCTGGCTCTTGCGGTCGTACTGCTTGAGTTTTACCTTTCTTGCCTTAGGATCGTCTCGATCTCAGACGGACGGCCCAATCTTGTTGGAGCGCTCACCGTCCGAACGCTCCATCCCTTCATGCCCTCGACCGTGATCGGATGGCTTGGCCTCGTTGGCTTGTTCGCTTGGTCCAAACGGTCCATTTGCCTTGCTTCATCCGATCAACATCTGACGGCCCCTGTTCCTCCCGCGCATCCTTGTTTCTGCGGACCTCCCCTTGTTCTAGATCTTGACCGTTGGGATCTCGTTTGAGGATCCGACTGTTAGGACCTGCCCTTTGTGGGTCTTGTCCATAGGACCTCCCCGTTGTGTGTCTTTTGGACCTCCCGTCCATAGGACCTCCTCGTTGTGTGTCTTTTGGACCTCCTGTCCATAGGACCTCCCCGTTGTGTGTCTTTTGGACCTCCCGTCCATAGGACCTCCTCGTTGCGTGTCTTTTGGACCTCCTGTCTATAGGACCTCCCCGTTGTGTGTCTTTTGGACCTCCCGTCCATAGGACCTCCTCGTTGTGTGTCTTTTGGACCCCCTGTCCCTAGGACTTCCCTTTTGTTGCGTTCCTTTGGACCTCCCCGTGTCCTTAGGACCTCCCCAGGTCGGACCTACCGCTTGCTCGGTTGGACCTACTGCTCGAGCTTGGTCTTCATCATTTGAGGACCTCCCCCCCCCTTGTTGATCTAATCGTCCAGGACCTCCCTGTCCCTTGAGCCTCCCGGACCTCCCTCTTGTGTGGGTTTGGACCTCTTTTAGGTTCAGTCCTCTCTCTTGTGTGTGTTTGGACCTTTGCGGTCCAGATCTCCTCTTTTGTGTTTAGACCTTTGAGGTCTAGACCTCCTCCTTGTGTTTGGACCTTTGTGGTCAAGACCACCTTGTTGTCTTCAGGACCCTTTGTCCTCAAGACCTCCTTGGTTGTCTTAGGACTTCCTGTCCTCAGACCTTCCTGCAAGACCTCCTTTCAGGACCTCCTCTTTGGACCTCCTCTTTGGATCTCCTCGCAGGACCTCCTCTCAGGATCTCCTTGCAGGACCTCCTCCTTGGACCATTCCCTTTGACCAATCCGTTCACCCTTTTGACTGGCTCCTTGACAGTCTTAAGTGCATTTAATGTGGGTGGAGTCCCATTAAATGCTGTCACCTACCTTTGTATTTATTTCTACCTTTCTGTCACCTCCTTAGCCCTGTTGCTATCCTTTTTGGTACTTGCTAGCAGTGTACCTTTTGTACTAATGCCTTGGACCTGGTCACTTCTTTTGGTGGTGGTTCTATTCTCTTTTTCCCTTTAAATAGAGCATCACAGAGTGACCACTGCCTCCTTGTTCTTCGTTTCAACTCCTCCTCCTCTCCTTCTCTCGGTTCTGGAGAAGCTCTCCTTGCTCCTCTGGGACTTCTTCGGTTTTGGACCTCCTCCTTGTTGAACCTCCCTCTCTTGGGACCTCCCTCTTGGACCTCCTCCTCCCAGTGGACGTCTTCCCCTTTTCGCTCTCTCTAGTTCCTTTTCGGTTTCTTTTTGAGTTGTTTTATTTATTTTGTCTTCTTGCAACGTGTAGATTCTGTTGGTGCTGAGAAGTCAAGGTCCAATGACCGGCTGAAGCTCGTGACTTGCCATCAAGGCAAGTCGTGGGACCTTGACCATCTTGATCCCATTTGCAAAAGTATTTTGATTTTGTTAAACTTGCATAGCTACCTTTATAGAAACTAGTTTGGGTTCTAGTTAGATACCTATTGGTTTTATGCCTCCTTGTTTATTTAGCAATCCACATGTTGACATGTTACCTTTGATAACCTTAGCTTGGGTACTGTTGGTTGGACATTCTTGTTTACTAACATGTGTGTCGTGTTTGCTTAGCCATGCTCTAGTAGACGCTGCGCTCCTCATGAATCAATGTTGTTAATAAACTTGACTAATTGAATTATGGAACTTTGGTTGGTGCCATGGATAAGCAACTAGAGTTGAAGCCATAGTTGTGTTGTTTGTGGTGCGAGCCCACTCTAAAATGTGTTGTGCCAAGACCAGGGTGGTCTTTGGCCAGGTGAACCCAAAATTGTTTTATGCTCGGGCAAGTGGCAAGGTGCGAGTAGTGGGTGCTCCATGAGTTGTTGCTATGGAGTCACTTGGAGGCTCCATTCGTTGGAGCGATGGAGTCACCTGGGTGCCCCCGAGTTGTGGCTTGGGGTCACATTGGGTTGAGGATAGCCTTGCCTGAGCAACCAATTAAGGACTGAACCTTGGGAGCTATTGATCTGGGCCAATGCCGTGCAACCGCATGTCCATTATGGGGTGGACCGGGTGCAATAATTAGGGAGGTCCTGACTCGGTTCTGTTTTTGATGGAAATGGCGCAAGAGGGGGCACGAATCCGGTGGTATTTGCAACCCTACCGGAAGCGAAACCTTAGCGAGCAAAACTGAGTTGGAACAGACCTTTGTAAAAACCCGGTGGTGGTCTCTACTTGATTCACATGTCTAAGGTAACGTGTGTAATATCAAGCGACTACCTCCTGTGGGTAAAGTTGTACACCTCTGCAGAGTAAATCTATTCGAATAGCCGCATCCTCGGTTATGGACATGCCGGAGATTTCGAATGAGGGGTAGAATTCCTTTTGTGAAACTGTGTCCCTCCTGGGCGCTTTGGTGAGAGGTCATGGCTTGTGCCTCGAAGAGACCTTGGCCGGTTCCAGAGGGGTCATGGCTGGCTCACAAAGTGGTCCAGGGACTGGTCTTGTGGTGCTCTGGAGTGGGTGCTTCAGAGAGGTTTGGTGGGTGCCTTGGGAGTGAGTGGGTGCTCACTGTCTCCTTTGCAAAATCAAAAGTAATTATGTATTATTGTTTTAACTTGTTGCCTTACAATCTATTATGTTATTTACTGTCAAACTTGGCTTTCTGCAAACTAACCATACAACTCTCATTGTCAAGCCGTGCATAATACTACTTGCATACCTTACCCACGGTTTGCTGAGTACATTCAAAGTACTCATTGGCTTGTGCTCTGCTGTTTTTGATCAGCAGAGGTTGGAGATCCAGGTGACCAGGTGCTCTCAGGAGGGGAGCTCTTTGAAGACCTTGTGCGCTAGGACGTCCTCCACTTGGTAGCATGTGGGCTGGCCGAATGGACCTTGCTGTTGTTTTGTTTCCGTCGTGCTGTGTTCTCTTTTGCTGTTAGCCTTGAGGGGCACCCTTGTACTAACCTTGACCTTAAGGTCCCTTGTTAATATATATGATATTTTGGTCTACTTCCCTTTGTGTGTGTTGTATGGATTTTATTATACTAATGTTGTATTTGTGCGAGCTAGCCAATCTGATCCTAGGACTGGCTCGGTGTGCACAGGGCCAAGACCTCTAGGAGGTCTTGGGATCTCCTGGGAGGTCCTGGCGGACCTCCTCTCAGACTTACTGCGTGGTCCTTCCGGACTGCGGTACTACCGGACGCTCCGGGCGGTCCTTCCGAACCACCCTGAGCTCCTGGTAGTGCTTGCCCCGCTCAGCCAGCGCTACTACCGCTCCTCCGTGCGGTAGTACTGGTTGTGGTGAGGTACTACTGTTTCCCTTGTCACGGTAGTACCGGTTGCAAAAAAAAAAATCCGGGCAGTAAGTCTCCGAGGAAGCTCCTCACACTCTCCAATGGGACCCTCGATGACTCCACCTCATCCATCGCCTCAAAAGGCCACCTCATCGCTTCCCGTGGAGAAGACGCCGAAGGAACAAGAAAAGCGTATCGCCGTATCGGTTCCCGAGTCGTCTCGCAGGAAGACATATAGCAGGCAAGTCGTTAAGGCCAAATCGAAATCGATGAACATTAAGGCGCCTCCCAATCCCTCGAAATACTCCATCGAAAATCACAGTTCGACACAAGATTAACTTCATACCGGATTAGGTTGTCCGGCTTTGCATCTCTGGTACATGCGGAAGACCAAAAAGAAGGGGTGTGGTATTGGAATCATCGTTAGATACAAGGATGAGCATTTCTTCAACGGGCCGGGCCACTTCGTCGTGGGCTTCAGCGACTTATATGACCTATTCAAGCTCATTGCCCTAGACGCCTCACTTCTACAATGTTGGACACTGTAAGTGTGTACAATCAAGTTCTACATTTACGTAATTCCGATAAATATCACAACTCATTGCTTATGTATAGATACATGATGAAAAAAGCCTAGGAATGGTCCGAACCGGTGGGTTTCCTTGACCCACACATGGTCTCTATGCAAACCATCGAAGTAGACACATCTTTTGTCGAGAAATACATAACGACAGTATTGCTTCGTCAGAACAACAAGGACTACATAGTGGTGCCCTACAACCAGGGGTAAGTGCTTCACTACTTGCTATATAAATTTCATTTGTACTTTATACGCAACACGAACTTAGGTTTAATGAATATAGTGACACACATGAGTAGGTACCACTGGATCCTTTTAGTCATTATCCCAAAGAGGAACAAGGTAATATACCTTGATTCCCTAATCAGCAAACAGCACGACTTTAGCATTCTGACAGAAATACTCGACAGGTATGCTCATTTCCTCCATACATAACTCTATTGTAGTCTTCCTTCGTTTGAAATGGCTGAGGATAACTTTTTGGAATCATGTAGGTCGTTCACCGCCTATGTTGATAAGGGAGGACTATACAAGGGGGGATCGAATGACACACTGACACACAGGACGCGATTTCCGGTACGCGCTACAACACAATAATGCTATATCATACTTCGTAATAATGCGTCTCGAACTGACTATACCTATATATGTTCTATTTTTGCAGTGTCGCTAGTAAAAAATGATGAGCTATGTGCATTCTACGTTTGCCATCATATGCAGCAAATCATTAGTGCTAAGACGAAGGATCCCGAGGTTTAGCAATCTCGAAATAATTATTTCTGAATTATAAATTTAAATATATATGCTTACCACTTTACTCTTGCTAGCGATAGGACTTGATGATAGAATTAGATGCACCCGTTGCGAGAGAGATCGTGCACGTTCGAGGGAAGCTCTGCGCCTTCATTAAAACAGATATCATTAACCCCAAAGGATACTTTCACTCTGTCGCTGACCCAAAGTTTCACCCCGTCGACATCTCTCAACCACGTGCAAACAATTGATTAAATTGTAATCCAATTGTAACTATAGCGAGAATACTTGAACAAATTCTTTTGTAATTTATTTTGAGTAATGATCACTTTGAGTTGTCAACAATTGATTATCTGTGATGTATCTGTTTTCTGCATATTTGTTTTCAGAGGGCATGGATAGCGATTCCTGAGGCTAGCCAAAAAAAAAGTAGTTAGGATAATGAACTATCACAAACGGTTTTTTTGTTGAAACCATCTGTGAAGGCATAGTATCATAGACGGTTTCCATTAAAAAACGTCTGCGATACCTAGCATATCACAGACGGTTTGTAAATAGAACCGTCTGCGATATGCTAGGTATCACAGATGTTTTTTTAATGGAAACCGTCTGTGATACTATGCTTTCACAGACGGTTTCAACAAAAAACCGTCTGTGTTATGCCGTATCACAAACGGTTTTTGAACCGTCTGTGATAACCGACGTTATCATAGACATACAAATTCAGACGGTTCAAAAACCGTCTGTGATGACGGTTCTGAACCGTCTGTGATGAGGCTGGATGTAGTAGTGTATGACGCAGTCTTGTGGCTAGGGCATGGAAATGGATACGAATTTGTTGAGAAACCAGTTTCATCAAACAATCCAAAAGGCCAATCAACATAACTAGAACGAGAGCAATCAAATAATTAGCAACAGCAAAAGTAGATAAACAATTAACAAAGATGTGAGAGCAATTCGGTGACCTTCTTTATTCCAATGATTTTGTGTGTATAAAATAGATAGCATTTCCCATATATTAATAGTCTAATAGGCTACAAGGATTTGGTATGCGCCATCTCCATCTTGGAGAAGAAGAAGAAACCTGGGTGAACCCAACAGGGGCAATTGTCCACGTGGGGGGTGTATTATTCGACTATCGTATTCGATACGACATGAATACGGTACCACCTCCTCCGACCTTCCCCCACTGCTCACTCCCTCTCACCCTAACCTCATCGTCACTGCCATGACGAGGACCTCATCGCACCACCCGTGGCCCACGTCGCCAGACCGCCTTGGCCTCCCTCCGCCCACATTGCCAGTGCCGGTGAGTTCCCCTCGCCTCCCTAATGCACGTGCTCCCCTCAAAATCCCCTTGTGTGACCCAGGTGCCTATACCCTCGTCTCCTCCCCATAGTTGGCCATCGCACGCCGCCGCCCAGCAACCCTTCTGTTGCCCAAGCCACAACACCGCCACCCATGGGACTACCCTTCCTAGCCCATTCCATTTTGCCCGTCCTCAGGCGCCGTCGTCGCCTCCTCCACCGACACCACCCTTGCCACCATCATTGGGACTGCCTCCTCTATTTCTTTCCTCTGCTTGCCCTTTGTGCTCTCCTCTCTGTGTGCTGATGTCAATGACAGTGGACCTCATCCAATTGGATGATCAGTTGAAATAAGTTAGTAAGGTTAATTGACTATTGGATGTTTCGACTAACAGTAGCTTGTTAATTATGTACTAAGTAATTAAAGTAAGAAGGTTAAATCAAGTAATTAGAGGATAGTTAAAATTGATCAGTGTAGTAATAACGTTTATTTAGAGGGAAAAATAATTTAGAAATTGGATTAGTGTACAGATGTCTCCATAATAATAGGCCCTAGGCCATTACCATAATATCAATAATAATGATAATGGGTTAAACAAATGACTAATGAGAATTAGTAGGTTAATTAGATAAATGAATATTGTCATTAGCCATTATATTTATGATAAAATAGTTGGTGAATGGTCTAGGGTGACTAACTTAGACGATTAGATATTAGTTGATTACCGATAGCGATGTCAGAGTGCATATTTAATCAATGGATAGGTTTTCATAAGGTTGCATGCCATGTCCTATTGACATTGTATTTATGGAGGAGCTCAAGTTAATAATCATATAGCATGACATGTGGGATCACATATATTCAAGGATTGAAATAAGTAAATGGGGAAAGATATTTAGAATGGTTCATTAGTAAATGACAGATGGAACCCCCCCATATCAAGGCATAAATGTATAAATACCCAAATAAACAGGGGATCATACCAAATGTTTAGTTAGGCCAACTGCTTTAGTTAAAGGATAAAGCAGGGATGGTTACCAGGTCATGACACATAAGATTTAGACAATGATTAAGAATAGTACCGACTAGTTAGATACTAAGATTATGAGGAAGAAGATTTAAACTATCACTAAACCCTAGGCTAGTAGCAACTATCCAGTTGGGAGATTAGTATATTCAACAAACCTCAATATAAATAAAACATGATATGGAGATTGTATCTCACACATAACTAGGTTTTAGTTGGAACTAGAAGCTAAAATATAAAATTCATGGCATATAAGTTTATTAGTATTATTAGATAGTCATGAAGGTTAGCGGTAGCTACGACCAAGCTTCATGCTAGTAAGAGTAATTAAGATGATAGAGTTGATTGCTAAACAAGGACTAGTAGGTAAGAGCCCATAGACCTTGTACAATAGTTATCTACTTAACTAGAAGTAGTGATTAGCAGACACTATAACTGGAGGTTAACCTAGTATGGTAAGTGTACTTTAGTGTATGTCGAGACACGTAAGTAATAAGAAGTAAAGATAACCTCAATGATGAAACCCAAACCCATAGACACCTCTGATCAAGTTATAAGGTTGATGTCTAACTAATGTTGGAAAGTTCCACCTAACTCATGGAGCTTCCTTGATAAATATAAAATGATAAAAAAAAATCATTAAGTAAACTAGGCCCCATGTGTCGTGAGACTTATGTCTACCCTATGCGAAGCCCGTACTAATACATAGGTCTCACCTGACTATCATGGACTTTTCTTGATAAATAGGAAATAATAACAAAAGAAAAACATTAGATTAGTTGGCCTCATGTGTGAGTTGCGATAAAGTATACTCAGGGGAACGTTAGTAGTACATCAACCAGTCCAGGTCAGGTCAGTCTTGTCTAGCACGCATTGGCATTCCCATCCAATAAAAGGACAATTTGTGACCCGAATGTGGATAAGAGAATCCTACCTAACAAAGTGATTTCTCCCATCTAGCTAACCGATGCGGAATATCCCTGGGAATATTCTATCCCTTCCGTAGGATTCATAACTTCCTTTACTAACAGACTTTCCAAGGGCCCGATCCCTCTCGTCCTAACTCCTGATCAAGTAGCTCCTAGTCCTAGGCCCATCTAAGAACCTCAAACCCCCATCCTTACGCCCAACGAATTAGGCTTGGGTGTATCTACTTTGGTCTGAAGTATTTCCTTCATTCCAAAATATCCTTGGATGTACTCCATTCCATCTAAAGTATTCCATTCATCAACTGTCTTTGGACATAGTTGTTTGAAGTATTTCCTTCATCAACTCCATGTGAGTATGTTTGGTTTCACCTGGAATACCCCCTTCTTTCAAGATCCCATTAGATATGTCTAGTTTCGCTTGAAGTATTTCCTTCTTCAAACACACTTAGATTTGCTTTACTTTCGATTGAAGTGTTTCCTTCGTGTTGAGTGCTTTTGGATTTATTGAATTTCATATGATTATTTTCAGATGTTCTTGGGTTTGACCATATTCCGCGTGGGTAGAATCTGAAAGTATGACAGAACAACAGTCTGAAATAGAACAAGAACATGACCAAGGTTATCAGAACATTGAGCAAGACAAGTCAAAACTTTGATCATGTTGCACCTACTCCTAATGGCAAATTATATTGATTTAAATTATGAAATTGCATTACTATGATTTATACAATTATTTTAACTAGCTCATAGTCAATACCTTAATGATAATTAAGTATAACCTTCCCATCCTTGAGCATGGACATGATCCTTTGCCACCCTAGTAATAATGGTATACATGACTAGTTACTTAGTTCGTATCTAAGTGTCATGCTTAGCCTTGCTTTGATACGTTGACATGTGTGCATTAAATTGCCCTGACAACTTTCAAAACTAAAAAGTGGATTGGGGCGGTCCAGGCTGGAGCCTCGTTGGTATGTTGAACTAGTAAAGAATTTCAAAACAAAAGAAAACCAAAAAAAAATTTTGAATCAGGCAGCTGGAAAGCATGGCGGGTGTAGATAAGAGCACGATAGAGTGGGTATGGGGAAGTACCGCCCGAGTCAATCAAGGACCTAGTTCTGGTAACAAACTTCTTGAATAAAAATAGTGCAACTACAAGTCTAATGGGTACGACCTGGCTGACTAATTTGTTCGTCTCAGTGTGGCTTCACCACTGGTGGGTGTGTGGTGTAGGTAGAGGACAAGGAAGCTACAGAAAAATCACACGGTGCAAGAGGGAGACCTCCTGGGGACACGGCCCAAGGAGGTGATACATAGAGGGTGGGGTTGCATTAAGGTAGGGCATTGTAAAGGTTTTGTGATTATTATCTTAGTCTCACGCCTACGATTGCGTGTTAACAGCATAAGATGATGGTCTCTTGTAGGTAAAGTGTGTGACCTCTATAGAGTGCAAACTGTCTGGATATCCATGCCCAAGGTCATGAGTGGTGCCAAGAACTTACTAGTAGTAGCTTTCACTTTTATAAAACAATTTGTGGGCAGGATGAAAAGCTGGGTGAGAGCCCAAGGATTTGGCTTGTCCTGGTGATAGCTAGTGGAAGGTATCGGGTGTATGTAGCCATAGGATTGCAAGAGGAATGCGGCCTAGGATTCGCGATTAGATATTGTCTAGAATTGCCGAGTGATACGGCTTGGATTAGCGGTGGAATGTACCCTAGAATTCGCAGGTGGTGCGGACTATGTCGATAGGGCATTCATGTCGGGATTGCTAGGGGCATTCAGCCTGAAATCCAAGGGTATTCTGTCCGAAATTGCTAGGAGTAGTCCGCCCAGAATTGTCGGATGGTTACAGCCTCGGGATTGCGAGGTGCATGCAGCCTTGGAAAATGATATAGCATGAGGTGAATGGAACTGATATCTATGTGTAAATGGATGAAACCTTCAGGTACTGTTCTCCACTATAGGTGGATGGAACATTCGCTACTATTATACAAAAACACTGAATTTTATTAAAACATTCGGGTACTGTTCTCTTTTCTTTTTCTCCTTTCTTTTCCCTCCTCGGCCCACTGCCAACCACTCTCTTCCTTTCTTTTTCCCTTCCTCTATACTCCTTCGCCCGACCCTCGCACTGGCGCCATGCCACATCCAACTCCCCCCAAGTACGCCCACTTGCCCCCATCGCTTCTCGCTTACCCCGTCCTGTTGCCACTAGTACCACGCCGCTGTAGCACCACTGCCGCCATGCCATCATCATGTCATCCCCGTTGTAACAACCCAAATTTTTATTTTCAGTTAAAAATAAAATTTAATTAATTTCCTTGAATTTTCTAGAATTTTTAAAAGTTTTTCCTACTTATTTTAAAGCCAAATAAATTATTTGTAAATCTAAATACTAATTTTGAGTTGGAAATATTTTATTTAAGTTCAAAAAATTAAGGGAATTTCTATGAATTTTTCTAGAATTTTTGAACTCTATTAGCTATTTTCTAAAAGCTAATTTGATTTAACACATTATCTGTAAATTAAAAACCAACAAAAATCTCGATTTTGGCTTATGCCCACTCTCTTTGCGGCCCACGACCTTTTCCTTCCTTCCCGTGCCCGCGCAGGCCCACACGGCCCAGCCGCTCATGCTAGTTTTCCTTTGCCCTAGCTAACAAGTGGGCCCGAATCGTCAACCTCTCCCCCTCTCTCTCGCTCACTGACAACCCGGCCCCACTAGTCATCACCTACCTTGCCTTCATCTTTCTCGCATCTGCACCAGTGCCACCATCTATCCCGCCTCTCCTATGCGTTATTGCGCTAGTTTTAACTCAAGATCGTGCACAATCAAGCCCACGGTCTCCATTCCTTCTTCGCTTTCACTCGACTGTTTTGTTTTCGCGTTAAAGCTCATTTCCGCCACTGGCGAGTAACACCCATGCACGTCCTCGCCGCCTCAGTACCCCCTAGCCCCTATAAAAGGGAGCATCCCTGTCGCCTTTCTTCACTCATTCAACTCTTGAAACTCTAGCCCCCTACTCTCCTCAATTCGCCGGAATTTGAAGATCTTTGTCATGGTGCCGAAGCCTCACCGCAATTGACAGTGCCACCGTCCGTCGATCTCTGGTAATGTTGTCTACACTAAAAGCTTCTTCGGTCTATGTTCTACCCCGTGCACACACTCCGTTCGGAACACCATCCTTCTTAGGAGTTCTGAATCGCTGCTGCTGCTCATCTCCTTCTTGCCGAAGCGCTTGTTGTTGCTCCGCATGGCGTCGCCACCCATGTGGCAGCCACGCCAGCGCCACCTCACCCCACTCGCCTACGTCAGCGCCACGTGGTAGCCCACGTTAGTGCCTGCGTAGCCCTCGCTACTATTGCGCAAGCCTGGTCCACCATGGACCGTTGACCTCTCTTGAACCCAGTCCATGGACCAAGGGGCCCACTTGTTAGTGAATAAAAATAGGATTTCCCGTAGAAAAAGAATTTGTCCGAAAAAGAAATTCAGGTGTTGACATCATGCTTGCGCAATATTTAGATTTTTCTTTAGAAAAATAATTCATTAATTACAAAATTTGAATTTAGGATTAATTCTTTAGGATTAAATCTTCTAAGGACTCGTTCTCCTTCATACGAGCTCCGTTTTTAGTGATTAAAATTTATAAATTCATGTAAATTCAAGATCTAGCTATCTATACTAAAATTACTTAATTTGGATTTCATTTTATTTTCATTTGAATTTATTTGAATCTATTTGAATTTGGCTCATTTTCGCGTATAGATTTTGATGACACTAGAGAGAAAGAGCTGTTTGACGACCAGGCATTTGAACAAGACAAGTTACATCTTTGATCATGTTTGATCCCACTATTTTAAATTATTATTGCATGCTTATTTATTTCAAGTTAATTTAAATTCCAGTTTTAAATTTATTGTTATTCCGAATTCCATTGTATAGCCAATTTTTTTAGCCATCCCTTGATACCTTAGTTGAAAATCTAGTTGGTATGATAGTATGAACTAGAACATGTTGAAAAACTTTATGCTTAGTCAAAGCTTAGACCAAAAATATTGAATTTGGGGAGTTTAGCCAAAATGTTCAATTATGATTTAAAATGAGACTATGGTATTGCTTTACCATAGAAATGTCTAGAAAATGATTTGACGTGTAAAATAAATCAAGATAGGTTTATATTTGGGCAAAATGGATGTTAGGATAGTGCAAATCAATGCACAGAATCGATTCGTTTCAATGATCGAGTCTAGGGTTTATGGAATGTTGCCCAAGTTGGTTAAGGACCGGTCTTCGAGCCACATCTTGCTAAGCTCCACTGTACTACCAAAAGTCAGGAGTGAGACAGACTAGGATAAATAATTTGTAACACCTCATTGTTAATTGCACCATGTTGATGTGCGACTGTCGGTTAGACAGTATTCCCACTTGGCGCAAGAGAAGGCTCCCAGCGGGTGGTTAACCCAATGGAAGTGAAACCTTAGCGGGTATAATAACTTTGGGTGGAACATTATAAAAGCCTCTTGATACTTGCTTCGCACGCCTTCGGAAGCGTGCCTTGGCCGACATTTTAAGCAACTATCTCTTGTGGGTAAATTTGTATATCCCCTGTAGAGTGTAAAACTATTCGAATAGCCATGTCCACAGTCATGGACATGTTGAGCAAAGCAACTCAAAGTTAGATTTTAGTTTTGTTTTTAAAATAAATTTTGCAAATGTTTTAGGATGTTTAATCCTTGTTGAAAAATTGGGTAGTTAGCCATGTGATAGGAGGGTATCCTTTACCACTTTTGTATGGAGGTTATCCACTATAAAATTGATAATTTAAAAATTGATTTTAGTTATAGTATAAACTACCTTGGAGCTTAGTAAAAATATTTCAACGAAAAATATCACTTTATGCAAATTGAGCGATATAAGCCCCACTTGGTTAAACATGCATGCATTATAATTCTGTTATTGGGTGTAACTTGAGGAGTACAATTATTTGTACTCACCTTGCTTAAATAAATTATTATTCAGAGGAGGAGTACTATGAGGAGGGTGAAGGATTGGACGACTAGGCTACGCCCCACACGATTGTCTGTGGCAAATCATGTGACATACTTATCATGTGGCCTACTTATCATTTATTTGTCTGCTATACTTTTCTTTTTGGATTCTAGCCCTTTTGTAATAAACTTGAATAATTATGAATAAATCACGCATTATAGTTGTGCTATCATCTTTTGTTTGACTGTGTACACTAGCTGTTCCTAGACTAGTATGAGACACAGAGAATCCGGGATCCTTTTCTCCCGGGTTCGACAGAGATGGTATTAGAGCCATATCGACTGTGGGTCGTGGTCTTAGTTAGAACAGACAAAACCATTTAGAACTTATTTTCAAATACTAAAAATATTTTATTTCAAATACTAAAAATATTTTACATGTCTTTCTGGTGTCCTTACTCAATCTTTCTATTTAAAAAGGTTACTAACACTTGTCTTTTTCAAAATTGTAGATGGCCAAAGTACCCATAGCCCTTTCACGTGGTGTGTACGCAGGACACTGGGCAGTAGCACTATGGAAGATGATGCAGCACTTGCAGTTTGGAGAGAGACCCATCTACCATGGATATAAGTACACGGTCGGGACTCAGGAACAGTGGAGAGTAGATGTGCTACTCTACACCAACTCTCAAGAGGATGCGCCATTCCACATCTTTGACGCTCCGATACTCCGTGACTCCTTCTTCACCAGTATTCAAGATGTTGCATGGGAGGCCATCCGCAAGCTGCGATGCATATATGATTTTGAGCTCAACCACTCCGGCTTCCACTTCTACCCACTGTACTACCCTACTAGTCTACGTAGCTCTTTTTGCCCTACCAAGAACGATGATTTTCCATACCTGACCAATCAGGTGGAGCTGATAGTTGCGATGGACTACACTTACTAGACCATGCTAGATGAGCTGCGTGACACCCATCTGAAGTTACAGATGGCAGAGGAGGAGTTGGCCCAGCTTAAGGCAGGCGATGCTAGTTCCTCTGTTTAGGAGGAGTCTTCGGTACCTGCTCCGAAGAGGCAAAGGACTGGCAACAAGAAGGAGTATCTCAGTTAGTTCCACGGTCAGACCCCCTGCAGCCTAGACACTAGGTCTTAGATCCTAGCCTTTTATTTATTTTTTATTTCTGTTTAGACGAGAATTGTGATTTGTCGTTTCCCTCTTGTGGAAGCCACAATCAAACAATAAAATAAAAGTTATTTTGGAAAAAGTTGTTCATTTGCCTTGTGTTTGTTTGGTTCTTATGTTGTTTTAGATATATCCCCCTTAGTTCTCTTTCCTCTTTTCTATGTCCTTGGAGTTCCAACAGATGGTGATAACTCACAGAACCGGTAGTGGCAGCACAAGTGGGCAGGGCAACGAGAATGCTAATTATCAGGCCAACCCGACCCCTCAACCACCACCACCTCTAGCTGAGGGACCCAACTGGCGTTAGATGATGGCCAACCAGTCCCACTTGATCGACCTGCTTGCCTAATCCCTCAATAGCAGTCAGAACCTGCAGGCAGCAGTAGCTCATGCACCACCTCCACCGCCTCAAAGGGTCAACTTATCAGAATTCGTGAGAATGCGCCCTCCAACATTTTCTATCAGCACTGAGCTAATGGATGCTGATGATTGGCTTCGTGCAATTGGCAAGAAATTAGACATTGCCTAGTGTAGTGACTGGGAGAGGTTCTATTTGCCTGTCACCAGCTGAATAGACTAGCTTTAGAATGGTAGGATAACTTAACTCAATCTCACGTTGATGCCTAGGCCATCACCTGGAACGATTTCATGCAAGCTTTTCGACGTGCACATATTCCTTCAGGCATGGTGGCCCTAAAGAAGAAAGAGTTCCGCACCTTGCCCTAGGGCAACCACTTAGTCAACGATTACCTTCACGAGTTCAACCAGCTGACACGTTATGCTCTGGAAGACGTGGCCACTGATGAGGCCAAGCAAGAACACTTCTTGGAGGGACTCAATGACGATCTCTTTGTCTACTTGATTGCTCAAGACTACACTGATTTCCAACAGTTAGTAACAAGACCATTCGCCAAGAGGGCAAGCACTTATAGATGGAGAACCGCAAGAGAAGGATGATAGCTCTGAAGTTCAACTCGGGAGGATTTCCCAGGCCTTGCCCCACTCCTTTTTAGCAGCCACAGTGTGACAGATTCCAGTCTTCCTCGTCTAGGGCGTCTGTGCCAATACAACGCCCCAAAAACTCAGGCTTCCGCAACACTTCCCGAGGGGGCCAATTTCAGAAGAAAACAACTTCCTCACCTGTAGGAGTCACTTGCTTCTATTGCAACGAGATGGGGCACTATGCTAATAAGTGCCCGAAAAAGCAACTACCAGCACTACTTCAAATGTGCTTATCTATGACGATTACCTTGTGACGTTTAGGAATTTCGTCATGAAACTTGAACTTTCAATGACGCAATTTGTATCTTCGTCATAGGTGATGTGTGTGAGCCTGGGCACTAAAAATAATGATGAAAAGCAAAGAAGCGTCACAAAACAACAAAACAAATTAAATCACAGATATAATGCACCCATACGCACACACCCACGTCCCACATGCACCACGTGGGTCCCACCCACATGGCTCGATGGGTCCCACATTCGGTCCCACCAACCCCGTGGTCCCTCCACCACGTGGCGCAGCGTGGCCCACACTGCACCGGTCCCACGACACATGGCAACTCCGGCTCCCCGTCCCGTCCGTTAATTGGCCAAAAATAGTGCACTTTGGATTGAACCATGAGCGGTGCAACACAAGGTGAAGCCTTACCACTTTGCACTGAGAGGAGATTTTGTGACTTAGGTGTCTAATTTTCCCTACTTGTCATATCTTTGAACATGATAATTGAATGGCTACCGTTATTGATTGAATCTGAGCGGTGGACCCTGACACCATAATCAAAACCATAATCCAAATCGAACCCCAATGGTGGCAACCCGTGGCGAGGCGATTTGGCGGCGGAGGCAACCGTGGCGCAAGCCGGTGGCATGGGACCCGCGCCTTTGGACCCGGCCTTGCCGTGGCGGCGGACCCGGCGGCGTGGCGGCTTCGGTGGTGGACTCCATTTGGCAACATGAGTACCCAATATAGCATGTGGCACATGCTCTGACACCTTTAAATCTCCCACCATGGGAATCGTGAATCGACAAAGCGCTTTATGTCTTTACTCATCCCAGTCCATCATCTCCGGGAAAGGATTTTGATTTGTTCCTTGAGCCCCTAATAGAAGAAGCTGCCGATCTCTGGCGGTGTCGATACCTATGATGCATGTCTTGGTAACAAGTTCAAGCTTCGTCTTTGCCGTGTTGTGGTGTATACATGATTATCGGCGTTGAGCACCTTATCGGGCGAACAACAAAAGGCTATTATGCATGTATTCATTGTGACAAGAATCTGTTGTCTCGGGCAATAAGGAATAAGTTATGTTACATTGGACATCGTCGATACCTTCAAGGACACATGCTTGGCGGAGCTTGGCTTTTGACGGACGGTAGCGAAAACAAAGTTGAGCGGTAAGTTCACTATAGAGGAGGTCCAAGAGGAGCTAGAAGGTGAAAGATGTTAGGCGTGGAAGCATCACGCAACTAAGAAAAGGAAGCGTAACGAAGGTCCGGTGATTTTTAGCATAAAGTTGGGTTGTGGAGATTGCCATATTGGAAATATTTGAAGCTTCCACATAATCTTGATGTGATGCACATAGAGAAAAACATATGTGAAAACCTTCTTGGCACATTACTCAATGTCGACGGCAAGACCAAGGACACAACCAATGCTAGGCTAGATTTACATGATATGGGCATAAGACCTGAATTGCACTTACAGCAGGATGGCAACTCAGTCACTGTTCCACATGCTTGGTATGTCTTGAAGAAGGATCAGAGAATCGAGTTTTGCAAGTTCCTCAAAGGTATCAAGTTTCCTGATGGATATGCAGCGAACCTAGCAAGATTTATAAGTGCAGATTCTTCCAAGGTGCAGGGGAAGCTGAAAACACATTCTTGCCATATACTCCTGCAAAGAATCATACCTGCAGGCCTAAGAGGACCTATCAGCAAGGATGTATATGAAGCGATTCTTGAGCTCGGGAAGTTCTTGAGGTTGTGCGAGAGAAATCTAAGGATAGATGTTGTGAAGCGGTGGCGAAATCCCATTGATCCTAAGCAAGCTTGAGAAAATTTTTCCTCGGCCTTCTTTGATGTCATGGTGCACTTGGTGTCCATCTTCTGATGAGGCCTTTGCTTAGAGGTCTGTTCAATATGGATGGATGTACCCAATAGAAAGCGACTAGGCACTTTGAAGAATTTTGTGAGGAACAGGGCTAGGCGGAAGGATCAATTCTTTGAGGCTTATGTTGCAAGTGACACGCTGACTTTTTGTTCAAGGTACATGGAGGATGTTGACACTAGATTTAACCAGGATGATGGTAGTGGAGGTGATGGTCCATTGTTTGATGACACCTATGTTTTTATGCATGGTGTTACTCTTGTTGGATCTAATAGGGTACAATACATTGATGATGGTGTCATGGACAAGTTAGTTTGGTATGTGCTAAATAAGCTGTGAAGAAGTTGAGCCATATTTGGAGTAAGTATCATTTACTTTTTTTGGAATTATTGTGTGTTTTATTACAAATTTATCAAATTATTTCTTATGACTAAAGTTTGTCCTGCAGCATCTACAGGGAAGAGCTACTAAAGGAAGGTGCACATGATGTTGATAAAAGGCTTGAACAAGGATTTCCAAAATGGTTTAGGAGCCATGTAAGTCACTAGACCTTGTGTTTTTAGCTTTCATAAATGGTTTAGGAGCCATATATAATTGGTGATCTGAGTACTTTTATTGCACCCAGTTGTGAAGCTATGGGCGGAGAAGCGAGAAGAGGTTAGTGAAGGATTGTATGCACTTTCATGTGGCCCGGATCTCGAGTCAAGACACATGCGACTTGCATTGTTAATGGAGTCTTGCGTATAGCACTATGGACCGTGAGAAGTACCTCTGAGACACAAAATAGTGGTGTAATGACCGAAGGTACACATGATGGGGAAAACATTGATTTTTATGGTGTCCTTAAGGAGATAATTGAGTTGCAATATAACTCCAATTTTGAAGCACGTCGATTCTGTGGTTCTATTTCGATCGCGATTGGTACAACCAAGGTGGCAAGACAAGAGGCATTGAGATGACGGGCATTTCAAATCCATCAATGTGCGATCATTATGGTACAAAATGACCCTTTCATCTTGGCAGCATAATCGAGAAAGATATTTTACTTGCAAGACACATCTTTAGGCAAAGAATGGCGAGTTGTGCAAAAATTTGAACATAGGAATATTTATGATGTGGTGAAAAAGATGAACCCGGTCATGATGTGCATCGGGATGATCATTGTTACGATCTTGAGCATGAAGTGCAAGAAGGTGATGTTCATGAGGTTACGCACAATCTTGAGGTGGAGAAGCCACTATACTTGAAGCTAATTTAGTAGACCTCATAAGAAGCAAGAAGCAAGCTACAATTCACGAAGATAGTGAGGATGAAGATGAAAGCTGTCTTTGCAATCTTGTAGTGATGGTGGCAATGAGAACAATGATGACATGTGCCTAGACGACGACGATGAAGATGATGATTTCTAGGATACGCAAGGTACATACTTATTCCTCTTTAGTTGGTTTTCTGAAAATTTTCTATAAAGAAATCATATGTTTTAAAACTATTCGAATAGCCTCGTCCTAGGTTATGGACACGCTTGGTTAGGCTTTTCAGGAGTTAGACTATAACCTTTTAAAAACCTAAAACTTGACACGGGTGGTATGAACGGGGAGTTCATGCTATTGTTGTGGTGACTAGGGTTAGTCACTTCCGGATCTGTTGTTGTTGTCTATCTATTGTTATCTTGTTGTCACTGTCCTTAATTGCAAAATAGAAATGAATTGCCAACTTGCTTTTGAAAGTATTATCTTATTGCAAATAAATGTTGCTTTATGCGAGATGTGCTCAGGGAGCCTCGACGTCTAGCTTGGCGGTCCGGTCGGTTGCCTGTGGGTTGTGGGTACACTTGAGTCGGCTTTTTGTCTTAGCCATCTTATGGCGCTTTTGCTTCATTGTCTTCTTCTTAGTTATCTTTATGTCGTTTGGCCAATCGGCCTCTCTTTTATAATAACTCTGTTTATTATTAATTAACCACGGTTTGTTGCTTGTTTAGGTTCTATGTGAATGTATGAATTGATGCATACTTTGTAGCGGGGTGTGTATCTTGCATTTACGGGAAGTATACATATCTCGAGGCTTAGTTTATTTAATTTGTGATACTAGGGTCAATGGATGACTAAGTATTACAAGTTTAATAAGCTGGGTCCTCACATATGGTGCGGGGTGCACGAGTGTGGTTTGTGGTAGAACCCCGATCCTTGCTGTGGTATTGGTTCTACTTTTGTTGATATTTCATTGCGAGGCCATATAATATAAAATTTAAATTGGACATTTTGAAAAAAATCCGGAAAGTGATTTCAATTGTACAAACTCCTAATTAAAAATCTAAAATTGCCCTCGCCCTAATTATTCAAGGGTGCCAAAAAAAATTTGGGCGCCATTTTCCCGCCGGTCTACATTCAGGCGGAAAAAAATTCAACCCATTTATCCACCTCCCTCTCTCGTCGCCCTCCACCTCTCTCATGGCCCCATCCACCTCTCTCTACGCCCCACGAACCCTAGCCGCCGCCGCCAGCACCACCATGCCATGAGAGGCTCTTCTCGACGACATTCGCCGCCACCCCTCTCTCGTCGCCCGTACCCTCTCTCTCGCCCCATGAAACCCTAGTGCTGCAATAATTGGGTCTGCCGACGCGTCTGCCATTGCATCGAGTCTACTTCCCCACCGGCCGTAAATGCGCATGGATCTGGTTCCCCTTCGACGTCGTTCACCGCACCGAACTGCTTCCCCTCCACGACCACCGACTCGACCACGGTTCTACTTCCCCATCTCGACCACCGCCGCCGCGCAGTATCAAGCAGCGTAGCCACAACGCGATGGTGGCAACAAGGGACAAGGTAGGAAACGATCTGGACAACCGCCATCACAAGGTAAGCAAAACTCTTCTCTATTTTCTCTGTGCATGTAGTATGTTGTTTGTTCAAGTAGTAGTTGTCTGTGCAACTGTTTTGTTGTTGCAGGAAAAAATCAGCAAACAAGAAATCAAATTCTGAAGATTCTGACTCATCGGAGTATCTCCTTGAAGATGATGTTCAAGGAGATAGTGATGATGATGACCTTGAATCGATGAGCGACCACAACCCCTCGCAATCGAGGTGCTTCTTCTATCTTGTGTGGGGAGGGAGGATATTTGCATTGCATTTTTATGTTGTTTCCTGCATATCTTTTCTTTAATATATGCACTTGCTTATAGATGCAGCTCACTAACAAGTAGTTTTTTTATCAGTTTCCTCAACGAACATATGTGAAAACCCTCTCTACTAAGGGGAAGAAGAACAATCCCAACATGGCGCCAGGAGTCAGGCAACCAAAGAGAGTGAGGCGGACTGTGAGCGGAGGAGATAACTCTGGGGTCTCAACAAGAGCATACAAAAGGCAACTAACTTCACAGAGACATGTGCAAGATGAAGAGTTGCCTCAAGATGGTGATCTTGGTGTTGAAGACAATGATGCTAGTGTTGAAGACAATGTAGTGGTGGTGAAGACAATGTAGGCTGTTGGTGAAGACAATGTAGGCTATTTGGTGAAGACAATGTAGGCTTTGGTGAAGACAATGTAGGCTGTTGGTGAAGACCAGATGGGATCAAACCCAATCCATTGAAGGCAAGTTATAGTTTCTTTGACATTCAAATATGACATCACTTTTGCTGTTTTGCATGAAACTTAACCATCTAAATAAAAATTATATTCTCATAGCTCTCATACAATGACCCCCAAGGAGACCGGGCCACCAACCAAGGGAATCTTTGCTTGGAAAGGATGACAAGATCTATGGGAAGGAGAATGCCCATAGCTGTTCTTTGAAGGCAAAAAAGGCCACAAGAACACATTCAAGCCGCCAAGTTCGCATCGAGGTGGTGTCATCATTCGAGATAAGGTTCTGTCCTAACTCATTGGAAAGAGTACAAGAAAGGCGAACAATATTACAAAGACTTTGTGGGAAAGCTATCTGTAAGTGCATTACTCTTTCTATGCTACACTATGATATCACATGACTGAATTGACTCACTAACGATGCAAATTTCATATCACTAGGGCGATTGGCCATTAACACAAAACACAAGCCAACAGAGGAAGCATGCACCGATGTATTGCGGTCGAGGTGCGACAAATGCGTTATCGGTGAAGCGAAATACTTCAATGGTGTACCGCAAATGAGATTAGGACTACTTCTCCTGTTGCTAGTATGGTGATGAGCAGTGGAGGCACTTGTTGCAAAGTGGTGCGATCCAAATAACATGGTATGGGTATCTTATCATAGATTCTTCTTTCATATTCAGTTTGCGAGGCTCTTCTCATTGTAAACATATGATCTTATCTAACAAGTTCCTTCTCTTGTAGCAATCATGTGAAAAGAACAAGCAGAATCGCAGTAATGTCAAGTATCATCAAGCTACGGGTTCTCGCAGCTATGTCGCACACTTACATGCATATGTAAGTAAAGATTACCTTGTACTATTACCTATTTATTTCATCCAAAACATTCTTTTGTATTTGTCTGACAGAACTTTGCTGTAAATGATTACCTACCTAATAGAAGGAGAAGAGGAACAATGCAGAACCTAGCACACAACAAATTGAAGAACTTGATGCGGTGGAGGCCTTCAAGACCTGCCATACCGGCTCAAACATGGTGCAGTGAATTGGCAAGAGAAGCGGTTGTAAGTCCCTACATCTGCTTCCTTGTGCCTTTAAGATGCTTGTCTTTGTTTCCAACAACAATGTTGTGTGTTCAAAATATCCCGAATGACACATAGTGGACTTGGCTCATTTTTAGATAATGTCATTACGCCTCGGCTTTTAGATAATGTCATTCGGCTCATTTGGTCTAAATTTACGATTATACGATGCGACTTGGCTAAAATCGTTTGCTAACCGTAGCTAACATAGTGGACTTAGTGATGCTAAAAGTTGTGCTCATTTTCTTTGTGCAAATTATGAAATTGAGTTATATATGGATTTCATATCTCAATATTATGAACTTCTTAGACTAACAAAATGGGTTGAAGAGTTATCAAGCGAGCATAAAGGTGAGGCGATACACTACTACTCAGATTAAGATTTATTCATTATCAACCTAAGAAGTGCTCGAACTTGGTGACAAACATATCTGACTTCAATTTGGTAAACAAACCGAATGGCTACTTAAAAGTTATAACTGTTTATGAACACAAAGTATTTAAAATGAAAGAAATGCAAGTGAATATAGATATATTTTCAAGAAATATAAAGGGTAGCATGTAATAACATGTTATGGTTCCATACTGGCATCGATTATAACACAATGCCACGAGCGAAAACATGAAATCATGGGTGCCATTGAATTGATGGACCCAGTCCCAAATAATGCCAATAGGTCATCAACGACCTGATTTTCTCTTATGTTTTTTTGTGTGTGTGGTTTACATCGATAGTTGGGATCTTGGTTTTGCAATAATCTCTTGGATTTAATTTAAAATGGATCATTGCAGGTCATTTGTAAGAAAAAAAATTAAGAAAGAAGTTAAGCTAAAACACGTTGTCCTCTTGAAATTGGCTCATCACATGTATGTTCTAGGCGCAAGTTACCTACTTGTGCATGGCACCATTATGCATAATCTGCGGCATGCATTTGTATAACTAACGGACTTGATGGTGCTTCCAACTAATGATTGTTCTGGGACATTTTCGATCGATATGGAAGCTTTGAGGCGAGAACACTGCTGCTGAAGGTGAGACACCGATTACCGATGCAGGTGGTCTCCAAGGTGCTCTCCCGAGCAACAACAACAACACTTTCTTGAAGAATGTTGGAATCAAAGCAGCCGCCCCTCAAAATCATCTTCATCGAATGAAAGCGAGCCAGGAAGAACTAGCAATGAAAAACAAGCTTGGTTTGCTCTACAAGGAGAACTCGAGGACCTCAAGAAGAAAAGCGAAGAAGGTGATTTAAAAGTGGCGAGGACCCAAAAGGAGTTGGAGGAGTACAAGAAGCTAACAGAGAAAAATAACCGGGCAATGGAGGAGAACAATCGCTCCTTCGCAGTATCTTGGCCTTGAACAATGGTAACTCTTCTTAGGCATGTGGTGGTGGTGGTTCTTTGGTCCTTCTTTGGTGGTTGTTTTGTGGTCAATAACTTAAGTTTATTATGTCTTTGTGAATTTGTTATGTGGTGAGTTGGTTCAAGTCGTGAACCGAGATAGTGAACCGAGTTGTTTACGTGAACTAGTTGGAATGTGATGATGGTGAGTTGAGTATTGTTCATTGAGTTGTATGGTCCTTTGGAATCTTGGATCTATTTAGTTATGGAATTGTGGGTCATTTGAATATTTGAAAATTGTGATGTGCGTGATGAAATAACCATATGGGCCTCGATGAAATTGATGGGCTTTACGTGACGAATTTGCAAGTGCTTTACGTGGCGAATTTGCAAGTGACGAACTTAAGCCACGTGGTCCAATAAAAGGAGGCTCGTGGGCGAACCAAATCGCGCCACGCGGTCCAATAAAATCGCGCCCGTGGTCCAAACCCGTCGGTTGCCACGATAACGACCACGTTAGCTACCACGTGGACCACCATGTCGTGACCCACGTCCGTCGCCACGTCGGTTGCCACGCCATCCGCCACGTGGACAAGCCACGTCGGTATACGTGGACCATGCGTCGGCCGCCACGTCGGTATACGCCGGCCTCTGGCCAGTCTTGCATTGTTTATGACAAAAACAGCCCTATCCATGACAAAATTGATCGTCATAAAAGCAGTGTGTTTTATGGCGGGGACCTTCATTGAACAAAAGAAGTTCTATGACGAAAAATATAATTTAAATCGCGATGCGACACATGTGACGCGCGTTCCATGACGAAATGAATTTCGTCACAAATTCGTCACAAATTATAATCTATGACGAATGTGGCATCTTCAGTGACGACACTAGGCCGTCATTACTGTTCACATCCCTAGTAGTGCAGCAGCTCCGACATGGCCAAATCAGGGAGTTCCACCCTTTGGCAGCACCCCGACTGCAAAGCCAACAACTCAGTTCGTGAAGGGACGTGTGAATCACGTCATAGCTGAAGAAGCTTAGACTACACCAAATGTGGTCATTGGTACGTTCCTTGTTAATTCAGTACCAGCATCAGTTTTATTCGATTCAGGAGCTTTGTATTCTTTTATTTCAAATAATTTTGTGGGAAAGTATGAGTTATCTATCTCTCCCTTAGTTAACCCTATGATGATCCATTCCCTAGGTTCAGAAATGAGGACTAGTTCCCTATACCCAAACCTTACCTTGAAAATATTGGGAGTACCCTTCTTGGCAGACTTGATAGTCTTACACTCCAAGGGATTAGATGTGATCCTCAGAGTGGATTAGTTAGCCAAGAATCAAGGTCAGATAGATTGTGCCAACAGGTCTATCACCCTCACAAATGAACAAGGAATTAAAGTGGAATTCATACCTAAGACCTCTGTTGGGAAAGGTTCCATCCCCTAACTAGTTTGAAGGAAGTAATGTTAGAAGAAATACCAGTGGTGCAAGAATACCTGGATGTGCTTCCTGAGGAATTACCAGGCATACCACTAGATAGAGACATTATGTTCCCAATTGATTTAGTCCCATGGACAACTCTAATTTCAAAGAGACCCCATAGAATGCCCGCTAATGAGTTAGCAGAATGGAAGAAGCATATTGAAGAATTGCAGAGCAAGGGTTACATTCAACCAAGTTCATCACCTTGAGGAGAATCAGTACTGTTTGTCAAAAAGAAGGGCAACAGTTGAGGATGTGTGTGGACTACAGATTACTCAACGAGGTTACACTCAAGAACAAATATCATTTACCTAGGATTGACAATGTAGGGACTATTAGATCACTTAATTCGAGCCCTCTGTGTATTCTGAACTAGTCCCAGATCAGTAGCTAGCTCACACAGTAACATCATCGATGAAATCATATCCATACAACAAAATATCTAAGAAGTAGACAAATTAATATTACTTAGTAGCAAAAGGACCTTATGGTCAAAGTTTTACATAGCTTGCCACGTAGGGCTTAATGACAAAAGATAAACTTGCAGTGGAATAAAATAAACTCGTGGTAGCCATCCAACATGCCCATAGGCAATTGAGTGGAGAACGCGACCTAGTTCGCGTAGTCTTCGAAGTATTCCTCCTCGCAGAACTCTGAGTTCCCTGGTTCTTCTTCGGTGACTAATCAACAAATGACATAAAATCATGAGTACTTAAAATACTCAGCAAGTCGTAGGAAAATGTATGCAAGTAGTATGCATGCAAGGCTTGAACAAGGATAGCTTTATTGTTATTTTTGTAGAAAACATTATTGACAGTAAATACAGTAAGTAGAGTGAAAAACACAATTTAAAATATTAATACATAAATAAACAAGTTCTTTTGAAATAACTAGTGAATACCCCGTTCACTTTGCAACCATCAACCAAATCCAACTACTCAAATCCATCCAATCCATTCCAACATATTTGATAAGATCTACCCCTCGTGTGAAATCATCAGGCATCGTCCATAACTGGGGACACGACTATTCGAATAGTTTTATACTCTGCAGAGATTGTACAGCTTGACCCACAAGAGATAATCATCTTATAATGTCATAAATTTCACGCTTCCGTAGGCATGCGACTAAGTGATTATCACAAGGCTTTTACAAAGCACTATTTTGACCCGGTTCTGCTCGCTAATGTTCCACCTCGATCTGGCCCTCTCTTGTGCCACTTATCAACCCAAACAGAACCAACTCAAAATATTGCTAATTAGTTGGCCAGATCCACCCTATAAATAGACTTGTGGTTGTACGATATGCCCCAGATCAATGGCACATAAAGTTAAGTCCTTAGTGACTACTCAGGTGAGGCAACCACATCCAAAAATTCATTCCCTTTACTATAGGTTCAATCTCGACCAAATAGCAACCCTTGCCATGGCACAACAACTTTTAATAACAGTGGCCGCGCTAGAATTCCATATTTCATTAAGTTAAATGTAATTATTTATGAATATGTGATTAGTAATCCCTGTGTATATCTAAAGCATGGCTAAGCATATACGATACCCAAGTTGGTACTAAATTATGTCCAACTAAAATTAACCCACCCTATGGTGTCCAAGGGTACATGTCATTCATAATTATCCAAGGAGGTATAATGGCAATTATGTATTTAACTTTTCTCGAAGCCATTATTATAAAACTAGCAATACATATTGGTATAAAACAATATAATTTTATAAAATTTATACGACATGATCAAAGGTCTACGACTTGCCTTCGTTGAAGGGTTGAGATGCTTCGACGGACGGTTCCAAGAATTCTTTGGAAATACCGAAATCTACACGTACGAAGAGAGCCAAATAAATACAACAAATCCAAATAAAATCCAAAAAATACAAAATTTGTAGCAAAAGAAAGAAGCTAAATTTAGAAATGAGAATCGACGGAATTGGAGTTCGTATGAAGGAGAACGAAAATCCGGAAGTTTGCGCTCACATGAAATGATAGAAAAAAAAGGATGGAGAGAGAAAGTCAATTGGAATGCATTGTGCTAATTTTGGTTTTGCTTTCTTGATAGAACAAGGAAAAGAGGATTGGAAGAGAAAGAAGGAAATGGAATGGAGTATGACTTGTGGGTCCCATGGTCATAGACTCAATGAACAACACACATAGAAATTTATAGAGACAAAGCACATCATGAACGGAGAAGCTCTCGAGCTCTACGGCCATGGCGTCGGCGCCGGAGAGGAAAGGGACGGCGGCAGCTGAGAAAAACCAAAATGGAACCCCATGGATGTGGTGAACCCAAGGGCAACGGCGGCGGTGCCAGCGGAGGTACGGCACATGAGGGATGGTGGCACCGGTGAACCGGCAATGCATTGAGGGAGATAGAGGGAGCGCCACGTAGAACATGAAGCAACAAATCCAAAGGTGGTGGTTGCTCGGACAGAGGATCTTTGATAGTGATGCAGTCCAGTGGAGAAGGAGATTCGGCAGCGCACGGTCGCCGATGAAATCTGGGCAAACGAGGAGGGTTTAGAGAGTGGGGTTGGCGAAGATTTGAAGGAGGTTGGGAGCATGCAGTGCTTACTTATATAAGCGAAGGCAGTACATGGTTCGACGAGGAACGCGAGTAGGATTCACGGTAGCGTACGCGGCCGGTTGCGCATGGGGCTCCAGCGAACCGGCGGTGCTTCGGATAAAAGGAAGGGAGCACGACATGGAACATTGCAAGGCGAATCCAAAGGTAGTAGAGATGTCGCCAGGGGATCAATGATGGCGGCGGAACACTATGAAGAAGGAGGTTCGGCCGGCTGGAGAAAAAGCTCGATTCCGACGAGGAGAGGGCGAGAGAGAGGGGCGAACTCCAGTGATAGGAAGAGGAAGCCAAGGGGCTCGCCATGACGCGGTTGGTGCGAAGAATGGATGACCGGAGAGGGAGAACGGAGAAGGTAGTGGCTGGCCAGTTTTGGAGAAGAAACGAGCTCGGTTGGGGGGTTGCTGGTGGAACAAGAAGAGAAGAGGAGGGGGAGAGGAGGGAGCTAGAGGAGGAAAGGAAAAAAAGAAAATCCAAAAAATCCAAAATAAAATAAATTCAAAAATTTTAAGAAATTTTTATAAAATAATTTGGAACCTGAAAAGATCAAATAAAATAATTTTAGATTTATTTGAAGTTTATTTTAATTATTTAAAATGTTTTTCTTTCGAAATTCAATTTAAGCTTTAAATTAAACCGATATAATCCAAATTATTATTTTTATTTTTAAAGCTTCAAAAGAAATCCCCACTTTAACTTAAATAATTTAAATTAAATTTTATCATAAATAAAATAATTTTTGGGAAGGCAGAAAAGAAATAAAACAGATCGGGTTGCGAGAAACAACAAAGAACTTAAATAAAATCCAAGAAAATCTAGAAAATCCAATAAACTCATTTTGAATTAAATTAAGGTTTGATTTTTTTATTTAAAATGTTGTCATTTTCTGAAGTTCCAATTTAAGCTTTACTTAATTCACTAAAATATAAATTTTTCATTTTTATTTTTAAAGCTTCAAAAAGACTCCGAGATTTTAGGAAAACTGAAAAGAAATGAAAAGAACTCAAAGGAAATAACAAGGTCTTGGAAAAAGGAAATCCAAGATAAAACCATAATATCAAATAAAATGATTTTTATCTAATTGTTGTTTTTCATTTATGAAATTTCAAATTAAGCTTTAACAATTTAGGAAAAATCAAATGGTTATTTTTATTTTAAAAATATCAAAAAGGCCTGAAAAATTAGGATGTTACAAACCTACCCTACTTAAATAGAATCTCGACCCCGAGATTCGGATGGACATCGAAAAAGATAGGGAGACTCGTCTGTGATACCATCTCTGTCGAGACTGTCGGATCACTGAATCCGCGCCCTCTATGTATTCTTAACTAGTCCAAGATCAGTAGCTAGCTCACATAGTGACATCATCGATGAAATCATATCCATGCAACAAAATATCTAAGAAGTATTCCTCCTAGTAGAACTCTGAGTTCCATGGTTCTTCTTTGATTGGTTGCTTCATCGTTCTTCGCAGAATCACAAGGTCTTACTCCCGGTAGGACTTTCAACTTCTTCAAAAATTCTGATTTGATAAGTTTGGTTGGTGAGATCCTTCTTTAATTCGACTTCCTTCAGTGACATCGGCCCTCCTGGTACCTGGAGGCATTTCTTCTACTACGGCATGAAGGAAAGATGTTGTGCCCCTCTGATAGCTGCAGTGGTAGCTCCAGCTTGGTAAACTGATGCCAAACTACTGGTTCACAACCATGTACTAGAGTGCCAACTAAAAGCTATGAATTTTGTCTTCCAAATTGCTGAATTAAAATCTTACTATTATTGAAATCCACCAATCCACATAACTTAAAGTCACCCAATAAAAAAAACCCAATCATTCAATTAATCTCATATTCTATCGATAAGACAACATAATTCATAATCTTTCTTGGACATAGGCTTGAATAACTCAACAAATTCACCACTTTGATTGCATGATTTCTTTGCTATACAAATCCACAAAAATCTAGTAGCAATAATCTCATCTTCCAATTCGACAAACTCCAAGATCATGCTAAATTCATTATATCCTTTTTGGAACGAAATTCTCCAAAAAATTATAATCGCACAATTTCTTTCTCCAAAATTCTTAACTAAACCCACAATATCATCCACTTAATTTCTCAAGCACATTTATCAATTGCAACCCTCCAGAATTTCTTTATATAAATCCAATGCCTTCATTATAAAGCTTTCTAAACGACTACTTGAAATTCACAAATTCAAATTTAATCTGCTAAATTATTTTATCACCATTTATCCAACAATTATTTTCACCAACACCAATATTAGTAAGATATCCATAAATCCATTAATTATTTAGACCAACTTCAATATCAGTAAGATATCCATCAATCCAACAATTATTTAGACCAACTCCAATATCAGTAAGATATCCATCAATCCACCAATTATTTAGACCAACTCCAATACCAGTAAGATATCCATCAATATTAGAAACATACTTTTCAATAACAATCTGATGTATCTATTATTCCATCTCATTGTCCCTTAAATTAATCCCCTATGATTGTAGATCCTCTCAAATATAATAACTCCATCAAACTCACATATCCTGCAAGATTCAACCAACTCTACCAAAGATTAACATTATGATTCGATATGGAAAATCCAATTCTTTTTGCCCTTTTACTCTCTACCTTTTCTGCACACATATCTCAATTCCATGTTTCCAACCAACATTATAATCAACTCAAGATTTGACGAAAATCCAATTTCTCCTAATAATCAATTTAGTATTTCCGACTCCTATATCCTTCATGATCAATCAAAATTTTCCTTTACGATCATTTTCTTTTTCCATAATCTATATAATCCACCAATCTGCTATTCTTGAAACCCCTCATAATCAAGGCATATCCTTCATCATACTCTAGTATTCACAAGAACTTCTTATATCATCAACCAATCCTAGAATTTCGTCATCCCCAAAATCAGTCTAGCAACGATTCTCCAATATTACCTAGATAGGCACCTAATGACACTAGTTATTCCCAACAATAGTAGCTTCCAAGAGACTTGCGTGTTTGAACCATTTTCAACAATTCTTCATAGGTATAATAGACGAGAGAAAGAAAGCATGATAGACGAGGGGGAAAACCACAAAAGGCAAGGGAGAACAAGGGAGAAAGTGTGAGACCCCGATGTTTATTAGGCTCATAATACTTAGTCATCCAATTGACCCTAGTATTATCAACCAAATAAACCCGGTCTTGAGAAATGTATACTCCCCAGAATGCAGTATACATACCTCACAACAAAAGAGTATATCAATTCCATACAACACATAGTACATAAGCAACAAACCAGAAGTTAATATTAAAATGGAATAGCTATTACAAAAGAGAGGCCCTTAGGCCAAATAGCAACAAATAAAAAGATAACAGCGGAAGCAAAAGTGCCATAAAGATGGCTATAACACAAAGCCAATCAGTGTGCCTTAACCCCTAGGCATCTGACCGGACCGCCAAGCTAGTCGTCGAAGAAACTGCAACACGTGGCACAGAAGTAAGGCTCTTGGAGCTCACCTCCGTCCTCTGCAACAAATTTGTTAAGCAAAGCAAATGAGTACAATAACTTGTTTATTGTACTCGCAAGACTGACGTGTAAGATAACAGAACTATAATTTAGCTACATGCAAGCTTTAATTAAGTGGATGGAGCTTTGGACTTACATTTTAGCACAAAGCAAGTTTCATTTGCAATAACATAATAGATTGAAGGCAATTTGATAAAGCATTTTTAATTGTTGAAATACAACGCGATAATAACATAATAACAACAACAAGAACAAACCTGGAAGTGACTAACCCTTAGTCACCACAACAATAGCATGAACTCCCCGTTCATACCAACCCATCAAGTTTTAATTAAAAGGTTGAGACTAGTCTTGAACGACCTTACCAAGCATGTCCATAACCTAGGACGAGGCTATTCGAATAGTTTTATCCCTGCAGGGGTGTACCAATGTACCCACACGCCAGACCGCCTTTCCTTTAGGCACACGACCTTTGGTGTGCCGGCACGGCTAAGTCCTACGAGACATTTCCAATGGACGATGCTAATTACGAGCCGCAACCCACGGGACAAGACACATTAGACAGCCCTAACCGTGCGCCAATGCTCCCTCCCAACACCACACACACAGATTTTATTAAAACATACCCACCAACCAGCTCATAATTAACACCTCCCAAAGTACTTAGTCAAGAGGTCCCATATCCCCTCGTGTGGTTAGCATAAAAGCGCTTGGCTTAGTGACCCAAGTACTCGGTCCTTAGGGACCCGGCATACCACCACATTCCAAGAACCGCACCATCCATCCAATATGCCCAAGTCTAAATCGACATTTTATTTTCAGTTTTGATTTTACAAATTAATCAAAGCACAAGTGCTGGACATATAGGAGGAATAATTATACTTGTGTGATCAAGACCATCGACTATGTCGATGATGGCCCATTACTACCGATAGCTAAGCATGTCTAAGCAGTTTTAAGCGCAACTACTAAGTGATAAGAGCTCATCCAACGAGCTCAAACCACAGCGAATAACCTAGGCTCATTGGTAGTAGAGGATAACAATTCCTACAGATTATGCAACTATAGGAAAGCTAGCGACATTTAACACAAAATAGCATGCATACATAGAAGTAAAACAAAGTAGTAAGCTTTAAAGTAATGGGACATGATGGGAGATGGTCAAACTGCTTGCCTTGTTGCTGGTCACTTTGTTGCGGAGGGTCACTTTCGGGATCACCACAAATGTCGAAACCTAACGGAAAAGCGATAAAGAACCGATAAGAACGACGAAAGACAACAAAGACAACACAGCAAAAGAACTCCAAATACTTTGAAATTTCTACAGCAGCAAGAGGGTGATTTTTAGGAGATTTTGCAACAAGAACCAATGGATTTGGATTCTTAATGCAAAAGATATGAGCAAAACAATTCTGCTCAGCCCTAAAAATACCAAACTGCACTATTCACTAATTTAATTATGAGGCAACATTTTCTAGAACAGTGGTGAGGCTGAAATTTTTACTGCAAAACCAGCACCTCATGAGATGAATAACACAATTGAGTTCATCTCATTTGGAGCTATTATGCACTTTCTATAATTTTTCAAAAACAAGAACTTGAACAAAATTATAATGCACAAGTCCTCATTTTTCTAACAGAAACATGCTCAAAACTAATTTTCTTAGTGAGTTCATTAATAGAGGAAACCAACAGAGTTGGTCTCACTCAAAAACAACCTACAGAGCAGTAGTTATGAATTTTACAAGCTAAGCATTAATTTGAATGTATATTTAAAAGGAGTTTTAAAATCTAGTGGCTAACTGTGCTCTGGAGCTGAACTCAACTTATAATCATTTTTAGATTAAAATCAAGTTCAAGATAGAGCTAACACAACTTGAATGACCTCATTTGGATTTAAGAAGAAAAAGATATGAAATTTTAAAGTTTATACCTTATTCATTTTATTATTAAGACTTTCTTGGCATTACAACACTCACAAAGACATGGGAGGTCGTGAGCCACAGATCACAGATCTAACGGCTCGAGACCTCCCAAGAGAACAACACACACGCACATGGGAGGTCTAGAGGTCTGGACCTCCTAACCACGCACATATCTTGCGAGGTGAGGGAGGTCGTGGCCGTAGATGGGAGATCCAACGGACCACAACAGGAAGGGAGGTCGGAACGGACCAGATCTAAAGGGAGGTCCTCAGCGGGAGATGACCTCGAGGAGGTCCTCAACGTCCTGCACCTCCAGGAGGTCTCGGCGGCTAAGATTGCGCCAAGGAGGTCTTGGGCGCTCGATCTCCTCGGAGGAGGTCCGACATCCCAGCTTCGCGCACGCACATGTTTGGACAGGGCATTAATGCGCAGGACCACGAGGAGGTCCGCGAGGGGGTTTTAATGCGCATAAAGGGGCGGGGTTAATGGCGGTTAAGACGCCAATGATTGCGATGATTGGGCATTTAAAAGCGGCGAAGTTATGTCCTAAAACGACAATGACACGCTCGGGACATCCGACAAAATCCGGCGTGAAGAAGTGATCTCGCCGGCGATGTAGAGCTCATTGGCGAGATCAATAATGGTACCGTTGGGTTCGCAATAACCATGCGCACCGCGGACCTCTCAACGGCAATGACGGCCTTGAGCGCCGTGGAGCCGAGAGGACCAATACGTCCCAGACGGCCACAATCTGAAAATGCAAAAAGCGAGCTCATGCGACAATCAAGCTTGTGCCAAGAAAAGCTCCGCGAGATCATTCATAAGGGTGCCGCATCTAAGGACTAACGAGGGTTTACCTGGTGGTCCTAAGGTCTTCGGGAGGTCGTGGAGGTGGTGGCGGAGTTGGGGAAGACAGGGGCTCCACGGCCAAAGCTCCACTTCAAGCCCGACTTTGTCCTCCTCTGGCGCCCAAACAAACTAAGTTAGGGTTAACTTCGGAGGTTTGGGGAGCACAAAATGAGCGAGGGTGGAAGAGGGAGCCACGGGAACCCTTGAGCTACCGAGAAGCTCCAAGGACATCAACAATGGCGACCACTAGTGAAGTGAGTGAGTGTTAGTGGAGGAGGAGCTCACCACGCACAAAGTGCAAGGCCGAGGTCAATTAGTGTGCAAAGGAAGCCAAGGGAGGCTTCAAGGGTACTTTATAACCTGATTGAAGGTGATGAGTGGGGCTAAGCTCCATGGTGAGCTTAGCCCACTGGCCGTCCATGAGGTGGACAAGACATGGGGGTGACAAGGGGCGGGCTCGGGCTTGACTGAGAGGCTAAAAGTGACTGCATTAAATGCGGTCGACAAAGAGTCATGAAGTGTACCCCATGGTCGACACCAAATAAATGCACCTTTCGAGCTTGCCCGCGCGCGGAAGGAGAAGAACAGGAGGACTTAGTGGCCGTTGGATAAGACACAGGAGAGGTCCTAACCATCGGATCCTATTTTGAACCGTTATGTTTTAAGTGGTGGGAGGAGGTCCCACCACACGATCAAGGATGGGAGGTCGTGGCCTCCAATCTCCTTAACGTGAAAATGCACGTGAGAAATGGACAGAGGTCCAAAGCGTTGGATCTCCATCCAGCGTGCGGACCTCCGGTTGGGACTTAATCATGCGAACATAAGAGATCGAGGGGAGGTCATGGCCTTTGGATTAAAATCCAAGGGCACCGACTGATGGGGAGGTCTCGACACGCATAAGCGAAGGAGGTCTTAGTCCTCGATTTGGATCAAGGGTTAAGACCTCAACAAGGCGGGAGGACCTTGTTGTGATGTTCTTGAGAGGAGGTCGTGGCCTTTGGATGTAAATCCAACGGCTCGACCTCAAGTGAGTGCAAAGGAGGTCTGCAGTTAGATTGGGAGGAGGAGGTCGTGACCATGGATTTTGATCCAATGGTCGTGACCTCACGTGGTGGGATGTGGACTTGCTTAGTTTAACAAAGGAGGGAGGTCGGGCCGCGGATCTTGAATCCAAGGGCCAAGACCTCACATAGGTGGGATGACCTCGGCTGCGATGGCTTACAAGACGAGGAGGTCCTTTGAGGTTTAACACGGGAGGTCGTGGCCGTGGATCTTTGATCCAGCGGCTATGACTGATGAGGTGGGGAGGTCGACGCCCACGTTGACCCGAGGAGGTCCACGAGGTCAAGAGGACCTCGAATGGGAGGTCTGGGGGCCTTGGTTGAGGGGAGGTCGTGGCGGTTGGATTGGATCCAACGGCTCGACCTCATCAAGGTGGGAAAGGAGGTCGAGATAGGGTTGGGCCGGACCAGTTTTGAGTCTGCTCGGCCAAGGAACAAAGGCTCTGCTTTTAAATTTAATTTTCTAACAACTAAGACTTGGCAAAATTGTTTGAGATAGCAAATGAACTCCAAAATTCATAAGATTTTAACTGGAGCTAGTGACAACATGATTAACCTTACATAAATTTTCCAGAGGTTATTATGCAATGCATTTTTCTCAGGAATTTCATTAAGGTTGTTCAATGATTCATTTACCTCCAATAATTATCAAACTAGTTTTACAACTTGTGATATTTTTCAGAGGGTCCCACCTCAGTTTTAGGACCAAGGAAGATACTTTCCAATTGTTTGGCACAAGATTTGAGAGAATTGGAAAATGAAATTGACTTTTGGTCAACAAGAGCTTTGTGTTCTTGGTTTACACAACTCTTGGACAAGAATTACATGAGATTGTAAGGGTTTTCAAGTTGTGAGAAAAGTTTTAATTTCTACACATATAATTATACTTGAATAACCCTGATTATACATTTGGGATGTTACAAAATCTCCCCCTAACAGAAATCTCGTCCCGAGATTTGGCTCACTCGATAAGAAAGGATGGATAGTCCGCACGCAGACGATCTTCTCTTTCCCAAGTAGCCTCATCCTCGAAATGGTTTGACCACTGAACTTTAAGGAACTTGATGGTCTTATTCCTTGTCCTTCGCTCGGACTCATCGAGCACGCGAGCAGGTGCTCGCGATAGGTCAAATCGGGTTGGACATCGAGAGTTTCCAACGGAGCTTCCTCGGTTGGAACACGGAGGCACTTCTTGAGTGGGACACATGAAAAACATCATGTACCCCTCAAGTGCAGTAGCAACTCCAACTTATAGGCAACAGCTCCCTTCTTCTCGATAACGCGGTAGGGACCGACATATCGAGGAGCCAACTTGCCCTTGGCGCCAAACGTTGATGGCCCTTCAAAGGAGAGACTTTGAGATAAACAAAGTCATTAGGCTCAAAACGTAACTCACGTCGACGGCGATCCGCATAGCTCTTTTGCTCGGATTGAGTACGTGCGCAAACGCCACGAATAAAATTTGGACTTGGCGCTCGGCCTCATTGATTGAGTCCGGGCCAAAGAGAGGTCTCTCACCGTCTCGACCGTTCAACGGGTCCTACACTTTCTCCGTATAAGGCCTCAAATGGTGCCATGCCGAGACCGGCTTTGAAAAAGTTGTTGTTATAAGAAAACTTCGGCGAATGGCAAGCATTTCTCCCAACGCTTCCCATAGGAAAGGACACAAGCACGAAGCATATCCTCCAAAACTGGTTGACCCTCTCGGTCGACCATCGGTTTGAGGGTGAAATCTTGTGCTAAAAGCAAGATGAGTGCCCATAGCCTCTTGCAAGCTATGCCAAAACGAGGCGTGAAAAGGATCCACGATCCGACACGATCGTCTTGACACACCGTGCAAACTCACGATCGCGGGCGATGTAGAGCTCCGCCAAAAGACCTACCTGAAGGTCAGTCTTGACGGGAAGAAAATGTGCCACCTTAGTCAATCGATCGATGACGACCCAAATGGCATCATTCTTCTTGAGGGATGTGGGTAGACCGTGATGAAATCCATTCGATCGAATCCCACTTCCACTCGAGAATTGGCAAAAGTCAAGCGATCCAAAGAGACGCTGATGCTCGGCCTTGACACGGCGACACACGTCGCACTCGGCAACGAACTTCGCGATTTCCCTCTTCATTCGGGTCCACCAAAATCTCAGGCGGAGATCTTGATACATCTTTGTGGCCCCGGGATGAATGGATAAAGGCGAATCATGGGCTTCGCGGAGGATCAAATTCCGCAACTCCACGTCCTTTGGAACCACAAGGCGTTGCGAACCTCACAACACCATGCTCATCCTCGTAAAAGCACTTGGTGTTCCGCCTTGACATTTGCCTTAATGTGGCTCACTCCCAAATCCATCGCCGAGCGGACTTGATCCGATCCACCAAGGTTGGTTGCACAACCATGGCAGCGAAATCCATGCTCAACTATCTCCAAGTTGAGACGCCGGAATGCTTCGAGAAGAGAGGGCGAATGCTCCTTGAGCACTAAGGCATTACAATGCGCTTTGCGACTAAGCGCATCGGCAACGACATTAGCCTTGCCCGATGGTAGTGAATACCCATATCATAGTCCTTGATCAATTCCAACCATCTCCTTTGCCCGAGGTTCAGTCGTTGGGTGAACAAGTACTTGAGGCTTTTGTGATCCGAATACACTTCACAACGATTACCGATTAGGTAATGTCGCCAAATCTTAAGTGCATGAATCACAGCAGCCAACTCCAAATCATCATGAGTAGGGTAGTTGAGTTCATGAGGTCTCAATTGTCTTGATGCATAGGCCACTACCTTGCCTTCTTGCATAAGGACACAACCGAGGCCTCGACGAGAAGCATCGCAAAAGATATCGAAGCCGATGGATATCGGGAAGAACAAGAACGGAGCGGTGGTCAAACGCTTTTGAGTATTTGGAAACTTTCCTCACACTCAACGGACCACACAAACTTCTTGTCCTTCTTGAGCAACTCCGTCATCGGCCATGATCTTGGAGAAGTTCTCGATAAAGGCGATAATATCCCGCTAAACCGAGAAAACTCCGCACATCGGTGACCGAAATAGGTGACTCCATGAAAGAACATCGCTGACCTTGCTAGGATCAACAGCTCGCCTCTGCTTTGAAAGAATATGGCCTAAGAAAGCCACTTTCTTCAACGTAACGCACACTTGCTCAACTTCGCGTCACCGGTGCTCACGTAGCTTGCCTAACACAAGCCTCGGATCTTGATCATGTTCCTCATCGTTCTTGGAATAGATAAGAATATCATCGATGAAGACCACGACAAACTTATCCAAATACTCCATGAATACCGAATTCATGAGATTCATGAACAAGGCGGAGCATTGGTTAAGCGAATGACATGACAAGATACTCATACAAGCCATAGCGAGTAGAGAATGTTGTCTTTGGAATATCCTCGGGCGAATCTGAACGATGATATCCCACTCTCAAATCAATCTTGGAGAAAACTCGAGCTCCAAATAATTGATCGAAGAGATCGTCGATGCGGGCAATGGATACTTGTTCTTCATCATCACTTCATTAAGTGGGCGGTAATCAACGACATGCGTAAAATCCGCCTTCTTCTTTACGAAGATTGCCGGACAACCCCAAGGAGATGAGCTAGGCGAATGAAACCCTTCTCTTGCAGCTCACTTAATCGCTTCTTCAACTCCACCAACTCGTTCGGTGGCATCCGAAGGCCTCTTTGAGATAGGGGCGATGCAGGGAGCCAACTCAATGACAAACTCGAGGTCTCGAGCGGGTGGCATCCTGGAAGATCAGCGGAAAGACATCAACAAAGTCACAAACTGTTGGGACTTCGCTAATATCTAGAGCGGGCTTCGCTTCAAGCGCGAAGAGATGAGGATCTAGCAGCTTCGGCGAGAAGCAAACCTGCTCGCCGGAAGAACTAGACAGAGAGATGAGCTTCCTGGCGCAATCGATTTGTCCCATGTGCTGAGACAACCAATCCATACCAAGAATCACATCTAGACTCATTGAATGGAGAAGGATAAGGTTTGCTAAGAACCCTCGCCGATCTCGATAGGGACATCTCTACACTCGGATTCACTCTCAACTCCGAACCAGAGAGCGAATGAGAAGCGGGGCCGACAATGGAGAGGAAAGAAGCTCTCCAACAATAGCAAAAGACTTCGTAAACAAAGGAATGAGATGCTCTGAATCAAACAAAACGATGGCGGGATGAGAGTTAACGAAAGTGTACCTAGCACGACGTCGGGTGCCTCCCGAGCCTCCTCTGCGGTGATGGCGTTGACGCGACCACTACCCACGCCTTGGGTAGCGGGACGATCTTCGGTCTGAGATGCACCACCTCGACCGCGTCCTCCATTAGGGCGAGGGTGCTCTCGCCTTCTTAGGGCATTGGTTCGCATAATGCCCCTTCGTTGCATGAGAAACATGTGACCCGGCAATGGTTATGGGGCCGCTCTGCTGACTTCGCAGTGTGCGTGGTCGGACACGGCTGCGAAGGACGAAACGAGGCGGTGACCTCGGGCGCCAAGAGTGAGAGTGGTACCCGAGATCGCCTCAAGCGGGGCGGAGGAACTAGCCTAGATGACTTATGGGCCTCCCACTTGCGCTTGCGGAGTCCATAAGCTCTCGAGCCGCATGCTCGGCGACGATGGCCTTGTCGACCAAGGTCTGAAAATCGTGAAGTCGACAATGGATAGCTTGTCCTTCACTCCTCGGACAAGCCACGCTGAACTTGGCTCCTTGGCCATATCGGTGGCCACATCCTCGGGAGCATAACGAGCGGATGGTTGAACTCGTACACATACTCCATGGTGAAGCTCGCCCTTGCTTGAGCGCAAGAAACTCCCGCTTTGATCTCCATCAAGCCGGCAGGATGTGAGCCCGACGGAAGGCGACTGAAACTCCTCCCAAGAGACGGTGTGGTCTCACGGGCTGCATGGCGAGATAGCTCTCCCACCAGACAAAGCCGCACCCTCAAGCCGGTGCGATCACGAACAACGCCTTCTCGTGCTCACATCGCTGCGCTATCTGGCTTACGCTCCACAAGACGGCCAATCGTCTGCATCCAAAGGGTCCTCGGGCCGAGAAAGGTAGGGGCCGAGTACGAAGAACTCAAGAAGACCCCACGAGGCCGATGGGCATTCCACGCCCAGATCTGAAGCTCCGGTAAGTGCAGTGGTGTTGCGCGCGATGGCGTCGATAGAACTCTCTGTCATCCGCGCGGTTGCGCTCAATCAAGAAGGACCTCGGCCATGGTCGGAGGAGGAGGAAGCCTCGTCCGGACCAGTGATCGCCTTGGCCGCTACGAAAAGTCCCGCCATCCTATTACAAGAAATTTTGGTTAGCAACTAGACCGAAAAACTAAGCCTTAAAGAAAACAAAAGCGATCGACTAGGGAATGAAGATCACCCTAAGCGAAAGCCAAAACAACGAGTAATTAACTTTAAAAGCTTCTAAAAGACTCTACAAACAGCCAAGAAACACCAAAAGCAAGGTTCAACTTCTCAACTCAACTAACCCGTATTGAATGAGCGAGTAATTGATCGGGAAGATTACAAATCAGATTGTAAGATGAGATCTAAAACTATTAGAGAGCAAGGTTAAGGCAGCGAAATAAGTGTTAGATACTTAGCTAACTAGTATCACATCTTACCCTTTTATTCCCACAAGTTTTAGTTGATTAGCCTCTCATTTTCTACCTCATTTACTAGCTTAAGCATTGCTGCCCTAAAATGCTTGCTTGCTGTCCAGAATTTTCAGATTTGAGTTTCGCCTTCAAATACTTCTATTCTTCACCAAGAAGGTAGCCAAGACATCAATTTAGAACTCTCATATGTTACCCAAAACCCAATTAATCGATAATGACTATTTTGTAGAAGAGAAGAGAAAAAACAACTTTAAAAACTCAAATTAGAGTGAGATGAGAAGAAAGCTAAGGTAGATGAGGAATAAAATCTGAGAATTTTCTTAAGCTTTCAAATCTCGTTTATACTTTGAAAATAGGTTTTCCAAAATATCTTAAAGACGACCAAGCTTGTGTTACTACGGTCATATCGGCTCGATACCAACTTTTGTGAGACCCGATGTTTATTAGGCTCATAATACTTAGTCATCCAATTGACCCTAGTATTATCAACCAAATAAACCGGTCTCGAGAAATGTATACTCCC
The DNA here is from genome assembly GCA_036346405.1 of Phyllostachys edulis. Classification (NCBI taxonomy): domain Eukaryota; kingdom Viridiplantae; phylum Streptophyta; class Magnoliopsida; order Poales; family Poaceae; genus Phyllostachys; species Phyllostachys edulis. Next base: position 42,381,927 of record CM070548.1, on the reverse strand, counting down.
GAATGCAAGATACATACCTCACAACAAAAGAGTATATCAATTCCATACAACACATAGTACATAAGCAACAAACCGAAGTTAATATTAAAATGGAATAGCTATTACAAAAGAGAGGCCCTTAGGCCAAATAGCAACAAATAAAAAGATAACAATGAAGCAAAAGTGCCATAAAGATGGCTATAACACAAAGCCAATCGGTGTGCCTTAACCCCTAGGCATCGTCGACCGACCGCCAAGCTAGTCGTCAAGAAATCGCAACACGTGGCACGTAAGTAAGGCTCTTGGAGCTCACCTCCGTCCTCTGCAACAAATTTGTTAAGCAAAGCAAATGAGTACAATAACTTGTTTATTGTACTCGCAAGACCGACGTGTAAGATAACGTAACTATAATTTAGCTACATGCAAGCTTTAATTAAGTGGATGGAGCTTTGGACTTACATTTTAGCACAAAGCAAGTTTCATTTGCAATAACATAATAGATTGAAGGCAATTTGATAAAGCATTTTTAATTGTTGAAATACAACGCGATAATAACATAATAACAACAACAAGAACAAACACGAAGTGACTAACCCTTAGTCACCACAACAATAGCATGAACTCCCGTTCACACCAACCCATCAAGTTTTAATTAAAAGGTTGAGACTAGTCTTGAACGACCTTACCAAGCATGTCCATAACCTAGGGCGAGGCTATTGAATAGTTTTATCCTGCAGGGTGTACCAATGTACCCACACGCCGAGACCGCCTTTCCTTTAGGCACACGACCTTTGGTGTGCCGGCACGGCTAAGTCCTACGAGATATTTCCAATGGACGATGCTAATTACGAGCCGCAACCCACGGGGACAAGACACATTAGACAACCTAACCGGTCTGCCAATGCTCCCTCCCAACACCACACACACAGATTTTATTAAAACATACCCACCAACCAGCTCATAATTAACACCTCCCAAAGTACTTAGTCAAGAGAGGTCCCATATCCCCCTCGTGTGGTTAGCACGCAAAAGCGCTTGGCTTAGTGACCCAAGTACTCGGTCCTTAGGGACCCGGCATACCACCACATTCCAAGAACCGCACCATCCATCCAATATGCCCAAGTCTAAATCGACATTTTATTTTCAGTTTTGATTTTACAAATTAATCAAAGCACCAGTGCTGGACATATAGGAGGAATAATTATACTTGTGTGATCAAGACCATCGACTATGTCGATGATCGCCCATTACTACCGATAGCTAAGCATGTCTAAGCAGTTTTAAACGCAACTACTAAGTGATAAGAGCTCATCCAACGAGCTCAAACCACAGCGAATAACCTAGGCTCATTGGTAGTAGAGGATAACAATTCCTACAGATTATGCAACTATAGGAAAGCTAGCGACATTTAACACAAAGTAGCATGCATACATAGAAGTAAAACAAAGTAGTAAGCTTTAAAGTAATGGGACATGATGGGAGATGGTCAAACTGCTTGCCTTGTTGCTGGTCACTTTGTTGCGGAGGGTCACTTTGGGATCACCACAAATGTCGAAACCTAACGGAAAAGCGATAAAGAACCGATAAGAACGACGAAAAGACAACAAAGACAACACAGCAAAAGAACTCCAAATACTTTGAAATTTCTACAGCAGCAAGAGGGTGATTTTAGGAGATTTTGCAACAAGAACCAATGGATTTGGATTCTTAATGCAAAAGATATGAGCAAAACAATTCTGCTCAGCCCTAAAAATACCAAACTGCACTATTCACTAATTTAATTATGAGGCAACATTTTCTAGAACAGTGGTGAGGCTGAAATTTTTACTGCAAAACCAGCACCTCATGAGATGAATAACACAATTGAGTTCATCTCATTTGGAGCTATTATGCACTTTCTATAATTTTTCAAAAACAAGAACTTGAACAAAATTATAATGCACAAGTCCTCATTTTTCTAACAGAAACATGCTCAAAACTAATTTTCTTAGTGAGTTCATTAATAGAGGAAACCAACAGAGTTGGTCTCACTCAAAAACAACCTACAGAGCAGTAGTTATGAATTTTACAAGCTAAGCATTAATTTGAATGTATATTTAAAAGGGAGTTTTAAAATCTAGTGGCTAACTGTGCTCTGGAGCTGAACTCAACTTATAATCATTTTTAGATTAAAATCAAGTTCAAGATAGAGCTAACACAACTTGAATGACCTCATTTGGATTTAAGAAGAAAAAGATATGAAATTTTAAAGTTTATACCTTATTCTGTTTATTATTAAGACTTTACTGGCATTACAACACTCACAAAGACATGGGAGGTCGTGAGCCACAGATTAACACCCCCCAAAGTACTTAGTCAAGAGAGGTCCCATATCCCCTCGTGTGGTTAGCACGCAATATTGCTCGAAGCGGTGGCGCAAGTAACTCGGTCCTTAACGACTCGAGCATACTACCACATTCCAAAACCACACCATCCATCCAATATGCCCAAGTCCAAATCAACATTTTATTTTCAGTTTTGATTTTACAATTAATCAAAGCACAAGTGCTGGACATATAGGAGGAATAATTATACTTGTGTGATCAAGACCATCGACTAAGTCGATGATCGCCCATTACTACCGATAGCTAAGCATGTCTAAGCAGTTTAAGTCGAAACTACTAAGTGATAAGAGCTCATCCAACGAGCTCCAACCACAGCGAATAACCTAGGCTCATTGGTAGTAGAGGATAAACAACTCCTACAGATTATGCAACTATAGGATTACTAGCGACAATTAACACAAAGTAGCATGCATACATAGAAGTAAAACAAAGTATTAAGCTTTAAAATAATGGGACAATGATGGAAATGGTCAAACTGCTTGCCTTGCTGCTGGTCACTTTGTTGCGGAGGGTCGTTTGTGGGATCACCATAAATGTCGAAACCTAACGGAAAAACGATAAAGAACCGATAAGAACGACGAAAAACAACAAGACAGCACAGCAAACGAACTCCAAATTCTCTGAAATTTCTACAGCAGTAAGAGGGTGATTTTTAGGGAATTTAGCAATAAGAACCAATGGATTTGGATTCTTAATGCAAAAGTTATGAGCAAAACAATTCTGCTCAGCCCCTGAAAATACCAAACTGCACTATTCACTAATTTAATTATGAGGCAACATTTTCTAGAAAAGTGGTGAGGCTGAGATTTTTACTGTGAAACCAGCACCTCATGAGATGAATAACACAATTGAGTTCATCCCATTTGGAGCTATATTGCACTTTCTATAATTTTTCAAAAACAAGAACTTGAACAAAATTATAATGCACAAGTCCTTATTTCTATAACAGCAATATGCTCAAATCTAATTTTTACAGTGAGTTCATTAATAGAGGAAGCTAACAAAGTTGGTCTCATTCAAAAATAACCTACAGAACATTAGTTATGGGTTTTACAAGTTAAACCTAAATTTTGAGTGTATTATCCAAAAGGGAGTACTAAAACCTATGGCAAAACTGTGCTCTGGAGCTGAACTCAACTTACAACCATTTTTGGATTAAAGTCAAGTTTAAGACAGAGCTAACACAATTTGAATGACCTCAAAAGGATTTAAAATGAAAAAGATATGAAATTCTAAAGTCTACCTCATTTCAGGTTCATACTTAAGAATTTATTGACCTTCCTAACATTCACAAAGACATGGGAGGTCGTGAGCCACAGATCTCAGATCTAACGGCTCGCACCTCCTGTGAGAGAACAACACACATGCACATGGGAGGTCCAGAGGTCTGGACCTCCTAACCACGCACATGCGCCGAGGTGAGGGAGGTCATGGCCGTAGATGGAAGATCTAACGGACCACAACATGGAAGGGAGGTCCTAAGCGGACCCAGATTAAAAGGAGGTCCTCAACGGTGAGATGACCTCGAGGAGGTCCCGAGGAGGTCCTCAACGTCCTGCACCTCCAGGAGGTCTCGACGGCTAAGATTGCGCCAAGGAGGTCTTGGGCGCTCCGGATCTCCTTGGAGGAGGTCCGGATGTCCGATCGGCGCTAGAATTAGCGCACGCGCACGCACGCCGCTTATGGACAAGAGATTAAATGCGCGCTGGACCACGAGGAGGTCCGGCGCAGCAGACTTAATGGCGCAATAAATGGTGGATTTAAGACGCTTAAGACACACCAAATGAATTCAATGATGGGAGCAATGATAAGCGCATTAACTCGGTGGATCTTTTGTCCTAAAACGACAACGACGCTGCGTTCGTCCCGACAAAACCCGTGTTCAAATATTTGGTTCTCGCCATGATGTAGACCTCGTCGGCGAGATCCAATGGTACCGCGGTTCGCAATAACCACGCGCACCCAACGGACCTTCTCTCAACGGCAATGACGGCCTTGAACGCCATGGCCGGAGAGGACAGAGGTGACCAAGACGGGCAAAACCGAAAAGCAAAAATGAGCTCATGCGACAAACAAGCTTATGCCAAACTAAAGCTCATGAGATCATTCATAAGGGTGCCAAGACTAAGGGATTACCAGGATGTACCGGAGGTCCTAAGGTCTTTGGGAGGTCGTGGAGGTGGTGGCGGGAGTTGGGGAAGACAGGGCTCCACGGCCAAAGCTCCACTTCAAGCCCGACTTTGTCCTCCTCAAAAGCGCCCAAACAAACTAAGTTAGGGTTAACTTCCAGAGGTTTGGGGAGCACAAAATGAACGAGGGTGGAAGAGGGAGCCATCGAACCCTTGAGCTACCGAGAAGCTCCAAGGACATCAACAATGGTAGCCACTAGTGAGGTGAGTGAGTGTTAGTGGAGGAGGAGCTCACCACGCACAAAGTGCAAGGCCGAGGTCAATTAGTGCAAAGGAAGCCAAGGAGGCTTCCAAGGGTACTTTATAACCTGATTGAAGGTGATGAGTGGGGCTAAGCTCTATGGTGAGCTTAGCCCACTGGCCGGTCCATGAGGTGGACAAGACATGGGGGCGACAAGGGGCGGGCTCGGGCTTGACTGAGAGGCTAAAAGTCGACCAAGATTAAATCTTGTCAAGAAAGAGTCATGAAGTGTACCTCATGTGCGCACACGCAATAAATGCATGCCGAGCTTGCCCGCGCCAGAGGAAGGAGAAGAACAGGGAGGACTTTATGGCCGTTGGATAAGACACGGGAGAGGTCCCGCCATCGGATGAGAGTTTTGAACCGTTCACGCTTAAGTGGTGGGTGGAGGTCCCACCACACGATCAAGGATGGGGAGGTCGTGGCCCTCCGATTTCATGTCATCGCTAAACGCACGTGGGAAATGGGACAGAGGTCCAAGGCGTTGGATCTCCCTCCAACGGTGCGGACCTCCAAAGAGGACTTAACTGCACGCGATCGAAAAGACATGAGGGGAGGTCTGGCCTTTGGATTAAAATCCAAGGGCACCGACACGATGGGGAGGTCGTCGACACGCACAAAGCGAAGGGAGGTCGGCAGCTTAGATTGGGAGGAGGAGGTCGTGACCATGGATTTTGATCCAATGGTCGTGACCTCACGTGGGTGGGATGTGGACTTGCTTAGTTTAACAAAGTGAGGGAGGTCGGGGCATGCGGATCTTGAATCCAAGGGCCAAGACCTCACATAGGTGGGATGACCTCGCTGCGATGGCTTACAAAGACGAGGAGGTCCTTTGAGGTTTAACACGGGGAGGTCGTGGCCGTGGATCTTTGATCCACGGCTATGACCTGATGAGGTGGGAGGTCTCGACGCCCACGCTGACCCGAGGAGGTCCACGAGGTCAAGAGGACCTCGAATGGGAGGTCCCGGGGCCTTGGTTGAGGGGAGGTCGTGGCGGTTGGATTGGATCCAACGGCTCACGACCTCATCAAGGTGGGAAAGGAGGTCGATGGGGTTGGGCTGACCAGTTTGAGTACGGCTCACCCAAGGAACAAAGGCTCTGTTTTAAATTTAATTTTCTAACAGACTAAGACTTGGCAAAATTGTTTGAGATAGCAAATGAACTCCAAAATTCATAAGATTTTAACTGGAGCTAGCTGACAACATGATTAACCTTACATAAATTTTCCAGAGGTTATTATGCAATGCATTTTTCTCAGGAATTTCATTAAGGTTGTTCAATGATTCATTTTACCTCCAAAAATTATCAAACTAGTTTTACAACTTGTGATATTTTTCAGAGGGGTCCCACCTCAGTTTTAGGACCAAGGAAGATACTTTTCAATTGTTTGGCACAAGATTTGAGAGAATTGGAAAACAAAATTGACTTTTGGTCAACAAGAGCTTTGTGTTCTTGGTTTACACAACTCTTGGACAAGAATTACATGAGATTGTAAGGGTTTTCAAGTTGTGAGAAAAAGTTTTAATTTCTACACATATAATTATACTTGAATAACCCTGATTATACATTTGGGATGTTACAGAAAGACAGAAGCAAACTAACTGGGGAAAGTCGGTTTAAACCAAAGAACAAATAGCCAGAAATCTATTAAGAGGCAATCAAATGCGACACTCAAAAAAGATCCTATTACGCGGACTAAATGATACTAAAACTGAGAAGGGCAACTCTGCTAAAACACTTCTAACCTAACTTATATGGACGATCGACTTGACACTAACAACAGCTCTTGAAACTTCTAGGCCATCCATCGCTTTGATCACCGAAGACTCGAACCTATAGAGATTACTTAGGTAAGAAAGATCAATTTAAATTTTGAAAACAATGTTTCTAAAAAGATGAGATGTAAGAACCTAAGAATGATATGAGAAGAGATTAGAATAAGGTAAGGAAAGAATAGAATAAGGCGAGAGAAGAATAAGTACTCATCTTTATTGGTTGGTTTGATTTATAAAATAAAATTTTGAATTTTTTTAACTATACGACCATGCTAACTATGGTTGTGTTCTACAGTCGATATGGCTCTGATACCATCTCTGTTGGGACTGTCGGATCACTGAATCTGAGCCCTCTATATATTCTAAACTAGTCCCAAATCAGTAGCTAGCTCACACAGTGACATCATCGATGAAATCATATCCATACAACAAAATATCTAAGAAGCAGACAAATTAATATTACTTAGTAGCAAAAGGACCTTATGGTCAAAGTTTTACAGAGTTTGCCACATAGGGCTTAACAACAAAAGATAAACTTGTAGTGGAATAAAATAAACTCATGGTAGCCATTCGACATGCCCACAGGCAATCGAGTGAAGAACGTGACCTAGTTCGCGTAGTCTTCGAAGTATTCCTCCTCGTAGAACTCTGAGTTCCCTGGTTGTTCTTCGATGACTAATCAACAAATGGCGCAAAGCCATGAGTACTTAAAGTACTCAATAAGTTGTAGGGAAATGTATGTAAGTAGTATTCATGCAAGGCTTGAACAAGGATAGCTTTATGGTTATTTTTGTAGAAAGCAGTATTGATAGTAAATACAGTAAGTAGATTGACAATTTAAAAGATTAATACATAAGTAAACAAGTTCTTTTGAAACAACTAGTGAACACCCCATTCACTTCCTAACCGTCAACCAGATCCAACTACTCAAATCCATCCAACCCATTCCAACATTATTGATAAGGTCTACCCCTCATGTGAAATCACCAGAAATTGTTGATAACCAGGGACACAGCTATTCGAATAGTTTTACACTCTGCAGAGGCTATACAACTTGACCCACAAGAGATAATCATCTTATAATGTCATACATTTCACGCTTCCGTAGGCATGCAATAAGTGATTATCACAAGGCTTTTACAAAGTTCTGTTTTGACCCGGTTCTGCTCGCTAAGGTTTCGCCTCGATCTAGCCCCCTCTTGTGTCACTTATGAACCCAAACAGAACCGACTCAAAACATTGCTAATTAGTTGGCCAGGTCCACCCCATAAATAGACATGTGGTTGTACGGTATGTCCTAGATCAATGGCGTAGAAAGTTAAGTCCTTAGTGACTACTCAGGTGAGGCAACCACATCCCAAAATTCATCCCTTTTACTGCATGATCAGTCGCCTGAGTATAAAATTATTTTTGGTTCAATCTCGACTAAATGGCAACCCTTTCTATGGTACAACAGCTTTTAATAACAATAGCCGTGCCACAGTTCCGTATTTCATTAAGTCAAATGTAATCATTTATGAATATGTGATCATGGATCCCTGCGTATATCTAAAGAATGGCTAAGCATATACGATACCCAAGTTGGCACTAAAGTATATCCAACTAAAATTAACCCATCCTATGGTGTTCAAGGGTACATGTCATTTACAATTATCCAAGGAGGTATAATGGCAATTAGGTAATTAACTATTCCCGCAGGAGCTCCTCAAATCCCGGTGGTCGTAACTGAGGAAGAAAGGAAAGAATGCCTAAAGGTAATCAAAATTTGATTTTGTCTTTAGGGTTCCATAGTCGTAAGATTCAACTAGTTGAGAATATTTGTTTTCTGACTTTTGCAAAAAGAGGTCGAATTGAAGGCCGTCGAAGATGAGTCAGAGGAAGACAGAGTTCCCCTTACCAAAAGGCGTCACCTTGTGAAGGTTACCGATACGAAGAAGGATGGAAGTTTGAGTTCCATCCTTCCTTCGACCACCCCCATCAGGTAGTTCTTTGCAGATGTGATCACTGTAGAGAAAAGGGGCGTGGTTGAAGAAATTAAGCATAAAGCCCACAAGATACCAGCACCGTTCGGCACCTCCAATGCGTCCAACCAGCGCAAGGAGGGGAGCAATCCCCACCAATCCACAAGCTGGAATTCCCGAGGTATGACAGCAAGGAAGATCCCCTTGGATGGTTGCAGCGTTGTGATCAATTCTTCTGAGGACTATAAACACCAGAGGTAGAGAAGGTATGGCTTGTCTTGTATCAACTTGTCGGTATTGCTCAACAGTGGTACCTTCAGTTGGAGCGAGATGAAGGCGAGCCCAACTAGAAGAACTTCAAGGAGTATGTCAACCTTCGCTTCGGCCCATCCATCCAACACAAGCCCCTAGGGGAGCTCAAGCAGCTCTCGCGGACCGGTACTGTGGAGGAATACCAGTAATGCTTCCTCGTGATCTTGTGTCATGCGGAGTGCCTTCAACCGCGCCAATAGGTGCAACTCTTCACCCCAGGATTGATGGAGCCTCTACGGATGGACGTCGAGCTACAAAACCCGGCGAGCCTCCAGATGGCGATGGCTCTCGCTCGGGCCTACAAGAGGTGCGCTCAGGTTGCCGGCCAGCTACCTCCACAGCCAATTGCCTGATAACAATCACCTCTACGATAGCAGATAGCAGCAGCCGGGGGAGCATGGGCAGGTGCGGCAATAGCACCGGCACATGCGGCAGACACTCCAGCAGCTCTATCGTCTCCAGCGACAGGAGGGCAACAAGCTCTACCAGCTGCACCCAAGAACCACAACTTTGCCGACGTTACTTGAGGCCGTCCGAGATGGCATCTCGCAGGGAAGCCAGCCTATGCTTCAATTGTGAGAAGTTCATGCCAAATCATCGGTGCAAGCGCTTGTTCGTGCTTTTGGCCCCAAGCAATGACGACAATGACAATCAACCACCAAAGAGCGAGCAGACGCCGAGCATATCCTTATATGCATTGACCGGCATCCAACCGCGCATGGCCCAAACCATGCGCCTAGCGGTGGACATGGCCGGCAAGGTGCTGTTGGTTCTCATCGACCTGGGTTCGTCGCACAACTTCATCCAGCACGATACGGCTATGCACCTCGGCCTACACATGCAGGCGCACACAGGGCAGCAGGTGATAGTCGCCAATGGAGAGCGGGTGCCCAGCACTGGCATCTGCCATGCCTTGCCAATGAAGGTGGCGAACGAGGACTTCCAAGTGGACTGTTATACGCTTCCACTGGATGTGTTCAACATCATCCTCAGCGTATAGTGGCTGCATACCCTTGGCCTAGTCCTGTGGGATTTCGAAGCCCTCACCATGACGTTCCACCACAACCAACGCTTTCTGTGCTGGCAAGGGCTGGGCGCACCATGCCATGTGCCACGGTCATGCGCGGTTGTCTCGTCTGACTTGATGGATGAGCTCCTCGCTGAGTTCGATGACATCTTCTCTGAGCCAACCAAGCTACCACCGAAACACGGGCGTGACCACCGCATTCATCTCCTACTGGGCACCCCGGTAGTCTCCGTACGACCATATCGCTACCCCTAGCTAGTCAAAGATGAGCTCGAAAAGCAATGCGCCGAAATGCAACGACAAGGAATCATTCTCTACTCCCCCTCCCGCACCGCTGCCTTCCCCTCTCCCCTCTCTTCTCTTGCATCGCCGCCCTCCCCTCCGATGCTCCTACCTCTGCTCTGACTCCCCTCTCTTCTCCGACGCCGCCCCCCTAGCACCGCTGCTATCTATGTGTGGTTCTATGTCTCATTGTGTGAGAGTGAGACTATGTGAAGTTGGCACTGTCATGTTATGATATTTTCTATGTTAAGTCTTTGAGATGTGTGGTTATATATATATATAATTCATACATTCTTTCTCACACGATAGCAAAATAACTCATCATTGAATTAAATGGAAAATTTGATGCATGCCATTGCAGAGTACTCAATTTAGAGAAGTGCCACTATAAAGTGACGGCTCATAAAAATGCCATTGCAAACATCTCTTTCTCATAGAAATGCCACTGATCTACATATTTCACAAATATTGGACGTTATTGCCCCGTCTTCTTCACATTCCCTTGTCTCAAGCTCATCCATGGCAGCAACCCTTAAGTCCACCGTCGCTAGCCACGACAATGCTCTCGGCTGCCCCAACCTAACCGTGTCACACCACCCCACCACTACTATAACACCTCCTCCTTCCCCTCTCCCTCCCTCTCTACCGGACCTTTCCTACCTCGAGCAGCGTCGCCATGAAGTTATCTTTCAGATCTGTGCCGCCGTATCTCCTAGCTCCTGCAAGACCACTACCATGGACAACACCCCATGGAAATTTTATAACACAAAGACTAGCAATTCCATTCTCCTCAAATAGCAGCAAATCCAACCCCTAAATAAAAAGACACAAATAAATCCCACAAAAGGAAATCGAAAGGACCTCCTACCTTGAATCTACGATCTTTAATTCTCTAATTAGCGGCACAGATGGAAGGGAAAATTGCATCTTCGCCTAACAAAAATAGCAAATTCGACAGGGTACCAACTGAGCTCTTCGTTGCTTCCTTTTCTTCCTGGGACCCAACTGGCATCTATCGTCAGAGACTGGTGGTGAAGAACACAAGTGTTGAGGAGTGAGGATAGAGAAGGTAGGGGCAATTTGGTCCAATACTGACATAATACGTATACTAGTGGCATTTTTTTAAGCAAGTTATGTCTACAATGGCATTTTTAGGAGCTACCACTTTGCACTAGCATTTTTCTGATTTGGGCACTTTGCAATGGCATATATCAAAATATCCCATTATTAAATATGCAAGTTTACATGATTATTTGATTACATACATGTTTACATCAAGCTCTTGGAGGGAAGATAATATATATGACTACATCAAATTGCCTATTTCTTGCTTCTTCAGGTAATTTTCCTCCTATCTTGCTCAATTTGATGTCTGATGTTGGCTCAATTCATCATATTATTCCTATTATGGGCTTATCTGCACCGTAGCCAAGCCAGTCGTCTAGTCACCGCGTGGTCCACCTAGGCGCTAGAGATGAGACTATAGACCGAGATGATGAACCTTGAGAAGGAGACTAGATTAATTTATCTTTCTTGCTTGATCGATAATGCATACATACTTTCCTTTTTATATGGATAACTCAACTTGAGCCATAAGAAACAATATCTATTTGTAAAAAGACATATCTCTAAGGAAGTAAACCCAACTAACAGCACCTGAGGGCCCGACATGAATAGTGCATGGATGATACAATACATTGGGTACTATTTGCGCATGTGAACAGTATCCCTGGATGGGACATGCTAGTTTTGGACTTTTGGAACCTAACATTCCTACATCCACCTGGACACTGATACTACTAGACATTAACTAATAAAAGTGCAGTGCCAACAAAATTGTTAGTATAAACAGCAATGAGTAAACTGCTATGCTGGCATAGTCAAATACAATTACTTAATTTAATAGCCGGAGAACTTCTCCAACGCTCGCGCAAGCCACGTCGGCAAAAAAAAACCGATCGTCCGATCGGGCGGAGCTCGACTCTAGGCCGTTGGATTTGAACAGGTGCGCTTGATGGGAAGGTGCAGTCCAGATCACCTGCAGTGCGGACGGCCACCATCTACCCTAATCTTGCTCCTTGCTCTCCTTCTCTCTCTCTCTCTCTCTCTCTCTCTCTCTCTCGGGACCGCGCTGCCGCTTCTCCCATCGCTTCCCCTCTGCCTCCTGTCCCATCCCTCTCCTTCCTCCGCTACCCCTCTTCACCAGCGCCACCCTCTCCATCCTCCGTCGTGCTTCTCCACCGGTGCCGCCCTTCTACGCAGTGCCACGGGTCCTCCGCTCTTCCTCCCCGTTGCTCGCTCGGCCTCCCTCCCCCACCACCGGCGCTGGTAACTCTTCCTCCTTCCGGCCCTTTCAGTCTCCCTCCACGGCTATTGCGTCGACGCCATCCCTCACTCTCACTCACCCGCCGCCCCCTCGGCCTCGCTCCCCCGCAGCTACTGTTCCCTTCCTCTTCCAGCCCACCGCCCCTTCGATCTCCCTCCCCACCGTCGCTCTTGCTCCCCTGCTACCCCCTCGGCCACACTCCCCCGCCGCTGCCACTCCCTCCCTCTTCCAAGCCCCTGCCCCTTTGGTCTCCTTCCCTACTGCCACTTGCTCTTCCCAGCGTCGCAGATTCGTCTTACCCTTCCCCACTGTCGTGTGCTCCATTCTCCACACATTCGACTCCCACCTAAACTCCACGGACCTCCGCCGATGCAGCTCCTTCTCTTACGGACACTCCGCCGCCGCCTACTTGGAGCCGCAGCGGCGCTCCTGTGATGCTCGCAGCGCCCTCTTCCACCAAGAACTACCGAAGAAAGGTGAGTCTTCGTTTCTCGATTGATCATTCTTAGTTTATACATCGATGATAAAGGGGGAAATTTTGTGTGCCTGGTGGGATGCCATTCCAACATGTGAACAGCACAGAGCCTCAAACTTTATCATCTCAGCAAGGGAAAAAAATGAATCTTTGGCCAAGATATGGAATGTATGATGTTTTGTATTTGTTACTTTGTAGTTTGCTAAGATTTATAGTTCGATTTAGGTTTGCTTCTCTGATGACCGTGGCATGTGATGGAGGATGGATTGAATGCATATATTTGGTGAAGGTCCAATTATTACACATACTGCTTTGTGCCCTTTATGGTTCTAAGGAAGCCAATAGGAAATTGTGATATTTTAGTTTTGGAATTTACTTTACAGGTTTGTTCTGTCACATGTGTAGATCACTAATCTCAAAACAGCCATATAATGATTCCAAATGTGTATTTCTTTTTACAAGCCCCGGCTCTTTCTATAAACTTGCCGTCGCATGGATATTGTCTGCTGGTAGCCAGTTTTTGCATAGGAAATCAAGATTAGATTTCCACTTGCCTGTAGTTATTACTTGCATTTCATCTTTGCGGAGTAGGACTAATGACTGCGATAGATTTATATTCTATTACATTAGTAATAAGCAAGGGCCCCCTTTCATTAATCAAAAAACATATAGATTTATGTTCTATTGATCTAACCTTGTAAATGATCATGCATAGTCTCATGTCGGGTCAACTATCACTTCTGCAATTAACAGTGCTACCATTTCTAAGTCATTACATATCTTGGATGCAATAATTACTTGTGTCTGCGCTTGCACACATGTCCAGATCGATAGCTTTCCTTCTACATATATGGGATAGAGGGTTTAAAGAATATATTATATTTGTTTCCATTTATAATGTTTGTCAACCATAGGTCTGTCAGCTACAATTTAATGAATTTATAATGCTTTATCAATACAGTTCTTTTGTTTCTCGGCAGATGAACCAAATCTGGGAGGAATTTTGTCCTAAAATTAACGAGTTGCTTCAGCTATGTCAAACAGGAGTAGTAGCTTCCATTTTAGCTACATGTCAGCGGCTCGAAACATATCTCCTTGAGGTATTCTATCAGCTTGAAATCTCTGCGTTTATAGTTGAGAACTATCTTTAACTCCATTATATGTGATTCCTCTGCTTTGAACTACAGAGCTCTCAAGATCTTTCTGCAGCAATAGGTCCAGATTCTGAGTCGCCTAGTAGCATTGTTGCGCATATACTTATTCTTGAGACTTACATTCCTGATTCACTCAGACTAATTTTAAGCTTTGATGTTTTTTGCTACTATTTTTCCAGCATGTGCATCCTGTAAGGTGTCTTCTCTGGTAATCTTTCTTTTGATATGTCCAAGGGATCGACATGGAGAATCAGGCGTAGTGATTTCTATGGAATGAGATCAAAGAAGGTATAGAGCTCTGTTTTAGGGGGGATGTTGAGGTTTTAACCTGATTAGTTACTTACTTTCATTCCATCAAGGCTCAGGCTGGCTTGGCTTTGCTGTGCTTTGCTTCACTGCACTAAGGGATTTAGTTAGTTAAAGAGAGCCTTAACCAAATTTAGTAAATGATGTTGTTAAAGCTCTTATAAAGAGATTGGTAGTTATTTAACCAAAATTAGCAAAATATAGTGCTTTTAAAAAGCCACCATAGTGCAAGGCAAACCCCCAGGAGGATTTTGTCATACTTCTGGTTGGAGCTGTTTAGCCAATGAAAATGTTGCTCCCGCAATTCTATAAATATAGTGATTTCGCCCTTATAGAGTTCTTGCCTAGCTGCTGTTTCAGAGGATAACGAAGGAAGATTAATTTGTTAATATTTTGCTGAATTAGCCAAGTGACATGTTATGAACTTATGTTCTATATTTTCTGTTCCTGGCCGCAACTTTATCGAGATGTTTACTAAGATGCAATGAAATTTGAAATTCTGAACATAATTAATTAGTTAAACTAAATGCAATTTCACTTGTGTTTCCCTTTTATGTTTACAATAAGCATTTATTTCTCTGTTAATTTCCTTCCTCTTCTTTTACCTTTCTACTTTGCAAGATTTTTTTTTCATGCTTAAGATAGGTATTAAGAAAATACAATCATCTTTCTTTAATTGCATACATATGGTATTGTAAGGTTTGATTATTTATCTGTTTGGGGTTGTCTGATGCAAGTGCTACGTATAGTTAGCTGATTACTAGCAAGATGGAGACAAAAAAAGTAGTGCTAATGGCTCATATCATTGCCTACCTAAACTAAGCTTCATCTTTCTATTTATGGTAGGTTTGTCTATATCGCCTTATCTACTATCTATTATCAGTCGTTATATCTTTACTATATTCTCTTATGTAACACCCTGGCTATGCGGAAGCCAAGATGTTACTTAAAACACTAACATACAACAACAATACAGAATAATTTCAACCACCTTTCAAATAATACACATAAAAGATCAATATCTAGAAGAATGAATATAAGAATTGAATCAGGATTCATCAACAAATCGTTCTCAATCATCCAATCATAGTGAATCAATTATGATAACACTATCAAGAGTCTATACGAAGATCATTAAGCCCTTACTAATTCAACCATATCATAAAGAATGATAACATCAACCATCAACATCTAGGTAAACCAACAACCAAACCTTCATTCATGAATGATATAAAACTAATATTCAACACTAGCACAATCTATACTTGCTCGAAAGAAGCATATCATCTAACCATTGAACATAAATCATTTCATGAAGCCTTCTCTTTATCAACTAATCAAAAGTATTCCAATGTTACTAAGCTCAATCAGATAATGATGAATTAACCACATCTAAAGAATCATTGTCCCAATCAAGCAGCGAGGATGATAAAATAGTCAAAATCAAACTGTCTAATCCAACCAACGGAATTAAATGAACTTAAGGGCGAAGAATTAAGAACACAAAAGGATCATCCATGAACGCAGTCAAAATCATCCACCATGAGGGATGGTCACAAAGTTTCAACCTAAAGAAAACATAAATTCTGAGAATTTTAGATATTTGAACTAATTTATTCGTTGTAGTTATATATGTGAAGTGCACCATGTCAACCCCTTCCCTATGCATGTCACTGCCTCGATAGGTACCTAGAAAGCACAACACAACAAGAGTGAGTCCACGACTCAGCAAAGTGCAATAGTAAATCAAACATAGCATCATAAGTAGTCAAAGGGAATAAACAATCACATCATGAACAACAGCATTATATATCACAAATCCATCTCTTATGATAGCATCATAAGCAGTCAAAGGGAATAAACAATCACATCATGAACAACAACATTATATACCACAAATCCATCTCTTATGATAGAAATGCAATGAACATGCCATGAATGCACCTTCTTCACTTCTTAGCAATTACTAGTAATGTCGAGTCGTGTATCTGTCGATACATACTCTAAGCTTCTTCACTTCTGAGTAATTACCGGTAATGCCGAGTCGTGTATCCGTCGATACATACTCTAAGCCTGTGCCCTCTAGGCACAGGGATCCAAAGCCCACACTCCACGAGTGTGGGGACCAAAGCCCGTCCAATGCATGACGGGGATCCAATACATACTCAAGGCCTGTACCCTCAAGGCACAGGGATCCAATGCCATGATGCAGAATGTAAAGCATGATATCAACTCATCATGAAAAGTAATGCTCATTAACAATATCAAACTTAAAGTATCATCATCAAGCCATGGCATTCATCAATTATGAAATAAAGCAACACATTAATACTACTTGCACTTGCCTTCACCGTGAGCCAGAAGACAAAAAGGCGTAACGATCTAGGACCGGGGTTCACCATCACCTGGTAAACAAGATGACACTAGACATCAATCAACCATGCATAACAGGTCCTTAATTGCAGCACTCTACAACGTTTTTCCATAACCCAAGTTTAAACACTTGATCTACTCAAGCTAGACAACTTGCTAAACAGAAATCTATTTAGGACAGCAGTAAAGAAACAATCATAATTTTTTTATTGGATTAACCTAAATCCGAGTTTTTGTCATTCTGGAAAGCTAAGAACAAAAGCTTCAAAAGTCTAGTTGGCATGATCCTTAGATTTTGCTTTTAACAAAAAGTGGCATGCAGTTCAAATTTTATGTCGGAACTGACGAACAATCTAGAAACTCAAGTTAAAACATGCGTAACTTTTGTTCAATAGATCCAAAAAGGGTGTTCTTTACTAATCTGGAAAGCTAAGATAAAATGCTACAATATTCTCTTTGGTGGACAGCCCTGAATCGGCCCTTAACAGTTTGAAATCTAACAGTTAATATTTCTGCTACGATTTGACAGGTTCCTGAACAGCAACAACAAAAAAGACCATAACTTTTAAACCGTAAATCGGAATCGAGTGATCTTTGAGTCTACAGAAAGCTAAGAACGAATCCCACATAACTCTAGGAGATGGGATACTCAGATTCAGAATCTAAATACAAGAAAACAGTCGCCCAATCCACTGGACAGAATCTGTTCAAACGAAGGAGGAACTCGATCTACTTAATCAAAGCAAAACCTGAACAATGAACAGCGTACGCATATTCTAGCAGTTGCCCAACACTTAGCAAATTCTGCTTCAAATCGGGTACCAATAAAACTTCTTGAATAAATTTTTGACCATCTTCCATTTGGACAGCTATACTGCCCTTACCTTCAGATTGGGCTAAAGAACCATTTCCCATGCGAATCTTCGCCTGATATGATGAGTCAACATCTTGAAATATATCCCGATTGGAAGACATATGGTTTGTGCAACCACTGTCCACAATCCAAGTATCCTCTTTTTCATCTTGGGCAATTTGGCAAGAATAAACTGCCGCTTCTAAATTTTCCTCTTCTTCCGAAAAATTTGCCCGAGTGTTCTCTCGGGATCTACAATATTTGGCAATGTGACCTTGCCTTTTGCATTTATTGCAAGTCATCTTCTTCCAGCACCTATCTGTAGTGTGACTGGACTTTTTACAAATATCACACCAAAATTTAGAACTAGTCGTACCTTTTTCTCTTTTATCTTCGGCTGGCTTCTTCTGCATATCTTTATTTGGATCACCTCTTCTTTGATAATTTCCACCATTTCTTGAAATGTAGGATTTGAAACTCAGCTTTGAGCGGAAGGCGCTTTCAACTGAACTCCCTGCTCACTGTAACTTCCTTTCTTCATGAGATTCTAATGAACTCATTAATTGTTGCATAGTAAGGGTCGTCAATGTAATACCCCAAACATTTATTGGAGAAAATAAAATTCGGGAAAGCGAAATTTATTCAATTTCAAACTCAACCAAATTCTAGAATCGGGTTAAGTTCTAAATTCGAGTTTGGGGAAACTTAGAGCTTGGGCCTCCGGCTTTATTGTTAATATTCCGAACCTCAAATTAGAGAGAATAATATTCGGGAGAGGAGAATTAATTCAAATTCGTTTGCTTCAAAGTTTAATGTAATACTATGAGTTCCGATTAGAGAGAATTTATGTAATGCCCCGAACAGGTTGTGAGGTAGAAGTTTGATCACTCGGTTAATTCAGAATAAAGGAGGGGATTTATTCAACTGTTCAACCCTGCCCTGGGCTTGGGCCCTTGGCCAACAAGCCCAAGGGGTGGACCAAATAGGCCCATGGGGGGAGCAGCCTTGAGATCCAAGGGTGGAGGATGCAGCCTCTAGATCCAAAGGTGGGGAGGGATGCTCTTACCCTAACCCCAACCCCGCCTCATTCTTTTCCCCGGCCGCCACCTCCTTTACCTGCTGGCCGCCCCCATCTTCTTGCTGCCGCCCCTTGCTGCTGCTCTCCAGCCGCCCTCCTGCCTAGTGGTCGGCCTCCCCTGCTTCTTCCTCCCTTGAGGCGCCTCCCTGCTGTCCATGTTGCTTCCTCCAACCGAGCTCATGTGAAGCAGCCCTTGGTGGCCGACCAAGAGAGGAAAAGAGGGAGGGGAAGGGGGGTTCTTGGGGGGGAGCTTGCTCATCAACTTCCTGGGTTCTCCAAGGGTAAGGGTTGCCATTCTTAGTTGTTGATTGTTGGTAGTTGCGATTTGGATCAGATTTGGTGGGACAGATTGGTTTTCTGCTGTAGTCCTGTTCTGTCCAGTAAGTTGCGTGGAAGTTTTCGGGACCTTAGAGGCCGATCCAGAGGTTTTGGTCTCCTTGAGATGTCTAGGTCTCGTCCTTAAGATTCCGTGGCCACCGAGTTTACTCAATTCCGTTAACCGAGTCAAAAGTTATGGTTTAATTAGTGTCTACAGTCCAGATCGTAGATTATTTTCCAGCAGTCTTCTTGCGTGGACGCTTTCGGATCCTTAGAGGCCGATCCAGAGGTTTTGGTCTCCTTGAGATGTCTAGGCCTCGTCCTGAAGTTTCTGTGGCCGCCAAGAACACGTATTTCCGACGGTTGTAGCAAAAGTTATGCTATTTTCTTTGCTGCTGCCCTTGTCGTTGAGACAGAGTATGACCGTCAGGTTCAACTGATGGGAAGTATTTTATTTTGGCCGATTTGGTCTTTTCTGTCAACTTGAGAAAGTTAGATTTATTAGTTTAGAATCCACAGAAATTGGATTCAATTCATTCCGAGTTCCAGATCTTTAATTATGATTTTTTACCGTGCTGCTGTCCAGTTTGGGATTTCGACAGCTTTGTCGGTTTTTCAGATTAGACTTAGTAGTTAAGTCTTGGGACAATAGAAAGCGTTGTAGAACGTTATTTAGTAGTGACGGTTCGTACTATTCTTATTCATGTTACTTGCTTGTTTAGGCGGTGGAGCCGCAGGTTTAGGAGTTTCTTCCTTGCCGCTAATACGCCGCAATTCTCAAGGCAAGTGCAATGTTTATTATATGGCTTGTGTGGTATGAATGTTTTGATGTCTACCGTGCTTTAATATGATGGAAGAAATGCTGATTATTCTATGATCGTTCTTATGTATTGAAATGTTACTAGATGTTGATGTTATCTATGCAGAGAGCATATCATGCATACATTGTAGTAACCGCCCACGGAGTGGATTTAGTTTGACCCATCCTTTCCAGATGGGTATGTAAGTCCCATCAATTCCAAAGATGGGCAATGTTGGACACCAGATGATACGTTCTTCATACGGGAATTGGATCCCCGCATTTTTGTTAAGATGCACGCACGAGTGATCACCGACGGGTGTTTCACCGCTATACCGGATATGCGCTTGAGTCGTCCATTGTGAATCTTCATTCATTTCATACATTCATCTCTATTCATTGTTGTTATGTTCAGCACCTTTGAGGAGGTTGGCTTGTTATTGTTCCTACTCGTCTGCTTCTTCCATTGTATTTGCTGAGTCTTGGACTCACGCTTGTTGTTGTTTATTTTTTTTTAGGTGATCGTTGATGCTAGCTCTACCGGAAGGGAGTAGACACACACTAATCAAGAGATTCACTTTATTCACGTTTAGCAATTTGATATTGTTTCTACCTTTTACTCTTCATGGATGAACTGTAATAAATAAGTCTTGTTGAGAAGGAAGGATACCTTCTCCGCAACTATTGATGTTTCATTACGCTTAATGATGAACCGTAATAAATAAACCTTAAATGGAGAAGGAAGGATACCTTCTCCATATTTCTTTGTATGTTTAATTGGAGAAGGAAGGATACCTTCTCCATATTTTAGATTGTTTATTTGTGCCTAGTTGTCTTTATTTCTATTCTTCCGCATTATGGGTGTATGTTAGTGTAATTAGGTGACATCTTGGCTTTCAAATAGCCAGGGTGTTACAGTCAAATCCTTCGACTCCTCAATTGCAGCAACAATATACTCAAACTTTTCTGGTAAACTGATCAAAATTTTCTCAACAATCCTTTGATCAGTAATCTCTTCACCATAGGTGCGCATCTGATTCACCACCTCGATGACCCTCGAGAAGTAATCCTTTATCTTCTCGGACTCCTTCATCTGCAGATTTTGAAACTGCCTTTGCAAAGTTTATAGCTTTACGGCTAAAACTTTTGCGGAACCTTAAAACTCCTCCTTTAGCTTGCCCCAAGCTTCCTTTGACTTCTTGGTGCCGATAATCCGCGAAAACAAACTTTCTGCAACTCCTTGTTGAATCAGAAACAAGGCCTTAGCGTCTGTCATCTGGTTCTCTACCAGAGTTTTCTTCTGCTCTGGTGAAAGAACATCTTTAGTAGCATACTCTTTGTAGCTATTCTCCACAATATCCCACAATCCTTGCGATAGTAGCAGTGTCCGCATCTTGATGTTCCACATATCGTAATTCTTTCCTGAGAATATGGGAATCATCGACTGCGCCATTCCGACGCCCGAACTCGAAGCCATAACCTCGGCTCTGACAAATAACACGAACACGCCGCGCTACTCCGCTACACCCGACTCGAACCTGGGGCTCTGATACCAGTTGTTGGAGAATTTAGCTCAAGAAGCAATGGGACAGGGGAATAAGAAACAGAGGACTCAAACTTTCATATTACATTGATCATCTGAGGTTTTATTACAAAAGAGGTACATGTCTATTTATAGACTCCATGAACCGACCTATCTCAACTAACTTATACACACAAATATTGTGTACAACACATGCTAAGCTAACCACTATCTGTAGTCTGACTCTTGGCTCATCTAAGTAATCAACTTGAGTTTTGCTATCTAGGCTACAACTCAAAGCTACCGAAACATCTAGTAAGCAAACAGCTTTGCATGTTCTGCCGACCAAATCTACCACCGCCATGCAAGTATACTGGCCATGCATGCTGACATCCAGCTCAAAACTACCTTCTTGTTTCAACTAGAGTCTTCAGCCAAAATATCTTAGCTTCAACCGACATTAGTTCATTATCAACAAGAAAATGAATTAGTGCCAACAAACTGCTCCTTAATTCATTTTCTTGAAACACCATTTAGTTCTCTGTTACGAATAAATTTTTCTTTGGACAAAGCCTTCGTAAACATGTCCGCCATTTATTGATCTGTACGACAAAATTCCAGTTTAACTTCTTGGTGCTCAACTGCTTCTCGTATGTAGTGATATTTAATTGCAATATGCTTGGTTCTATCATGACTGACTAGATTCTCACTTATTGCAATGGCCGATTTGCTATCACAATAAACTGTAATTTGTTGATGCTGTTTTTCACCGATATCTTCAATTATTCTCCTCAACTAGACTACTTGTGAGACAGCTCGGGCTGCTGCCACATACTCTGCTTCAGCTGAAGACAAAGCTACTATATTTTGCTTCTTTGTTGACCAAGAGCATATACCTGAACCAAGCGAAAAATCATATCCTGATGTACTTTTCATGTCATCAAGGCATCCTGTCCAATCACTATCTGTATATCCGATTAGTTTCAAATCTTCAACTGGCTTATACCAAATGCCATAATCTGATGTTCCTTTGACATATCGCAAAACTCTTTTTGTAGCGGAAAATTTTAATTGACTTGGGCTACTCATGTACCTTGATAACAAACTGGTGGCAAACATAATATCTGGTCGTGTCGTAGTCAAGTATAACAAGCTTCCAACTAAACTTCTGTAAACTGTCGAATCTGCCTTATTTGCTCCATCTTCTAATTTCTGTTTCTCATTCGGCATCAAGGAGGTTGTAACTGATTTGCAGTCATGCATTTTGAATTTCTTCAAAATATTTTCTGCATACTTTTTCTGAGATATGAAAATGACATTATCATTTCGGCATATTTCTATACCTAGGAAATAATGTAGCAAGCCGAGATCACTCATTTCATACGTCTCCATCATATCCTTTTGAATTCTCAGATCATCTTTTCACAATTACTGTATATATTAAGTCATCAACATATAATGAGATAACTAATATATCCGTACCTCTTTTCTTGATATATAAGGTAGGCTCGCTCTTGCTTTTCTCAAATTCTTTCTGGATGAAGTACTTGTCAATTTGACTGTACCACGCTCTCGGTGCCTGCTTGAGGCCATACAATGCCTTCTTAAGCTTGAACACCTTATTTTCTCCCCCTTCAACCGAAAATCCTTCTGGCTGCTCGACATAAATCTCTTCTTCGAGATAGCCATTTAAAAATATGAAACCTGCAACGTGTTCAAGATATATTGAATAGTTCTAACCCTGTTCTAGCAGAAACCCTAGGTTTTGTACATCTCATAGGCCAAGTATTGGAGATTCTACAACAGACTATGCAACGAATGGAAGTGTATCGAGAACAGAGGAATTCTAGGAGTCAAACCAGGACTTCGTCCCAACACTCCTCCTTCGATAGAGGGCAGCATGGTCATGTTGGGGAACAATCAATACCAAGGCCTCCTCGACGATTCTGACCAAGAAGTCATGAGGGAAGAAGGCTATTCCAAGTAGCCACTCCCTCACCACATCGAGAGGAACAAGCGCTTGGACGTGACGATCTCCGGCATCGTCTAAATCAAGTAGGCGGTTGAAGACATCATATGTGAGCACCCGGATTTATTAAGCTCATAATACTTAGTCATCCAATTGACCCTAGTATTATCAACCAAATAAACCCAGTCTCGAGAGATGTATACTCCCCAGAATGCAGTATACATACCTCACAACAAAAGAATGTATCAATTCCATACAACACATAGTACATAAGCAACAAACCAGAAGTTAATATTAATAAGGATAGGTTATTACAAAAGAGGGGCCTTCTGGCCAAATAACAACAAGTACTACTAAGATAACAATGAAGCAAAAAGTGCCATAAAGATGGCTATAACACAAAGCCAATCGGGTGCCTTAACCCCTAGGCATCTCGACCGACCGCCAAGCTAGTCGTCAAGAAGCCGCAACACATAGCACAAAAGTGAGGCTCTTGGAGCTCACCTCCTTCCTCTGCAACAAAAGCCACAAAAATGCCACAACCACGCGATGAGTACATAAAGTACTCCATAAGACTTACGTGTAAGATAACAGCCTATAACATATGCTACATGCAAGCTTTATGTAAGTGGAGGTTGTATGTCTCATTTAGCATAAAGCAACATTTATTTGCAATAAGGTAATACATTTAAAGGCAAGTTATCAAATCTGTTTTTAACATTCAAATACCAAGTTTAACAACGATAATAACAATAAGTAGATGACAACAACCATCCCGAAGTGACTAACCCAATAGTCACCACAACAATAGCATGAACTCCCCGTTCATACCAACCATGTCAAGTTTTAATTAAAGGTTGTAGTCTAATTCTTACGGGAAATAACCAAGCGTGTCCATAACCTAGGACGAGGCTATTCGAATAGTTTTATCCTCAGTAGGTGTACCAATGTACCCACACGCCGATCGCTTTCCTTTAAGCACACTACCTTTGGTATGCTTGCACGGCTAAGTCCTACGAGACATTTCCAATGGACAAGTGCTAATTTTGACCGCAACAACCCCCGGGATAAGGACCCAATGGACAGCCTAACCGGTCTGCCACTGCTCCATTCCCACACCACACACACACACATTTTATCTTTAAAAGACACCAACCGAAAGCGACCCCAATTAGCACCGCCCAAAGTACTTAGTCAAGAGAGGTCCCATATCCCCCTCGTGTGGTTAGCACGCATAATTGCTTGGATCAATGGCGCAAGAATTCGGTCCTTGTTGACTCAGGCATACCACCACATCCAAAAACCACACCATCCATCCAATATGCCCAAGTCTAAATCAATCTTTTATTTTCAGTTTTTGATTTTACAAATTAATCAAAGCACAAGTGCTGGACATATAGGAGTAATAATCAGTTTTGAGTGATCAAGACCATCGACTAAGCCGATGATCGCCCATTACTACCGATAACTAAGCATGGCTAAGCAATGTTAACGTAAACTACTAAGTGATAAGAGCTCATCCAACGAGCTCAAACCACAGCAAATAACCTAGGCTCATGGGTAGTAGAGGATAAACAATTCCTACAGATTATGCAACTATAGGATTGCTAGCGATATTTTAACACAAAGTAGCATGCATACATATAAGTGAAACAAAATATTAAGCTTTAAAGTAATGGGACAATGATGGAAATGATCAAACTGCTTGCCTTGCTGTTGCTGGTCAAATTGTTGCTGAGGATCACTCACGGGTTCAAAGTACTCGTTGACACCTAATCGGAAAGACGAAAACAATCGATAAGAACGACGAAAACGACAAAGACAGCACCGCAAACGAACTCCAAACACTCTGAATTTTCTACAGCAGCAAGAGGGTGATTTTTAGGGAATTTAGCAACAAGAACCAATGGATTTGGATTCTCAATGCAAAAGATATGAGCAAAACAATTCTGCTCAGCCCTAAAAATACCAAACTACACTATTCACTAATCTAATTATGAGGCAACATTTTCTAAAAAAGTGGTGACACTGAAATTTTTACAGAAAAACCAGCACCTCATGAGATGAATAACACAATTGAGTTCATCTCATTTGGAGCTATATTGCACTTTCTACCATTTTTCAAAAACAAGAACTTGAACAAAATTATAATGCACAAGAACTCTTTTCTACAACAGCAACAAGATCAAAGCTAATTTTCACAGTAAGTTCGCTAATAGAGGAAGCCAACAAAGTTGGATTCACTCAAAACTAATCTACAGAGCATTAGTTATGTATTTTACAAGTTAAACACTATTTTGAGTGCACATTTAAAGCTAGTTTTGAAACCTATTTGCAAAACCATGTTCTGGAGCTGAACTGGGCTCATAACCATTTTTTTGATTGGAGCCCAGGTCAAGCCAGAACCAACAAAATTTGAATGACCTCATTTGGATTTAAAACGAAAAAGATATGAAATTCTAAAGTTATACCTTATTTCAGCTTATAATCAAGACTTCACAGGAATTTCTAAAAACCACAAGGACATGGGAGGACATAAGCGGCTCAGATCACACGGGGGAGGTCCTCAACGGTTGAGATCTTCCAAAGGAAGATCTAAACTATCAAGATCTCCCCGAGGAAGATCTACATCGCCGACCTCACGGGGAGGTCCCGGATGGTCCAGATGTTCCAAGGGAGGACTTTGATGGTCCAGATCGTCCGAGGGAGGACCTTGACGGTCAAGATCTACCCGGGGAGGTCATGAACGGCTGAGATGACCTCGGGGAGGTCCTAAGGGAGGTCAGACGCCGCAGACCTCCGGGGAGGTCTGGACGCCACGATCGCAGGGGAGGTCTTGGGCGCCCAGATCTCCTGGAGGAGGTCATGGACGCCCCAGAGCTCGCGACCACGCGCTTATGCGCGCACGCACGCAGCTTGGACATGAGATAAATGCGCGGACAACGAGGAGGTCCGCAAGGAGGTCTTAAATGCGCAAAGGGAGGATTAAATGCGTTTAAGACGCCCAATGATTGCGAGGTTGAGCAAATGATTAGCGATTAAACCCGGCGGATCTTGGTCCGAAAACGGCAATAGCGCCGCAGTTCTTGTCCGACAAGATCCGAGTTTAAAAAGATGGTTCTCGCCGGCGATGTAGGCCTCGCCGGCGACATCCAATGGTACCGTTGGGTCCGCAATAACCATGCGCACCCAATGGACCTCCTCTCGACGGCGGCGAGCCGGAGAGGACAACGAAGGCAAGCACGGCCAAAATCCGAAATGCAAAATAAAGCTCCGCGCGACATTCAAGCGTGTGCTCAAACAAAGCTCATGAAGAAGATACATGCGGATGCCAACAACTAAGGGACTAACAGGAGGAGTACCTGGAGGTCCCGAGGTGCTGAGGAGGTCGAGGAAGAAAGGACCAAGGCTTGGGGAGGAAAGGTGCTCCACGGCCAAAGCTTCACTCAAGCTCCACTTTGTCCCTCTCGCAAATGCCCAACAAATCAAGTTAGGACTTGGTCCCAGAGGGTAGGGCACAATTGGAAGCAAGGAGAAAAGGAGGAAAACTCAGGACCCTTGTCCACCGAGGAGCTTCAAGCTCCAAAGAATGGCGCCAAGGAGAGCTTCTGTGGTTTAGAGCTCACAAGCACAGGGGTGCAAGCAAGGGATAATGGTGTGCAAAGGAAGCTAAGGAAACAGTGGGGGAGGTTTTATACTTAGGGCACAGGAGGTCGTAGACCACGGGTTAAGCTCATGGTGAGCTTGGCCCATGGGTCGATCTAGGGCTTGGACAAGATGTAAAGTTGACATGGTGACAAAGCTAGGCAGACCGAGAGGCGGAAAGTCGACCGCATTTAATGCGGGTCAGCAAAGAGTTGTTAAAGGTACACAGATGCAGGCGTGCATTAACTCACTGCTCAGAAGCACGCATGTGTGACCGAGGAAGGAGAAGAACAGGGGAGGTCATTTTGACCGTTGGATAAGCCTACGGGGAGGTCCTAACCACCGGATCCTATTTTTGAACCGTTATGTTTTAAGTGGCTGGGAGGAGGTCCCAGCCACACGATTTGGAAAGGGAGGTCGTGGCCCTCCGATTTCCATAACGCAGATGCGCAAAGGATAAAGGGTTAGGAGGTCCTAGCCTTTGGATTTACATCCAAGGGCTCAGACCTGAGGGGAGGACATAACTGCGTGTGACTTAGAGAAAAGAGGGGGAGGTCATGGCCTTTGGATTTAAATCCAAGGGCGCACAACCAAAGGGAGGTCTTAGCGCTGCGCGCAGCGCACAAGAGGTTAAGGCCATCAGATCAAGATCTAGTGGCGATGAGAGGGCAAGGGAGGTCATGGCCGTGAGATTTATATCTAACGGCTACGACCTCACGTCTTGTGAGGGAGGTCGATCTTGACAAGGCACTAGGAGGTCGTGGCCGTAGATTTTAAATCTAACGGCTACAACACACGATGGGGAGGTTTGGTGCGCTAGATTTTGAGGGGAGGTCGTGGGCTATTGGATCTGATCCAACGGCTACGACCTCAAGCCCAAGTCAAACCAGTTTATTTAGATTAATAAACAAGCTGAGACAAAAGAGGATTTATTTGAGATAGCAAATGAACTCCAAATTTGATGAAATTTTAACTGAAGCTTGCTGACAATGAGATTAACCTTGCATAAAATTTCCAGAGGTTATTATGCAATGCATTTTTCTCAGGAAATTCATGAAGGTTGTTCAAGGATTTGTTTTACCTCCAAAATTTATCAAACAAGTTTTACAACTTGTGATATTTTTCAGAGGGGTCCCACATCAGTTTTAGGACCAAGGAAAATATTTTCCAAATGTTTGGCACAAGATTTAAGATAATTGGAAAAGGAGTTTGACTTTTGGTCAACAAGAGCTTTGTGCTTTTGGATTACACAACTCTTGGACTAGAATCACAGGAGAGATTAGGGGTTTTCAAGATGTGAGAAAAAGTTTTAATTTCTACACATATAATTATATTTGAACAAACCCTGTTTATACAGTTGGGATGTTACATCATACCAATGTCTATGACCGGATTGGCACACCGGAGCTCTAGCGTTCCAACCCTAGGAACCGATCTCCGACCGATTACAATCCGCCACCTTTCCAAAGAAGGCGCCATGAGTCGATCATAGGTTGTCGAGCCTTCTCCGCAAGGCTTCAAGCTGTGCGTTGGCCAAACAGGTTCCGACCGGCCAACTTGGACAAGTTCAATGGGACTTAGAACCCATTAGAGTTTCTCCAAATATATACTACCACCATCAGAGCTGCTGGTGGCGACGAAAATATGATGGCAAACTATCAGCCCACCGTGCTACTTAACCTACCGGTCGGATCAATCTATACTTGGGAGCAACTCTGTGAACTTCCAGGGTATGTATGACCGCCCTGGAAAGGTGGATCACCTCCACCAAATCCAGCAAGGCTCTAATGAAACTCTCCGTCAATAAATCAAGAGATTCAGCCAGGTTCGTAATTCCATACCGGAGGTCGCAGAATCATCTGTTATTCAAGCTTTTAAAATAGGTCTAAGGAATCGACGGTTTACGGAGGACATAGCAATGAACCCTTCATGAATAACCGTCAAACTTTTCGACATGGCCGACAAGTACGCCACCGCTAGTGAAGCAATTGAGTGGTGTGAGGCCATTGATCGGAAAGACAAAATCCCACAGCCTGGCTTGGACAAAACGAATAAAAAGAATAAGAAAGCTCTCAAGAAGAAGAAGAACCACAGACCCGACGATAAAGAAGTCCTAGCTATCCCTAAAAAGTTTACGAAGGGTAAAAAGGACTATACTGGTCGAGGCAAAGCAAAAGCCCCGATCGAAGGATTCCAGAAAAACAAGAAGTGTTGGTGTCCACTTCACCAGCAGGCAGGGCACGACCTCCGCACCTGCCGAGCCTGGCAAAAGAAACTGGAGGACTATTATGCAGGTAAAGGACCATTTCCTGCAATACAGGATCTCGGAGAGACGAGTTCCAAAAAGGACAAAGATGGCAACGAAGAAATGGAGTGTCAGGAGCCTCAACACACGGTCAACATGATCTTTGGAGGATCTTCTTCGTACTAATCGAGGCGTCATCTAAAGGCCATGGAGTGGGAGGTCAACCTCGTCGAGCCTCCGACCATCATCAAGCCATCAAGGTGGTCGGACACGACAATCTCCTTCAGCAAAGAAGACTGCCCCCATCCCTTCGGCTCAACCAAGTAGGTTCCCTATTGTTGTTGAACCTACTATTAATAACTGTAGGGTTAATCGAGTCTTGATAGATGGTGGTAGTTCTTTAAACATTTTATTTGCGGGAACTTTAGATGACATGCAAGTTCCCAAGTCCAAGGTGAAACCAGTGAAATATGCCTTTCACGGTATAGTTCCTAGCTGCACCGCTAAACCAATAGGGCAGGTATCCCTACCGGTTATGTTTGGAAGACCTGACAACTTCTGAACAGAAAAGATTCCATTCGATATAGTGGATTTCAAATCCACATACAATGGAATTCTTAGTTGACCGGCCTTAGCAAAGTTCTTGATAGCCACGCACTACGATTATCAAAGTTTGAAAATGCCGGGACCAAAGGGAGTCATCACGGTTCGGGGAGATTAGAAAATGGCTTATGTGCGTGATCGGAAATCCCTAGAACTGGTCGATAAACTTCCGACCAGAGAAGCTAATCCATCTATTGTGCAGGTCAAGCACTCGAGGCCAAAGATGACGCCAAAGCCATCCGACTAGACAAAAGAGGTACTACTCGACAAAGACGCTTCTCTGGACAGCACCAAGTCGCCACTTGGGTCAGGAAACGCTGACCCTCTACCCACAAGATACTTGTCGGGGTAAGACTCGACCCCAAATAGGAAGAGTTGCTCGTCTCCTTCCTCTGAGCAAATCAGGACGTATTCGCCTGGTAGGCGTCCGACATGCCCGTAGTCCCCCGGGAGGTGATCGAGCATAGGCTAGCTCTCCAGCCTGACAAGAGACCGATCAAGCAGTAGTTGCGGCATTTTGCACCTGATCGGAAGGAGGCAATCCAGTCAGAGATTGACAAGCTCCTCAAGGCTGGGTTTATTCATGAAGTTGACCACCCTTAGTGGCTCGTCAATCCTGTAATGGTTAGAGAAAATAATGGGAAATGGCGAATGTGTATTAACTTTACAGATCTTAATAAAGCTTGTCCGAATGATGATTTTCTCCTTCCACGCATTGACCAACTTATAGAATCTACTTCCGGGTGTGAGTCACTAAGTTTTTTTAGATGCGTATTCAGGGTACCACCAGATTAATATGAGTAAAGAAGATGAAGAGAAAACTTCTTTCATCACTCCATATGGCACTTATTGCTATATTAAGATGCCATTTGGTCTCAAAAACGCTGGTGCAACTTTTCAAAGGTTGATGCAGAAAACCTTTAGTCCACAGATAGGTCGGAATCTAGAAGCCCACGTTGATGATCTGGTCGTATAGACCACCAACGCTAGCGATCATATTCTCGACCTACAAGAGACTTTCAACAACTTGAGAAGGCATAACCTCAAGTTGAATCCAGAGAAATGTGTGTTCGGAGTTTCTGCTAGAAAACTGCTCGGTTTCCTAGTCTCGGCTAGAGGTATTGAAGCAAATCCAGTAACAATATCGGCCATCGACCAGATGCGCTCTCCGACCACGAAGAAAGAAGTCCAGAAACTAACCGACTGTATGGTAGCACTAAGTCATTTCATAGCAAGGTTGGGAGAAAAAGGATTACCTTTCTTTAAGCTTCTTCGGAAACGTGCAAGTTTTGAGTGGACTAAAGAGGCAAACGATGCCTTTGAAGAACTTAAGAAGTACCTTATGAGCCCCCGATCTTAGTTTCTCCAAGATCGGCAGAAACATTGCTAATTTACGTGGCTGCAACGCTACAGACAATTAGCAGTGTACTGGTCATAGAACAGGATAACATCCAACGACTAGTATATTACGTAAGCGAAGTCTTACATGGACCAAAAGAAAGATACCCACGGGTACAAAAGTTGCTCTATGGTCTCCTTATGTCTTCAAGAAAACTAAGGCATTACTTTCAGGCCCACAAAGTGGTCGTACCAACCGGATATCCCCTTGGTCAAGTCCTTGGAAACAGGAAATCATTAGGATGAATAGCAAAATGGGCGGTTGAGCTAGGGGCGTTTGACCTCCATTTTATCTCACGAACAGCAATCAAGTCCCAGGCAATAGCATAATTCATTGCCAAATGGACAAACCCACAACCCACCCAAGGGCCCAAGTACGAACAACACGAAGAGTGGATAATGTACTTTGACGGTTCCTTGATGTTGAAGGGCGCGGGGGCTGGAGTTGTCTTGATATCCCCTACTGGCGAACACACATCAAGTACGTCATCCAGTTAAATTTTCCTGCCACAAACAACATGGCAGAATATGGAGGTTTACTGGCAGGACTCTGAGCAGCTCGTTCATTCAGGATTCGCAGATTACTAGTGAAAGGCGATTCTCAACTAGTAGCGAATCAAGTAGGGAAAGAGTATCAATGCTCGGGTACCAAGATGTCATCTTATCTGGCGGAAGTACGGAAACTCAAAAAGCACTTCTTCGGTTTCCAGATCCAACATATTCCTAGGAAGCAAAAACTTTCTAGCAAACCAGTTGGCGCGGATGGCCTCCACAAGGTCGACAGTCCCACCTGGAGTTTTTTTTCGAGCAACTCGATTCACCCTCGGTGATCGAGCCTTCCGAGAACATACATGATTCTCTACAGGTCGTACAAACCGATCATAAGAACATGGATGGTCCACAAGTCGTTGATGGTTGGCGATGTCACGATCAAGGTAGAGATTGGATGACATCGATCTACAATTATCTTCAGCATGACATAATTCCAGAAAAGGAAAAAGTCCACTTTTGTGAGACCCCGACATTTATTAGGCTCATAATACTTAGTCATCCAATTGACCCTAGTATTATCAACCGAATAAACTCGGTCTCGAGAGATGTATACTCCCGAATGCAAGATACATACCTCACAACAAAAGAATATATCAATTCCATACAACACATAGAACATAAGCAACAAACCGTGTTAATATTAATATGGAATAGCTACTACAAAAGAGGGCCCTTAGGCCAAATAGCAATAAGTTACAAGAATACACAATGAAGCAAAAGTGCCATAAAGATGGCTATAACACAAAGCCAATCGGTGTGCCTTAACCCTAGGCATCTCGACCGACCGCCAAGCTAGTCGTCAAGAAATCGCAACACGTGGCACGTAAGTAAGGCTCTTGGAGCTCACCTCCGCCCTCTGCAACAAGGTTGTTAAGCAAAGCAAATGAGTACAATAACTTGTTTATTGTACTCGCAAGAACTGACGTAAGATAACAGAACTATAATTTAGCTACATGCAAGCTTTAATTAAGTGGATGGAGCTTTGGACTTACATTTAGCATAAAGCAAGTTCCATTTGCAATAACATAATAGATTTAAGGCAATTTGACAAAGCATTTTTACTTGTTGAAATAACAACGCAATAATAACATAATAACAACAACAAGAACAATCACGAAGTGACTAACCCAATAGCCACCACAACAATAGTATGAATTACCCACTCATACCAACCATGTCAAGTTTTAATTAAAAGTTGTAGTCTAGTTCTTACGGGGCGTTTCCGAGCGTGTCCATAACCTAGGACGAGGCTATTCGAATAGTTTTATCCCTGCAGGGGTGTACCAATGTACCCACACGCCAAACCGCCTTTCCTTTAGGCACACTACCTTTGGTATGCCGGCACGGCTAAGTCCTACGAGACATTTCCAATGGACGATGCTAATTACGAGCAAGAACCCACGGGGACAAGGACACATTAGACAGCCTAACCGCCCGCCAATGCTCCCTCCCAACACTACACAAACACATTTTATTAAAACATACCCACCAACCAGCTCATAATTAACACCCCCCAAAGTACTTAGTCAAGAGAGGTCCCATATCCCCTCGTGTGGTTAGCACGCAATATTGCTTTCGAACGGTGGCGCAAGTAACTCGGTCCTTAACGACTCAGCATACTACCACATTCCAAAACCACACCATCCATCCAATATGCCCAAGTCCAAATCAACATTTTATTTTCAGTTTTTGATTTTACAATTAATCAAAGCACAAGTGCTGGACATATAGGAGGAATAATTATACTTGTGTGATCAAGACCATCGACTAAGTCGATGATCGCCCATTACTACCGATAGCTAAGCATGTCTAAGCAGTTTAAGTCGAAACTACTAAGTGATAAGAGCTCATCCAACGAGCTCCAACCACAGCGAATAACCTAGGCTCATTGGTAGTAGAGGATAAACAACTCCTACAGATTATGCAACTATAGGATTACTAGCGACAATTAACACAAAGTAGCATGCATACATAGAAGTAAAACAAAGTATTAAGCTTTAAAATAATGGGACAATGATGGAAATGGTCAAACTGCTTGCCTTGCTGCTGGTCACTTTGTTGTGGAGGGTCGCTTATGGATCACCACAAATGTCGAAACCTAACGGAAAAACGATAAAGAACCGATAAGAACGATTTAAAAACAACAAGACAGCACAGCAAACGAACTCCAAATTCTCTGAAATTTCTACAGCAGTAAGAGGGTGATTTTTAGGAATTTAGCAACAAGAACCAATGGATTTGGATTCTTAATGCAAAAGTTATGAGCAAAACAATTCTGCTCAGCCCTGAAAATACCAAACTGCACTATTCACTAATTTAATTATGAGGCAACATTTTCTAGAAAAGTGGTGAGGCTGAGATTTTTACTGTGAAACCAGCACCTCATGAGATGAATAACACAATTGAGTTCATCCCATTTGGAGCTATATTGCACTTTCTATAATTTTTCAAAAACAAGAACTTGAACAAAATTATAATGCACAAGTCCTTATTTCTATAACAGCAATATGCTCAAATCTAATTTTTACAGTGAGTTCATTAATAGAGGAAGCTAACAAAGTTGGTCTCATTCAAAAATAACCTACAGAACATTAGTTATGGGTTTTACAAGTTAAACCTAAATTTTGAGTGTATTATCCAAAAGGGAGTACTAAAACCTATGGCAAAACTGTGCTCTGGAGCTGAACTCAACTTACAACCATTTTTGGATTAAAGTCAAGTTTAAGACAGAGCTAACACAATTTGAATGACCTCAAAAGGATTTAAAATGAAAAAGATATGAAATTCTAAAGTCTACCTCATTTCAGGTTCATACTTAAGAATTTATTGACCTTCCTAACATTCACAAAGACATGGGAGGTCGTGAGCCACAGATCTCAGATCTAACGGCTCGAGACCTCCCAGAGAACAACACACATGCACATGGGAGGTCCAGAGGTCTGGACCTCCTAACCACGCACATGCGCGAGGTGAGGGAGGTCATGGCCGTAGATGGAAGATCTAACGGACCACAACATGGAAGGAGGTCCTAACGGACCAGATTAAAAGGGAGGTCCTCAACGGTGAGATGACCTCGAGGAGGTCCCAGGAGGTCCTCAACGTCCGCTGCACCTCCGAGGAGGTCTCGACGGCTAAGATTGCGCCAAGGAGGTCTTGGGCGCCCAGATCTCCTTGGAGGAGGTCCGGATGTCCAGATCGGCAAATAGAATTAGCGCACGACACGCACGCCGCTATGGACAAGAGATTAAATGCGCGGACCACGAGGAGGTCATGGCAGGAGACTTAATGGCGCGAGAAATGGTGGATTTAAGACAGCTTAAGACACACCAAATGAATTCAATGATGGGAGCAATGATAAGCGCATTAACTCGGTGGATCTTTTGTCCTAAAACGACAACGACGCTGCTGCGTTGCGTCCGACAAAACCCGTGTTCAAATATTTGGTTCTCGCCGGCGATGTAGACCTCGCCGCGAGATCCAATGGTACCGCGGTTCGCAATAACCACGCCGCACCCAACGGACCTTCTCTCAACGGCAATGACGGTTTTGAACGCCATGAGCCGAGAGGACAGAGGTGACCAAGACGGCAAAACCGAAAAGCAAAAATGAGCTCATGCGACAAACAAGCTTATGCCAAACTAAAGCTCATGAGATCATTCATATGGTGCCAAGACTAAGGGATTACCAGGATGTACCGGAGGTCCTAAGGTGCCGGGAGGTCGTGGAGGTGGTGGCCTGAGTTGGGGAAGACAGGGCTCCACTACCAAAGCTCCACTTCAAGCCCCACTTTGTCCTCCTCAAAAGCGCCCAAACAAACTAAGTTAGGGTTAACTTCCAGAGGTTTGGGGAGCACAAAATGAACGAGGGTGGAAGAGGGAGCCACTGGAACCCTTGAGCTACCGAGAAGCTCCAAGGACATCAACAATGGTAGCCACTAGTGAGGTGAGTGAGTGTTAGTGGAGGAGGAGCTCAGCCACGCACAAAGTGCAAGGCTGAGGTCAATTGTGTGCAAAGGAAGCCAAGGGAGGCTTCCAAGGGTACTTTATAACCTGATTGAAGGTGATGAGTGGGGCTAAGCTCTATGGTGAGCTTAGCCCACTGGAGGTCCATGAGGTGGACAAGACATGGGGTTGACAAGGGGCGCTCGGGCTTGACTGAGAGGCTAAAAGTCGACCAAGATTAAATGCGGTCAAGAAAGAGTCATGAAGTGTACCTCATGTGCGCACACGCAATAAATGCACCGCCGAGCTTGCCCGCGCCGGAGGAAGGAGAAGAACAGGAGGACTTTATGGCCGTTGGATAAGACACAGGAGAGGTCCCGCCATCGGATGAGAGTTTTGAACCGTTCGTTTTAAGTGGTGGGTGGAGGTCCCAGCCACACGATCAAGGATGGGAGGTCGTGGCCTCCGATTTCATTAATCGCTAAACGCACGTGGGAAATGGGACAGAGGTCCAAGGCGTTGATCTCCCTCCAACGCAAGCGGACCTCCGGTGAGGACTTAATCGCACGCGATCGAAAAAGACATGAGGGGAGGTCTCGGCCTTTGGATTAAAATCCAAGGGCACCGACTGATGGGGAGGTCTCGACACGCACAAAGCGAAGGGAGGTCTTCAGCTTAGATTGGGAGGAGGAGGTCGTGACCATGGATTTTTGATCCAATGGTCGTGACCTCACGTAGGTGGGATGTGGACTTGCTTAGTTTAACAAAGGAGGGAGGTCGGGGCATGGATCTTGAATCCAAGGGCCAAGACCTCACATAGGTGGGATGACCTCACGCGATGGCTTACAAAGACGAGGAGGTCCTTTGAGGTTTAACACACGGGAGGTCGTGGCCGTGGATCTTTGATCCAGCGGCTATGACCTCGATGAGGTGGGAGGTCTGACGCCCACGCTGACCCGAGGAGGTCCACGAGGTCAAGAGGACCTCGAATGGGAGGTCCCGGGGCCTTGGTTGAGGGGAGGTCGTGGCGGTTGGATTGGATCCAACGGCCACGACCTCATCAAGGTGGGAAAGGAGGTCGATGGGGTTGAATGACCAGTTTGAGTACTGGCCACCCCAAGGAACAAAGGCTCTGCTTTTAAATTTAATTTTCTAACAACTAAGACTTTGCAAAATTGTTTGAGATAGCAAATGAACTCCAAAATTCATAAGATTTTAACTGGAGCTAGCTGACAACATGATTAACCTTACATAAATTTTCCAGAGGTTATTATGCAATGCATTTTTCTCAGGAATTTCATTAAGGTTGTTCAATGATTCATTTTACCTCCAAAAATTATCAAACTAGTTTTACAACTTGTGATATTTTTCAGAGGGTCCCACCTCAGTTTTAGGACCAAGGAAGATACTTTCCAATTGTTTGGCACAAGATTTGAGAGAATTGGAAAATGAATTTGACTTTTGGTCAACAAGAGCTTTGTGTTCTTGGTTTACACAACTCTTGGACAAGAATTACATGAGATTGTAAGGGTTTTCAAGTTGTGAGAAAAAGTTTTAATTTCTACACATATAATTATACTTGAATAACCCTGATTATACATTTGGGATGTTACAAAATCTCCCCTAACAGTAAATCTCGCCCCGAGATTTGGCTCACTCAGAAGAAGGATGGATAGTCCGCACGCAGACGCATCTTCTCTTTCCCAAGTAGCCTCATCCTAGGAATGGTTTGACCACTGAACTTTAAGGAACTTGATGGTCTTATTCCTTGTCCTTCGCTCAGACTCATCGAGTCTGCGAACAGGTGCTCGCGATAGGTCAAATCTTCCCGACATCGAGGGTTTCCAACGGAGCTTCCTCGCTTGGAACACGGAGGCACTTCTTAAGCCGGGACACATGGAAAACATCATGTACCCCGCAAGTGCAGTGGCAACTCCAACTTATAGGCAATAGCTCCTTCTTCTCGATAATGCGGTAGGGACCGACATATCGAGGAGCCAACTTGCCCCGACGCCAAACGTTGATGGCCCTTCAAAGGAGAGACTTTGAGATAAACAAAGTCATTAGGCTCAAAACGTAACTCACGCCGGCGGCGATCCGCATAGCTCTTTTGCTCGATTGAGTCAGGCGCAAACGCCACGAATAAGTTTGAACTTGGCGCCGGCCTCATTGATTGAGTCCGCCAAAGAGAGGTCTCTCACCGGTCTCTGACCAGCCAACGGGTTCTACACTTTCTCCGCATAAGGCCTCAAAAGGTGCCATGCCGAGACCGGCCTCGAAGTCGTTGTTATAAGAAAACTTCGGCGAATGGCAAGCATTTCTCCCAATGCTTCCCATAGGAAAGGACACAAGCACGAAGCATATCCTCCAAAACTGGTTGACCCTCTCGGTCGACCATCGGTTTGAGGGTGGAATGCCGTGCTAAAGGTAAGACGGGTTCCCATGGCCTCTTGCAAACTATGCCAAAAGCGAGAGGTGAAAAGAGAACCACGATCCGAGACGATCGTCTTGGGCACACCGCAAGCACACGATGCGAGAGACATAGAGGTCGGCCAATTGACCAACAGAAATCTTAGCCCAAGACAGCAAGAAATGTGCTACTTTAGTCAACCGATCAATGACAACCCAAATGGAGTCTTTCCCGCTGGTGTTCGGGCGCATCGGTGATAAAGTCCATGCCGACGGAATCCCACTTCCATTCCCAAGACAGCAAGGGCTGAAGCAATCTGCTGACGCCGATGCTCGGCCTTGACACGACGACATACGTCGCGACTCGAAGAACGAACTTCGCAATCTCCTCTTCATTCGGGTCCACCAAAATCTCAAAGTGGAGATCTTGATACATCTTTGTGGCCCCGGATGAATGGATAAAGGCGAATCATGGGCTTCATGGAGGATCAAATTCCGCAACTCCATGTCCTTTGGAACCACAAGGCGTTGTTCAACCTCACAACACCATGCTCATCCTCGTAAAAGCACTTGGTCGTTCGGCCTTGACATTTGCCTTAATGTGGCTCACTCCCAAATCGATCACGAGCGGACTTGATCCGATCCACCAAGGTTGGTTGCACAACCATGGCAGCGAAAATCCATGCTCAACTATCTCCAAGTTGAGACGCTGGAATGCTTCGAGAAGAGAGGGCTAATGCTCCTTGAGCACTAAGGCATTACAATGCGCTTTGCGACTAAGCGCATCGGCAACGACATTAGCCTTGCCCGGATGGTAGTGAATACCCATATCATAGTCCTTGATCAATTCCAACCATCTCCTTTGCCTGAGGTTCAGGTCAGGTTGGGTGAACAAGTACTTGAGGCTTTTGTGATCCGAATACACTTCACAACGACACTGATTAGGTAATGTCGCCAAATCTTAAGTGCATGAATCACAGCAGCCAACTCCAAATCATGAGTAGGGTAGTTGAGTTCATGAGGTCTCAATTGTCTTGATGCATAGGCCACTACCTTGCCTTCTTGCATAAGGACACAACCGAGGCCTCGACGAGAAGCATCGCAAAAGATATCGAAGCTTCGATGGATATCGGGAAGAACAAGAACAGAGCGGTGGTCAAACGCTTCTTGAGTATTTGGAAACTTTCCTCACACTCACGGACCACAAGAACTTCTTGTCCTTCTTGAGCAACTCACATCGGCCATGATCTTGGAGAAGTTCTCGATAAAGCGGCGATAATATCCCGCTAAACCAAGAAAACTCCGCACATCGGTGACCGAAGAAGGTCGACTCCATGAAAGAACATCGGTGACCTTGTTAGGATCAACGGCTCGCCTCTGCCGAAAGAATATGGCCTAAGAAAGCCACTTCCTTCAACCGAATGCACACTTGTCAACTTCACGTCATGGTGGTGCTCACGTAGCTTGCCTAACACAAGCCTCGAGATGTCGATCATGTTCCTCATCGCCCTTGGAATAGATAAGAATATCATCGATGAAGACCACGACAAACTTATCCAAATACTCCATGAATACCGAATTCATGAGATTCATGAACAAGGCAGAGCATTGGTTGTTTAATGACATGACAAGATACTCATACAAGCCATAGCGAGTAGAGAATGTCGTTTTGGAATATCCTCAGGCGAATACTGAACTCGATGATATCCCACTCTCGAGATCAATCTTGGAGAAAACTCGAGCTCCGGTTAATTGATCAAAGAGATCGCCAATGCGGGCAACGGATACTTGTTCTTTATCATCACTTCATTAAGTGGGCGGTAATCAACGACATGCGTAAAGTACCGCCCTTCTTCTTTCACGAAGATTGCCGGACAACCCCACGGAGATGAGCTAGGCGGATGAAACCCTTCTCTTGCAGCTCGCTTAATCGCTTCTTCAACTCCACCAACTCGTTCGGTGGCATCCGATAAGGCCTCTTTGAGATAGGGGCGGTACCGGGAGCCAACTCAATGACAAACTCGAGGTCTCGAACGGGTGGCATCCCTGGAAGATCAGCGGGAAAGACATCAACAAAGTCACAAACTGTTGGGACTTCGCTAATATCTCGAGCGGCTTCGCTTCAAGTCTTGAAGAGATGAGGGCCTAGCAGCTTCGGCGAGAAGCAAACCTGCTCGCCGGAAGAACTAGACAGAGAGATGAGCTTCCTGGCGCAATCGATTTGTCCCATGTGCTGAGACAACCAATCCATACCAAGAATCACATCAAGACTCGCTGAATGGAGAAGGATAAGGTTTGCTAAGAACCCTCGCCGATCTCGATAGGGACATCTCTACACTCGGATTCACTCTCAACTCCAACCAGAGAGCGAATGAGTAAGCGGACCGACAATGGAGAGAAAGGAAGCTCTCCAACAGCAAAGAAAAGACTCGTAAACAAAGGAATGAGATGCTCTGAATCAAACAAGACAATGAGCAGGGTGAGAGTTAACGAAAGTGTACCTAGTACGACGCCGGGTGCCTCCCGAGCCTCCTCTGCGGTGATGGCGTTGACGCGACCACTACCCATGCCTTGGGTAGCCGGACGATCTTCGGTCCCGAGATGCACCACCTCGGCCCGCGTCCTCCATTAGGACGAGGGGCTCCCGTCTTCTTAGGGCATTGGTTCGCATAATGCCCCTTCGGTTGCATGAGAAGCATGTGACCCGCCGCCGGGTTGCGGGGCCACCTCATTGATTGCAAAGACGTGGATCGGGCATGGCTCATGAAGGACGAGGGACAAGGCGAGTGACCTCGGGCGCCAAGAATGAGAGTGGTACTTCGAGACCGCCAAACGAGGCGGAAGAACTGGGCTCGAAGTCTTATAGGTCTCCACTTGCGCTATGGAATCCATAAGCTCCGAGCCGCATGCTCGCGACGATGGCCTTGTCGACCAAGGTCCGAAAATCAGAAAGTCGGCAATGGATAGCTTGTCCTTCACTCCTCGGACAAGCCGCGCTGAACTTGGCACCTTGGCCATATCGGTGGCCACATCCTCGTGAGCATAACGAGCCGATGGTTGAACTCGTACACATACTCCATGATCGAAGCTCGCCTTGCTTGAGCGAAGAAACTCCCCTTCTTGATCTCCATCAAGCCGGCAGGATGTGAGCCCGACGGAAGGCGACTGAAACTCCTCCCAAGAGACGGTGTGGTCTACGGGCTGCATGGCGAGATAGCTCTCCCACCAGACAAAGCCGCACCCTCAAGCCGGTGCGATCTGACAGCGCCTTCTCGTGCTCCTGGCATCGCTGCGCTATCTGGCTTACGCCCACAAGACGGCCAATCGTCTGCATCCAAAGGGTCCTCGACCGAGAAAGGTAGGGGCTGAGTACGGCGAACTCAAGAAGACCCCCACGAGGCCGATGGGCATTCCTCGCCCAGATCCCGCTCCGTAAGGGCAGTGGTGTTATGCGCGATGACGCCCAAGAGAACTCTCTCACATCCGCGCTGTTGCGCTCAATCAAGAAGGACCTCGGCCATGGTCGGAGGAGGAGGAAGCTCCTCGTCGGACCAGTGATCGCCTTGGCCGCTCGAAAAGGCCCGCCATCCTGTTACAAGAAATTTTGGTTAGCAACTAGACCAAAAACTAAGCCTTAAAGAAAACAAAAGCGATCGACTAGGGAATGAAGATCACCCTAAACGAAAGCCAAAACAACGAGTAATTAAACTTTAAAAGCTTCTAAAAGACTCTACAAACAGCCAAGAAACACCAAAAGCAAGGTTCAACTTCTCAACTCAACTAACCCGTATTGAATGAACGAGTAATTGATCGAAGATTACAAATCAGATTGTAAGATGAGATCTAAAACTATTAGAGAGCAAGGTTAAGGCAGCGAAATAAGTGTTAGATACTTAGCTAACTAGTATCACATCTTACCCTTTTATTCCCACAAGTTTTAGTTGATTAGCCTCTCATTTTCTACCTCATTTACTAGCTTAAGCATTGCTGCCCTAAAATGCTTGCTTGCTGTCCAGAATTTTCAGATTTGAGTTTCGCCTTCAAATACTTCTATTCTTCACCAAGAAGGTAGCCAAGACATCAATTTAGAACTCTCATATGTTACCCAAAACCCAATTAATCGATAATGACTATTTTGTAGAAGAGAAGAGAGGAAAACAACTTTCAAAACTCAAATTAGAGTGAGATGAGAAGAGAAAGCTAAGGTAGATGAGGAGTAAAATCTGAGAATTTTCTTAAGCTTTCAAATCTCGTTTATACTTTGAAAATAGGTTTTCCAAAATATCTTAAAGACGACCAAGCTTGTGTTACTACGGTCATAACGGCTCTGATACCAACTTTTGTGAGACCAGAGACATTTATTAGGCTCATAATACTTAGTCATCCAATTGACCTAGTATTATCAACCTAATAAACTTCGGTCTCGAGAGATGTATACTCCCGAATGTAGTATACATACCTCACAACAAAAGAATATATCAATTCCATACAACACATAGAACATAAGCAACAAACCGAAGTTAATATTAATATGGAATAGCTACTACAAAAGAGGGCCCTTAGGCCAAATAGCAATAAGTTACAAGAATACACAATGAAGCAAAAGTGCCATAAAGATGGCTATAACACAAAGCCAATCAAGGTGCCTTAACCCCTAGGCATCGTGGACCGCCAAGCTAGTCGTCAAGAAATCGCAACACATGGCACGTAAGTAAGGCTCTTGGAGCTCACCTCCGTCCTCTGCAACAAGGTTGTTAAGCAAAGCAAATGAGTACAATAACTTGTTTATTGTACTCGCAAGACTGACGATGTAAGATAACAGTAACTATAATTTAGCTACATGCAAGCTTTAATTAAGTGGATGGAGCTTTGGACTTACATTTAGCATAAAGCAAGTTCCATTTGCAATAACATAATAGATTTAAGGCAATTTGACAAAGCATTTTTACTTGTTGAAATAACAACGCAATAATAACATAATAACAACAACAAGAACAATCACGAAGTGACTAACCCAATAGCCACCACAACAATAGTATGAATTACCCACTCATACCAACCATGTCAAGTTTTAATTAAAAGTTGTAGTCTAGTTCTTACGGGCGTTTCCGGCGTGTCCATAACCTAGGGCGAGGCTATTCAATAGTTTTATCCTGCAGGGTGTACCAATGTACCCACACGCCAAACCGCCTTTCCTTTAGGCACACTACCTTTGGTATGCCGCACGGCTAAGTCCTACGAGACATTTCCAATGGACGATGCTAATTACGAGCCAAGAACCCACGGGACAAGGACACATTAGACAGCCCTAACCGCCCGCCAATGCTCCCTCCCAACACTACACATACACATTTTATTAAAACATACCCACCAACCAGCTCATAATTAACACCCCCAAAGTACTTAGTCAAGAGAGGTCCCATATCCCCTCGTGTGGTTAGCACGCAATATTGCTCGTAACGGTGGCGCAAGTAACTCGGTCCTTAACGACTCGCATACTACCACATTCCAAAACCACACCATCCATCCAATATGCCCAAGTCCAAATCAACATTTTATTTTCAGTTTTGATTTTACAATTAATCAAAGCACAAGTGCTGGACATATAGGAGGAATAATTATACTTGTGTGATCAAGACCATCGACTAAGTCGATGATCGCCCATTACTACCGATAGCTAAGCATGTCTAAGCAGCTTAAGTCGAAACTACTAAGTGATAAGAGCTCATCCAACGAGCTCCAACCACAGCGAATAACCTAGGCTCATTGGTAGTAGAGGATAAACAACTCCTACAGATTATGCAACTATAGGATTACTAGCGACAATTAACACAAAGTAGCATGCATACATAGAAGTAAAACAAAGTATTAAGCTTTAAAATAATGGGACAATGATGGAAATGGTCAAACTGCTTGCCTTGCTGCTGGTCACTTTGTTGCGGAGGGTCGCTTATGGATCACCACAAATGTCGAAACCTAACGGAAAAACGATAAAGAACCGATAAGAACGATTTAAAAACAACAAGACAGCACAGCAAACGAACTCCAAATTCTCTGAAATTTCTACAGCAGTAAGAGGGTGATTTTAGGAATTTAGCAACAAGAACCAATGGATTTGGATTCTTAATGCAAAAGTTATGAGCAAAACAATTCTGCTCAGCCCCTGAAAATACCAAACTGCACTATTCACTAATTTAATTATGAGGCAACATTTTCTAGAAAAGTGGTGAGGCTGAGATTTTTACTGTGAAACCAGCACCTCATGAGATGAATAACACAATTGAGTTCATCCCATTTGGAGCTATATTGCACTTTCTATAATTTTTCAAAAACAAGAACTTGAACAAAATTATAATGCACAAGTCCTTATTTCTATAACAGCAATATGCTCAAATCTAATTTTTACA
This sequence comes from Phyllostachys edulis, assembly GCA_036346405.1. NCBI lineage: Eukaryota > Viridiplantae > Streptophyta > Magnoliopsida > Poales > Poaceae > Phyllostachys > Phyllostachys edulis. The sequence continues at coordinate 42,337,403 of CM070548.1, read as the reverse complement.
GTGAGTTCATTAATAGAGGAAGCTAACAAAGTTGGTCTCATTCAAAAATAACCTACAGAACATTAGTTATGGGTTTTACAAGTTAAACCTAAATTTTGAGTGTATTATCCAAAAGGGAGTACTAAAACCTATGGCAAAACTGTGCTCTGGAGCTGAACTCAACTTACAACCATTTTTGGATTAAAGTCAAGTTTAAGACAGAGCTAACACAATTTGAATGACCTCAAAAGGATTTAAAATGAAAAAGATATGAAATTCTAAAGTCTACCTCATTTCAGTTCATACTTAAGAATTTACTGACCTTCCTAACATTCACAAAGACATGGGAGGTCGTGAGCCACAGATCTCAGATCTAACGGCTCAGACCTCCCAGGAGAACAACACACATGCACATGGGAGGTCCAGAGGTCCTGGACCTCCTAACCACGCACATGCGCGAGGTGAGGGGAGGTCATGGCCGTGATGGAAGATCTAACTGACCACAACATGGAAGGGAGGTCCGAACGGACCAGATTAAAAGGGAGGTCCTCAACGGTGAGATGACCTCGAGGAGGTCCCGAGGAGGTCCTCAACGTCACTGCACCTCCGTGGAGGTCTGACGGCTAAGATTGCGCCAAGGAGGTCTTGGGCGCTCGGATCTCCTTGGAGGAGGTCCGGATGTCCAGATCCAAAGCTAGAATTAGCGCACGACACGCACGCCGCTTATGGACAAGAGATTAAATGCGCGGGACCACGAGGAGGTCCGCACGGAGGACTTAATGGCGCGCAAGAAATGGTGGATTTAAGACGCTTAAGACACACCAAATGAATTCAATGATGGGAGCAATGATAAGCGATTAACTCGGTGGATCTTTTGTCCTAAAACGACAACGACGCTGTCGCTGCGTCCGACAAAAACCCGTGTTCAAATATTTGGTTCTCATGGCGATGTAGACCTCGCCGGCGAGATCCAATGGTACCGTTGGGTTCGCAATAACCACGCGCACCCAACGGACCTTCTCTCAACGGCAATGACGGCCTTGAACGCCGGCGAGCCGGAGAGGACAGAGGTGACCCGCACGGGCAAAACCGAAAAGCAAAAATGAGCTCCGCGCGACAAACAAGCTTATGCCAAACTAAAGCTCCGCGACATCATTCATGCGGGTGCCAACACTAAGGGATTACCAGGGGATGTACCTGGAGGTCCTAAGGTGCTGGGGAGGTCGTGGAGGTGGTGGCCGGAGTTGGGGAAGACAGGGGCTCCACGGCCAAAGCTCCAGCTTCAAGCCCGACTTTGTCCTCCTCTGAAAAGCGCCCAAACAAACTAAGTTAGGATTAACTTCCAGAGGTTTGGGGAGTACAAAATGAACGAGGGTGGAAGAGGGAGCCACTGGAACCCTTGAGCTACCGAGAAGCTCCAAGGACATCAACAATGGCGACCACTAGTGAGGTGAGTGAGTGTTAGTGGAGGAGGAGCTCACCACGCACAAAGTGCAAGGCCGAGGTCAATTGTGTGCAAAGGAAGCTAAGGAGGCTTCCAAGGGTACTTTATAACCTGATTGAAGGTGATGAGCTGGGGCTAAGCTCCATGGTGAGCTTAGCCCATGGGAGGTCCATGAGGTGGACAAGACATGGGGTTGACAAGGGGTAGGCTCGGGCTTGACTGAGAGGCTAAAAGTCGACTGCATTAAATGCGGTCAACAAAGAGTCATGAAGTGTACCTCATGTGCGCACACGCAATAAATGCATTTCCGAGCTTGCCCGCGCCAGAGGAAGGAGAAGAACAGGGAGGACTTTATGGCCGTTGGATAAGACACAGGAGAGGTCCCGCCATCGGATGAGAGTTTTGAACCGTTCGTTTTAAGTGGTGGGTGGAGGTCCCACCACACGATCAAGGATGGGGAGGTCGTGGCCCTCCGATTTCATTAATCGCTAAACGCACGTGGGAAATGGGACAGAGGTCCAAGGCGTTGATCTCCCTCCAACGGTGCGGACCTCCAAAGAGGACTTAACGCACGCGATCAAAAAGACATGAGGGGAGGTCTGGCCTTTGGATTAAAATCCAAGGGCACCGACTGGATGGGGGAGGTCGACACGCACAAAGCGAAGGGAGGTCTTACAGCTTAGATTGGGAGGAGGAGGTCGTGACCATGGATTTTGATCCAATGGTCGTGACCTCACGTGGTGGGATGTGGACTTGCTTAGTTTAACAAAGGAGGGAGGTCGGGGCATGGATCTTGAATCCAAGGGCCAAGACCTCACATAGGTGGGATGACCTCGCCGCGATGGCTTACAAAGACGAGGAGGTCCTTTGAGGTTTAACACGGTGGAGGTCGTGGCCGTGGATCTTTGATCCAGCGGCTATGACCTGATGAGGTGGAGAGGTCTCGACGCCCACGTTGACCCGAGGAGGTCCACGAGGTCAAGAGGACCTCGAATGGGAGGTCTGGGGCCTTGGTTGAGGGGAGGTCGTGGCGGTTGGATTGGATCCAACGGCCACGACCTCATCAAGGTGGGAAAGGAGGTCGATGGGGTTGGGCTGGACCAGTTTGAGTACTGGCCACCCAAGGAACAAAGGTACTGTTTTAAATTTAATTTTCTAACACTAAGACTTTGCAAAATTGTTTGAGATAGCAAATGAACTCCAAAATTCATAAGATTTTAACTGGAGCTAGCTGACAACATGATTAACCTTACATAAATTTTCCAGAGGTTATTATGCAATGCATTTTTCTCAGGAATTTCATTAAGGTTGTTCAATGATTCATTTTACCTCCAAAAATTATCAAACTAGTTTTACAACTTGTGATATTTTTCAGAGGGGTCCCACCTCAGTTTTAGGACCAAGGAAGATACTTTCCAATTGTTTGGCACAAGATTTGAGAGAATTGGAAAATGAATTTGACTTTTGGTCAACAAGAGCTTTGTGTTCTTGGTTTACACAACTCTTGGACAAGAATTACATGAGATTGTAAGGGTTTTCAAGTTGTGAGAAAAAGTTTTAATTTCTACACATATAATTATACTTGAATAACCCTGATTATACATTTGGGATGTTACAGGTTTACTCCCCTGAACTATCAGAAAAGTCTGGTTTACCCCCTGAACTACAAAACCGGTTATTTAACCCCCTGAATTTGTCAAATCCGGTCAAATAACCCCTCAGAGCGGTTTCAAGTGACGGTTTTGCTGATGTGGCACATATTTGTCTACGTGGACATCCACCTCACCCTCTCTCTTCACTCCACCTCTCCCCTTTCTCTTGTCTTCTTTTTCTCCACTTCCCCACCCAGTCATCCACGGTCTTTTCCCCTGATCCACCCATCATGATGGCGTCCTCACCCCACCACCCTCCTCCTCCCCCTCCTCCTCTTTGTCAGCTCTGCACGCCTCACTGGTGCGGATGACTGGTCATGAGCTCCAGTCCTTTCGCTCCTTCTCCCCCTCCGGCGTAATCCACCTCACCGACGCCTCCGTCACCTGCTTCCTCTCCGCTCCAACCCCGCGCCCCTACTCCGTCCTTGTCTTCTTCGACGCCACCTCGCTCCACTCCAAGTCCGACCTACACCTCCCCCAGCTCCGCAGCGAGTTCGCGCTCCTCTCCGCCTCCTTCCTCGCCCACAACCCCGCCTCCGTCGACCCAACACCGGCTCTCCTTGCGTCGCTAGGCCGAGCGGCAGAGAGGGTGCAGGGGCTGGCGGCACCGGTGGAGGAGGCGGCGTAGCACCGAGAACTGGAGCGGCGGCGTAGGCCAGCAGGGAGCCAAGGCGGGGAGAGGAGCGCACGGGAGGGCCACCATGGAGCTCCCCGCTGGCCACTGCGGGGGACGGGAAGAGATCCGTGCACCTGTTCTCGTGGCAGCCCATTCGTCCTCCTCGGCTCCCTGCATCGATTTCGATCCCCCACAACCGAAGCTCCAGAGCTCAACCCAGAATTTTGCATGCTTTCCAGAGCAAAGTTTCGGCGGTCGTCCTCCAATCCAAGCATCGATTTACTTGCTTTGGTCCCGATGCCGACGAACTAATCAGGATCATTGGAAGGACGGAGCGCATTCATGGACGCCGACGCTACCGGCATAGGGGCTAACGAAGGAGAGCGGCCTTGATGCCTCACGGTTGACGCCGCATCAGCCGAGGCGATGGTGCGGAAGAGCATTGCGAGCATGTGTCCGCCCAGACGAGCATGCCGCCGCTTCGGCCGACACCGAGTACCGATCGCGAACATGTAGAGGTTGGTGCAGTCCTCGGCGTCGTAGGCGAGCTCACGCAGTTGCTTCATCCACTCCCGGACGAAGTGGTCAACCGCACCGTCGTCAGCTTCAGACTGCATGCGGAGGAGGGCGTTCATGGTGGCCAACTCGTCCCTCAGCTGAGCGACCTCGCTGCCGACACCCCGGAGCTGCCGAAACTCCTCACCCACAAGCTTCCCAAGATTACCGACAAGGGTCTGTGCCGCACCGTCAACATAGCTCACTATCTCCATTCTCTCTCTCTCGCCTCCTAATGCGAGTTTGGTTTGGGGATCACGATTATAGCAACTCCTATTTTTATTATTAATCGTTGGTGGTAGTTTATGAAGTATGCACCCTCTCAATTTTTCTTTAAGGAAACAGCTCTCAATTTCAGTCTCTCTCTCTCTCCCAGTTAGCAAAACCACTGCCACGTGTGCAAAACCAGCGCTCCAAACCACTACAGGGGGTTATTTGACCGGATTTGACAAATTCAAGGGGTTAAATAACCGGTTTTGTAGTTCAGGGGGTAAACCAGACTTTTCTGATAGTTCAGGGGAGTAAACCGGACTTTTTCCTTCCAGAAAATGATGTAGGGGCTGATCGTCTAGCACGAAAAGCCAAATCATACACTCTGATCGAACGTATCTTGTATAAATGAGGATCTCACGGACTGTTGATGAGATGCATATCTCAAACGGATGACATTAAGTTGCTAACCGAAATCCATGAAGGAGTCTGTGGAGCACATCATTCCTACAGAACACTGGTTGGTAAAGCCTTCAGGCAAGGATACTACTGGCCAACTGTTCTTCATGATGCAAAAGTGCTTGTGATGAAGTGCGTACAATGTCAGTTTCATAGCCGACAAGTACATCAGCCGGCACAAGCCTTGCAAACAATTCCTCTCTCTTGGCCTTTTGCAACCTGGGGACTGGACATTCTGGGACCTTTCCCAAGAGCACTAGGGGGCTTCGAATTCCTTTTCGTCATGATTGTCACATTTACAAAATAGATCGAAGCCGAGCCTGTTGTTAAAACAACAACCGCGGCTGCTAAGAGATTTCTCACAAAAAATGTGGTCACACGATTCGGTGTACCTAGTCGTATAATCACAGACAATGGTGCCCAGTTCTCAAGTGGTCAATTCCAAGAATTCTGCGACGAACTTGGTATCAAAGTTCATTTTGCTTCGATTGCTCATCCGCAGAGCAACAGAGCAGTTGAGCGAGCTAATGGTATCATTATGCAAGGGATCAAACGCCGAGTGTTCGACCAGTTACTCAAATGGTCAGGAGCTTGGGTTCAAGAACTCCCATCTGTATTATGGGCCGTTCGAACCACGACCAGTCATGCGACTAGTGAAACACCATTCTTCTTGGTTTATGGTGCTGAAGCTATGCTTCCTCCAGAACTAAAAATTGGCTCTGCTCGAACGGATTGTTTCAACGAAAACGATCAGAATGAACGACGACTTGACGACATCAATTTCCTTGAAGAACGGCGAAACCCAGCCCTGGTACGATCAGCAGTATATCAACAAGCCATGCGAAGGTACCATAGTCGTAAGGTGCAACCTCACAACCTTGCTATAGGTGATCTGGTTCTCAGAAAAATTTAGAATCAAGAAAATCGCAACAAACTTTTTCCCAAGTGGGAAGGTCCTTACACTGTGGTCGAAGTCACCCGACCAGGTTCTGTACAACTAGCCATGTTGGACGGGCAAGTTTTATCAAATTCTTGGAACATAGATCAATTGCGTAAGTTCTATGTCTAATTATTTTGTACATTATTTCAATTCTTTTTTATTTTCATTAGTACATTCATTCATTTCCTTTCGACAAGTGATATGATTTATATATCTATGCCTATATTCTGGTCAAATATTATTGTTGTTTAAAATGGTTGGAGAAGACAATTTTTCTCTTTGAGATCCTTTGTTAGGATCTCTGTTACTCTTTGGCAACGGCATCCGTGTCATACGCTGTATAGGTCCTAGTCGTAATTATTCCAAGGATGATTCCACGCGCAACCATATGAGTAAACAGAGCATAATCCACATAACTTCATATAGTGCCTTATACTATTAAGATCATGAAGACTATATTTCTTCATTTCAAAAATCTGTTCTAACCTCGTTTGGCTACTAGTCGGGGCATGGAAAGCCTACTAGTCGAAGTCTCTCCTTTTTCGCACGTAGTCCTGCCCACTGGAAGGAGCTTCCTAGCGACGGTTCTTTTCTTATAATCCTCGTTGCCAGTCGAACTTGTGCCTAAGCATGCTTTGCGAAATGTTTTTCTATATCTTCTGTTCTTAAGCAGTATTTTCGACCAGTTTTTTTGGTAATATATATAAATACGATCACTTATCGTTTTTTTGTATACATTCTTGCATTTCTACTTTTTTCAATACAACAAATCTTTATTCCGACCATATACAGTTTTGTTTGGTATTTCGATTATGACAAACAAAGATCTATAACTAGTCGAAATCATATACTAGTTCCGACCAAAATGATTTCCTAGTATTGTTACGATCAGTTTTGTCTTATGATCAGTATTTACCTTCACAACAATGGTTTTGACTTTTATTCTCTTTCTTGGCTAACTGCTTGTCTAGTAAAGCTCTTCTACTACAAAGTAGTCGGGGGCTAGGGAGTATATGAGAATTTCAAAAAGTCAACAGGACAAAAAAAGGGAATTGTTGATGACATAAAGGTAAGTTATATATATAATTCTTATATTACAAGGTTCTACTCTTGAATGTCTCCAGACTAATTACTTCTTGATGGAGATCCGACATCCATCTCCTCTACAACTTTGTCTCCAAGCGGCCTTAGCTCTTTCATAAACTTGGTCGCCTCATCAGGCAGGCAGTTGAAGTCATCTTCAACGGCTTGGAGATCAATGGAGGGGTCGGAAGCCTTCAGTTTTGCTAGTGCAAAACTAACTCCATTGGCATCGCCTTCTTTTATATCCTGGGCATAATTCTTTCGAGTAGTCTTGAGCAGACCACTGAGATCTTCTAGAAGTTGGCCCAAGTAGTTCATTTTCTCTATTGGATCTCTTAAGTCAGGCATACTTGATCCAGATCCCATATCAAAGAGTATCTTGTTTAAAGCATGAATCTTCCCATCAAGATTCTGCACAAGAGCTGCCTCTTTATCCTGCTCGAAATTCAGAGTCTTCTCTGTTCTATTCAACGCTTGCGTTTGCCCCACAAGAGTAAAATGAGTAGTAAGCACAACATGATTAGAGGAGGATAATAAGTCAAGTCTACGACCTATTACCTTCAATTTTCTTTTTTAGTGTCTCATTCCTGGTCGTTGCCTCTGCAATCGACTGGTCCTTAGCTTTATTCTCTTCCTCAAGTAGAGTTATTCTGGCTTTATCAGCCATGACTTCTTCTTTTATTTTCTCCAAATCTATCGAATACGATAAGGGAGAATAATTAGAGAAGGACAAAGTATTGAAGAAGGAAAAAGGTTAAGAGGAAAGTTCTTACTTTCCAGTTCGGAGTGCTTCTACTCCAAGTCTTTAATTCGCTCGGTCAGTCCTCCGACCACAGCAAAGTTCTCGACCATATGCTGCACAAATAGCATTTTCTCTTTAAATTTTTCCTATAAACTTTTAAGAAAGACTATGAAACTGGTCGTAGATACTTACCCAGATTGCCAAGTCATTATACCCAGCAAATATCAAATCAGGACTTATCTTAATTTGATGATCCGATATTTTTCCGCATGCCTCGTCAAGCTCCTTATCGTTGATAAATCAGGGATGAAAAGGAAACTTATTAGATTGAGAGGGATTACCAACATTAGTCGGAACCTATTGAGGGCCTTTAGGGGCATCTACCTCCTCAGAAGGAGTTAGAACCACCAATAGATCTAGCTCGACCGTTGGCTTTGACACCTGCTCGAGGGCTTCTTCTACCGCTTGGTCCTCAAGAACTCTGTCCTGGGAAGTGTTTTGGTCGAGGACTTCCACGGTTGCTTGGTCCTCAGGAAGATTCTGGTCGGAAACGACCGAAACACCAAAAGATCTATACAAAACAAAGAAGGGAAGTTCAAAACACCAAATCATCAAGAAACTATTTAAAGGTATACACTTATACAACCTCTTTCATTTGTACATACCTAATTAATTTCTTAGATTTGACTTTGAAACTCGGTAGAGTAAACTTTGTACCACTAGCCTTCCTTTTCTTCTCAACCAAATTCGCCGGCTCCAAACCGGCAGGGTTGGTCAAACCCCTCACATCTTCCAACATGAGGTCGGAAGCAATATCCTCGACCAACTGGTTGAGGGTAGCATTCTGGACCATCGGGTCGGAAGGAGTGGTTTCATCAACCTCCAGGTTAGTTGTTTTAGTAACAACTGTAAGGTCGTGAATGACCAATCTGGAGTCTACGACCTCCGCAGCTAAGCTCTGCGGGCCTTTAGTTCTCTCCACCTAAATAAAAAAATGAGTTTGGTTAGGTGATGAAATTCTTTATCTAAAGTATATGTATATTCTTTTTTTAAAATGCTCTACTACTTCGGAAGACTCATCTTCTTCTAGTGCATCTGGGCACGAATCTGTTGGAACCACGGTGGGATTTTGATCCTCACTGGATTGCATGATTCGCAATCCGACCGCCTACAAAAATAGAGCAAGATCAATAAACTGATCGGAGAATATGTATACATGATAAAAAGAGATTTGATTATCTACCTTAAGTCTTGCCAGTCTCTCTTCAACAGAGACTATTGCCAAGATATCGGAGAATGCAGCCTTTTCACCAGGCTCCCCGGCGCAGATCGTCCTGATCCGCTCTCTGATTTCCTCAGGAGAAAGTCTTTTAAAAAAGAGAGAGAGGGAGACAAGAGCAGATTTTAAGGTATTATGATAATCAAATACTAAATCATACTGGTCGGAGCTTCTTTTTGAAAGCTTACCACCTCCTGAGATAGCTTCATCACGACCATGCACCAGAGCAGGGAATGAGTCCGAAGCCTCAGAGGACTAATCTGGCGCTTGGTGAAATCTCTCACCACATGCCAAGAAGTCGAACCCTTGATCCTCAGATCATGAATGGCATCCACCCATCTTTTGACCACCCCTGCCTTCTCCACGGACTTCCTCCACTTGGGATTCTCGTTCGCCCTAATTCCGACGAAGTAGAGGCCATCATCTCTCGTAACCGTCATGTAGAACCAGTTCTTTTTCCATGACGACCATGAGGATTTCGAGTACATTTGGATGTACTCATCGGCCTTTCCGTCATGAAGGCGCAGCGTGCATTCTCTAGGAGCCCCCGTGGATCTCCTTGACATCGTCATCCGATAAAAATACCTGAAGAGCCTCAAATTTGGGTGCACTCCTAGGTACGCCACACATAGGTAGATAAAAATACTGATATTGGCGATGGAATTAGGGGGAAAATTCACCAATTCCACCCCGTAATACTCTAAAATGCGAGGAAGGAATTTGTGCACCGGTACCCTCAGCCCGCACTCGATGTGAGCGAGGAAGACTGGAATTTCCCCATCTTCGCGGCTCGGAAAGTGCTCCCCGGCCGCTGATCTCCATCCGATCAGATTCCTGTTTGGGAGCATTCCCATCTTCTCCAGCGCTTCAAGCTTCTTCTCACTCAGATTCGAAGCCATCCACTTTGTGATTTGCTCCAACATGGTGAAATTTTCTCAAAGGGATATGTAGTGGTTGGAGGAGACTTTGAGGTCGGAAAGACAAAATAGAGGTCGGAAATATTTTCTTAGCAAGGAACTGAACAGGATTTGAGGAAGATCTGAAGCGTAAAAAACTCTAAAGCCCAGCAATGGAGGTTTTATAGCTTCAGATCCTTAACTACAATGGGGATTTACTCAGAAGTCCAACGGACAAAAGCCTCTTTTTTGTCCAACGGACAGAAAAACTCTTAGGTTCCCAAGGCAAGTTCTCAACTTTAAAGTGAACACAGACCACCTCGTATATCATGACATTAAATAGGGTCTGCCCGATACGACTTCATCGAAAGAAAAGTGTTCACACGACCTGTTCATTTAAAGTTCAGGAGCAAGCTGACGAGGATTAAAATCTCTATGTATTATCTTAATACATAATAAAAGACCATACGTCTTCATGGTCGTAACCCCTAAGGTTAACGACCTCACTAGTCGTAAGGATTCCAGAGGTTACATAAGGGTACCCTCGTCGGACAAGGTCCTGTACCTAGCCTCTGACCAGGTAGCTACTCGGAAAAAGCTATGAACTGGTATTTGTAACTGATCCCAAGTACATTCTAATCGTCCGATGAATATAGCATGTTCTATATGCTTCATATCACATAGTTACATAGTCCTAAAGACACTGACAACAACCACCATACAGTTGAGTGTCTCTAAGACACTCAACTGCAGAGCAGTTAACACATTGTTAATTGACACCTCGCCCCGACCAGTCGCAACGCTTCACTAGGGACGTCTTCTCTAGGAGTAAGTACCTCCTCTTCGGAAGCTATTTAAGGGTGAAGCACAGAAGACCAAGGGACAGTAGACACAGACAGAAACAGATAGGAAAACAAGGAGATTCTGATCTAAGACAAGCAAGATAGCATCATCAGATTTGAGCATAGCAATCTTCACACTCAGTGTAATTAGGATTAGTCCCTAGTCAAGTCATAAGAACCCATCTATAAATCCAGTTCATATCAATAAAGAACGGCCCCATTCTCTCCCAGGAAATATCACGTCATTTTCCTCTTTTATTTTGTAAGATCAGCGACTCGATCGTCGACACCGGTAACCAAAACGCTGCTATGCCATCTGGATTGACCAAACCAGAAGCAAAAAGAAAAGAACATGACACTACTACAGAAAGGGTCATCACAGACGGTTCTAAACCGTCATCACAGACGGTTTTTGAATCGTCTGACTTTATATGTCTGTGATAACAGGCGGTTATCACAGACGGTTTCTAAGCCGTCTGTGATAAGAACAACACAGATGGTTTTATAGTATAAACCGTCAGTTTTTTAGTATAAACTGTCTGTGAAGACCAACTATCACAAACGATTATATGTACCAACGGTCTGTGATTAGAAATATAACACAGACAGTTAGTAAAAATAAACGTTTGTGATATCACAAATATCACAGAGGGTTTTTGGTAGTATCCGTCTGTGATATCTCGGATATCACAGACGATTTTTTCTAGTAGCCGTCGGTGATATCTCAGATATCACGGACGATTTTTGGTGGTATCTGTCTGTGATTGGATACGTATCACAGACGGTTGTTAGTAGTAGCCGTCTGTGATTGTATATATATCACAGACGGTTAGTAAAAATAGTCGTATATGATTTCCTACATATCACAGATGGTTTGTTGGTGATAGCCGTCTGTGATTGGATACATATCACAAACGGTTGTTGATAGTAGCCGTCTGTGATAGTAGGCTTTCACAGATGGTTTTTTGTGGTAACTGTTTATGATAGTATGCATTCACAAACGGTTTTTAGGTTTTTCAGCTAGCCTCAGGTAATGCTAGCCATGCCCTCTGAAAACAAGCAAGCAGAAAGCAGATACATCACAATTGATTTGATATAGAACAACTCAAAGTAATTTAAAAACTCAATATCAATTACAAAGTGATTTGAATTACATCTCAAAGTGAATTACAACAAATCGTTGTCGCCGGGGTGAAACTCTCTGTGGATGTCATGAGGGCAATTTGGATGTCATGTGGACATGCTCATGATCTTAGGTGATGAGACAATTGGCAATTGCTTTGAGAGTTTGTTGAATTCTGGAGTTTTCAGCAAGTGTTAGGAAAATCGGTAGTACCAGCGTTGAAGCTGCGGTACTACCGTATGTCGGTTCAACCGCAAGGGTGTTAGCGGTATGAAATTTCCCGAAGTCTTGTTTGGATTCTTGGTTTTTCTCGTAAAGCGGTAGTACCGGCTTTGAAGCTGCGGTACTACCGGAGAGCGGTATGACCGCAAGAGAGTGAGTGGAACTACCGCGAGTCCTCGGCCATGTTGGTTTTCTTGTGGCGTCCGATCGAGATCGGACGGCCCAAACTGATTGAGATGTTCGGACTTTGAGCAGTGCTTCAAATCCAACTGTTTAAAGGCACGGTCCGAACGGCCCAATTGATCTGGAGCATCCACGTGGCAAAGGATGTTGTTCTGAGGACTTTGCGGATTTTTGTGGAGCGGTAGTACCGCTGGGAAAGTGGCGGTAGTACCGCGAGCCAGTTGTACCGTAAGGAAAATGGCGGTACGTTTTTTTCAGAGAAGGTATCTTTTGAACTTTGGATTTCCTCGAGGAGCGGTAGTACCGTGATTTGGTTGCCGGTAGTACCGCATGGTGGAATGACGGCATGTGTGCGGTATGGAAATTCTAGAGAGATGTTTTTGGGAGATTTTGGATTTCTCCAGGTTGCGGTACGACCGCAGTTGCTTGAGCAGTATGACCGTGTTGCGGTAATACCGGTGGATATGTGGCGGTAGTACCGCTTGTGGATTGAATTGTTCTGATTATCAAATTTCTTAGAGATTTGATTTTGGGTTAGGTCAAGTTCATGTTCATCAGTGCATATGTGTTGCATGATGCATGTTTTGGCTAACGTGGGTCAAGTTGTGAAGAACTTATTCCCGGAAATGGTTTCTTGGTCTATTGCTGTGCAGGTGGCTTGCAGGTCTATGACGGTCAGCGGCGAGGTGGATCGGGACTAAGCTTGGAGAGCTGAGGTCCAGAACGGTCAAGGATGCCGGGTGAGGTCAGAGGACTCAAGTAGGGCGCAGGATGGACAAGGGTGACCAAACGGGCAGTTCGGTGCAACTGGTTGGATCAAGCGGCGTGGAAGTCGTTGCAAGTGCTCAGTGGTGCCGGTGGGATCCGGACGGGAGAGACTTGACGACATGGAACCGTTGATCAACCTACACGTGGCGAAGCATGGGATTGCTTCACGATCTGTGGACTCGGTCTTTTGGAGAAGGATCGAGGAGGGGTATTTTGGTCATTTCACCAAATACCGCCTTGGCGACCTTTTGGCTAAACCGCGGCGCGGGTCGGCGCATGGTGAAGCGGTTTAGGTCAATCGATGATGAAGACGGCGCTTTGAGATGCATGCGTGTGTTAACCCATTGTGTGTTAGGGTTTACTGGGTGCCCTAATGGAATATACCCTAGATTCTAGTCTCCATATAAATAGAGGGGTGTTGGTGGCTACTGGTGCTTGCTGAGGTTTGGAGAGAGTCAGCCGCAAGGGAGAGGCCAGCCAAAACCCCATGTGTGAGTTGCCCTATTTTGTCTTAGGGTTTTGAAGAAAGAGGTGAGAGCTAGGTTCTAGGGTTTTGGATTGAGAGTGTGTGCTCTGGAAGAGAGCTTTGTCCTCCTTGGTAGGAGTGGCTGTAATCAACAATCATCCATCTCCAACCAATCCAATCTGATTTCATGAGATGAGTCTCTATTTCGTTTTTGTGTTCATCCTCTCTATTTGATGATTTGGGCTTTTCTTTGATCCTTTGTTTCTCTAGTTGTTTCTTTCCCCAATCTACCTTGCTGTGATGTGTGGGAATACATCTAGGGTGATCTAGATCATCAATCATCCACGAGCAAGTGATTGGATCAAAGTTTCGTTCTTGCCCGGTTTTGAAACCTCCTTCGTTCAATCTGAAAAAGATAGGAACTTTGGCATGAATCTCTGCGATCTTTGATTGGAATAGGTTCCTAATATCTTAGAGAAGGTGTGTCTCAAATTTGGTGAGATTTGCCCTCACAGATCAAAAGTTAGATCGATTTGAGTTTCGGTTTTCGGGCTGTCTATTCTGTTCATCGTTAGGATAATCGGTAGTACCTTTCATTTTCTTGCGGTAGTACCTCAGTGCGGTAGTACCTTTCATTTGCCTGCAGTAGTACCTCAGTATGGTAGTACCTTTATTTACACTGTGGTAGTACCGATTCCTGAATTTTCTGCAGACCTTCTTCAGTTTTTGCTGTTGCTCTTTGGAGGTTAGGAGAGGATTCAACACAAGACTTCCACTGTGCTTAAGCATTGATCTTCATAGGTCTCATAGCTATTGAAGTGATTTACAAGTTAAATCCATTCAAAGTGAAAAAGAATTTGAGCTCCTATTCACCCCCCCCCCTCTAGTCGCCTTTCCGGTCCTACACTCTCCATTCTGGTTATGTGAGAACCCAGGGTATTTAACTTGTAATACTTAACCATTAAGATGATTTAAGCATTACAAATCAAATATCACGACTCTCGGCGCATATGTACTTCCCAGAATGCAGTACACATACTCCATACAAAAATCAAGCATCAATTCCATTCAACACATAGCACCAAAGTACAACTAAGCAATACAAAAGACATACAATATAGAGTTATTACAAAGGGGGCCGACTGGCCAAATGACAACTAAAGAGTCTTAAATAACAGCGGAAGCAAGGTGCCACAAGATGGCGATAAACAACAGCTAATTAGTGTGCCCTTAACCTACAAGGCAACCAACCGGGCCACCAACCTAGTCCTCGAAACCACCGCACATCTCGCAGAAGTATAACCCTTGGGGTTCAACTTCCTCCTCTTCAACAATTTATTAAGCAAAGCAAATGAGAACAAAAATGTACTCGCAAGACTGACGTGTAGAGTAACAGGCCTATATATTTAGCTACATGCAAGCATATTTAAGTGGAGCAGGCTCTAGACTCATTTTCAGCGTAAAGCAAGTTTTCATTTGCAATATTGTAATAGATTTAAAGCAATTTTACAATCTGTTTTTATTTGATAAAAACAGCGAGAATACAAGTAATAATAATAACAAGACATCCTGGAAGTGGCTAACCCAATAGCCACCACAACAATAGCATGAATTACCCATTCATACCACCCACATCAAGTTTTAATTAAATGTTGTAGTCTAACTCTTGTAGAGACCTTACCAAGCATGTCTATAACCTAGGACAAGGCTATTCGAATAGTTTGAACCCTGCAGGGGTGTACCAATGTACCCACACGCCAGACCGCCTCTTTTGCCACTAGATTAAGCACACTTCCTTGGTATGCCGGCAAGGCTAAGTCCTAGGAGATCTTTCCAATATTGTGTATTAACTACGAGTCGCCCATATGGGAGGAAGCCCCATACGTTGATGCGGAGTCATCAAAGATGCTCATCTCCTTATAAAGGACGATGCTCCTTGCAGTGGATAACCTCCACTACTGCTCACCCAATAACCCACCATGCAACTCGGAGCTAACACACGCCAAAGTACTAAGTCAAGAGAGATCACATATCCCTCTCATGTGGTTAGCACGCAATAAGCGCTTGGCTTAGTGTCCAAGATGTTCGGTCCTTGTTGACCCGGGCACCATTCCAGTCACACCATAAATTCACACCAACAACCATTGTGCCCAAGTCTAAAACATTTCATTTTTATTTTTCAGTTTTTGACTTTATAAAGTAACAAAGCACAAGGTGCTGAGAATAAAGATAATAATAATTTTTTGTGATCAAGGTTATCGACTAAGTCGACAACCGCCGAATTCTACCGGTAGCTAAGCATTTTTAAGCATGACACCGCAAAGACAATAAAAGAGCATAATTAAATCACCGGGCTCTAATTCACCAGCGATGTTAATAACTTATGTTTTGTGGTAGGGGATAACAATTTAAGGGCAACCATGCAATAGGAATAGCTACCTCTAATCAGGAAAATTACTTTGACACAAAAGCATGCATACATACAATTTGTAAACAAAGTATTAGACTTGAAAATAATGGGACATTTATGATCAAACTGCTTGCCTTGCTGAGGATGATTATCTTGCTGCAGAGAGTCACTCGTGCACTCAATAATTTCGTTAGAACCTAGCGAAAGAAGTCGAAAGCACAATAAGAACGAATAACACCAAAAAGATCCAAAAATTCAACTTCAGCCAAAAATTATGAAAAATTCACATAAGGTAGAACATGATTTTATATGAATTTAGCAACAAGAATCAATTCATTTGGATGTTCTATGCAAAAGTTATAACAGTTTGAATGTCAGCTTTCCAGATAATCCAATTTAATTGTCACCGGTTACTGTTCATCCTAATTAATTATTTTGGAGAAAATTTCCAGAACAGTGGTGCACTTGAAATTTTTATGGTAGGAAGAGCACCACATGAGATGAACAATGGAATTTGATTCACCTCATTTGGAGCTAAGATGAATTTCCTATGATTTTTCAAAGTTATGAAAGTAGTACACAAGTTACATGCAAAATAAGATTTTCAGTAACAGTAACATGCTCACAACCTATTTTACAATAAACTATACTAACAGAGGATTCTAACAAATTTGAGTTTACTCTTTTTGGAGTTACAGAGAAATACTTATGCATTTTTTAAGTCAAAGCAATTTTTAGTGCAACAATAATACTAAACATAAAGTAATTGTGCCAAAATTGTTTTCTGTAACAGTAGCATGATTCAAATCATTTTTATATTAAAGTACATTTAAAAATGACACTAAAAAAATTTGAATCATCAATTTTGGAGCTAACATGAATTACTTACGCAATTTTGAAGTTTAACCAATTTTCAGTTCACAAATAAAGCATTTCGGAAATTATAATAACATACAATACTTTTTATACCCAGCCTACTCTAGCCAAAGTGACTGACCAGTGGGGTCCATGAATAGTGCCATTTTCTATTTTCCAATTGAATTTCCGGATTGGCCTGACATGTGGGGTCCACATGTCATATATCCGGTCCACAGCATAGTGCATGGACCGAGGGTCTATGGCTGGTCCATGGGTTCACCACTGTGCACTTAAGTTCCCAGGCCCACTTGTTAATCTCAGAACTTAACCTGGTATTACACCATGCTTTACTGTGCCCAGCCCCACATGTAAGCGAAATATTAACCTAGATCTACACAGAAATCCACGCTAAGACAACCATTAACTCCAAATGATTTGCTACAGGAGCTGTCGGGACGTGCCACAAGCAAGCCAGCGCAAGACAAAGCAGCCGAAGCTTCCCTGGCCCCATGGCCACGCCGCCATGGCGGCCCAAGAGAATGCTCAAAACGGGACCCTGGTAGCTAGGCGAAGCTAATGATACCGGCGGTGAGGACTACGGTGGCTCACAGCGATGGCGCGACGGAGCGGGGCGGAGGAGCTACTACGGCCGTTGTGGCATTGCACGAAGCAGCGGCACCAAAAGGAATTTGATGCGCGCATGAGCATAAGAGGGGCTCCAGGAACTCACCACGATGACCCGGAGGTGGAGGGGTTGCCGGAGTCGAGCTGGCGACGAGAACCCGAGGCGGCGGAGAGGCTTCACCGTGGAGGGGTCAACCTGGTGAAAGAGACAAGGAATGAGTGGTCGGGAGAGCACAAGTGAGGTTCTCAGGTGGTGTGAGAACAAGGAATCGACGAGAAGCTCATCGTGCCGGAGATGGGGAAGAAGGTGAGCTTCGCGGCCGAAAATGGGGAAAAGTGAAATTCCTTGAGCTCCTGTGGACAAAATACAAAATTGGTTGAGGGGTTCTCCTCCTAAGACCAATTGGCGCATGGTGACACACTTAAGGAAGAGGGAAACTCACCGGAGATGAAGATGGTAAGGCGGCGGCCTCGGGTGCGAGCTCTGGAGCAGCGGGGAGCACGCCTCTCAACCGTGATCTACACAAAGAGAAAAGGGCTCAAACCAGCGCTCATAGGAGCGGTGAAGGGAGAGGAAGAAGGGGAGACCACGCGGAGGGAGCTCACCTTTGAGCTGAGCTCAAACCAGCGCCTTCCTCCTCAGCCATCGAGAGGAGGAATGGCTTCCAACGGGCGGGAGAAGGGGTATTATCCCCGGGCGGCGACGGAAATGGAAGCGGCGTCAACCGGCGAAGCTGAAGATTGGCCGAGAGGGGCGGTGGATTGACGGCGTTGCCGCGCGGTGACGGAGTTGGCAGCGCGCGCGGCGACGTGGCGCGCGGACTCTGCCTGCTTGCTAGCGCAAGGTAGGGGATGGAGCTGACAGCCCGGGCCCACGGCGTCAGCGACTCAGCGATGCGCAAGCGGACGAGCAAGAGGAGTTAACGCGAGCCATTGGATCGCGATCGAACGATCGATAACGCGCGGGAGATTATAACACAGGCCGAAGAGGTACGCGATCGCAGCCGTTGATTGCCCATCGAACGGCTGCATGTGACACGCGATTAAGTGACTTGGTCGAGCCAAGTCGGCTCGGGCTGGACCTGAGTCTGGTTCGAGTCAGAGGAATAGTGAATTCAGATTTTGTGGAAAGAAGGCTGAGGTGATTTGGGGAATTTTTAGAGATAGCTCCGTAGCTCCAAAAATCCTGAAATTTTTATGGAAGCTTTCTGGATCAGAGGAGAACCTTGTGTAATTTGTCCAGAAATTTTTATGCAATACATTGCTCTCCAGAAAATTCACAAACTGCTGCCCTAGGGGTTTGACCAGAATTCAAACTGGTTTGACTAGCTCTTTTGAAATAGCAAGTAAAATCTAAAAATTATGAGACTTTTTAGAGAGGTTACTAGGATGATCTAGATGATAGGAAAAATATTTCCTGAGGATGATCACAAGATTAGATCATGGAGTTCTAAGGACAACAACTTCCATCAATAGAAACATTGATCTTTGAAAATAGGAAATACTAGGGGAAAATTTCTTGAAAATTTCAAATGCCATCATGAGGCATCAAAAGTTTTTATTTATCCTCATTTTATTATATTTGAAACACACATGGGATGTTACAGGTTAATGATCTCCCCCGTGATGAAAATGGCGAGCTGTCCTCTAATGTCCGCAAGCAAGTCCAGATGGTAGGCACTTTCTTCGATTGTCATTCCCTGTCGCTAGCAAGGGTAAAGTAGTAAACATATATTCATAATTATATAGGAGTGACTGACAAACCTCTGGATCCTTCGTCTTAGCACTCATGATTTCCAGCATATGACGACAAACGTAGAATGCACATGCGTCGCCTTGTAGTAGTTGCTGGTGGCACTGTAAAAACAGAAGTGTGATATAGGATATATGTATAGTCAGTTCAAGAGTCTAGGTTACGAAGTGTGATATAGGATTATTGTGCTGTAGCGAGTACTGAAAATTTAGTCTTGTGTCACAGTGTAGCGCTTCGTTCTTTGTGTGGACCGACCCCATCAACATAGGCGCTAAATGACCTACGTAATTCCAAAAAGTTATCCTCAGACATTTTAAACGAAGGAAGACTACAATAGAGTTACGTATGGACGAAATAAGCATACCTGTTGAGTAATTTTTGCACAATGGTGAATTCGTAGCTTTTGTCGACTAGCGAATCAAGGTATATTACCTTGTTCCACTTTTGTACAATGACTAAAAAGATCCAGTGGTACCTATGAGTATGTCGCTATAGTAAGTTCGTGTTGCGTATAAAGAACAAATAAATTTTGTATAGCAAGTAGTGAAGCACTTGCCCCTGGTTGTAGGGCACCAGTATGTAGTCCTTGTCACGGTGAGTAAACAATCCCCTCATTATATACTTCTCGACGTAGGATGCATCTTGGGTGATGCTTTGCTTAGAGAACAACTGTGGGTCGAGGAAACCCATCGGTTGTCGTGATCGCCGGGCTTCTTGCATCATGCGTCTATACATAAGCAATGAGTTATGACATTTATCGATATTGCGTGAATGTAGAACTTGATTGTACACACTTACAGTGTCCAGCATCGTAGAAGTGAGGCGTCGAGGATGCCAAGGTTGAATAGATCAAATAAGTCTTCGAAGTCCACGATGAAGTAGCCCGCCTTGTGGAGGAAATGGTTCTCCATGTAGCTGATGGTGAATCCAGTAGGCTGGTCTTCCCTCGCCTCGTCGGTCTACCGCATGTACTAGGCATGCAAAGTCCCACAAGCCAAACTAGCGTGGCGTAATATTGTGTTGGAGACCAACGACATCCGGAGGGAGTACGTGCCGGTCTTGTGAGGTGTCTTAATCTTCTTCAATTTGGCCTTAGCACCTCGCGTGCTATTTGTCTTCCTGGAAGACGACTCGACACGCTTTTTTTGTTTCTTGGCCACTATCTCCACGGAAGCCGATACGGAGACCTTTTGAAGTGGGGGCTGAGGTGGAGCCATCGCGGGTAATGTTGGAGAGGCATGGTCGTCGTGTGGAGATCGCGGTACTGCAAGGTCAAGGGCGATGTCCCTCTTGGGCCACTAGACATAAGTGCGCAAGGCATCCCCTAGTGTTATGATCTCTTTGTTCGGGCGCTTCTCCAGCGGGACGACCATCAAATTATCATGTACCATGTCCACCTGGACCTTGGCGTAACCCTGTGCCAGCTGGGCACCGTGCACCACTATCCCTTTCTGGCATGGATACACCACCGCTTGTCCAGCCTCAACAGAAATGGACCCAACCAGCCTCACTTGGAGCTTGCAGGGCGTGGGCACCTACAAAACGATACACAATTAGCTAAGGCGTCCTACAGGTCTATCTTTCGAGCATTCCAGATATGTACATTACATGGATGACGTCGATAGGTAATTGGATGTCACCAAGTTCAGAAAGCGCAGGCGTGGACGTGATGCTACTCCGATGTTGAGGGGGACTGGCTCCCAAAATCACAGGGGCAGCTTGCGACTGGTTAATGAGTTTATTCATTTGTTCCTGCAATAATGTTATCTGTCCTTGAAATTGTGCACTACTCTGTGCGCTAATCTCCTCTTTCAACTCTTCCTCGCGTTTGGCCTTGGATCTCTTTCGACTCCTATACACCTTGGAGTCATGTGGGAATCCATCCCTCCAAGGTACGTAAACCCCAAGGCCTCGCGTGCGACCTGGGTGCTCCTTGTTTTCCAAGGTCGTGGATAGTATATCTTTCTCCCTTATTGCTTTAAAGGAGCCTTGGGAGGATTGGGTACTCAATGTTTGCTGCAAGAGGTCATTAAGTTATTTTAGACCCTATGAAGTTATGGACTTATTAACAACTAGGTAGTTCGATATATCTTACCAGGCATTGGGACACTTCCTCGTCTTCTGGGTTTGTGAAAGAGATGGCGCCCGACGACGTGATTGTGGGCCTCCCTCTTAACCAGCTTCGGGCACGCTCGTCTGTGATCTTGGCAAATGGCGGGGAGACCTGTGACTGGATTGCCCCATTGTCCTCACTCATCCATCCCTGGATTTTACCCGTGTACCCAACAGTGCCGAGTCTGTGGGGGTGAATGTTTTGTGCCTGCATAGCCTGGTGCGCTGCACTTTGCTGTTGAAATTCGTCTGTCGTCTTCATCCGCACAAAGGCATCCCATGTATCCGACAACACGAAACTATACTTCATGCAGGTTGTCCAATCCTTGTTCACGTACTCCATGACAAGCTTGCTCTTGAAGATCTTCCAAGCATGTCCCATCGAGAGGAACGCCTACGTCGCACGAGATCGGAGAATTCTACTGGGATATCGAACGATGTTGTAATTTCAGTCCACAACTGTGCTTTCTCTACGGCCGTCAGATCCTTTCATTTCTGTGTGGTGATGGGAACCTGTTTCCTTCCAAGTATACCGCAGGTGGTCCGAAATGCTGCCGCTACTTTCTCGGAAAGCAGAGGGACCCTAGAGGTACTGACGGCCGTAATGGTCATTTGGCCCATAGACATTTTCAATATTCCTCTGGCATGTCGCTTAGGTACCACTTTCCTCGGAGATCTAGACGCATTCGGCGACGTCGATGGCGGTGTCGATGGTAACGTCGATGACGGCGGCGTAGGGAGGATGATGGCGTAGAGAGGGGAGGCTCAGGAGGAACACGAGAAGTAAGGGCGCTGGGGAGGCAGATCGGAGAGTGAACTCTGAGGACTGAGGAGTAGTAAGGACACAAACCCTAGCGGTGCCCTACTTATAAATGCATATCACAAATGGTTCTTTAAAGAACCGTCTATGATATTTAATATCACAAACGGTTCTCCTAAAGAAACGTCTGTGATAAGTGAATATCACAGACGGTTCTATTCCAGGACCGTCTGCGATAATCGAGTATATCACAGATGGTTCTATTCTAGGATCGTCTTCCTCGAGCCTGATGCCGTCTTCGAAAGGAGGCAACTCGTCAAATTGATTGTACTCTTCCTTATCCACGACATTCTCAACTCTGGCAATCCTTCTTTTTCCATGAAGAACTACGTAGCGGTTCTTATTTGCCGGGTCCTTTACATAAAAAACTTGAATAACTTGCTTAGCAAGTATAAATGGTTCGTCCTTGTATCCGACACATTCGAGGTCCACAGTAGTGACGCCGTACTTGTCAACCTTCACACCCTGTGAAAGTTTGACCCAATGGCACCGAAACATGGGGATCTTGAAAAGTACATAGTTGAGCTCCGAAATCTCCTCTACGAACCCATAGTAGGAGCTCATCCTAGCGATATTGAACTGCTCATGAAACGCATCTATGTGGACACCGCTATTCTGGACTGTGCTCTTCCTATCCTGAGTTGTCGTATAAAATGTGTACCCTTTTATGTCGTATCCTTGCCATGTCACAATTGTAAATTTTGGCCCTTTTGCCAACCATGGCAGCGTATCATCACTTGATGACGACCTCCCAGTGAATCGCACCTTCAACCATGCGTTGAACTGGCAGTTGTGTTCTCTCGTAATCCAAACCTCCGACCGGCTTGGATTCTATTGGTGTACCATGTCTTTGTGCTCATCGATGTACGGGGACACTTGGGTCATGTGTTGCAAGACCGTGAAATGGGCTTGAGCGTACGCGTCGAAATCGGGAGTGATTCCTTTCCTTCCGATGGTCCCGATAGCCTCCAGCCTCCCCTCATGATGAGATAGAGGCATACATATCGGTTCCACCTGAGCCATGTAGTCGACATAGAACTCAATGACCTCTTCGGTTGCATAACCATCGATGATGCTGCCCTCCGGCTGAGATCGATTTCGTATATAGGACTTGAGAATTACCATGTACCTCTCGAATGGGTACATATGACGTAGGAACGTAGGGCCGCATATCATTATCCTTTCACAAGGTGAACAGTGAGATGAACCATGATATCAAAAAATAACGGAGGGAAATACATCTCAAGATGACATAGAGTCATCACCACCTCGGCCTGCAGCGCATCTAGTCCTTCGGGATCGATGACCTTCTTAGCAATTGAGTTAAAGAAATAACACAGCCTCATGATTGCCACTCGGATCTTGTTCGGCAAAATACTTCTAATTGCAATAGGAAGCATTTGTGTCATCAGTACATGACAATCATGAGACTTTATACCAATTAATTTCAAATCTTCCATAGAAACAAGTTTCTTCATGCTGGCGGAGTAACCGGACAAAACTTTCACACCATGTAAGCTTTGGCATAGTTCCTTTCTCTCGGCCTTGGACAGAGTGTAGTAAGCTGGGGGAAGATACGTTCGTCCTTTATCGGTCACTTTCGGTGCTAACTCGGTCCTTATGTTCATATCAACCAAGTCACACCGTGCGTTGACACCATCCTTTGTTTTGTCATGAATGTTCAGTAAGAGACCAATCAAGCTATCACATACATTCTTCTCCATGTGCATGACATCGATGCAGTGGTGAACTTCTAAGTGCTCCCAATAAGGTAAGTCCTAAAAAATTCATCGCTTCTTCCAGATGTTCTTCTAACAGGTCCTCAATTTACGACTATTTCTAAGCACAACATCGATATCCTTGACCATATCATAGACCTCTTTCCCTCTAAAAGCCCTTAGAACTGAACCGACCTCCTTATTTCCGTCGAATTATTTTTTTCATCTTGCGGTATGGGTGATACATGGGAAGGAACCTACGGTGACACATGTACACAGTTTTACGTGAGTTGTTCAGCCACACACTCTCGGTATCATGTAAGCAGTACGGACATGCTTTGGCTCCTTTTGTATTAAACCCCGATAGGTTACCAAGGGCAGGAAAATCATTGATGGTGTAGAACAGCATGGCGCGTAAAGTAAAGTTCTCTCGTTTGTACGCATCCCATACTTGTACCCCTTTGTTCCATAGTGTCACAAGACCTTTCAGCAATGGTGCTAGGTACACATCAATGTCATACACAGCCAAGGAGGAAGGTTGTACATACATAGATTCACGGGCCAGGTGCTATGTCAGCTGCTCATGTTACCGAAAGGATTCATTCTATCTGTACTCAACCCAAACCTTATATTCCTCGGTTCTGCACCAAAGTCTTTGAATCTCCTATCAAAGTTTTTCCACTGGGCAGAATCAGTAGGGTGTCTTATCTTTCCATCTTTCTTACGCTCTCCGAGCGCCAACGCAGCAATCTTGCCTCCTTTCAGTTCGCAAATAAATGCTTCAAATGGGGAATTATAGGCAGATATCAAAACACCTTAGTAGGAGGTCCTTGCTTCACATCGATGCCCTCGCCGTCATCGGAGTGATTCTTACGCTTGTATCGGGATGCTTTGCACACCAGACATACATGCATGTCTACATACTCTTTACGCTAGAGGATACAATCGTTCGGGCATGCATGTATTCTTTCTACTTCCATTCCCAATGGATAAAGAACCTTCTTGGATTGGTAGGTAGTTCTGGGCAACACGTTTCCCTCTGAAAGGATGTCCGCTAGGAGACCTAGTAACGTCGTGAAACTCTTGTCGGACCAACCATTGCTTGTCTTCAATTTCAATAGTTCAAGCATGGAGGACAACCTTGTGTATTCTGACTTGCAGCCCAGGAACAAAGGTTTCCCCAAGTCCTCTCTCTCACTATAGTCCCCTTCTGCATCGTGTAGCATCTGATCCATATTGTCATTGTACGACCTACCCTCATCGAAAGCACAGTCTATATCCAGCATATCGTTGTCTCCCTCGATAATGTTACTACCTTCCGGTATAATTTGCTCTTCATCGTGACTGGTCCAACATGTATACTCCTTTTTTAAACCACTTCGAATCAAGTGGCCCTCGATCTGCGTCGGGTTGGTAAACATCTTTAGACTATCACAATCAATGCATGGACAATACATAAATTTTATCCCATTCTTAAACATATCTTACTCGGCAACTCTTTTAAAAGCAGACACACCATCAATGTACTCTTCACTCACACGGTTCTCAACGTACATCCAGCTTCGGTCTATCTGCGCTACGCATGTAACAAATTTGATTAATGCACGCAACTACTCTTCCTATTGACCAAACATACTACAAATTGAATAGCGATCAACCCAGGGCAAATATAAATTTAAGGATTACAGATCATCATAAATGAGGCTAACTATGATGTAAACAATATTATTTTACACAATACAGGACAAGTGGATGTATATATACATGCTGCTCATTGTTCTATTGTAAATCTTAACTGCCAATAACCCCTTTGGATGATAAACCTAGCTATCATCCATGCATCTCTCTAGATTATAATGCATATAATTAGAAACAAATACTAACCTTAGATCACCAAGAATACATAGATCTACAAGCACACTTGCAAATCTACGGTATTTAATTCTTTCACCAAATGCCCCAAAGCAGGCCGCCTCCTTCAAAGCAGCCGCATATCAGAGATAGATCTGTCTGGAGTTAGGACGACAAGATATTTAATTATGAATATCACAGACCGTTCTTAAAAAAACCGTCTGTGATACGTAACACAGACGGTTTTAAATAACCACCGTCTGTGATAATCATAGGCTCACACAGTTCTTGTGAAGAACCTTCACGGATGATTCTATTTAAGAACTATCTGTGACATTCGGAGACCTCACTTATCACAGACGGTTCTTAACAATAGCCATCTGTGATATTTGCCATTAAATATCTGATCATCCCCTCAGATCTAGATCTATCTGAACTGAGAAATGTCACTGATATATGCGATTGCTTTGAAGGAGGTGGCCGGCTCTAGGGTGCGTTTGGTGAAAGAAATACCGTAGATTTTCCAGTGTGCTTGTATTTCTATTTGTTCTTGGTGATCTAAGGTTAGTATTCCTTTGTCTCTGATGTAGCTGCTTTGAAGAAGATGGCGAGTACGGCTAAGAAAGCAACCAAGCCCACCACGAAACATGATCTTTTTTTTTGGTTGTCGTCCACGCAGCATGATGAGGTGATTAGATAGTAGCCACGGCCTACTTCATCGAAGCTGACACACTCTCCTCGTAGCCATACTTCTTGAACTTGCAAGGGCTAGTCATACCGTGATTGTATTCATTAGCATTCTCTGGCTGGTCGGTATGACCAGCCCCCTACGAGTTCAAGAAGCATGGCTGCATAGAGAGTGTGTGTTCGATGAGGTTGGTCGTGGCTACCGTCTCATCCTTGTGCTGCGTGGACGGCCCCAAAAAAATCATTCTTTATCGTGGACTTGGTTGCTTTCTTAGGCGAACTCGTTGTCTTCTTCAAAGCATGTTATCACAGACGGTTCTTGTTAAAAATCGTCTGTGATACATATCACAGATAGTTCTAATTAACAACCGTCTGTGATTAGCAAACATCACAGATGGTTTGTGTTAATAACCGTCTGTGATAATTATATATCATAGACTGTTGTAGTTTATAACCGTCTGTGATATTTATCACAGATGGTTTATTCCACTAAACCGCCTGTGATAGTTCTATAGCCAAAAAATATTCGCACGCCAGCATAAGTAGGTCGAATCCCGAGCTTTCTCATCTTCTTCTAGTAGTTGAGCTCAGCTCTTTCTCCTTCTGGCCTCACCTCACCTCATCACCTCTTGAGTGAGGGCCATATGTCTGAGGCGTCGAGCTCACCAAATCGGATCTAAGGTTAGTATTCCTTTGTCTCTGATGCGGCTACATGATCTTTTTTTCGGGGGGGAGGGGGGTTGTCCACACAACATGAGGAGGATGAGACAGTAGCCATGGCATACTTCATCGAACCAGCAAGTTCAAGAAGCGTGGCTGCCAGAAGACCGCATGAAGAGGCTATTTTGTTGGCATTCCTCCAGACACAACTACAGGCCTTGGATCTGTGCCACGCAGCTTGTAGAATCCTCCTCCGCATGTTGCTTGGGCACATCCGAGGCCTCTAGTTGTGTTTGGAGGAATGCCAGCCAAATAGCCTCCTCATGCGGTCTTCTGGCAGCCATGCTTCTTGAACTTGCAGGCTCAATGAGGTTACTCATGGCTGCTGTCTCCTCCTCCTCATGTTGCGTGGACAACCCTCCGAAAAAAATGCTTATTAGAGACAGTTATTGTTAACAACCGTCTGTGATACACATCACCGACGGTTCTAATTAAAAACTATTTGTGATTAATCAAAATCACAGACGGTTCGTTTTACTAACCGTCTGTGAAATTTATATATCACAGACTGTTGTATTTTATAACCATCTGTGATATGTATCATAGACAGTTTACTCCACTAAACCACCTATGATAGTTCTATAGCCAAAAAATATTTGCTCGTCTCCATAAGTAGGGTCAATCCTGAGCTTTCTCATCTTCTTCTAGTAGTTGAGCTCAGCTCTTTCTCCTTCTAGTCTCACCTCACCTCATCTCCTCCTCTTGAGTGAGGGGCCATATGTCTGAGGTGTCGAGCTCACTGAATCGGAGGGCCCTAGCACTAGCCACTGCTAGGCGTGTGGATTGCCCTAACTGCTGTGTGCAAGCAAATGTGTTCTACGCCAACACCGAGGGAAATACTGGTCGGTGTTTTACAAATGTCCTTATTTCTCAGTAAGTAAACTTTAATTTGATTTCTTGCGGTTTGAGTGTTTCTCCAATAGCTAGATATGAAATGTGTGTGATGTTTTGGCGTTTGTACGGTTCTGTAGGCTAGAGGATGCCAATATTTCCAATGGGCAGACACCATGGACAGAGCAAGGGAGCGCAACAATACAGGACAAAGGATGGATTCTGAGCTGGAGCAGAGAATGGAAGCTGTGCTGGAGCAGAGGCTAAACATGCTGGAGTTAAAGATGGAGCGCATTCTAGACCATATCAAGTGCCTGGAGAAGGTTGTGTGTTTGTGTATCATTGTTGTAATTTATGGCATATTTGTGAAGTAGATGGTTCATTGTTGTAATTTATGCTATATTTGTGAAGTAGATGGTTCCCTATAGTAGTATGTAAAATATCACAGACGGTTCTAATGATAAACCGTTTGTGATAATACATATCACAGACTGTTATTTTTAATAATCGTCTATGATATTATAATTATCACAGATGGTTACAACTAAAAACCGTCTGTGACAAGACATATCACAGACGATTATTAAAAATAACCGTATGAGATAATTTTAATATCATAGACGGTTTGTTCCACTAAACTGCCTGTAATAGTTCCTTCCATGTTAAAAAATATTCTGTTTTTCGGCTGCTAGCATCAGGAGCAACACTAAAAAACTGCTAATTTTACAAGTAGTTCAAGACCTGTGCAAAGAACTTGGTGTACTCATGCCTAATCCTATAGTCGTCGCTGTAGAAGACGACGTAGTCGTCCCACCCTTCCGTCATGCCATAGCCGGTTCTCGTGCACCGATGGCCGTCCTCCAGACGGCCCGACGGCCTGTCCATCTTCAACATCGCCGCCTGGACCGCGTCCGCAGCTAGCCTTCAGCACCACTTGCACTCCCGGTTGGTCCTCTTGGCCATTTTGCACCCGCCAATCGGCTCGCCCTCGACCTAGCTGATGAATTGCTTCCAAACGTCGCGCGCCTCATCAGCCTTGTAGAGGAGGAGGCCGAGAATGTAAGTTGCGGCCTTGTGGCCGACGACGACCCCCCGTTCGAGGAGCACGAGGCCACGCTGCATGTCCTGGTGTGTGAAGACGAGCGTGAAGCCAATGATGAAGCAGGCCTTCGAATTGCCAGCACCGGCTAGGTGGTTGATGACAGTGAGGTAGTGGACGTTGTCCAGCCACTTGATCGCCTCTTCCCACTCCAGCGCCACACACCTCCCCACGGCGCGCTCCTTGGACGCCTTGTACATGGCCTTGCAACTCCAATATACGTACACAATTCAAGACATCAGAATTACTCCGTAAGAGAAAATTAAAATTAAGGGTGTTATTGCTAGTCAGATTAGTGACATGTTTATCTAGTCAAATTAAAAGGCTAACATGTATGCATGCATGGATTGGTTTCACAACAAATAGTAGTACGTATTTTTGTAGGTATATATATAAATACGTACATGGCTCGTAGGCTGTAGAGGCCAGCCATGGGCTGAGGAGAGCTCGTGGCCACGAGGGCGACGATGTTGGCGACGACATCATGAGGAAGAGTGATGGCAATCGCCGACCTCCTCGCCTTGGTCCTCGCCATCATGCTCTGTGTGCTCACCATGGTGTGCGACGTACGGTCTATGAGTTTTCAATACCGTAGTGATCGAGTTTTTTTAACTCTACTGGTTGTTGATGGAGGGTGCGAAATACATCATTGTTTTTTTAAAACGTATCACAAACCGAGACAAAGAGACGCATCGTAACGTCGGTGTGCTAGACGAAGAGACACATCACGCGGGAACCGAAGCGGCTTGAACATATCACAGGCGGTTCCAACCACAAACTGTCTATGATAAATATCACAGACGGTTATATTTAAACAACTGTCTGTGGTCAATATCACAGACGATTATATTTAAACAACCGTCTGTGAAATGTGCATTATCACACACGGTTCTTTTTAATAACCGTCTGTGATAATTATATATCACTGATATTTCTTTTTAATAATCGTCTGTGATAGTGTTCAACACAGACAGTAACTTAACTTCAAACTAAATTTTTTTACATCATTTTTTGTATTTACATATGGCCAAACAGCGTGGCTAGTCGCTTCTTACAAAAGATTTTTAAAAAGTAGAAATAATAAAAGATCAAGTTTTTCTAGTGGCCCAAGTAGCCCGTTATCTCCATTATCAAAGCTTTGTAGGCGACGTCATCGGTATCGGAGGGTTCAGGATCAGCGCAGGTAGCCTAAAACACTTCCAACCATCGACGCGATCGTTCCATACTCGCCCAAAGAAGCTCCTCTTGAGGAGCCAAGCATAAAAGCATCCATAAGCCCTCTTCTCTTGCTTCAGGGGGTCGCGGCTTGGTCAACTTGGTTGCTCGCCACCTCGATGTCGCATTCCAAGCGACGGTAATCCTCATGCTGACGTGCAAGCTCTTGCTTGAGTACTACACCGATGGCGAGGTTAGCTCGCTGGAAGCTGTAGACCACCCAGAAGACACAGTAGAGGAGGTCATCTAGACGGTGCAACATCGTTGTCACATATCCCGGCATAACCTTCGGCAAAGGAGGGAGGATACTGTAAACACAGTGTGCTTCTGCAGCTTTCGCCAGCGTACGGTCGGCGAGGTACTCGTACAGGATGGCCAGGTAGGCCATTAATGCCAGTGTCAGGGGAGAAGAGTAGGGAGCCATTTTGTTTGTGCTTGAGAGTAGAGCGATGTGTGAGGAGTACGGTGGTGGATGATCTCGTTTGTGCATGATAGTAGAGCGATGTGTGAGGAGTACGGTAGTGGATGATCATTCTTATAAAACATGCAAGGAGTCATTGGCACGGGAGACGAAGATACACATTGCGCAGGAAGCGAAGTGGTATTGAACATATCACAGACACTTCCTACCACAAACCATCTATAATACAAAATTATCACAGACGGTTATATTTTAAACCCGTCTGTGATATTCATTAATATCTCAGACGGTTATTTTTAAGAACCGTCTGTGATATATCACAGACGCTTTTAAATATGAACCGTGTGTGATATTTATTAATATCTCAGACGGTTATTTTAAGAACCGTCTGTAATATTTCATAAACGATTTTAAACATGAACCGTCTGTGATATTAATAAATATCACAGACGGGTTTTAAATATAACCGTCTGTAATAATTTTACAGACGGTTTTAAATATGAACTGTCTGTGAAATTACATCTTCACAGATAGTTTTTACCACAGCAAGTAACATAGACGTACGCTAAATCAAAACCGTTTGTAATTGTCTTTAATACAGATGGTTCCGGTGAACCGTCAGTGATGAAACGTCCAAGATAACCACTTTTGTAGTAGTGTGAGATAACATATAGCAACAAATAGGGGCCAGATCTAACACCCCGTGTGCTTCCTTGTTGTCGCTGCAGCCTGCAGGCATCAAAATCTGGCAGTTTGCCTCGAAAAGGTATGGCTACCACTGACCCTCTACCTGCAACGTGGTGCCTGTTCTCTCATTCATAGCCCCCCAACCAGGAAACCTCAGAAACAAGAGGTAGTGACAAAACATTTGCCCGAGTCTCAGCTCTCACGCATGGGCGACTTATTGGGCATGGGCGCATGGCCCTGATTGCCATCACCGTTTGACTCGGCGGTGTTATTTTAGTACCATCATAGTATGAACACTGAAGCAACTAAGCAACAAGAACAGAAGCAGCTAGAAATGTTACATATAAAGAAATCGAAATGTGCTGTACGTGTGATGTTACTACTACTTGGCCTGTAGAACATAATGGTGGCAATTGGTCAGTGTTTCAGTTATTCTCGGAGTCAGTGTCCATGGGAGTGTGGGAAGGAATGGCAAAAATTGGAGCATGCGATGATGATGGTGGTGGCCGTGGTGATGGTGTCAGAGCACAGGCACTTCTCGTATCGATCAAACCTTCACTTCCAAGGCTTGGAAGTAAGAGAAATTTGCACAGGGCCAGGGTAAAAGTACACACATCTTTCCAATATGCTCCCCCTCTCTCATCATTTTATCCTGCCTCCCTTCCTTTGTTTCTCTCACCCCATTGTTGATGTGTCGATCAAGCGACAATGTGGCAGCCATTTAAACGTCAAAAGGCTACAAAAAAATAGATCTAAACGAATATAATTAAGCTGCAGGATGGAAAGAAAGATCAATATAAGGTACAAGCCTCTCAAGTCAACAGCAAGAACAGTTATGACACAAGAAATAGCCGAAACAAACGACAGAGAGCTACATATCACGAAAACAATCCTGACGCGGACTTACTAACCAATAACATCCGAAATCATATGCATAATTCCCACGGAAATCCTCCATGAAGCGAACCCAAGTGAAGAAAGCTAGCACTTAACCTTTCTAAGCTGCGGCCTCGATCAGAACGGCGCCGGGCGACCACCGGCGGCGCCCGGGTTCCATCCGTAGGCGGCTTCTGGTGGCAGCTGCACGTTGCCAAGAAGGTTCGGTGGCAGTCCCTGGAAGAGGCTTGGATCCATGGCCCCGCCGGCAAGCTGTGCTGCTTGCTGCCCGGCAGCGAGCATACCGGCACTGTCGGGCTGCCCTTGAGCAGCGAGCAGCTCGTCCTCCTCCAACGGCAGCCGCTCGTAGACCGCGTTCGCGAAGGAGGCCGCCATTATCACAACCGGCCCGGCCGCGGTCAGCGCGCCCACGACGCTGCCGCCCACCACCTGCCCCTGCCCGCCGGCCAGGTAGACAGTGAGCCCCGTGGCCTCCGGCGGTGCGGGCGGCGGGAGGAAGGAACCGGAGAGGGAGAGAATCTCGAATCGGCCGTGGAGGGCGACGACCGCGCCCTGCGAGGCTGGCTGCCGGAGGGTGACGTTGGTCACGGTGCCCGCGCCGCTAAGCACGCAAACCCCGCGCTGCCGGCGGCGCGCGAACGCCGTGATGCTCTCGGAGATGTCGCACCCGCCGGCCACCTCCATGACGTGCGTCCGGAGCGTGTTGGCGCTGTCCCTCGTGATGATGATGGGTGGCTTCGGCTTGTTCTTGGAACCCGCCGGCCGGCCCCTCGGGCGGCGCGAGGGGGTCTCGCCTCCATCCGGCCCGCCACCTGAAGGGGGAACCAGCGCAAGCTCAGAACCATCACCATCACCACCACCACTGCCGTGGCCGTTGCCGCTGTTCTCGTCATCCTCGTGGTCGCGCCTGGTGCCGTGGCCGCCGAACACCCCCGGAGTGCCACCGCCCTGGTCGTCCTCGGTCTTGAGATGCAGCTGGTGCTGCTGCTGCTGCTGCTGGAGATGGTGATGGAAGTCGCGGGTGTTGAACGGTGGAGGAAGATGGTGACCGTGTATGGATGCCGTGACCGGATCCATCCTCAGAAGCTAGCTAGGTTATTCTTTCCCTCC
The DNA here is from genome assembly GCA_036346405.1 of Phyllostachys edulis. Classification (NCBI taxonomy): domain Eukaryota; kingdom Viridiplantae; phylum Streptophyta; class Magnoliopsida; order Poales; family Poaceae; genus Phyllostachys; species Phyllostachys edulis. The sequence goes on along the minus strand of CM070548.1, from coordinate 42,304,131 downwards.
GATCGACCTCTCTCTCTTCTCTCGCTTTCTTTTTCCACCTCTACTAACAAATCTCTCAAGTGGGAAGGGACGAAACCTACGAGATGGAACAGTGGCAAGGAAAGCAAAGGGCGGAGTAAAGAAGGCGAAGAAGAGGGGAGGAGAAGAATTAGCTAAATTATTAAGCGATGAAAGGGAGGAAAGCTAAGGAGTGCATGGCTGGGCTGTGGTGTGTTGGTGTGTTGTGTGAGAGGGAAAAGATGGAAAGGAAGACGGCGCCCTGCCCTTCTTCTCTCTCTCTTCGCTCATTCTCTCTCCACTTTGCCGCTTGATTAGAATAATGATAGGTGGGGGGAGGAGAGGGACACCACCACCACCACCACCGCTACTACCCCTCACCAGACACAGAAAATGGAGGGGGAGGGGGAGGTGGAGGAGAGAGCGAGCAGACAACGCAAGGGAGGGGGCAAGGCACTTCTCATGTCAACCACCAACTTCTCAGCTGATTCTAGGGCATCTAACTGGACTAGCTACTCCTTTTCATCCTAAAATTTATCTCTTTAAACACTTCCCCCTCTCACTTGGATATGTGCGCTTATCGCTCCGCAAAAATCGTTTGTTACCAATATATGTTTGCGAGCAAAAGTTGTTTCCAATCATCAGACAGGTTTTGTGCTTTGTTACTGGCATGTATTCTGAAATGTATTTGTTGCTCTCAATCAACACATCTAAAGTTGTGCTTTAAGATGTGACTCAGAATTTTGAAGTTTGATGTGACCTGCCAGGTTCTCTTCTGTTGGTCTACTGACTTATCAGAGTTTTATGTTGCACTATAATTAGTAAATTGGGAGAAATAGCGGAAATAGAAATTGCGGTGATAAGGGAGGAGAATATTTGGTGTTCGAGGACATAATACCTACAAAACGGTCTTAGGACTTTCTCCAATTTACAGTTTGGTTAACAGGGGTTACAAAAACGCCCATCATCGATCTAGCTCAGTTAGGGCGGAAGGCACGGCCCTAGTTTCGCCATTGCTGGAGAGATCTAACTCTGTGTCACCAAGAGACTTATCCAAGCTAGATAATGGAATGAGAACAAATGGCAGAGCACAAGTAATCCAGTGGAGCTGCTTCCACATGAGGTGCAAGTGCAACTCTGTTTGTTGAAAGTGCAATCATGAAGTCCGCCTTTTCTCTTGAATCGTGTCTAATTCCCTTTCCCAACTCATCATTTGATAAAACCATACGCATGAGGCATGACAAGATGTGAAAAACCCTACACCAGAGCGGAACTCGAGATCGTATACATGCATGGCACATGCTTCTTCCGGAAACCACACTGCAACAAATTAAAGCTCATGGTCCACCATAATTATGGCTCCTTGCCACACCTTGTGGTGTATGTATAGAAATATTGCTTGCTTAATGATAGCATGAAAGTGACAAAGTCGAGTTCGTGGGGGGGGAGGTGAGGATATTCCAAGAACTTGCATGGAGCTAGCTAGTCTAGTTGGCCCTCGAAAGGTTAGTTCGTCAATCGATCCAGTGGTATCCTGCTAAGCTTCTTATGGGCATGCAGAACAGGAATCTGGAGTTGTTGCCTCTAAGCTTTGTCGTGCCGGTTATCCAGGCCTGCCTGGTCCAGCCACCCAGCAGGCAGTGCCTTAAATTAGCTTTCAGACAGGCTGGTTTTGGGGAGTCTAATCCTAACTAATTAATCATAGAGCTTGATGATCATATCCATCCAGCCTTGCGGCCCCCGGTGTGGCGTCCCACGCCCCCCGCCCAAAAGGCTCACTTGCCATTGGCCGTCGTATCGCTGTCCCATTGGTCCGAATTGAAAGGTGAAGCTTGTTAAATTATATGCCGACCAGATGCATTTACTTTTCTTAATTCCGTGGTTAGCGTGTAGCTAAGCCTGATTAAACAAATGCTAGTACTACTCTCTCCCCCAAGTTCCACAATTTATGTGCCATTAGTAAGAGTGTATGTATACTCTGTGCATGTTGAGAAATTGAGATGACTCTTACGGTACGAAAGGTAGTTATAGTCCTGTTCATCTCTCGATGATGTGATCGCGCTGGATAACTTTAATTCGATGACTTGGAGTGTACATGGGAACGACGACGACCAAGTGTGTGTACTTGACTTGTAATGGTCTAACAGCATGTACAATGGTATAAACAGCTGTTGTCTATAGTAATACTCTATGTCATCTCAGACAAAGACTAAAGACAAATTTCATACAATGGCATGCATTTCTTGTCTTTTTAGTTATCTTTATAGAACACACAATTTTTTAATGATTTTCTTGTTTCTTGTGCTATAGTCGGCTACAGGATTGTAGACAGCATCTTTCTCTCTCTTCATTCTCTTTCATCCACGTCAGCAAAAATCCTACGTGACAATGACTATAGACGACTGACATAAGCCCATTGTACATGCTCTAATGGAACGCGCGCACTAGTTAGCTGTTCAGAAGAGGTTAATTTGAAGTAGATGTTAGCTGTTCAGAAGAGGTTAATTTGAAGTAGATACGCGATGCATGTGTTAATTAAACTCATCAAAGGTTTGAAGCACTTTGGCCAATGCATATGGCAAAGACATCGAAGCGTCAGTTGACATGTCCATGACAGCAACATGTCGTGTCAGCACCTGTATTATATGACATGAACCCCGATCTCGATCTCTTCTCAAAATCACCTTTCCATATTAGCAAGCTTCATAATTCAAATAGATGTAGTGACTAGTGATGCCTAAGTAACGCAAGGCTCAGTTTGCGATTGTTGTGTTGTGCTTATTTTTTTTAAGTTGATGTGGCTTTTTTTTTTACTCTGTTAGGTAAATTTCGTTATCCAATAATTGTCCTCTCACGTTTCATTCCGTATGTTCTAAAAAAGCAATAATATATACCTTTGCAACTCGATTAATAGAAACATAGTTAGCTAAACACCAAAGTATATATTTAAAAGTGGCTCAAACAAGCGAAACTATCATAATCCACTGTAATACCAAACAGAGCCTAAGTGACACAGCAAGCAACCACTCAAATTTAAGGCTAAGTTGTCAATCACCAATGCAATTTTCTCTACTTTTTTAGCGTTCTAGCTACGAACCGAAGTTACTTCCTGCTAAGTTTCTGAGTAACAGATCTAACACCTTTTAAAATACCTAAAACAGACGCTATATGACGCCAGCGACAAAAGTAACCTCAACACACGGCCCAACAAAAGGTTTCCTCAAGAAACGTAGCGTCTCCTATTTTGCCTTTTCAAGCATGCCACTAGATGTTTCATGCAAACCATGCAGACAATGGAAGATGTAAAATCTATACGATATTTTCTTATTTAGACAAAAATAAGCGTGCATGTAAGTACGGTTTATGCATGTAATGATGGGATATTCAGGATAATGTACATAAGCTCTTGGCTATATATTCATACATTAAATATACATACCTAGTATTCTGTGTACAAATTAATGATATAAAATTAGTGTAACATGTAGTTTTTCTTTGTTTTAAACTTAAATTTTGTCTTGGAACTTCTAGTTGTGAAACTATAGTTTGAGATAATTATGCTTAAAATTTTATGTCTTAAGGATTACATTCTTACTACCATTATAACTAACATGTTAATTATTTTGTAAAGTACCACAGGGACACTCGTAGGTCAGGGACGGGGTGCATGCATGGATCCCTACAAGTAAGACGATGCACATATATATAAACTGTTGGTTCCAGTATATACTCTATTTTCACGGTTTGAAACGCAAGTACATGTTTATTGCTTAAATAGCTAATCATCAATGATGAACTCATTGGTCTTAAAATATATGCGTGGGATCTTGGGAAATGCAAATGGATACCGAACTTCAGGTGATTACTATGATCCCCTTTTTGCAAGAAATGTGATGATATCCTTATCACTGTCTATGTCATAATTAAAAACTAGCTGATCGACTAGATCACGCAGCTTAATTAGTTATTTCCTATATCATAGACATCCTGTGTGTTCATACATGTGGAGGTATGTATATGTAAAAAATGCATGTCCTATTGGCTATCTTCTGTCTAGCAGAGTGCCGTATTATCCAGTCTACTACTAGTACCTGTTAACCTTGAGCGTTGTGCCCATCCACTACATCCAACCAAAAATATAATCGAGTGCTTGGATATTCTGTTTTCCTCGTGTTTTGCCCTGTTTCATCCTTAGTTTGCACATCACAGCGACAATAGGTCAATTGTTTTTGTACATGGACAGAAATGCATGCATCATACTATCAATCGTACTATATATGTCCTTTCAATGCACATATAGTTTGCTAGTTTTCAAACTGACCAGAATATACATGTCCCTTTCACTTTCAGATAGGTAACTTTGCTGGTGTGTGAGTTTTGGAGAATAAAGTTAATAAAAGAAATGTTCAAATTTAAAAGATTTAACATGTTTGCGCACCATTATTGATAGATTGAGGGCTGATAAAAACGCGGCATGGACTAAAAAGAAAACGTGTATTGTAAGTTCTATCTGATTCGTATTCCATTGTTCTATTGGGTGTCTGCACAGAATTAGTAGTGGCAGAGTGACACAGATCAATAATTTTCAAACCATACACAGCATGCCAATTTTAATTATAAATAATTAATGATATCCCCTCAGCATACTATATAATAGTAATGCACACATAAATATATTCCGAAAAGTTCAAAACCTCCCTACTCGTGTATCCCCAGACAGATACAATTTCTTATATTAACTTAGAGAGAAATGGCAAGTAATAGTGCTACTTATTTATATCCATATAACTGAAAACATATGGTGCATACATCAAAGCATGTCCGTGCATAAAACTCACCATCCACAAGTAAAATGATATTCATTTGTTCTCATATAGATATCGTCCTAGAATGTGTGTGGTCTACTTTTTAAAGCCATGGTCACTTGACGAGGATTGAATAATATCCTTAATTAATAAAGCTATTTATCTATAGTATTCATAATAGATAATAGTATTCTAAATAGCCTTGAATATACCTCTGGTCGGTGATACATACAACGTCCAGGGAAGATTACGATCAGTTTAGGTTACGACCATACTATGGTCGTAAGGTCTGTTATGATAGCCTCTTTAGAATATGAGGATACTTGTATGAATCTCCTCTATAAATATCTCCAGAAGGGTATCATACCCGATGATGATCTTGAGGTTGATCGTCTATCCTAAAAGCCCAAAATGTATACTTTAGTTGAAGGGGTCCTCCATAAGCAAGGTACTCAAGGGGTGCTCATGCGATGTATATCGCAGAAAGGAGTAGAACTCCTTAATAAAATACACGGAGGTATCTGTGGATCTCATGCTTCTTACAAAACCCTGGTTGGTAAGGCCTTTCAACAATATTTCTACTGGCCAAAAGCCCTCCACGATGCTAATGAGCTTGTTACTAATTGTGTACAATATCAGTTTTATAGCACGCAAATACACCGACCAGCTCAAGCATTATAGACAATTCTTCTTTCATGGCATTTCGCGACCTACGGTTCAGATATCCTAGGACCATTCCCAAAGGCACCAGGTGGCCTCATGTACCTTTTTGAGGCAATTGACACGTTCACAAAATGGATTGAAGCCAAACGTGTTTCTAGGATGACAATGGAAGTTGCTAAGAAAATTATGATGAAATGTGTGATCACTCGATTCGGTGTGCCTAGTCGAATCATAACTAACAATGGTACCTAGTTTGCGAGTGCAAAATTTCAAGAATTTTGCGAAGAATTAGGTACCAAATTATGATATGTCTCTATTGCCCATCCACAAAGCAATGGGGCAGTCGACAGGGTAAACGACCAAATTATGCAGGGAATTAAAACTTGAGTTTTCGACCAACTTGTAAAGCGCTGGGGGTTTGGGTAAAAGAATTACCCTCAGTAAAATGCACTACTACAAAACAAACTATAGAAGACTCCTCATCACAGATGGTTCCTTTGGAACCGTTTGTGATGAAATTATCACAGACGGTTCTTTTGGAACCGTCTATGATATGTAACTATCACAGACAGTTTTTAAATAGAACCATATGTGATATGTCACAGACGGTTCTTAACAAGAACCGTCTGTGATAATCTCAGTCATCACAGACAATTATTGTTAAGAACCATCTGTGAAGTATCACAGACAGTTCTATTTACAAACCGTTTGTGATGTCTCCGTATATCATAGACGGTCTGTGACTTGGAATTTTACCATGGCTTAAAATTTTTCTTACTTTCTGATTTTACCATGGCTTAAAAAATTTCACTCTCCAATTTTACCAGAGAGTAAGAAAAATTCTAAGCCATGGTAAAATCCAAGTCACAGATGGTTTTTTAATACAAACCGTCCGTGATGAGATACTTATCACAGACGGTTCGTGATACGAACCATCTGTGATATGTCATCACAGACGGTTTTTGTCTGAAACCGTCTGTGATTCGCAGCGCAGGAGTTCAAAAAATTTTGAATGCATACGCGGGAGGCAACATATTTTCGCGCTATGCTTATATATTATAGCCGAGTCGAGGTGGGACGCGCTGGGGCGAGGCTAACTAGGAGTTCAAGCATATTTTTGTCGAATCACGTCATCTGCTCCATTTCTGGCCGCCGTCGTCATTTTCCTTTGTCACTCACCGTTCGGTGAGTTATCGTTTGATTCATTGGCTTTATGTCATCTCTAGATCCTCTAGATACTAATACTCGCCTCTCATTGCCTAGTTCTGCCTCAAGCTCGCAGTTATCGTGAACCATACTCCGTCATATCCGCTCGCCACCGTCAAGCTGTCCCCGAGTGGCTCTGTCGTCGTCATCCACCTTTGTGACCTCTTGGACCCTCATGAGTGGAAGTGTGAGGTTTAAATAGCATTCCCGCGCCTTTTAGCTCGCTGCCACCATTTAGCTTCTCGCCGCTGCCGCTGCCGCTCATCGCCGGCACAACTCCAATGACCGTAGGTCTTCGTGCCGCTACCGATAGCATTGTGGTTGCTTCCTAGAGTCATCGCATGTATTCATTTGTTTTCTCTGTCGCAGTCGTGCCATTCGCGCTGCCACTCGTCGCTGCCAGCAATACTTCAGAATCTATTTTTTTTGCAATAAAAAAATCATCACGAGCGCTTACGAACAAGAACCTCTCAGTGATAGTCTATATCACGAGCGGTTCTTGTTCGTAACCGTCAGTGATAGTTCCTGAGCGGATTGAAAACCGTCTGTGACGACAGGCATCATCATAAACACATAATTTCAGACGGTTCAGAAAACCGTATGTGATGACGGTTTAGAACCGTCTGTGATGATACTTTGTGTAGTAGTGATGGGCAATTCACACGACCGCTAGTCAGACTACAGGCGAAACCTCATTTTTCTTAATTTTTGGTGCCGAAGCCATACTTCTACCAGAACTAAAGATTAGGTCTGCAAGGGTCAAAAAATTCAAAGACCTCAACCAAGAACAACTTCGAGCTGATGACATCATCCTACTTGATGAAAAGAGGAACCAAGCCTTAATCTGTTCAGCAATCAACCAATAAGCCCTACGCAAGTACTACGATTGTAAGGTCCAACCTCGCAGCCTTGTTGTAGTTGACTTGGTTCTGCAAAAGATTGAGACCCGGTCTAATCGGAATAAGCTCTCGCCAAGTAGGAAGGACCTTACATAGTGGTCGAAGTCACGTGACTGGGTTTGGTACGACCGGCAATGGAAGATGGTAGATTTCTCTCTAATTCATGGAACATCGATCAACTAAGAAAGTCCTAAGTATAAATCTCATGATTTCAATAAAGTTTATATTTTCTTTATTCTTTATTGTTTAAAATAATTCCCTGATGAGCTAAGCTTTCATAATTTCTTCGATCACTTTAAAATAGTTGGTCTTCCTTACACTAGTTGGAGAATGACTGACGGTAATTATCACTGACGGTTCCATAATAGAACCGTCTGTGATAAGTCTCTTTATAAGTAGGAGCTAGCCCGGCCGGCCGCTAGGGTTTGCGCTCTAACTCGTTACTCCCTAGCGGCCTTACTCTCGTCCGTTCCCCACCCCGTCGCTGCTGACGCCGCCATTCTTCCCGTCGCCGACGGTTAGAGCATCTGGTGACCTTGCAAAAGACACTCGTACGATAAGAGTGTCTTTTGCAGCGTCACCATTGTGCCACAACTACGGTGACACCCAAACTCTCGTCACTCCCCAGTTCCGCTAGGGTTTGCGCCCGCCCTAACTCTGTTCCCCTCCCCACCTCGACGCCGCAGCTCGACCTCGTCGCCGACGCCGCCCGACCCGTTAGCCCGCTAGGCCCTGGCCGGGCTTTGCTTTCCCATCCTCCTTTATTCTCCTCTAGATCTGTTAGCTTAATGTCTTTTGTTGAGTTTGATTTTTATGCATGAGCCTTAAGTTGTGTCCCGATGTTTGTGTGATTTATGCAAGGTAAAGGAAATGGATGAGGGTTGTCTTTGGTGGTGGGGTTGCCACCGTGGTTCTTGTTGTACTAAGGTCCCTTCTGTCTCTACCCTCCTTGCTCTGTGATGAAAATGGCTAACTAGTGCTCTGCGATGGATCTGAGGGCTACTCTTCGGTGTGGTGGGTTTGGACACCCTTGGTCTTGTTCTCTTGCTGATGAACTGCTCAATGATGTTAATAGTCTTATGCTGAAATTGAATTGATAATTAGTTCATATTAATAGTCCCTTTGCTCTGTGATGTAATGATGTCAACAGTCTTATGCTGAAATTGAATTGATAATTAGTTCATATTAATAGTCCCCCTGCTCTGTGATGTAATGGTGTCAATAGTCTTATGCTGAAATTGAATTGATAATTAGTTCATATTAATAGTCCCCTTGCTCTGTGATGTAATGGTGTCAATAGTCTTATGCTGAAATTGAATTGATAATTAGTTCATATTAATAGTCCCCTTGTTCATGTCGGTCAAGTTCTCCTACCTCTTGCGTACCAGGTACGTCCTACCATTCCATTCATAATCTCTTCTCTATAAAGTCTCCAAGTAGTGGCTGCTTGTGCCATTAAAACCGGCATCATATATATTATATATATATTATTTGTAGTCTGACCACTTTAGGAAATTAGTCACATGACATGAGAAGAATGAGGCGGTATCCACGGGCAACCTCATTGAGCCTGTAAGTTTAAAAAGTATGGATGCAAGGAGGCGTTAGGACATCCAATTACGGATTGGGCGTCGCTATGTTGAAAAGTGGCGTTGATCTTAACTACTCCGTGGGAAGTGGCATCATCTATCGACAACCAACAATTCTTGAGCATGTAATTGTCTTTAAAGCCAACAAGAACACCAAGCAACAAGTTGAGAATTCTTTTGAAATATGAGAATGGTTGCTTGGTGTTCTTGTTGGGTTTAAAGACATCATGCTCAAGAATGGTTGGTTGCTAATACATGATGCCACTTCCCAAGTACTCCAAGATCAACTACACTTTTGAACATATAGCGATGTCCAATCCAGGTAATTGGATGTCCTAACGCTCTCTTTGCATCCATACTTCTTAAACCCGCAGGGCTCAATAAGGTTGCCCGTGGCTACCGCCTCATCCTTCTCATGTCATGTGACGATCCCAAAGTGGTCGAGAGATCACGAACAATATATATATAATATATATATATGATGCCGATTTAATGGTACAAGCAACCACCGCTGGGGCTTTATAGAGAAGGTCATCACAGATGGTTTCAGCCAAACCGCCCGTGATATGTACTTATCACGACGGTTTGTGGTGAAACCTATCACGCATAGCTTTGTGGTCAAATATGCGTGATATTACTTATCGCAGACGGTTTGAACCACAAACCGCTCAGGAAAGTATACATCACGAGCGGTTCAAAACCGTCTGTGATGACCTCATGTCATCAACGACCCATAAACTCGATGGCTCACGAAACCGCCGTGATGGCGTTTTGAACCGTCTGGAAAGTCTTTTTCGTAGTAGTGTATGACGGTTTTTAATACAAACCGTCTGTGATAAGATATATATCACAAACAGTTTTTAATACGAACCGTCTATGATACTTCACAAACGGTTTTCAACACGAACTATGCATGATGAGCACGGAATTCACGAGCGGTTCGTGTTGAAAACCGTCGTGAAGTATCACAAACGGTTCGAACAAGAACCGTCGTGATACTTCACGACGGTTTTCAACACGAACCGCTTGTGATATTACTTCTTCACGATGCTTTTTAGCGCAGCCAAGATACGACGGTCACTAAACCAAAACCGCTCGTGATTGTATTTATCTGAGCGGTTTTGGTCAACCGTCTGTGATGAGGCGTCCAGTATTAGCCTTTTTGTAGTAGTGATGTGTGATGAAATCCTTCACCAAATGCCATCCTATCAGCCCTTCGTCCTTCAGGTCCTTAATGGCCCAAATCCACAGGGCAATCTGGCCTCGACCAGTCGAGGTTGTGTCCCATGGCTTCTTCTTCTTTGCGGCCTTGCCCGCAAAGAAAAGTCGGTCATCTTTGGTGACGACCATCTGTGTATATTTTAAAATCTGTGTATATTTAAAAATCAAGTTCAATCACATTTGAAGGGTATGCATTTCGCAAGCAGTGAAAGGAATAGCACCAAAATACTTTCATTTGATAATTGCAAAAGCATCTTCAAACATGAGTTTGCTATGGTTATCCATCGAGCAAAACAAAAATACTTTCCTAACATTGTTGATTGCCTCGATAATCTTCAATAGGGTTTATTTTTCCTTTTCCTTTTTTGTACTTATTGTAACTTTATTTATTTACTTATTAATATATTCATAGTAGCACACTCTCCTACTGTTTTACCTAAAAAATAGTGAAAACTGATGTTACACCCAGATTTTTTCATATATTGAAACTGATGTCAAGTTTGATGTTGAAGTTATGCTGGACTACAGAACATACCTCCCCCTACATGCAGTAATTCATTTTGAGAAGGATTAAGTACATTGTTTGTCCCTAAACTCTAGACCTAGTTTAATATTCGTCCCTCAATTGCAATACCAGATGAGGAACGCATACTCCAAGTGTCAATATCGTGCAAAAACCGTCATTTATTCATTTGGACGACTGTTTTGTCCCATGTGGAAAAAAGAAACCATTTCGGTGCCACGAAGGAGTCCACGCTGGCGATCCCTTGACTCAGTCGTTGGACTAATAGAGGCCACTCTCCTTCCACGTTGGCCTTCAGTGTTGTGCTGACGCACACTCTCCTACTATTTTAACTCAAAAACAGTGAAAAAATGATGTTACACCCACATATAAAACCACTTCTTCCTTTAACCAGGCCAAGATGACCTGGTGAACATGGGGATGTACTCCTTTGACTTCCCATCGTGGAGATGGATCGAGAAGTTTCCCGCGATCCCACGAGTCTACTTGCTCATCCCGTAGTAGTACTTGAAGAACTCCAAGTTTACGGGGATCCCCATGTACACTTCGCTAAGGTATACAAATACACTCAAAAGTCAACATTGTGATGGAATTGGGAACCAGGTTCTCCAATTCCACCTCGAAATGCTCGAGCACCTTGGCTAGAAAGTGATGCGAGGGTAGTCCGAGTCTGCACTCGCAATAAGCTTCAAAGATAACAATCATGTCTTTCTCCCCTGACGGCCAGTACTCGCCCTCTGTATTTTGCCACTTCACCAAAGATCTTGAAGGGATCTTCTCGGTGACCACCAATGCGATCATCTTCTTGACATCCATCTCCGACCTATCTCACTGGGACACGGATCGAGCCATTTCTTCTAAAAGAATTTGCTTAGATTCAAAGGAGTTGGGAAGAGAGACTTCGGACTTGAGTGGCGACGGAGAAGACAAGAGATCAAGGAAGATGAAGTGATTGGGGAAAGTAAAATCCCTAATCTTACCACAGGTGGCTATTTATACCTATCGGCTTAAAGTGGAAATCGTGGGGGAGCCCAACGGTTAGAACCTTTTTGGGAACCGCTCCCAACGGACCAAATCGTGGGTGACTGTTCGCATTCTTTTTCCCGTCCATGCGATAAAAAAGATATTATTTTTACAATTCAAATAAAAATACCTTTCTTAACGAAGTCAAGTTCTGGTAAAAAAGAAATACTTATCAGAAAGTTTCCTTCCGACTATTATTCTACGACATCTTCTCAAGTAAGTCATTTTCACTTGAAGTTGGAGGGCTAGATGACGAGGATTGAATAATCCTCAATTAATAAACCTATTTATATATAGTATTCATTATGGATAATAGTATTCTAAATTGCACTCGAATATATACCTGGTCGGTGATACTTGCAACGACCAGTTCAGGTTACGACCATCCTATGGTTGTAAGGTCTTTTACGATCAGGTCAAGTCACGACCACCCTATGGTCGATAAGTCTCACAGACATATGAACCTTATCAACTAGGGACCCTGTACACTACACTCGACTATGTGTGGTAGTTAATACAATACGTGCACGTATGTCTCTGACATAACTGCACACACATCTCTCTGTCTTTGGTGATAACCGCTTGGCGAATGTGCAAGAAGGATGTCTCACAGGTGACAACAACCATAATCAACGTACATATTCAAGCAATCGTCAAGGCATCTCCTGACATACAACATTTGTCACCCTTTCAAATGCTTTATAAGGGGCGGTGCTGGCAGACAGAGGAGAGGGTCCAACAAAGACGAACGCAAAGACATAAGCCATTGATCCTTAGTCTTAGTTTCGGTGGCTTGTTGTGCTTTGTAACCTCATTCAATACAAGAACACATGAGTATAGTTATTATTCTCTCCAAAGAAGGCCTAAACCTGTTTGAAAAGCCCCTGTATCTTCTTGTGTGATCTCGAGAGTCGTGTCCCCAGCATTTAACTCACAAATATCGATAGTGATTCATCAACACCACTAATATACATAAAAATATTTAGGCTTGTCACATGGAAATGACATTAGGAGATTTGTCATCAAAAGTGCTTTCATATCATTATATTTTTTAATATTTTTTCGCTAACATATAAGTTGAAGAACTAATTGTCAAAATGTGTATTGAAGATCACGCTGGTGCCCAAAACGACAAGTAAAAGAGATTGGATCAGCTGAGTAATTACATTGCCAAGTCAACTTGCTTTATAATTGCTAATGCCTATTTAACTGATGGGCTAGGCTTCTTTGTTTTGAGATATACACATTACTATTTGTTGTGGCCTAGAAAACAATTGGGAGTATACGAAGGGTTATACAACTTACAAGTTGCAACGGTACCCTTTGCACCAATGTCGTATCTCCCATGTTAATTTGAAGGGACGGTACAGTTTGGGCAAATGGCAACAGTTTCCTTTTTTTTTCTACAGAAAGACATCCCACCCCATAGAGACACAATGCAATTCTTCTTTGTTAGTAGTTGTTTTATATTTCCTCATCTTTTTTCAAAATTTTATTTGTACTTAATTTACATTATTATTTGTCTTGTTTTACTGATGAGCTAAATAGGATCACCCGTAATTGATTCCTGTCTTGCTGCGTACTTATATAGGTCGTAATACCGTCGAGCTTTAGAAATCAGACGTGTCTCATTCATCTTGATAGCACAGAGCTAGCAGCATGTGGTAGTTATGGAGATCGATGCTAGATATGAGATCCCGTCAGGGTCCTCAACCGTTTTGACTTAAGCTATCTAGTTGCAGCCTTTTGCGGAGAGATGCTGGTCGACAAGTACCATGCATGCATGTGAAACAAAGACGGCAGTAGCTATACAGTATTGTTCCTACAATATAACGTACGTAGTCATGCGCTTGAAATCCAAGGCTGATCGATGAACCCAGCCGCCCCCATGTGCCCACCAAATAGGCACCAACAAACTATCCCGAGGATTTAGTTAGGCCGGCCGGCACAGCACCATCAGTATCACTCCTCCACCATCAAGTCAAGTCGCACCGGGGGCCACCGAATCCCGCACCCGGCGCGGCGTGCGCCTAGGGCCGCGCGGGGTGCCACGCGCGCGACGTGATAGATCATAGATGGATACGGCCGCGAAAACGCCAAGACGCGAGTGCACGGCCGGGGGCGCGCACTTTTTTTAACGCCGGCCTCGTCTCGTCAGGCCCCTGGGCGATCGAGTTCTCACCCGCACGCACCGCTGTCCAAAAGCGCGGGCCCGTACCGCGCGGCCGGCAGCGCAAGCTGCCCGGGCGGACTAGGAACAGACAAACGAATGGCGCGGGTGTGGCAGCCCGGGAAATTAGGCCGCAACGGCGTGGGCAGGGGCGAGAGGGAGCGCGGGGGGCGGCATGTGCGCGCCCGTGGGGAGTCGCGCGCGCGCGCCGTGGGGGGCGGGGCGTGGCGTAGCTCGGATCTCGGCGCGTAGTAGCAGCGGGTGGGCCCGGAAGACACGGCGAGTTGAGTTGGAGTGCGGTCCCCAGACTACAAGCCTGGGCCGCCGGACATCTGGCGGATTCCACCCGGCTACGTGACACACGCCCCCGGAGGCCGCAGCGCGTTCCGCGGGCGCACCCGTTCGTCCGTGCGTGCCGCCCGAGCCCTTCTTTCGGGGCCTTTTTTCCTGGCGTGCGCGCACGGGACGGCACGCCAGTGGGGTCGGGTGCTAGTATATCAGATGCACAAGTATCATTTGATGTACATATAAAAATTTTTTTTGTTTGGGTATCAAATTAGCATAAAAAATTCTAGATGTAATTTATGGTGTTTTGTTCCACCCTTTAAAATTTGAAGTTCAAACTCAAAGTATGTTAGAAGATACAAAAAGAGAAGTTTATGTGAATAGTAACATTTGCTGTTTTTTTTCAAAGACCATTTGATCTATCATATGTCAGAAATTTCTCTTTTTGTATCTTCTAACATACTTTGAGTTTGAACTTCAAATTTTAAAGGGTGGAACAAAACACCATAAATTACATCTAGAATTTTTTTCAGAATTTTTTGTGCTAATTTGATACCCAAACAAAAAGTTTTTCCATATGTGCACCAAATGAGCTTTGTGCACCTGATATGCAGCCCTGTTTAGGTTATGTATAATAATAGCTATCTATAGTTTCTGACAAGTAGGATTAAAGTTGATGTGGATGAAAGAGAATAAAAAGAGAAATATACTGTCTATAATTATGTAGCTGACTGTAGCACTAGAACCAAGAAAAACATTAAAACATTATGTGTTGTTTACAATTCTGTAGCCGACTGTATCACCACAACCCATTGTATGAGCTATTTTTAGTGCTGTCTACAGATGATATGAAGAGTTGCTACAGACAGTAGCTGTCTGTACTATTATACATGCCCTTAGCTGAGCGGTGCTGTAGGAGGTGCTGGTGCAGTGTCCGGGTGTGGTGCGATAGCTAGGAGCTGCCTCGAGCCGAGGAAAGATATAGACTCGACTGGAGGCGTTAGAGCTCGGATCGATGGGGAGTGCACACCGCACTTGTGTTGGGTGTGGCCGCCACGAACTTGGTTTGGACTAGCCGGCAAGTCCGGCTGCCTGGGTAAGCAGGACGGTGCAAATAGGAGTGCAAGTAGGGCGGACTAGTTCGTTAAGCCGCTAGCCCGCTTCGCAAAATCAACCCACTAAAATCGTCCCGCCAGCCGAAAGCAGAGAAAATAGGCTCGGCTTGCATTTCCCACTGGGTCAACCGCTCCCGCAGTCCATGCTCGCTGGGAGAGGCCGAGAGGCGAGAGAGCCAGGGTAGTTCGTTAAGCCGCTAGCCCGCTTTGCAAAATCAGCCCACTAAAATCGTCCCGCCAGCCCGCCAGCCGAAAGCAGGGAAAATAGGCTCGGCCTGCGTTTCCCACTGGGTCAACGGCTCCCGCAGTCCATGCTTGCTGGGAGAGGCCGAGAGGCGAGAGAGCGAGGGGAAGCAAAGCTCCGAGAACCTTCGGGCGCTGGCCATGGGCTTCTGGAGTTCTGGGTGACAACGCTCATCTTCCTCCTCACCGGCGTCGCCGCCTCGCACTTCTCTCTCCTCTACCGCAACCGCGGGCCGTCTACCAACCTGTACATGCGATCGTATCTCCCCCATGATTCGCTCCTACTAGTTCTTTGATCTGGTGTGATTTGTTTGGGGCACATGCAATTTTGGTCTTCGGCCTAGGGATTTCGGATCCGGCGAGTAGATTTGGGCAGATTTTCTCCCCTGGATTGTGTTGATTGGGGTTTTATTATTTATATATATCTAGATTCAGGTTCAATGATTAGGTCTAGAAAGTTTGGTTCTTCACTGCTAATTCGAGTAGCTTAGTTGGTCAAATCAAGAATGGTCTGAGACAGAATCAATAAACATTCTTGCACTGAAGTTTATTTTTGACCTTATGCAGGCAGTGAGGTGTCAGGACTGGAGTCAGGAGTGGAAGAACTGAACACAAGTGAAGTCTGTGCAAATAAAGAAGAAGCTGCAGAGTTCAACTAAACAAAGCGTTCTCAGAAGAAGAGATGTCGGATGACGTTGGATGGTGCTTTATGATGATCAAACGGTGGAAGTGCATAGTAGCAATCGCTGTGGCAGCTATTGTGCTAAGTACTGTAGCTTATCTTGTAATTTTAGACTAAGAACAATCAGTTAATTCTGTTTAAGCTGAGGAGTATTTAAAGCCATCGAAGGCTTGTAATGAGAGGCATTCTGGACATTATTACTGAAATGGAACCCTAGCCGCCTCATCTATTGTTCTTCTCTCCTCATCCACTTTCCTCTTCTTTTTCCCATCTGATTTGCTCTCTGAAGTTTGTTCGTGAGATTGAATGTTGCCAGATTCAGAGATTTATCTCATTAGTACCTGACAAAGTGGTATCAGAGCAGTGATCTTGGCTTCAGATCCGCTGCCGATAGTAAGAGCAAGGGTTGGGAAACTTGTCCTCGAAAATCTGGAGCTTAAGCTACTCCAAAACAGATCCGAGGGTGTTGTGGGAAGGAGATCCAAATCAAGATCGAGTTGAGGGAATTCTTTGTTTCCTTGGTAAAATCCCTGATAAGATTGGGTGGATTGTTATGGCCAAGCATGGGAAGGATGATGTGGTGGAAGGAGGAAGCCAGCCTTATGCTACTAAGGTTGAGCTGGAAGAGGTCAAAAAGGGGGTGGAATTGATTCGAAAAGGACAAGAAGAACACAACCAGCAGATGGAACTACACAACCAACAAATGGAGAAGTTAACCCTAGCTATTAACGCCATGGTGCTTCAAGCGACTCAGAAGAACACCGAGACAAGGGATCCATCAGATCGGTTCTCCTATTATAGAGGTAATTATGAAAACCAATTTTCATCTCCAATAGTTACATCATCTCCTGCTAGTATAGTGAGACCCAATGGACTATCAATGCATATGGAAGGAGTTTCAGCAAGTCAGGTACAGAGTAGTGCAGCCTTGGGTACTACAAGATTCACAGAGAATCGAAGCACTGAAGGTTTGGGTACTTCTCAATTATTCCCTGTACTGATGAGTACACAAGTTCCCCCATTATTACCCCATCCTTTTGAACCCAGCAGTCATGGACTCAGGATGCAGTTTGGTAATATACAATGTCCTATAACCGCAACAGCAGGCATTCCCTCTTGGGCTGTTAGGGTCACGAGCTCTCCTACATTTCATGAATATGCTCACATGGAAATGGAAGAAAACAGTGGACACATGGGAAGTAGGGGAAACCAAGAAAGTTACCATCATAGGTCCTTCGCCAGAGGTCCCAAACTCAACTTCCCAGAGTTCAATGGAAGTAACGTTGATTCTTGGATCAAGAAGGCTAACCAGTACTTCGAGATAGCAAGGGTACCATTGCACCAGAGAGTGGAAATAGCAACATTGTATTTGGTAGAAAGGGCAGAAACATGGTGGGCTGGGTCAGGTATCAATCTCGACCATCTGTCATGGCACCAGTTCTGTATGTCAATAGAAAAGAGATTCTCAGAACAGTCAGTCTATGATGTGGTGGCAGCATTTCACTTAGTGAAACAGCAATCATCAGTAACCAACTACATTGATAAATTTGAAGAAGCAATGGCTTTAGTAAGAAGAGATAACCCTCATCTACCTGAAGAATATTACATTAGAAGCTTTGCAGCTGGATTGAGGGAGTATATTCAGAGTCATTCCCAGTTGCAAAACCCATTAACTCTTAGTGATGCCTATTGGGTGGCAAAGAGATTGGAACAATCCAATCCTTTCAAGAAGATGCAGCCCAGTACTTACAGGGACAATGCTAAAGGCAACCAAAACTGGTATAACAACCGACCAGCCAATATTCATAAGGGAGTAGGCAATGAAGTGAAGGGAAATACAATAAAGAACATGAATGGAAATAGTGGCACTAAAAATGAAGGCAAATGCTTCAGGTGCAATGAGAAATGGTACCCAGGGCATAAACAAGAATGCAAGATGAATCAGCAAGTGAGAGCTATGGTAACCCAAGAAGAAGAGGAAAAAGAAAAAGATGTCACAGATGAGGAAGAACTGTTGGAACCTGAGACTGAGCATAAGTTGGAAGAAGAGCAGGAAGAAGGAGAAGGCCCATTCCAATTATCTGTACATGGAGTACAAGGCACCAGCTCAGGGAATCAAACCTTTACTCTTACACTTCAATTGGGCAGAGTTAAAGGAACTGCTTTAGTTGATAGTGGTAGCAATGCCACGTTTATTGACACCAATATAGCACTTAAGGCTGGCTGTCAGATACAAAATGATTCTGCTGTAAGAGTGGTGGTTGCTAATGGGGAGACATTATGGAGCAAGGCTAGATGCAAAGACTGCAGGTACACTATACAAGGGAAAGAATTCTTTGATACATTCAGGGTATTGGATTTAAAGGGATACGATTTAATCTTAGGGGCTGACTGGATCTACTCCCACAGTCCTATAAGTTTGAACCTTAAATCCAGGGAATTGAGCATAACATATATGGGTAAGTCCAAGGTGACTTTCAGAGATGAAACCTTACCTTCAGAAAATTGTTTTGTACCAGTAGAGAAGCTACAAAAGATGATGGAAAAAGGTGTGGTAGGGGCAGTTGTCTATGTATGTAACTCCAGTATAGAACAACAGAAGACCAACTCAATTCCAAGCAGCATTGCAAACATACTTCAGAAATTCAAGAGAGTCTTTGAAGATCCTAGTGAATTACCTCCTCACAGAAGTTGTGATCATGCCATTCCTCTGAAAAGTGATGAGAAGATAATTAATCAAAGGCCTTACAGGTTGCCCTATTGTTAGAAGAATGCTATGGAGGGCATTATTGAACAATTAATGAAGTCAAAAACCATTAGAACCAGTGTAAGCCCCTATTCATCTCCTACAATATTAGTTAAGAAGAAAGATGGGACTTGGAGGATGTGTATAGATTATAGACAACTTAATGCCAACACAATCAAAAACAAATATCCTATCCCTGTCATAGAAGATCTATTAGATGAATTGCATGGATCTTGCATTTTCTCAAAGATTGATTTGAAATCTGGATACCATCAAGTAAGGATGAAGCAAGAGGATGTGGAGAAAACTGCTTTCAGCACTCACATGGGGCATTATGAATTCTTGGTGATGCCATTTGGGTTAACTAATGCTCCTGCAGCCTTTCAAGCACTTATGAATGACATATTGGCTCAATTCCTAAGAAGGTTTGCACTAGTATTCTTTGATGATATTTTGGTATACAGTAAGTCATTAGAAGAACATGAGCATCACTTGACATTGGTACTGGGAGTTCTTTTGAAGCATAAATTGTTTGCTAAGCTTAGCAAATGTGCTTTTGGCCAAAGACAAATTGAGTATCTAGGGCACATAATCGAGGAGGAAGGGTAGCCACTGACCCAGCTAAGATAGAAGCAGTAATTAACTGGCCTACTCCACTAAACATCACCCAGCTCAGGAGCTTCTTAGGCTTGACAGGCTATTACCGAAGATTTATTCAAAACTATGGGGTGATCTGCAAACCTTTGTTTGAGGCTCTCAAGAAGAGTGGATTTGTATGGCTAGAAGGGCAAGAATCAGCATTCATTCGGTTGAAAGAAGTAATGACTAAGGCTCCAGTGTTAGCGTTGCCTGATCACAGTCAACAGTTCATCTTAGAAGCTGATGCTAGTGGGTATGGTATTGGTGCTGTCCTAATGCAGAACCAAAAACCAATTGCCTTTATGAGCAAGGCCTTGGGACCTAGAGCAGCTGCATTTTCAACATATGACAAGGAGGCTTTAGCTATTATTGAAGCACTAAAAAAATGGAAGCATTATTTAGCAGGATCAACACTGGTCATAAGAACAGACCAACAAAGTTTAAGATACATTCAAGAGCAGAAATTAACTGAAGGCATCCAGCACAAGTTGTTAATTAAACTCCTAGGGTACAATTATAAGGTGGAATACAAGAGGGGAAGGGAGAACCGAGCAGCTGATGCACTGTCCAGGTGTGTAAAAAGGGAGCATCTTGGAGCCATTTCCGCTGCGGTACCAGTATGGATCAGTGAAGTCATACATAGTTATGACCATGACGAATTCTACAAGGAGCTGATAACTAAATTGATTGTAGATTCCAATGCAGAACCAAATTATACACTGAAGGGAGGCATCTTGAGGTACAAGAACAAGGTAGTAGTAGGGGCTAATTCTGCACTAAGGTCGCGGCTCATTATGTCTTGCCATGATTCATCTCTGGGAGGTCACTCTGGGGAAAGGGCTACTTACCAAAGAATGAAGCTTCTCTTTCATAGGAGAGGAATGAAACCGGCTGTGGAACAGTTTGTTAAAGAGTGTCCTGTATGTCAGAAGAACAAATCAGAGCATACACCTTATCCTGGGTTACTTCAACCTCTCCCTGTTCCTGAAAAAGCTTGGACTCATATTTCAATGGACTTCATAGAAGGTTTGCCAAAATCTGAAGGCAAAGAAGTAATCCTTGTAGTGGTGGATAGATTTACCAAGTACTCTCATTTCATTTCCATGAGCCATCCCTTTTCAGTCTCACAAGTAGCACATAAGTTCCTAGATAATGTGTACAAACTCCATGGTTTGCCAGCTGTTATAGTGTCAGACAGAGATAGAATATTCACAAGCAACTTGTGGCAGGAGTTATTCAAGGCATTAGGGGTTAAATTGAGGCTTAGCACTGCATATCACCCACAAACAGATGGGCAAACAGAGAGGGTCAATCAGTGTCTTGAATGCTATTTGAGGTGTATGACCTTTGCTAGTCCTAAGAAATGGAAAAATTGGTTAACCTTGGCTGAGTGGTGGTATAACACTAGTTATCACACTAGTTTGGACATGACACCATTTCAAGCTCTTTATGGCTTTCCTCCCCCTATGTTCAATGAGGTGATCTTACCAGATTCAGCAAATGAAGAGGTGAAGGGATTGCTGCAAAGGAGACAGCTAGCCAACCAAGTTATCAAGGAAAACTTAATCAAAGCTCAAGAGAGAATGAGTAAGTATGCTAACAAGAAAAGGAAAGAAAGGGAATTTATAGAGGGAGATATGGTTTATCTTAAGATCCAACCTTACAGACATACTTCCCTCAGTTTGCACAGGTCTTTGAAATTGCATCCCAGATTTTATGGTCCATTTCGGGTGTTGGAGAAGATTGGAAATGTAGCTTATAAATTACTCTTGCCTAGTGGCTGTGAATTGCACCCAGTTTTCCATGTAAGTCACCAAGAAAAACATAGGACCAAAGGTAATCCCAAGCCCCGAAATGCCACTTATTGATAATGAAGGAAATATCAAGGTCTATCCTGTTGCAATCTTGGAGAGGAGAATGGTGCCCAGGAACAATGTGCCTGTTGTGCAATGGTTAATTCACTGGACTAATTTACCAGAAGAAGCTGCTACTTGGGAAGATGCTGAATTTATATCAAGAATCTTTCCCGCTTTTCATTCTTGAGTCAAGAATGCTCTGAAGGAGGAAGGGAATGTCAGGACTGGAGTCAGGAGTGGAAGAACTGAACACAAGTGAAGTCTGTGCAAATGAAGAAGAAGCTGCAGAGTTCAACTAAACAAAGCGTTCTCAGAAGAAGAGATGTCGGATGACGTTGGATGGTGCTTTATGATGATCAAACGGTGGAAGTGCATAGTAGCAATCGCTGTGGCAGCTATTGTGCTAAGTACTGTAGCTTATCTTGTAATTTCAGACTAAGAACAATCAGTTAATTCTGTTTAAGCTGAGGAGTATTTAAAGCCATCGAAGGCTTGTAATGAGAGGCATTCTGGACATTATTACTGAAATGGAACCCTAGCCGCCTCATCTATTGTTCTTCTCTCCCTCATCCACTTTCCTCTTCTTTTTCCCATCTGATTTGCTCTCTGAAGTTTGTTCGTGAGATTGAATGTTGCCAGATTCAGAGATTTATCTCATTAGTACCTGACATGAGGGAAGTCTATGAGGTTTTGCCGGCTCGAGAATGGTTTGAGACAGAATCTTGCATGAACAAGATAGTTGTCATAGGTATATTTCAAAACTCAGTAGTTAAACATTGGCTACTTTTAAATCAGTCATAAATCTTTGTATGCCTATTTTGTCACGGGCGCAATTTGGTTATCAATACTCTTCAATATTCATTTAGTCGTTAAGCTAATCGATATTGAATGGTTTGCTCATCTTGTACCTTGTAAGTTACTCCTACTTGCCCTTTGTTTTGGTGGTTATGGCTCACATTTTCTGTTTTGGGTGTTTGGTGGGCTATTGTTGATATGGTTTTGCTGTTTGAGGCTTTGTGCCGCCAACATCATGAGTTGCTAGTTACTAGTTGCTGCTCACAAGGAGGTGTGGTTTCTTTTTTACATCATCTCAAATTATATCTTATTGGTATCTAGCATTTTTAACTTCCTTCCATGTACTCGCAGGTACCTTTGTGTTATCAAATACTGCAAGGAGCCCATATGGCCTAGACTCTCAGATTAGGTGAATCTCGTATGGTTCCCTGAAGTTATATTTTGTCGAAAATCTCTAGTAGAGGGAAGCAATTCACAGTGCCGAGGTCAAGAGAAGATTTCAACTAGTTCTATGGTACTAAAGTTCCGCACCACGGCAGCACTTCTCTGATACAACGTGGTTACAATTTTCTGTTGAGCTTCTGTATCTGCACAATTGAGCATGCAACTATGTTTTTGCATAAGTAGAAATTGGGAGATGACCATTTTTTCTTACTTGTCATGACCAAGGCTTTGTGCCACTGTAGGTGTTGTTTATGGAGGCTCAAGACTATTGATAGCTTTCCAAAGTGAAGAAGGCAATTAGAAAACTCTTTGATGAGTATTCCTCACAAATAGTAGACTCAAGCATCGGGAATGCACAAGAAGACAGTAATGCTGAGGTAATCGTATGATCTCCTTTAATTTATTACTCCAGGTAATTCTCTTCTCATAATACTTAATAGAGGTAATCTCTAATAAGGAGTAATTCAAGTATTCAACAAATGCATTTGTGTCTCCTTTCTACTCTTGAGTTTTGCACGGTATTGAATGAATTGAATTGGTATAAGTCGATGCGTTATGTACAGGTGGTGAAGATATATTGTCCTAAATGTGAAGATCTATGCTATCCAAGATCGAAATACCAAGGTAGTATCCTTTTGAGCTTATTCTTTGTAGACTTTTCATTTACCTATCCTAAAATTTGCAACCCTCTTGACTTGGTAAGAATCAAAATTATGATGGTGCAGTTCTTGCTATTCTGCCTTTTCAGTTTCACATGATATCTGCCAAAGTAATTTATTATCTGTTGTACTGCCTGTACAATGGAACTGTTTGGAAGGCATCATCTAGAATACAGAGATTCCTATGTAGTGATTGCATTCTATCCAGCATGTAGTTTGATTTTCCTTACTACGGGTTAAACTGATATGACCGTAGTTTAAAGTGATGTTTGGGTTAAATAACACCAGTTGGTTTGCTGTTTTTCAGTATCATTACCCAAAAGTGTGCTTGATCAAGTGACACATTCTTTTGGCTGTACTGCAAACCAAGTACAAGTATTTCTTGTGCTCTTTATTATGTGCTGCAGTGCTGTGCTACTATGTTGCTCTTGTATGCCCTTAACTTTTCCCAGATACTGATGGAGCATAATTTGGGACGACATTTCCTCTTCTTTTCTTGATGGCCAACTCACATTTGAAGCCACAGAAGCCAGCACAACGATATATTCCCAGAGTATTTGGCTTCAAGGTTAACAAGAAATCGTGAAGGTCTGTTGATGCAGTTGATTTTGCCTGCACTTGTGGCTATTGGAAATCTGAACTACGTTTGCATACACGCTATCAATTCTTCTTATGTGTGTCATTATATTTCATCAACAGTTGATTTTGCATACACTTGTGGCTATTGGAAATCTGAATTTCTATGTTTTGTATCCATACTACAGAAATAGCCAGGGACAGTTGATTATGAGGATGGTGATGATGTCTTTTAATCAGATATCTGGAGTGATTTTTTTGGTTGAATGTTGAAGTATTCATGTCAACTAAGTGACGGTGCAATTTGTTCTGATGTATTTTTTTTTATGTTGAAGTATTCATGTCAACTAATTACCTGTTAAAATGATTTTCTCAGTATAAATGTATTTTTTGAGGTTTTTATTTTTCAGATATTTTTTGTATTATTTTGAGAATTTTTCTAAAGCATGAAGTTGCATGTTGCATGCTGCAATGACTAGTAAGCTGAGGAGGCATCGCATTGCGGGCTAGCATGTTGCAATGTACTAACTACTAGTACTAACTAATGACTAGTAAGCTGAGGAGGCGTTGCATTGCGGGCTAGCATGATGCAATGTACTAACTACTAGCAGTATGTTGCAATGTGGGCTGCCGCCAAACTCATCAAACTAAAGAGGCATTGCATTGTGGGCTAGCACGACCTGCAAATTCCTCTGCGGCTGGCGCGGGTTCGTGCGGGATGTCCACGGACCGCCCCATGCACCACTAGGCGCAGGGGATTGGATGGAGTTCGACAGTCTCTGACGCATGCAATATTTGGTTTGCAAGCTACGTACCATCGGATGGCTTATCTTCAGAAATAACCCGCTATCTTATCCTTGCTCCCCCGTAATCTCGTTTGTGTCAGGGGTTTTAGGGACGGCAAGTGCGCCACTTCACCAAGAAAGTCTGGGATCCCCTGAAAAAGAAGTGCAATTATGACTAATACATGGCCC
This sequence comes from Phyllostachys edulis, assembly GCA_036346405.1. Lineage (NCBI taxonomy): Eukaryota > Viridiplantae > Streptophyta > Magnoliopsida > Poales > Poaceae > Phyllostachys > Phyllostachys edulis. The sequence continues at coordinate 42,279,021 of CM070548.1, read as the reverse complement.
ATGTTTGTGGAGCAAGGATGGAAACGGCAGGCCAACACGTCAGCCTCCCTCACCGCACTTGCAGTATCTTGCCAAGTGACACTTAGGGTGTGTTTGGTTGTCTACATGTCCTCAGTCTGGTCCATATGTGTTATCCAGGCTAAACCTAACCAGACTGAGTGGATATAATGATGAGTTGTTTGGTTGCCTATTTCTGTTAGATCAGGCTGTGCTGAGATGTTGTTTGGTTGCCTGTATCTAACGCGGGAGAAGTGAACGGACTCACGAGCACTAGTCCGTCTACATGCGCTCAGTCTGGCTAAGGAGGGAAGCTCGAATCGAGCGTTTTCCTCGGGCCATGCACGAGAGGAAATCTTATATCCACTCAGCCAGGCTCACTAACCCAACCAGACAACCAAATACCCAAAAACTTATATCTACTTATGCGAATCAATTCTATACAGACAACCAAACATATCCTTACCGATCGAGCATGTATCTGATTTGCGTGATTTTGCATTACAATGTGCCTCGAGCTTCAACTCACGCAACGCCGCAACGATGACTTGTTGCACTAAAACTTCGAAGGGCTGCGCTAGTGCGCTCGCCGAAAAAGTTTGGTGTCGTAGGAGCGTCGTATTCAAAGAGTCATATGTATAACACTGCTGTAGGCTGTAGTCGTGACAATGTTCAACTACTATACAGCACCAGCTTGTGTATTCTAGGAGCCGTTGGTGATATGGATGGAAATGAGTAAATGACGTGTGGCAGGTGTTGTATGCTTGGATTGGACTAGCAGGCAGCAGCTACGAGAGGTAGCAATCCTATTTCGCGCCCGCACGTGACGACTGACGAGGCAGACGCATGGGTCGGCACGTGCAGCCGTGGCCGCAGTGGTGTAATGGACCGGTTAGTCCGGGGAAACGGCTCCTCTGACTTAGAAGAGGCACGTCACGCGGCGACTTACCAAGGCCATCTACCATCCAAAGCTAATCCAACGTGTCTCCTCTCTAGCTGCTGAACGAGTGTTTGCCTTCCATTAAAAGTTTAAAACATCGATCTTCCTTCATGACGAACACCATGTCGTTGCCGCTACAGGTTGGGCAGGCGATGGACCGAGCGCTGCTGCCGGCCAGGGTGGAACCAGAACAAAAATAATCAGGTTCACCTCTTTATCCTACGTAGAGCTACACATACAATTTTTAAACGATATTATACTAAACAGTAATATGTTCACCAATTTTTAGCATAAAAAATCAACATAACTGATGGCAATGTATAACGATAATAAAGTAGCGATGAAAGTGCTTACTAAAATCATGAAACCCTATAAGGAAGGACAAAACTATATACAAAAGATGGTTAATATTGTCACAAAAAATAGGTGGATTCTCATCATTAGTACCATTAGCTGGCACTTTTCTTTTCGGAAACCGTTCCATAAATTCTCCATTTGCCGATAATATACAAAATCAGTTAGATATTGTTATGTGCTCAAGAACAATAGAGTAGAAATATACATATAGAAGTCTATTTGACATTGTATCTCACCTAATAAGCTTGCTCATAGATGGGCACATCGATAAGGGTGACTTCAATTTTGCATCCGAATCAAATTAAAACCCTACGTCCTAACCCTACAATTTGACAAAAATCAATCAACAATGATCACATTGAAACCCTAACTCACAAATTTAATCACTTTGCTTGAAAGAAATCAGAAGAATTGGAAGAAATTAGCAATACCCTATGCCAATTTGTGACTTGATCCTTGCTGCCCAAGCCGAGTGCTCAGCGAGGCAATCTACGGCCGATGAAGACTAGGAGACACCGCAGCGCGCAGAATACGGCCGCTGAGGACTTTGGCTCCGGCGACTAGTGGTCGCGAGTAGGCGAGGCTATGCGAAACGGGAGAGGGATGGTTGATGGAGAAAGGAGTCAAGAGACGCAAACTCGGTCTGGGGTGATGTGAGCGTGCGGCGGCTGTTTTCCTAGGCATGGGTCGTGCACTCGTGGCTTGTTTGGCCAAGCAATTGGGCTGCGCTCGCGTTCCAAGAGTCCTGGGCCGCTCTCGGTGTCGTCCTTAGCCTAACAACCAGAGTGGGGCAGTGAGAGGCCAGAGCAAGGATGCTTGGTTGCTTTGGGCTGGCCCGGTATCTTTTGATTTAAACTGGGAGGTTCACACCTATATATACATGGACTACTACAGTGTAAAAATAAAAAGTCCGCACGGGCCTCTTTGGATCTGCCCCTGGTTGTCGACGCAGCGTCCGCCGATTAAGTGCTAACGGGAGAAAGAACCGAGAAGTCACGGCCGCACGTTGTGAGCAGGGACTGCTGCTCGCAGCAGTACGCGGCATACATGGACACTTCGCAATCGTTGACGTTCACTCAGAAGCCCTGCCGGATGGAGCGTACCGCGTAGTAGTCCACGTACTGTACACATGCCCCGTAGCGACGCCGTGCAGAGCACCACTAACTGCGGTCGAGAGTGTGGCTCGTCGGTGAGCTCTTGCCGCCGCCTGCGATAACAACCGGGGCCGCTGGTGGTGGTGGTGGTGTGGTACATCAATGACCAAGCGAGGTGGTATGGCTTCCTGCCGCAGCTCCTGTCGCCCGCGGCGGTAGAAGCGATGCTGCGGTCGTTCTCCATCCCACCGTCGCCAACACCGTCGCAGCATGAGGATCATGTTCTTCAGTTGTTGTTTCATGCATGGAGACGAGTAAGGATCGTGTGCTGTTGGGGAAGAAGGCGTTGGTGGAGCCGAGGAAGGCAGATAGCAATGGTCTGCGTGGGCGGTCAAACCAGCTAGCCTGGCGGTCTGACCAGTCAGTGGTTAGTTCATGCGTCGGGACGGTGGTGAGCTTTGTGAGTTAGGTCAAATTCATGAATTTCATTGCATAGGTGTTACATAATATATGTTTTGGACTAAGGTGAGTCAAGTTGCGAAAAACCTGTACCCGAAAATGGTTGCTTGGTCTATTGTTGTGCAGGTGGTTTAGAGTCAACTATGGTCAATGGTGAGGAGGACCGGGACTTAGGAAAACCAAGGTCTAGAACGGTCATGAATGCTGGGTAGGATAGTTGGACTCAAATAAGATGCAAGATGGACAAGAACCATAGAAGATGAAGTTTAAGCAAAGACCTTTGTAAATGTATATGCTCATGTCTTATCAATTATGTCAATTGATGATTTTGTGTATCGCGCGGTGCTACGTGACGGTTTGCTTGTTTGTGATGTTGTAGGACACTAGAGCTAGGTCATGGGGATGTGAACTAGATTGAGACTAGGCTAGGAGAACCGAGGTCCAAAGCAATCGAGGTCATGTCGGAAGATGACTGAGGCTAGCGGGGTAGTTACAAGCCTAGAAGATAAGGAACCAGAGCGGAAGTTCACTACACCATGGCATAGTATTAAGGACAATGCAACTGCCGGGAAAAACTACGTTGAAAGGCAATTTATTTGCCGGGAATGTGTTTTCCCGGCACTTATTGCCTACCCGGTAAAGTGCTGCTGGGAAAGACATTCCCCAGCAGATATGTGTATTCCCGGCAGTTAAGTGCCCTAGATAAGTTGGTTTTCCCCGGCAGTTAAGGTTTCCCCGGTAGTTAGATGTTTCCCGGCAGTTAGAGTTTCCCTGACAGTTAGATGTATTGCCGGCAGTTCACTGCCCTCGATTGTCTGTTTTCCCGGCAGTTAAGTGCCCTAGATAAGTTAGTTTTTGCCAGCAGTTAGATGTATTGCCGGCAGTTAACTGCCCTCGATTGTCTATTTTCGCCGGCAATTAAGTGCCCTAGATAAGTTGGTTTTCCCCGGCAGTTAACTGCCCTCGATTGTCTATTGTCCCCGACAGATATATTGACAGCATTAGCATGATTCCTAACAGATTAGGCACCTATATACATGTAGAATACCAATATAATTTAATTATGCTGCCAAGATATTTTCTCAATAGTTTGCACCATTCAATCAGAACTTAAAAAACATACAATTTTCTCAATCGTACCACTTAGAAAATGTCATATCAACAATCAAATACAGCTGCAACATATAGATGAAATTCAGATGATGCAAAATACATAAACCTGAAATATGATATATTTGATAAGCATAACAGTACATGTGCAGTACACCATACACATGCAATTTCAGAATTCTGAGCATTATAATATAGCCACGGTCTCCTTGGCATGTACAAAACATCCATACAAAAAAAAGTCGACAATACTAGTCTATCCTTGGCACATATAAATTCTCCAGCCTCTTCTACCACAATACTAATCTATCCTTAGTATTTACAAAATATCTACGCAAAAGAAGTCGACAATGAAATCATCATGCTATCACCATTTGCAAAATAAGGACTATCACTCCATGAGCAAACAATAACTTCAACAACATTTATGTTTTGTACCTGAAAAGAAAATCAAGAAGTCAATAACCACAAACTATATATCTCTTGTTGTATGAGTTTTTCCTTATTTTATTGCCAAAAAAATAGCATTGCATTTCCTACAGTGAGTAGCAAAGGAATGTTAATGATTATTGGAGAGCGGTAATACAAATTATGTTTGCAAAGCATCAATATAAATGGTTGCAAAGCATCAATCACTCATATTTTGTTGCATCTACCCAATCTTTGCTGCACAACAGGTTACAAGCCAAGAAACAAGTCTTGTTGCGAGTTGCCGAAGAGTCTATACTCATGCACATGACTACCATATAAACTCCATTTCAAATAACAGGCTATTTTACAGTTAGTTGTATCATAGCTAATGTTTAAACTGCTTAGCTATTGAATGTGAGCATGGATATTTTAGTTCTAAATTTAGTGCTTCCTGAAGAAAAGAAGCTTATTTGCTTTCACCTTACACATGATAACTATGCATTTAATATATCTAATAAGACTATAACCAACCAAGCCACCTAACTTCCTAGCTACTGCATGTAATGCTAAATCTCCATGCAAGAATTTAATTGCTGAAATTACCTCGTATTTGTCCAGCTTGTTGTGATGGCCCCACTGACTTTTCCGATCTTCTTTTATCTGTAGATTTAAATAAATGCAAGTACATTACTTAAGGAATCAAATTGAAGGTGGATACAATAGATGGATGCTAACATGCTGATGTGGCCATGCAATAGATCTCCCATAAACATCAGCCATGACACTCAAATCCCTATAATTACAAGGCAGTTGAGCAGCCCTTTTTAGCACATGATTAATGACAACTTCCCAACATTCAACACCCAACAGAGTACCACCCACTACTGTCCTCCGATCTGTTGATATAACAGTAGCCTTTGCAACAGGGATATCATGTGGTCCAATAACAGAGTACAAGACAACTTCTTTTCCACTATGAAATATGTCATCATTGAATGTGTCAATTCAAGTCTAGTCAAATAAATTGTAAAATGGTAAGGAGCAAAACAACAAATAGTGATATATGTAAAATCTTACTCCTCCATTTCCTTTTTGTGAAGGAACTCCATGCCTATTCAATGTCTACAAGTGCAAAAGGAGAAAAAATTACATTAGATATGAACTGCGGTATGACAATGGTGAAGAATCTATTTTGTTGTGAACAGTATGTACCTCCTCATACAACATGTTTTCTACAACATTAGACTCCACCTCAACATTGTCACTTTCGACATGCTGATCCTATAGGCCAATAAAAATAAAAGTGGAAACAGACATCATTCTTCTATACCAAGTAATCAATTACAAAAAATGTATTGTACTATACCTCATGTATAGGTGAATTTGACGCATATCATGGACTGATATGTGCATGTCGTCCCATATGAGAATTAGTAAGTAACAATTCCTTCATCTCCGCCACTTGTTGACTAAGGGCGTCAATTTTTCTATCACTATCTGCTTGCATTGTTTCAATGCACCCTAGTAGGAATTTTTTGTCCAATTCAGCTTGTTGACGCCCTTCAACAGCCATTTGGAGCTTGGTTGATATATACTTAAGCTTTCCAGGCATCTCCAAATCTCCTGGAGTTGGTCCCTTACCTACAGAATGAACATACCCATTCCTATCAGGACCAAAGACGCATGACAGGAGGTCACCTTGCTTTATGGTTTTCTCTGTCCACTCTGGATGATCTGTGGCTGCATCCTCAAGTGCTTTCTGCAAATATGGATCAAGTATTACTATATGGAACATTAACTGTTTTTGAATATTTCAGCTGAGGAAGTCGATCTGTTTAGACTTCATATTGGCTTAAATGAAATTGTTTTTTATGGAATACTCTTTATGGCTTATGGACATTGTTTGGCAGGTAGAGGTAGTAATGATAGACCCCTACCAGCTGACACTTGTTAATAGGCTCAGGAAAAGACAAAACAGAAAAATAAAAGATAGAAAATCCACAGCTGTTGTAATTGGGAAAGGAAATCCTATCCCCTAAAGTCACCGCCAAATTCCAATCAACCCATCAAACAATTTTGGGAAAGGAAATCCTATCCCCTAAAGATGAGTGCTTTTATCTCATCATGTTTCCCTCAACAAAAAATATTGTTCTTCCTGGGAATATTACCACTATGCTCTCACATGACATGAGCAGTAGTGGTAGTACCATAGTACTGAACAAGGTTTTTATCTCTTTTTTTATGAAGTCAAGTACTCATCAAAGTTAGAATGCTACTATAGGAAAAGTAAAAGTGAAAGGTAAGTCAAATGTTTCAGCGTTATGCATTTCTAGTTGAAAGGCTACAGCTTGAAAGAACTATTTTTTCTATGATGGAAATGAATGATCATGAAGGTAGTCCGGTCAAGAAACCAATGTTCAACATCAGGTGTCAGCAAAAACTCGTTTTTTTTATTTGCAAGAATTCAAGCACTAGTTCCTCATTGGTAATCTCCATGGATAGCATGGACGCCTAGTTTCACTTCCCCACTGCAGATTTTGTTGTGCATATCAAATGGCCATTCATGGTCATGGCCTAACGGTTACTATTTACTGAAGATGCATGTACAGGAGACTGATTGAAGTACAAATTTTTTTAATGTACTTACAATTTTAGGTGAATACTAACATATTTGAGTCCAAAGCATCTAACCATTTTCTTAGCTTCATTAAAGTTCTTAGGTAGCGCTGAGCCCTCTGGAAAAGCTTCTTTAAGAAGTTATAGTAGCATGTCAAAACTTCTATCACTCCAACCTCCATGAAATTTAGTGTGGAGTAATCTGACAACAAAGCGTAGCTTTGAGAAGCTTTTGCACCTTGGATAGAGCTCTTGATTGGCATCACCTACTAAATGGTAAAATCTTCAACACCTTCACATGGATCCTCCTCAAAACTATCCTTATTTTCACCTAAATCCCCCATTCCATCTAACCCATGTGCTACATCACGAAGCATATCAAACATCTCATCACCTTCCTCAAAATTGTCCTCTACTTGAACCTCAAGATACACATTTTGTCAGTCGTAACATGATGATGCTGTCCATGAAAAATCCATCTATTGTACCCTTTAAAAAACCCATCACATATTAAATGCACACGGACAATGCTAGCTTCTTTTCAGCAACTATTCACACATTTCCTACAAGGGCATAATATTGTGTTTGCTTTTGACGATTGGGCAAAAGCATACTGTACAAATTCTTCGACCCCTTGTACATATTCAGACATGTGCCTACAATTAATTACTTGTTGTAAGAATGGACATGAGACAGTGCTAGAATATAAATTTATATTGTAAGCTTATGTTGTACCTAAGCAGATCCATCCATCTCTTATCCATAGCTCACTACTACAAAAAGGCTAATACTGGACGCCTCATCACAGACGGTTGACCAAAACCGCCAAGATACATTCAATCACGATAGCTTTTGGTTTAGAGACCGCTTTGTATTCGCTACTACGCTAAAAACCGTCTGTGAAGAGGTAATATCACAGATGGTTCATAACTAAAACCGTCTGTGAAGTATCACAGACGATTATTGTTAATAACTATCTGTGATAATTCTACATATCACGACGGTTATTTATTGAAAACCAGACGGTTTTCAATAAATAACCGTCTGTGATATTGCTACATATCACAGACAGTTTTTGTTATAACCGTCTGTGATAATATCGTTACAGCTCTGAAGTCCGATGAGTTTCTTCGTCGCCGATGCGTCGTCTCTTCGTCGCCTCAATATGCCGCTTCGGCTCCCCGATGCGTCTCTTCGTCGCATCAATGCCGCTTCGGCTCCCCGATGCGTCTTTTCGTCTCACGCTTCGAATTTATTCCATGTTTTATAAAAAGGATCATCCGCCATCGAAGATGATCATCCCCACACATATAACAGAAATGGCTACCTCTGCTATTTCCTTATCGCCGGCATTGATGGTCTACCTGGTCGTACTGTATAAGCACCTCTCTCGTTGTACGTTGGCGGATGCTACAGAAGAACACTGTTTCAACAGTTTCTTCACTACTCTGTCCGAGAATTTGCTGGAGCAGGTGACGGCCACCTTCCGCCGTCTTGACATCCTCCTCTGCCGCGTCATCCGAGTGATCTCCCACTTTCGGCAAGTTTACTGCGTCATCGACGTGGTCCTCCACAACGACGTTGCATGTCTCCAGGAGGCTTGCCATCACTGGGACTGCTTAATCGAGGCGGCGGGCGACCGAGTCGACCAGGCTGAGACCCCTCAAGCAAGGGAAGAGAGACTATGGGCTCAATTCTTCTTGGTTCAACAGTCCGAGGGTCTTCGGGAGACACTCGAACGAGCGCGTCAGTGGGTGGATGCATTTCAGGCTTCGTTCGATCTTGAACCGTCCGACGCCGCTGCCGTCGCCTACGAAGTATTGAAGACAGAGATAGCAGCCTACCTCCATTACTAGAAAAACTTTGTTTATTTATAGGTTTCTACTTTTTTTTAATCTTTTTGTAAGAAGCGACTGACCACGCTGTTTGGCCATATGAAAATTCCAAAATGAAAAAAAAAATCTAGTTTGGAGGTGAAGTACTACTATATTAATTATATGTTGAATTATTACTCTATATATATATATATATATGTATGTATGTATATATATATATGTATGTATGTATGTATGTATAGTTAAAGCAAATTTTCAAGAAGATTTAAATGAAAAAATTGACATATAAACATGTAATTTCTTCATGCATGTAAGTGTATATACAAGATAATATACTTGAGAAAAACCATTTCATAGACGGTTCCATAATAGAACCGTCTGTGATAACTATCACTGACGGTTCCATAATAGAACCGTTTGTGATAAGTCTCTATATTAGTAGAAGCCTGGCCGCTAGGGTTTGCGCCCGCCCTAACTCGTCACTCCCCAGTGCACTTACTCTCGTACCGAGGATGAAGCAACTTGGGAACAAGGAATCGTGCCATCAAATCCCTTAAAGTTCAGTGGACAAATCGTACCGAGGATGAAGCAACTTGGGAACGGGAGGATCGACTTAGAGCCGACTACCCTTCTTTCTTTTCCGAGTAGACGGAATCTCGGAACGAGATTCTTGTAGGGGGGGGGGAGGTTTTGTAACATCCCAAACAATGGTTTGTGTTTCAAATGTATAAAAATGAGGAGAAATTAAAACTTTTTGATTTCCTTATGATGTCATTTGAAATTTCTGGAAATTTTCCCCAAGGGTTTCCTATTTTCAAAGACCAATGCTTCAATTGATGGGAGCATAATCTTTGAAAACTCCTTAAAAAAATCTTGTAATCATTCTCTATAAATATATTTCCTAGCTCCTAGATCATCCCAGTAACTCCTGTAAAAAATTTCATAATTTTTAGAAATTATTTACTATTTCTAAGAGGCCAGTCAAACCAGTTTGACTTTTGGTCAAAACCCTAGGACTTAACCTTGTGATTTTTCTAGAAAGAAATGCAGTGCAGAAAATGTTCTAGAAAAATTACACAAGGTTGCTCTTAGATCCAGTAACCTTCCATAAATATTTCTGAATTTTTGGAGGTATGAAACTCTCTCTAAAAATTCGCTAACCATCTCAGCCTTATCTTTCCATAAACCAGTTTTCACTGTTCCTCGGGCTTAGACCCAACCCCGGCTCAAGCCACTTGTTTTGGTCGAACTGCCTAACTGCACAGGCGCACCCAACTCAACCCAACCATCCTTGCGTATTGTGAACCGTCCGATTTGAAAATCGACGATCAGGATTGAGTGGGCCGTTCGGACCACTCGATCGTTCTCATCACATGAACCGTCCGATTGGAAATCAACGCACAGGATTGACAGGAACATTCGAACCGTCTGAACGTCCCCGTCTTATGGACCATCCAATCTTGATCTAACGGTGAACACCTGTCTCGTTCATTTAAACCGTTTTAGCCCCTTTTCTCTTGTGTCGCTGACGAGGCGGGCGCGGGCTGTTAGACTCGTCTCCCTCCTCTCGTTGGCTCGCACTCAGGCGCTAAGTGCCACAGGGCACCATGCTCTGCGCTGCCTCCATCAACACCGTGACCGCACTGCCCAAACCAACCTATCCTAGGGCATCCTCACTTAACGCCGCATCCATCTCTGTCTCAATCCCAAGCTAAATACCCTTCGCACACCCTCACAATCGCCATTCTCATTCTCGGTGGCCGAGGGAGGAGAAGCTTGTGCATGGTCCTTTCATGGGTAAGCTCAAAGCCATGGCATCCTCTAGCCTTCTCTTTGCATGCCGTTTCCATTCCAGCTAATTCGAGCCAATGCTTTCGCTTGTAGTCCCCAGTCCAAACTCGACGCTCTCGACACTCCGGAGCTCGCACTGAGCGGCACCTCTTAGCCATTTTCATCTCTGGTGAGCCACTTACTCTTTATTGTGCGTCATCTTGGGCCATGGGGTATAAGCCTCATTTCCCCTCATCTAATTCCGACAATGTATTCACAGGAACTTGTGAATTCGAGTTTTGCCCAAGTTTCAGCCAAAGCCACTGTTAGTCATTCCTCGATTGCCTGTGTTATCACCATCTTCAGGTCACCCCAAGCTTCCTCAACCTTTTGTTGTCATTTCTTTTATTTAGGGGACCCTGTGAGGACCCCTGGTATTGAATATATTCCAAGTTAAAGAATTACACCCGAAAGCATAATTTTCGACAAAGAATAAACCCAATGCTAGGCCCCCGGATATATGTCTTACAATAGTTCCCAAGATCAAAGACTATTGTACATATATCCTAAACAACATTGTACCATGTCATACAAGGCATACGGTATACATATAACATAGCAAACTTTACAACATTGGTTCGGTTCACTTAGAAGTAACCGACCAGTAGCATTTGACAGAAGTTTTAGCACCGGAAACAAACTATAAACAGCAAAAAGGACCACCAAGTGTGCCTCACACCCTCAGGCAACTGAATGGAGGATAGAAATAGCGTCACTCGTTAGCATCACCCTGATTAGCGCTAACGGGTAATTCGTACATGTAACCGTCCTCACCTGCAACAAGTGGTTAAAGCACCTGAGTACAAAAGGTACTCGCAAGACTTACACAAAACTATTAAAAGAAAGTTTAGTAGAACCTAACCAAAGGATTAGAATCTGTACATGCATAAGGCTGACAACAAGAAGGTTGTAATGGCATTAGTTTTGCATAAAGCAATCAGTTTTGCTCCTATACTTACCAAGTTTTGTAAAGGCCAGTTTATAAACAGATTTGGACTAAAACAACAAGTAAAAGAGAATTTAATCACAAACAAGAACAAAATCAAAGTGGCTGTCCACTTTGACCAAAACCTGCATGAATACCCTTCATGCCGAACTAGTAAATCCATGACACAATTTATTTCAAAGTCTATACTGAGTTGTCCATCAAAACGAGTGTTGTCCATAACCGTAGACATGGCTATTCGAATAGTTTTAACCCTGCAGGGGTGTACATCTTTACCCACACGACTTAGTCAGCCCGTAAGCCTTCGGATGCCTCCGAATGATGACACACTTCCTTGGGTATGCTAGCCGGGTAAACTAAGATTTGGTATTTTTCAGCAAGTTGACATTATTGAGTTGATTTACCCATGTGCGACTAATCCCGCTTAGTACAAACGACGGATAGCGCCTGCTAACTGGGGCACACATGTTGTGTTGGGAAAGCCAATTCAATGAATAGAAATTAAAACTATGCTCCCCTGCACATATAGAATTGAAATCGGAGCCCTACGAACACGTGAACTTCACAAATGTCCTCACTCCACTAGTTCCTCAACTCAATAACATCAACCCCTTACTTAACCAAACAGCGCCCACACACCGCGTGTGGAAGTACATAAGGTACTCAAATTGACAAGTCAAAGTTCGGTCCTTAACGATCTGGACAAGACTACCACATTTCCCACATCTTGTGCACGAAGGCACCATCACTAGCATCCACTTGCCTAGATCTAAAACAAATTATTATCAAACAGAAATTAACTTAACTTTCAGTTTTAACCAAACTAACAAAGACATCAAAGATAGAAATTAAAAAGGTGTTTCCCCAGGTCTGACAAGATAAGCTTGCCAAACACTAACGTTCTATAGACTTGCGAGGCTAAGCAAAGTCTAAATAATCAAACATACTAACACTAGATTTCTATCTTAAGCATAAGTGCATGAATTTGATTCAGGACAAACCACAAAGATTGGGTATAACTAACTAGACTCACAAATTAATGATACTTCAAAATAGCATGCACACAGTTGTCACTGTAATTCAAAACACTAAAGTATGAAATCTGGGATCAACATGGTGCAAGAGGATGCTTGCCGTGGTAATAAACCACTTGTTCAGATTCTGGAACCTCAGGGATAATTTCACTCACATCGGTACAATCAGATTGTAGAAAGAACAGGATGAAATGAACATCCAGAAACACTGACAAGTACCAAAAATGCTGAAAAGGTGCATGATCAAGTACTGATGTACAAACTAACAAAATGCTTAAGCTATAAACTATTTTTAGTAAAGGTAATAACCCAGATTAACACCTACTAGCAATAACCGACAAGGATTAGCAGCTAATGCCCTGCTACAGTGTTTGTCGGGCTGTCCGACAACAATAGAACAGCTGGGATTGCGATCTTTGTCGATTTGAACGCACATTAAGCAAAAAGACTTTTCCTTAAGCTACTAGGGTGCCTAGGGAAGCTACCTGAGCTTAGATGATGGTCGGAGAAGCTCTAGAGCTCGCCAGCGATATGAAAGACCGAAATTGACAATATAGAGAACCACGGCGACAAGATGATCTGATCAAGGAATCAACAAGTGAGTGATTGAGATAGGTTAAATAGGTCCATAAGAAGCTCATAATGGACGGAATTGAGAATTGACTCACCCTGCCGGAGTTGGAGACGAAAGGAGTGATTACGGCTGGAAAAGAAAGATTTCCAAATTCAACAATCCTGTTGAACCAATAATGAAATTAAATGAGGGGTTTTGCTCCCTAGATCCAAAGGCACGATGTGACGCGAAGAGATCTGCCAAGAAATTACCGAGAATGAGATTAACCCAAAGCTGGCATTCGGTGCACGCTCCCGTTGCTCAAAAGACAACCTTGTGCTCCTGATCTATAAACAATGCCAAGAGTTCCCATTAACAGGATGAACAAGGCATCGAAAGAGATGAACAAAAGTGCAAGGAAGAGAGGATACACCGTCAAAATGATGGTGGACTCAGTGCGTCATCAATTTGGCCAATAATGTGAGCTAGGGTTTTTATACCCACTTCGCCGGAGAAGATAGGAAACTGATGAGTGGCGATAATGGCAGCGAAATGGTGACATGTGGCGATTGCATGCTGCGAAAAACACGACGCAACACCACCTCGCCTGCGATGTGCTCGGCGCTGGCACCATGGCGCGGAGAAGAAGAAGATGAGCCACTGACATGCGGGCCCCACTGTTAGTCTCAGCGAAGATACAAAATAGTGAGCTCAAACAATTGAGGATGGTCCGATCAAAATTGAATGGCCACGATTGAGTGGATGTTTGGATGGTCCGAACATCACTTTTCATATGGACGGTCCGATCGCAAACGAATGGCTCCGATTGATTGGGACGTTCGGATGGTCCGAACGGCCCAACTCATACTAACCATACGATCAAAATCCAATGGCCAAGAAAGAGATGCGCGTCTTTGAGTTTCAAACGAAAACAACGGCGCCGTTGGATCAGGATTCAAGGGTTGAGATTGAAGTGGGGTTCAGACGGTCCGAACGGCCCACTCAACGAGGATGGTCAGATCTAAATCTGACGGCTCAGAATCAAGGCGCGTTCGGATGGTCCGAATGGCCCAATTGATCCTGGCTGTTGATTTTGAATCCAATGGCGCGCGCGCTTTGGTTTAAACCAAAATGAGATGGCGCGGTTGGATTGAACAAGGACGGTGTAGATCGCATGGGACGTTCGGATGGTCCTAGCGGCCCAATGCATCAGGATGGTTCGTTTGGAAAACGACGGTGGAGATTGTGTGGTTTGTTCAGATGGTCCGAACAGCCCAACGCATCTCATTCGTTCGTTTCAAAATCAGACGACTCACGTTCACTGAAGGTTGGGGCTGAGCCCTAACATGACTGAGCCAGTCCAAACAGCACAAGATTGGACTAAACCAATGTGGATCGAGCCGCTATAGTGCCAAAAGACTAGGGTTGGATCTAAAGTTGACTAGACCCAAAATTAAAATTCAAAAGTTTGACCAGAGGTTTAAAAATACCACATAAATTTATAAAAATACGAACTTTTTTAGAGCAGCTACTGGGATGATATATGTCCCAAATAAATTTTGAAAACCACTATTCATGTTTTTGAAATACTTAATTAAATACTTTGACCGAAGAGGTTTAAGTAGAGAACAGAGATTTTTCATAATGTCAAAATAATCTCTAAAAATTTGATAAAAATTGATTTTATTCAAGATAATTTATCTAGTATTTGATAAAAATACTTCCCCGGTCTCAATACAAACATTAACTTGCATTTTCTTTTGAAGCTTCAAACAAGGCTAAGATTTGGGTTGAAATGGAAGTTTTTAAATTGTAACAAGATGCTCATGTTTTAAAATGACCAGAAATGCTATGAAAAGCATTTTATTACTGTTCATTAAAACTGAGGCTGTTACAGACCCCCTTCTCGTGAAGCCCTTCGCTGCGGCCATTACCGTCGATCACTTCTCTCCAAGCTTCTTTGGTCTCCTTGTCGCCTTGGTAAGCTTCAATGCACCCCACATTAGCTAGAGCATGCTTGATTTGGCTCAATTGACTATCGGGTGGACTTGGCCATTTTTGCCGTTTATGCGCCGCCGCACTCCATTGTCGCGCCGCCGTGATAGGCCGGCTCAGCCACCGTGAATGCCACCAATAGGTGTGCGAGCTTATTTTGGAACCATTCATGCCCTTGGCTTGTGCCGCCGTGGCGGGGAACTCCAGCGAGGCTCCGGCGAAGCCAGAGCTTCGTTGTCGGAATACCGGCAACACTGTAGCAAGTCTTAAGGGCTAATGGCAGTCATTAATAGTTAATGATTGCTTACATTTTAGTAACGGTTGTCTTGACATGCTTTTGTGTCTATGGCATGTGGGACCTGCGTATAGAAAACGTTAGGTTTAAGTGTCGATTAAAGCTAGAGTATCTAACGTGTAGGATCCACTTGTCAGTTCGCGTGACTTAGAGTCCGAACGTATCCTTTGTTTGGACCGTCTGATTTGGATTCAACGGTCTAGATCAGTTGGGCCGTTCGGACCATCTGAACATCTCCTTCATTTGGACCGTCTAATTTTGATTCAACGGTCTAGATCAGTTGGGCCGTTCAGACCATCCGAACATCTCTTCGTTTAGACCGTCCGATTTCAAATCAACCGCCTAGATCACTTGGGCCGTTCGGAGTGCTCGACGTAGCCGTTCGTGTGGACCATCCAATTAGATCTCTACGGCCCAAAACATTTTTAGCTCAGGGTTTATAAGAAAATCTGTATATCAATTATTTTCGTACTGTAAATTGTTTTAAACTTCAAAATAGCATAAGTAATTCATTTTAAACTCATTTCTGGATGATTCAAATTTTGTTGGGTTACCTTTTTAGTGTACTTTATTTTGATATGGTTTTTGAATCATGTTGCTGTTCCAGAAAATGTGTTAGTAGAATTAATTTCGATTTAGCATTATTTTTGCACTAAAAACTCGTCTAACTTGAAAAATGCATAAGTATTTCTCTATGACTCCAAATTGAGCAACATCAAGCTTGTTGGTTTCCTCTGTTAGTGTACTTTATTATAGAATATATTTTGAGTATGTTGCTATCTCTGAAAATCTTATTTTACATATGGTTTGTGCACTACTTTCATGACTTTGAAAAAAATCATAACAAATTCATCTTAGCTCCAAATGAGGTGAATCAAATTCCATTATTTATCTCATGTGGTGCTCTGTCCACCATAAATTTTTCATATTCACTACCTCTCTGGAAATTTTCGCCAAAAAATTAATTTCGGATGAACAGTACCCGAGAGGGATTTTTCAGCATTTTATCAAAAAGCTGGTTTTGTTTTGGCTACGACTTTTGCATGCAACATCCAAATCAATTGATTTTTATTGCTAAATTCATTTAAAATCATGCTCTACCTTCTGCGTAAATTTCATGATTTTTTGGATGAATTTGAATTTTTGAGTATTTCGGTGTTAATCGTTCTTATTGTTTCTTCTCGATTCTTTCGTTAGGTTCTGACGAATTTGTTGAATACGAGAGTGAACCTCTATATCTAGAAAGTTATCTCCAGCAAGGCAAGCAATTTTTCTTTGATCCACGTTGATCCTATTATTTGTGCATGCTAATATTTCAAACGTTTCAACTGTATGTATCCAAGCTATGTTGACAATTTATTTCTTAGTTGCGATAGTTTGCGTGATTAGCTATTTGAACTGTAGGTAAACATCCATCCTCTACTACCGAGCCTAGGTTTATATCCGTTGTGACTTAGAGCTCGATGGATGGGCTCTAGTCACTTTATAATTAGTATGTAAGTTGTTGTCGCTTAGAAATGCTTAGAACGGTAGTCTGGGGATCATCGCTTCGGTGATGGTTATTATATAATCACTTTAATTACTTGGGTCAGGGTACCCATGTATGTATTGTATTTGAGAAACTAAAACTGAAAATAAAATATTTTAGACTTGGGCACATTGGTTGGATGGTGTGCTTATGGGTGTGTGCTTGATGTCCGAGTCAACAAGGACCGAGTTACTTGTGTCACTGATCCAAGCGTTATCGCGTGCATTCCACATGAGGGGATTGGAAACCCCTCTTGACTCAGTACTTTGGGAGGTGTTAATTAATGAGTCGCTGGTGGTAGGTGTAGGAGAAAAATATTCTATTATTCTATTGTTGTTGGGTATGTGCGGGGTGGGCTCCGGATTTAGGTTCCCTTCCCCAAGGAGCATCGGTAGTTGCTGAGGCTGGGCCGATGCGTCCGACACAACGTGTGGGTCCTCCGTGGGAGCCCGTGATGGGCAGTTCGCGGAAGGGTTAACCCCCATATGTGCGACTCTTAATTAATTCATTCCATTGAAAAGCGTCTCACAGGACTTAGCATTGCCGGCATACATAAGGAAGTGTGCTCTATTGCATGGCGAAAAGGCGGTCTGGCGTGTGGGTACAATTGTACACCCCTGCAGGGTATAAACTATTCGAATAGCCTCGTCCTAGGTTATGGACATGCTTAGTTAGGTCGTGCAAGAACTAGACTACAACCTTTTCATTAAAACTTGAATTCGGGTGGTATGAATGGGAAATTCGTGCTATGTTGTGGTGGCTGTTGGGAAGTCACTTCTAGGATGTTAATTATGCTTATAAATGTTGTCTTGCTGTTATTTAATCAAATAAAAATAGATTTGTCAAACTGCCTCCAATCTATTATCTATTGCAAATGAAATGCTGCTTTGTGCGTTAAACAAACCCTATGACTTCTCCTTTGAATCAGCTTGCATGTAGCTATGTATAGGTTTGTTATGCATAAGTCTTGCGAGTACATTTTTGTACTCAATTGCATTGCTTAATTGTTGCAGAGGAGGTTGACCCCCCAAGGGGTTAACTATTGTGAGACCGACTTCATGCAAGATGACTAGCTTGGCGGCCCGGTCAGTTGCCTTGTGGGTAAGGACAAACCAGTTGGCGTTTGTTTATCGCCATCTTATGGCTTTTGCTTCCACTGGTACTTTAGTCATCTACTTGTCATTTGGCTGGTCGGCCCTACTTTTGTAATAACTCTAGTATGTATGTCTTTGTGATGAAAATTTAAAGATCCCTTCCTTGCACTGCTTGATTTGAAGCCCCAGAAAGTAGTTGAGCTCACCTATCATACTCATCTCAAATTCCCTGGACATGGTCTCAGAAAAACTAGAAACAAGAGCATGAGAGGAACCACCAAAGATAATATCATCAATGTAAATCTGAACAAGCAGGAAGTCATTGCCATGCCTAAGAATGAAAAGAGTCTTATCAACTTTTTCCATTTCAAAATCATTCTTAAGCAGAAAGGTCTTAAGTTTATCATACCAGGCTCTAGGGGCTTGTTTAAGACCATACAAGGCTTTGGATAGCTTAAAAACACGATCAAGATGCTTGGGATTCTCAATGTAACACCCCAGCAAAACATTGAGCCTGGAATGCTAATAAATTAAATTAAACAAAACTAAACTAAGACCAATTACCAATTTTTCGGTAGAACCTCCTTGTATAGTTAACTATACCGAGGTTCCAACAATTAATCATAGCAATTAACAATAAACTCAATATTCAAGTTCATTCAAGCAAGCAAGATAATCTAATAAACATAAACAAAACTTGCTATTCTCCTTATTACAATTAATCTTAAACTTAAAACCATCCATAAGTGATTCACAAGCAGTTTACTTATTATTGGAATTAAATCTAAATGGCAGTCGCCTTAAGGATGAGTGGTAGTGAGTGCATCCAAACATCTACTCCCTCCCATGTATTCCATTCTTGCCAGTTGTACCTAAAACATATCAAAGCAAGAGTGAGCCCAAAGACTCAGTAAGTATCAACAAGGCTAAAGCTAAAATCACAGTCATAGCATCAATATTCCAAATTAAACATTACACTAAACATAGCCTTCATGCTTATGTAATGCGACCATGCAATGCACCTTTTAAACTTTATCTCTTTTCAGTATTTTACGTGTAATGCGGGTATACAACCGTCGATGATACCCTTGCCTATGCACTCGCATAGGGACCAAGAGCCTATACTCCACAAGTATAGGGACCTTTTCCCATCATCATCATGATGGGGACCTCTTTACTCATTGCCCACATTCCACGAATGTGGGGACCTCAAGCCCGTCATTTACATGACGGGGACCTCAACTATTCATACTTGGTCACCACGTGACCAAGACTCAATCATGCTTACTACATGCATAGTACAATGACATCATCTTCCAAACATATGAATTCAACGTGTACATAATAACATGTAAGCATTAACAACATACACAGGAAACTTTAACCATAACTTACAATTACCAAGATATATTGTAATTCATCACATTAACATCCATGCATGGCTATTACGAACAAGACACAATCAATCTCAACAAACAATCATAATTATTCTACAACCCAATACTTGCCTCAACAGGTGTGAGAACGGTGGACGCTAAGAGGCCGCCCCAGGATCACGCTCCCACCGAACATAATGATAACCCAAACTAAGACAAGCATATCGACCAAAAGCATAAATAAGAACACAATTGAACTCGCTAAACTCCCAAGCGTTTCCAATCTTCCAATTTCTACCAATCGATTTGGTGTTCACTGCAGACAGTCAACTACAACAAAATCTTCAATTGAGAGTATACCAAAATCTTCAACCTCACTACAACAATCACTTTATTTTTTAGAGGGAACCTACTACCCAACTTTAAAAGTTATAACAAGACCCTTTCATCAAAGGCATACTATAATCCGACAACTTCACCATCATACAAACACGGGTCACCTATTAAAATCCCATCGTAAACCTCTCCAAAATAAACGCAAACCACAAGGTTGAAACAAACCACTTTTAACAAGATCATGCTATCAGAGACTACTTATTCACTCATCCACTCGACCATTAGTGTTGCTCAACACCCACTCCAACTATCATTAACAATTGACAATTGTATTTATCACGTATGCAAATAGGGTCCTACTTCTATTTGCAAATACATAACCATCTATAAACACAAAGTCAATATTCCACTCTACACTCGAGTTTAGGGCAAAGTATAATTAACCATTCAATAATATCATCTCCTCAAAACAGGGTTTCACAAGATGCTACCTCAACATTCATCTAACCCGACATACATGTTTCAACCTAGCAATTATGTATTCTCATCAAGTAACCAGTTTATGAAAATTTCCCGATTGATATTCTCTAAAGCATCGCTCAAACACATCCCTAACATAACCATCCCTAATGGGTAGACTAATCCATTGAGACACATTACTCCAAATTTATCCAATAAATCTCTTCAATTCCACAATCTTAATGATCGCACCAAATCATCAATATACCACACCTCTTAATAAATCTTGATTTCGGTATAAATGGTCATACCATTAAACAAGTTCATCATGTAATTATTCCATGACAACACCAAATATATCAACTTTACTTCCAAGGATCTTGGTTAAGATCGATTACGTACCACACTACAGACCCAACTTGATAACTCATAAGTTATCAATTTATCTTCTATGCTTGAAACCCCTCACTTAGTCACAACAAAACATTACAAAAGAGTTCTGATACTTTCTTTTTCAAAGAAGATGCACTAAACTTCAACATTCCAACTACTCCAAAAGAAGCACATAGCGTCGAAAAGACCAAATTCAAAGTCAAGAAAAGAGAACGACTTCTCTAAAGATACTCACTATCTACGCCTGTACTAAGATATCCAATTTGGGCACTTCACTATTGCTATACCACGAACGGTGGTGTAACCTGGAACAGCCCAGGGCCACAACCACGACATCAACCTCTCAACATGGGTTATCCCCACACATAATAACTATAGTATTATAATATAGATATATCCGATCATCTCATAACAGGAATCATCAATACAACTCAACGGAAGCGTAAATGCAATGCAAAAACCCATTCCCAACTACTGTGCTTAGTGTGTCAAGTTTAATATTTTCAATACCATGGACCTACAGCCCGCTCTGATACCAACTGTAACACCCCAGCAAAACATTAAGCCTAGAATGCTACTAAAATTAAATTAAACAAAACTAAACTAAGACCAATTACCAATTTTTCGGCAGAACCTCCTTGTATAGTTAACTATACCGAGGTTCCAACAATTAATCATAGCAATTAACAATAACCTCAATATTCAAGTTCATTCAAGCATGCAAGATAATCTAATAAACATAAACAAAACTTGCTATTCTCCTTATTACAATTAATCTTAAACTTAAAACCATCCATAAGTGATTCACAAGCAGTTTACTTATTATTGGAATTAAATCTAGGTTTTGGGTGGCCTCCCCCTTCCTTTTAAGGCCGACCAACTCAAATGGGCCAAAACACCATGGGCCAAAGGCCCAGGTTCTCCAATAAGAGCAAAAACGCCCATCTAAAACCTCCAATTCTGTCTCTAATTCTATTTAATTTCAGTACTAATCACTTATTTATTTTATGTTAAAATGAGATATTACATTCTACCCCCCTTAAACAGAATTCGACCCCGAATTCTACTTGTTCTATTCGCAAGAACACCACAACTGAAATTAATAGCAGGTAACACGTACCCAACGTGAATAGCTCCGGATAATGCTCGTGTATGCGGGACTTTAGCTCCCAAGTGGCCTCTTTCTCAGACTGGTGACCAAAGCACTTTTACATACTAACATGTAACGCCTCATCACTCGTCCCGACCTTTCTAGACCCACTCAACGGACAGGACTCGAAGGTACGGTCTTACTCGTTGGCCAACTGTAACACCCCAGTCTAGCAAGGACCTGGAATGCTACTAAACTAACAAAATCAACACAACTAAAGCGAAAAATAAAATTTCTAAATTTCTAGAGAACCTCCCTCAGATAGTTAGCTATACCGGAGGTTCCAACAGACATACAACAAATACATAAAGGAAACACTAATGACATGAGCATCACAGACTAAAGTCGTTTCAAGCGTTTTAATCAAAAAGATGATTCGAAGATCATCCACAGTTCTCGCTAATCATAACGAGGAAGAAACCATCAACCACGGCCACCTTCAATTATTACAGTTCATTAAATTCTCGGATGGGTGGTAGGATCAAACGCTATTATCAAAAATTTTGGAGTATGTTGAAGTGAACAAAAGTGAGTGTCTACTCCTCCCAACAAGGCCATCACAACCGATCACCTAAAACAAACAAACAACGCAAGAGTGAGTCCGAGACTCAAGAAGTACCATGATTAAATGAATAAAGCAAATAACATCCCCGATCATGTGAACATCATTAATGTGTATGAAATAAGCACGAATCTAACACTTGAATGAATGGAATGAATGAATTGGACGAAATGAAGGGACTACACACATGCAAATACGGTATTGTTGGTGACACACCCGTCGGTGTCCACCTAAGCCGCATTTAACAAAATACGGGATCCAAGCCCCGTCTGAAGAACGCTTTCAGACGGTGTCCCAAATCGCCCACATTGGAATGGTGGGTCTTACGTGCCCACATTGAATGGTGGGTAATGATCCACTCCGTGGATCAAACATGTAATATGGATGCATGGTATGACATATGAACATTGAAATTACATGCTCTCTATTCATGGAAGTAACACAAATGAATTGAATACTTAACTAGTAAATATTAACATGGTAGTTAGAAATACAATACCATCCACAAGCATACAACATGTCATAATCATATAAACACTAAGGTACTTGCCTCCCATATTTGGACAAGTTAGTAGGCAAATGCGATGCTCCCAAACCTGAAGCTTCACCTCCTAACAAATAAATAACTGAAATAAGGATACGAGGAACCCGACATCACTAATAAACATTCTACAACGCTTCATCGGCGATACAATATTTAACTAGAAGCTCTAAAATGAAAACCAACGCAATCTGCCCTAAACCGCCCGGGCAGCAGCACAATAATCGCCATAACTCTTGATCTAGAACTCCGAATGAGGTGAACTCAGTTTCTGTGGATTCTTAACTGATAAATCTACAATACTTTAGTTGACAAGATAATTTAATTCGGCCAATTTAGAACCCTAACAGACATTTGAACATTCAGCACAAAACTGACGAACAGAAATAATCAGCGGCACTAAAACGACCATAACTTTTATCTATAACTCCGAATTGATCATACTTTATCAATCCGGAAAGGTTATCAATATATCTACAATAACCTAGTTGGGAGAAATCCCAGATTCTGCCAATTACAATATCATAATTTACGAATTATCACAGCAGTTTAAACTCGTCAGAATCTAGACAGCAGAAACTAAAACGGTGATATCTTTTGACTCGAACATCGGAATTAGGTG
The DNA here is from genome assembly GCA_036346405.1 of Phyllostachys edulis. Lineage (NCBI taxonomy): Eukaryota > Viridiplantae > Streptophyta > Magnoliopsida > Poales > Poaceae > Phyllostachys > Phyllostachys edulis. The sequence continues at coordinate 42,255,488 of CM070548.1, read as the reverse complement.
CTCTCAGCGGCCACGGAAAGCTAAGAACATCATCTAACTTTCACTAAGAGATGGGCATCTCGAATTCTGTCCCTAAGGGCTCGAAATCAACCACGCAACTGACTGGACAGAACAGGACTACAGCAGAAACCATTTGCTCCAAACAGATCTGATCCAAAACGCAAATACCAACAGATCAACAACTGAGAATGACAACCGTTACCCTTAACGATCCCAGGAAGAAGATGAACAAGCTCCCCAAGGACCTCCCTTTCCCTCCTTCCTTTCTTCTCTTGGCAGCCACCACAAAGAAGCAGCAACTTGGCTCGGTTGGAGGAAGGATCAGCAGCAGGAGGCGCCACCCAAGGAGGAAGAAGCAGGAAGGGCGGCTGGATAGCAGCAAGAAGGGCGGCGGCCAAGCAGCAAGCTTTCCCCAAGAACCTCCCTTCCCTCCTTCCTTTCTTCTCGGTTCGGCCAGCAAAGGAGCAGCAACAAATGGGGGTGGCGGCCAGCAAAAAACAGGGCAAGGGTTGGGGAAAAGTTAGGGCAAGACATCCTCCCCACCCTTGGATCTAAAGGTGCATCCTCCACCCTTGGATCTCAAGGTCGCTCCCCATGGGCCTATTTGGTTCTCCTTTGGGCTGGTTGGCCAATGGCCCAAGCCTGTGGTATTACATTCTACCCCTTAGCGAGATTCACCTCGAATCCAAACGCGATCTACAAGAAGGGAAACCAGATTTGAAAATTCAAAATGAAGAACACTCACCAAGAGAACAAGTCCGAAATTGCTCGCGATGCAGACTCCGCTTCCCAAGTGGCCTCTTTCTCGGTCGATGGGACCAAAGAATCTTGACGTGCTTCAAAGTCTTGTTCCTCGTAACCCGCCTCGACTCATCTAGAATTTTCACTGGTCGAGACTCAAAGGTAAGATCTTGCTCCATTATCAAAGGTTCCAACGGAATCACATGTTCTGGATCTCTCAGGTACTTCCTCAGCATGGATACATGAAACACATTATGAACCCCTTGCATAGACTCGGGAAGATCCAGACGATAGGCCAACTTCCCAATTCGTGCCACGATTGGAAATGGCCCAACGTACCTCGGGCTAAGCTTCCCTTTGGTACCAAAGCGCACTACACCCCTGGTAGGCGAAACCCTCAAAAGAACTTGATCCCCCACTTCGAATTCCAAATCTCGCCTTCTGACATCTGCATAACTCTTCTGTCGGCTCTGGCGACTAATGATTCTTTCTAACCTCTGCCCACTGCCACAGCTTTGTTGAACCTAATCGACCCAAAGCGCCGCTCCCCAATCGCATCCCAAAGACAACGGGATCTGCACTTTCGCCCATAGAGAACCTCAAACGGTGCCGCTCGAATGCTAGCATGATAACTGTTGTTATAGGCGAATTCTGCCAAAGCTAGGTGGTCTTCCCAGCCCCCCTTCCAAGAAATAACACAACACCTGAGCATATCCTCCAGTGTCTGAATGGTGCGTTCAGACTGACCATCTGTTTGGGGGTGAAAAGCGGTACTAAGACGAAGCTGTGTGCCCAACGCACTTTGCAAACTCTCCCAGAACTTGGAGACGAACTTGGCGTCTCGATCCGAAACAATGGTCTTGGGTACCCCGTGCAACCGCACTATCTCCCGCACATAGAGAGGAGCCAAATCGCTTGTTGAGTTGGTTGTGCGAATAGGTATGAAATGTGCAGACTTACTGAACCGGTCCACTATGACCCAAATAGCATCTTTCCCTCGCTGGGTGCGAGGTAAACCAACTACGAAATCCATGGAGATGTCATCCCATGGCCAAACTGGAACCTCCAAAGGTTGCAACAAACCTGCTGGTCGCTTATGCTCAGCCTTGACCCGCTGACAAACTCCACAAGATGCTACATACTGAGCTATATCGACCTTCATCCTTTTCCACCAAAAGCTCTTCTTCAAGTCCTTATACATCTTGGTCTCACCAGGATGTACGGTATATGGAGTACGATGTGCTTCCCTCAGAATTTCGTCTTTGACTTGAGCCTCCTGTGGCACACAGAGGCGGCCTTTAAATCTCAACGCACTGAATCGCCAACACCGGTGGCCTTGTTTGCCCTCATCTAGGCGTTTCTCACTCACCGGAGCATCCGATCATGTTGTTGTGCCTCCGTACTCGATCCGAATGGTGACTCAAGAAGCAAACGAAGTCTCATCTGCGCGTACCCGCAAAGCAAAAGGAGATATCCATACGCTCAAAATCGGCAATAAGACAAGCGAGAGTAGGAGGTGTCGCCTTGCGACTCGAGGCATCGGCTACAACATTCGCCTTGCGGGTGATACTGAATTGTGAGATCATAATCTTTATCAACTCTAACCACCTCCTCTGTCTCGGGTTCAAATCTTTACGGGTAAAGATGTATTTGAGACTCTTATGATCGGTGAATATGTCACACGATTCGCCGTACAAGTAATGGCGCCAGATCTTCAAAGCAAGAACCATCATGCGGCCACTCTAAATCATGAGTAGGATAATTACGCTCATGTTTCTTCAATGTCTCGATGCATAGGCAATCACTTTGCCATCTGCATAAGCACACAACCGAGTCCAACTCTAGACGATCCGAATAAATAGTGAACCGCTTCCTGCTCGGGAAGAGTAAGAACTGGGCGGTCACCAATCTATCTTTCAAAGTACAAAAGTCAGCTCACACGCATCGACCAATGAAATTTGACACCTTTCGTGTCAATTGAGACAACGGTCTAGCAATGGTTGAGAAACCCTCCACGGTTACCGGTAATAGCCACTAAACCCGTAAAACTCCTCACTTCCTTGACATTGGTCGGCCTCTTCCATTCTACCACCGTTGAGATCTTGGATCAATGAAATGCCCTCTTGATTGATTACATGGCCCAGAAACCCAACTTCAGAAATCCAGAATTCACACTTCTTCAGCTTGGCATAAAATTGGTTCTCTCTTAAAGTTTCGAGAACCAATCTCAAATGCTGACCATGATCTTTTTCTGTCTTGGAATAGATCAATATGTCATCAATGAATACCACAACGAAATCATCAAGGTATTGGTGCAGCATACTGTTCATGGCTTCCATGAAAACTGCAGGAGCATTTGTTAGTCCAAAAGACATAACCTTGTACTCATAATGGCCATACCTCGTAGAGAAAGCCGTCTTCTCGATATCTTGCTCCCGAACTCGAATTTGATTATAACTTTGATCAAGGTCAATCTTGGAGAATACTTTAGCTCCTTCACCGATCGAAGAGATCCTCAATGCGGGCAAAGGATATTTATTCTTCACAAGAGCTTGATTAAGAGCCCGATAATCCACACACATACGCCAACCGCCATCTTTCTTTTTAGTGAATAAAACAGCGCCCCCACGGCGTAAACACTACGCCGAATCATATCTTTGGACAAAAGATCGTCCAATTGCTTCTTCAACTCCTCTTGGAAGGGTCGTACAACCGGTATGGAGACATTGAAATAGGTCGAGTCCCCTGAATAAGATCAATCCGGAACTCCACTTCCCGTGCTGGCGGCATCCCAGGAAGCTCCATAGGAAAAACATCAGGAAACTCATTCACCATAGGAATCTCTTCAATGCGCAGTGAGGAATCAGTCTTCTCGCTGAGAGACCAAAGCAATCCAATGGTTGAGGCCCGAAGTCTGGGAAACAGGCTAGCCAATAAGAACAAGGAATCAGACGGTGCACTGCCTTGGAACACTAGTTCTTCGCCGGACGGAGCTTGCAAAGTCACCGTCTTCCAAAAGCAACATATCTTGGCACGGTAAGTGAATAACCAGTCCATGCCCAAAATTACGTCGAACGGTGACAACTGAATTGCCATAAGGTTAGCAGTGAAGTTCTCATCATCAATAGTGATAGAACAGCCTGGACATGCCATAGAGCTAGAAATAAGACCCCCCGGAGAACTGACTACCACAGACTCAGAAATACGCTGCAACCGCAACCCCGCCCTTCCAAAGAAACTCGGAGACACGAAAGAATAGGTAGCCCCAGAATCAAAGAGAACTAAAGCCTCATGCGAATCGACTAGCAATGTACCTGTCACCACGTCAGGACGACCCAGAGTCGCTGGAGTAGGCATGGCGTAAGCTCCCGGTGGTGCCGGAGCAGAAGATGCACCGACACTCTGAGTAGGGTGAACAGGAGCTGCAGCAGGTGAAACGAGCGTCGGTGGTGCAGACGGAACGGGGTTCCAGTAGAACCCTGCAGGAGGTGTAGGAGTAAATGCTGCCGAATGAGCCCACCCTGAAGAGAACTGAGGTGCAGGAACAGCAGCTAGGGTCTGAACTGAAGCCCGAGGAGCACCGAAAACAGACGCTGCTGGGACGGGCTCCCATTTGATAAGGCTTGCTGGATTCTGTTTGCATACTGTCAACTTGTGGCCTTCCCGGCCACACTGACGACATGTCCCTTTGAAAGAACACTCTGATGCCCTGTGCTCTCCACCACACCTGAGGCATTTCATACCTTGACCTGGAGCTGGGCGCATCTGAAGGGTGGATGACGAAGAACGTGGCGCCGATGAAGTAGACTGCCACTGCTGAACAGGACGAGCATGCTGAGTCCCCTGAAACCTCTTGGGAGCGGGTCGCTGAGAAGGCCCACCTCCCCCACCAAAACTCCGCTTCTGGCCACCCCCAGAACCACCAGTAAGGACAGGGCCACTAGCAGCCTGCCTCTGAGAAGAAAGATCTCTCTCCAGCTCCATTCCCCGGGCCTGCTCGACCACGGAGCTGAAATCACGCAGCGCCGCCCCGAACATGGCGATATTCTAATGAGGCCCTCGGAACCTCTTGGCCTTCTCCCGATCATCATTGGCCACAATGGTACAAAGCGTGCAGTTGTTGAATCCGCCTCGTGCTCGATTAATCGACATCTTCCCTTGAACAAATGTCATCAGGGACTGCTCCATCCTCTCAACAAAGGAATCCGGATAGAATTTTGTCCTGAACTGCTCCACGAATACCTCCCAAGTGACCAGCCCCTGCACTGGGGTCCTAGCAGAGAGAACCCCCTCCCACCAGATATCAGCTTGGCCCTTCAGTTGAAAGGCCACGAACCGAGCCTTCTGAGCTGAAGTCATCTCTAAGGCACCAAACTGTCTCTCCATGTACCGCAACCAATCTGCAGCCTGAACCGGAGTACCTGCTCCGTCGAAGGTGTCCAGACGAAGTAACATCCACTCGCGGAGACTCATCCTCGCCTCGGGGGGATTTGCTACTGAGAAGAGCTCATAACTAGTGCAACAAGCAGCGGTAGGGCTGCTGCACTGCCGACGAGCTCCTGGTTCTCCCTCCGAAGATCCCGAATGATAGCGGTGACGCGTTCGAGCTTCATGCGGCGGTGAGCAAATGAAGCAACCCCTCGTGGCAAAGACGGTGGTCTCCTCGGACGAAGATGAAGACACAAACGGTTCAAGTCTCACGACCACGGCCGCGGCCCGGTGGACGACCACGACCACGGGCCACTCCACAACCATTGCCTCTACCCCTCGCCATCTAAGAACACCAAAGCATAAAACTGAACGCTTAGCTTAACAAAGATAGAAGCACGTAAACAATTCAACAATTACTCAACGGATAAATCGTAACAATAGAAATACGGAAGTTACGAATTACCCATCCCACCCATCAGTGCACAAGGTGTCATTTTAATAGATTAATTACCAAGGACCTAAAGCCCGCTCGATACTAATCAGTAACACCCAGCCTAGCAAGGACACGAATGCTACTAAACTAACAAAATCAACACAACTAAAGCGTAAAAATAAAATTTCTAAATTTCGCAGAACCTCCCTCAGATAGTTAGCTATACCGAGGTTCCAACAGAATATACAACAAATACATAAAGGAAACACTAATGACATGAGCATCACAGACTAAAGTCGTTTCAAGCGTTTTAATCAAAAAGATGATTCAAGATCATCCACGCTTCTCGCTAATCATAACGAGGAAGAAACCATCAACCACGGCCACCTTCAATTATTACAGTTCATTAAATTCTCGGATGGGTGGTAGGATCAAACGCTATTATCAAAATTTTTGGAGTATGTTGAAGTGAACAAAAGTGAGTGTCTACTCCTCCCAACAAGGCCATCACAATCGCGATCACCTAAAACAAACAAACAACGCAAGAGTGAGTCTCGAGACTCAAAGAAGTACCATGATTAAATGAATAAAGCAAATAACATCCCGATCATGTGAACATCATTAATGTGTATGAAATAAGCACGAATCTAACACTTGAATGAATGGAATGAATGAATTGGACGAAATGAAGGGACTACACACATGCAAATACGGTATTGTTTGGTGACACACCCGTCGGTGTCCACCTAAGCCCGCATTTAACAAAATACGGGATCCAAGCCCCGTCGAAGAACGCTTAAAGACGGTGTCCCAAATCGCCCACATTGGAATGGTGGGTCTTACGTGCCCACATTGAATGGTGGGTAATGATCCACTCCCGTGGATCGAAACATGTAATATGGATGCATGGTATGACATATGAACATTGAAATTACATGCTCTCTATTCATGGAAGTAACACAAATGAATTGAATACTTAACTAGTAAATATTAACATGGTAGTTAGAAATACAATACCATCCACAAGCATACAACATGTCATAATCATATAAACACTAAGGTACTTGCCTCCTCACACAGGACAAGTTAGTAGGCAAATGCGATGCTCCCAAACCTGAAGCTTCACCTCCTAACAAATAAATAACTGAAATAAGGATACGAGGAACCCGACATCACTAATAAACATTCTACAACGCTTCATCGGCGATACAATATTTAACTAGAAGCTCTAAAATGAAAACCAACGCATCTGCCCTAAACCGCCCGGGGCAGCAGCACAATAATCGCCATAACTCTTGATCTAGAACTCCGAATGAGGTGAACTCAGTTTCTGTGGATTCTTAACTGATAAATCTACAATACTTTAGTTGACAAGATAATTTAATTCGGCCAATTTAGAACCCTAACAGACATTTGAACATTCAGCACAAAACTGACGAACAGAAATAATCAGCGGCACTAAAACGACCATAACTTTTAATCTATAACTCCGAATTGATCATACTTTATCAATCCAGAAAGGTTATCAATATATCTACAATAACCTAGTTGGGAGAAATCCCAGATTCTGCCAATTACAATATCATAATTTACGAATTATCACAGCAGTTTAAACTCGTCAGAATCTAGACAGCAGAAACTAAAACGGTGATATCTTTTGACTCGAACATCGGAATTAGGTGCTCTCAGCGGCCACGGAAAGCTAAGAACATCATCTAACTTTCACTAAGAGATGGGCATCTCGAATTCTGTCCCTAAGGGCTCGAAATCAACCACGCAACTGACTGGACAGAACAGGACTACAGCAGAAACCATTTGCTCCAAACAGATCTGATCCAAAACGCAAATACCAACAGATCAACAACTGAGAATGACAACCGTTACCCTTAACGATCCCAGGAAGAAGATGAACAAGCTCCCCCAAGGACCTCCCCTTTCCCCTCCTTCCTTTCTTCTCTTGGCCGCCACCACAAAGAAGAGCAACTTGGCTCGGTTGGAGGAAGGATCAGGCAGCAGGGAGGCGCCACCCAAGGAGGAAGAAGCAGGGAAGGGCGGCCTGGATAGCAGCAGCAAGGGGTGGCGGCCAAGCAGCAAGCTTTCCCCAAGAACCTCCCCTTCCCCTCCTTCCTTTCTTCTCAGTTCGGCCAGCAAAGGAGCAGCAACAAATGGGGGTGGCGGCCAGGCAAAAAAACAGGGCAAGGGTTGGGGAAAAGTTAGGGCAAGACATCCTCCCCCACCCTTGGATCTAAAGGCTGCATCCTCCACCCTTGGATCTCAAGGCTGCTCCCCCCATGGGCCTATTTGGTTCTCCTTTGGGCTGGTTGGCCAATGGCCCAAGCCCAGGGTATTACACCAACGGCTCTAATGAAAACTCATACTCCGGATCTCTTAGGTACTCCCTCGACACTGGGTCATACAAAACGATCTGTGCCTCACGCCAGGACTCAAGACGGTCCTAGTAATACGCTTTCTTCCAAATCTATGCAACTTTCAGAAATATCCAAAGTACCTTGGGCCAACATTCCCTTTGGTACCAAACCACACAACCTACACATAACACACAAAACTCTTGTTCCTTGTATCAATCGATCTCTTCACTTTAACAATGAGCACCTCCTTTAACCAGAGACGCACAACAGAACTCGACTGAAAATAAAAAATTCTCATTGCAAACACGCATTACCATCTTGTTGGAAATATGCCCTAGAGGCAATCATAGAGATGATTATATTTCATTATGTTCGTGACATTGGATAATGTGTTATCTTGTTCCTAGAATAATATTGTTAATATTCATTATCAAGTATGTGACTTGGTTGTGAAACTCTATATTTCTGCAATAATTATTCTTATACGATCCCTGGTCGTAAACATATGAGGACACATATGAATAGACTAGCATATGTATTGGTTGATGACTATGTTTCACGAGTCATAGATATGGAGATATCAAACCAATAATATGGACACATGTTAGAGAACATGATGTTGGATAAGACCCACCTTGAGACACTATTGAGATTGTTATGAATCTATGTGTCGTTAGTTGGTCTCAAGCAATGATGATGTATAATCCTTAGACCTGAGATCAGCATGGTTTCCTACATGTGTAAGAGCACTCTTAGGGGTTGCCAAACGCTACACCGTAACTGGGTAGTTATAAAGGTAGCTTTCGGGTATGCTCTGAAACATGGAGAGGAATGTGACTGGTCGGATATGGGATTTGCACCTCCTAACATGACAGGAGAGATGTCTCTGGGCCCCTCGTTATGATCGGATAAAGAAAGTGCATGGCCATGCCACTAGTAGTCGAAGTGTTCGACCACGTAAAGTTATCTGATACTCGATCGAGAAAGTATTGAACAGTCCATGGATGACACAACATCTCACCTGGAGTTCAACCAGACATCGTGAGGCAAAGGGAGTATACACGAGTAGGTCGCTCGGTCGAATCAGCTGATCGGTCGTATGCAAATACGAGCTAGTCATAGACTGATCGAACGTAATCACAGAGTGGTCGTAACCTGGTCGTAAGGAGTTACGAACTGGTCGTGACCACATACGAACTGGTCATATACAGATAGGACCTGGTCGTAGATCATATTGCATTAAGGTTCGTCCGATATAATTTGTGTGTATTCGGGAATCGATATGTTACGCTAGGAGCCGCTTCGACTCGTGGTCGGAAAGGGTTTCCGAGTCACAACCGAACTACACATGAACCTCTGTGGTCACACACTTAACGGGTTGGAACAAACCAAGATGCGAATACGATTAAATGGCGTGTCCGGATAGGATCCGTCCACGAGCACTATATAAGGAGATGCATGAGGTCATTGGGAGGTATGCGTGAAGACACCACCAAAACCCTAGCCGCCATCTTCACGAGAGCTCTGCAGACGACTTGGTGCTACCACACCGGCTTTCGGTTGTTCCTTCCTGGGCGTGTGGATACCGTAGAGGCGCTACTACGATTGTTGCGCTTGAGGACGATCCGCGATCTTCACAAGGAACCGCAGACGTTCTTTGGAGGAGACGATCGATGCGACCAATTGATCGACTTGTCGGACGTTGGACGATCGACTCGACCACTACATCGACAGCTCTTCGTTGGACCAGTTGCTCCAACCCTTCTTCCGCTGATTCTGCTCAAGTCTCGTGGTAACGATCTATGATCATCTACTTGCATGGCTTCCTGATTTGCGTGGTAGAAATTTTTGTTTGTAGCTATCGTAGCCTACCCGTGACCCAACACATCTCCCCACCAAAAGAGTTAAAACCAAAACCAAAAGATTCATCACGAAACTCTTCCACTTTCCAAGTGGGTAGTTTGCCAATGAACACCACATAAGCCAAAGGCGAAATCACTCGAATGCCCAGAACAACCATTTCCTTTCTTTTTCTTAACCAAAAGGAATCACGTATACCAAGAAGAACCAACTCAATTTATAATTGGCATCTGTCATAGGGACAAAGCTCAATTAAAAACCAAGAGAACAATTCATTATCTGAGAATACAACCTTTTACTCAAACTTTCTTTCAAGAATTCAACTTTTTCTTAAATCATGAGATTCCAAACCATCGCATAACACACTAATCCATTTCTTTTAATTTGGCAACCTCAAAGCTATGCTCAGACTGAACAGAAAATCCACACCTATGTAGTGAGACCCTTCCAATCCACAATAACATACTCTGATCAACTTCTCTACCAAAGGAATTACTTTGACAAATAATTCCCAACACACTTCAATATATATTTCAGCCACAATCACATCACCTCAATCTTTTAAGGATAATCAACTTGAAATTCACCGCATACACACTCATTTACTACATCCAAAGGATTCTATCAAAGATCACCATAACTCTTGGAACCTAATCATGGGAAACCAAGATGCTAGCATAAAAAAAAAACAAAGCTCAGATTCAACCTCCAAGACTCCTACAACAAACTTCTCGTATAAAAGATCGAGAAATCCTTAGATTCATTCACTAAAATTCCCACACTCTAAACATACTCAATCATTATCATCCACATGTAAATATTTTCTCGACCAAATTATCTTTTAGAAGAATTCTATCTCCCAGAATGTTATTCACTAAAACCAGGGCATACCTACCGACATCTCAACCCTACCTACTATCCCATCAATTGACTTTACGATTAGATTACTTCACTAATCCTACTCTCATTAAACTACACCGTCATAGATCACCTACCCAACCTTGCAAAATTACCCAATCACGATTCTCTAACACATTGATCAAGTTTCCCAGACTTTCGATAATGATATCATTCCAATATGGACAATGGTTCTAAGATTATAATTCACCATAGGTTCCACTAGTTGTAACACTAATCGATTGTATTCCAACGACAAACATTCCATTTACATAGAACTCTCTCCAAGAGTTATAGGTCAAAACCAAATCACTTTCTGCTGCTCTTCAAATAGCTTGGCTCTCAAAATTCTCACTGCGATCATTTACTTGACCACCACCAACCAATCGCCACATTACACTTTATAAGACCTTGTAACCCAAGTCGGTTAATCTTTTCTCAATAGGAAAGAGCAAACAAATACAAGTTTTAACATACGAGGAAACACTACTCTTCACAGTGAGTACAAGACCAAGAGAAATAGTCAAATAGCATTGATCTCGAAAAACAAAAGACGAGACCACAATTGAGGGTACATGTTCCACAAGAAGGGAGTTTCAAACATCAATAAATCACAATAAAATATTGCTTTTGAAATTCAAGAAACACTTAAGCGGCAACGATAGAAGAGTTGCAGGTTACAATTCTTAACTCCAACCTCAAATACTTATGGTACACTTTTTTTTTCCTTTAACAGAGAAAAACAATTCCTTTGATTACATCATCACTTGCCAACCCAAAGTAGAAGTACTTTTAATACAAATCACATTAATCACTTAAGAACCCATTAGAACATTCGCACGCATCGCCTTTCTCAACAATTTCAGCTACCACATTAAGCATGAACTACCAAAAGATCACAGATGCAAAACTCTAAACTTTTCATTTAACCGATATTATGGGAGGCGGTTAAATTACCTTCTTTCTAAAAGAATCATCACCACTCCCACAAGTCACAATCCTTTGCAGACAATCTTACTAACATCAAGAATAATACACTCTTAACACGAATCGCCATCATCTACTCTTCCATTATAAAGCCCACAAAGGCTCACCAGACTGTTACATACCACTTTATCATCTCATCCTCAATTGAGAGTATACCAAAATCTTCAACCTCACTACAACAATCACTTTATTTTTTAGAGGGAACCTACTACCCAACTTTAAAAGTTATAACAAGACCCTTTCATCAAAGGCATACTATAATCCGACAACTTCACCATCATACAAACACGGGTCACCTATTAAAATCCCATCGTAAACCTCTCCAAAATAAACGCAAACCACAAGGTTGAAACAAATCTCTTTTAACAAGATCATGCTATCAGAGACTACTTATTCACTCATCCACTCGACCATTAGTGTTGCTCAACACCCACTCCAACTATCATTAACAATTGACAATTGTATTTATCACGTATGCAAATAGGGTCCTACTTCTATTTGCAAATACATAACCATCTATAAACACAAAGTCAATATTCCACTCTACACTCGAGTTTAGGGCAAAGTATAATTAACCATTCAATAATATCATCTCCTCAAAAACAGGGTTTCACAAGATGCTACCTCAACATTCATCTAACCCGACATACATGTTTCAACCTAGCAATTATGTATTCTCATCAAGTAACCAGCTTTATGAAAATTTCCCATTGATATTCTCTAAAGCATCGCTCAAACACATCCCTAACATAACCATCCCTAATGGGTAGACTAATCCATTGAGACACATTACTCCGAATTTATCCAATAAATCTCTCAATTCCACAATCTTAATGATCGCACCAAATCATCAATATACCACACCTCTTAATAAATCTTGATTTCGGATAAATGGTCATACCATTAAACAAGTTCATCATGTAATTATTCCATGACAACACCAAATATATCAACTTCACTTCCAAGGATCTTGGTTAAGATCGATTCACGCATCACACTACAGACCCAACTTGATAACTCATAAGTTATCAATTTATCTTCTATGCTTGAAACCCTCACTTAGTCACAACAAAACATTACAAAAGAGTTCTGATACTTTCTTTTTCAAAGAAGATGCACTAAACTTCAACATTCCAACTACTCCAAAAGAAGCACGTAGCGTCGAAAAGACCAAATTCAAAGTCAAGAAAAGAGAACGACTTCTCTAAAGATACTCACTATCTACGCCTGTACTAAGATATCCAATTTGGGCACTTCACTATTGCTATACCACGAACGGTGGTGTAACCTGGAACAGCCCAGGGCCACAACCACGACATCAACCTCTCAACATGGGTTATCCCCACACATAATAACTATAGTATTATAATATAGATATATCCGATCATCTCATAACAGGAATCATCAATACAACTCAACGGAAGCGTAAATGCAATGCAAAAACCCATTCCCAACTACTGTGCTTAGTGTGTCAAGTTTAATATTTTCAATACCATGGACCTACAGCCCGCTCTGATACCAACTGTAACACCCCAGCAAAACATTAAGCCTAGAATGCTACTAAAATTAAATTAAACAAAACTAAACTAAGACCAATTACCAATTTTTCTGAGAACCTCCTTGTATAGTTAACTATACCGAGGTTCCAACAATTAATCATAGCAATTAACAATAACCTCAATATTCAAGTTCATTCAAGCATGCAAGATAATCTAATAAACATAAACAAAACTTGCTATTCTCCTTATTACAATTAATCTTAAACTTAAAACCATCCATAAGTGATTCACAAGCGGTTTACTTATTATTGAATTAAATCTAAATGGCGATCGCTTTAAGGATGAGTGGTAGTGAGTGCATCCAAACATCTACTCCCTCCCATGCATGCCATTCTTGCCAGTTGTACCTAAAACATATCAAAGCAAGAGTGAGCCCAAAGAATCAGCAAGTATCAACAAGGCTAAAGCTAAAATCACAGTCATAGCATCAATATTCCAAATTAAACATTACACTAAACATAGCCTTCATGCTTATGTAATGCGACCATGCAATGCACCTTTTAAACTTTATCTCTTTTCGCATTATACCGGTAATGCGGGGTATACAACCGTCGATGTAAACCCTTGCCTATGCACTCTGGCATAGGGACCAAGAGCCTATACTCCACAAGTATAGGGACCTTTGCCTATCATCATCATGATGGGGACCTCTTTACTCATTGCCCACATTTCACGAATGTGGGGACCTCAAGCCCGTCATTCACATGACAGGGACCTCAACTATTCATACTTGGTCACCACGTGACCAAGACTCAATCATGCTTACTACATGCATATGTACAATGACATCATCTTCCAAACATATGAATTCAACGTGTACATAATAACATGTAAGCATTAACAACATACACAGGAAACTTTAACCATAACTTACATTTACCAAGATATATTGTAATTCATCACATTAACATCCATGCATGGCTATTACGAACAAGACACAATCAATCTCAGCAAACAATCATAATTATTTTACAACCCGAATACTTGCCTCAACCGTGAGAGAACGGTGGACGCGAAGAGGGCGCTGCCCCTGGGATCACGCTCCCACCTGAACATAATGATAACCCAAACTAAGACAAGCATACTGGACCAAAAGCATAAATAATAACACAATTGAACTCGCTAAACTCCCAAGCGTTTCCAATCTTCCAATTTCTACCAATCGATTTGGTGTTCACTGCAGACAGTCAACTTCTAAAATACATCACTTTCTGCTCAGGAGTCCAAATAAGATGTTCTAATACTTTCTGGAAAGATAATTAAATTACCTAAATAAACTTAGTTGCAGAGCCCTTCTGATTCTGCAATTTACTTCCCCTACCAAGCCAATATACAGAACATCAATTATCACGTCGGGTTCTCTGGACAGTACACTAAAATTATCATAACTTTTGCTACGAAAGTCCAATTCTTACGTTCCTTAGCTTTCTGGAAAGTTGAGGAAATTACCCATCTTTTTCATTATAACGACATCCTCTGATTGCGTCTTTAACTAATAGATTAACTCATATTTCTACAGACTGTCAGGATATTGACAGATTAACAGGACAGCGGCACTAAACAATTCATAACTTTCTAACCGTTAATCGGATCTGGGCGTTCTTGGCGGCCACGGAAAGCTAACAACATAGCCCAACTATTTCTAAGAGGTTGGATCCCTACATTATGCCTATACATACATCAAAACCATCGTCCAAACTACTGGACAGAACGCGATCTATTAAACCGACGCAATTCAATCTATCAAACGACATCAAACGCATCTACTACACATTAACCAGCGAAGAACACGTGACGTTACCCTTGTAGAACCGCTGTAGATCGCGACGAAACCCGCGAACCTTCACTTCCCTCTCTTCTCCGCTCTCTCCTTCTTCTCCTTCTTTGGCCGCCATCACCAATGCGACCTTCTTCTTCTTCCCTACTCGGCAAAGAACGGACGGTAAGTACTACAATGCGGTGGCGCTACAAGATCTTGTGAGCTACAGTACCATCTAGGGTTTGGGTGGCCTCCCCTTCCTTTTAAGGTGACCAACTCAATGGGCCAAAACACCATGGGCCAAAGGCCCGTGTTCTCCAATAAGAGCAAAAACGCCCCTCTAAAACCTTCAATTCTTTCTCTAATTCTATTTAATTTCAGTACTAATCACTTATTTATTTTATGTTAAAATGGGATATTACACTCAAAGCCAGGGGGTTGCCTAACATACACTTCATCCTCTATAAAACCATTCAAAAAGGCACTCTTAACATCCATTTGATGCAACCTAAAACCTTTAGATACAGCAAATGCAAGTAGAATACGAATAGCTTCTAGTCTAGCAACAGGAGCGAAGGTCCCATCAAAATCTAACCCCTCAACCTGGCTAAAACCCTGAGCTACCAACCTAGCCTTGTTCCTAACCACAGAACCATCCTCATTTTGTTTATTTTTGAACACCCAACGGGTTCCTATAACATTATGACCACTAGGAGGTTCTACAATGTTCCAAACTTTATTTCTTTTAAAATTCTCTAACTCCTCATGCATGGCATTGACCCAACTAGTATCAGATAAAGCATGTGATATATCTTTGGGTTCAAAAGAAGCTACAAATGCAGAGTGAAGAAAGACTCGGATCATGATACCTGGAGCGAGTGACTCGCTCATGAAGATTACCAATCATCTGATCCGGAGGGTGTTGCTTCTGAATGTGCAAAGGAGCGCCTGGGGGAGATAGCGTCTCCTCGACCTCCGTAGGTACTGCTGATGAAGAAGTCGCAGCAGGAGCCTTAATTGGAGGTGAAGCAGTCGTAGCAGGTTATGGAACTTGGGCAGCTTGCACAGGAACATCAGCAACAGAGGGAGGAGCAGTATCAAGTTCATCCTCATCTTCTTCAACAAAAATGCTCTCTGTCACCTGTAAGTCACCTAAAACATCGGATCTAGCTCCAGGGCTAGTCTCATCAAAAGTGACGTTGCATGTCTCCTTGACAAGGTTAGTTTCAACATTAAAAACCCGAAAACCCCTCGAATGAGTAGGATAACCCAGAAATAAACCATCACAAGTCCTTGATTCAAATTTATCTAAGTTTCCTGTTTTCAAAATGAAGCACTTCGATCCAAAGACTCGAAAATACGAAACAGAGGGTTTTCTGCCAAATCGAAGCTCATAAGAAGTGTTGCCCAAAGATGGTCTCAAAAAGACACGGTTTGAAATATGGCAAGCTATAGCAATAGCTTCGGCCCAAAACCTCCTCGGTGTGCTATACTCATCTAGTATCGTCCTAGCCATCTCGACTAGGGTCCTGTTCTTCCTTTCCACAACGCCATTTTGTTGAGGGACGTGTGGAGAAGAGAACTGATGCTCAATGCCGCGTTCAACACAAAAAGAGGCAAAAGAAGCATTCTTGAACTCTGTGCCATTGTCACTGCGGATTGCTCTCAAGGCACCAGGAAGTTCAGAAGCCAAACGAAGAACAAGATCATGATAAAGATCAAAAGCCTCATCCTTCGAAGCAAGAAAGAACACCCAAGAATATCTCGAAAAATCACCGACTATAACAAGAATGTACCATTTACCACCGACTGACCGAACCCTAGTAGGACCAACAGTATCCATATGAAGCAACTGTCCTGGTCTGTCAGTCATGACCATAGTCAATGAAGGGTGTGAGGCGGCAACTTGCTTGCCATGCCTACGAGATACAAAGATCCTTGACAGCTTTGAGTTTAGGCAAACCTCTCATGAGAGCAAGGCCGCTAACTCACGTCAGATGATCAAAACCAATGTGCCCCAAACGTCAGTGCCAAAGCCAGATATCAGAAGAAGATGCAATTAAACATTTAAGAGATCCAGCAAGAGATTCAGAAAAATCAGCTCCAAAGATTCTACCAACTCTAGAAATCCCAAAAACAAGCTCGCCGACAGAGTCAAGCACACGACAGGCATTTTTCTTAAAACGAGTTTTGTAGCCATCATTAAGAAGCTGCGAAATAGAAAGCAAGTTGTACCTTAGCTTGTCCACAAGAACGACGTCCTTGAGAATGAACTTTTCGTTCACCCTGATCGATCCAGTTCCTTCGATCCGCCCTTGTGTATCATCTCCGAAGGTGATGAAGTCATCACCCGTCGACCGCGTGAAGGAAGTGAACCATCTTGAGTCTCCAAATATGTGTCGTGAACAATGTGAGTCGATTTAATCACATGTTCTTCCTTCTTCCGGCGATCCCGAAAAATCAAGGCACAAAAGAACGTTGTGTCTCAATCTTCAAGTTAGTTAAAAGTGACTTGAGAACCCAAGATCGAGACACACGCGTCTGAAAGTAGTATGCAAAGCGTAAGTGCTATCTTTGATTTTATTAGGAGTTCTATTATCAGCAATGGTTACTTTAACATGAGAAGCATCCTGTCTAGGAACATGACGAGCTTGTGAAACAAATCCTAGTCCAAGTTTCTTATTTTCTAAGTGACCATGTCTCATAAAAGCTTTAGGTTGATGAGATGAAATTCTAGCAATATTTCTACTAGCATTTTTCAACCTACGCCAACAGAACTCTACCAAATGTCCACTCTTCTTGCAATAGTTGCAATGGTATTTGGTACCACTGGGAAAAGCACCTTTTGCCTCAAAAGAAGGTTGGACAAACCCTGCAGATTTAAAAATAGTTTTTGCAGGTTGGGTTTTGAATTCAACTAAGCCATTTTCTAAGACCTGAACGACATTAGACTTGGATGTATCCTGGGCAGAGTTGTATCCTAAACCTTGCTTCTTATAAGGAGTTTTAGATGTGTCCAGAATCATGTTTAGCTGTTTCTTACCTTTAAAGAATTTCTCTAATGTGTCCTTAAGGTAAGCATTTTCTTTTCCCAAGTTAACACATGATTCACAAGTCTTGGCCTTAATGGCTATAGCATGTTTCTCCTTAAGATGAGCAACTTCAAGCTTATAGGCTGCACATGAGGCACAAGGTGTAGACTCAATTGTGTCCTTAAGCTTGGCATATTTAGCTCTAACTGCTTCTAAAATGTCCTTAACTTCATGTTCACGTTCTATGCAGAAAGAGCAAAAACTAGATTTAACATTACCAAAAGCATCCAACTTGCTAGACTCTAAGCATTTTTCACAGGGAGCAGATTTAACATCAATTAGCTCAGTCCTAGCATTTTCAAGTTGATGCAAAGATATATCATGAGCAGATTATAGTTTAGCAAATTCAGAATGTAAAGCATGGCAAGAGGAACATTCATCAGATTCAAGAGTCTTAGCATTTGTAATTTCTAATGTCAAACTATCTACCTGTGACTCTAAGTCGTTGTTCCTAGCCATGGTAAACTCTAAGGCCTTATCCTGACTCATGAGTTGCTCAAAGATGTCATCACATCTAGCAGAAAGAACATCATAGGAAGGAGATACCTCATCATTGTCATTGATGCCGACGATGTCAGCCAAGAAGCACATGCTGGTGAAGTCCTTGGCCTTCCCTTTCTTGTCTTGAGGGATCTCCTCCTCCATGTCCTCCTCGCTCCCAGAGTCCACATCGCTCATGGATTGCTCTCCAAAAGCGGCAAGGACCCAGTGAGTGGCCTTCATGAGCTTGGCAGCATTGTACTTGGGCTTGTTCCCATGAGGCTTCTTCCAAGCTAGTTTTTCCTCCTTGTGGTTGCTCTTACCTTTCAGCTTGGGACAGTTTGTCCGGATATGATATAGCTCTCCACACTCATAGCATGTCACAGGGCCACCTCTCTTCTTGTTTCTAACATTGTCATATGCCCGTGTGACTTTCTAGACTAAAAGAGCTAAATCAGCTTTAAGAAGATTCTCAAACTCTTCTCCTTGAACAGCAGATAAACACGGAAGAGAAAAACCAGAAGAAGACTCAGAAGAACCATCAGGAGTCCCTTTGAGAGGATTAGCCACCAAGGCCATGTTATCCTTCTTAGGAAGGCTACTTCTCTTGATCTCATGAGTTTTGAGCTTGCTATAAAGCAGCTCCAAAGTAAGAGTAGAGAGATCGACGTTCTCCTCAATGGCAGTAGCCTTGATCTCCCTCTCCTTGGTGTTGATTGCAGCCAAGAGGTGGGTGGATTTCTCAGATTGAGAGTACTCAATGTCAACAGCTCTCATCTGATTGATCACCTTGTTAAAGCGAGTAAAAATGTCATTGATGCTCTCACCAGGACGCATCTCGAATTTGTTATACTCTCGCTTGTAGACCGTCTGGAGCACTTGCTTGATCTGAGACGATCCCTCATGGTAAGTTTCAAGGGTGTGCCAAATCTCATTTGCGGTCGCAAGGTTGCAAATCCTGTCGTACTCTTGCCTACCAAACCCAGCATATAGAAGGTTCTTTGCCTTGTTGTTGTTAGCCAAGAGGGCTGCTGAAGCCGGCGTAGCAACTTCGGGCAAAATGAGCGGTGCTCGAACAACCTCCCATATAGCTTGTCCTTCGCTCTCAAGGAAAACTCGCTTGCGATTCTTCCAATAGGCGTAGTCGAGCCCATCGAAGATATACGGCTTGGTTGAGTACTTATTCATCGCCAAGTTCAGTGACTGGTTAAGATCAAGATTGAACTAACCGGACTCTGATACCACTTGTTGGACCGAAAAGGTGACTAGAGGGGGGTGAATAGGAGCACGATCTCTTTTTCACCTTGATCGAATTCAATACGATTTTCACTCCAATAGCTATAAAAGCTATGAAGATCAATAAACAAGCACAATGGAAGACTTGTATTGAATCCAATCAAAACCTCGAAGCAAATAGACCAAAAACATAAAAACTCAAAACCTAAATGTGTTGGGCGGTCTGACCTCCAACTAGAAATCAGTCTGACCTCTCAATACATGGCAGTCAGACCTCCAGGCCAATGAGTAGTAAAATCAGCCTGAAAACCAAAACTCAAATCGGTCTAACTTTTGATCCGTAAGGCCAAACTCCACGAAATTTGAGACACACCTTCTCTAAGATATTAGGAACCTATTCCAATCAAAGATCGCAGAGATCCATGCAAAAGTTCCTATCTTTTTCAGTTTGAACGAAGTGTGCACCAAAATTGAGTCAAAATCGAAATATGATCTAGAGACTTGCTCATGGGTGATTGATGATCAAGATGATCCTAGATGGGTTCCCACATGTCATAGCAAGTTAGATCACGGCAAGAGAACAAGCAAAAACTCGCGGATCAAAGAAAGACCACAAATCACCAAATAGAGAGAAAGAAAGCAAATAGATTCATCTTTGAGGGAACTTTCTTTGGATTGATTTGATATGGTATTGGTTTATAGCCACTCCATCAATGGAGGACAAAGACTCAATACATGAGCACGAAATCAAATCCAACTTTCTAGAAACCTAACCTCCACTAATCCTTTCCCTATGCAAACTAGGGTTTCAACCACGATGAAAGGGTTGAAGGAGGTGCAGCCACCTCCCTCCTCTATTTATAGTGGAGGCTTAGACCTTGTAGAAGCATTAACCCTAATGGGCTCCCGTTAAGGCCCAACACAAACGGGTCACACACGCACGTATTTTAAAGCACCGTCTTTATCTCCTCTTGACCTAATCCACTTCTCCACACACCGTATTGCGCTGAGGGTTGGCAAAAGGTCACCAAGGCGGTATTCGGTAAAATTACCAAAATACCCCTTCTCGATCTTTTTCGAAGACCGAGTCCCATCTTTGTGAAGCACCTCTTATGCTTCGCCACGTGTAGGTTGATCCAGCAGCTCTCATCATGTCGGCAAGTCTCTCCCATCCGGCTCCCACCGAAACCACCATGGCACTTGCACCGACCCCCACGCTGCTTGATCCAACCCGTTGTACCGAACTGTCTGTTCGGTCACCTTTGTCCCTTTTGCGCCATGCTTGACTCCATTGACCTCACCCGGCATCCCCGATAGTTCTGGACCTCAGCTCTCCAAGCTTAGTCCCGATCATCCTCGCCGTTGACCGTCATTGACCTCCAAGCAACTTGCACAACAATAGACAAAGAAATCGATTCCGGGAACAAGTTCTTCACAAATTGACCCACGTTAGTCAAAACATGCATCATGCAACACATATGCCATAAAACCCATGAACTTGACCTAACCCAACAATCATCGCCACCAGTTGGCCGATGAGACAAGTGAAAACCTACGATCACACTGCTGTTGGCCCGACCGCCACCGAGACTTAGCCAAAATTCCTTCCCGAAAATCCGAAACCTACTGGAATTTTTAAACCAATAGAACTTTTGCCTGGAAGCCCCAAAAATTATGAGACCAAGAGTAGTAAATCTACTCTCTTGCCTACACCCTCTATTTTTGGCCCAGCTCCAAAATCCAAAATCTCATAAAGGCCGGTCTGACCGATTTTCCAAAGCCGGCCTCGACCTTCTCGCCAGATCAGACCGCCACAGACCGATCAGACCGCCACTTGCCTGACAGCAGTTTGAACTTCGTCGAAAACGCGTGAATCGACAAACCTTCAACGCCATTGCCAATTGTACTATCATCCTAAGATCATGAGCATATCCCCATGATATCCACAGATTTGTAATGCTAGGACCGATTGGATGGTTAAGTATTACGAATTAAATACCCCGGGTTCTCACATGGCACAACAAAATTTAATAACAGTTCACAATTCTATATCTCATTAAGTGTAGATTAATCATTTATGAACATACGATCATGAATCCCATGTAGCTAAGCATGGCTAAGCACACTACGATACCCATATTAGTATTACAATATGTCCAACTAAAATCAACCCATCCTATGGTGTCTAAGGATACATGCCAATAGCAATCATTCAAGGTGGCATAATATCAAATAGGACTTTAACCATTCTCGAAAGCAGTTATTATAAAATTAGCAATGCACGTTGATATAAAATAATATAATTTTATAAAAATGGGTACAACATGATCAAAGTTCTATGACTTGCCTTCGTTGAAGGTTAAAGTTGCTTCGGCTGACGGGTCCAGGAATTCTTCAAAAACGACGGAATCTATACATGCGAAAAAGCCAAATAAATACAATAATTCTAAATAAAATCCAAAAATTATCAAATTAGAACCAAAAGGAAGAGGCTGAATTTAGATGAATTTAGAAATAAGAATCGACGCAATCAGAGTTCGTATGAAGGAGAACGAACGTGTGGAAGTTTTCAATCACATGAAATGATAGAAAATATAAAAAAGGGAATATTCTGGAATCTTCTTTGTTCTAAACTTTTAATATGCATAACAATGGTGTGGATGACAACCATGGCCCATTTGCAAGAGAGAGGAGAGAGAGAAAGAATTAGGGTGTATGACATGGTGGTCCCACATGGAAGTGGAAAAAAATAGAGAAAGAAAGAGAAAGAAGACAGAGCAGAGCAAGGAGGTTGCAGCGGCTCGATGCAGCAACAACCGACGGCGGATGGCGGCGTGGGAGGCTCAGGCAACTGGCAAAATGGGACCCCGTGGGTGTTACGTACCCCACGGAAGTGGCGACGCTGGCTGGTGTGGCTGGTGGTGGCGGCGGCGCAAGAAGCGCACGACGACGACAGGGTGACGTGGGCGGCGGCGCTCCAGAATATTGACCCACTATTTTAGGAGAATTTTAGTGGGACTTAGTTGCATATGTAGAAGATGCTTAGTCATGCTCACTAGAAATGATGTATGAATTGATGGAAAAATTCTAGAACTAGTATGCAAAACATTTGGGAAATATTATGGAATTATGTCCAGAGGAGGTACCTCTTCTAGTTTGGTAAACAAATGAAAACTAAAAGCTTGTTTTAGACTTGGACGAGTGTATGTTGAGACCGGGACAAGTGCAGGAAGCCTTGGTTGTGGTTGTCTCGCCTGTGTTGCTAAGGATCGAGTCTATGGTGTAGTTAGAGCCAAGCATTCTGTACAACCACATGTTCCTGAATGGGAAGAAGCTGACTGAATAATTTACTAAGTTGTAGCGTTGTACCTGCAGTGGCAGTTTATAGGGTGGTTTCCCTTTTTGCCATGTAGACGATGGTAAATGACATCTATGTCTATTGGAAACTTGCATTGGACGATGGTAAACGACATCCATGTCCATGCAAGTGTTACCAACACAACTATGAGCCCTCTTGATGATGGTAAATGACGTCCATATCTTGAGGAGTTAGCTCATAGGGCAAGTCAATGTTAGAGTGAAATATTGTAAAGGCCTTGTTATGATTATCTTATTAGTCGCACTCTATCTTGTTCAGTGTCATGGTCAACAGTTAAATTGATCATGTCATATGGGTAAAGTTGTACATCCTCTGTAGAGTTAGATCTCAATCTATTCGGATAGTCGTATCCCCGGATATGGATGACTTGGTGAATCCTCCATCTTAGTAGTTTTATGTTTTGCAAATTGGTTCAGGGAATGTATGGATGGAGAATCCATACATAGTGTTGGACCGAAAAGGCGACTAGAGGGGGGGTGAATAGGAGCACGCTATTTTTTTTCACAAAGGTCAGATTCAACTTGAATCTCACTCCAGTAGCTATAGAAGCTATGAAGATCAATCTACAAGTACAGCGAAAGACTTGTGTGGATATCATGGGGATATGCCCATGATCTTAGGATGATGAAACAATTAGCAATGTTACTTTTGGTTTGAAGGTTCAAGTGTTTTCGACAAAGTTTCAGATCTGTCAGTCACAATGGCCCAATTCCGCTTTTAGTCTTGAATGTTGATATAACTGTGAATTGATTTTGGGATAGGTCATATCCATATTTGTTAATGCATATGTGTTGCATATTGCATGTTTTGGCTAACGTGGGTCAAGTTGTGAAGAACTTGTTCCGGATTCGTGTTTGCTTGTCTATTGTCAGTAGTAGGTGGCTTGCGTGTCAATGACGGTCAATCGGCGAGGAGGATCGGGACTAAGCTTGGAGAGCCGAGGTCCGTAACGATCGTGGATGCCAAAGCGAGGTCAAGTGACTCAAGCGTGGCAGAATGGATAAGGATGAGTGAAGGCGGTTGGTCTGTTGGTTGGATCAAGCGGTATGAGTCGCTGTAAGTGCTCGATGCGCCAGGTGGGATCCGGACGGAGAGACTTGACGACATGGAGCCGCTGATCAACCTACACGTGGCGGCGGCGATTGCTTCAACAGATTGGACTCGGTCTTCAAAAAGATCGAGAAGGGTATTTTGGTAATTTTACCAAATACCATCCAGTGACCTTTGGCTAAACTACTACGGGACGGCGCAAAGGAAGTGGTTTAAGTCAAGAGAATTGAAGACGGCGCTCAATTTGCGTGCGTGTGTGTTCGTTGTTGTTGGGCCTAAACTGCCCCATTTGGTTATTAGGGTTAGAGGATGCCCTATAAAAGGATTTTGGAGATGGGACATTAGGGTTAGCCCTCCAAACAAAAAAAAAAGGCAGAGGCTCTGGCACTGCTGAAAGAAAATTTGGGAGCCTTTGGTGGCGGCCCCCTGTAGACCACACAGAAAATTTAGAGCCATGGCGGCGCTGTAGTCGTGCGCTTGTAGAGGCTTGGGGCAGCGCACCTGGAGAGCGTCCCAGAAAAACCGAATCTGTAGCGGAGCCCTGCTGCCCGCAAATTGAGGAGCCTCGGCAGCGTCTCTGCAAGTAAAGAAATTATCCATCTACTAATTGCTTCCGATGCTTGCGGCGGCTGTGTTTTGCTGTTTCTTCACTTGAGCGCCCCGCAGAAAACCGGATCTGGCGGCGGCTGCCAGGAGTGTGACGAGCAGACAAAAAAAAAACTTGTGCTAGCGGCGTCGTGAGAGACCCAGGAAAAGTAGCTGGGTGGCGGCTGTTTTCTGTGTTTGATTTGATGTGCATTATTTGGCTGCCTTTTTCTATGCTTTGGATCAGTTTACTGCTTGTCCCCTACTGTAGTCATAGAAAGATCTGGAGCCCCTTGGCGGTGCTTGTTGTCCTGCCCGCAATATCCAGAGGAAAAATCGGCGCCTGTGTGGAGTGCCCGCAATATCCAGAGCCGGCGCACTTGTAGAGCCCCTGGCGGCGGCCCGGAGACTACCAGCGAAAATCAGAGCCGTGGCGGAGACGGTAGTTCTGAGCGACGGCTGTACTGATTGCTGTCTTGACTTTTCCCTTATGCATCTTGTAGCTTGACGAGTGAGACATCGGGTTGATTCCCTGCGGAAATCTTGCACCCTTAGAAACCAGAGATGCAGCGGCAGATTGTGGCCAGATATGATGTTAGAATTTTTTATTTGACTGTGAGTGGATTTTTGCTGATTTGATGCTTGCTTTTGCTTACTGCTTAGATGCTATCAATTGATCCGACTGAGTAAGGCTGCATAGGAGACAAGGTGCTTGCACCTATATGCTGGAGATTGATTTGTTTGAGGTTTTGATCCAGTTGGAGTTTGTGCATGCTTTGGCCTGAGGTTTTAGATTTCTTAATTGCATCTTGTGCTGTTACTGTTCATCTTATATATTCAGCAAGCTAGTTCTTCCTCGCGCATCTTCCTTTACGGTAGTGAGATGTTTTTAGTCGTTTACTTCGGGGTTTGATCGGATTCAACATGCGTCATCCGTCCGTGCTCAGATATGCATCTTCATAGCTTTTATAGCTATTGGAGTGAAAGTAGTGTTGAGTTCGATCGAGGTGAAAAATAGAGAAAGCGTCTATTCACCCCCCCCTCTAGTCGCCTTTCCGGTCCTACAACTTGTATTGAATCTAAACCAAAATCCCCAAAGCAAAAGATCAAACGAGGTTCAAACCGTAAAGGGCGGTCGATCGACGCTTATGGGCGGTCGATCGAGGGGCGTCTCGACCGGCAAGATAACTTCTGTCCGGCCGATTTCGTCCCGCAATGTAAGAACACCCCGAAAACTGAAACCTCAAAACGATCTAACTTTTGATTCGTAAGGGCAAACTCCACGAAACTTGACACACACCTTCTCAAAGATATTTGGAACCTATTCCAATCAGAGATCGTGAAGATCCAACCCAAAGTTCCTATCTTTTTCAGTTTGAACGAAGGTCGTTCAAAAACTGAGTCAAAACGAAAATATGATCTAAAGACTTGCTCGTGGGTGATTGATGATCAAGATGATATTAGATGGGTTCCCACATGTCACAGCAAGTTAGATCAAGGTAAGAAACCAAGCAAAAACTCGCGGATCAAAGAATGACCACAAATCACCAAATAGAGAGAAAGAAAGCAAATAAACTCATCTTTGAGGGAACTTTCTTTGGATTGATTTGATATGGTATTGGTTTACAGCCACTCCATCAATAGAGGTCAAAGACTCAATACATGAGCACGAAATCAAATCCAACTCTCTAGAACCCTAACCTCCACTAATC
Organism: Phyllostachys edulis; assembly: GCA_036346405.1. Lineage (NCBI taxonomy): Eukaryota > Viridiplantae > Streptophyta > Magnoliopsida > Poales > Poaceae > Phyllostachys > Phyllostachys edulis. Next base: position 42,228,918 of record CM070548.1, on the reverse strand, counting down.
CTCTCCCTAAGCAAACTAGGGTTTCAAACACAATGAAAGGGTTGAGGGGGTGTAGCCACCTCCCTCCTCTATTTATAGTGGAGGCTTAGACCTTCTAGAAGATTGAACCCTAATGGGCTCCCGTTAAGGCCCAAAACAAACGGGACACATACACACGCCTTTTAAAGCGTCGTCTTCATCTGTTGACCTAATCCTCTTCACCTTGCGCCATCTTGTGCCGTGAGTTGGCAAAAAGGTCACCAAGTCGGTATTTGGTGAAATTACCAAAATACCCCTTATCGATCTTTTTGCAAAGACCGAGTCCCAACTGCGTGAAGCACCTCCCATGCTTCACCACGTGTAGGTTGATCCAGCGGCTCTCATCATGTCGGCAAGTCTCTCCCATATGGCTCCCACCGAAACCACCATGGCATTTGCACCGACCCCCGCGCCGCTTGATCCAACCCGTCGCACCGAACTGCCCGTTCGGTCACCTTTGTCCCTCTTGCGCCATGCTTGACTCCATTGACCTCAGCTCTCCAAGTCTAGTCCCGATCATCCTCGCCGTTGACCGTCATTGACCTCCAAGCAACCTGCACATAAATAGACAAAGAAATCGAATCCGGGAACAAGTTCTTCGCAACTTGACCTATGTTAGTCAAAACATGCATCATGCAACACATATGCCATGAAACACATGAACTTGACTTAACCCAACAATGATCGCCACCAGTTGGCCGATGAAACAAGTGAAAACTGGTCAGACCGCCACTTTGGCCGGTCTGACCACCCCCTAGGACTTAGCCAAAAATCCACTCGAGGTAGGGCCGGTCTGACCGCCAAAATGGCCGATCGGATCATTGGTCGGGTCGATCAAGATCCGACCGACAAAGATTCTCAACTTTGCCGAAAACGCGTGTTTCGACAAACCGTAAGAGACATTGCCACTTGTAACATCATCCTAAGATCTCAAGCATATTCCCATGATATCCCCAATCTCCCCCTTGATGAACACATTGGCAATTTTCCACAAATGCAAATTTAGAGGTTTGAAAAGTAAAAAACACGTCGTTTTCGCACAAAGGCACAACTTGGTCCAAATGCAAGAGAAAACAAAGGAAATGACCAAGTTGGCTTCAGAATAGTAGGGGCAAGTGAGATACGGCAAAAGAAAGCAAGAAAGCTTCATTTTCCAGAAAAGGGCAAAATCTTACTTAAGGTCCATATGAAATAACAATTGTTCGATATGACCTTTGATCATTGTGAGGATCAAGAATTGCAATTCAAGTTCAGAAGTAGCAATAAGACCATAAGAATGCAAATAAGAAACTCCCCCTCACTATGATCCTCAAATTTCAGAAAATCTCAAATTTTCAATTCTTCTCCAAGTAACTCCCCCTTTTTCATAACTCCCCTTTTTCAATCATCTTCTCCCCCCTTTGACAATGTAGTCATCAAGGAATCACGCCTTCCTCTCGTCCAGAGATAACAAATGCAGAATGAGGAAAAAGCATAAGAAGGAGCATGCATGAAATACAATGGAGTGGCTTTATTTTTTAATTTTTGATTACAAGAAGCTTTGGAGATTACCCAAAAGAACAAGCTAGCATTTCTAAAATTGCACAAACAACATATCAAGCCTAACAGCGCTAGCAAGATCATGATAAGACATATATATGAAAGCTATGCTCGAAGGCTTAATGTAAAGCAATAAATTTGATCAATTTAAGCAAAGCTTCAAATCTAGCAAGTTCGTCAACAGGGATCCTAAAATGATAGTGGCCATGTCAAAATGTCAAAGTTAGATCAAAAAGCTAACAAAGACTACATTAAGAGACAAACAAGTCCTGAATTGAATCATTTTGCTCAATTTTCTCAAACGCCCATTTTTCAATAGTTTTTCATTTGCAATGAATATAGAAGTTGACTAATGGTCTAACTTAGTGAAAAGATCTTGGACTAGGAGCTATCCACAAACTCTTCCTAAGCTTCGACCAGAAGTTGATTAAAGGTATATCTTAGTGAAGAAGATCCTGGACTAGGAGCCATACACAAACTCTTCCTAAGCTTCTACCAGGACGACAAATCTTGAGGTTCATGTCAGTTTTGACAAGCAGTCCCCATGAGATCGTCTGGATCATCAAACTATCTCTAAGTTCATATCTACGACATGCAGTCTTGTAAGAGTAGTGTGGCACAATTTAAGCATAAGACAATCTTGAAATTGATTTTTCATTTTCACAAGAGCATTTTTAGATTCTTAGAAACACAAGAAGCTCAAGTAATGATCAATTTTAGATTCAAGAGCTAACAAAGCAATTTTGACAGGGCCAATGTCACAAAAGGAGCACTATTGCGCAACTAACTAAAACATCCACAGATTGCAGTTTTTAGTTCGAGTTGTCTTAAACTTCTAGCTCATACAGCAAAGACTTAGCTACACATGTGAAAGCATGATAATTCTAGCAAGTCAAAGAACTAGACATGGCATTGAGCAAGAATTGAAATACTAAAGCTCCAAAGGGTAATAAGCAAAGCTTCATCAATTAAAAGATAAGCAGAAAAGCTTATATTACAATGCATCTTTTTGTATTTTTCATGTGAATGCAATATGATACAATGAGTTGCAAGAAAAGCTCAAAAAGCCTAAAAAGATCAAAAAGATCAACAAGTTCAAAAGAAAATCAAGAAAAGATTAAATGAACAAGGATAGATCAAAAAAGATCGAACTCCCCCTCAAACCAACCCATAGGGATAAATTACCCCTAACTCGCTTCGCAAGGTGGCAAACCTTGTTGGGTCTAAAGGCTTGGTGAGGATATCGGCTAACTGAGCCTCGGACTCCACAAAATGCAGCACAATATCACCCTTCTCAACGTGATCTCTAAGGAAGTGATAGCGAATGTTTATGTGCTTGGTCCTAGAGTGTTGCACTGGGTTCTTAGCAATGTTAATAGCAGAAGTGTTATCACAGAAAAGAGGAACACTATCAAAGTTTAACCCAAAGTCCTTAAGAGTGGACACCATCCACAAAATCGACTACAAAGAACTAGCGGCTAGCCTACATATTCAACTTCAAAGAAGGGTTGTGCAACAGAGGACTGCTTCCTAGAAGACCAACAGACAAGAGAAGTGCATAAGAAATTATATGTGCCAGATGTACTCTCCCTATCTAGCCGACAGCCCGCAAAATCAGAATCAGAAAACACCTGAATGGGCAAAGAAGATGAGCAGAAAAACCAAATGCCATACTAAAGGGTAGAGTGTAAATACCTGAAGATGCGCTTAACGGCTTGGTGATGTGAAGTCCTAGGTCACGCCTGAAACCTCGCACAGAGGCAGACCGCGAAGTGGATGTCCGGTCTTGAGGCCGTCAAGTACAGAAGGGAGTCGATCATGCTGCGGTACTCGCGTTGATCCACGGCTTCTCCTTCCTCATTTCGATCCAAAACAGTCAAAGTCGCCATGGGAGTAGTGATCGGCTTGCAGTCACCCATCTCAAAACGCTTGAGTAAATCCTTGGTGTGCTTCGTTTGATGGATGAAGATCCCTTCCTCACACTGCTTGATTTGTAGCCCTAGAAAGTAATTGAGTTCTCCCATCATGCTCATCTCAAATTCCCTGGACATGGTCTCAGAAAAACTGGAAACAAGAGCATTAGAGGAACCACCAAAGATAATATCATCAATATAAATCTGAACAAGAAGGAAGTCATTGACATGCCTAAGAATGAAAAGAGTCTTATCAACTTTTCCCATTTCAAAATCATTCTTAAGCAAGAAAGTCTTAAGCCTATCATACCAAGCTCTAGGGGCTTGCTTAAGACCATACAAGGCTTTGGATAGCTTGTAAATATGATCAGGATGCTTGGGATTATCAAAACCTGGGGGTTGTCTGACATACACTTCCTCCTCTATAAAACCATTCAAAAAGACACTCTTAACATCCATTTGATGCAACCTAAAACCTTTAGATGCAGCAAATGCAAGCAAGATGCGAATGGCTTCTAGTCTAGCAACAGGAGCGAAGGTCCCATCAAAATCTAACCCCTCAACCTGGCTAAAGCCCTAAGCTACCAATCTAACCTTGTTTCTAACTACAGAACCATTCTCATTTTGTTTATTTTTGAACACCCAACGGGTTCCTATAACATTATGACCACTAGGAAGTTATACAAGGTTCCAAACTTTATTTCTTTCAAAATTCTCTAACTCCTCATGCATGGCATTGACCCAACTAGCATCAGATAAAGCATGTGATATATCTTTGGGTTTAAAAGAAGCTACAAATACAGAGTGAGAGAAAAGACTCGGATAATGATACCTGGAGCGAGTGACTCGCTTATGGAGATTACCAATCATCTGATCCGAAGGGTGTTGCTTCTGAATGTGCAAAGGAGCGCTTGGGGGAGATAGCGTCTCCTCGACCTCCGCAGGTACAGTTGATGAAAAAGTCGCAGCAGGAGCCTCAATTGGAGGTGAAGTCATTGTAGGTGTTTTGGAACTTGGGCAAATTTGCACAGAACATCAAGAATGTGGAGGAGCGAGATCGTTCATCCTCGCCTTCTTCAACAAAAATGCTCTCTGTCACCTGTAAGTTACCTGAAATATTGGATCTAGCTCCAGGCCTAGTCTCATCAAAAGTGACATTGCATGCCTCCTGGACAAGGTTAGTTTCAACATTAAAAACCCGAAAACCCCTCGAATGAGCAGGATAACCCAGAAATAAACCATCACAAGTCATTGATTCAAATTTATCTAGGTTTCCTGTTTTCAGAATAAAACACTTCGATCCAAAGACTCGAAAATACAAAACAGAGGGTTTTCTGCCAAATCGAAGCTCATAAGAAGTCTTGCCCAAAGACGGTCTCAAAAAGACACGGTTTGAAATATGGCAAGCTGTAGCAATAGCTTCGGCCCAAAACCTCCTCGGTGTGCTATACTCATCTAGCATCGTCCTAGCCGTCTCGACTACGGTTCTGTTCTTTCTTTCCACAACACCATTTTGTTGAGGGACGTGTGGAGAAGAAAATTGATGCTCAATACCGCGCTCAGCACAAAAAGAAGCAAAAGAAGCATTCTTGAACTCCGTGCCATTGTCACTGCGGATCGCTCTCAAGGCACCAGAAAGTTCAAAAGCCAAACGAAGAACAAGATCATGATAATGATCAAAAGCCTCATCCTTCGAAGCAAGAAAGAACACCCAATAGTATCTCGAAAAATCATCGACTATGACAAGAATGTACCATTTGCCTCCGACTGACCGAACCCTAGAAGGTCCAATAGTATCCATATGAATCAACTGTCCTGGTCCGTCAGTCATGACCATAGTCAATGACGGGTGTGAGGCGGTAACTTGCTTGCCATGCTTATAGGGCGCACATACAGTATCCTTGACAGCTTTGAGTTTAGGCAAACCTCTCATGAGATCAAGGCTGCTAACTCATGTCAGATGAACAAAACCAATGTGCCCCAAACGTCGGTGCCAAAGCCAGATATCAGAAGAAGAAGCAATTAAGCACTTAAGGGATCCGGCAAGAGATTCAGAAAAATCAGCTCCAAAAATTCTACTAACTCTAGAAATCCCAAAAACAAGCTCACCGACAGAATCAAGCACACGACAGGCATTTTTCTTAAAACGAGTTTCGTAGCCATCGTCAAGAAGCTGTGAAACAGAAAGCAAGTTGTACCTTAGCTTGTCGACAAGCGCGACGTCCTTGAGAATGAACTTGTCGTTCACCCTGATCGATCCAGTTCCTTCGATCCGCCCTTGTGTATCATCTCCGAAGGTGATGAAGTCATCACCCTTCTACCGCATGAAGGAAGTGAACCATCTTAAGTCTCCGGTCATGTGGCGTGAACAAATGAGTCGATTTAACCACGTGTTCTTCCTCCTTCCGCGGCGATCCCGAAAAATCAAGGCACAAAAGAACGATGTGTCTTAATATCAAGTTAGTTAAAAGCGACTTGGGAACCCAAAGATCGAGACACACGCTCATGAAGTAGTATGCAAAGCGTATGCTATCTTTGATTTTATTAGAAGTTCTATTATGAGCAATGGTTACTTTAACATGAGAAGCATCCTGCCTAGGAACATGATGAGCATGTGAAACAAATCCAAGTCCAGCTTTCTAATTTCCTAAGTGACCACGTCCCATAAAAGCTCTAGGTTGATGAGATGAAATTCTAGCAATATTTCTCCTAGCATTTTTCAACCTACGCCAACAGAACTCTACCAAATGTCCACTCTTCTTGCAATAGTTCCAATGGTATTTGGTACCACTGGGAGAAGCACCTTTTGCCTCAAAAGAAGGTTGAACAAACCCTGCAAATTTAAAAACATTTTTTGCAGCTTGGGTTTTGAATTCAACTATGCCATTTTCCAAGACCTGAAGGACATTAGACTTGGATGTGTCCTGGGCAGAGTTGTATCCTAAACCTTTCTTCTTATAAGGAGTTTTAGATGTGTCTAGAATCATGTTTAGCTGTTTCTTACCTTTAGAGAATTTCTCTAATGTGTCCTTAAGGTAATCATTTTCTTTTCCAAAATTAACACATCACTCACAAGTCTTCGCCTTAATAGCTCTAGCATGTTTCTCCTTAAGATGAGCAACTTCAAGCTTATAGGCTGCACAAGAGGCACAAGGTGTAGACTCAATTGTGTCCTTAAGCCTGGTATATTTAGCTCTAACTGCTTCTAAAATGTCCTTAACTTCATGTTCACGTTCTATGCAGAAAGAGCAAAAGCTAGATTTAACATTACCAGAAGCATCCAACTTGCTAGACTCTAAGCATTTTTTCACAGGGAGCAGATTTAACATCAATTAGCTCAGTCCTAGCAATTTCAAGTTGATGCAAAGCAATATCATGAGCAGAATGCAGTTTAGCAAATTCAGAATGTAAAGCATGGTAAGAGGAACATTCATCAGATTCAAGAGTCTTAGTATTTGTAAGTTCTAATGTCAAACTATCTATCTGTGACTCTAAGTCGTTGTTCCTATCCATGGTAAACTCTAAGGCCTTATCCTGACTCATGAGTTGCTCAAACATGTCATCACATCTAGCAGAAAGAACATCATAGGAAGGAGGTACCTCATCATTGTCATTGATGCCGACGATGTCGGCTATGAAGCACATGCCAGTGAAGTCCTTGGCCTTCCCTTTCTTGTCTTGAGGGATCTCCTCCTCCATGTCCTCCTCGATCCCAGAGTCCACATCGCTCATGGATTGCTCTCCAAAAGTGGCAAGGACCCGGTGAGCGACTTTCTTGAGCTTGGCAGCATTGTACTTGGGCTTATTCCCTTGAGGCTTCTTCCAAGCTGGCTTTTCCTCCTTGTGGTTGCTCTTACCTTTCAGCTTGGGGCAGTTTGTCCAGATATGATATAGCTCTCCACACTCATAGCATGTCACAGGGACACCTCTCTTCATGTTTCTAACATTGTTATATGCCCGTGTGACTTTCTAGACTAAAAGAGCTAAATCAGCTTTAGGAAAACTGTCAAACTCTTCTCCTTGAATAGCAGATAAACACGCAAGAGAAAAACCAGAAGAAGACTCAGAAGAACCATCAGGAGTCCCTTTGAGAGGATCAGCCACCAAGGCCATGTTATCCTTCTTAGGAAGGCTATCTCTCTTGATCTCATGAGTTTTGAGCTTGCTATAAAGCAACTCCAAAGTGAGAGTAGAGAGATCGATGTTCTCTTCAATGGCAGTAGCCTTGATCTCCCACTCCTTGGTGTTGATTGCAGCCAAGAGGTGGGTGGCATTCTCAGATTGAGAGTACTCAATGTCAACAACTCTCATCCGATTGATCACCTTGTTAAAGCGAGTAAAAATATCATCGATGCTCTCACCAGGACGCATCTCGAATTTGTTATACTCTCGCTTGTAGACCGTCTGGCGCACTTACTTGATCTGGGACGATCCCTCATGGTAGGTTTCGAGGGTGTGCCAAATCTCATGTGCGGTCTCAAGGTTGCAAATCCGATTGTACTCTTGCCTACCAAGTCCAGCATATAGAAGGTTCTTTGCCTTGTTGTTGTTAGCCAAGAGGGTCAAGGCTTCAAGATAGCAACCGGGCAAAACGAGCGGGGCTCGAACAACCTCCCACATAGCTTGTCCTTCGCTCTCAAGGAAAACTCGCATGTGATTCTTCCAATAGACATAGTCGAGCCCATCGATGACATGCGGCTTGGTCGAGTACTTATCCATCGCCAAGTTCAGTGACTGGTTAAGATCAAGATTGAACTAACCGGGCTCTGATACCACTTGTTGGACCGAAAAGGCGACTAGAGGGGGGTGAATAGGAGCATGCTCACTTTTTCACAAAGATCAGATTCAACTCGAATCTCACTCTTGTAGCTATAGAAGCTATGAAGATCAATCTACAAGTACAGCGGAAGACTTGTATTGGATCTAAACCAAAATCCCCAAAGCAAAAGATCAAACGAGGTTCAAACCCTAAAGGGCGGTCAGACCGGAGGGCGGTCTGACCGGCGTTATAACTTCGGTCTAACCGATTTCGTCCGTAATGTATGACGGCCAAAACTCAAACCTCGTAATCGATCTAACTTTTGATTCGTGAGGGCAAACTCCACGAAACTTGACACACACCTTCTCAAAGATATTTGGAACCTATTCCAATCGGAGATCGTGAAGATCCAAGTCAAAGTTCCTATCTTTTTCACTTTGAACGAAGGTGGTTCAAAAACCGAGTCAAAATGAAAATATGATCTAAAGACTTACTCTAGGTTTGTGTTTCAAATGTAACCTAATATGGGTGTGTTTCAAATGTAAGAAAATGAGTAGAAATTAAAACTTTTCTATAATTCTTGTAAAGGAATAGTGGAAGTCAAAAATCCAAATCTCCTGTTGACTAAAGTCAAACCCTTTTCAACTTTGTCAAGAATCGTGTGTTCAACCTTTGAAAATATTTTTCCTTGGTTCTAGGGATGCTGTGTGACCCCTCTGAAAAATTTCATAATTTTTAGAAATTATTTGATAATTTTTGGGGAGGCAAGTCAAACCAATTTGACCTTAGGTCAAACCCTAGAACAAACCTTGAGAAATTTCTTGAGAAAAATGCACTGCATAAAAATCTCTAGAAATGTTATGTAAGGTTAATCCTGGAGTGAGGAACCTCGAGTCAAAATTTCAGAATTTTTGGAGTTAGTTGCTCCCTCTAAATTTTTTTCCAAACTCAGCTTTCAAATTTAAACCCTAACCTAGTTTCACTGTTCCTTGGGCACGGACCGGAACCTGGCTCGAGCCACCGGTCTTGGTTGGACCGCCTAGCGCTCAGCCAGCCTTTCCAATCGCGCGTGAGTTTTGAGCCGTCCGATCTTGATCGTACCGCTTGTGTCGCGCGCAACCCGATCGGACCTCCCGATCCCGCCAGCCCCTATCCGCCGTTAGATCTTAATCCAACGGCCATGACCTCCCATCTCTTTTCAGCACCATCGGATCGAAATCTAGCGGTTGCGACCTCCCCTTTCCTTGTCGGACCCGTCCGATGCAAATCTAATGGTCGCGACCTCCCCTTTTCTCTACGACCGCCTCGATCAAGATCCAATGGTCTACGACCACCCCGATCAAGATCCAATGGTCTACGACTACCTTGATCGTTATCTAATAGTCAAAATCATTCTGCTCCTGTTGGCTCGACTCAACCCACTCGCGTGATGTTGGACTCGCACCAGCCTCTGTCAGCCGTTGGATTTTAATCGAACCGTCGCCGTCGCGCCGCATCTGTTCGTCCCTTCCCTCTCGCTGCGTGAGTGCCGGGTCACCATGGCGTGCGCGGGGCGTGGGCAGCAGTGCCTTGTCACCTCTCAATAGCTCTTTGCTGCTACTAATTAATGCTTGCCAGTGCTTTCGGCCCCAAAGTTGTGTTCAGAGCTGCCCCCATCCCCTCTGCGTCCTTGGCCAAGCGGTGAACCGAGCGTGGGCTGAGCTCACTGTGGGTCCTTGCCCTAGCTCCATACCCTGCTCCTCTGGCTATTTAAGCCCCCTTGTTCCTCCTTGGCTTCCTTTAAACACCCTCTCGACTCGCTCTTTACTGGTCGAGCTCGAATCACCCAAAACACCTCTGCCGCCATTGTTGCACCTCGAGCTCCTCAGTGAAGATAGTGCCCCAGTGGCTTTTCTTCTTCTCTCTTTGCTTCAGCTTGTGCCTCTCACCTCTATGGTTAAAACCCCTCACTCGATTTAGGTTTGCCTTCACAGGAACGGCCTCATTTGGAGTTTTGGTCCCCTTCGGCCGAAATCGCCTCTTTCGTCCTCAGCGCTGGTAAGTCCTCCATTTTCCAATTGGATGCTCAAAGACCTTCTGTGAGCCCTTCTGGAGCTATTGTGATGACCTGGTGTTGTTATTGTTGCTCAGCTTGCTCTCTCCGTTTCTTCTTCTTCGGCGCCGGCAAGGACCCCCATCGCCAGAGCGCCTCAGACCTCCTTGGTTCCTCTCTGTGCTAAGGTAACCTTCTAAGTAGCCCCTAGAAGCTTGGCACCGCTCCTCTGAACCACTGCGGAGCTTCATTTTCGCTTTTTGTTCTCGGCCGTGCGTTGCCGCGCCACCTCTCTCCGGCTAGCCGCCGTTCTAGTCCGTCACCGCCGGTGTGAGTGGTACCAGCAGGTGCGCATCTCTATTGCAGACCTGGTGGTACTCTTGGTTTGCGCCGCCGTGGTCCCAATCGCCGACGGTGAGCCAATCTCCCCGGTGGGTCTTTTGTCGGACGGGGACGGCAACTGTAGCGGCGTCGTTAGGACCATCCATCCCTTGATGTGTGGTTGTGATGTCGCGTGGTCTGAGCGCTCGCACTGTGTCATGGTAGTCGTGCGCCGTCCATCTCGAGATCTGCGGCTGTGATTCGTGCGGGCGTTCACGCACGCGAGTTCCAAACGTGGCCATGGTCAAGTCAATCTGGACCGTTGGATTTGATCTCAAATGTCTACGACCAGGGATTCCGCGTGCGCGTCTGCTCGCCCGTTCAAGTTGGGCTGTTGGATTTGATCTCAACGGTCTACGACCACGGTTCCACGCGCGCGTCATCGCGTCGGCCGGATCATCTTGGGCCGTCCGATTCAATCTAAACGGCCCATAAGTTTCCACGTCGATTCAATTTTAGGAAATTCCCGAGAGATTTAATTGTGAACTGAAAAAGGTAATAAACTTCAAAATTGCATAACTAATTCATTTTAGCTCCATTTGAGTTGTTTCAAATTTTGTTAGCTTTGGTTGGAATTGAGCTTTAATCTAAAAATGGTTGGAATCTTGGTTCGGCTCCAGAAAATGGATTGGTAAATTGGTTTAGAAATAGGCTTTAATTGTTGTTCTAAAAATTGCATTTAACTTGTAAATTGCATAAGTAATTCTCTATAGATCCTTTTTTAGTGAATCCAATTTTTTTGGCTTCGACTGTTAGTGTACTAAATGGTAGAATAGGTTTTAGGCATGCCACTATTTTTAAAATCTTTGTGGGTGCATTTTGTTTTGTACTCTTTTGCATGTCTTTGAAAAATCATAGAAATTGCATCCTAGCTCCAAATGAGGTGAATCTAATTGTGTTATTCATCTCATGAGGCGCTATATTTACCATAAAAATCCCAGGTAACACCTCTTTGGAAATTTGTGCTAAAGAATTTAATTCGGATGAATAGTAACCGATTTGAAATTTCCAGCATTTTCCAGGCTGAGCAGAATTATTTTGGCCATAACTTTTGCATTGAGAATCCAAATCAATTGGTTCTTGTTGTTAAATTCCTTACAAATCATGCCCTTGCTTCTGTAAAAATTTCAGTGCATTTTGAGAAAGTTGGATGTTGAGTCTTTTCGGTATTTTTCGTTCTTATCGGTTCTTTTTCTCTTTTTCGTTAGGTGCCGACGAGTGCGTTAATCCCGAAAGTGACCCTCTGCAGCATAGTGAGAAAATCCAGCAAGGCAAGCAGTTTGATCATGTTTAATCCCATTACTTTCAAAGTCTAATATATTGTTTGCAAAGTGTATGTATGCATGCTCTATTTTGTTGTTAAATTATTGTCGATTAGTTGATCCTATAGATGCATACTCTATAGGTAAATGTTCAATCTCTACTACTAAGCCTAGAAATATCTTGCTGTGATTTAGAGTTCGTTGGATGAGCTCTTGTCACTTAGTAGATTACGTGTTGATATTGCTTAGAAATGTTTAGCTTACGGTATAATTGGGCAGTTATCGACTTAGTCGATAACTTTGATCACACAAATCTAATTGTTATTCCATTATGTCTAGCACTTGTGCTTTGTTAATTTATAACGTCAAAAACTGAAAATTAAAACTGTTTGGACTTAGGCACAATGGATGATGGTGTGATCTATTGGTGTGTGGAATGGTGCCTAAGTCAACAAGGACCGAACATCTTGTTACACTAAACCAAGCAATTTTGCGTGCTAACCACACGAGGTTATTGGGAACCCCTCTTGACTAAGTACTTTGGGGGGGTGTTAATTATGAGTCGGTGGTGGTTAAAATGTTTTTATAGGGATTGGGAGCACCCGCAGTTGCTTAGGCTGGGCCGGTGCATCCTACCCTTTGGGTTGTCGCGACTCTTAATTAGCATCATCCATTGGAAATATCTCGTAGGACTTAGCCATGCCGGCATACCAAAGGAAGTGTGCTTAATCATGTGGCGAAAAGGCGATCTGGCGTGTGGGTACATTGGTACACCCTTGCAGGGTTCAAACTATTCGAATAGCCTTGTCCTAGGTTATGGACACGCTTGGGGAGGTCTTTCGAGAGTTAGACTATAACCTTTTAATTAAAACTTGATGTGGGTGGTATGAATGGGTAATTCATGCTATTGTTGTGGTGACTATTGGGTTAGTCACTTCCAGGATTTGTTGTTGTCATCTATCTATTGTTATTATGTTGTTGTCTCACTGTTATTTACAAATTAAAAACGAATTGTAAAACTTCTTTGAATCTATTTAATTATTGCAAATGAAAATTGCTTTATGCTGAAAACAACCTACAGCCTCCACTTAAATAAGCTTGCATGCAGCGTATGTATAGGCCTGTTACACTACACGTAAGTCTTGCGAGTACATTTTTGTACTCATCTGCTTTGCTTAATTAATTTGTTGCAGAGGAGGTTGATCCCGAAGGGATCCACTTTTGTGAGATGTGCGGTGGATTTGACGACTAGGTTGGCGGCCCGGTTGGTTGCCTTGTGGGTTAAAGGCACACTAATTGGCTTTTGTTTATCGCCATCTTATAGCTTTTGCTTCTGCTGTTTATTTATTTACCTCTCTTAGTTGTTATTTGGCCGGTCGACCCCTTTTGTAATAACTCTCTATTATATATGTCTTTTATTTAATCTAGTTCGTGCTTTGGCTCTATGTCTTGTACGGAATTGATGCATGATTTTGTAAGGGGGTGTGTATACTGTATTTCTGGGAAGTATACATATCTCGAAGACACGAGTTATTTTGTTTGTGATGCTAGGGTCAATGGATGACTAAGCATTACAAGCCGAATAAGCCGGGGTCCTCACAAAGTTGGTATCAGAGCCATACTGACCGTAGTAACCCTAGCTTGGTCGTCTTTAGGATGTTTTGAAAAAATTAGTTCAAAATATCAAATGGTTTATGAAAGCTTAAGTAAATTCTCTAATTTTACTCCTTACCTATCTTAGCTTACTTATCTCATCTTGCTCTAATTTGAGTTTTAAAAGTTGTTCTTCCTCTCCTTCTCTCAAAAGATAGTTGTTATCGTTTAATTGGGTTTTGGGAATCAATGAGATTGGCAAATTGAGTGTTGGCTACCCTTTTACAAGGTTTTGAAGTTTCTGGAGTCGGTGATTTCGGCTAAGAGCTTGGATGCAAAATCTGGACAGCAAGCATCAAATTTCCAGATAGCAGTCTCATAGGTTTCTAAATAGAGTAGATAATGAGAGGATAATTCAACTAAAATTTGTGGGAATAAAAGGGTAAGATGTGATACTAGTTAGCTAAGTATCTAACACCTATTTTGTTGGTTTTACATTGCTTAGTAGCAGTGTTAGACCCAGAGTAGTGTGCTGAAATTTTGTCTTCTCAACCGATTGCTCATTGATTCAATACGGGTTTGTCGTGTCAGGAAGTTGATCTTTAGTCTCGTGTTTTCTTGCTGTTTCTTGAGCCTTTTGTAAGCTTTTAGAGTTGTGTTCTTGCTGTTTTAAGTTTGGCTTTCGGTTAGGGTGATGTTCCATTTCCCTAGTCGATAGCTTTTCGCTTCTTTAGCTTCTAATTTTCGGGTTTCGTTGCTAACCCCCTTTCTCTCTTCAGTAGGATGGCTGGAAGAACTCGTAGTGGCCAAGGCTAGTCAGGTGGTCTGGATGAGGAGCTCCCGCCTCCTCCGACCATGGCTCCGGTTCTTACTCAGATCGAGCAAAACCGAATGGATCAGACAAGGATTTTGGAGGTTATCGCGCGCAATACCTCCACTCTTTCCGGTGCCTCTGGATCAGGGGGAGGAAGTGGACATCAGTCGCGTGGGGGACTTGCAGAGTTCCTTCGCACCCAGCCGCCCACTTTATCTAGGTCTGGGGACCCACTGGATGCAGACGACTGGCTTCGTCTGGTTGAGCGGAAGCTCAACATCGTGCCGTGCCAGGACCAGGAGAAGGCACTTTTTGCATCCCATCACTTGGAGGGTGCAGCTCTTTCGTGGTGGGAGAACTTTCTCGCCATGCAGCCCGCAGGCCACACCGTTTCTTAGGAGGAGTTCCGTGTTGCCTACCGGTGTGATGAAACTGAAGAAGAAGGAGTTTCTCGCGCTCAAGCAAGGGCGTAGTTCGGTCACGGAGTACTTGTACGAGTTCAACCATCTAGCTCGTTATGCTCCAGAGGAGGTGGCCACTGATGAGGCCACGCAGGAGAAGTTCATGGATGGATTGTCTGAGGAGCTTCAGGACAAGCTATCTATTGTTGACTTCCCCGACTTCCAGACCTTGGTCGACAAGGCCATCATCTCCGAGCACAAGGGAAGGACGCTGAGAGAATCCCGCCAGTGCAAGTGGGAGACCCAGAAGGCTTCCCAGACTAGCTCTTCCCGTGTTCATTTCGGGCAGTCTCAGGGGTCCCGTCATCAGGCTTCAGCACCCCCGAGGTCGTCAGCACCTGCCCCTCGTCCTCCGCAGGCCGTGTCTCGACCACGTGCACCTGCGGCTCAGCAGGGTGGCCTCCGCAATGTTGCTGAGGTCACTTGTTTCTTCTGCAACCAGAAGGGCCATTATGCGAATAATTACCCTAAGAAGACTAAAACGGCCCCTCGTCCTAA
The DNA here is from genome assembly GCA_036346405.1 of Phyllostachys edulis. Classification (NCBI taxonomy): domain Eukaryota; kingdom Viridiplantae; phylum Streptophyta; class Magnoliopsida; order Poales; family Poaceae; genus Phyllostachys; species Phyllostachys edulis. The sequence goes on along the minus strand of CM070548.1, from coordinate 42,213,648 downwards.
TGGAGGACACGGGCAAGGAGGTGGTCCTTCCCAAGATCAGAAGATTGTCCCTGCCATCCAAGGCGTGGGAAGCGGCCGCGTCAACCTCATCTCCGCGGAGGAAGCGCAGGAGGCACCTGACGTCATGTTGGGTACGCTTCTTGTTAACTCTCATCCTGCTACTGTTTTGTTCAATTTAGGAGCATCTCATTCTTTTGTATCTCAGTCTTTTGCTGCTGTTGGTGATCTTTTTTTTTTGCTCCTTTGTTGGTCCCGCTGCTCATTCGCTCTCCCGGTTCGGAGTTGAGAGCTGAATCCGAGTGTCGGGAGGTTCCTGTTGAGATTGAGGGAGTAGGATTTTTAGCAAATCTTATCCTCCTCAATGCGGCGAGATTAGATGTGATTCTTGGCATGGATTGGTTGTCCCAGCATATGGGGCAAATCGATTGCGCCCGGAAGCTCATCTACCTCACAAGTCCTTCCGACGAGCAGGTTCACTTTTCGCCGAAGCTGCAAGGTCCGCATCTCTTTGCACTCGAAGCGAAGCCAGCTCTGGATATTCGTGAAGTCCCAACGGTGTGTGACTTCATGGATGTTTTTCCTGAAGATCTTCCAGGGATGCCACCAGTTCGTGACATCGAGTTGGCTCCCAGTACTGCCCCGATTTTAAAGAGGCCTTATCGGATGCCACCGAATGAGTTGGTGGAGTTGAAGAAGCAACTTGGTGAGCTTCAAGAGAAGGGTTTCATCCACCCTAGCTCATCTCCGTGGGGTTGTCCAGCAATCTTTGTAAAGAAGAAGGACAATACTTTATGCATGTGCATCGATTACCGTCTGCTTAATGAAGTAACGGTAAAGAACAAGTATCCGTTGCCCCACATCGACGATCCCTTTGATCAATTATTTGGAGCTCAAGTCTTCTCCAAGATTGATTTGAGAGTGGGATATCATCAAGTTGTGAGGACCCCCGGATTATCTCCGTAAGACCGAGACTAAGCATGGTCTTAAGGACATAACTCTAGGGCCTCAAGTAAATAGATTCCAACTTAACTCAATCTCAGTGAGAGGCTTAACTACAAACTAGAGCCCCGACGATCATGCGCGCTGCTCCTCTGCGAGCACTACATGATTGTCGGTTCTCCAACAAGTCAAGCACTACACTTAGTGAGTTAAATAGGAAGCCATGAACAACGAGTATGCAATCATATTGGCTCCCAAAATCAGCGACCAATATGCTCATACTCTCATACAACGTTGATCACATCCATACAACAACATCCATAGATAGTTCAAAAGACATACAACATAATAGTTAAAGTTTACAACTATTACAAATGGCCGACCGGCCAAATTCAAATAAGAGTATTAGTAGCAGAGGAAACAAGTAAATAAACCAAAATATCCAGCATGGTATGCCCCATAACCCATCGGCAACCAACTGAGAGTTAAATGATAGCACTATTCATTAGCATCGCCAAAATCGGCGCTAACAAGCTCAACGGGCTCATACACTTCCTCACCTAAAATTGAAGCAACCGGGTTGAGTACAAAGGTACTCACAAGTCTTACACAAATAAAAATTAGTTATGCTAGAGGTTGTTCCAAAGGGTGGCTCATATTGGCTTAGTTTTGCAAAAGAGACGCAACAATTTACAACCTACACATACTAGTTTTTCAAGTGCCATTTCAAAATTAGATTTGAAGTAGAAGTAAAGCATGTGAATAAGTAGTAAATTGAATAACAAATGAACCATACAAATGACAAAGTGGCTGTCCACTTTGATACAACAACAAACATGAACATCCCATTCATGACGCATACCAAGTTATAACCACAAATTTTAATTCGAAGTCTATCAATAGCAACCATATAACTCAAGCGGTCGTCCATAACCGTGGACACGGCTATTCGAATAGATTTATACCCTGCAAGGGTGTACTACTTTACTCACACGACTTGATTAGCCCGTAAGCCTCTAGATGCCTCCGAATATAGCATACTTCCTATGGTATGCCGGCCGGGTAAACCAAGACTTAGTATTTTTCAGCAAGTTGATACCATTGAGTTGACTCACCCATACGCGACGTAACCCCGTTTAAGTGTAGGCTACCCACCTACACTAAATGGGCACACAAGTTGTACCGGAAATACCAACCCAATTAATAAAACTTAAATAGGGCTCACCCTCACTATAAAGAATTGCAATCGGTACCCTTATGGAACGTACATGTGATGGAACACATATACGCCCTCACGCCACCAGTCATCAACTCAACAATACCAATCCCTTACTTAACCAAGCAGTGCCCATACACCGCGTGTGATAGCACGAGTTTTACTTGAATCAAAGATGTTACCAAAGTTCGGTCCTTAATTGTCCAGACAAGTCAACCACTTACCCAATTCTCGTGCACAAAGGCACCATCACTAACCATCGCTTGTCCGAACCAAAAGCTCATTTAAAATGAAAAAAATTTAACTCATAAAACAGATACGAAGATCTGAACCAACAATATATTAAGAAAGTTGTGTGTATCCCATAATTGTCGGGTTATTCCCGACAATCGACTACCGGTTCTAGACTTGCATGGCTAAGCAAACCCGAACAATATATTTCAACCATTCTAACTTAAGCATGTGGTGCTGGAGTAATTCAAGGATAACCTCAATGAATAGGAGATAACTAATCTACACATCACAAAAATAGCGACATTATCAAAAATAGCATGCAAGCAATTATCATTGCACTAACTTAACAAAACTGGGATCAAATATGATGCAAAAGAAAGTTCAAATGATGCTTGCCTTGCTGGTAGCTTAGCTTCTCTCTCTCAGTAGCGTATAAGTCAATATCGATAGGCTCGGTATCTAAATAAACATAATATCGAATAAACATCGAGAAATACCCAAAAATTCAAAATACTAAAAAATGCATGATTTTTCTACAGTAGCTAAATCAAGATTTTAGATGCATTTAGGTGAAAGAATTACTCTATTTGGATTTAGCATGTGAGAGTTATTACGATTTGAATTTTCAGCTTTCAATATGCCCTCTTTGAGTAATTTAATTATGAGGTCAAAATTTGTAGAGCAGTAGTGGGATTAAGGATTATATGGATAAATTTATAATATTAATACAAGACTAAAACAGTTGAGTTTGCCTCATTTGGAGTTTTCAAGATTTAGTTATGAATTTCTAAAGTTATCAGCATTTCCTTTTGTAAAAATAATAGTGTTAATGGATCACTCTCCAAAATAATACTCTCTGGTACAGAGACATGTTTGAAATCAATTTTAATATAAATTTCATTGAAAATGAAAATTACCAGAAGTGGTTTCATCCATTTTGGGGTTAAGAAGAATTAGTTACGTATTTTTGAAGTTATAGATATTTTACAGTGTGCAAATAATTCGTTTTCAGATTTTCTAATTCATTTACTACTTTTCTTACCGAGCGTGGCACTAGCCACTGACGCTGACCAGTGGGCCCGGTGAACAGTGCGTTTTCCATTTTAACTCCGATTTTAAAATTTGTCCTAACAGTGGGTCCTTAGTCGATGACCGGTCCATGGGACTGGTCATGTGCTGCAGCATATAGCGCACGGGGTTTAAGCTGCTGGTCCCACCCGTCAGTCTCTCCACTGATTCTCTTAACTCTCCCGTTTTCTGTGCGCGGCCCCACACGACAGTGACACATTACTGCGTTAAGACAGCGTTTAAAAGCTAAGCCCAATCATTAGCAGTAATGACGGTCATTTGCCGTAAACAGGATAGCTACAGTAGCTGCCCGCGTCCGACAACGACCCCGCACAGTTGCTCGGCGGCTCGCCAGCACTACGCGACACGGCGGAGCCGGCCAAGGCACGCATCTGCTTCGCAATAGTGCCGCGCACCTCTGGGTGGTGGTGGCAACACAAATGGTGGCCCGTACCGGTGGCTAGCCGGCGTTGAGCGATGGCGACCCATACGGCAAACAAGCAACAGCAAGAGTAGAGCTTCGCAGCATCATTCAAGCGGGTGCCAAGGTCCTAGGGGCTAAGAGAGAGCTACCTGAGCAAAGGAGGGTGCTCGAGGAAGGCTGGAGTGGCTGGAGCTGCGTCGGCACCGGAGAAGAAAATAACCGCGATGAGTTCCAACGAGCAGAGGAGTCTCTGAGCAAAATAACAGAGAGTGAGTGATTGAAAAGGATTAAAGACCCTATGAGGATGCTAAGGGACCGAGGAATTGAGCTACGGCTTACCGGAACCAAGTGGGAGTCGAAGGGTTGGTTCTAGGGTCGAAAGTGTGATTTCTTCAATTCAACGAAAGCCTGCCGTGCATTATATAAATTAGTTGAGGGGTTCAGATTAGGGAGTAAAGGGACACCACGTGACGCGGAAATGGGGGAATAATACTCACCGAACACCTCGTGGACACGACGATGCCACTCGGGTGTGCGCTCTGGAAGTGAGCTAGAGCACGTAGGTGAACTGAGCCCTACAAGCAACCGGAGGAGTTGAGGTTAGGCAAAATGGAAACGGCAATGAAGGTAGGAGATAAGAGAACCACCCGGTCGAAGCTTACCCTAGAGCTGCCCGTGGGAGAGCTTCCCTTTCCTCAGCCACTGAGAGGAAAAGTGAGGAAGAAAGGGGGTGCTGCGGGGGTATTATCCCTGGGCGATGGACGGAGCGGAGGCGGCGTCAAGTGAAGAAGCTCCAAGAGTGGCCAACGGACGCGGTGGATTGATGGCGTCGACGGAGCGCGGAAGGAATCGCGGGCCGCGTGGCGCAGCTGCTCTGCGTGAACGTCAGCAAGAGGTGGACGACAGATCCGACAGGTGGGCCCGGCGTGGCAGCGACTCAGCGCACGCGCGATCGCCCGTGTAAGTGAGTTGGCACGGACCGTTGGATCAGATCTGGACGGCTAGGAGTTGACGAGGGGGTGACCTGACCGTTACGAAGGGGTACGTGATACGGGCCGTGGATTTCCCATCGGACGGCTCACACGCGATGCCCTAAGTTGGTTGGGCTGAGCCATTTCGCCGCGTCGGACTCGAGCCCGATGAATAGTGCAGCTGGTTAGGTTAGGGTTTGACTGAGATATAATTTGTTTTCTCCACTTTGACCAAGGTGTTAAAAATAGAAACAAATTTCAGAAAAAAAAGTGAAATAAATCACAGGAGTTCCTGGGTAGGTCTAGTATCCATAAAAATTATTGAACACTACTATTCATGATATAATGTGTATAAGTTAAATTCAAACTTATTGTATGTCATTAAATGATGTTCGAATTTTCTCAGGGTTTAAACCAGTCCCAAAAATTTGGAAAAAATTATATTAATTCATTATAATTATTATAGTATTTGAATAAATTAATTCCAGAAGATGTTCATAAAGTTTTGTTCCTACTTTCTTTTGGAGTTGAATTACAAAGTATAGGTTTAACACTTATTTAAGATTTTTCTAGTGCAATAAATTATGCAAAAGTTTGAAAACAATGATGCATGCTCATGAGATGCATAATAATTCTCTTTATTAATTTGAGGATGTGACAAAGTTCGGATCCGACCTAAGGATATTCCCAAGACGGCTTTCACTACTCGTTATGGTTTGTACGAGTACACCGTCATGTCTTTCGGCTTGCCAATGCTCCTGCCCCTGTTCATGAATCTCATGAATTCGGTGTTCATGGAGTATTTGGATAAGTTCATCGTAGTCTTCATCGATGATATTCTTATCTACTCCAAGAACGATGAGGAACACGCCGAGCATCTAAAGTTTGTTTTGGGCAAGCTGCGTGAGCACCAGTTGTATGCGAAGTTCAGCAAGTGCGCGTTCTGGTTGAAGGAAGTGGCTTTCTTGGGCCATGTTTTTTCAGCGGGAGGCGTAGCCGTTGATCCTAGCAAGGTCAGCGATGTGCTTTCCTGGAGTCAGCCCAGTTCGATAGCCGAAGTGTGGAGTTTTCTCGGTTTGGCAGGATATTATCGTCGCTTTATCGAGAACTTCTCCAAGATCGCGAAGCCGATGACTGAGTTGCTCAAGAAGGACAAGTTCTTGTGGTCCGCTGATTGTGAGGAAAGTTTTCAATTACTCAAGAAGTATTTGACCACCGCTCCCGTTCTCGTTCTTCCCGATGTTCATCGGAGCTTCGATATCTTTTGCGATGCTTCTCGTCGAGGCCTCGGTTGTGTCCTTATGCAAGAAGGCAAGGTAGTGGACTATGCATCAAGGCAATTGAGACCTCATGAACTCAACTATCCTACCCATGACTTGGAGCTAGCTGCTGTGATTCATGCACTTAAGATTTGGCGACATTACCTTATTGGTAATCGCTAGAAGTGTATTCGGATCACAAAAGCTTGAAGTATTTGTTCACCCACCAGATCTGAACCTCGTGCAAAGGAGATGGTTGGAGTTGATCAAAGACTATGATATGGGTATTCACTACCGTCCGGCAAGGCTAATGTCGCGTTTATACGCTTAGTCGTAAAGTGCATTGCAATGCATTGTTGCTCAAGGAGCATCAGCCCACCCTTCTGGAGGAATTTCAGCGTCTCAACTTGGGTTTGGTTGAGCATGATTTCCTCGCTACCTTGGTTGTGCAACCAACCTTGGTGGATCGGATTAAGTCCGCTCAGCAATCGGACGCTGGAGTGGACCGTATTAGGCAAAATGTCAAGAACGGAATAGCCAAGTGCTTCTCTGAAGATGAGCTTGGTATTGTGAGGTTCGGGCAACGCCTTGTGGTTCCAAAGGACATGGAGTTGCAGAATTTGATCCTCCGCGAAGCCCATGATTCTCCTTTGTCCATTTATCCTAGGGCCATAAAGATGTATCAAGATCTCCGCTAGGGATTTTGGTGGACCCGAATAAAGAGGGAGATTGCGAAGTTCATTGCCGAGTGCGACGTGTGCCGTCATGTCAAGGCCGAGCATCAGCGTCCCGTAGGCCTGCTTCAGCCTTTGCTAGTGCTTGAGTGGAAGTGGGATTCGATCGGGATGGATTTTATCACCGATTTACCCAGGTCTCCCAAGGGAAATGATGTCATTTTGGTTGTCATCGATCGATTGACTAAAGTGGCCCATTTCATTCCTGTCAAGACTCAGCTTCGCGTGGGTCTCTTAGCCGAGCTCTATGTTTCCAGAATTGTAAGTTTGCATGGGATACCGAAGACGATCATTTCTGATCGTGGTTCTTTGTTCACTTCTCGATTTTGGCATAGTTTGCAAGAGGCTATGGGAACTCGCCTTTCTTTCAGCGCAGCATATCATCCCCAAACTGATAGTCAGACTGAGAGGGTCAACCAAGTTTTGGAAGACATGCTCCGTGCTTGTGTTCTTTCCTATGGGAAGCATTGGGAGAAATGCTTACCATTCGCCGAGTTTTCTTACAACAACAGCTTTCAAGCCAGTCTCGGCATGGCACCTTTCGAGGCCTTATACGGGAGAAAGTGTAGAACCCCTTTGAATTGGTCTTTAGACCGGCGAAAGACCTTTCTTTGGCCCGGACTCGATCAATGAGGCCGAGAGTCAAGTCCAGCTTATTCATGATCGTCTACGCACAGCTCAATCCAGGCAAAAGAGCTATGCGGATCGCCGTCGTCGTGAGTTGAGTTTTGAGCCTAATGACTTTTTTTTTATCTCAAAGTCTCTCCTTTGAAGGGCCATCAACGTTTCGGCGTCAAGGGCAAGTTAGCTCCTCGGTATGTGGGTCCCTACCGCATCATCGAGAAGAAAGGAGCTGTTGCCTATAAGTTGGATTTGCCTGCTGCACTTGAGGGGGTACATGATGTGTTCCATGTATCCCAGTTAAAGAAGTGCCTCCGGGTTCCAACTGAGGAAGCTCCGTTAGAAACTCTTGATGTGCAAGAAGATTTGACCTATCGCGAGCACCCTGTTCGCATCCTTGAAGAGGCTGAACGAAGAACGAGAAATCGTTCCATCAAGTTCCTTAAAGTTTAGTGGTCGAATCATTCTGAGGATGAAGCTACTTGGGAAAGGGAAGATCATCTGCGTGCGGACTACCCCTCTTTCTTTCCCAAGTGAGCCAAATCTCGGGACGAGATTTCTGTAAGGGGGGGGGGAGATTTTGTAACATCCCAAATATGGGTGTGTGTTTCAAATGTAACCAAACCGGGGTTTGTGTTTCAAATGTAACCAAATCTAGGTTTGTGTTTCAAATGTAACCTAATATGGGTGTGTGTTTCAAATGTAAGAAAATGAGTAGAAATTAAAACTTTTCTATAATTCTTGTAAAGGAATTGTGGAAGTCAAAAACCCAAATCTCCTATTGACTAAAGTCAAACCCTTTTCAACTTTGTCAAGAATCGGTTGTTCAACCTTTGAAAATATTTTTCCTTGGTTCGTGGGATGTCAGTCGACCCTCCTGAAAAATTTCATAATTTTTAGAAATTATTTGATAATTTTTGGGGAGGCAAGTCAAACCAATTTGACCTTAGGTCAAACCCTAGAACAAACCTTGAGAAATTTCTTGAGAAAAATGCAGTACATAAAAATCTCTGGAAATTTTATGTAATGTTAATCCTGGAGTGAGGAACCTCTAGTCAAAATTTTGGAATTTTTGGAGTTAGTTGCTCCCTCTAAAAATTCTTCCAAACTCAGCTTTCAAATTTAAACCCTAACCTGGTTTCACTGTTCCTCGGGCACGGACCGGAGCCTGGCTCGAGGCACCGGTCTTGGTTGGACCGCCTAGTGCTCAGCCAGCCTTTCCAATCGCGCGTGAGTTTTGAGCCGTCCGATCTTGATCGTACCGCTCGTGTCGCACGCAACCCGATTGGACCTCCCGATCCTGCCAGCCCCTATCCGCCATTAGATCTTAATCCAATGGCCACGACCTCCCATCTCTTTTCAGCACCATCGGATCAAAATCTAGCAGTTGCGACCTCCCCTTTCCTTGTCGGACCCATCCGATGCAAATCTAACGGTCGCAACCTCCCCTTTTCTCTACGACCGCCCCGATCAAGATCCAATGGTCTACGACCACCCCGATCTTTATCTAACGGTCGAAATCATTCCGCTCCTGTTGGCTCGACTCAACCCACTCGCGTGATGTTGGACTCGCACCAGCCTCTGTCAGCCGTTGGATTTTAATCGAACCATCGCCGTCGCGCCGCATCTATTCGTCCCTTCCCTCTCGCCGCGTGAGCGCCGGGTCGCCATGGCGTGCGCGGGGCATGGGCAGCAGCGCCTTGTCACCTCTCAACAACACTTTGCTGCTGCTAATTAATGCTTGCCAGTGCTTTCGGCCCCAAAGTCGTGTTCAGAGCTGCCCCCATCCCCTCCGTGTCCTGGGCCAAGCGGTGAACCGAGCGTGGGCTGAGCTCACCGTGGGTGCTTGCCCTAGCTCCATACCATGCTCCTCTGGCTATTTAAGCCCCCTTGTTCCTCCTTGGCTTCCTTTAAACACCCTCTCGACTCGCTCTTTACTAGTCGAGCTTGAATCACCCAAAACACCTCTGCCGCCATTGTTGCACCTCGAGCTCCTCGGTGAATACAGTGCCCTAGTGGCTTTTCTTCTTCTCTCTTTGCTTCAGCTTATGCCTCTCACCTCTGTGGTTAAAACCCCTCACTCGATTTAGATTTGCCTTCACAGGGACGACCTAATTTGGAGTTTTGGTCCCCTTTAGCCGAAATCGCCTCTTTCGTCCTCAACACTGGTAAGTCCTCCATTTTCTAATTGGATGCTCAGAGACCTTCTGTGAGCCCTTCTGGAGCTAATGTGTTGACTCGGTGCTGTTATTGTTGCTCAGCTTGCCCTCTCTGTTTCTTCTTCTTCGGCGCCGGCAAGGACCCCCGTCACCAGAGCGCCTCAGACCTCCTCGGTTCCTCTCTGTGCTAAGGTAACCTTCTAAGTAGCCCCTAGAAGCTTGGCACCGCTCCTCTGAACCACTGTGGAGCTTCATTTTCGCTTTTCGTTCTCGGCCGTGCGTTGCCGTGCCGCCTCTCTCCGGCTAGTCGCCGTTCTTGTCCGTCACCGCCGGTGTGAGTGGTACCAGTAGGTGCGCATCTCTATTGCGGACCTGGTGGTACTCTTGATTTGCGCCGCCGTCGTCCCAATCGCTGGCGGTGAGCCAATCTCCCCGGCGGGTCTTTTGTCGGACGGGGACGGCAACTGTAGCGGCGTCGTTAGGATCGTCCATCCCTTGATCTGTGGTTGTGATGTCGCGTGGTCTGTGTGCTCGCACTTTGTCGCGGTATTCGTGCGCCGTCCATCTCCAGATCTGCGGCTGCGATTCGCGCTAGCTTTCGCGCACGCGAGTTCCAAACGCGGATGTGGTCAAGTCAATCTGGACCGTTGGATTTGATATCAACGGTCTATGACCAGGGATTCCGCGTGCGCATCCGTTCGCCCGTTCAAGTTGGGCCGTTGGATTTGATCTCAACAGTCTATGACCAGGGTTCCGCGCGCGCGTCTTCGCGTCGGCCGGATCATCTTGGGCCGTCCGATTCAATCTCAACGGCCCATAAGTTTCCACGTCAATTCAATTTTAGGAAATTCCCGAGAGATTTAATTGTGAACTGAAAAAGGTAATAAACTTCAAAATTGCATAACTAATTCATTTTAGCTCCATTTGAGTTGTTTCAAATTTTGTTAGCTCTGGTTGGAACTGAGTTTTAATCTAAAAATGGTTGGAAGTTTGGTTCGGCTCCAAAAAATGGATTGGTAAATTGGTTTAGAAATAGGCTTTAATTGTTGTTCTAAAAATTGCATTTAACTTGTAAATTGCATAAGTAATTCTCTATAGATCCTTTTTGAGTGAATCCAAATTTGTTGGCTTCCTCTATTAGTGTACTCAATGGTAGAATGGGTTTTAGGCATGCCACTATTTTTAAAATCTTTGTGGGTGCATTTTGTTTTGTGCTCTTTTGCATGTCTTTGAAAAATCATAGAAAATGCATCCTAACTCTAAATGAGGTGAATCCAATTGTGTTATTCATCTCATGAGGCGCTATATTTACCATAAAAATCCCAGGTGCAACACCTCTTTGGAAATTTGTGCTAAAGAATTTAATTTGGATGAACAGTAACCGATTTGAATTTTCCAGCATTTTCTAGGCTGAGCAGAATTGTTTTGGCCATTACTTTTGTATTGAGAATCCAAATCAATTGGTTCTTATTGCTAAATTCCTTAAAAATCATGCCCTTGCTGCAGTAAAAATTTCAGTGCATTTGGAGAAAGTTGGCTGCTAAGTCTTTTCAGTATTCTTCGTTCTTATCGGTTCTTTTTCGCTTTTTCGTTAGGTGCCGACGTGTGTGTTAATCCTGAGAGTGACCCTCTGTAGTATAGTGAGCAAATCCAGCAAGGTAAGCAGTTTGATCATATTTAATCCCATTACTTTCAAAGTCTAATATATTGTTTGCAAAGTGTATGTATGCATGCTCTATTTTGTTGTTAAATTATTGTCAATTAGTTGATCCTATAGATGCTTACTCTATAGGTAAATGTTCAATCTCTACTACTAAGCCTAGAAATATCTTGCTGTGATTTAGAGTTCGTTGGATGAGCTCTTGTCACTTAGTAGATTACGTGTTGATATTGCTTAGAAATGCTTAGCTTACGGTAGAATTGGGCAGTTATCGACTTAGTCGATAACTTTGATCACACAAATCTAATTGTTATTCCATTATGTCCAACACATATGCCATGAAACCCATGAACTTGACCTAACCCAACAATCATCGCTACCAGTTGGCCGATGAAACAAGTGAAAACGGTCGATCGCCACTTTGGCTACCGGCCGCCTCGACTTAGCCAAAAATCCACTCGAGGCAGGGCCGGTCTTATCGCCAAAATGGCCGGTCGGACCGCTGGCTCGTCGATCACAAGGCTTCAACGCCGGTCAAGACCGACCGACAAAGATTCTCAACTTTGCCGAAAACGCGTGTTTTGACAAACCGTAAGCGACATTGCCAATTGTAACATCATCCTAAGATCTTAGGCATATCCCCATGATATCCACACATAGCTTGTTCGGCAAAAGGATTTTTGCCTCCGTTTTGAGGTTATGGCAACAAGCCACTTGTTTATTTATGCTTTATTATTATTATTTGTTTATTACAACCTTCGATTGCAATCTATTACTCTCTATTGCAAAATGCAAACTCGCTTTGATCAACAAAACTAGATATGATAGCCATTCTATTGACATAGTCAATCCTATACCTAATAGCATTTTGTATTCATTCTTGCTTGTTGAACAATATCAGAAGGGCAACCATGAATGTAAAAGATTAGCAACGTCGACGCATTACGGTTACGACCGTACTCAAGCTTTTCCTTTGGGTTTCTCGAGTATTTGTGAAAGTTAAAAACATGGGCCGGGAGGCCCTTAATACTATTTAAATTCCAGTTAATAGGCCATATTTTCCTCTATCTAACCTTCTTTTGGCATTGGTAGCGCGACACGATACAATTTCGTTACAAGAATCAATTCCTAGCAAGTTATGGGAATACGATGACTGCAAAAATTTGGGCCGTCACAGAAAAATTCCCAGGAAAATATGGAAAATACTTCCATGCATGAGAAATCCAAATAAAATAATTTTGGAATTAATTGACGTTGAGATTAGTTGTATTAAATCATTTTAATTTAATTTAAGACAATTGGTGGAAAAAAATTAAGTAACCTAATATACACAAAGAAATTTTGAAACTCGAAAATTGGGATGGTGCAGATTTAAAGGCTTTAAGATGACACGAGACAACAACTGATTTATAAGGGATTCAGGCAAGCTTATCAATTCCATTCCGATACCGGTCAGAATGGTCGGAACATGTCATACCAACACCCAAAACGACACACAACAAGCTTAATCCTGTACCGGCCTCAATACCAGCTAATACCGGCCATTCCAGCCCATTCCGGGATTTCCGAGTGGAATAATCTTTGTGTTTATGAATTCATTGGACTATGTGCCATTTTTATTCTATGGTGATGTATTTGAAGTGAGATTTCAAGTGAAATTATGTGTGCATATAATTACATATATATTTATAAATACACATATTATTATATTAAAATAGACCGATACCGATGTATTTCATACTAAGAAGCAAACCGAAATGCGGAATGGAATTGACAGTTCTGGATCAGGCTAGGCTTTTGGGCCTGGAGCGGAGCCTTCTCTTAGAACGGAGCCCGGCTCAACAGCTCAATTATTTCTAGAACTGAGGGCTAATCTAGCCCAAAATAAATCCAAGCCTTATCCGTTCGACACCGGCAATCCGGCAGCGACCAGGTTGAGGCGGGAGGTGAAGCCTTTGCAGTTGCAAGGGCGGGTAGGCGCTGGCGAAGGGCGAAGCCACGAAACAAAGCAAAAGCCATGGCTCTCCTCCTCTTATCTCCTTCCACCGTCTCCTTCCTCCGTCCCCCAGGGTCCTGCTCTCCCGCCGACCGAGCTGTACCCACCACGACCAATGCCTCCCTCCGTCTAGGTAAGCTCTGCTAATAATATTTCCTCCACTCTCTTGCTCTCTTCCTTTTGCAGCTTGGCCTGTAAATCAATCTAGATGGCTGTCAGTGTACATCTTTGATGAGCTTTCGCTCTTCTTGGAGAGCCAGTTTGCTACGGGGATTCGCAGAGGACGTTGCGCTGTTGCTCTTCTTCCTAGTGTTGAAGTACGGGGCCCTCTTAATTCTGGTTTCCATGTTTGTCCATGTTGACTACTGAGCATCTTTACATTTGATTGCAGCGTAGTGGTGTGTTTACAGCTCATACTATACGAATTGGTGTTACAATTACGCTGCATTTTCCTTAGTTTTATTTCTATCATGTTCTTGGTTCATTGGGGAATTTCTTCAAACACTTGGAGTGCGGATATATGCGAGTGCCTTCGGCACTCTGTTTCTCATGGTTCATTGGGGATATCGTTCAAATAGGCACTGATCATTGATCAGTTCTTATCTCGAATGGGTTCGGTAAAATCACAAGCTTTGCTTCTCCATTATGTTATTTCTTCTCCTGGCGTTTTTAACTGCAGAATTGCAGATGTTGTCATGATCATGTTCGTGCATGCCTACAACAAACTGGCCAAGTTTAAAAGTAGTTCATCCTACGCAGTTTCATTTTTACTGTTGTTCTTGCAGCCACAAGGCTGCAATGCGAGAACCTATCGTTAACGTCAATGTCGGCATTTGCCGTGCACTCTCCATTTGGGAAGATGAGGCCAGTAGTTGCCCGAGCCGCTGCAGAGACCGGCGCGGAGGAGGCAGGTAATGCAGAGCCTGAACAGCCGGCTGCACCGATCGAGACCATGCCACTGGAGTCCAAGCTGAAGATGACCGAGGAGCAGAGGCTGCGGATGAAGCTGGCCAAGAAGCTGAGGCAGCGACGCAAGAGGCTCGTCCGCAAGCGGCGGCTCCGGAAGAAGGGCCGCTGGCCGCCTTCCAAGATGAGGAAGCTGAAAAATGTTTGATCGGGTTGATATGTCCAGGGCCGTTCCTCTTGTAAGTTGCCGCGTTTGTTCAGCTGAATTTTGACTGAATTGATGTGCTGTGTTTCTTAAGCTATGTAGTACTGCTGTTCAAAAGTATGCAGAGAAGAGGGTCTATCTGAAGATTTCTAGTCCATCTCCAAACAGCATGATTTGCTAGCTTGCCATCACAAATTAATCCAAGAAGCACACCTAAATTAAACTAGTGAAGCAAATGTCACGATAGGGTAGCTTAGCTACACCCATAAACACTAAGCTAAATCTTGGTCGAACTAACCTGATCATCCAAGCCCTCGCCTCCCTATTGGTTTTGCTTCTCCGGCGTCCTCACGTACGCACAAGGACCACAGTTGGGCCAAGCTCCCATGGTGCAAACCGCCCAACTTCCCCTGTCGCAAGGGATGCTAAACTCCAGCTCTTTGCCGTCTAGCCAGCTCCTCTCCACCAGGAACCGTCGAACTCCACGGTCATCTTCTCGAGGGCCGGCGCGCTTGCAACGAGCAGATGCACAAGGCTTATCTGGTAGTAGAACGCTCTTGCAGATGCTACAGTGTCTAAGTCATTGTTAAAATATCATCGGATAGTGTTATACTCTCGTACCCTTCTTCTGCACAACAGCCCTCGGATCGAATCAGAGTTTGTGAGATACGGCACAAGCGTGTATGGTACCAAGAACACAGTAGATAAATCTTTACAAAAAACCAAAATAACGGCGACAAAATAACCACGATGAGAGATAAAGATTTTGCGAAACCGATCTCAAAAGAGTAAAAGAGATTGTCGCGCTCTCACAACTCTCTCAAACCTCTTTGGACACTCAGATCCTTACCCTATACAAAAATTTAGTGCTAAAGAATAACTTAGCCTCTAATCCTGTCGTGCGCCTCTACTTTAGATGAGTTCCTCTTGCTTGACTTGTAGCTTGAGTTCCTATGGGCACCTGTCATGAGTTTATATATTCCCCTAGTTCTCCTTCAAACTGAAGTAGGAATCCTACTATAAAGAGAAGTAGAAATCATAATTCTGTTAGAATTTATCTAGAAATTCATATAGCACACTTCTCAAAGTCTTAAAGGGATAAGATATGAGTCACCCTATCTCAAAAATCACCAACTCGACTCTTATCTGCTAAATTCATAGTGCTCTCTTAAGAACTCACTCCAAGTCAGCTCTGCTTTCTGTTTTTTTTTTGTTTTTTCCTCCTATGGGGGTGAAAACGGATCGAATACGGACAGGGTAACTACTCTGCCATATTTGTTTTCATATTTTCCTGGATACGAATACAAATAATGTCGAATACAAATACGAAGTGAATACAAATTGAAACGAATACGGTCATGAATATTTCTCCGTACATGAAAACACCTTAAATTGTTCGCATTGAAGAAACTGAAACAAAGAATTAGTTTATACGATCAAAATATTCGTCAATTCAATATATGTATGTGTACGTGTTTACATCCACTCTGCAACATGTTTTTAATGTAAAATAACTCAATATCCTCTCCCTTTTGCTAACTCGATATGTTGGACCGTAACGACGACTAGACGGGGTTGAATATGAGCTATACTCTTTTTCGACCCTCAACCAATTTCAACTTCTTCTTCTCCTCAATAGCTATGTAAGCAATGAAGATTAGAGAGTACAAGCAAAGTGGAAGTTTTGCATTGAAACTGACGAACCTCGGAAGCAAAAGAACCAAAAACACCAAAATGGCTCAAGGCGGCTACCGGGTCGATCGCCCTAATGGCCGGCCGACTGTGGGTTGCTTGGCCCGACAATCGTTGCTAACCTATCCGATCAAGTCAGAAGACCCTTGAATATTGGAATGTTCCGAATTAAAATTATACTGGTAGCATAATTCTTAATTAAGGAACAGTGCAATTCCTTCATTAAAAATCATACTAGAAGCATAATAATAACAAGTAACAATTCCAACATTCAGTTCCTGATATATGCCATGCAATAGTTCCTGTGATTAGTGACTATTAGCATATACCCTTAAACAACATTGCATCATACACATATAAGTCATACATTCACAAATTATACATAACGGGTTACAAGTTGGTTCGGTTGTTACAAGAACCGATTTTGTTATGATAATGATGACTTAGGTCATCACAAAAGATCAACAAAGAAGCAAAATAAACAACAAAACCACCAATGGCCCCAATCCTCAGCTATTGTGTGGAGACTAGAATTACCTTCACTCGTTAGGCCACCTCGATCGGCGCTAACGGGCATCTCATAAAGGTAACCATCTTCACCGCAACAAGAGGTCATAAACCCCGAGTACGAAAGGTACTCAAAGAAGACTTACACAAACTAATAAAAGAAAGTGTTTGATAGAACCTATACAAAGGAATAGAAATTTTACATGCATAAGGTTAACAACGGAAGGGTTATAATGGTTCAATTTGCAGAAAGCGATACATCTTAACCTACAGTTGCTAAGTTTTGACAAAGTAATTTTAATAAATCAATTTGGACTAAAACAGTAAGTAATTGAGAGTATAAGCATAAACAGTAACAATAAGAATTCACATATCACAATCAACCGTGCATGACAACCCTCATGCCGAAATTAGCTCCCAAAACCAAATTTAGAGCAAAGTCTATACAGGTGACATCAATTCAAGTGTCGTCCGTAACCGTGGACACGGCTATTCGAATAGTTTTAACCCTACAGGGGTGTACATCTTTACCCACACGACTTAGTTAGCCCGTAGCCTCCGGAATAATAGCACACTGCCTTTGGTATGCCGGCCGGGTAGACTAAGATTTGGTATTTTTCAACAAGTTGACACTATTGAGTTGGACAACCCATGTGAGACTAATCCCGCTTAAACAACGACTGATAGCATCTGCTCAACCGGGGCCCACAAGTTGTGTCGGGAATGCCGACCCAATCAATTAAATGCAAACTCGTGTTAGCCACACATATTAGACCGCAGTCGGGGCCCTGAAGGTACGTACATGCGATGGAACACATATACGCCCTCACCCTTCTAAGAACATCTGATATCGATATAAGATCCACATGGCATATGACACGGCCCGAAGACTTAAGCATCTATGCCATATGAAATCAATACACATGTCCTTACTCTTCTGTTTCCAACTCAATAGTATTAACCCTTTACTTAACCAAACAGTGCCCATACACCGCGTGTGGAAGTACGTTGGGGCTTGAATTGGTCTGTCGAGTTCAAATTTTAATCAACCTGCATAAGACATCTACATTTCCCAATTCTCGTGCACAAAAGCACCCTCACTAGCATCCACTTGTCCAGATTTGAAATTAGTTTAATAACAAGGTTTGGAGTCATTTCAGATTTAAATAAATTGAATAAAGAATCAAAATAAATAAAATTTATTTGTTGTTCCCGTGTTTGACAAGATATGCTTGCCAAACACTACCGTTCTATGGACTGCATGGCTAAGCAAAATCCAAAACTAATTAGTATAATACCACAGACTACCTTAGGTTAAGTGTATGATCAAATTTAAGGTAAGCCACAAGTTCAGGTTGTAACTAACTAAGAACAGAGCACAAATAATTTTTAGAAAATTGCATGCAATAGTGTCACTGTATTTTGTAAATCTACAGTTCAAAAGATTAGGATCAACATGGTGCAGAGAGGTAGCTTGCCTTGGTAGTAATAAACAACCTCTTGCTCAGGTTCTTGCTGCTCAACAATAGACTCAACAATCTAAGAAGAACCAGTATCTAAAAGAAAATAAAATCCAATAAACACAGGGAAAACAGAGAACAGCATGCATAAAAGAATGCATGGTCAATGACTTAATGCATGATTAGCAACATGCTTAAGGTACCTTAACTTAATTAAGAATAGTAAACTACAACTAACTCTTGTTAATACTATCTACTATAGTTTAGAGTTTAGATAAAGCTATAGTTTTAGATTTTTGAAACTGGAACAGGACAGTTCACGATTAATTTACTTGATTAGCTAATCATCACCTAAATGAAATACGGTGCTGGAGCTGAGTGTATTTAAACTAGTGTTTGTGACCTAATCGGTCATTTAGTGCTATTAATAGCAATTTAAGACTTTGGACTCTTTGCTGTCGGTGTTGTCGGTTTGACCAACAACAAAAACAGCAAGAAGTCTTTTTACCAGATTCGACTGTCCCGGAGAAATACACAAAACGAAAACCTTAAGTAGGAGTTAGAGCTATCTGGAAGGTATTTAATAGCATAAGCCATCAATACTAACCCCAATTGTCCGGTTTAAAGAAATAAAAGACAGATTGAGCATTTGTCGGTTTTGGACCGACAATAACTAACAGAGAAGGAAGTTGCAAAAATAAATGATCTGGTGATCTTAGTAGTCAAAGGTGGTCTACTTATGATACTAGGGTTTACCTAAGACCTAAATAAGCTAATATATTGACAAAGAAACCCTAGGTCTTGAAAATGATATGAAAGACCTAAAAGTTATAAAACAACTTTTCGTGGTAAAGAAGTTTGGAGCATCACATGAGCATATGAGTGATTCATGTGAGCTAAAGATGTCCTTAGTAAGTCTAAGATGACAAGAATCGTGGTTTAAACTTACCACTAGGGTTGGAGAAGAAGAAGAAATCAAGTTCTTGGTCAACAAAGAAGACCCAAAGTCCTTTTCTCGTGTCCCACCAAAAACGAAAATGAAAGATACTTAAGTTCTAAAGACTACCATCCTTGTTCTTGGTAGAAAAGGATGGGATCTAACTCACCAGAAGAAGTTTTCACCGAAGTGGTGTTCCACTGGCTCAAGTTGACAAAGATGAAACCCTAAGTCCAATCCTACAAGGGATGACCAAAACTCACATTAGCAAGAGATTTAAGCCTGCTTGTAGTTGAACAAGGGTAGAAGTAAAGAAGCTTCACTGGGAAGGAAAACAAAGCTAGGGAGCTCCTCTAGGTCAACAATGGCAGAAGGTAGACAGTAGGGTTTATATAATGGTAGAGCTCCCAGATCAACCGAGAACTCTCCAGAGCTAATGAGGTGGCACTAAGGATAAATATCAAGGGAATATTCTTATTTTTACTGTGCACTACCACCACTCCGGCGAGGATGTCGGTGACGGCGCACAGCAAGGAAAGGAGGAGAAAATGTCACTGACAATCGGGTCCCAGAGGCAGTCACAACAGCGCACAGCACACAGCAAGCCCCAAGGTACAATAGCCGTCCGATTAGAAATGAGCGGCTGTGATGAGATGGCTACATAACACTGAACCGGTATCAAGTAATATGGGCCGTGCGATCTCCAATGGACGGCTAAGATCACGGGGGGGAGGTCCGGGTGGTCCGAACATCTCAACCCACAAGAGCCGTTCGATTAAGCTTCAACGGCCCAAGATGCAGTGCGCGCTGGTGAGCTTCGGCCCACAAAGGCAATCACCGTTGAATCTCAAATCAACGGCCAGAATTGACGGGAGGTCCGGACGGTCCGAACGGCCCAATGGCTGTGGTCCGTCCGATCTAAATTCAACGGTGGATCTCACTTGGCACCTCCGGTCGGTCCGAACGGCCCAACTGATCAGGTCCACACGTTGAGGATTCAACGGCCTAGATGCTTTTCAATTTCCGCCATTTAAAGATGGCTTTGCCTGGAGATCGCGCGCTGCACACTTTTGATCCAACGGTCACTATTGGAGGGGCGGATTGGAGTGGTCCAAACGGCCCATTAGATCTGGCCCATTCGTGAGGAATTCGACGGCTTGGATTCGCTGGGAGTTTGGGACGCGTGCGCAACGTGACAGGGCGAGCCACTTCAAGACCGGGTGGACTCGGTGTGTTGAGTCGCCATGATGCGAAGTTGGGTTTAGGCCAGAGGGTTGACCAACCCATTTCAAAATTTCAAAAGCTTTGACCGACTTTAAAAATAGCAAATAAATTTGTAAAATTATGAAATTTTGCAGAACTTCTCTCGATGGTATATTCCCCAAATAAATTTTTGAAACCACTGTTTTCATTTTGAAATACATAAATAATTCATTTAGGCTTAATAGGTTTTATTTAAAGACAAATATTTTTCTTAAAATCAAAATAATTTCTAAAAATTCAACAAAAATTATTTTTGGCCATAATAATTCATCGGCTTTTAAATAAAATACCTCCCAGTCTTAATACCAACATTGAGTGGTATTTCCTTTTGAAGCTTTGATTAAGTTGGAGTTTTTAGTTAGAATTTGGGGAAATTAGATTGTAACATGTTGTCTAATTTGCCAAAATGAACAGTGATGCTATGAACAACATCTTATTACTGTTTATTAAGGCTGAGGCTGTTACAGAAGCCCTGGTGGTCCAACCGCTGGGACAGACCTTGTGCCTCGGAGCCTCGGGGGCCTCACACCCCCGCGGCGTTAACCCCACAAGCCTCGGGGCCTCGCACCCTCACGGTGTCGAGCCCTCGTGCCTCGGGACCTTGCGGCCTCGTGCCCTTGCGCCATTGGGGCCTCGAGGCCTCGGGCCGTCGCGTCTCGGGGCCTCGCACCCTTGCGCCCTTGTGGCGTCGAGCCCTCACACCTCAAGGCCTTGGGGCCTCGAGGCCTCGCGTCTTCACGCCCTCGCGGCATCGAGACCTCGAGCTTCGGGGCCTCGGGGCCTTGCGCCCTCGTGGCATCGATCCCTCGTGGCCTCGGAGCCTCGCGTCCTTGCCCCCTTGCGGCGTCAAGCCCTCACGCCATAGGGCCTCACACCCTTGCGGTGCCCTCAACCCTCACGCCCTCGCGGCGTCAAGCCCTCGCACCCTCGGGCCCTCGGGGCCTCGCGGCCTTGCGGCCTCACTACGTTGAGCCCTCTCGTCTTGGGGCCTCACGCCCTCGTGGTGGCCACGCATCCTCGTGGGGTCGTGCCCTCGCGCCCGCACCCTTGCACAATCACACTCCCACGTGACCCGTGCCCTCGCGCGTCCACATTCCCTATGCCCTGCGGTCTGCCCACTCGTAGTGCCCTGCTCACGGTGCCCAGCTTGCACACGCCCTGCGGTCGCTTGTCCAAGCGCCCTACGGCATTGCATCCGATGTTGGAATTCTTCTTGGACAAAGCCGAGTGCTTCGCGGTTTCTCTAGAACTAGCACAGAGACCGAGTAAGGACAAGAAAAATTCCAAATTGCCAAATATGAGGGTGGCAATCCAGTTGGGCATAGTGTGGCATTTTCGTTGCACATTTTTGGATGCGACCAACATTCAAATCTACTAGAACTCTTTTGAAGTAGCAACCTCTGCATGAAAGGCACAATTCAAGACTGCCACTTTTGGTGTTTCCCCCGAAACGCCAAGGGGCAGGGGGGCTAATGTTGGAAGAATATTTCATCCCCTTACTAGTAGGACCCACCCCATTAGGTTAACACCTGCTTAACGGATCTAGAAATGTAATTGCTTAGAAAAGACTATAATACCCCTCACTTGTACTCATAGGTTAGTTATCTCACTGAGGGGAATTCCCGTCATTTGTATAGGCCTAAGAGCCTACAAATACCCCGTGTATCTCTCATGTGAGGAAGAGCTCACTTGAGCAATAAAGAAGCATGTTCAAACTGGTGAGCCCTCGGGGGCTCCCTCTCCGGAGGTAACCCCCTGTGGGCTCGCCGACAAGAGTAAGGCAATCCTCTCGGACCCTCGAACCTGTATAAACCCTCGTGTCATTTTTTACTTTCATGGACAATGTCCCGTCAGACGGCTGACATCCATCCCCTCACTCGTGTTTGGTTTTTACACCTACAACAATTAATATGACTAGAACATGTTGGAAAATTATGCTTAGTTGAGGCTTAGACCAAAAACTTTGATTTAGGGAAATTTAGCCAAAATACTCTGTCATGATTTAAAACTTGAGACTATGGTATTGTTTTTACGATAGGAATTTTAGAAAATATTTTGACATAAATAAATAAAACTGGTTTGGACTTGGGCGAATTGGGCAGTTGGTGGGTGTAGGTTTATGCACGGGTCCAATGAAGTGAATGATTAAGGCCCAAGGGTTGTTTTGGAAGTCACCCAGTCAATTAAGGACCGGTCTGCGACCTACGGATTGTTAAGCCATAATCGTACCACCACAAGTCTGGTGTGGGACAGATTTGGCTAATTAAACTATACTATTTCATCGTAATTGTGTCATTCAGAGGTGTGGGTATTGTGAAGACTTATTTTTAATACCCACATGGTGCAAGAGGGGGTTTTCATTTGGCGTGAAGACTACGGTAATGAAACCTTAGCTGGCATAATTACGTTGAAATAGTGTAGGGTAAAGGCCTCGTGATAGTTGCTTAGTCGTATGCCTTCGGAAGCGTGTCTTGGCTAACATGTTCAGCAAACTTTCTCTTGTGGGTAAAGCTGTACCAACTTTGCATAGTAATAATCTATTCAAATAGCCACGTCTGCGGTCATGGACATGCTGAGCAAAGCCTTTTATGGATTAGAGTTGATTTTGTTTTTAAAATAACTTTAAAACTCAGATGTTTTGGATAGATTA
Organism: Phyllostachys edulis; assembly: GCA_036346405.1. Taxonomy (NCBI): domain Eukaryota; kingdom Viridiplantae; phylum Streptophyta; class Magnoliopsida; order Poales; family Poaceae; genus Phyllostachys; species Phyllostachys edulis. Next base: position 42,190,747 of record CM070548.1, on the reverse strand, counting down.
TCCAATTGGGGAATTTTGGGCAGAAAGCCTAGTGTAAGGGGGTGAGTCCTTCACCATTTGTGTACGGAGGTTTATCCTACACTTGAGATTGATGAATCAACATTAAAGTTTGACTTTTAGTTGTAAGTTAAAACTGCTTTGGAACTTAGTAAAGGCATTTAAACTTGAAAATATAGCTTTGTGCAAAACAGCCAGATAAGCCTTCCTTTGATATTATCCTACATGCATTATCTCCGTTATTGGGTGTAACTTACGGAGTACATTTTGTACTCACCCAAGCTTAATAACTTGTTGTCAAGGAGAAGAATATTTCCAAGATGGTGAGGACATAGAGGACTAGGCCGCGCCCCTAGACGATTGCCTGTGGCAAATTGTAACATCCCAATTTTTCGAACTTTAAAAATCTTTTGATCAGTTAGTAGTTGAAAAATTCAACCTTTAGTTTTATTGGAATTATAATTCAAAGCTTAACTTGGACTTTAGTATCAAAACCATTTAATATGATTAATATCAACATCAATAATTATCAAAACTATTTTATTTGGGTTCTATGTGCTTGGATATATTTTCTAGAATTTTTCCGAGTTCATTTGCTATTTTCTATTCGCTAATTTGATTTACTGTATTTTCTAAAATAGAAAATCTAATTAAAATCTTAGAAAAGCTAATGGGTAGAAACCAAGCCCTATTCCATTTCCGGCCCCTCTCTGTGTGGCCCAGCCACGCGCATGCGCCCCGCCTTCTACTGACATGCGGGCCCCGCATGTCAGCGTCGTTGCCTTCTCTCTTTCACGCCCGCGCCGCCTTGGCCCTACCTATCAATCTCTACGGCGCTATTTGCTACACATTCGTGTCTGAGCCACCCTCGCTAACTTGTGGGTCCTACCCTAGCCACTGTTCATCATCCCTAACCAAGTTCATTTCCGATTTTGTCGTGCGCGCCGCCACCGTCTTCGACACGGACTCCACCGTTCCCCGACCCTATTTAAAGTCATGCCCCGTGTCAAGTGGATCGCATCCACCCCCACCACCTTTTCCCTGAGAGCCAAAAATCTAGAGCGCTGCCGTGAGCTTCCTCGCCGGATTGCGCTGCTGTCGGTGAGCCTAAGTCGTCATCAAGCCTAGCTTCGAGTTCGCCGCATCACAGCCTACATGATGTGCATGCTATCTTTGCTGGAGAGTCCCTGGAATGCCATCACTGCGTTGAGCCACGCCGCTCTGCCACTTAACTCGTCGTCGCCGCTGTTCTGGTCGTCCCCAGTGAGATCTGAGCACGTTACCAGCTTCACCGAGTCGCATTTGTGCAGATGCGCACCCTCGCCGCTGCTAAAATGCCGTCAATCGCCAAACCCTATTGTCGTCAGAGCCTCGCCATTGTTTGTCAACGTGGCAGTCCTCGTGGCCATCCACCTCAGCGCCCACGTCATCGCTTTAGCCTACGTGTCGTCGCGTCAGCGCCACGTGCGCACGTGCGTGGCAGTCCAAACCTTAACCCAGATCCAATCTGGTGTAAACCCAATCCACTGTAGACCAAGTCACTACCATGTGGGGTCCACCAGCCAGATCGCTGTGCCATAGACCCTTAAACCCGTAGACCAGTAAACCCTTCAGTGGACTCGGTCCATGGACCGAGGGCCCACTATCATTCTCTATAGAATTTCTCCTGATTTATTTTAATTGGAAAATCCTAAGGCTGATGTCAGCTTGCATCATATTCCGATTTTTCAATAGAAAAATAATTCGGGATAATTCATAAATTCTAATTTAGGTATTTGTTTAGGGTTTGAACTTCCAAAGGCCATATCTTCTTCATCCGAATTCCGATTGAGCCCATTAAAATTTCTAAATTCATCTCAATTCGGGCTTTATTTTACTAAGATTTTTATTTAATTTTTGGAGTTCTTTATCTATTTTATTTATTTGTTTTGTTTATTTGCTTCATTTGCGAGTAGACGTTGATACTTTGGGGAATTTTGAAGAAGGAGTTCACCAAGACCAAGACCAGTACCAAGATCTTTTCCAAGGCAAGCTGTACCTTTGATCATGTTGAATCCAGTTTTCTAAAATTACTTTGATTCAAGTTACTACATTCTACTTTAAGTACTTATTTAAATGCTTTTGGGTGTAGTTATTAATAATATTTGTTTATATCCACCTTGTCTATTGTTATGTCATGATCTTTTGTCACCCTAGATTAGTTATTATTTAGTTGGTATTATCGTAGCACCAACGTGGGTTGGTTAGATACGAGTAAATTGCTTAGCCATTGGACGAGTCATCATTTTATATGAGTTGCAAGTATGAATCTGACTAAGTGTTTATGGAACTTTGTGACAAAATTATGCGCGCTGTGTGCTATTACTCGTTGATGGCATGTGTTGTACTTAACCAGCAGGGTGGGAAAAGATTTAGATAGAGGCTAGTGGTGGAAACTCTATGATATTGTGGAGCTCAGTGCGTGGGATTTGAATTGTGGATACTTAGTTAGAAATTGGATGTCTTGCCTTGGACAATTAAGGACTTAACTTTGTACGTCATTGAACTGAGCCACAACTGTACGACCACATGCCTAGTATAGGATGAGCCTAACTTGGTAAGTTATGGAGTCTTAACATTGACTACTCAGGAGGTAGGTTGGGCTCTGTGCCGAGATGGAGGTGTGTTTCTGTCTTCGTGACGATTCACATTTACGAGTGGTTCATCGTCTTCAGGTCCAACGGTGTGCGACGAGTTAATTTCCTGTGTGGGCATCAGCATCGTCAGTAAAGCACATCGGGAGTGTCAATATTGAGATGAAGTTTCTGAAACGTTTTGTTTTGATTAGTGCTAGCTACATTGGCTATATCGTGTAGGTAAAGTGTACAACCTCTGCAGAGTGTTAAACAATCTATTCGAATAACCACGTCTGCGGTCATGTACAGGCTCAGGGATTTCACACTAGGGGTAGATTTGCATAAAACACTTGGGAAGGGAGCTGTGTGATCCAAGTCATATGGCTGTGTAAATAATTTGTTTAGGCTTTGAGTTCTTTGTGAAAACAATTGGTAAATTAATATTGTCTATTTGTTTTGAATTATATTTTCATCTATTATTTGTATTCAATTTCAAATGTTGCATTTTTGCAAAAGAACCACAGAAGACTTTTCCTTTGAAATAAGCCATCATGTATAGACTACATTCTGTGGTTTGACTTGCGAGTACGGTTGTGTACTAATGCTTGCTATAATCAATCAACAGAAGCGGATGAGTCTTCGCCTGCCTTTGAGGAGGAGTTCTACGAAGGTGCTGATCATTAGGTCTTGATCCCAGTCGGTTGCCTGTGGTGAATCGATGGGTTTCCGCTAAAGTTAATTTGTTCTGCTGCTGCTTATTTCATTATTGCCAACCCTGCGAGGCTTAATAAATGTAAATTCAACCTAAGGTCACAACAGTTATTTGTTATCCAAATTATTTGTTTATTCCATTATTTCTCCTTGTGTGGATAGATATTCATCTATGTTGGCACTGTGTGCACTAGCGTAATCCTGGACTAGTTCGTTATATACAGAGGGTCCAAAATTGTATTTTTGGGTCCCGACAGAGATGGTATCAGAGCCATACTGACTATAGGTCTTGACCTTAGTTAGATCGGCCGTCTTTAGAGTGTACAAACTATTTTGTAAGACAAAATTAACTAGCAACATTAATTGAGCTGCTTAACTTCTCTTATGTCTCTATTGACTCAACTATTGCTGGTATTTTTCCTCTCCCCGCTATTTAAAATTGGTTCTTAGCCCCTTTTATGTCTTAGCAGATGCCACATTTCGAGAACTATGGTGAGCGCAAGGGAGGACTTGCTACAGAACTGTGGAAGCTGTTGCAAGAGCTCGAAGGATTTGATCGACCGATGTACAAGGGCATCGACTGGGTGGTGAACGGCCGAAACCGTGGCCATCTATGCTCGGAAGGACAATAAAGCTAGCCATCCTTTGAATATCTTTGTTCAAAGGATGGTCTTTTTAGAAGGAATTCAGGAGTCCTCATGCCTTGCTATCTTGAGGATCTGCAACATCGACGCTCGCGAGCTTCAGGATATCGTCTTCTGCTATCATCCCCGTGCCTTTGCAGTGGACCTTCCTACACTATACCCATCTACAGATGGAGAGCACAACACCATCGTGGTGCATCTTGCCCAGTTTGCTGCTACTCAGGAGGAATCCTTGGAGTTAGCTGCCATAGAGTTTTCGTGCATCTACGAGACTCGGCAGATGGCAGAGGAGAGGATCGCCACACTAGAAGAAGCTCTCTACGGCTAGCACGAACATGAAGAAGATCATGAAGAGGAAGACCCTGAAGAAGAAGACCCAGAGGAAGACCCAGAAGAGATCGAGGAGCCAGCAGAGTCCGAAGCACCAGAGGAGCTTGTCGTTCCTGCACCCGGAGCAGGACCCGAGCCTCCTGCTCCTGCTGCACTAGTCTCGGGGCACTAGGACCAGTTTGCAAGGATGCCGTCACAGTTTCAGGTCTAGAGCAGGCAAGAGCATCATCGTCGTGGCTATGGAGGTTATCTCATCGAGTAGTTTATTCAAGCTTAGGTTAAGTCAGTCGAGACTCAGTGTGTTTGAGCCGCGTTAGTTTAAGATTAGGAGTATTGCCCTTTAGGCGGTAGTTTGTGTATTAGAATCACTTGTTTTCTTGTGTGTGAGTATAAGCTGCAAGGACCCTTAGGCATTTGTTGCAGCCACACTAAGACCCTATTAATATAAGTATTTCAGTGATTTCTTGAAGCTCTGTTTGTTTGGTTTAATCTACCGCCTCGATTAGTTCTTAACTTATCTTGTGCTTGCTACCTTATCTAACCCATGGAGCATTCGCTAGATGATTCAGACTCATCATGCTACTTCTAGTAGATCCAGAACCCCTCGATCAGAAGAGAATGAGCAGACACCATCAGGAGCAGTCCCGCCGCAAGCACCTCCAATTGATTTTGCAAAATTTTGGAGCGTTCATGGCAGCTTAAACGCAGATGATGTACACGATGATGGACCAGATGCAAAATATGAACAATAATAAGAACAACAACAACAACGCAGCACCAGTCAACCATAGTCATCATGGACTATCCAAGCTTGTGGAGTTCATGAGAACTCGCCCACCCTCCTTTTCTGGGCATGTCTCACCAGTTGAAGCCAATGATTGGCTTTGGGTCATCATAAGGAAGTTGCTGATCACCCAATGCAGCGATCATGAGAAGGTTCTCTATGCCACTCACTAGATGGAGGGGAACGCCACCGAATGGTGGAAAAACATCTGTGCCACGCATGAGATGCCACAAAACATTACCTAGGAAGAGTTTTCAACGGCGTTTCGCCAGTATCATGTGTCCGAAGGAATTATTGATCTAAACAATGATGAATTTCGTGCCCTCAAGCAAGGAGGCATGTCAGTGATCGACTATCTAAATAAATTATCTCAGCTTGCCAGCTATGCTATGGAAGATGTCACCACTGATAAGGCTCGTCAGAGTCGTTTTATGAAGGGATTAAAGACTAGATTGCAAGTCAGCTTGATCATCCATACCTTTCTAGATTTCCAATAGCTGGTTAACAAAGCTTTGATCCTTGAGGACAAGTGCAAAGAATTGGAGGACAACCGCAAGCGCGGAATGGCTCAGCAAGGGAGTCATCAAGCTCAGCAGAAGCCGAGGACAGTTCCCCAATAGTTCACTTGTTTTCCATCGTAGAACTCTTTCAAAACACCTGCACCAACTTCAGCACCTCGGCCAGCTACTCAGAACTTCTACAACCCTCTGACAATCAACCCCAACCCAGGGAACAATCAGTATAATGGAGCTACTGTTTGATATACCTGCTATTAACCAGGACACTTTGCCAACCATTATCCTCAGAAGGGAACAATGACTCCTGTACGCTTCAACCTTGGAGCTACACCAGCCAAGGCGCTAGAACCAAGCAGCAACCAAGGAGCATCTTAAGCTATCAGTCAATCTAGAGGAGCACCGCAGTTAGTGGTCAGAGGCCGTGTCAATCACGTCACTCTGGAAGGAGCCCCGGAAGCACCCGATATCGTACTGGGTAATTTTTTGGTTAACTCGGTGCCTACATTAGTTTTGTTTGATTCTAGAGCTTCGTATTCATTTGTTTCTGGAGTTTTTGCAAACAAGAACAATTTGAAAGTTATGCGTCTTAAGCATACTCTATTTGTCCAGTCGCCTGGAGCAAAGTTAAGTTCTAAAGTGGGGTGTTTACGGGCTAAATTACTCATAGCTGGAGTTGAGTTTCTAGCCAACTTTATTGTCTTAGACACTTAGACCTTAGATGTCATTCTTAGCATGGATTGGCTATCTAAGCACAAAGCTGTGCTAGACTGTAGCTGAAGTGCTATAACAATCGAGGATACCACTAGAAAGAAGGTGGAGTTTCTAGCCACCTCAGTGCGTGATAGACATCTGTTAATCAATAGCCTAAAGACCGTTGCTTAGGAAGATGTGCCTATTGTCAGAGAATATCTAGATATATTTCCAGAGGAATTACCAGGGATGCCACCGGACCGTGACATTGAGTTTGTCATTGATCTAGTGCCAGGAATAACACCGATCTCTAAGAGACCCTATTAGATGCTAGCCGATGAGCTAGTAGAAATAAAGAAGTAGATAGAAGAACTTTTTGAGAAAGGTTATGTGAGACCTAGTTCGTCGCCATGGGGAGCGTCGGTTTTGTTTGTCAAGAAGGATGGAAGCATGAGAATGTGCATCGACTATCATGCTTTTAACAAAGTTACCATCAAGAACAAGTACCCACTGCCCCTTATCGATGATTTGTTCGATCAGATAAAAGGAGTAGGAGTGTTCTCAAAGATTGATCTACGATCAAGTTACCGTCAGTTGAAGATTTGCCCGAAGGATATATCGAAGACCACTTTCTCTACGCGGTATAGGCATTATGAGTTCTTTGTCATGTCTTTTGGTATGACTAATGCCCCTGCATATTTCATGAACATGATGAATAAAGTATTCATGAAATATTTGTACAAGTTTGTAGTTGTGTTCATTGATGATATTTTGGTTTACTCCAAGACAGAAGAATAGCACACTGAGTACGTGAGGTTAATCCTAGAGAAACTAAAAGAGCATCAAATGTATGCAAAGTTCAGTAAGTGTGATTTCTAGAAAAAGGGGTTGATTTCCTTGGTCATGTGATGACAGCCGAGGGAGTAGCAGTTAACCCCGGTAAAGTTAAAGCAGTATTACACTGGGAACAACGCAAGACGGTTACCCAGATTTGTAGTTTCTTGGGAATGGCAGGTTATTATCGCCACTTCATCGAAGATTCTGAACAATTGCTGTTGTTGAAGAAGGAGAAAAAGTTCACTTAGACCCCAGCCTATGAGGAAAGTTTTCAAGAATTGAAGAAGCATTTGACTTTAGCCCCAGTATTAACTCTGCTAGATATCCAGAAAGATTTTGATATCTATTGTGATGCTTCGCGTCAAAGATGAGGATGCATCCTGATGCAAGAAGGAAGAGCTGTCGCTTATGCATCAAGGCAGTTAAGACCTCATGAGGAGAATTATCCTACCAATGATCTGGAATTACCTGTCGTAGTGCATGCTTTAAAGATTTGGCGTCATTATCTCATTGGTAACCGCTGTGAGGTATACACAGATCATAAAAGTTTGAAGTACATTTTCACTCAGTCTGATCTGAACATGAGGCAGAGAAGATGGTTGGAATTAATAAAGGATTACAATATTGGAATCCACTACCATCCCGATATGGCCAATGTCGTTGCAGATGCTTTAAGTCGTAAGAGTTGCTGCAATGCTTTAGAAGTAAAAGAGAATTACCCAGAACTTCACGAGGAATTTCAGAAGTTAAGATTGGAAGTTGTAGCCGAAGGATTTGTGGCCAGCCTTGAAGTACAGTCAAGTTGTATCCGAAGGATTTGTGGCCAGCCTTGAAGTACAATCCACCTTGGATAAGCGGTTTCGTGAAGCCCAGCCAAATGATCCTGAGATTAAGGACATCAAGCTCAAAATGGAAGAAGGTAAATTCAAGGACTTCACCAAAGACGATCAACATATACTGTGGATTAATAAACGTATCTACGTGCCAGATGTTGATGTGTTGAGATAGCTAATCTTAATGGAAGCTCATGACTCAAAGTATTCTATTCATCCTGGAAGTACTAAGATGTACCAGGATGTTAAGAATAGTTTGTTGCCTTGTGTGACGTATGTCAGAAAGGAAATGTAGAGCATTAGAGACCAGCAAGTCTGTTGCAACCCCTGAAGATTCCAGAATGAAAATGGGAAGAGATCGGAATGGATTTCATTACCGGTTTGCCCAGAACTCAATCGGGTTATAATTCGATTTGGGTAATAGTCGATCATTTAACTACAGTTGCTCATTTTTTGCCCGTCAAAACCACCTACTCCGGAGATCGCCTTGCGGAGTTATACATGTCAAGGATTGTCAGTTTGCATGGTGTGCCTAAGAAGATAGTGTTAGATCGAGGATCTCAGTTCACCTCTCGTTTTTTACAGAGTCTGCAGGAAGCCTTGGGGACTCATTTGAACTTCAGTACTGCATATCACCCTCAGACAGATGGGAAAACTGAAAGAGTAAATAAAATATTAGAGGATATGTTGAGAGCTTGTTCTCTAGCTAATGCTACTAGTTGGGATAAAAGTTTGTCGTATGCAGAATTCTCGTATAACAACAGTTACCAAGCCAGTTTGCAAATATCACCATTTGAAGCTTTGTATGGTCGTGGATGGAGAACCCTTCTAAATTAGTCAGAAACAGTCGAGCAGAAGGTATTCAGACCAGATATTATTCAGGAATCAGAAGAACAAGTGTCTATGATTGGAGAAAGATTAAAGACAGCTCAGTCGAGGCAGAAGAGCTATGCTGATAACTGTCGACGTGATCTCAGCCTCGAGCCAGAGGATTTTGTTTATCTTCGGGTTACCCCACTTAGAAGTATCAAAAGGTTTCATGCCAAAGAGAAGCTTGGCCCTAGGTATGTTGGTCCATTCAGAATTGTGAGTCGTCGAGGAGAAGTTGCTTATTAGCTTGAACTACCGTAGTCATTAGCGGGAGTGTATGATGTGTTCCACGTCTCTCAGTTGAAGAAGTGTCTCCGTGTGCCGACAAAACAAAGTCCTTTGGATTCAATCAAGTTAAAAGAAGAGCTCACTTATAAAGAGCAACTAGTCAAAATTTTGGATGTCGTAGAGCGTCGTACCAGAAGCAAGACCGTTCGTTTTTACAAGGTTCAGTGGAGCAACCACTCAGTAGGAGAAGCAACGTGGGAGCGTGAAGAAGAGCTGAAAGCCGAGTTTCCTAGCCATTTCTGTAGCTAGCCTGAATCTCGGGGTCAAGATTCTTTTAAGGGGGGAGGTTTGTAACATCCCAATTTTCTAAGCTTTAAAAAATCTTTCGATTTGTTAGTAGTTGGAAAATTCACCCTTGAGTTTTATTCGAATTTTAATTCAAATCTTAACTTGGACTATAGTATCAAAACCATTTAATATGATTAATGTCAACATCAATAATTGTCAAAACTATTTTATTTTGGTTATTTTCTAGATTTTTTCTGATTTCATTTGCTATTTTCTATTCACCAATTTGATTTACTGTATTTTCTAAAATAGAAAATCTAATTAAAACCTCAGAAAAGCTAATGGGCCAAAACCCAGCCCTATTCCATTTTCAGCCCATCTCTGTGCGGCCCAGCTACGCGCACGCGCCCTACCTTCCACAAACATGCGGCCCCGAATGTCAGCGTCCCTTGCCTTCTTTCTCTTTCGCGCCGCGACGCTTTGGCCCCATCTGTCAATCTTTACAGCTCTGTTTGTTATACGTTGGCATCCGAGCCACCCTCGCTGACTTTTGGGTCCCACCTCCACCACTGTTCATCGTCCCTAACTGAGTTCATTTCTGATTTTGTCGTGCGCACCGCCGCCGTCTTCGACACGGACTCCACCATTCCCGGACCCTATTTAAAGCCATGCCCGCGTCACGAGGATCGCATCCACCCCCGCCGCCTTTTCCCTGAGAGCCAAAAACCTAGAGCCTCTTTGTCGAATTGGAAGCTTTTGCCCTAGCACCGTCGTGAGCTTCCTCTCCGAATTGCGCCGCCGTCAGTGAGTCCTAGTCGTCATCAAGCCCAGCCTCGAGTTCGCCGCATCACGGCCAACATGATGCACACGCTATCTTCGCCGGAGAGTCCCTGGAATGCCATAGCCACATTGGGCCGCTCCGCTCCACCACTTAACTCATCATCGCCGCCGTTGTGGTCATCCCCAACTGTGGCAACCCGGGATCGGATCCGTTTCAAGCCAAGTGATTGCACCGGAAGCACAACACTTAACATGAACGAAAGCGATTCCGAATGCCTGGGTATGTGTCTCATGTTAGCTCCCAAGGATCAGTGGCTAACATGCACATATCCAAATACGACATTGCATCACATTCAAACTCAAATAATCAAATGAAGTCTTTCATTATTACAACATCAATAAATAGAACCTTATGGTCCAATTTTGCATAAGAGGGCCGACCGGCCAAATTTAAATATCCAAATACGACATTGCGTCACATTCATACTCAAATAATCAAATGAAGTCTTTCATTATTACAACATCAATAAATAGAACCTTATGGTCCAATTTTGCATAAGAGGGCCGACCGACCAAATTTAAGCATAAGAGAATAAATCGCAGTGGAAGTAAATAAAGAAATAAAAAGATAGAAACCGAGTTGGCATGCCCAAACCCACAAGCAACCAACTGGAGTTAAAGTTGCAGCATTTGTCGTACTAAAACCCGATTCGAACGACTTCTCACCTGCAACATGGACAATCCAACTGAATACAAAAATGTACTCGCAAGACTTACGAATAGCAACATATAATAAATGTATTCAAGTGTCAAAGGAAGGCTACTACACTAGGCAATTTTCAGTATAAAGCTTCTTTGAGATAACCGATATAGATTCAAATTGCCATTTGTAAAACATTTAGAAAGCAATATATGCAGTAGGTAATCCCAAATTCATGATCAACAATAGTAGATACTCCAAATATAATCAACACACAAACCTCCCGTTCATGACACAATTCATTCCTTAACAAATCAACACGCGAACTTCCCGTTCGTGACAACATACAAAATCTGAATAATTCAACACATGACCTATCATCATAACCCAACCCAAACTCCCATAAGCTAAATGTGCATGCTTTCCCACAAGCGATGTCCATGACCGGGGACACGGCTATTCGAATAGATTTATTACTCTGCAGAGGTGTACAGCTTTACCCACACGATATGAATACCTCGTACTGTCGTCATGCACTCTTCCATAGGAGTGTGACTGAGATATCATAACGAGGCCGTTACAATTCCATGTCCTAACTAACAAACCACCCGAGGAAACAACACCATGGCCAAAAGTCGCTTATCGTCAACATGGGTGTACCCGTTATGTAAGTAAGTCCCTTGCCCACAAGAGACCCTTAAAAGGAAGTAAGGCGAAACTTAATTGTGGTTTGATAACTAACACATAACACTGAGATATCACAATGACAAACACGAGCCACCGGTAAAGCCTCGGCAACTACCGGTTCTCAAACAACAACAACAAACACTTTTCAACCTAATTGTGGTTTGATAACTAACACATAACAAATTATTTAGCCAAGCCTTTGCCATTATCCCGGCGTGTGGTTGCACGTAAGACTTGGTTCATCACACCACAGGCCAATCCTTAATCACCTGGACGAGGCTACACGAATCCAGGACAACCTCCCTTCATCACCCTATCACCCGTCCAAGTCCAACACACCAACACACTACTCGACAAGTCCACAAGAACCAGATTCGAAGATCTGGACACATTCCTCAAATTCAACACAATTTAATCCATATATTCCTCAAATTTCATCAAGATTCAATTCAATCCATCGGCCGATGGACTAGCTCCATCAACCGTATTCGACTACAACTACTGCTCAGTTAAGCATCGTTCTACAAATAAACAAACAAACCCATATAACATATATCCTTAATCATTCAAGGAAAAAGGGTAATCAACATTCAATGGAGGGCAAATGCAGCAAGAGGATATAACTAATTCTACCCATTTGACATAAGAGTATTTGAAATAAAACAATGCATAGAATACTTGACAATCAACATAGATACTTTTTGAAATTAATAGGAATTCAACATGCATCAAAGGAAAGAACTGCTTTCCTTTGCTGTGGATGGTCCATGTGCTACTGAAAACCACTATCGATCACACTCGAACCTTTGTAAAATATTGAATGAACGAAAACATCGAATAAGAATGAAAGCATCCAAAAATTCAATATCATCCAAAATGCATGAAATTTATACAGTGGGTAGATTATGATTTTAGATGAATTTATATGAAAGAATTAATCCATTTGGATTTAGTATGTGAAAGTCATGGTGGTTGGAACATTGGATTTCCAGAAAATGCAATCTGTTACTGTTCATCCAATTAAATGTTTTGGTGAAATTTTGCAAAGTAGTGGTCGATACAAGGATTACATAGATAAATAGAAAATAATATTATAAGATCAAAATAACTTGGTTTAACTTATTTGGAGTTCATAAACATTTTCTATGAATTTTCAAAGTTAAAAGCCTTTTCTAGTGTATAAATAAATGAGTTTTGGATCAATCTCCAAACAATATATTTTCTGTGATAGCAACAAGGTTGAAACCTATTTTAAAATAAATATAACTTAAAATGAAAATTATCAAAATTGGTTTCACTGAATTTGGAGTTAAAAAGAATTAGTTATGCAATTTTGAAGTTAATTGTATTTTTAGTGCACAATTAAACCATTTCGGAATTTATATAAGCATTTAGTACTTTTCTCACCGAGCCCTACTCTAGCCTCAGTCACTGACAGTAGGGACCCACGCATTATCAAATCCTTTTCCACTTATTTTCCTGAATAAATCCCTTGACACGTGGGGCCTACCTGTCATAGAGGCGGTCCACGGGAACAGTGCATGGACCGAAGCCCATGCACTGGGTTCACCGATTCATAGTCCCGTGAACTACGTACTTAACAGCGGGGCCTGCATGTCATTCAAACATCATTCATTTAATTCCGTGCTAATAATACCTAATCATTGTTTTACCTAATCCAACCAAGATTTACCTAACTAACCACAAGGCTACAGTGTCGGTCGGTTTTCCAACACAGAGGCTCTCACGGAACCGACCATCGCCAAGCTCGCCGGCGATGAGGCAGCGGCGTACTAGGCCCGGAGATTGCTAAAATGGAAAGCTGGGGCTCGGAGCTACCTACCGGAGGTGTCTTCGCCGACGAAGGGGCACGGCGGTGCACTGGCGACAGAGTTGAGCAGGGTAGGCAGCTCAGGCGTCATTGTCACAAGCGCGTGAAGCTGATTCAACTCAAGGGGTGCTTAGATCTGAGCTCCTAGGGTGCGGCCATACGGTAGAGGCCCAGCATGGGGACCAATGGTCATTGGCGTCACTCCGGCGACCACAGAGTGTAGCGGCGGGTCTCCTACCACGTCGGCGAAACGAAAAGGATGGTGAGGCATTGGAAGGTGAGACAACGAGTTTTGGGGAAGGTAGGGAAGCTGACCAAGTTGTCAGACTTGACGAAGAAGCTCGGGAAAACCTGGTGGTGAAGCTTCACGGTGGTAGGGTGGAGTTGGTGGAAACACGGTGGTGCATGGTGGCCGCGCCTGCCGTAGGGGAAGGTGACACCCGTGTTCCCGCCGGCACAGTGGACGGTGAGGCTCCGGTTCAGTGAAAATGAAGATGGCGATGAGTGAGGAGCACGAAGGAGGGGTCCTTGGCCCGAGGGGAGTGACGGTGGGGGTTCTCTCCTCCCCTCCTTCTCGTTGAGGCAGAGAGGGAGAAATGGGGTGTGTCGGGACCCAAAATATGCAATTCTGGACCCTCTATGTATATTGCACTAGTCCAGGATCACGCCAGTGCACACAGTTGCAACATCAGTGAGATATCATTTCCATATACAAGGATAACAAATAAATAGGCAAATAACAATAAACATCAGAGTAAAGACCTTAAGGTCAAAGCTTACAATTAATGCTTCAGAGGGCAAATAGCTTAATGAAGCTGCAGCGGAACGAAACAAAATAACTTTAGTAAAGCCCATCCATATGCCCACAGGCAATCGGTTGGGGTGCGCGACCTAGTTTTACATGATCCTTGAAGTAGACCTTATTAACTGACGATCCCTTCACTTCTACTTGATTTAATAAAGCAAGCATGAGTACACAACCGTACTCGCAAGTCATACCACAGAATGCAATTTATAGATGAAGGCTTATTCCAAAGGAATGGCTTCTGTGGTTCTTTTGCAGAAATGCAACATTTGTAATTTGAATACGAATAATAGATTGAAAGCATAATTCAAAACAAATAGACAATAATAAGTTTTATCATTTGTTTTCACAAAGACACATAGCCTAAACAAGTTATTCACATAGCTGCATAAGTGACCTCACATAGCTGTCCCATCCCAAGTTTTATAAAAATCTACTCCTCGTGTGAAATCCCCGAGCATGTCCATGACCGTGGACGCGGCTATTCGAATAGATTGATTAACACTCTGCAGAGGTTGCACACTTTACCCACAAGATGCAATCAACTTGTATGGAGCTGATCACAACAAAATCTTTCAGAAACTTCATCTCAACATTGACACTCCCGGTATGCTTAGCCACCACAGACACACACAGTTGGACAGAGAAACGACGAACCGCCCCGTGATGTGACTACTTGGTAGTACACACCTCCACCCAATCCGACACAGCTAACCTACAACCTGAGTAATCAATGTCAAGACTCCATAACTTACTAAGTTAGGCCCATCCCATACCAGGCATGTGGTTGTACGAAAGGCCCAGTTCAATGGCGCACAAGGTTAAGTCCTCAACTGACCGAGGCAAGACTCCAAATTCTAACCTATCTTTCCCGCTAACATAGATCCACCATAAAAGTATACCAGACCACTTGTCTCAGTCTAAATCCTTTCCCACCCTGTTGGTTACGTGTAACATATGCCATCAACAAGTAATAGCACATAGTACACACGATTTTATCAAATGGTTCCATAGTCACTTAGTCAAATTTATTAATACGACAAACATGGAATGATGACTCGTAGCATGGCTAAGAAAACTAATCGTATCTAACCAACCCACGTTGGTAATACAATAGCACCAACTAAATGAATCAAGCTAGGGTGACAAAAGATTATGGCATACAATTAAACAAGGAGGTCATAACAAATTGGATATTAACTAGCCCCAAAAACATTGAAATAAGTAATTAAAGTAAATGCAATACTTTGAATCAATATAACTTTTGAAAACTGGGTTCAATATGATCAAAAGTATAACTTGCCTTGAGATAGGTCTAAGTACTGATCTTGCTCTTGAGGTGTTCCTTCTTCTTCAAATCTTCTCGAAGTATCGACGTCTACTCGCAAACGAAAGCAAATAAACAAAACAAATAAAAAACAGAGGCAAAACAAACTCCAAAAAATAAATAAAAATCTCAAATAAATAGATCTGGAATTAAATGAATTTAGAAATTTGAATGGGCCCAAACGGAGTTCGGATGCAAAAGATATGAGCTTGGGAAGTTTGAATCTAAAAGAAAACCCTAAAATAGGATTATTGAATTATCCCGAATGATTTTCCAATTGAAAATTCCGGGTTTATGACGTAGAGCTGACGTCATCAAAGAATTTCGGCAGAAAAGAATAACAAGGTAATTGATATTGAAGTGGGGCCCACTATCATAGGGACGGTGTACCATGGACTAGGTTCATGGAAGGTTGGATCTAGGTTTCGGGCTTGGGTGGCACACACGCATACGTGGCTGCTGATCTGGCGCCACGCACATGACACGTCGGCGACATGTGCGCACGAGCTGCTAAGATGGCCTCCACATCAGCTTGGACGCCGGTGATGACCTCTGGACTGGTCGGCAACGGCGAACCAGTGCACGGCGGCGGTGATGAGTGGTACCAGAATGTAGAGGGTGATATTGCGCATCTATTGATGTACTCACGGGTGCACGAGGACAACGGAGATGGCCGGCGGCGAGCTCCAAGCGGCGGAGAAGATTCGGTTTTGTCGGACGGGATCTCCGGTGATGGATTGGCGTCGAGAGAGGTCTCTGGAGGTAGCCCAGCGACAGTGAACCTGGCGATGCAGACCACGAGAACAGCGAGACAAAGGAATGGCCCACCTGGCAGCGGGGTAAGGCGTGGACGCTTTCGGACAACCTTGATCTGATCGTTCAACCTCGATCGGACGGCTCAAATCCAAGGCGATGTTCGTACCGTCCGAAGGCCTAACTCCATCGGACCGTCCAACGCTGATCAGATGGCTCACGCGTGAAGAGAGAGATTGAGAGACTGACAGATGGGGACCACCCGTCAGCGGCGGCACGTGCACGCGCACAGAGGCTGGGCTGCTGAGCGCATGGACTTGGGCCGGAGCCGCGGAGAAATGGGCCAAGGGAGGTGAGCTTCCAAGAATAGGAATGGGCTGAGGAGTGGATTTGGCCCGAGACCAAATTCTGATATTTTAATTCATTTTTCTTTTTAGAAAATACCTGAAATCCAAATAAGCAATAGAAAATAGCAAATGAAATTGGAAAAATTCTAGAAAAATCTAGAAAATATATCCAAGCACAAAGAATCCAAATAAAATAGTGTTGACCATTGTTGATGTTGACTTTAATCATATTAAATTGTTTGATGTACAAGGTCCATGTTTAAGCTTTTAAATTAAATTCAAATAAAATCCAAATGGCGAATTTTCTCCTACTAACTATTCAAAAGATTTTGAAAAGCTCAGGAAATTGGGATGTTACAAACCTCCCCCCCCCCTTAAAGGAATCTCGCCCCGAGATTCGGACTAACTAGAAGAAAGGTCGAGAACTCGGCCAAATTTCTTCTTCACGCCTCCCACGCTGCTTCTTCTTCCGAGGGGTTGCTCTCATCGAACTTTGCAAAACAAAGTGTCTTGCTTCCGTGCGACGCCTATGACATCCAAAATCTTGACCGGCGGCTCTTTATAAGTGAGATCTTTTTTTTCAATTCAATTGACTCCAATGGGGCTTGTTCTTCTAGCACACGAAGGCACTTCTTTAATTGAGAGACATGAAAGACATCATCTACTCCTGCTAAAGACTGCAGTAGCTCTAACTGGTAGGCTACTTCCCCACGACGATCCACAATCTTGAACGGACAAACATACCTAGGGGCAAGCTTCCCTTTAGTATGAAACTTTTTACACCTTTGAATGGCGTAACTCGAAGACATACATAATCTTCTGGTTCAAGGCTGAGATCACGATGGCGATTATCAGCATAACTCTTTTGCCTTGATTGGGCTATCTTTAATCTTTCTCTGATCATAGCCACATGTTCTTCGGCTTCTTGAATAATATCTGGTCTAGATACTAAACGTTCAGCTATTTCTGAGCAATTCAATGGGGTCCTACAGGCACGACCATACAAAGCTTCAAACGTTGACATTTGCAGACTGGCCTGATAACTATTGTTGTACGAGAATTCTGCATATGGCAAACTTTTGTCCCAACTGATGACATTAGCTAGGGCACTAGCTCTCAACATATCCTCCAATATTTGATTAACTCTTTCAGTCTGTCCATCCGTCTGGGGATGGTATGTAGTATTGAAATTCAGATGAGTCCCTAAGGCTTCATGCAGACTTTGCCAGAAACGAGAGGTAAACTGAGATCCTTGATTTGACACTATCTTCTTCTGAGCTTCAAAATCTGAACTGACTGACACATCTCTGTCACCTCTGTCGTACAATCCTTAACACAGATCTTCAATAGGTATCAATCCCTTTTAGGATTAAAGACATTTGGTCTTCTGCTTCATGATCCATGTAAAATTTACATACTTGGTGATATGATCTACTTCTCGCTAAGCAATGACTGACACGGTCAACCATTGTAAACTTTAGAGGGTGACTATCGCGAATCGGCCGATCGACATCGCTATAGGAAACTCGCACGTAACACTTACTTGCTCGACCGGTACCATGAGTAAGGCACAACTCGTTTATCTCTTAATCTGTCCACTGATTGAGGTTATACACAATACTGACATTTAAACATCTATCCAAGGTTTTATAGATACTCTGATGCTGACACAAGGTAAACTGGTATCCTCGGTCCAACACTAACTTTTCTGGCACGTCGTGCAAATTAACCGTCTCTATCGATTTGACATTATACCAATTCTGGCGAATACCATCTCTGTCGTATACAACCTCTGTCATATACCACTTTGCTAAGCGGTCTCCAAATTTGGTGACATCAATAGGAATGAAGCGGCAAATCTTTCTAACAACTAATTAACATTCACCTTTCAAGAAATTATATCCCGATTGGGTCCTGAAATCCTATGTCCAATTCTCGTGGCTAGAGGTACTCGATCGCCTCGACTTGTTGGTTGTCTTTCTGACATACCAAACTCAGGGTAACTCATTCCGTGATATTTCACTTTTAAGTTGGATCATCACAATTTAACTTCAAGTTCTTTGCATACCTTTGTACTTTTTAGAGAAAACGAAAGGCTTGCACATAGATGTTGGTTCGAGCCACAACTACTTGAGTTTCTTGTGATCAGATACGCATACATACTCAATGTTTCACAGGTCATTTGTTAGTCTTCAATGGGTTCCAAGGCTAAACCTTGCCTCATGTGAGGACTGATTTCTTGACATAATTGTCATCTCACTATCTTGTCGACATTGATTTCTAGCATCTGTTTAAACTCTGGGGTTCAGCAAATATCCTTCTGCACTGACTAAGACTCATCACTTCTGGATTTCATAAGTAACTTTAGCTGACTGATCAATCAATTCTTGCTGTTGCTCTTCCGATTCGGAACATCTGCCACTATACTGATCTGTCCTAAGGGAAAGGACTTGACCTCGTGGTTCTCAATCCAATAAAACCATTCTTTGCTTCTTCATGACAACAAACTTTGAATTATGACTAGGATAATTTACCGCTTGAAACTTTAGTTAATAGGAAGTGCTGGCAAAACTTCTTAACACACTAATTCTTGGATGTTCCGTGATAAAAGCTAACAAGGTTCTTTCTGATATCTGGCAGTACAAATACTAAAGTCGTGATTAATCTTTTTTGAACTTCTCACTGACTCGGTTCACTTCTAACTATCTGGACGAACTTGTCCTTTTACAACAAGTGAGGGGTCTTGGCTATCTTGAAACGACTGCTTTACTGATCTTCAACTAACACTGTCTTGTTCACTGATGATTCTGGGGAATCTGAAATTATTACTCAAAACTCAAACAAGTTGACTCTGAGGTTCCGAAGATTAGCTCTTGGATAAACTAAAATTCTCGCACATCCTTGTGCTAACAATTTATCATACAAACGCCATTGATGCTTGCCAAACTGACGAACTTGATTTGACACTGACTTTATCTGAGGGAATCATTTGATCTGTTCTATCATTTAAACAAACTCTTTTAACAACTTTTGTCATAGTTCATCTCTGACTTAATTCTTTCTGAAATTGACTGATCCTGGGTACCAAATCAAAGACAACTTGACTTCTGATACGGTTGCATGCTGCATTGATCATTTGCAATAACAATTGCATACTATCTTGTGGATATGAACATTATTCAATGGTTAGACTCCTCAATCATTTACTGTTATTTCACAGCGATGCACAAGACTGATTTGGAATTCAACATCACATTCCATGTTTACGGCTCTACGGCTTTGAAACAACATGATTCAAAGCTTGATTACTCAACTTGCAAAAGCAGACGCTTAGAAAGGTATCCAATGATTTATAATCCAACAATTCTTTTCTTCGCAACTGGCATACAAAGATGTCCACCTTTTTGCTTTCCAACAAAGGAAAAGATTACCACTATTTTCTGACTTTATTGTTACGAATGATGCTGCATATTCTGGTCGAACTAGGCTTTCTTGGTAACATCATTGTTCAAACGCTTCTTCTTTGATTGCTTTGCTGGACACACGGATCCTGCCGCGTTACCAACTACTCTGGGTGTTATGATCTTGACTGACACAACTTCTACATTCTTGCATCTGGAGTGAGTAACCATTTCCTCTTAGGACACTGGTGTGAGGACCCCGGCTTATTTGGCTTGTAATGCTTAGTCATCCATTGACCCTAGCATCACAAACAAAATAACCTGTGTCTTCGAGATATGTATACTTCTTAAATACAAGATACACACCCTTTACAAAATCATGCATCAATTCCATTCAAGACATAGAACCAAAGCACGAACTAGATTAAATAAAAGACATACATAATAGCGAGTTATTACAAAAGGGCCAACCGGCCAAATACAACTAAGAGAGATAAACAACAGCGGAAGCAAAAGCCATAAGATGGCAATAAACAAAAGAAGGCCTTATAGTTTGTCTTTAGCCCACAAGGCAACCAACCATGCCACCAACCAAAAAGTAGGGCCCTTGGGGCTCCACCTCCTTTGCAACAAAGTTATTAAGCAAAGCAAATGAGTACAAAAATGTACTTGCAAGACTGACGTGTAAGGATAACAGACCTATACATATGCTACATGCAAGCTTTATTTAAGTGGAAGGCTTTAGGCTCATTTTAGCATAAAGCAAGTTTTCATTTGCAATAATGTAATAGATTCGAAGCAATTTGACAAAGCATTTTTAATTGTTGAAGTAACAGCGATACAATAATAATAACAACAGTAAGAACAACCTAGAAGTGACTAACCCAATAGTCACCACAACAATAGCATGAATTACCTAATTCATACCACCTAACAAGTTTTAATTAAATGTTTAGTCTAGTTCTTGCACAACCTTACCAAACATGTCCATAACCTAGGATGAGGCTATTCGAATAGTTTTAACCCTGCAGGGGTGTACCAATGTACCCACACGTCAAACCGCCTTTTCGCTAAGCTATTTAGCACAGTTCCTTTGGTATGCTGGCACGGCTAAGTCCTATGAGGCATTTCCAATGAATGATGCTAATTAAGAGTTGCGACAACCCGAAGGGTAGGAGACACCGGCCCAGTCTAAGCAACTATGAGTGCTCTTCCCCTTATAAAAACAGTTTTAACCACCTGCGACCCATAATTAACACCTCCCAAAGTACTTAGCCAAGAGGGATTCCTAATACCCTCGTGTGGTTAGCACGCAAAAGTGCTTGGCTTAGTGACACAAGTAACTCGGTCCTTGGGGACCTAGGCACCATTCCATTCACACCCAACAAATCACACCAACATCCATTGTGCCCAAGTCATGAAACAATTTTGTTTTCATTTTTATTTCATTACAAAGTAACAAAGCACAAGTGCTGGACATAATGGATTAATAATTTTTGTGTGATCAAGGTCATCGACATAAGTCGACAACCGCCCATTTCTACCGTTATCTAAGCATTTCTAAGCATCATCACGTAAACTACTAAGTGATAAGAGTCCATCCATCGAACTCTAAATCACAACAAGATAATCATAGGCTTAGTAGTAGAGAATGAACATTTACCTACAGAGTATGCATCTATAGGCTCAACTAATCGATAATTTAACACAAAGTAGCATGCATACATACAAGTTAAACAAAGTATTAGACTTCAAAAGTAATGGGATTAACGGGATATGATCAAACTATTTGCCTTGCTGGATATGCTCACTATGCTGCAAAGGATCACTCACGGGATCAACACACTCATCGGCATCTATCGAAAAAGCGAAAAAGAACCGATAAGAGCGAAGAAAACCAAAAGGACTCCACAGAAAAATTTCTCCAAATGCTCTGAAATTTTTAAAACAGAAAGAGCATGATTTTTAAAGAATTTAGCAATAAGAACCAATTGATTTGGATTCTCAATGCAAAAGTTATGGCCAAAACAATTCTGCTCAGCCTGAAAAATACTGGAAAATAGAAATCGGTTACTGTTCATCCGAATTAAATTCTCAAGCACAATTTTCCAAAGAGGTGCTGCACCTGGGATTTTTATGGTAAGTCAAGCACCTCATGAGATGAATAACACAATTGAGTTCACCTCATTTGCAGCTATGATGCATGTTTTATGATTTTTCAAAGACATGCAAAAGAGTACAATTAAAATGCACCCACAATTCTTTTGAAAATAGTGACATGCCTAAATCCTATTCTACCATTTGGTACACTAATAGAGGAAGCCAAAAAAGTTGGATTCACTCAAAAAGGATCTATAGAGGATTACTTATGCATTTTACAAGTTAAATGCAACATTTAGAGCAACATTTAAAGCTAATTTTGAAACCAATTTATCAATCCATTTTTTGGAGCCGAACTAAACTTACAACCATTTTTAGATTAAATTTTAGTTCAAACCAGAGCTACCAAAATTTGAATCAACTCAAATGGAGCTAGCATGAAATAGTTATGCATTTTCAAAGTTTATTACCTTTTTCAGTTCAAAAATAAATCCATCGGGAAATCCTAATTTCCAAATCGACGTGGACGAACCTGGGCCGTTGATCCCGGATCGATGGCCCAAGACCTACCAACAACGCGTGCTTTCATACCACGCGATCCAACGAATATGGGCCGCTGATCTTGAATCAACGGCGAGTTGTATCAGCTGCCGCTGCGTTGGGAAACCCCGCGAAAGGAGGCGACGACTGTGGGCCGTCGATCGTGAGATGGACGGCTCGCAACCAACGTACACAGCTCACATGCACGGCCCCGCGAGATCTCGCCCGTAGATCTCAGAAGGGACGGCCCTAGGACATCGCTACAGTTGTCGGTTTCGTCCGACAACGAAACTGACGGCGAAGAAATGGTCACCGCCGGCGACTCAGGCCACGACGGTGCGAATGGATGTCAGGTATGGGTGCGCAATAGCAGTGCGCACCCACTGGTACCACTCACACCCGCGGTGGTGGACCAGAGCGCCAGCGAGCCGGAGGAGAGGCGGCGCGGTAACGCACGGCCAAAAGCGAAAACGAAATAGAGCACCGCAGCGGTTCATTCAAGCGAGTGCCCAGCTCCTAGGGACTACCAGGAGGTTACCTGGAGGTCGCAGAGGTACTGGGAAGGGCTGAGCAGCTCCGGCGACGAAGGACCTTGCCGGCGCCGAGGAGGACAACGAGGAGAAGAGGACCTGGGCAAAATTAACCGCACCGGGTCATCAAGATGGACTCCATATAGCTAGGAGGTGCTCCCAGAGCAAGGAATTGAAAGGGGGAGGTCCTTACCGGACTTGACGAAGAAGGGGGAGCTTTTCGGCCGAAGGGGACCAACTCCAAATTAGTTGCTCCCTGAAGAGGTCAACCAAAATTGAGTTAGGGTTAAGGTCCACCGAGATGAGAGGTTCAAGCTGGAGCACAGAGAGGAGAGGAAAAGCCACTGGGACCCTATCGGCACTGAGGAGCTCCGAGGTGCAACAATGGCGGCCGAGGGCTTCGGGTGATTTGAGCTCCACAGAACCGAGAGTAGTGGAGGATGTGTTTAAAGGAAACCAAGGAGGAACAAGAGGACCTTATAAAGCCAGGGAGCAGAGGCCATGAGCTAGGGTTAAGCTCCATGGTGAGCTTAGCCCACAGCTTGGTCCATGGCTCCACAAGGACGTGGAGGGGATGGGGGCAGGTCTGAGCAGGACCTAGGGGGCGGAAGGCTGACCAGCATGTAATGCTGGCAGCAAAAGAGCGGTTGGGAGGTGACAGGGCACTGCTCTCAGTCTGCCATGGCGCACGTGCGCGAGACCGAGGAAGGAGAAGAACAGGGGCCGAGATCAACCGTTCGATAAGAAAAGGGAGAGGTCGTGACCCTTGGATCTGATTTAGGGGGTCTGAAGGGGAAGGGGGAGGTCGCGACCAGAAGCTCTCGAATAGGGAGGTCGCAGCCGCTAGATCTCTATCGCACGGTTGCGAAAAGAAAAGGGGAGGTCGCACGCTGAAAGGGGATAGGAGGTCACGGCCGTTGGATTTGCATCCAATGGCGCGGAACAGAGGTGGGGAGGTCTTGCCCGTTGCGCGCGACGCTGACAAGAGATGGGAGGTCGTGGCCTTTAGATTTACATCCAAGGGCACACAACATCGAGGGGAGGTCGTGGCTGGTGTGCACGACGCGAAGGGAGGTCGTGGCCGTTGGATTTCAATCTAAGGGCACACAACAGAGAGGGGAGGTCGTGGGCTTTGCACACGACGCAAAGGGAGGTCCTGGCCAGTGGATCTTGATCCAATGGCGCACAACAAAGAGGTGGGAGGTCGTCGCGGTTGCGCACGACGCGATGGGAGGTCGTGGCCATTAGGCACGAAACTGTAAAGGGAGGGGAGGTCGTGGCCGCGAGATCCTGATCTGACGGCGACGAGATGAGAGGAGAGGTCGTGGCAGTTGGACTCTGATCCAACGGAGCACGACCTCACGCGCTGGGAGGAGCTCGGGCAGAGCTGCGACGCGGTTGGGTTCGACCCACTTGAAGGTGGCTCGGACCCAAGGAACAGTGCTAGATTTGAGTTTAAATTTGAAGGCTTAGGTTGGAGGAATTTTTAGAGGTAGAAAACTAACTCCAAAAATTCCAAAATTTTAACTAGAGCTTCCTCACTCCAGGATTAACCTTACATAAAATTTTCAAAGATTCTTATGCACTGGATTTTTCTCAAGAAATTCATCAAGGGCTATTCTAGGGTTTGACCAATTGAAAAATTGGGTTGACATGCCTCCAAAAATTATCAAATAATTTCTAACAATTATGAAATAATTCAGAGGGGTCACACAGCATCCCTAGAACCAAGGAAAAATATTTTCCAAGATTGGCGCAAGATTTGTGACAAAGTTGAATAAGGGTTTGACTTTAGTCAACAGGAGATTTGTGTTTTTGAATTCCACAACTCTTGACAAGAATTATAGAAATATTCAAGAGTTTCAAGATGTGAGAAAAGTTTTAACTTCTACACATTTTCTTACATTTGAAACACACACCCATTTATACATTTGGGATGTTACAACTGGCTGATGTAGTGACCTTCTTTACAACAATTGTAACAGACACGTGGCGAATATTGTGACTTGCCTGGCAACACTGTGGCAGAATGACTATCCTTCTTGAAGGTTGAAGCTTGTCGCTTTGCAGGGCATTTCTTGGCATAGTGGCCTTGCTTACCACACTCGAAACACACTCTTGACGATACTGGCTTGCTTCCCTTTTGAGGTGGGTTACCAAAGTCAACATTCTGCTCTTGTGATTCTTCGACTGACATATCTTGCACTGACAACAGAATGCCTTCTTTTGCTAATGCACCGACAAATGCCCTAAGCTTTCACGACATTGTGTTGCGGTCAACATCGAATACATGGGGCAATCGACTCGACAAGGATCATTGCTTTCACATAAGAAACATGTGATTTTGCTCATTGGACATTCTCTAACGGAATGGTTTCCTTCGCAACTGGAACAATTGATATTGTGCTCATCGGCATTATGGCCTATTTCTCCCCAACGGATACATGCACAATCATTTGATTTATCTAGCTGACAGCACTTCAAATGACAATGGCTAGATTTGGTGTAGGATAACGGAATAGCAAGTTTCTCTTGATCACTCTTACTTGATGTCACACGCTGTTGACAAAAAGCAGTGGTGAACTCTGACCATGTGATAGTTTGCTCGTTCTGATGGGTGACGCAAAATTTTTCCCACCAATCTAATGCAACTCCTTCCAATTGATGAGCAGCAAAGAGAATTTTCTCATTATCATTGCATTGCACAATAGTTAGCTTTTCTTCTATGGTGCGAATCCAAGATTCTGCATTCCTGAGTACGGTTTATCCTTCAAAGACGGGCGGCTTGGTCCTCATGAACTTTATAAACTTGAACTGAAGGCGTGCCGTTGGGATGGCAACGAACTGTGCATCATTGCAAACATCAACTCTGTTCGACAGTTGCATCGTTATTGGCATGAGCTGATTCTGGGTGGTAGGGAACTGGCTCGGGTTCTGACGTGTCACTACTGGCACTGGAGATAGTTGTTGGTTATCACCTGTTTTGGTACTGACATTGGTGACGGTACAACGGCTTGCTTGATTATTCTGATTTATCAAATTGATTAAAGTAGCGATGGTATGATTCTGCTGTGTCATCATGTTGTTCATGTTCTGTATCATCACGTTCATGAAATGAGTCTGAGCTACCAAGAATTGTTCCATGACTGGATCTGCCACTCTTGATACTGACAACTGTCCACTGGGGTTGACAAGATTTGAGCTGGCACAGATTGTCTCAAGATTATTGACAGGGTTGGCTTTACTGGGGTTCTCTATCTGCTGGCTTACCAGGGCTTTTAGATGAGAGGGAAAAGCATAAGGTAAGGGAAGACAATCTACCAAGGGAGCAGGTTTAACCCAAGGAACACAAATAGCCGGAGAGCTATTAAGAAGCACAAAACTCACAAGCAAACAACACAGACCAAAGAAAACGAAAATCTAATCGTCTAGTCGATTAAGCTCTAACTTAACTGGGTGGCTTGGCTCAACACACGGGAGGAACCAACACTGATTTATCCTATATGGCTGGTCTGAAGAAAACTCGAACTTGTCACAGTCTTCATCAAACATTGACAGCTTGTGATCCTAGGAGGCGAAGCTTGGAGAAGGCAGGGCAACGTACAA
This sequence comes from Phyllostachys edulis, assembly GCA_036346405.1. Classification (NCBI taxonomy): domain Eukaryota; kingdom Viridiplantae; phylum Streptophyta; class Magnoliopsida; order Poales; family Poaceae; genus Phyllostachys; species Phyllostachys edulis. The sequence continues at coordinate 42,163,995 of CM070548.1, read as the reverse complement.
CTTCTTCTTGGTCGTCAATTCTTGCGACGAACTTGTCTTGAGCACTTGGGGATATATTGATACGTTGTTGCTGGTTGCACGGTCTTCAAAGAGTTGCTCAAAACAGCTCTTGAGCATCCACCGAGACATTTGGTACGGATAACGACAACTATAGAAGTTATGAGGGAAGCGAGTCCAATTTAATACTCAAAACGGTGAGCAAGAATATAGATGAGAAAGATATGGAATGGAAGAGTATAGAAGCTAGACAAGATGAGGATAGCACATCATTAAGATTTTCCATTTGTAAAATAGGTTTTGAAGTTTCCTTAAAACGGCCATTCTACCTAAGGTCGCGACCTACAGTCGATATGGCTCTGATACCACCTCTGTCGGGACCCAAAATATGCAATTCTGGACCCTCTGTGTATATTGCACTAGTCCAGGATCACGCTAGTGCACACAGTTGCAACATCAGTGAGATATCATTTCCATATACAAGGATAACAAATAAATAGGCAAATAACAATAAACATCAGAGTAAAGACCTTAAAGTCAAAGCTTACTATTAATGCTTTAGAGGGCAAATAGCTCAATGAACCTGCAGCGGAACGAAACAAAATAACTTCAGTGAAGCCCATCCATATGCCCACAGGCAATCAGCTGGGGTGCGCGATATAGTTCTCTACGATCCTTGAAGTAGACCTTGTTGATTGACGATCCCTTCACTTCTGCTTGATGCAGGCTTATTCCAAAGGAATGGCTTCTGTGGTTCTTTTGTAGAAATGCAACATTTGCAATTTGAATACGAATAATAGATTGAAAGCATAATTCAAATCAAATAGACAATAATAAGTTTTATCATTTGTTTTCACAAAGACACATAGCCTAAACAAGTTATTCACATAGCTGCATAAGTTACCTCACACAGCTGTTCCATCCCAAGTTTTATGAAAATCTACCCCTCGTGTGAAATCCCCGAGCATGTCCATAACCGTGGACGCGACTATTCGAATAGATTGATTAACACTCTGCAGAGGTTGTACACTTTACCCACAAGATGCAATCAACTTGTACGGAGCTGATCACAACAAAACCTTTCAGAAACTTCATCTCAACATTGACACTTCCGGTATGCTTAGCCACCACAGACACACACCGTTGGACAGGGAAACGGCGAACCGTCCCGTGATGCGACTACTTGGTAGTACACACCTCCACCCAATCCGACACAGCTAACCTACAACCTGAGTAATCAATGTCAAGACTCCATAAATTACTAAGTTAGGCCCGTCCCATACCAGGCATGTGGTTGTACGAAAGGACCAGTTCAATGGCGCACAAGGTTAAGTTCTTAACTGATCGAGGCAAGACTTTCAAATTTTAACCTATCATTCCCACCAACATAGATCCACCATAAAAGTATACCAGACCACTTGCCTCAGTCTAAATCCTTTCCCACCCTGTTGGTTAAGTGCAACATATGCCATCAACAAGTAATAGCATATAGTACACACGATTTTATCAAATGGTTCCATAGTCACTTAGTCAAATTTATTATTGCGACAAACATGGAATGATGACTCGCAGCATGGCTAAGTAAACTAATCATATCTAACCAACCCACGTTGGTAATACAATAGCACCAACTAAATGAATCAAGCTAGGGTGACAAAAGATTATGGCATCAATTAGACAAGGAGGTCATAACAAATTGGATCTTAACTAGCCCCAAAAACATTGAAATAAGTAATTAAAGTAAATGCAATACTTTGAATCAATATAACTTTTGAAAACTGGGTTCAATATGATCAAAAGTATAACTTGCCTTGAGATAGGTCTAAGTACTGATCTTGCTCTTGAGGTGTTCCTTCTTCTTCAAATCTTCTCGAAGTATCGACGTCTACTCGCAAACGAAAGCAAATAAACAAAACAAATAAATAACAGAGGCAAAACAAACTCCAAAAATTAAATAAAAATATCAGATAAATAGATCTGGAATTAGATGAATTTAGAAATTTGAATGGGCTCAAACGGAGTTCGGATGCAAAAGATATGAGCTTGGGAAGTTTGAATCTAAAAGAAAACCCTAAAATAGGATTATTGAATTATCCCGAATTATTTTACAATTGAAAATTCTGGGTTTATGACGTAGGGCTGACGTCATCAAAGAATTTCGGCAGAAAAGAATAACAAGGAAATTGATATTGAAGTGGGGCCCACTGTCATAGGGACGGTGTACCATGGACTAGGTTCATGGAAGGTTGGATCTGGGTTTCGGGCTTGGGTGGCACACACGCATACATGGCCGCTGATCTAGTGCCACGCACGCGACACGTGCGCACGAGCTGCTGAGATGGCCTCCACGTCAGCTTGGACGCTAGTGATGACCTCTGGACTGGTCGGCCACGGCGAACCAGTGCACGACGGCGGCGGTGAGTGGTACCAGAATGTAGAGGGTGATATTGCGCATCTATTGGTGTACTCATGGGTGCACGAGGACAACGGAGATGGCCGGCGGCGAGCTCCAAGTGGCGGAGAAGATTCAGTTTTGTCGGAGGGACCTCCGGTGATGGATTGGTGTCGAGAGAGGTCTCTGGAGGTAGCCCACGCGACGGTGAACCCGGCGATGCAGACCACGAGAGCAGGGCGTCACCGGCGGCGGCTGAATTGGAGAAAAACTGACGGCAGCGAAAACCCTAAAAGTTGGAATTCTGACGGCGCAAAGGCGATTGGGACTCAATGAGTGGCGGCACTGGGATCAGTGAGCCAATGCGCACCCGAGGGGCTATTTATAGGCTAAGGGATAGTCCAGGTAAGGAATCCCCAATTCGGGATCAAAACAGTTTCACCGGATTTTAAAGATAGAGATCAAATCAGAGACAATCAAGAGCAGATACGGATGCAGAAAGATAAAATATCAGGTTTGGTAGAGGAATCCGAGGGATTTTTGTTAGAGAATTCGTTTGCCGGAATGAAGCTTCTAGATGACAGCCATGGCGAGAGCGGCTCGGACTCAAGAGGTGGAAGACGACACGGAAACGACGAGGGTGCGGGTCCCACTAGTAGCGAGACAAAGGAATGGCCCACCTGGCAGCGGGGTAAGGCGTGGACGCTTTCGAACAACCTTGATCTAATCGTTCAACCTCGATCGGACGGCTCAAATCCAAGGTGATGTTTGGACCGTCCGAAGGCCTAACTCCATCGAACCGTCCAACGCTAATCAGATGGCTCACGCGTGAAGAGAGAGATGGAGAGACTGACAGATGGGGATCACCCGTCAGCGGCGGCACGTGCACGGAGGCTGGGCTGCTGAGTGCGCGGACTTGGGTCGGAGCCGCGGAGAAATGGGCCAAGGGAGGTGGGCTTCCAAGAATAGGAACGGACTGAGGAGTGGATTCGGCCCGCGTCCATATTTTGAGATTTTAATTCATTTTTCTTTTTAGAAAATACTAGAAATGCAAATAAGCAATAGAAAATAGCAAATGAACTTGGAAAAATTCTAGAAAAATCTAGAAAATATATCCAAGCACAAAGAATCCAAATAAAATAGTTTTGACCATTGTTGATGTTGGCTTTAATCATATTAAATTTTTTGATGTACAAAGTCCATGTTTAAGCTTTTAAATTAAATTCAAATAAAATCCAAATGGCAAATTTTCTCCTACTAACTATTCAAAAGATTTTTAAAAGCTCAGAAAATTGGGATGTTACAGGGTGACAGAGGGTGGTTAAGGGGGGTATTAGAGGCTCGGGTGGTTTGAGTGGCGCAAAGGCAGTGGCCGTGGCGGGCAGTGGAGTCAAGAGTTCGATTGAGCGGCTGCATGCGCGTGCAAAGTGAGGAACGGTGAGATCAAGTGAGGGAAGGAGGGTGATGACAGGTGGGCCCTGGAGGTAAGTGACTCAAGTGAGTGGGTCGGTTGGTTAGGCGGTGCGGTTGCACCGATTTGGGTCTGGTTCGGTCGGGGTCAGGTCGGTTCAACAATGCTAGGGTTTGAATTCTAAATTCAATATGACCAACTAGCAGCAGATTTGACTGAGTCATTAAAAATAGTAATAAATTTTTGAAAATTCTAAAAATATTTGGAGTGGTTCCTGGGATGATATAGTACCCATATAAAATCTTAAACACCAATGTTCATCTTTTATTTGCTTATTTTAAATTTAAAACTACAATAGGTTATTGAATTGAGTTTGCATTTTCTGTGGGTCGAATTGAGTTCCAAAAATTTGGTAAAAATTATATTTATTCATGATAAATATTATAGTATTTGAATAAATTATTTTATAGAGGTCTTTGTAAGGAATTATTTCTGTTTTGTTTGGAGGAGTTGATTTAGGCTAAAGTTTAATCTGTAATTAAGATTTTTCAAGTGCAATAAATGATGCAAAAGTTTCAAAAACAATATTCATGCTAAAGAGATGCATACTAATTATCATTAATTAACTTGGGGATGTGACACCATCGAGATCTGAGCACGTCACCAGCTTCCCTATGTCACGTTTGTGTAGATGTGCACCCTCGCCGTCACTAAAACGTCGTCAATCACCGAACCTTATTGTCGCCGGAGCTTCGTCATCATTTGTCAACGTGGCAGTCCTTGTGGCCATCCACCTCAGCGCCCACATCATCGCTTTAGCCTACGTGTCGTCCCGTGTGTCGTCGCTTCAACGCCACGTGCGCGCACATGCGTGGTAGTCTGAACCTTAACCCAGATCCAATCTAGTGTAAACCCAATCCACCATAGACCAAGTAAGTACCATGTGGGATCGACCAGCCATATCACTGTGCCATAGACCCTTGAACCTGTCGACCAGTAAACCCTTGAGTGGACTCGGTCCATGGACCGAGGGCCCCCTGTCATTTTCTATGGCTTTTCTCTAGATTTATTATAATTTAGAAAATCCTAGGGCTGGTGTCAGCTTGCGTCATATTCCAATTTTTCAATAGAAAAATAATTCGGGATAATTCAGAAATTCCAATTTAGGTATTTCTTTAGGGTTTGAATTTCCAAAGGCCATATCTTCTTCATCCGAACTCCGATTGAGCCCATTAAAATTTCTAAATTCATATAAATTTGAGATCTATTTTAATGAGATTTTTATTTAATTTTTAGAGTTTGTTTTATTTCTGTTATTTATTTGTTTTTTTATTTGCTTCGTTTGCGAGTAGACGTTGATACTTGGGGGAATTTTGAAGGAGTTCACCAAGACCAAGACCAGTACCAAGATCTATTCCAAGGAAAGTTATACCTTTTGATCATGTTGAACCCAGCTTTCTAAAATTACTTTGATTGAAATTACTGCATTCCACTTTACGTATTTATTTAAATGCTTTTGGCTTTAGTTATTAATCCAATTTGTTTATATCCACCTTGTCTATTGTTATGTTATGATATTTTGTCACCCTAGATTGGTTATTACTTAGTTGGTATTATCGTAGCACCAACGTGGGTTGGTTAGATACGAGTAGATTGCTTAGCTATGCCACGAGTCTTTCCTTTTTCTTTCGCCACTGACCGGTGGTCCTTGGGTGATTGAGGTACTGTGAGAAAATGATTCAGTTTATGACTTTTTGTCTTTACGATGGTCGTTGTTAGCTTCTTGATCTCAAATTGATATTTTGACATGGCCATTATCATTTTAGGATTCCTGTTGATGAACTTACTATTTTTGAAGCTTTGCTTAATTTGTTACAATTCATCGCTTTATCTTAAGCCTTCTAGCTTAGCTTTGATATATATGTCTTACCATGATCTTGCTAGCGCTTTCAGGCTTGATGTGTATTGAGTAACAGTAGAAATGCTAGTTTGTTCTTTTGGGTAATCTCCAAAGCTTCTTGTACTAACAATTTGAAAAATACAAAAATGATGCCATTCTATTGCATTTCATGCATGCTCCTTCTTATGTTTCTTCCTCATTTCTACATTTCTCATCTCTGGATGAGAGGAATGTGTGATTCCTTAATGACTCCATTGTCAAAGAGGAAGAAGATATAACAAAAATGAAAATGGGAGCTATTTGGAGAAAAAGAGAGACAATAAAATTTTCAAAAAATGATGATCATAGTGAGGGGGGCATAATATAATTTGCATTCTTCTGATCTTATTGCCATTTATGAACTTGAATTGCAATTCTTCAAACCTCGCAATGATCAAAGGTCAAATTTAACAATTGTTTTTTCATATGGACCATAAGTGATATTTTTAACTCTTCTCTGGAAATTGAAGCTTTCTTGCCTTCTTTTGCCCTATCTCGCTTGCCTGTGCTAATCTAAAGCCAATTTAGTCATTTCCATTGTGTTCTCTTGCTTTTGGACCAAGTTGTGCATTTGCGCGAAAACATGAGTATTTTCGTTTTCAAATCTCAAACTTACATTTTTGAGAAATTGCCAATGAGTTCATCAAGGGAGAGATTGTGGATATCATAGGGATATGCTCACGATCTTAGAATGATGATACAATTGGCAATGGCGTTGAAAGTTTGTCGAGACACTCGTTTTCGGCGAAATTCAAGTTCTGTTAGGCAGGTGGTGGTCAGACTAGCCTGTGTGGCGGTCTGACTGGCCACCTCTAGCGGTCAGACCAGCCAGGGCTTTGGCCAAAAGGCTAGCGGTCAGACCGACCAAGAGGCGGCGATCTGACTGGCTAGAAAGGTGTTGTTGAATTTTGGATCGAACCAAAAATAGAGGGTGTAGGCAAGAGAGGGGATTCTTCTACACTTGGTCTCATAATTTTTGGAGCTTCGAGTCAAAAGTTCTATTCATTTGAAATTTTCAGAAAGGTTTTGGATTTCTAGTGAGAAAATTTGGCTAAGTTCCCTTGCTGGGCGGTCAGACCAGCTAGGGGGCGATCAGACCGGCCATGGATGGTGGTCTAACCGGTTTTGTCCTATTTCGCAGGCCACCTTGGCGGCGATGATTGTAAATTAGGTCAAGTTTATGGGTTTTGGTGCATATGTGTTGCATGACGCATGTTTTGACTAACGTAGGTCAAGTTGCAAAGAACTTGTTCCCGGACTCGATTTCTTGGTCTATTGTTGTGCAGGAGGCTTAGAGGTCAACGACGATCAACAGCGAGGATGATCAGGACTAGGCTTGGAGAGCTGAGGTTCAGAACGATCAAGGATGTCAGGTGAAGTCAATGGACTCAAGCATGGCGCAAAATGGACAAGGATGACCGAACGGAAAGTTCGGTGCGACGAGTTGCATCAAGCGGCATGGGGGTCGGTGCAAGTGCCATGGTGGTTTCGGTGGGAGCCAGATAGAGAGAGACTTGCTGACATGAAGAGAGCTGTTGATCAACCTACACGTGGCAAAGCATGGGATTGCTTCATGAAGATTAGACTCGATCTTCAGAGAAGGATCGAGAAGGAGTATTTTGGTAACTTCACCAAAATATCGCTTTGATGGCCTTTGGCTATACTACGGCATGGATAGGTGGTTTAGGTCAATTGAAGATGAAGATGGCGCTTTGAGAAGCGTGCGTGAGTTAGACCCATTTGTGTGTGGGCTTAATGGATGCCCATTAGGGTTTTCTCTCATAGCCTAGCCTCCACTATAAAAGGGGAGGGTGCTAGTTGTGCACCTCCTAACCCTTGTAGCCTAGAAACCCTAATTTATGTTTTAGGGTTAGGAGAGGAAAGTGGAGGAGCTAAGATTCTTCGAGAGTTGGATTGATTGTGTGCTCAAGTGTTAAGTTTTTGTCCTCCATGCTGGAGTGGCTGTAAACTAACATCAATCTCGAATCAATCCAAGCAAGATTTCTTCAAGATGCATCTATTCTTGTTCTTGCTCTCTCTTTTGTGATTTTGGAGTTTTCGTTGATCCTTTGGTTTTCCTTTGGTTTCTGGCCGTGATCTTGCTTGCTGTGACATGTGAGAATATATCTAGGATCATCTTAATCATCTTCTCCTTACGAGCAAGTTTTGGGACCAATCTTCGGTTTTGCTTGGTTCTTGTGCCTTCCTTCCCTCATCCTTGAAATTTTGTGGAACCTTGGCTTTGATCTTCCTGATCACCAATTGGAATAGATTTCTAACCTTCTTGATGAGCTATGGTTGAAATTTGAAGGTATTTGGATCACCGAATCAAAAGTTGAACCGGTTTATGATTTTGAGTTCGTGCTGATTTTACTGTTCATCGGGCTAGAGGTCAGATCACCTTGTTGAGAGGTCTGACTGTCCAACTCATTGTGAATGAGTTTTTGGTGTTTTGGGTTGTTTTGCTTCGGGGTTCTGATTAGATTTAATACAAGTCTTCCGCTATGCTTGTACATTGATCTTTATAGCTCTCATAGCTATTAGAGTGAAAAACATGTCGAATCCGATCAAGGTGAATAAGAGATCGTGCTCCTATTCAACCCCCTCTAGTCGCCATTTAGGTCTAATAGAATTTATATGAAAATCAAATTGCATATATATATATATATATATATATATATATATATATATATATATATATATATATATATATATATATATATATATATATATATCATTTTTCCTTCCTAATTTTAATTATTTTTCTTGGAATTTTCATACAAATCCAATTGTTAATTTATCTTTAATTTTTTATTTTGAATTATAGTTATTTATGGATTTCAATTTGGAATTCAATCAAGTCAACTTTCTTTCTTTTTACGAATTTCAATTATTTTTGTTGGAATTTGTATACAAATCCAATTGCTAATGTTTTTTAATTTTTATTCTAAGTTTCAGTTATTTCTGGAATGTACTTGACATTGACTCTTTTTTAAATCTAGACCATTATAATTTGGACCCATTGCAATCAACAGTGTAGATCTTTCTCTTTTTCCACCAATTAATGTGGGAATTTCTAGCTATTGAGAGCAAACATAGTGGCTCCTTTTTCTATCACTTTAATAATATAATATATGGAGGAAATTTTTCCATCTCAAAATAATAATAATAACAATAATATATTAATAAAATTATACTTCCTCCATTCTCAAATAGATGTCGTTTTAGAATGCGTGTAGTCAATATTTTAAAAACTTTGACGATTAATTCCTAGAAAAATATTTAGATTTGTCACAAGAAAATTATAAGAGTAGATTTGTCACTGAAAGTACTTCGACGTCTTTATATTTTTTTTATATAATTTTTGGTAATATATAATTAGACAAAGTTATGGTCAAAGGCATGTATTGGAGACCATATCGATGTCCAAAACAACAAGTAAAAAAAGCGGAGTTAGTAATATTATGAAAGTACTTTTAATGGAAAGTATAAAATAATAAAAATAGAATATTAAGAAAGTACTCTTAACGAAAAATGCGCTGGAAGGGCCACGTCCCGTTGACGAAAGTGGAGAAGATGGCCGTGGTGGAGGCGATAGACGCGACGGAGGCACGGGAATTGAAGGTGCCGCGGTGAAGACAAGGAGGAGCCAATATAGAGGCGACAGGCTCGTCTGCGCTAGCGCCGGCGCCAGCAAGGCGGCGGTTCAGAGGAAGTCCGTGGGAGGTGTGGCGGTGGCGCAATGCGATGGGGTGCGGCAGCGGTTGCTCTCGATCCGATCTTAGCTGTGCATGGGGAGAGGAAATAGGCATGACACATGTCACTCATCAGGATAGGTCCAGGGTTTGATCCAATGGTGCAAAATTTGATTGAAATCCCTTAAATTTTTAGTTGAGTGTTATATAGTCATTCCTAATAAGAATGTGTTTTCAATGCAAATCTAATGATAAATTTTTTTTTGTCGAACTAGATACTTTTATATATATCGGTGGTTGAAATTCAAAATGTCTGACTGCGCGGATTTTAAAAATACAGAAAGCTTAATAGGCCGATGGTAGACCTATTTTAGACAAACACCTTCAATTCAGATTCAGCCCTTGTACTCAAGCTTAATAGGCCGATGCAACCCATCCCTGTTGTGATCATCACTGATTACTAACAGGCTGTCCAAGTTGTCACAGGGTACCCACGACTTCAAGTTTCAGACAATAGGTTGAAACTTTCTACTCCTCGGGTTACAAAAGGAAGTTGTCTTATAATGAGTGCAGTCAAATTGTATTAATTTTGAGAGATGTTATCTAAAATGTGTAGTTTGAATGTACGAAAATTCTATGAGTAAATTTGTTACGGAAAATATTTTTATAACGTTACACTTTCATTAAAAAAAATCGAAAATATGATGATATAACTTTGAAAAGTCAAAAAATGATTTTTTTTTTTTTTTTTGTAACACGAGGGAGTATTATACAAATACATGGAAAACGATTTAGGGTGTACTGTATGTCTGTATGCCATTCTGCAACTCAAATTTAAGAACATGGAGATCCCAAACTTTCTCTGTGATCAAATAACGCGATCAAATAACGCGTCACTAAATCAAATCCATCTGCATCGTTCTTTAGATGTATCAGAATTCACAGGCTTCCTAGTGGCAATGCGAAAAGGCAGGAACCGATCATGGTAGAGCAAGGGCGCTGAATGGGTAACTGCCTTCTGAAGTGGTTGCAAGAATTGCTGCTCTGCAAGAACAAAAGTAAGAACTCTGCTTTGCTGATGCCAATACTTGTGCCTCATTTCAAGAGAGATCTCTGAAGAAACCCGCAGTAAACCAAACTCCTGGTAGAGCCTCTGAATGATACCATGGAGCAATACATGTGGAACTGGAACCTGAACGTGCATAGACGGCACTGGTTGCCATGCTGTGTGCATCCCTTGAAATTGGCTGACCTGTCAGTGATCGCTTGGCTTGGAAAGTGACTTCACGCGTCTTCGCAGAACAAAGGCAGAAACAAGGCATCCGAGAAGATGACTAGAAGAGCTTGCGCGTGGCATGCAAGCTGTTACCGAAGCAGGATAACTTGTCTGATAACTATGGAATTGGATGGAACAGAAATACTGATCACATGGAGGCCAACCTAAAAGAGACTTGGCAGCAAAAAAGGAATTTAACACTGTGGAATACCAAACATGCAATGTTACGCAACGCTGAATGGCTATTGTATAAATTTCAAAGTTCCCAACAGTTTTATGATGTAAATATAGCTGAAAATAGGAATTCGAATACACATCGATCTTGCAAACAAAATATCTTCATGTATATACACTTCCTTTTGTAATATATACATGTAATCTCCAGAACATACCAAAATTCTACCTTGATCTATGCCACATAAATCAAAACTTACATGAAAAGTGACAACTATTAGTTCAGTTTTCACTAGAGTTTGAACTTTGAAACTGAAGACATCTTTGTTAGTTTGTCAGCAATGGTATCCAGGCCAGAGTTCCAAGGATATAGGGAGATTGGGCCCTACCAAGGTTATTAAACCAATCTGATGAACATTGTCCTAACTAGCTAAGAGACCATTATCTTCCGTCATCGGTGCCTAATGAATTCAGCTCATCCATACACTAGAAATTTCCATTTGACAAATGTCCACCAGCTCATCTCAATCTCAGTTCCCCCTGACTCCTGAGACATCCCAACTGGCCAACAACAATATTGGGATATGTTTCCCAAATCTTTCGCCATCAACAAGGCCAATTAGCGGCTGGGTTCACCCATACCCTGCAGCTATATATGTGTGTGAAAACTGACAGGCATCATGCACCTACATATGTTGCATTAAATAGAATATTAACAACAGAATGCAGCAGTACCAGTACTTGTCCCCATCAATGCCCATCAGCCATCACCCATCACCCATCAGGGAATCTTGTTTCTGCATCACATGGACGGCAGGGTACCACTCAACGGTACCCGAGCATCATTGTCCCTTGAATTGAAAAGAATGGGGGTGCAAAGCACACCTGACCAAGAGAAGGCAGGCCCTGGAGTGCAGCTGCTGCCATGCAAATATGCAATGGCCAATGGCCATGTTCGCACGGCATGGAAGGATTGGAGGAGCACTACACATGGCGGCCATGTGGTGTTGTGGCGCATGAGAACCTGGTCTGAATTTGACAACGCTGGCTGGTGATAGCTACGAGCGTGCTCTGTCGGTAAAAGAGATGGTCTTGTTCTCCTGTGGTTGATATGCGAGCTTGCAAATTTGCAACGCGAGGAAATTAGCGCAGCTGACACGCGCTGAAATTGTGTGCATCTTACGTCGGATCGAAACGCCGAAGCGATGCAACGGGATAAGTTTTGAGGGCTTGTGGTGCGGTTCACTCGGGCCTTACAAAGTACCGACAATTGTTCAATGAGAACAATTTTTTTGGGGGGGAGTGAAGTTTTTGAAGCAACAACAAATTATATGAAGCGTTTGTGTGCAGTTTGATGTAGCTACTCGAGTACAGTGAAGAAATTGCTAGTGAAAATTTGAACTAATTTCCAGAGTAAAAAGAATTTATTACTGCAGTAGAAGAGTGAAAGTTCACATTGTTACTACTACTTAGTAGCCCTTAAGAAACTTGTTACCGTGTTGAAAAACAGAAAGTACAAGTACCAACGTGAGTGCAGTCTACTCCATGTGAGAGCAGGATAAACTTTCTGTACCAGACACCAGTACTACTCGTCTGGGCAGCCACAAGGTCCACCGACAAACAACTTTAGGTAGCCCAAGTACCAGAGCAGTGAAAAGTTTTCTTAGTCATGAAATCTCTGAGAACCAGATCCTTCAACTGTTACTGGTCATCTTGTACTGTTACTTTTCCTTTCAGTAAGCAAAGATAGTGTGTTTGCAAATGTCACTCTGCTACGACATGCAGTGCAGTACACGACAGCACGAACAGATGTCCTCCACGTGATCAGCTGGAGTAAAAAGTACGCATGCTGGGCAATCATACGAGGAAAAAGAACTTTTTTACTAGAATGATCTTGTGATCTCGTTCCCACAGGGCAGCACCGCTGTGAGATTTTCACAGCCTGATCGGTCTCTCGATCAGCACAACACGAATTACAAAGGAAGACAGAAAAAAATGGAATGTGTCATGTGACCTTCCATGCACGTTCTTCTACCCTTCTACTCTACGAGCAATGCAATGCACGGGGCATGGCACGGCGGCGGCGGCGAGGACGGCATGGTCTGGCGCGGCTAGGCACGCCACCGGCATGATGTACCGGCTCCGGTCCGCGCTGACGTACACCGCGAAGTGCCCCCTCAGCACGTCCCCGAGCAGCCCAGCCTCCTCCTCCCGAGGCTCGACAAGCACCTCAGCATCTGCTTCAGCTGCGCCGCCTGCCCCAGCTTCTTGGACCCCGTGATCGTCATGATCGTTCGTTCTCTGGGGTCCGGGAAGCGGCTGGCCGACGTTGTAGCTTTGCTCGGTTGGTGTAGTGGTTTCTGGTGAGGCACAGACGAGCTGGGGGCGTGGTGTTTAAGGGGAGGCCCGAGGGGGGCAAGCAGAAGCAGGCCCGTGTGGGCGTGGGCGGACACGGAGTGGGTGGTAGTAGGTCGCGCGAGGGCACGGCCGAGCCGTACGGGCGTAGGACGGGGGGAGGGGCTGGGACTCACTTTTAATCTAAATTTTGCCGCTACATTTCTTCACGATTCATATAATTTTATGTAGGTTACTACTATTCAACTCTCTTTCTATAATGCAATTTCACTGTGTAACTTGTCATCTCACGTTCCTGCTGCTGGCTGGCTCCGCGTCTACATACCCGACTACATACGGGCCAACCGCGGCCGCGCCTCTGCGCCCCGCCGAGGGTATTTCGGCTGCCGAGGCCTCGTGGCGCGTATGTTTCGTGTAGCGGCACGGGCGCGCAGGGGGTATGTGGCACCTGCTGCGGTACACTGCTGACGTTGTTGCGTTGGAGAGAGCTTTGATCCGCGAGGGGCAAAGAGGGAGATTTGTTTCGTGCAGCCCCTGATTCGTGCAGCCCCTGTTGATCGATCGATCGATCTTGTGGATCGTAGGGGGGTCCCTTTTTGAAGGGGTTGTAAGGCTAGCTATCGGTCCGTGCCCAGCTAGTACCTAGTGATTGCAGGATCTGCGAAATGCCATGTTCTCTTGCGCGGGCGTTGCATTGCACCTGGGCATGTACTGGTGTCCGTGGGCTGCTGGGGTGTTGATGTGAATGAACCGTTGGAGTAGTAGCGTTTACGATGCGGTCACGGACATAGTAGACAATTTTGCGTTGCCACATACATATAAGTAAGGTTGTGGACCAACTATCCGGCATAGAGGGCAAAAATTGGTAGGTGCGCGTGTATGGTGGCACGCATGGAAACCTAGATTAGTTTGAAGGGAGAAACACTACTACAATCGACGTTCAATTTCGCTTTGGAAATGGTTTGAGATTATGTACAACTTGGAGCAACTGGAGCTTGATTAGTTTGTTGTTTAGATATGAATTAACACTACGTGACACCTTGTCCTCTCAATTTAGGTGTGAAGTCTTGTAATGACAACTATCGGTCGCTTCTCCGGCGGTCATCACCGGTGCTGTTGCCAAGGTCCATCAAGTCTTGTCAGGAGATACTAAAATCTATATATATATATATATATATATATATATATATATATATATATATATATATATATATATATATACACACACTCGAGCCCCACCAAAAGGGGCTTTGTTGTGGTTGACCCATGAACCACTCCGTCATGAAGGCAGAGATCGAAGGATGGATACCTTATCCATTAATGACTGCATTAGACATTAATTACTCCTATCCCCGATAATACGCCCCACATGATCCAATCACTTTTAAAGAACATTCTGGGTACAGTTCAACTGTCGAAAACAAATTAGGGCATGTACAATGGTATAGACGGCTGTTGTATATAACAACTCTCCGCGTCACCTATAGACAACACTAAAGACAGCTCATACAATGAGTTGTGGTGATACAGTAGGCTATAGGATTGTAGACAACGCACAATATTTTAATGTTTTTCTTGGTTCTACAGTCGGCTATAGGATTGTAGACAACACATTTCTCTCTTATTATTCTCTTTCATCCATATCTGCTTAAATCTTACGTGGCAGAGACTATAGACAGCTGATGTAAGCCTATTGTACATGACCTTAGCAACCTTTCGCTGGCCCGTTCTACGGGCGAGGACAACCCAATCACCACAACATCTCTTTCAGTTACCATCACACAGACCAGCTGCATGAAGCATCACACTGCCTGTCGTTGTTTGCATCTCACTATTTTGGACAGCTGATCTCACATTATCGGTTTACTTATCTGAATTTCATCTAACGCGCGTCGTACGTAAGGAATCACATGAGGGGCAGGCTTTATGAATCAATTCCAAAGTTCTTCTCGTCGAGTTTAGCAATCAATGGCAGACTGGGTGGGTTGTGCGCTGCTTAGGCCATCCTACTGGCCGGTCTGTCATGACATAGAGGAATGGTGGAGGACAGTTTGCCACACTGGTCATCTGCCGATTAGGGCAACGGCCTCGATGGTTATCCTAATCACTTGGGATATCTGGATAGAGCGCAATACCAGGATCTTCAAACGTCGATTCTCCTCGTCTATAGAGCCGGTCTCTAAGATCAGGGAAGAAGGAAGAGCTTGGACCCTGGCAGGAGAAAAATGTTGGGAGCAATTAATACTGTTGTAATTAGAATTTAACCGTTCTCTAGGGTCTCTTGGCCCTAGATTTTTGTTTCCTTGATATACTTTATTAATTGAAAAGGCAGCTCTCTTGTCAGTTTAAAAAAAAATCCAAAGTTCTAATCCTCTCCTTTTTCTTCTTTACTCCAGATGGATGCCTATATCTGTTTTTTTAAGGGATAGGGCAGGTGTTTTGCCGTTCAATTAAAAGGGGAAAGAGGGTATATACACCATAACCGGGCAGCTTTGCCAGGTGAAGAAAGACCTAGGGAAGGAGAGAGAAAGCAACTTGGGCATACGGTTGGAGGCATCATGCCTTCTTCGTTGTTCTATATCTGCCTTCTTTCGTCTTGCTTGCTGTCTCCTATGTCGTGGCGTCATGGTTCTGCCCTAGTTCTTCTGTTTCTTTCATTTCGGATGTGCGTTTATCTAATTTCAACTGTCAATTCAAAACTGTTAGTTGTGTGTAGTTAATTAATCAATTTTGAGAGGGTTTTGCCACGTCAGCGAAAGGTGGCATCCACCAAACGCTCATTTTTACGTGAATTTATTACTTTATATCAGAATAGATAAACTAATAAAAACATTGAAAAAGTAAACTATGGAAATACAAACCAAGGCAGATTGCTTATATCGCTAGAATGCGGAATCATATAAGTATAAAAGTCGATATGAGCTTTCAAGACAATTTTACATGGCTCGTACTACAGGTGGCCAATGGGTTGTGGTTGTTAGGCCGGCCTGAGACATGGCAGTGTTGGTTAAGCCTAGGCACGGCATAGCCCGGCACGACGTGTTGTGCTTGGGGTCGTCACCCTAGCCCGGCACAGCACAAACATTATCGTGCTTGGCGCGGTTCGGCCCAGGCACGACACAACCTAGACACTGCACGGTCCGACTGGTATGGCCGGCGTGCGGCTGCTCCCGTGGTGGCTCTCGCGGCGACGACGGTGGCATATGGCAGAGGGCAGCGACCTTTCTGGCTTTTATCTAGATGGGCTCACATGCTTACCCTGATCCGTCGGGCTTATTGTGCCCGGCCCAACACGACATGGCCTGTGAATTTGGCGTGCTGTGCCTCGGTCGGCAGCTGAGTCCACGGGCCGACACAACATGACCATTTAGTTAGCTGGGCCAGTGGGCTCGTACATAAACGGGCCCATGCCATGTCGCCCGGCCCCATCATGTCATGCACATTACACCTTTTTGGAAATTTACTTCCAAAAAGCTATTGACTTACTGTAGTAACTAATCAAGACGCTAATCAAGTTGAGAACTCTGGTGAGCCTACGAGGTTGTGAACCTACCCACCCAAATTCGAGCCTCATTTTTATCTCAAATTACCCATCCAAATTCGAGCCTCGTTTTTATCTTAAATTTGAGGTGGTGGAATAAGTGATATCCCGTCATATCTAAAAAAATTGCTAATCAAGTTTCTGAACAGCCCAAGAAGCGTGACGCAAGTGGTTGTTCTCCTTCATTGATCAAAAACATTCGAGGAACAAATCAATCAATTCGTCATGACAGTATATACACAAATACACTAGGCTGGCTACAGGCAACAGCACCACTTTTGCTACACTTGAATCAAACCGACAGAACAAACCACTGAACATCTAAGCAGCGCGTCCTCAGGTCAGTTTCCGCACCAACCAAATTCCAATAAATGCCGTGCGTGTTCTTCAACCCCGGCCGGCCGCTAGCTATCTGCGCGGATCACCGGACCGTCAAGGAGGCGAGGACAGCCTCGAAGACGGCCTCATTGCAGGGCAGCGTGATGGCGGCGTCGTGCTCGAACCCGAACTCCTCCTCGGCCTTCCGCAGCAGCACCAGGAACTCCGGGTGCTCCAGGCAGGCGATCGGCACGACGAACCGGCACCGGCTCTCGCCGACGTAGACCGGGAAGTGGCCCTTGGGCACCAAGTCCTGCTGCCTCCTCCCCAGGCTCGAGCACCTCCTGAGGATCTGCTTCAAGTTGGCCGCTTGCACAATCTTCTTCGCCATTACAGCTCCTTTCACAAGAGACGAACAAACTTAGCTGCTGGAGTAGTGTTGTTGTCGATGTTTGTTGCAATGCAGAGTGAAGTGTTTGAGGCTCTGAGTGTGTGTTGAAAACGGGTGCAGGTGTTGGGTATTTATGGGGGAGGAGAGGAGGAGGTGCAAGGGCACATGGTAGGGCAAGAGCAAAGGAGGCAGTACCACGAGGGTGATGGGGTCCTGTGTTTTGGTGGAAGAGGAAAAGCTAGGATGCCATCTTAAAACCTAGGGTAGCTGTTCCAGACAAGCTGGGGTCCGTCTGCATATCTCTCCCTCCCCTTTTCTCTTTAGAGTTGGGATTCAGAAAAACTTTAGTGGCATAAAAAAAGATTCACCAAATAGTTACTCGATTGATCACTCTAGTTGATGATTGACGCTAGGTCCTTGATTGAGTTTATGATTCCACAGAGTAAGCAAGAAGAAGGATGGGGATATATCCTCTTCCTCTACTGTTATCCGCAAGGGACGGTGGTTATGCGCTTCAATCCACATTGACTACATATATATGACTGAAAATCGATGTCTCAAGAAACAGAGATCGTGGGAAGTTTAAGATCACTCTGCATGCTTTCACAGGAACAAAGTGTAGTAGTTCAGATTGTCTTCCTCTCGGTGTTGATTTATGACCGTTAACTATTGCGTTGGTGTCGTGTCTGCAAACAAAGCAAATCCATTTGAGGCTAGCCACTCCAAGCATATGTTCTAACTGATTTCTCTATTTACATACGTACAAGAATGTTATGTAAACGCGTACATGCTACAGCTACTCCAATGATTCTGATGTATTTAGTTCAATAAAATGCTAATTCTGGCCACGTGATTAGATTACACTCTGACCAGACCAAGAAGCAAGCTTTGTATATTTAGCTGCCTAGCTACTGCTAGTCTAACCAAGTATCGAAACGAACAATAGTTCAAAATAAAAAGTAGAGAAATGAACATCTTCCGAAAAAACAAGTAGAGAAATGAACATAATATTCTCAACTTGACCAGTTTCAACACGGGCATTGAGTGCCGCAGAATTTCCTGTCAATAGCATGTGGTGTCCATGAGCCCCTGCATGGAGAATCACTTCTTTTTTTTTCCTTTTTTGTTTGTGTTTCACTTTGTTTTAAAAAGCAAACAGGATTAGATCAGCAGTACTAGTACTCGACGTTCGCTTCTGCATTCAAATAGCTATGACCAAGTTCAAGTTCATATTATGCTATTATCATCACACAAATGGAAATATAATAGGTGCACCTAAGCATGAGAAACTTGAGGGATGTCTATTTACAAGGTTGCTTATGTTTTCTAAATTTAAGTCACGCTTTTGAACTATTGGATCAAAAGAAGAATCCGACACATACACATCACAAGGCTAATCCAAAGGCCAAGAAAATTGACTAAGAGATGACAAAAAATCAGGCAAGTTACAAATAGCACACTGAAGAACTTTCTGAATTTTAGAAAAGAAATTTAGAGAGTGAGTTTATTTTGGTCATGCTTCAATGCTAGCTGTTTGTCCTACCAGTTGTACTTATGAGCTCTTCTAACACACCACTTACTCCCTTAGGTAAGACGAGCGGTGCAATCCTAGCCATTGATTGTCAGGGGTACATTAGAAAAAAAGGATATCAACTTCTTATAGTCGGTCACATTAAAAAAAAAGGAAGGTGTTCGCTAATCTTCATGGAGTAAAATTATAAACTCTGACTTTGTATTTAAATTTGACATATAAATTCTATTAGTCTGAATACTTGAAGTTTAATATAAAATTTGGAATTTTACTCAGGATTTGATGTTATATTATATTTTGAATTTATAATGTGCTTACCGATGATATAGGTAAGCAGTTACCTAGTACGATGTTGAAATTTACAAAATATAGGAAGTGGTTGTTGAGAAACCTGATTTAAGGGTTAATAGACGAAATACCTGAACTACCACGGTAGGTTTTAGTTTTTAAATAGAACCTCATTGTACTAAAAAAGTTCCCATATTGTGTCTCTATCTACTACGTCTCTCTGTCGATTGTCTATTGTGTGGTGGCTGATTGATTGTTTCCTGCGACCACAACGTTCTTTAACACGTTATCAGCATGAATCGCTCTACACGACTGAATCGGTATGTCGTCCGAATTCCATATTTCAATCTCTAATTTTGCTATGAATTAATCAGGTAGATTAATTTGCATGTACCTGTTTATATCTATTAACTGCTAATTAGCCTCCATATTAATTAGTGTTCTAAATAGAGATTAGTCCTGTAAGATGGATTAGATCTGTTCTTAATAGTTCATCAGGAAGAAAAGAGAAAAAAAATTCGCCTGGCCCGAAGCCGGCCGCCGTCGCACCCGCACCATCACCGTTGTGTGCCCTTCGTGCCTGCCGCACTGCCTCTATGCATGCGAGCACCTGCGCTACCCGCTCGAAGCCACCGCCGCGATCTCCACATCGCTCACTCCCGTGCAAGGCCACCGTCTCGGCGTCCGCGCCACATGCCGCGCCACTCACGCCCGGCCACGCGCGTGCCCACACACGCCGCCGCGTGCTGCCACGCACCACCACCACTTTGCATCCACTCCACTGATGCTGCGCCGCAAACCCTAAGCGTCTCAGAAGAAGCAAAGCCGGTTGGACCAAATAAAAATGGCCTAGCCCAAAACTCGAAAAAGAAAAAACCGAGAGAAAGAAAAAAAATGAACTTTTCTAAAAATTCGCAAGTAAACCCTCGGAGTTCTGAAAATTACGAGAAAACTTTTGCAGATAAGGAATTTTTTCCGGAAAACCCCTTGGAATTTGCGAAATTTACGACGTATTTCGGATTTTTATATATTCTTGTAGAATAACCCCTCGGGAATCAGTTTTTTAGGACAGATTAATATGTTTCATGGTTATTGTATACTTTAGACCCTTGGTTTATGGTTATTTATTTTAATACTATTTATTTTTATGCAATAACCTTATATAATCCTAGAAACATGGTTTTTAGGCATATAAGTTCCCATAATTATGTGAAACCTTAGACTTAGCACACCTTGGAAGCTTTATATCAATGGGTTTTTATCTTTCCTAGCTTTATTTGCTGAATTTTTTTTGTCATATTGATAATTCTGAAAATTATCTATATACCTCATTAATTAGCATAAATTAATAATAATTGCTAGGAAAATTCCAAAAAATTCATATAAATATATGCAGAATAGATGTCAATCTTTACTGATTTTGCAATATTCATGCTTTAGATTCTATTTTACCTGTAGTAAAATTGAATAATTGCATGAACCTAATGTAAGAGATGTCAGACATCGTAAAGAAAGAATTCATTGAGCTTGCCCTGAATGGCAACAACTACCTCACTTGGTCGATGGACGCAAAGATCAGTCTGAAGTCTTGATCTCTTGGAGCTGCCACCACCGAGCCAGAAGATGGCACCCCTACCATGCAAGAGGCCACTAGGTATGCGGCTCTGCACTTCCTGAGGCACCACCTCCATGAAGACCTAAAGTCTAAATATTTAATGGAGGGAGATCTACTGGCATTATGGAATTCCCTAAAAGAATGCTACAACCAGTAGAGATCTGTCCTTCTCCCAAAAGCACAACGAGAATGGACTAACCTGTGCTTTCAAGATTTCAAGACCGTGGCAGCATACAACTCTGCCATGCACAAACTTATCTCTAAATTGAGGTTTTGTAACCAGGCAATTACAAAAGCCAATATGATAGAAAAGACCTTGTGCACTTTTCACCCTAATATGTGGATACTACAGCAACAGTACCGCAATGCGAAGTACTTGAAGTACTATGAGCTGATGTACACTCTGCTAGAAGTAGAGAAACATGCAGAACTTCTGATGAAAAACCATCAAATATGTCCACTTCTGATGGAAAACCATCAAATATGTCCCACTGGGACGATGGTTGTTCCTGAAGCACACGCAAATGCTCAGCAGGCTAGCAAAAGCTAGGACCACGGAAAAGGTCCAAAATAGAATGGGGGCAAATAGAAGAAGGTTAGGATGCAGAGAGGCAGGGGTAAACCCCATGGTAGAGGAGCAGGTAAAGGAAGGCCCAGAAGCAAGAATCAAGCAGCAAGATTGATCATCCTCCATAGACATGCTTTAGATGCGGTTGCGCCGGCCATTGGTTGCGTACTTGCCGCACCCCGCAACATTTGGTGAATCTCTACATGCAATTCATGGGTAGATTCAAGAAGACTTTGGGGAACAAAGCTAAGGCTCACTTCACCGCTCGGCCCGCTCTGACTGGACCGTCCCCTTGCCAAGACGTCGAGAAGAATGATTACATAATTCTTGACGATGCAGATCATTGAGAAGGCACCTCCATGGATCATGACGATCTTCTTGGGTTGGAGATCCTGGACCTTCATAAGGACAACTAGGATCCATTTGGAGACATGAAGTAGTCTCCTTAGATGATCTTTTGCATATCAGTTTAGATTCAGTTCCAGATGAACATTGGTTTATTCATACTCATGTTGAGCATTTATCTTTCATTATTTGCTTAGGTTGAACTCTTGGCATTATTATTTTCCCAGATTAATTCAATTCATTATCTTATTGGTCTATGCTTGTTCTATTTCATTTCAAACTATATTTCCCATTGAATAATTGTTTGATTGTAAATCATGTTTTAAATATAGAACAACCCAGTACGATCCAATGGCGGAAGAGGAGATATGTCTTGTAGACAATTGCACCACTAATTCAATTTTTGGGAAACTAAATACTTTCAGATATTAACTAAGAAAACTAGGAATATCATGACCATCGCCGGCAGCAATGCTCTCATAGTCGGCACTAGAAGAGCCATCATAGTTCTACCTATAGGTACATGTATAGCAATCAAGAATGCTCTTTTGTATCCCGAATCTAAACGTACCCTCCTCAGTTTTAAAGACATTCATCTGAACGGATTTCACGTAGAAATCTATCATGAGAATGGTATAGAGTACCTACTCATGATTAAGTCTAATGGATGCCAGAAGCAATTGGTCGAAAAATTCCTCTCTTTCTCATCAGGATTGTACTACACATATATAAAACCTGAAGTTTTTGCTGCGATGAAAATGATTGTTAAACACCTAGAAATTTTTAAGATCTGGCATGATCGTCTGGGCCATCCTGGTTTGGATATGATGCAAAACGTTGTTAATAATTCTGTCGGCCATAACATAAAAACTACAGACTTTCCTAGACCTGAAGATTTCATATGCTGTGCTTATGCCAAAGGAAAATTGATTAGTATACCCTCTTATCTGAAATTAAGAGATGAATCACCTACTTTCCTAGAGAGAATTCAAGGTGATATTTATGGACCTATCCAACCCATGCCAGGCCCCTTTAGATATTTTATGGTCCTGTTAGATGCCTCTAATCATATTAACTTTGCAAAGTTAATTGTCCAAATAATCAAATTAAGAGCCAATTTTCCAGATGAACAAATTAAGTCCATTCGAATGGACAACACTGGTGTCGACGATCAAGTCGCCGATCTTACAAAATAAACAGAGAAAAATGGCAAAGAGTTCTTAAGAGAGAATGGAACTGCTCTTTATTGCTATGAACTGGATCCTTTATAGGGGGTGCCCTCGACAAGGCCGTGGACTAATCCTAATTACACTGAGCGTAAGGTTTGCTATGCTATTGAATTAGGCTTGATATATGAATCTAATGCCGATCACTTTGCTTCAATCTGATGGAATGCGACTCCTCCATTTCTGTCGTTCGTAGTCTCCTTTAAGTAGTTGATGAAGTAGTGGCAGTTATTTCTTGAAGAGACGCCTGTTAGAAGTGTCGTGACTGGTCGGAGCGAGGGGGTAGTTGGTGAAGTATCAACCATTCGGCGGTTGATATCAGGGAATGACGTAACCTCATGATGGTTATTGTCAGTGACTTAGAGCTATGAAATGTTGTTTGGTTTGGAGTGATTAGACATATGTTCCATTCATCACACGGAAGGTATATACTTGGAATCGAGTCCAAGTGCTAGTTGATTGTTTCTACGAGTAGTTACCTGGTCTGGTAGTTGGTACAAGACCTCTTCGACCAGGGTACCCACGATGTAACCTTTGGAATCCTTACGACCACGAAGGTCGTTAGCCTCAAGGGTTACGACCATGAAGACATATGGTCTTTTATTATGTATTAAAGTAATACATGGAGATTTTAATCCTCGTCAGCTAGCCTCCGAACTTTAAATAAATTGGTTGTGTGAACACTCTCTCCCGACGAAGTCGTATCGGGCAGACCCTCATTTAATGTCGTGACATACGACATGGTCTGTATTCACTTTAAAGTTGAGAAACTGCCTTGGAAACCAAAAAGTCCTATGTCTGTTGGACAAAAGGTTGTGTCCGTTGGACTTTTTGGCTTTAGTGTTCTTATGCTCCTAGTTTTTCCTCCAATCCTTTTCATCTTCTCGCGAAGATCTTCTCCAACCTCCTTTCACTCTTCCATCGAGAGCTCCCTCCGACCTCTGTTCATCCACTCGAAGATCTCATCATGTCGGACTTGATCACCAAGTGGTTAGTTTCAGATCTGAGTGGGAAGAAGTTCAAGGCTCTGGAGGAGGCTAGGATGCTTCTTGACAAAAATCTAATCAAATGGAGATCAACCAGACAACACTTTTTGAGCTGTGAAGAAGGGGAGATTCCTATCTTCCTTGCCTATGTTGAGTGCGGGCTCATATTTACGGTGCACAAGTTCCTCCCAAAGGTTCTAGAGCACTATGAAGTTGAGCTAGTGAATCTAGCCTCAAACTCCATCGTCAACCTCAATATCTTTGTCTACCTTTGTAAGGCATACTTGGGGAACCAACCAAACCTGAAGGTCTTCAAGTATTTCTACAAGATGGCGAGGTTAGGGAAATCGGATGCTGGACCTAGGGAGTGCTCGCTGCAACTCCTCAACGGGAAGGCCGACAAGTACATCTGGATGTTCCCGAAGTCTTCGTGTTCGTCATGGAAGAAAGGCTGGTTCTACATGACGAAAAAGAAGATAGCCTCTACTTCACCGGCAAGGTGGTGAGTGAGAACCTCAACTGGCAGTCCACCGAGAAGAAGGAAGGATGGGTCGGAAGGGTGGTCGATGTCGTTCGAGACCTTAGTGCCAAGGGAGTGACTGCTTGGCACATGGTTGTGGATTTGTCCTTGCGCCAGATTAGTCCCTTGAAACTCCGAGAGCATTCCCTGCTCTAGTATATTGGTCGCGACGAAGTGATCAAGGACTCAGAGGAAGACAAGTCTTTGAAAAACTCCGACTAGTATGGCCTATTTAGTTGATTTTCTTATAACCTTGAAATCTCTTTGTCTTTTTTAAGTCCTTTCCTCTGATGAAGTTGTAACATCCCAAATGTATAATCAGGGTTATTCGAGTATAATTATATGTGTAGAAATTAAAACTTTTTCTCACAACTTGAAAACCCTTACAATCTCATGTAATTCTTGTCCAAGAGTTGTGTAAACCAAGAACACAAAGCTCTTGTTGACCAAAAGTCAAATTCATTTTCCAATTCTCTCAAATCTTGTGCCAAACAATTGGAAAGTATCTTCCTTGGTCCTAAAACTGAGGTGGGACCCCTCTGAAAAATATCACAAGTTGTAAAACTAGTTTGATAATTTTTGGAGGTAAAATGAATCATTGAACAACCTTAATGAAATTCCTGAGAAAAATGCATTGCATAATAACCTCTGGAAAATTTATGTAAGGTTAATCATGTTGTCAGCTAGCTCCAGTTAAAATCTTATGAATTTTGGAGTTCATTTGCTATCTCAAACAATTTTGCAAAGTCTTAGCTGTTAGAAAATTAAATTTAAAACAGGGCACTGTTCCTTGGGCTGAGCCGTACTCAAACCTGGTCCAGCCCAACCCCATAAGACCTCCCCTGTGTGTTAAACCTCAAAGGACCTCCTCGTGCTGTAAGCCATCGCAGCGAGGTCATCCCACCTATGTGAGGTCTTGGCCCTTGGATTCAAGATCCGCGGCCCTGACCTCCCCTCACTGTTAAACTAAGCAAGTCCACATCCCACCTACGTGAGGTCACAGCCATTGGATCAAAAATCCATGGTCACGACCTCCTCCTCCCAATCTAACTGCCGGACCTCCTTTGCACTCACTTGAGGTCGTGGCCGTTGGATTTACATCCAAAGGCCACGACCTCCTCTCAAAAACATCACAACAAGGTCCTCCGCCTTGTTGAGGTCATAGCCCTTGGATCCAAATCGGAGGGCTAAGACCTCCCTTCGCTTTGTGCGTATCAGACCTCCCCATCAGGTCAGTGCCCTTGGATTTTAATCCAAAGGCTAGACCTCCCCTCATGTCTTTTTCGATCGCGTGCAGTTAAGTCCTCACCGAGGTCCGCGACTTGGAGGGAGATCCAACGCCTTGGACCTCTGTCCCATTTCCCACGTGCGTTTAGCGATTAATGAAATCGGAGGGCCACGACCCCCATCCTTGATCGTGTGGTGGGACCTCCACCCGACCACTTAAAACGTAACGGTTCAAAACTCTCATCCGATGGCGGGACCTCTCCTGTGTCTTATCCAACGGCCACTAAGACCTCCCTGTTCTTCTCCTTCCTCTGGCGGGCAAGCTCGAGCAATGCATTTATTATGTGCGCACATGAGGTACACTTCATCAGCTCTTGCCGACCGCATTTAATGCAGGGCGACCTTCCTCCCTCTGTCCACACAGCTCGCACCTTGTCAACCTTGTGTCTTGTCCAAGCCATGGACCTCCCATGGGCCAAGCTCACCATGAGCTTGGCGGTGGTCCACAACCTCTGTGCCCTTAGTATAAAGCCTCCCCCACTGTCTGGTTGGCTTCCTTTGCACACCTTTGTTCCTTGGCTTACACCTGTCTTGTGAGCTCTAAACCACCAAAGCTTCCTTGGCGCCATTCTTTGGAGCTTGAAGCTCCTCGGTGGACAAGGGTCACTGGAGTTTTTCTCCTTTTCTCTAAGCTTCTTTTGTGCCATTCCCTCTGGGACCAAGTCCTAACTTGAATTGGTTTGGGCAGTTACAGAGGTGGACAAAGTGGAGCTTGGAGCTGAAGCTTTGGCCGTGGAGCACCCTTCCTCCCCGGCACCGGTCCTCCCTTCCTCGACCTCCTCAGCACCTTAGGACCTCCAGGTACATCCCCTGGTAATCCCTTAGTGCTGGCACCCGCATGAATGTTTTCGCGGAGCTTTAGTTTGGCATAAGCTTGTTTGTCGCGCGGAGCTCATTTTTGCTTTTCGGTTTTGCCCGTGCGGGTCACCTCTGTCCTCTCGGCTCATGGCGTTCAAAACCATCATTGCCGTTGAGAGAAGGTCCGTTGGAGTGCGGCGTGGTTATTGCGAACCGCGGTACCATTGGATCTCGCCGCCGAGGTCTACATCGCGGCGAGAACCAAATATTTGAA
The DNA here is from genome assembly GCA_036346405.1 of Phyllostachys edulis. Taxonomy (NCBI): domain Eukaryota; kingdom Viridiplantae; phylum Streptophyta; class Magnoliopsida; order Poales; family Poaceae; genus Phyllostachys; species Phyllostachys edulis. The sequence goes on along the minus strand of CM070548.1, from coordinate 42,137,068 downwards.
CACGGGTTTTTGTCGGACGCGAACGACAGCGTCGTTGTCGTTTTAGGACAAAAGATCCACCGAGTTAATGCGCTTATCATTGCTCCCATCATTGAATTCATTTGGTGTGTCTTAACTGTCTTAAATCCACCATTTACTGCGCGCCATTAAGTCCTCCCGCGCGCGGACCTCCTCGTGGTCCCGCGCATTTAATCTCTTGTCCATAGCGGCGTGCGTGTCGTGCGCTAATTCTAGCTTGGATCTGGACATCCGGACCTCCTCCAAGGAGATCTGGGCGTCCAAGACCTCCTTGGCGCAATCTTAGCCGTCCGCACCTCCTGGAGGTGCAGCGGCGTTGAGGACCTCCTCTGGGACCTCCTCGAGGTCATCTCACCGCTGAGGACCTCCCTTTTAATCTGGTCCATTAGGACCTCCCTTCCATGTTGTGGTCCGTTAGATCTTCCATCTCGGCCATGACCTCCCTCACCTCGCGCAGATGCGTGGTTAGGAGGTCCAGACCTCTGGACCTCCCATGTGCATGTGTGTTGTTCTCTGGGAGGTCTCGAGCCGTTAGATCTGAGATCTGTGGCTCACGACCTCCCATGTCTTTGTGAATGTTAGGAAGGTCAGTAAATTCTTAAGTATGAACTGAAATGAGGTAGACTTTAGAATTTCATATCTTTTTCATTTTAAATCCTTTTGAGGTCATTCAAATTGTGTTAGCTCTGTCTTAAACTTGACTTTAATCCAAAAATGGTTGTAAGTTGAGTTCAGCTCCAGAGCACAGTTTTGCCATAGGTTTTAGTACTCCTTTTGGATAATACACTCAAAATTTAGGTTTAACTTGTAAAACCCATAACTAATGTCCTGTAGGTTATTTTTGAATGAGACCAACTTTGTTAGCTTCCTCTATTAATGAACTCACTGTAAAAATTAGATTTGAGCATATTGCTGTTATAGAAATAAGGACTTGTGCATTATAATTTTGTTCAAGTTCTTGTTTTTGAAAAATTATAGAAAGTGCAATATAGCTCCAAATGGGATGAACTCAATTGTGTTATTCATCTCATGAGGTGCTGGTTTCACAGTAAAAATCTCAGCCTCACCACTTTTCTAGAAAATGTTGCCTCATAATTAAATTAGTGAATAGTGCAGTTTGGTATTTTCAGGGCTGAGCAGAATTGTTTTGCTCATAACTTTTGCATTAAGAATCCAAATCCATTGGTTCTTGTTGCTAAATTCCTAAAATCACCCTCTTACTGCTGTAGAAATTTCAGAGAATTTGGAGTTCGTTTGCTGTGCTGTCTTGTTGTTTTTAAATCGTTCTTATCGGTTCTTTATCGTTTTTCCGTTAGGTTTCGACATTTGTGGTGATCCATAAGCGACCCTCCGCAACAAAGTGACCAGCAGCAAGGCAAGTAGTTTGACCATTTCCATCATTGTCCCATTATTTTAAAGCTTAATACTTTGTTTTACTTCTATGTATGCATGCTACTTTGTGTTAATTGTCGCTAGTAATCCTATAGTTGCATAATCTGTAGGAGTTGTTTATCCTCTACTACCAATGAGCCTAGGTTATTCCTGTGGTTGGAGCTCGTTGGATGAGCTCTTATCACTTAGTAGTTTCGACTTAAACTGCTTAGACATGCTTAGCTATCGGTAGTAATGGGCGATCATCGACTTAGTCGATGGTCTTGATCACACAAGTATAATTATTCCTCCTATATGTCCAGCACTTGTGCTTTGATTAATTGTAAAATCAAAAACTGAAAATAAAATGTTGATTTGGACTTGGGCATATTGGATGGATGGTGTGGTTTTGGAATGTGGTAGTATGCCCGAGTCGTTATGACCGAGTTACTTGCGCCACCGCTACGAGCAATATTATGTGCTAACCACACGAGGGGATATGGGACCTCTCTTGACTAAGTACTTTGGGGGTGTTAATTATGAGCTGGTTGGTGGGTATGTTTTAATAAAATGTGTATGTGTAGTGTTGGGAGGGAGCATTGGCGGGCGGTTAGGCTGTCTAATGTGTCCTTGTCCCGTGGGTTCTTGCTCGTAATTAGCATCGTCCATTGGAAATGTCTCGTAGGACTTAGCCGTGCCAAGCATACCAAAGGTAGTGTGCCTAAAGGAAAGCGATCTGGCGTGTGGGTACATTGGTACACCCTGCAGGATAAAACTATTGAATAGCCTCGTCCTAGGTTATGGACACGCTCGAAAGCATCAGTAAGAACTAGACTACAACTTTTAATTAAAACTTGACATGGTTGGTATGAGTGGGTAATTCATACTATTGTTGTGGTGGCTATTGGGTTAGTCACTTCGAGTTGTTCTTGTTGTTGTTATTATGTTATTATTGCGTTGTTATTTCAACAAGTAAAAATGCTTTGTCAAATTGCCTTAAATCTATTATGTTATTGCAAATGGAACTTGTTTTATGCTAAATGTAAGTCCAAAGCTCCATCCACTTAATTAAAGCTTGCATGTAGCTAAATTATAGTTCTGTTATCTTACACGTCGGTCTTGCGAGTACAATAAACAAGTTATTGTACTCATTTGCTTTGCTTAACAACCTTGTTGCAGAGGGGCGAGGTGAGCTCCAAGAGCCTTACTGTGCCACGTGTTGCGATTTCTTGACGACTAGCTTGGCGGTCGGTCGAGATGCCTAGGGGTTAAGGCACACCGATTGGCTTTGTGTTATAGCCATCTTTATGGCACTTTTGCTTCATTGCGTATTCTTGTAACTTATTGCTATTTGGCCTAAGGGCCCTCTTTTGTAGTAGCTATTCCATATTAATATTAACTTCGGTTTGTTGCTTATGTTCTATGTGTTGTATGGAATTGATATATTCTTTTGTTGTGAGGTATGTATACCGCATTCGGGAGTATACATCTCTCGAGACCGAGTTTATTCGGTTGATAATACTAGGTCAATTGGATGACTAAGTATTATGAGCCTAATAAATGTCGAGGTCTCACAAAAGTTGGTATCAGAGCCGTTATGACCGTAGTAACACAAGCTTGGTCGTCTTTAAGATATTTTGGAAAACCTATTTTCAAAGTATAAACGAGATTTGAAAGCTTAAGAAAATTCTCAGATTTTACTCCTCATCTACCTTAGCTTTCTCTTCTCATCTCACTCTAATTTGAGTTTTGAAAGTTGTTTTCCTCTCTTCTCTTCTACAAAATAGTCATTATCGATTAATTGGGTTTTGGGTAACATATGAGAGTTCTAAATTGATGTCTTGGCTACCTTCTTGGTGAAGAATAGAAGTATTTGAAGGCGAAACTCAAATCTGAAAATTCTGGACAGCAAGCAAGCATTTTAGGGCAGCAATGCTTAAGCTAGTAAATGAGGTAGAAAATGAGAGGCTAATCAACTAAAACTTGTGGGAATAAAAGGGTAAGATGTGATACTAGTTAGCTAAGTATCTAACACTTATTTCGCTGCCTTAACCTTGCTCTCTAATAGTTTTAGATCTCATCTTACAATCTGATTTGTAATCTTCCCGATCAATTACTCGTTCATTCAATACGGGTTAGTTGAGTTGAGAAGTTGAACCTTGCTTTTGGTGTTTCTTGGCTGTTTGTAGAGTCTTTTAGAAGCTTTTAAAGTTTAATTACTCGTTGTTTTGGCTTTCGTTTAGGGTGATCTTCATTCCCCTAGTCGATCGCTTTTGTTTTCTTTAAGGCTTAGTTTTTCGGGTCTAGTTGCTAACCAAAATTTCTTGTAACAGGATGGCCGGACGCACTCGTAGCGGCCAAGGCCAGTCAGCTGGTCCGGACGAGGAGCTTCCTCCTCCTCCGACCATGGCCGAGGTCCTTCTTCAGATTGAGCGCAACCGCGCGGATGACAGGAGAGTTCTACTGGACGTCATCGCGCGCAACACCACTGCCCTTACCGGAGCTTCAGGATCTGGGCCAGGGAATGCCCATCAGCCTCGTGGGGGTCTTCTTGAGTTCGCCGTCACTCATCCCCTACCTTTTCTCGGCCCGAGGACCCTTTGGATGCAGACGATTGGCCGTCTTGTGGGCGTAAGCCAGATAGCGCAGATGCGAGCACGAGAAGGCGCTGTTCGCATCGCACCAGCTTGAGGGTGCAGCTTTGTCCTGGTGGGAGAGCTATCTCGCCATGCAGCCCGTAGACCACACCGTCTCTTGGGAGGAGTTTCGTACTGCCTTCCGTCGGGCTCACATCCCTGCCGGCTTGATGGAGATCAAGAAGCAGGAGTTTCTTGCGCTCAAGCAAGGGCGTAGCTCAGTCATGGAGTATGTGTACGAGTTCAACCATCTGGCTCGTTATGCTCCTGAGGATGTGGCCACTGATATGGCCAAGCAGGCCAAGTTCAGGCGCGGCTTGTCCGAGGAGCTGAAGGACAAGCTATCCATTGCCGACTTTCCCGATTTTCAGACCTTGGTCGACAAGGCCATCGTCGGCGAGCATGCGGCTCGGGAGCTTATGGATTCCATAGCGCAAGTGGGAGACCTATAAGACTTCGAGGCCCGATTCTTCCGCCCTCGTTTGAGGCGATCTCGGTACCACTCTCATTCTTGGCGCCCAGGTCACCTTGTCCTCGTCCTTCGCAGCGTGCCCGATCACGTCTTTGCCGATCGGCGAGTGGCCCCGCAACCCGGCGGCCGGGGTCACATGCTTCTCATGCAACCAGAAGGGGCATTATGCGAACCAATGCCCTAAGAAGACCGGAGCAGCCCCTCGTCCTAATGGAGGACGCGGTCCAGGAGGTGGTGCATCTCAGGACCAGAAGATCGTCCCGGCTACCCAAGGCATGGGTAGTGGTCGCGTCAACACCATCACCGCAGAGAAGGCTCAGGAGGCACCCGACGTCGTACTAGGTACACTTTCTGTTAACTCTCACCCTGCTACTGTCTTGTTTGATTCAGGAGCATCTCATTCCTTTGTTTCTGAGTCTTTTGCTGCTGTTGGAGAGCTTCCTTTCTCTCCATTGTCGATCCCGCTTCTCATTCGCTCTCTGGTTCGGAGTTGAGAGTGAATCCGAGTGTAGAGATGTCCCTATCGAGATCGAAGGCGTAGGGTTCTTAGCAAACCTTATCCTTCTCCATTTAGCGAGTCTTGATGTGATTCTTGGTATGGATTGGTTGTCTCAGCACATGGGACAAATCGATTGCGCCAGGAAGCTCATCTCTCTGTCTAGTTCTTCCGTGGCGGGTTTGCTTCTCAAAGTCGCTAGGCCCTCATCTCTTCGCACTTGAAGCGAAGCCCGCTCGAGATATTAGCGAAGTCCCAACAGTTTGTGACTTTGTTGATGTCTTTCCCACGATCTTCGAGGATGCCACCGTTCGAGACCTCGAGTTTGTCATTGAGTTGGCTCCGTACGCCCTATCTCAAAGAGGCCTTATCGGATGCCACCGAGCGAGTTGGTGGAGTTGAAGAAGCGATTAAGCGGCTGCAAGAGAAGGGTTTCATCCGCCCTAGCTCATCTTCGTGGGGTTGTCCAGCAATCTTCGTGAAGAAGAAGGATTCGGTACTTTACGCATGTCGTTGATTACCGCCCACTTAATGAAGTGATGAAAGAACAAGTATCCGTTGCCCGCATTGGCGATCTCTTTGATCAATTAACTGGAGCTCGAGTTTTCTCCAAGATTGATCGAGAGTGGGATATCATCGAGTTCAGATTCGCCCGAGGATATTCCAAAACGACATTCTCTACTCGCTATGGCTTGTATGAGTATCTTGTCATGTCATTCGCTTAACCAATGCTCTGCCTTGTTCATGAATCTCATGAATTCGGTATTCATGGAGTATTTGGATAAGTTTGTCGTGGTCTTCATCGATGATATTCTTATCTATTCCAAGGACGATGAGGAACATGATCGACATCGAGGCTTGTGTTAGGCAAGCTACGTGAGCACCAACAGACGCTAAGTTCACAAGTGTGCATTCGGTTGAAGGAAGTGGCTTTCTTAGGCCATATTCTTTCAGCGAGGCGTGGCCGTTGATCCTAAAGGTCACCGATGTTCTTTCATGGAGTCGGCCTTCTTCGGTCACCGATGTGCGGAGTTTTCTTGGTTTAGCGGGATATTATCGCCGCTTTATCGAGAACTTCTCCAAGATCATGGCCGATGACGAGTTGCTCAAGAAGGACAAGAAGTTCTTGTGGTCCGCTGAGTGTGAGAAAGTTTCCAAATACTCAAGAAGCGTTTGACCACCGCTCTGTTCTTGTTCTTCCCGATATCCATCGAAGCTTCGATATCTTTTGCGATGCTTCTCGTCGAGGCCTCGGTTGTGTCCTTATGCAAGAAGGCAAGGTAGTGGCCTATGCATCAAGACAATTGAGACCTCATGAACTCAACTACCCTACTCATGATTTAGAGTTGGTCATGCTGTGATTCATGCACTTAAGATTTGGCGACATTACCTAATCGGTGTCGTTGTGAAGTGTATTCGGATCACAAAAGCCTCAAGTACTTGTTCACCCAACCCGACTGAACCTCGGGCAAAGGAGATGGTTGGAATTGATCAAGGACTATGATATGGATATTCACTACCATCCGGCAAGGCTAATGTCGCTTCTTGATGCGCTTAGTCATAAAGCGCATTGTAATGCCTTAGTGCTCAAGGAGCATTCGCCCTCTCTTCTCGAAGCATTCCAGCGTCTCAACTTGGAGATAGTTGAGCATGGATTTCTCATGCCATGGTTGTGCAACCAACCTTGGTGGATCGGATCAAGTCCGCTCGGCGATCGGTTTGGGAGTGAGCCACATTAAGGCAAATGTCAAGGCCGAACGACCAAGTGCTTTTCTCGAGGATGAGCATGGTGTTGTGAGGTTCGAACGCCTTGTGGTTCCAAAGGACATGGAGTTGCGGAATTTGATCCTCCATGAAGCCCATGATTCGCCTTTATCCATTCATCCGGGGCCACAAAGATGTATCAAGATCTCCTTTGAGATTTTGGTGGACCCGAATGAAGAGGGAGATTGCGGTTCGTTGTTAGAGTCGACGTATGTCGTCGTGTCAAGGCCGAACATCGGCGTCAGCGAGATTGCTTCAGCCCTTGCTCGTCTTGGGAATGGAAGTGGGATTCGTCGGCATGGACTTTATCACCGGTCTACCCCGAACACCAACGGGGAAAGACTCCATTTGGGTTGTCATTGATCGGTTGACTAAAGTAGCGCATTTCTTGCTGTCGCGGGCTAAGATTTCTGTTGGTCAATTGGCCGACCTCTATGTCTCTCGCATCGTGTGCTTGCACGGTGTGCCCAAGACGATCGTCTCGGATCGTGGTTCTCTTTTCACCTCTCGCTTTTGGCATAGTTTGCAAGAGGCCATGGGAACCCGTCTTACCTTTAGCACGGCATTCCACCCTCAAACCGATGGTCGACCGAGAGGGTCAACCAGTTTTGGAGGATATGCTTCGTGCTTGTGTCCTTTCCTATGGGAAGCATTGGGAGAAATGCTTGCCATTCGCGAAGTTTTCTTATAACAACGACTTTCGAGGCCGGTCTCGGCATGGCACCTTTTGAGGCCTTATGCGGGAGAAAGTGTAGAACCCGTTGAACTGGTGAGAGACGGTGAGAGACCTCTCTTTGGCGGACTCAATCAATGAGGCCGAGCGCCAAGTTCGACTTATTCGTGGCGTTTGCGCACAGCTCAATCGAGCAAAAGAGCTATGCGGATCGCCGCGACGTGAGTTACGTTTTGAGCCTAATGACTTTGTTTATCTCAAAGTCTCTCCTTTGAAGGGCCATCAACGTTTGGCGTCGAGGGCAAGTTGGCTCCTCGATATGTCGGTCCCTACCGCATTATCGAGAAGAAGGAGCTGTTGCCTATAAGTTGGAGTTGCCACCTGCACTTGCGGGTACATGATGTTTTCCATGTGTCCCGGCTTAAGAAGTGCCTCCGTGTTCCAACCGAGGAAGCTCCGTTGAAACCCTCGATGTCGGTGAAGATTTGACCTATCGCGAGCACCTGTTCGGCGTGCTCGATGAGTCTGAGCGAAGGACAAGGAATAAGACCATCAAGTTCCTTAAAGTTCGATGGTCAAACCATTCCGAGGATGAGGCTACTTGGGAAAGAGAAGATCGTCTGCGTGCGGACTATCCATCCTTCTTTACGAGTGAGCCAAATCTCGGGGCGAGATTTCTTAGGGGGAGATTTTGTAACATCCCAAATGTATAATCAGGGTTATTCAAGTATAATTATATGTGTAGAAATTAAAACTTTTCTCACAACTTGAAAACCCTTACAATCTCATGTAATTCTTGTCCAAGAGTTGTGTAAACCAAGAACACAAAGCTCTTGTTGACCAAAAGTCAAATTCATTTTCCAATTCTCTCAAATCTTGTGCCAAACAATTGGAAAGTATCTTCCTTGGTCCTAAAACTGAGGTGGGACCCCTCTGAAAAATATCACAAGTTGTAAAACTAGTTTGATAATTTTGGAGGTAAAATGAATCATTGAACAACCTTAATGAAATTCCTGAGAAAAATGCATTGCATAATAACCTCTGGAAAATTTATGTAAGGTTAATCATGTTGTCAGCTAGCTCCAGTTAAAATCTTATGAATTTTGGAGTTCATTTGCTATCTCAAACAATTTTGCAAAGTCTTAGTCATTAGAAAATTAAATTTAAAACAGAGCCTTTGTTCCTTGGGCCGAGCCAGTACTCAAACCCGGTCCACCCCAACCCCATAAGACCTCCCCCAGTGTGTTAAACCTCAAAGGACCTCCTCGTCTTTGTAAGCCATCGCAATGAGGTCATCCCACCTATGTGAGGTCTTGGCCCTTGGATTCAAGATCCGCCACGACCTCCCTCACTTGTTAAACTAAGCAAGTCCACATCCCACCTCACGTGAGGTCACACCATTGGATCAAAATCCATGGTCACGACCTCCTCCTCCCAATCTAACTGTCGCTGACCTCCTTTGCACTCACTTGAGGTCGTAGCCGTTGGATTTACATCCAAAGGCCACGACCTCCTCTGAAAAACATCACAACAAGGTCCTCCCGCCTTGTTGAGGTCATAGCCCTTGGATCCAAATCGGAGGGCTAAGACCTCCTTCGCTTTGCAGCGTGTCGAGACCTCCCATCGGTCGGTGCCCTTGGATTTTAATCCAAAGGCCAGGACCTCCCCCTCATGTCTTTTCGATCGCGTGCGGTTAAGTCCTCACTGGAGGTCCGCACCGTTGGAGGGAGATCCAACGCCTTGGACCTCCTGTCCCATTTCCCACGTGCGTTTCGCGATTAATGAAATCGGAGGGCCACGACCTCCCCATCCTTGATCGTGTGGCTGGGACCTCCACCCAGCCACTTAAAACGTAACGGTTCAAAACTCTCATCCGATGGCCAGGACCTCTCCCAGGTCTTATCCAACGGCCACTAAGACCTCCCCTGTTCTTCTCCTTCCTCTGGCGCGCGGGCAAGCTCTGAGCAGTGCATTTATTGCGTGTCTGCACATGAGGTACACTTCAACAGCTCTTGCTGACCCGCATTTAATGCAGGGCAGCCTTCCGCCCCTCCTGTCCACACAGGCCTGCACCTTGTCAACCTTGTGTCTTGTCCAAGCCATGGACCTCCCATGGGCCAAGCTCACCATGAGCTTGGCCAGTGGTCCACAACCTCCTGTGCCCTTAGTATAAAGCCTCCCCCAGCTGCCGCTGGCTTCCTTTGCACACCTTTGTTCCTTGGCTTACACCCTGTCTTTGTGAGCTCTAAACCACCAAAGCTTCCTTGGCGCCATTCTTTGGAGCTTGAAGCTCCTCGGTGGACAAGGGTCACCGGAGTTTTTCTCCTTTTCTCTAAGCTTCTTTTGTGCCATTCCCTCTGGGACCAAGTCCTAACTTGAATTGGTTTGGGCGATTCTGAGAGTGGACAAAGTGGAGCTTGAGTCAAGCTTTGGTAGTGGAGCACCCTTCCTCCCGACCCGGTCCTCCTTCCTCGACCTCCCGGCACCTTAGGACCTCCAGTACATCCCCGTAATCCTTAGTCTTGGCACCCGCATGAATGTTTTCGCGGAGCTTTAGTTTGGCATAAGCTTGTTTGTCGCGGAGCTCATTTTTGCTTTTCGGTTTTGCCGTCTTGGTCACCTCTGTCCTCTCGGCTCATGGCGTTCAAAACCGTCATTGCCGTTGAGAGAAGGTCCGTTGGGTGCGCGTGGTTATTGCGAACCGCGGTACCATTGGATCTCGCCGGCGAGGTCTACATCGCGGCGAGAACCAAATATTTGAACACGGGTTTTTGTCGGACGAACGACAGCGTCGTTGTCGCTTTTAGGACAAAAGATCCACCGAAGTTAATCGCTTATCATTGCTCCCATCATTGAATTCATTTGGTGTGTCTTAACTGTCTTAAATCCACCATTTATTTGCGCCATTAAGTCCTCCGCAGCGGACCTCCTCGTGGTCCCGCGCATTTAATCTCTTGTCCATAAGCGCGTGCGTGTCGTGCGCTAATTCTAGCGCCGATCTCGACATCGGACCTCCTCCAAGGAGATCTGGGCGTCCAAGACCTCCTTGGCGCAATCTTAGCCGTCCGCACCTCCTGGAGGTGCAGCGGCGCTGAGACCTCCTCTGGGACCTCCTCGAGGTCATCTCACCGTTGAGGACCTCCTTTTAATCTGGTCCGCTCCGACCTCCCTTCCATGTTGTGGTCCGTTAGATCTTCCATCTCGGCCATGACCTCCCTCACCTCGCGCATGTGCGTGGTTAGGAGGTCCAGACCTCTGGACCTCCCATGTGCATGTGTGTTGTTCTCTGGGAGGTCTGAGCCGTTAGATCTGAGATCTGTGGCTCACGACCTCCCATGTCTTTGTGAATGTTAGGAAGGTCGAGAAATTCTTAAGTATGAACTGAAATGAGGTAGACTTTAGAATTTCATATCTTTTTCATTTTAAATCCTTTTGAGGTCATTCAAATTGTGTTAGCTCTGTCTTAAACTTGACTTTAATCCAAAAATGGTTGTAAGTTGAGTTCAGCTCCAGAGCACAGTTTTGCCATAGGTTTTAGTACTCCTTTTGGATAATACACTCAAAATTTAGGTTTAACTTGTAAAACCCATAACTAATGTTCTGTAGGTTATTTTTGAATGAGACCAACTTTGTTAGCTTCCTCTATTAATGAACTCACTGTAAAAATTAGATTTGAGCATATTGCTGTTATAGAAATAAGGACTTGTGCATTATAATTTTGTTCAAGTTCTTGTTTTTGAAAAATTATAGAAAGTGCAATATAGCTCCAAATGGGATGAACTCAATTGTGTTATTCATCTCATGAGGTGCTGGTTTCACAGTAAAAATCTCAGCCTCACCACTTTTCTAGAAAATGTTGCCTCATAATTAAATTAGTGAATAGTGCAGTTTGGTATTTTCAGGGCTGAGCAGAATTGTTTTGCTCATAACTTTTGCATTAAGAATCCAAATCCATTGGTTCTTGTTGCTAAATTCCTAAAATCACCCTCTTACTGCTGTAGAAATTTCAGAGAATTTGGAGTTCGTTTGCTGTGCTGTCTTGTTGTTTTTAAATCGTTCTTATCGGTTCTTTATCGTTTTTCCGTTAGGTTTCGACATTTGTGGTGATCCATAAGCGACCCTCCGCAACAAAGTGACCAGCAGCAAGGCAAGCAGTTTGACCATTTCCATCATTGTCCCATTATTTTAAAGCTTAATACTTTGTTTTACTTCTATGTATGCATGCTACTTTGTGTTAATTGTCGCTAGTAATCCTATAGTTGCATAATCTGTAGGAGTTGTTTATCCTCTACTACCAATGAGCCTAGGTTATTCGCTGTGGTTGGAGCTCGTTGGATGAGCTCTTATCACTTAGTAGTTTCGACTTAAACTGCTTAGACATGCTTAGCTATCGGTAGTAATGGGCGATCATCGACTTAGTCGATGGTCTTGATCACACAAGTATAATTATTCCTCCTATATGTCCAGCACTTGTGCTTTGATTAATTGTAAAATCAAAAACTGAAAATAAAATGTTGATTTGGACTTGGGCATATTGGATGGATGGTGTGGTTTTGGAATGTGGTAGTATGCCCGAGTCGTTAAGACCGAGTTACTTGCGCCACCGTTACGAGCAATATTATGCTAACCACACGAGGGGATATGGGACCTCTCTTGACTAAGTACTTTGGGGGTGTTAATTATGAGCTGGTTGGTGGGTATGTTTTAATAAAATGTGTATGTGTAGTGTTGGGAGGGAGCATTGGCGGGCCTGTTAGGTGTCTAATGTGTCCTTGTCCCCGTGGGTTCTTGACTCGTAATTAGCATCGCCCATTGGAAATGTCTCGTAGGATTTAGCCGTGCAGCATACCAAAGGTAGTGTGCCTAAAGGAAAGGCGATGCAGCGTGTGGGTACATTGGTACACCCTCGAGGATAAAACTATTGAATAGCCTCGTCCTAGGTTATGGACACGCCGAAACGCCTAGTAAGAACTAGACTACAACTTTTAATTAAAACTTGACATGGTTGGTATGAGTGGGTAATTCATACTATTGTTGTGGTGGCTATTGGGTTAGTCACTTCGTGATTGTTCTTGTTGTTGTTATTATGTTATTATTGCGTTGTTATTTCAACAAGTAAAAATGCTTTGTCAAATTGCCTTAAATCTATTATGTTATTGCAAATGGAACTTGCTTTATGCTAAATGTAAGTCCAAAGCTCCATCCACTTAATTAAAGCTTGCATGTAGCTAAATTATAGTTACTTATCTTACGTCGGTCTTGCGAGTACAATAAACAAGTTATTGTACTCATTTGCTTTGCTTAACAACCTTGTTGCAGAGGACGGAGGTGAGCTCCAAGAGCCTTACTACGTGCCACGTGTTGCGCTTTCTTGACGACTAGCTTGGCGGTCGGTCGATGCCTAGGGTTAAGGCACACCGATTGGCTTTGTGTTATAGCCATCTTTATGGCACTTTTGCTTCATTGTGTATTCTTGTAACTTATTGCTATTTGGCCTAAGGGCCCTCTTTTGTAGTAGCTATTCCATATTAATATTAACTTCGGTTTGTTGCTTATGTTCTATGTGTTGTATGGAATTGATATATTCTTTTGTTGTGAGGTATGTATCTTGCATTCGGGAGTATACATCTCTCGAGACCGAAGTTTATTAGGTTGATAATACTAGGTCAATTGGATGACTAAGTATTATGAGCCTAATAAATGTCGGGGTCTCACAGAAGTCAAAGCGCAGATCAAAATGATCTGCGCCGGGGAGCCTGATATCAAGGCCACATTTTCGGGTATTTTGGCCATCGTCTCTAAAGAAGAGAGACTAAGAAGACTTAAGGTAAATAACCACTTTTTATTCATCTTCTATATATCCTCTGATCTGTATATGATTTTGCTCTGATATGTAGGCGGTCGGGCTGAGGATTATCAAATCTAGCGAGGATTCTACTCCTACCATTGTTCCGACCGATTCCTGCTCGAAGACCGCACAAGACGATGGTCTCCTAGAGGTAAAAAAGAGCATTTGTAGAAAGGAATATATAATTTAAATGGGAAATTGCATCGCCTGATTAAACTTAAGTTGTAATTCAGATGGGGGAGAAATAAGATCCACAGACCAGAGCTGCGGAGGTTGTTGGTCCCATGGCGATCGTTTACGACCTGATAGTTGCTACCAAAGCAATTGTCCCAGAAACCAATGGAGACACCATTTCCGACCAGCTGGCCAGGGACCTCGACCAACTAGTCGAGGATATCACTTCCGACCAGAGGTCGGGGGATGTCATAGGTGCAACCAACCCTACGATCGGTGAGGTCGGGGGATGTCATAGGTGCAACCAACCCTACAATCGGCGATAACTTCATTGATACCCTTACTAGATGTCGGTTGGCCCCAGAATACGTAGGAGCTATTTGCGAATACTGGTCACCCATGACAATATTAAGAGTACATGGACTCTCTGATTGCAGTACTGTGCTTCCATTGCTGCTTTCGCCGGTCGGATCAACCAGGCTTGTAGAGGCGTTCAGACATTCCAAACTGGTCAGAACGAGCGGTTCCTCTGAGAGCGCCATTGATGGCGGCGGCGAATCCTCATCCATCCAGTCGATTTCACTAATCTCTACAAATGGTGAGCCAGCAGAGGAGGAGGATGATGACATCCCTTTTTCTTCCATGGCACGGATGCATGCGTCCATGTCAAGGTTGGAGTAGTCCGCCAGGTCGAACCAGTTTCCCTCATCCCAAGCCCCTGCCATGTTCGCATGAGCGATAATGCGGAGAAGGAAGTGGATGAGAAATTCTTGAGAGAAGTAATCTTCAAGAACTCAACGCCTTGATCCCCACGGACGACGCTAGCTGTTGACAATCAAGTCGCCGATCTTACGAAATAAATAGAGAAAAATAGCAAAGAGTTCTTGGGAGAGACTGGGACTGCTTTTTATTGCTATGAACTACAAGGGGTGCCCTCGACAAGGTGGTGGACTAATTCTAATTACACGAAGCGTAAGGCTTGCTATGCTATTGAATTAGACTTGAAACATGAATCTAATACCGATCGCTTTGCTTCAAAGTGATGGAATGCGACTCCTCCCTTTCTGCCATTTGTAGTCTATTTTAAGTAGTCGATGAAGTAGTGGCAGTTACTTCTTGCAGAGACGCCTGTTGGAAGTGTCGCGACTGGTTGGAGCGAGGGGGCAGTCGGTGAAGTATCAACCTTTCGACAGTTGATATCAGGGAATGACATAACCACATGATGGTTATTGTTAGTGACTCAGATCCATGAAATGCACTACTACGTAAAAAGGCTTTCCTGAGACGGTTCAAAACGCGTCATCACGCAGCGGTTTCGTGAGCCGCCCGAGTTTATGGGTCGATGATGACATGAGGTCATCACGACGGTTTTGAACCGCTCGTGATGTATATTTCCTGAGCGGTTTGTGGTTCAAACCGCTCATGCGATAAGTAATATCACGACGGTTTCATCCACAAACCGTCTGCGATAAGTAATATCACGAGCGGTTTCACCCACAAAACCGCTGCGTGATAATCACATATCACGAGAGCGGTTTCAGCCACAAACCGCTGCGTGATAAGTACTATCACGAGCGATTTGTGGCTGGAACCGTCTATGATGACTTTTCTCTATAAAGGCCCAAGCAATGGCTGCTTGTACCATTAAATCCGGCATCATATATATATTATATATATATTGTTACGTATCTCTCGGCCACTTTGGGGGATCGTCCGCATTGACATGAGAAGGATGAGGCGGTAGCCACGGGCAACCTCATTGAGCCCTGCATGTTTAAAGCGTATGGTTGCAAGGAGATAGTCGGGACATCCAATTCTTTGGATTGGACGTCATTATGTTTAGAAAGTGTAAATCGTCGCGGTACTCCGGCGGGAAGTGGCATCATGTATTAGCAAACTAACCATTCTTGAGCATGTAATCGTCTTTAAACCCAACAAGAACACCAAGCAACCATTCTCATATTTCAAAAGAATTCTCAACTTGTTGTTTGGGTGTTCTTGTTGGATTTAAAGACAATTACATGCTCAAGAATTATTGGTTGCTAATAGATGATGCCACTTCCCAATGAGAAGTTAAGATCGACGCCACTTTCAACATAGCGACGCCCAATCCTGTAATTGGATGTCCCGACGCCTCCTTGCATCCATACTTTTAAACTTACAGGCTCAATAAGGTTGCCCGTGGATACCGCCTCATTCTTCTCATGTCATGCGGACTAAATTCCTAAAGTGGTCAGACTACTTAATAATATATATATATAATATATATGATGCCGTTTTAATGGCACAAGCAACCAACGCTGGAGACTTTATAGAGAAGAGATTATGAATGGAATGGTAGGGCGTGCACTGCACGAAAGAGGTAGGAGAACTTGACCGGCATGAACAAGGGGACTATTAATATGAACTAATTATCAATTCAATTTCAGCATAAGACTATTGACACCATTACATCACAGAGCAAGGGGACTATTAATATGAACTAATTATCAATTCAATTTCAGCATAAGACTATTGACATCATTACATCACACAGCAAGAGGACTATTAATATGAACTAATTATCAATTCAATTTCAGCATAAGACTATTGACATCATTACGGGACTATTAATATGAACTAATTATCAATTCAATTTCAGCATAAGACTATTAACATCATTGAGCAGTTCATCAGCAAGAGAACAAGACCAAGGGTGTCCAAACCCACCACACCAGTAGTAGCCCTCGGTATCCATCGCAGAGCACTAGCTAGCCATTTTCATTACAGAGCAAGGGGTAGAGACAGAGAGGGACCTTAGTGCAACAAGAACCACGGTGGCGACCCCACCACCAAAGACAACCCTCATCCATTTCCTTTACCTTGCATAAATCACACAAACATTAGGACACAACTTAAGGCTCATGCATAAAAATCAAACTCAACAAGACATTAAGCTAACAGATCTAGAGGAGAATAGAGGGAGGATGGGGAAAGCAAAGCTGGCCAGGCGACTAGCGGGCGCAACAGGGTCCGGCGGCGTCGGCGACGAGGTCGAGCGGCGACGTCGAGGTGGGGAGGGGAACGGAGTTAGGGCACAGCGCAAACCCTAGCGGAGCTGGGGAGTGACGAGAGTTTGGGCGTCACCGTAGTTGTGGCACGACGGTGACCTGCGAAGACACTCTAATCGTGCGAGTGTCTTTTGCGGTGTCACCAGAGGCTCTAACCGTCGGCGACGGAAGAATGGCGGCGTCGGCGGCGGGAGGGAGGAACGAGCGAGAGTAAGGCGGCTGGGAGTGATTTAGTTAGGCGCAAACCCTAGCGGCAAGCCGGGCTAGCTCCTACTTATAAAGAGACTTATCGAGAGACGGTTCTATTATGGAACCGTCGGTGATAATATCACGAGCGGTTCGATAATAGAACCGCTCGTGATATGAACATATCGCAGACGGTTCCATTATAGAACCGTCTGTGATATAGTACATATCGCAGACGGTTCCATAATGGAACCGCTCTGTGAAATGGTTTTTCTCAAGTATATACACTTACATGACATGAAGAAATTACATGTTTATATTAAAAAGCGTAAACCTATAATTAAACAAGGTTTTTCTAGTGGCGAAGGTAGGCTGCTATCTCCATCTCGCAATACTTCATAGGCGATGGTGTCGGCATCAGACGGTTCTGATCATCGTGACGAAGCACGAAATCGTCCACCCGTTGACGCGCTCGTTGAAAGTGTCTCCAAGACCCTCGATCGTTGAACCAAGAAGAATTTAGCCCATAGGCTCTCTTCCCTTGCTTGAGGGTCTCGGCCGTCGACTCGATGCCGTCTGCCGCCTCGATTACAGCCCAAGTGATGGCAAGCCTCACGAGGCGTGCAACGTCGTTTTGGAGGACTACGTCGATGATCTTGTAAACTTCGCCGAAAGTGGGAGATCACCCTAAGACACGGCGGAGGAGGATGTCAAGGCGGCGGAAGGTGGCCGTCACCGCTCCGGCAAATTCTCCGCCGGCGGAGGAGTGAAGACACTGCTGATCAAACAAGGTTCTTGGCAGACGACGTTCAACTTACACCGAGAGAGGTGCTCGTGCAGTCGCGGCCAGAAGGCCATCAATGCGGCGACAAGGAAGAGGCAGCCATTTCTGTTTTTTATAAGTATGTGGGGATGATCATCTTGGATGGCGGATGATCATTTTATAAAACAAGGAATAAATTGAGCGTGAGGCGAAGAGACGCGCGGGGGCCGAAGCGGATCGATGCGATGAAGAGACGATCGGGAGCCGGCGGATGGCGGCGAACGACGCCGGCGATGAAGAAACTCACGTTGGGCGATATTATCACGAGCGGTTATTGTTAAGAACCGCTCGTGATATTTAATTAATATCACGAGCGGTTCTTGTTGAGCGCCTCGTGATACTTCCTGACGGTTGTGTTTTAAAACCATTTGTGATAGTGATTAATATCACGAGCGGTTCTTGTTGAGCGAACCGCTCGTGATACTTCATGACGGTTTTCAACATGAACCGCTCGTGATATTGCCTCTTCACGAGCGGTTTTTAAGCGCGGCCCGTGCCTGAGCGGTCTCCTCTAAACCAAAACCGCTCGTGATTGAATGTAATACCGACGGTTTTGGTCAGCCGTCTGTGATGAGGCGTCCAGTATTAGCCTTTTTGTAGTAGTGATGTCGTGTGGTTTGGAGTGATTAGACACATGTTCCATTCATCACACAGAAGGTATATACTTGGAATCGAGTCCAAGTGTCAGTTCATTGTTTCTACGAGTAGTTACCTGGTCGGGTAGTTGGTACAGGATCTCTCCGACCAGGGTACCCACGATGTAACCTCTAGAATCCTTATGACCGTGGAGGTCGTTAGCCTTAGGGGTTACGACCACGAAAACATATGGTCTTTTATTATGTATTAAGTAATATAGAGAGATTTTAATCCTCATCAGCTGGCGAGTTTACCTCAAAGGCATCTAATTATTATTGTATGACTCTGGGCATTAAAGTAGAGCATTCAGTACCACATGTACACTCTCAAAATGGCCTTGTATCATTAATTAAAAGAATAAAACTTATTGCTATGCCACTTTTACAGAATTGTAGGCTGCCCACCAGCTATTGGGGCCACACAGTGCTCCACGCTGTTGCATTAATCCAACTCAGACCAACTACATATCATCCAATTTCCCGTTGCAATTAGTGCATGGAAAAGAACCAAGTATTTCCCATCTGCGAAAATTTGGTTGTGTTGTATACGTGCCAATTTCACCACCGCAGCGTACAACCATGGGCCCTCACCGAAAGTTGGAGACCTATGTTGGTTTTGAAACTTCGGCAATTATTAAATACCTAGAGCCGATGACAGGGGATATGCACACAGCTCGGTACGTTAATTGTATTTTTGATGAGGACAATTTCAAACATTAGGGGGATAAAGGTACCACTCTAGAGAATGCCAAGAAATAGATTGGAATGCCACTGGCATTTTGTCCTTAGATCCATGCACCAAAGACTCAAAATTGGATGTTCAGAGAATAATTGATTTGCAACAAATAGCTAATAATCTCACCGATGCCTTCACTAATCTTAAGGGAGTGACAAAATCATAAATACCCACAGTAAATGCACTAGAGAGAGTGGAAGTACCCCAGAAGGATACTGAACCCACTCGTACCCCTCATGCAAAGAAGAGGGGGAGACCTTCGGGCGCATGGGACTTAATTCCACAGAGACGTCTGCAAAAAAAGAATCGAACAAGACAAATCACTCCATGAGACATTTGAAGAACCTCAACCCGATGTTGAGAAAATTCCTGAAGTGATCCATCCTGAGGATGGTAACCCCAACAAAAATTTGCGCACACAATCTGATGCTAGGAGATCGGAACACCCAGACTCCACCGCTATGGGAAATCACGAGGAACTGGAAGAAATAAATGAAGAAATTTGCACAAATTATGCGGACTCAGGAGAGTCATATAAAAAGAAAGACTACAGTTGTCAGCATATAATTTGCCTCTAAAATTGCTAAATCTCTTGAACTGGATTGAAAACCAAGGTCCATGGTAGAGTGCGAGAAGTGCCCAGATTGGGTCAAATGGAAAGAAGCAATTGAGGCAGAATTGCACTCGCTAAATAAAAGAAAAGTATTCGGACATGTTGCCCGAACACCTCCTAAAGTGTTACTTGTAGAATCAAAATGGGTTTCCATCCGGAAGAGAAATAAGAACAACCAGGTGGAAAGATATAAAGCGAGGCTTGTAGCACAAGGGTTCACGCAAAGAACCGCCATTGATTTTGAGGAAACCTACTCACCTGTGATGAGTGAAACCACGTTCCGATACTTAATATCAATGGCAGCTTGCATGAATTTAACAATGCAGTTGATGGATGTAGTGACTGCATATTTATATAGGTCATTGGATACATATATCTATATGAGAGTCCTCGAAAGAATCAAAACTCCAGATCCTAATAATACAAACTGCAGAGGTTGCTGTACGGATTGAAACAGTCGGGAAGAATATGGTACAATCGACTAAATGACTTTCTCCCAAGAAGGGTTACTCAAATAATGATGATTGTCCCTGCGTATTTATAAAGAAGTCCCAGAATGGATTTTGTGTCATCTTAGTTTATGTCAATGATCTGAATATCATTGGAACTATAGAGGACATAAATGAAGTAAGTTCTTACCTTGTGACTCAATTTGAGATAAAACACTTAGGTGAAACCAAGTATTGCTTAGACCTGCAACTAGAGCACTTCCCTGAAGGAATCCTAGTACACTAGTCTACTTATACCAAGAAGGTATTGGAGAAATTTAATATGGATAAATCTCATCCTTAAAAAAAACCATGGTAGTAAGATCACTAGATATGGATAAAGACCCTTTCAGACCGAGGAAGTTTTAGGACCAGATGTTCCATACTTAAGCACCATAGGAGCACTGATGCACATTACGAATTGCACCAGACCTGATATTGCATTCGCAGTCAACTTATTGGCTAGACACAGTGCAGCTCCAACAAGGGCATTGGGCTGGTGTTAAGACTCTTCTCAGATACCTCCAAGGTACACAAGATCTTGGCTTATTTTTCCGGAAGAACCAAGACTTGACCATGGAGGGATATACAGATGTTGGCTATCTGTCTGGTCCCCATAGTGCCAAATCTCATACTAGGTTTGTATTTCTATGTGGTGGTGTAGCTATCTCTTGGCGGTCATTTAAGCAGACCTTGATAGCTACTTCTACCAATCACTTAGAAATTATTGCACTATATCAAGTCTCACATGAATGTGTTTAGCTCAGATGTGTGATTAGCCATATCCAGAAGTCATGTGGCATTAACACCGTCGATACTCCACAATTATCTATGAAGATAATGCTGCTTGTGTTGCATAAATGCGAATGGGTTATGTTAAAAGTAATATCACGAAGCATATTGCTCCCAAATTCTTCTATCCTCGTGAACTCCAGAAGAACGATGAGGTGAAGATTCTACAAACTAGATCTTCTGAAAATCTGGCTAATTTATTCACTAAGTTTCTGCCTGCGTCTATTTTCCAACGACCCGTTCGTGGTATTGGAATGAAGCGGCTTGGAGAATTGTAGGGATCACGGGGAGAATCCTCTGAATCATAATCCACTTAAGGTCCTGAAGTTTTACTTTAATCCTGAAGATTAACCCAGAAGGTAAAAAAGTTGTACTCTTTTTCCCTTAGTAAGTTTTCCCTGAATATTTCTCACATAAAAGTTTTTAACGAGGCAACGATGCAATACAGCTTGCAGATGCACTGCACCCTTTTCTCCGATCCATTTTCCCCCTGGGTTTTTGGGAGAAGTTTTTAATGAGACATGTGCATAACGCGGTATTCGCCCAAGGGGGAGTATTGAGAAACACTGATTTAAGTGTTGATGGACATAATACCTAAACTAGCCCCGATGGGTTTTAGTCTTTAAATAAGACATCATTGTACTCAGAAATAGATCAATCTATTAATAAAGAGGTCCTCATATTGTGTCTCTATCTACTCCGTCTCTCTGTCGATTGTCTATTGTATGGTGATTGGTTGATTGTTTCGGCGACTACTACGTTCTTCAATAATGTTATTATTACTGTCATTAATTTCCTCACGAAAGATTATGTTAATTAATTATTTCCTAATTAACAGCCACGCTATTAATGACATGTTCCCTAATATTATATATTTCCTTATTTACTATGTAGTAATTGACCATACTACCCTCTGAATAGTAATAGATCACATATGATCTCTATGAGGTAATATGAATATCAACCATTGGATCAGGCAAAATGGATGGTCGTAGACCTGTTCATGGGCCCGGTGGCCCGGCCCGAAACCCAAAAATGGCAAAAATTAACTTTTATTCTGAAAAAGAATTTAATAACAATATTTCATGAAAAAAAATCCTAATTTTGGGCTTTTTGTTCTAAGGGCTGGGCTTTGGGCCTAGTCTATGTCGGGCCGTGCCAGGCTCAGCCTACCCGTTAAGCGCCAGGCTTTTCCAGACCATATCAATGTGGGTGTATAAAAACGGCTTTTCCAGACCTTATCAATATGGGTGTATAAAAAAATCCAAAGATCAAGGCTTACTCATTACACAGAAATAGACGCGTAGTTTTATACTGGAAACCTGGTCAGGTAGCTTCTTTATCTTCTCAATACGGTATTCTCGGCAAAGTCTTTACTTGTCGTCCTGTTACGTACAAATATACGTACATCACGTACATGCCTTTCTTAGCGAAGAGAGAGAGAGAGAGAGAGAGAGAGAGAGAGTTTGCAGATGCAGTACGAGATAGTAGTACTATCATGTGCGGCCTGGGAAAGTTGCCGTCTGCTGCCGCGCTTCGCAGCGGTGCATGTGACGGCGAGACCCCATTGGTGATCACCTACAGAGGCACAAAGTCACAGGCTGCATGCTGCTCCTTGACATTCATTTCCACAGGTACACTGGCCCAAGGACGGCAGGGGCATGTGTTCTACTCAGTGGTTCCATCCATGGCTCACATCTCATGTTCCCCAATCTATTTACTCCCAATCATCATGAATTACCTAGAGCTAGAGGGGTGCGAGGTGAAACACTCATTCACCCTTCGTGGTAAAAACTTGCATGAGTGAGAAAATATCTCGATCAAAATATGGTTGTGGTAGTTGAAGTTGAAGGGTACAGTAGCGTGAGATCAGAAAGGTATGATGGACCAGGTCCTGGTTTTTTTAATTCATGGGCAGCCATAGGTATTCGCTTAACTGACAGCCAAAAATAGCCAGCGCGGAATAACTGAACTGTATTGGTTGATGCTAGGCTAATAGCAACAGAAACGTGTCACTACCTTGTATCTCCAGGTCCTGTCAGTACCGGTGATTCAGTATGTCCTCGTCATTTATAATTAGGACACAACTAGTGTCCGGATGTCCAATACAGACGTTAGCATCGGATGATCGGGGTAGCCGTTAGATTATGATGCGACTTGATTTCATCCGTCGGATTTCCATCTCATGTTTCTTCATCCTGTACTAACACCAACATCACCTCCACCTTGATTTCCACCCCCAACCAGATCGAAGAATTGAAAACCCACCACCAAATCATCCATTTGCACACTCCTTCGTCACCTGTTATTACTACAATCTTTATATATAAAAGAGAAGCAACTTTGAGCTCAACCGGTTGGCCACGTCGACAGAAATTTTCTGACCGTTGGATCTCCATTCCGCGCGTCCACGTACGTCGGATCATCCAGCTGCGTTGCGAACTCGCTCGGGACAAGTCGCCCTGACAGCGGCACCATCGCGAAGCTTCATCCCCACTCCTCTCCCTATACTCACGCCGCCCTCCTTCGTCAGTTCCGCTGTTCCCTCCCTCTCCTTCTTCCGCCGCCCTTTGGATCCCCTTCCGCGACCACCGCCTCCCCTCTCGCTCTACTTCGTCGTACGCGCACCGCCCCAAACTCCTCTTCCTCCTCGCCGGCCAATCCAACATTGTCGGCCACGGCGACGTCCCCTCGCCCCTCCCGACGCTTCTACCGCCTGCGCACCAAGCGTCCTCTACCTCGGCGCCTCCATTCTTTGGGTCACCGCCGTTCAAGCCGATCGACACCCACAAGACATGCGACCTCGGCCCCACCATGCCCTTCTCCCACCACGTCCTAGCTTCACTTTCGCTTCCTCTTCCGACGACTCTCTGGTTCTTGGCCGGTGCTGCGTCGTGGGGGCACCAGATCTGGATATGGGCCAAGGGCTAGCCGCTCTCGAGGCCGTCGTCGCCAGGACACGCGCCACATTGGCGGACGGCGGCGGGATGGTCGGCGTCGTCTTCAGGCTTCCCGGGAGAGCGACACCATCGAGATGGACCACGCAGCGATCTGGCGGCAAGGCGAGATGGAGGGCACAGTCGCCGATCTCGGGGCCGATATCGGATTGCCCAATCTGCTTGTCATCCAGGTCAAGAGGAGACTTTCTTCCCCCACACCCTAGCATGTGATTAATTCAGTGGCTTTTGCTTAAATTCAGCTCAGTTGTTTCTTGGGTCGGCCAATTTTACCGTAATTGAGCTTAAAGTTAGCTCCTTTGTGGGTGCAGATACTACTTGATGGCGTAATGTTGGGTCTTCCGTGTGCTCATTATACAAATTTTATGAAATCTTAGTCATGTTGGGGCAAACTTACTCCGTGCACGGTAATGGGTAGAGGGATGGAAGTGTTATATCAATGTTATGTCCTCCTGCATATGCATAGTCCAATATAACACTTGATTCAGGTTGGAAGTGTTATATCCAATGCTATGTCCTCCTGCATATGCAGAGTCCAATATAACACCGAAAATGCTGATTACTTCTTTTTTTTTGCACACCTCCTTCTAGCATATTGCCGTGCGGTTCAACATTGCTAGACAAGGCATGTGAAACTTTATTCATTTTGTGCGAATTGGATGGTTTGCATTACAGTGCATGAATAACTTTATCAACTTTGTTATTGTTCCTTTTTCTTTTAGGCTTCTTGTCATCTCGGGACTTCTTCAAATTCAGGTTGTTGAGATAGAGCTTGATGATGGCGGATACAAGGATGCCCTTTGTTCTCGGTTTGGTGAAACATGGATAAAAATAATGGCTCGACTTTTACTTGGATTTCAAAGACTCGACTTCGAAGAATATAAAGGCAATTGTTGTCAGTCCACTTTAAGATTTGCAACCTTGAAACTTTTTTAAAGCGTGCTACAAGTCTACAACTCTCTTACTAACAAGCTCTTCAATTTATTCTTAATTTAAGGGCACGGGTGATCTTGGTAAAAGTCTTGCAAAGGCTTTCTTTGGAAAGAATAGCAGATCTGGAGGAAGATGCTCGGCGATCTCTTATGCATGTGTTCGGCGCTAAAATATCCATATTAATGCCATTACCTCACATCTTGATTCTATAATATCTTGATTCTATAATATGGTCGGGTTACAATCAACACATGATATACCCACCGCACGTAAGAGGCTCTTTCTTTAGTGATACTTGAGATCAAGTCAGCACCGTTCCTATCTTTGTCTTTACAATATTTAGCTCATTTGTTGCCGACTTACAGATACCTTTGCTTCAGTCGTACACCTTTTTTTAACAATGTTAACATACAGGTTGCAAGCCCCACCAAAGAACAACCTTCTCATACCATTACTGATGACGAAATCAATCCCACTCAAGGAAAAAAACGCAAGATATGTAGGTAAACAAAGTCATCTACCTATAGATTACTGCGTTAAATATTCGTCCTCTTTAACATTTCTCCCTAATATATATTTACCTTTTGAATTTGCTCCATACTATCTCAATATTTACTCTTTATTTACGCTCTCTTTTTGGTACGCTATCATCATATAAACCATCTTTGCATCTATTTTAATGGTTTGGTCAATTATATGATGTTCTTTGTTTTTGTTCGCAGCCACATATTGACACATATTAATACATTATAGCTTTGTCTTACAAATACATTTCCCATCTACATTAATCTGGTGTGATTTTACATATGCAAGATACATACAAGTATACTACGTGCAAAATTATATAGCAGTTATTCACCCTTTGTTTAGTGAATATTTTACCGCCTATATATAAGTCTTCCATATCACTAAAAAAACTTTACGAACTTGATAGACGTAAGCGGTACATTCTGCAAAGAATCGTCTATACTATGTTCATCTGAGTTTGTATTATGATTATATCGATTATACTGACCTATAAAAACTACAACCTAACATTACTACTATTTTTTAACCTATATAAAAACTCACTTACCGTCCTTCTTTGGCGAGTCACCTCCGGTTCATCGACTGACTAACAAATATAAGATTGAAGATACCATTTTGGCTATTCATATTGACCTCGGTATTTATATGTTAACTCTAAAGCGGTTATCTTAGCTTTTTTATAACAGAACTTACACTTGACTTTGGCTCGCATCACCTATCCGGACTTATCCCATGTTATATAATCCCTCTTTTGTAGACTGCGGTGGATGCTTGGTAGTTGTTTGCACTCACTTGGTACTGTAGACCAAGTTTATGTGATGTATAATATCGTACAATATGCTATAATATTTCGCGAACAACTACATGTAATATATGCACGGTAGATGTCACATGCACTCTTTTGTAATGACAGTACTTGTTAATGTGCACTATGATCTATGTTTTATCTTTGCTTATTTCTCCTTGGTACATGCTGTATAGTACACCTATCTACATTTTTTTACTGTGTTTCTGTTACGTTGTTTACTTTGTCTATTGGCAACAAAAAAGAATAAAACTGATGGCACTATGAACAGTGCCAACTTGGTCAACAGTCCTGCATTGGATTTTAGAAATGACGTTCTGCCAATGAGGTACGCCACTATCTGTACTCTGTATAGCTCACCTCAACATTTTTTATACCACCGTCTTCATTTGAATGTTACGTCTGCTTTTTGTAGTTCATGCTTTAAAGAACCGCCGGCGTCTTGGAAAGTCGAGGACTGCAGCTATTCCTAATCGCATATATTTGCCTGTGCTGATATTATGGCCGGCACAGAACTAGAAACAACCTCTCGTGCAGATACAGGTACTTTCAACCCATCTCCATAGTTTCGGTGACAGATTTGCAGATTAATACACTTTTAATCAATGTTTCAACTATCAGATTAGATTATAGTAAGCATAGAAAAGAAACAATATAGGACTGTCATCGTTCCTACTTTGTTTTGGCTATGTTTACGTTTGAAAAACATAAGGCAAGATAATCATCCTGCTATGTTTACATTTCTAACAAGATTGTCGATGCTCGCTATCCAAATGATAATTGAGTTTTCTAATTTCCTTCTTTACTATAGAATAAGTTGCGTTATCATGTCTAAAACATTCGTTACGAGTTCTATGCTACATCGGACCGTTTTACCCACTTTTCTTTACTACGCCGTTATGTTTTTAGTGATTCTGAAATTGTTGGAGAACAAGATATTGGTCCAAACAAAATCAATCGCTATGATCATTCTCAACATTCTTGGATGAAGATACTGATTAACCTTTGTATACTGACATGGTGGTTCTTGTTTTGACAAGATACTGTTAGTTCCTTCTCAAAAAAAAACATATCTTGCATGTTTCTTCTACATCCGTGTATCTCAAAATTTTCACAATGATAGTTTTTTTTTCGGACAGTGCTTATTCATAGAAACGCGTTGTAAAGTACCACCGAAGAGTTTCTAGATTCAAAAGGAGATGCATGCTTCAAATCCCATAGCGAAATTTTTTTTTTTGCTTTACATACTTATTGATGTGTCATCTAAATGTATTTCTACCTTTTTCTACTCTCTAGTGTCTTCGTTCCTTACAAACTAAGTGTATAGTCCCTTTACTTAGCGCGCCGAAGGCGGATCGGGTTTTTCAGATTTTTACCACACATGTATCAAAACATTTCCTATTTGTTTTTTCGTACTTTGTATTCACTGTACTATTTAAACATGCATGTGTGCATATACACGAACATCCACAAACAGATCTTCGGTTAAATGGGTTATACACCGCTTTTTTTTTGCTGCGAAAGAACGCTGGTCTCTCGCTAGTTTCATCTAATTTGGAGCCCCATGATGCAACCAAAAATCACAAGTACGCATGATTACAAAACATGGAACAAAAATCCACTCGGCTACCACAACCCACAATACAAACGAAGCAACAACTACAATCTCTTATTGCAGCAAAAAAAAATGCTCAGGTGCAATAAATCACACAATCACTATAACAAAAACAACCAAGTACAATTTTTTTGAGAAGTCGGACTGCAACAAAATTAAACATTGCATGCAACAAAATTAGAAAGGTGTTACAACAAATTGATAAAACGCCCGCAACAACCTACCGGACAAGAAGGAAGTGCGGTTCCCAGTGAGCATACGAGTGCAGATGAGGAGGAGAAGGCATGTAGACAGCTGACTCGATCCCAATAGGCCAAGATTTGACTAGGGTGAGGTTGATCCAGTGCTCATCGTCAGCCCTCCTCTGACCCAGTTCCCTCCAACCTCTACATGTATCTTGGGTGTTGGTTCCTCCAAATCACCATCGCCCTCCTCGCCAACCCAGAGAGAGAGAGGAGAGAGAGAGAGAGAGATGAAACAATTACAGGCGAGAGATGAAACAATTACAGGCAAGAGATGGAGTACTTGAGCGGTGGTGATTAGGTGTGAAATCAAGGGGAGATATGGAGGTAGAGAAGGAAGATGTGGTTGTGGAGTATGCATAAGAGGAAGAGGATGCTGTCGAGCGAGTGAGGAATGATGCGGAGAAACCAAAGCGTTGGAATTCATTCTTCACGCTCGTGCAGCCACGATTGGACAATGGATGAGGCATCCAATGTGTTGAGAAGCATCGTACGTCTGAGTTGTAGCAATATCATATCATGTTATGATAATCTTCAATGATTTGCTGAAGCTCCCTTCTCTACGCATCCTAAAAAGGCACTTAGCTCATAAAACATAGAAACAAATGTTGATAGAGAATTGTCGCAAAACGAGAGCGCTAAGATGCCAAAATAACTTTGTAGCTCCTTACTAATCATGAGAAAATTGGCATGATAGGAGTGCAAATCTGAAATGATACGGTGCCCAGTACTACTATAACTTCATTTGGTGTTGTTTTGACTAAAGGAACAAAGAAGGAAGTGTTTTCGGTTGAGAGGGAGGCCAGCTGGGAGAGAATTGGAGCTAGAGTGCCTAGAATAAAAACCCTAGCACAAGGACAGCAAGGAGGAAGACTTGTAGCACATATGAGATCACCTAGGCCGAGCGTGCATAGGTATGTGGTGCAAGGGTTGTGTGGACTACATGCAGCGCGTGGAAGGCTGGGAGTAAGAAGCTGGCATGCGACGGCCAAGGAGGAGATGAGCCAAGGAGAAACATGGAGGCGTGGGCCGCGTGTGCATATACTACTACAAAAAGGCTAATACTGGACGCCTCATCACAGACGGTTGACTAAAACCGTCTGTATTAAATACAATTACAGATGGTTTTGGTTTAGCGACCGTCTGTGTTACTGGCTGCGCTAAAAACCGTCTGTGAAGTAATATCATAGACGGTTCTTGTTCAGAACCATCTGTGATACTTCATAGATGGTTTTCAATACGAACCGTCTGTGATTTCCTATCCTCATCATAGACGGTCTGTCCTCATCACAGACGGTTCGTATTAAAAACCGCCTGTGACAAGTATTTTTGATTTTACCATGGCTTGAAATCACTAACACTCTGATTTTACCATGGATTGAAATGCCTAACACTTTGATTTTACCATAGCTTGAAATCACTAACACTTTGATTTTACCATGGCTTGAAATCACTAACACTCTGATTTTACCATGGATTGAAATGCCTAACACTATGATTTTACCATGGATTGAAATGCCCAAGTCACAAACGGTTTTTAATACAAACCATCTGTGATAAGATATATATCACATACAGTTCTTAATACGAACCGTCTATGATAAGATACTTATCACAGACGGTTCGTATTAAGAACCGTCTGTGATATGTCGTCACAGACGGTTTTTGTATGAAACCGTCTGTGATTCGCAGCGCGGGAGTTTGAAAAATTTTGAATGCACGCGTGGGAGGCAAAATATTTTGGCACTGTCCTTATATATTATAGCCACCCTAGCCTTCTTTTCCATCAGTCTCTCCCTCTCCCCTCCCCACACCGAGCTCCGGCGACCACACTCGATTCCCCGTCGTGGTTCAGCGAGGAGACACAGCCGACGACAACGAGGAGGAGGGATGCGGAGGAGCTCCTTGTCTGCTGCAGGAGGTAGACTGCCGGAAGGTACATGTACATCCCCTTAACATACACAATTTGTTGGCTGTTTGTTGTAAAGAAAATTATCTTAATTTTGTGTTATTTAAGGTCGAAGCGCCGCTGGAGGTTTTTAGTCGTCTCTCCTTGCTGATGAGCTTGAGTCAAACTCGACGATATGCAAGAACATCTTGTGATATGCTGGTGAGGTCCAGAGAGGAGCTCACAAGATCAATCCAAGAAGCCGATGAGTTCTTTAGGAGCTTGGAGGCATAGATGGTTTCTAGCTAGTTTAACTTTGTAACTTTATTCTTTTTTTCTCATTCGGAGGGGACGTTGTGAAACCTTTTGGTTTCCCTTTCCTATAATGTGTTTGCCATCAGAATTTTAATTGGATTTTAGTTGTCTTGCTAGAGGTTGCATATGAAAACTACTGTCTAGCAATTGATTGGTTTGGCTCAAAATCCGATTTTTTTTGTAACGAAAAAACTATCACAGACGGTTACGAATAAGAACCGCGTAATAATACTTATCACGAGCGGTTCTTGTCATGCGCAAAAATAGATCATCATAGAAGGTTACGAACAAGAATCGCTGCATGATAATTACTTATCACTGAGCGGTTCTTGTTCGTAACCGCTCAGGATAGCTTTTTCAGAGCGGTTCAAAAACCGTCTGTGATGACCTCATGTCATCACTGACCCATAAACTCAGACGACTCACAAAACTGTCTGTGATGACATTTTTGAACCGTCTGTGAAGACTTTTTCTATAGTAGTGATAGGCCGACATGTGGGGGGGGGGCTGGGAGGCGTGCGGCTATGGAGCCAAGGTGGTTTGCGGGGCAAAGGTGGAAGCCCAGCATGCATGTTACATGGCGTGCAAGCCAAGAAGCAAGCAAGCGACGCTAGTTGGGTTATGTACATGAGCCAGAAGGAAGAGAGACTGAAATTGAGTTCAACTCGGCAAGAATTATCTACGTAGGAGATATGGAAGTTCCAATCAGATCCTAGACCGAGCCCTAGTTTCCTTTTCTTTATTTAGGAGATAAAATATGAAATTGAATGTATTTCCATTTTTAAGAGTCCATGTTTTAGTCCAGTTCTAGAGTCCATCCATTTTTTAGAGATAGAGTCCAAGTTTGAGTCCTAGTCCTTAATTCCGAAATTGTGTGATGCTATAAAAAGCCTAGGTCGGTAGCCATGTAAGGGGGAGTTCAGAATTTTCGTTTTATGAATAAACAGAACGCCACTTGGCACCAAGTATCATGTGGAGATGGGTTGATTGATTGCTGAGCTTGAGAGATTGAGAAAGAGCGTTAGCCTAGAGAAGAGAGAGAGAGAGAGAGAGGGAGAGAGAGAGAGATCCATCTAGTGCTGGTTTTGGCATAAGTCAAGAACCTCCTCTGTTCTTGAGTTGAACCGAAAGCACCTACTACTTCCTTACAAATCAATCTACTAGATTGGTTTGTGTGTTTGCTTCTTTTTTTTTTGCAAATCAATTCCACCAAATTGGTTCGTGAGAATCCCTAGCTATTCAATTCGGTTGACGCATGCTTTTTGTTGGACCGAAACGATGACTACAGGGGGGGTCAATAGGAGCACGATCTGTTTTTCTCCTTGATTGAATTCAATACTAATTTCACTCCAATAGCTATGAAAGTCATGAAGATCAATATACAATCACAGTGGAAGACTTGTATTGAATCCAATCAAAACCTTGAAGCAAATAGACCAAAATCACCAAGAACTCAAAGCTAAATGAGTAGTGCAGTCAGACCTCCATGTACCTAGCGGTCTGACCTCTCCATGGGTGGTCTGGCCTCTCTCTTAAGGGCAGTCTGCCCTCCAGGCCAATGAATAGTAAAATCAGCCCAAACTCAAAATCACAAAATAGTCTAACTTTTGATCCACAACTCCAAACTTCACAAAACTTGAAACATACCTTCTTTAGGATGTTAGGAACCTATTCCAATCAATGATCATGAAGATCATTGCCAAAGTTCCGATATTTTTCCATTTGAGTGAAGGTTGCTTCAAAACCGAGTCAAAACCAAAATATGATCTAACAACTTGCTCATGGCTAAAAGATGACCAAGATGATCTTAGATATATTCTCACATGTCACAGCAAGCAAGATCTAGGTCAGAAACTAAAGGAAAACCAACGGATCAAAGAAAGCCCCAAAATCACAAAATAGAGAGTAAGAACAAGAAGAGACTCATCTTGAGGAATCTTGCTTGGATTCATTTGAGATTGATGTTAGTTTACAGCCACTCCATCCAGGAGGACAAAGGCTCAACACTTGAGCACACAATCAATCCAACTCTGTAGAACCCTAACCTCTCCACTTTTCTCTCCTAACCCTAAAAAACAAACTAGGGTTTTAGATATGAGGGTTGGGGGGTGCACAACCAGCACCCTCCCCTATTTGTAGTGGAGGCTAGCTTCTAGAAGGATATCCCTAATGGGCACCCGTTAAGCCCACACACAAACAGGTTTCACTTACACACGTATTTCAATGTGTCGTCTTCATCTTCTCTTGATCTAAACCACTTCTCCTTGCGCCGTATTACACCGCGGTTTAGCCAAAAGCCATCAAGGCGGTATTTAGGTGAAGTTACCAAAATACCCACTACTACAAAACAGGGTATAGAAGACGCCTCATCACAGACGGTTCATTTGGAACCATTCAGAAGATTATTATCACGCACGGTTCCAAAGAAATGCTCAGTGATATGCATTTATCATGCACGGTTTATCACCAAACCGCTCAGGATAAGTCACACACGGTTCTTATTACCAACCGTGTGTGATATGCTAGACTATCACATACGGTTCTTATTACGAACCATGTGTGATATGCTAGACTATCACAGACGGTTTATGACTGGAACCATCTGTGATAAGTCACACACAGTTCTTATTACGAACCGTGTGTGATATGCTAGACTATCACTGCACGGTTCGTAATAGAAACCGCTCAGGATTATTATCCTGACGGTTCCATAATGTAACTGCTCGTGATATGCCTTTAGAAGAACCACTAGGGCTCGCCCGTTCTTCTAACTTAGCCCTTAAGCTCTCACGCGCTCGTTTCGCCTCCTCTAGGGCTCGCCCGTTCACCAACCCTTAAGCTCCGACACCACCGCCTCCAACCTCGACGCTGCCACCCCCGACATCGGCGACGCTGCGCTGCCTCGACGCGTGGTGACCCCGTGTTAGCGTCCTCCCTCTGCACCGGCCTCCTCCCCGCGCTGTCCTCCTCCTTGTGTCGACCTCCTCCCTTGCACCGGCCTCCTCCCCACGGCCCCCTACCCTGCACCGGCCTCCTCCCTCGCTCCTCCCTCCTCCCCGCGTCGGCCTCCTCCCCTGCACCAGCCTCCTCCTTGCACCGTGAGTTCTTGTGCGGCATCCTCTCTGTGAGTATTCCTATATTACATTTGTGCATCACTTTGGCTATATACTTATGTGCTGGATTGGCTTCAAATTCTATATTAGATTGTGCACTGAGAAATAACAAAGTGGTTATGTGGGCTCGGTTGATCAGCTTTGTGATGAATGTCAAATCTGAAATCAATTTGATAATTGAAAACAATCTTGAGCTAAAACTATTGCTTTCTGTTGTCAGATTATCCTTGTTCATACTTACATAGTTATCCTCAATATGTGGATAAGGCTTACTGCTGAAATGATATTGTGATTATCTTGATATCATTGCTCTATTCTGTTTTTCATAACAGATTGCCTTCTGTTGTCTCGGTTGATATATTGACTCTGATAGTCTTTGATAATCTGTGAACTAAAAGTTTATTTTGCTACCGTGAGATAAATTTGACATTCAACAGGAAAGTTTTAGGTTCAGCTCAAGATCTGCTTTGATAATTGTTAAATTTGATTAGTGAAGATATATTGATCGATGTCTTGAGATTGCAAAGGTTAAATCCTTTGCATCCAAAGATATCTTGAGAGCACTCTTTAACATCAATACTCTGAGCTTTTTGTATGACATGGAGATACTTCATATGTATATGTTGATTTGGTAATTTAACGGCATAACGACGGGATTGCTTCGTCAGGACAACAAGGACTACATAGTGGTTCCCTACAACCAGGGGTAAGTGCTTCACTACTTGTTATATGAATTTCATTTGTACTTTATATGCAGCACGGACTTAGGTTTAATGACTATAGCGACATATATGAGTAGGAACCACTGGATCCTTTTAGTCATTATACCAAAGAGAAACAATGTAATATACCTTGATTCCCTAATCAACAACGAGCACGACTTCAGCATTCTGATAGGAATACTCAACAACTATGCTCATTTCCTCCATACATAACTCTATTGTAGTCTTCCTTCGTTTGAAATGGCCGAGGATAACTTTTTGGAATCATGTAGGTCGTTCAAAGTCTATGTTCGCGATGGAGGACTATACAAGGGGGGATCGAATGACACACTGACACACAAGACGCGATTTCCGGTACGCGTTACAACACAATAATGATATATCATACTTCGTAATAATACG
Organism: Phyllostachys edulis; assembly: GCA_036346405.1. Taxonomy (NCBI): domain Eukaryota; kingdom Viridiplantae; phylum Streptophyta; class Magnoliopsida; order Poales; family Poaceae; genus Phyllostachys; species Phyllostachys edulis. The sequence continues at coordinate 42,102,773 of CM070548.1, read as the reverse complement.
TCTCGAACTGACTATACCTATATATGTAATTCTATTTTTGCAGTGCCACCAGCAAAAACTGATGAGCTATGTGCATTTGACGTTTGCCATCATATGCGGTAACACATTAATGCTAAGACGAAGGATCCCCAGGATTGTCAATCTCAAAATAATTGCTTCCGAATTTTAAATTTAAATATATATATACTTACCACTTTACTCTTGCTAGCGACAGGGCTTGATGATAGAATCAGATGCACTCATTGCGAGCGAGATCATGGACAATCGAGGGAAGCTCTGCGACTTCATCAAGACAGGTATCATTAACCCCAACGGAGACTTTCACTCCGTCCCCGACGCAGAGTTTCACCCCGTCGGCACCTCTCAACCACGTGCAAACAAATGATTCAATTGTAATCCAATTGTAACTATAGCGATAATACTTGAACAAATTCTTTTGTAATTTATTTTGAGTAATGATCACTTTGAGTTGTCAACAATTGATTATCTGTGATGTATCTATTTTCTGCATGCTTGTTTTCAGAGGGCATGGCTAGCAATTCCTAAGGCTAGCCAAAAAAAAGTGGTTAGGGTAATGAACTATCACGCAGCGGTTTTTGCTAAAACTATTCGTGAAGTACGTATCACGCATTTATTTCCATTAAAAACTATCGTGATCGTAGAATATCCGCGAGCATTTCTATTTACTTAACCGCCTATGATAGCAAAAACCGCTCGTGTTAGCCGTATCATAGACAATTTTTGAACCGTCTGTGATAACCGCATGTTATCATAGACATGCAAATACAGACGGTTTGGAAACCGTCTGTGATGACGGTTTCGAACCGTCTGTGATGAGGCTTCCTATAGTAGTGATCCCTTCTCGATCCTTCTCCAAAGACCGAGTCCAAATCTTCATGAAGCAATCACATGCTTCGCCACGTGTAGGTTGATCAACGGTTCTCTTCATGTCGGCAAGTATCTCCCATCCGGCTCTCACCGGAACCACCATGGCACTTGCACTAACCCCCACGCCGCTTGATGCAACCCGTCGCACCGAACTTCCCATTCGGTCATCCTTGTCCATTTTGCGCTATGCTTGAGTCTTCTGACTTCACCCGACACACTCGATCGTTCTGAACGCACATAAGCACTAAAACCCATGAACTTGACCTAACCAAACAATCATTGCCGCCAAGATGGCCGACGAACAAGTCAAAACCGGTCAAACCGCAACCCATTGGCCGGTCTGACCGCCCTCTAGCCGGTCTGACCGCCACTTGGCTGGTCTGATCGCCTAGAAAGGGACTTAGCCAAAATTTCCTCCCTGGAAATTCAAGACTCTTTGGAAATTTCAAACGAATATATTTTTTTGACTCGAAGCTCCAAAAAGTATGAGACCAAGTGTAGAAGAATCTCCTCTCTTGCCTACACCCTCTATTTTTAGCCCAGCTCCAAACTCAAAAACATTTAATGGCCGGTCAGACTGCCGCCCATTGGCCGATCTGATCGCTAGCCATTTGACCCGATGCTTGGCTAGTCTGACCGCCAGTGGTGGCCGGTCTGACGGCCACACAGGCCGGCCTGACTGCCGCCCTGGCCAGTCTGGCCGCCTATTGCCTAACAAAACTGAACTTTTGCTGAAAACACATGTTTCCGCAAACCCTCAATACTATTGCCAATTGTATCATCATCCTAAGATCATGAGCATATCCCCGTGATATCTACAATCTCCCCCTTGATGAACACATTGGCAATTTCCTAGAAAATATAAGTTTGGGGTTTGAAAATAGAAATACTTGACGTTTTCGCGTAAATGCACAACTTGTTCCAAAAGCAAGAGAATGCAATGAAAATGACCAAGTTTGCTTTGGATTTGTATAAGCAAGCGAGATCGGTCAAAAGAAGACAAGAAAACTTGAATTTCCAGAGAAGAGTAAAAAATCTCACTTTAGGTCCATATGAAAGAACAATTGTTCAATTTGACCTTTGATCATTGAGAGGTTCCAAGAATTGCAATTCAAGTTCAGAAATGGCAATAAGACCATAAGAATGCAAATTAAATGCTCCCCCTCACTATGATCATCATTTTTCAGAAAATTCTATTTTCTCCCTTTTGCTCCAAATAGCTCCCCTTTTAAACATTTTTGTTACATCTTCTCCCCCTTTGACAATGAAGTCATCAAGGAATTACGCCTTCCTCTCATCTAGAGATGACAAATACAGAAATGAGAAAAAAGTATAAGAAAAAGCATGCATGAAATGCAATAGAGTGGCTTCATTTTTTTGTAATTTTTCAACTTTTAGTACAAGAAGCTTTGGAGATTACCCAAAAGAGCAAGCTAGAATTTCTACTAAAACTCAATACATATCAAGCCTGAAAGCGCTAGCAAGATCATGTTAAGACATATATATCAAAGCTAAGCTAGAATGCTTGAGATAAAGCGATGAATTGTAACAATTTAAGCAAGGCTTCAAAATTAGCAAGTTCATCAATACTGATCCTAAAATGATAATGGCCATGTCAGAATGTCAATGTGAGATCAAGAAGCTAACAACGACCATCCTAGAGATAAAAAGTCCTAAATTTAATCATTTTTCTCAAAATACCTCAATCACCCAATTTTTACAACAATTTTTTATTTGCAATGAATATTGAAGTAGATTAAAGGTCTATCTTAGTGAAGAAGATCCTGGACTAGGAGCCATCCACAAACTCTTCCTAAGCTTCAACCAGGACGACAAATCTTGAGGTTTATGTCAATTTTGACAAGCAGTCCCCATGAGATCATCTGGATCATCAAATTATCTCCAAGTTCATGTCTTTGACATGTAGTCTCGTGAGAATAGTTTAGCACAATTTAACCACATTAGAACTTTGAAATTTGATTCTTCATTTTGCATAAGAGCAGTTTTAGATTTACAAAGGAACAAGAAGCTCAAGAGATGTTCAATCCTAGATTCAAGAGCTAACAAAACAATTTTGACAGGGATAGTGTCACGAGAGGATCACTAATTGTGCAACTAGCTAAGAGATCCACAAATTACAAGTTTTAGTTCAAGTTGTCTTAAAGTTTTAGCTCATTTAGCAAAGACTTAGCTACACATGTGAAAGCATGATAATTCTAGCAAGTCAAAGAACTAGACATGGAACTGAGCAAAAATTGAAACACTAAACCTCAAAAGGGTAATAAGCAAAGCTTCATCAATTTAAAAGACAAGCAGTAAAGCTTATATTACAATGCATCTTTTTGTGATTTTCATATGAATGCAATATGATACAATGAGATGCAAGAAAAACTTAAAAGCCTAAAAAGATAAAAAAAAAAAGATCAGTAAGTTCAAAAGAAGATCAAGGAAAGATCAGATGAATAAGGAAAGATTAGATGAGAACGAACTCCCCCTCAAACCAACCCATAGGGATAAATTACCCCTAACTCACTCCTCAAGGTGGCAAACCTAGTTGGGTCTAAAGGTTTGGTGAGGATATCAGCTAACTGAGCCTCAGACTCCACAAAATGTAGCACAATATCACCCTTCTCTACATGGTCTCTAAGGAAGTGATAGCGAATGTCAATGTGCTTGGTCCTAGAATGTTGCACATGGTTCTTAGCAATATTAATGGCAGAAGTGTTATCACAGAGAAGAGGAACACTAGCAAAAGTTAACCCAAAGCCCTTAAGGGTGGACACCATCCACAGAATCTGACTACAGCAACTAGCGGCAGCTACATACTCAGCTTCTACAGTGGATTGTGCAATAGAGAACTGCTTCCTAGATGACCAAGAGATAAGAGAAGTGCCTAAGAAGTGACAAGTGTCTGAGGTACTTTTCCTATCTAGCCAAAATCAAAATCAGAAAACCCCTGAATGGACAAGGAAGAAGAGTAGGAATACCAAATGCCATACTGGAGGGTAGAGTGAAGGTACCTGAAAATGCGCTTAACGGCTTAGCGATGTGAAGTCCATGGAGACGCCTGAAACCTCGCACAGAGGCAGACCACAAAGTGGATGTTCGGTCTTGAGGCTATCAGGTAGAGGAGAGAGCCAATCATGCTGCGGTACTCGCATTGATCTACGGCTTCTCCTTCCTCATCTGGATACAAAACAGTCGAAGTCGCCATGGGAGTAGCGATCAGCTTGCAGTCACCCATCTCGAAGCGCTTGAGCAAATCCTTGGTGTACTTTATTTGATGAATGAAGATCCCTTCCTTGCATTGCTTGATTTGAAGCTCCAGAAAATAGTTGAGCTTTCCCATCATACTCATCTTAATTTCCCTAGACATGGTCTCAGAAAAACTAGAAACAAGAGCATGAGAAGAACCACCAAAGATAATATCATCTACATAAATCTGAACAAGCAATAAGTTATTGCCATGCCTAAGAATGAATAAGGTCTTGTCTACCTTACCCATCTCAAATTTATTCTTAAGCAAGAATGTCTTAAGTCTATCATACCAGACTCTAGGGGCTTCCTTATGACCATACAAGGCTTTGGATAGCTTGAAAACATGATGTAGATGCTTGAGATTCTCAAAGCCTGGGGGTTGCCTAACATCCACTTCCTCCTTTATATAACCATTCAGAAATGCACTCTTGACATCCATCTGGTACAGCCTAAAACCCTTAGATGCAGTAAATGCAAGCATAATACGAATGACTTCTAATCTAGCAACAGGAGCAAATGTTTTATCAAAGTCTAACCTCTCAACTTGGCTAAAACCCCGAGCTACCAACATAGCCTTGTTTCTAACTACAGAACCATCCTCACTTTGTTTGTTTTTGAACATCCAACGGGTTCCTATCACATTATGACCACTAGGAGGCTCTACTAGGTTCCAAACCTTGTTCCTCTCAAAGTTCTCTAACTCCTCATGTATGACATTAACCCAGCTAGAATCAGATAAAGCATGTGATATATCGCGGGGTTCAAAAAAAGCAACAAATGCAGAATAGAAGTAGAGACTCGGATCATGATACCTGGAGCGAGTGACTCGCTTATGAAGATGACCAATGATCTGATCTGAAGGATGATGCCTCTGAATGTGAAGTGGAGCGCCCGGGAGAGATAGCATCTCTTCGACCTTCGCAGGTACTACTGATGATGAAGATGCAGCAGAAGCCTCAATTGGAGATGAAGTAATCAAAGCAGGTTCTTGAGCTGGAATAGGAGCGTCAGTAGTAGGTGGGAGAGTATCATCGACTCCATCATCATCTTCCTCTACAAAAATGCTCTCCGTCACCTGTGTATCACTTGAAACGTCTGATCTAGCACTAAGGCTAGTCTCATCAAAAGTGACATTGCACATCTCCTGGACAACGTTAGCCTCAAGATTAAAAACCCGAAAACCCCTCGAATATGCATGATAACCCAGAAATAAACCATCAGAAGTTCTTGACTCAAATTTATCTAGGTTTCCTGTCTTGAGAATGAAACACTTAGCTCCAAAAAATCGAAAATGAGAAACATAGGGTTTTCTACCAAACCGAAGCTCATATGATGTCTTGCCCAAAGACGATCTCAAGAAGACATGATTGGCAATATGGCAAGCTGTAGCAATAGCTTCGGCCCAAAACCTCCCCGGAGTGCTATACGCATCTAACATCGTCCTAGCCATCTCGACTAAGGTTCTGTTCTTCCTTTACACCACACCATTTTGTTGAGGGGCGTGTGGAGAAGAGAATTGATGCTCAATACCATGCTCAGCACAGAAAGAGGCAAATGAGGCATTCTTGAACTTTGTGCCATTGTCATTACGAATCGCTCTTAGGGCACCAGAGAGTTCGGAAGCCAAGCGAAGAACAAGATCATGAAAATAATCAAAAGCTTTATCCTTCGAAGCAAGAAAGAACACCCAAGAGTATCTTAAAAAATCATCGACTATGACAAGAATATACCATTTGCCACCGACTGACCGAACCCTAGAAGGACTAACAGTATCCATGTGAAGCAACTGTCCTAGTCCGTTAGTCATGACCATAGTCAATGAAGGGTGTGAGGCGTCAACTTGTTTGCCATGCCTATAGGGTGCACATACAACATCCTTGATGGCTTTGAGTTTGAGCAAACCTCTCATGAGATCAAGGCTGCTAACTCGCGTCAGATGATCAAACCAATGTGCCCCAAACAACGGTGCCAAAGCCAGAACTCAGAAGAAGATGCAATCAAACATTTGAGAGATCCAACAAGAGATTCAGAAAAGTCAGCTCTAAAAATCCTACCAACTCTAGAAATCCCCAAAACAAGCTCACCAGCTGAATCAAGTATACGACAATCATTTTTTTAAAATCTAGTCTCATAGCCATCATCAAGTAGCTGTGAAATAGAAAGCAGGTTGTACATTAGCTTGTCCACAAGAGCGATGTCGTTCAGGATGAATTTGTCGTTCACCTTGATCGATCCTGTTCCTTCAATCCGCCCTTGTGTATCATCTCTAAAGGTGATGAAGTCATCACCCGTCGACCGCGTGAAGGAGGTGAACCATCTTGAGTGTCCGGTCATGTGGCGTGAACAGCCGGAGTCGACGAACCACGTGTTCTTCCCCCTTCCGCGGCGATCCTCATTGGTGTCATCGATGTCTATGGAGTCGGCCATTAAGCACATGCTGGTGAAGTCTTTTGCCTTCCCTTTATTTTTCTCTTAAGGGAGCTCCTCCTCCTTGTCCTCCTCGCCCTCGGAGTCCACATCGCTCATGGATTGCTCTCCAAAAGCGGCAAGGACCCGGTGAGCGGCCTTCATGAGCTTGGCAACATCAAACTTGGACTTGTTCCCTTGAGGCTTCCTCCAAGCCGCTTTCTCCTCCTTGTGGTTGCCCTTCCCTTTTAGCTTGGGGCAATTCACTCAGATATGATAGAGCTCTCCACACTCATAGCATGTCACAGGGCCACCTCTCTTCTTGTTTCTCATATTGTTATAGGCCCGTGTGAATTTTTTGGCTAGAAGGGCTAACTCAGCCTCATGAATACTCTCAAGTTCCTCTTCATGGATTGCAGATAGACAAGCAAGTGAAAATCCAAATGAAGACTCAAAAGAATCATCAGAAGTTCTTTTGAGAGGATCAGCCACCAAAACCATGTTCTCCTTCTTAGGATAACTAACTCTCTTGATCTCATGAGTGTAACATCCCTATTTTCCCGAGTTTTTGAAAAGTTTGAAAACTTTAAAAGTGAACCATTTGGTTTTATTAATTCGCTAAAGCTTAATTTGTAATTTAGAATTTTAAAAGAAGTTTAATTTGACTTAACTAAAACTTGAACTAATTAAGGTTGGTTTAAGTTGAGTTTTGTTGGTTTTTAAGTTGGTTTTCCCTTTGGCCTTATGTTAAAAATAATTAATTGCAAAAATTAAAAGCAATAGTTAAGCTGAAAATATTTTTACTAAGTCCTAAATAATTCAAGGGATTTCTGTGAATTTTCCGAGAATTTTTGGACGGCTTAAGCTATTTTCTAAAAATGCTTTTGCTTTTCTGGTATTTTCTAAAATCAAAAATCAATAGAATTCCTCCTCAGCCTTTGGGCCGAATCCTCTCGGCCCATCCCTATTCCTTGTGGCCCGTCTCCTCTGCCCGCTCATGCCGCTCTCCCGTCTCGTGCCGTCCGTCCGATCGAATCGGACGGCTCAGCATCGCCGCGCCTCCCAGCTCTCACCATTGCCGCTGCCGTGCTGGCCTTTGTCGGCCGCCCGCTGTCGTCTTCAACCTCCGGCAGCCATGCCATCGCCTCCGCCGTGATTCTCGCCGCACCGTGCCACTCCCTCGTGCTAGCCTAGCCCCTGCGTGTCCCGCTTTCGGTCGCGCCGCGCGTCCCCGCCTCCATCGCGCCCATGCGCCCCTCTTTTTTGCCCCCCCCCTCCATGGATTTCGCCGCGCCCATCGCCACCCGCCATTAAAGCCGCCGCAGCGAGCTCTCCTTTCTCCTCCTCCGGGGCCCCCCGTCGCCTATAAAAGCAAGCACCGGGACCGCCTCCCTCTCCTCTCTCTTTCCCCCTCACTCACTCTTCCTCTTCCCCTCTGCGCTTGCCGGAATTCGAGGTTTAGCCGCCGCCGGCCGTGAGGCTTCCGCCGCACCCGCCGCCGCCGTCAACCCCGCCACCGGCATCGCCAACCAAACCTTCCCGTGTCGCCTCCTGTCCCGAGCTTCGCGGAACCTCGCCCGTCGTGGTCGGTCGCCGCCTCCGCCGCTTTTACGCCCTCGCCGCCGACCTTCCCATGCCGCCGTCGTCGAGACTGTGATCACCCACTTCGCCACGTTGTCCTCTTCGCATTGGTGCCCTCGCTGCCGGCCGCCATGCCGTCGTTCGCCGACGATCAGTTGGGTCGGCCGCCGCCCTTCGGGTCCGACGTGGCCATGCCACCTCAGCGCCGCGTCACCCCCCTGCTGACGTGGCTGCCCAGTCAGCCCGAGTGGAATTTCTTTGATTTTCCTTTATGAAAATAATTCTGGAAAATCAGGAAATTCCTAAATTCATCATTTTATGTGTTTTTCCCAACTTCTTTTGGCCATAACTTCCTCTTTCGAACTCCGATTCGAGTGATTCAAATTTCTAAATTCATCTAAATTCCTTGTCTTCCTGTTAGTATTTATTTAGTATTTATTTGAATTTTTTTTGGAGTTGTTTTATTTATTTGGCTTTGTTCGTGCGTATAGGTTCCAGCATTTCGGAAGATTTCGCAGACCCGACGACCGAAGCACCTCTACTCTTCAACGAAGGCAAGTCATAGACCTTTGATCATGTTGAACCCATCTTTATAAAAGTATATTGTTTGATATAAACATGCATGGCTACTTTTATAATAAATGGTTTCGAGAATTAATTAAATACCTAATTGCCATTATGCCTCCTTGATAAATTGCAATCGACATGTATCCTTGAATGACATAATACTTGGACACCCTAGGATGGTTAATTATTAGTTGGACATTATTGAAATACCAACATGGGTATCGTATTATGCTTAGCCAATGCTTTAGTTATACGGTAGACTCTTGATCACATACTCAAAGAATGTTTGAATTTGACTAAAGGAAATATGGAACCGTGGCGGTGCCACTTTTGATAAAAGATGTTGTGCCATGACTAGGGTGGTCATTTGGCCGGGTTGAACGAAAATGATTTATGCTCGGACGAGTGGGTGGTGGCAAAAGGTGGGTGCCATAACGCACACTTGGAATGTGGAACCGTCTCGTCTGAGCAACCAACTAAGGACTTAACCTTGAACCATTGATCTGGGCTTTAACCGTACAACCACATGTCTAGACTAGGATAGACCTGGTCGACTAATTAGCAAAGTTTTGATTCGGTTCTGTCAAGGGTTGATAAGCGGCGCAAGAGGGGGCCCAGAATGGTGAAACCTCAGCGGGCAGATCCGAGTTAAAATGGAGCTTTGTAAAAACCTTGTCACGTACTCTAGACTGCTTACCTAAGGTAGTGAGCGGTGGCATAGATATATGCCGAACAAACTAGAGAAATTCGTGTCTTGTGGGTCAAGCTGTACAACCTCTGCAGAGTGTAAAACTATTCGAATAGCCGTGTCCCCGGTTATGGACATACCTGGTGATTTCACACAAGGGGTAGAACTTTTGTCAAAAATGTTAGAATGGTTTGGTCGAATCTTGTAGATGGTTGATGGTTGGGAAGTGAACAGGGTGTTCGCTGGTTGCTTCAAAGAAAATTGCTTACTTATGTAATAATCTTTTAAATTGTGCTTTGCAATCTACTTACTGTAATTACTGTGAAATATTGCTTTCTGCAAAATAGCCATAAAGCTATCCTTGTCAAACCTTGCATGAATATTACTTGCATACAATTCCCTATGACTTGCTGAGTACATTCAAAGTACTCACGGCTTTGCGCCCCTGGTTAATCAGTCGTTGAAGAAGGAACTGGAAGCAACGAGTTCTATGAAGAAGATTTCTTTGAAGACTATGCGAACTAGATCGTGTCCTTCACTCGATTGCCGGTGGGCATATTGGGTGACCTCCACAAGATGTTTTGTTCTCCGCTGCAAGTTTACTCTGTTTTCTTTAGCCCTGCGTGGCAACCATTGTAAGACTTGACCATAAGGTCTCTTTTGCTTACTATTATTAATTTGTCTACTTCATCTTTGGTTTGGTTGTGTGGTTATGATCATTACACCAATGTTGTAACTGTGTGAGCTAGCTACTGATCATGGAACTAGTTCAGAATACACAGAGGGTTCTGGGGTTGTATACCCGGGGTCCCGACAGCGGTGGTATCAGAGCTATATCGACTATAGGACGTAACCATAGTTAGCATGGTCGTTTAGTCAAGACTTCAAAATTTTATTTTCTAAATCAAACCAACAGTTAACTTGAATAGTATTCTCCTCTTATCTTACTCTATTCCTCCTCATCTTATGCTAATCTCTCCTTATTCCATTCTCAAAGTCCGACTTCTTATCTTTTCTGAACCTTGTTTCTGAATGTAAAGTAACCCTCTTATCTTGATAATCTCTATAGAATCGAGCTTTGCTTAGAATCGCCCACCCACATAAGATAGATTAGTAGTGCTGTTACCCTTTTTAATTTCAGTATCGTTTAGACCGATAGACAGGATCTGTGGCTTGAGTGTTGTTGCCTCTTATAGCTTTCCGGCTATTGTTCGTTGGGTTAAACCGACTTTCCCCCAATTAGGTTGTCCCGTCTTTCTCCCTTTTCTTGCTCGTCTTTGTGCTTTTCCCGCTTTCCTATTGTGCTTTCTTCCTCTCGTCTATTAAACCTGAGAAGATCTGTGCAGATGGTTCAAACCCGCAACTCGGCAAGTCAGGAAGAACAAGTGGACCCCGTTACGCCACCAACCCCAGCTGCAACAACAGATCAGGGTTTGGGACAGTTCATGGTAGCACAGGCGCAGTTGATGAATGCAATGATGCAGAACATGAACCAGATGATGACTCAACAGAATCAGACGGCTGCCGCTCTGCTCACCGTGCTGAACAAAAACAACCAAGCAGCTGCCATGCCACCTCCGCCCCCACCAGCTTTCCCTCAGTCAAAGTTGGCAGAAATTATAAGGACCCATCCATCTACCTTCTCTAGCTCCTCTGAGCCTTTGGATGCAGATGACTGGCTGCGCTCTACTGAAAAGAAGCTTGCCATTACCCGGTGTGAAGACCGTGAGAAAGTTCTGTATGCCACACACCAGCTGGAAGGCACCGCCGCAGAATGGTGGGAGAACTATTGCGCCGCCCATGAAAACCACCAAAACATCACTTGGACTGAATTTTCAGAAGCCTTCCGCCTCTCTCATATCCCTGACGGAAAGGTAGAAATAAAAAAAAAAGAGTTTCGTGAGCTGAAACAAGGGAACCTGTCAGTAAGTGAATACCTCAACAAGTTCACGCAACTCTCGCGCTATGCTCAGGAGGATGTTGCCACCGATGATGCTCGTCAGAAGCGTTTCAAGCGAGGACTCAACCCTAGTTTGAAGGTTCAGGTCGTTGGCAACGACTATGCCAATTTTCAGCAACTAGTCAACAAGGCCATGCTCATAGCAGAGTCACGTCACGAACTGGCGGAATCTCATAAAAGAAAGTCAATGCAGCATAATGCTCATCAAGGCCACCCACAGAGAGCCAGAATGAACGAGTAGCCTCGCCGCTTCCGTCCCTCCAAATACTTCGGGACCCTGCAAATACACCTCGCCCAGCTACCCCAGGATTCCGCAGCTTCAACAACAACCCCAACAACCAGCAGCCAAGGAGCAACAATCCTGCCGTAGGAATCACCTGTTTCAACTGTTAGCAACTGGGACATTATGCCAGCAACTGCCCGTAAAAGCAAGGTCCATCACCAGTTAGATTCAACCTTGGAGCTACCCCGACCAGAACCCCCGTGCCAAGAGCAGGACGTGGAGCCCCTCAGACTCCAGCAGCACCAGCCAAGACCCCTCAGACTTTCGGAAGAGGCCGTGTGAACCATGTCACGGTGGAGGAAGCCTAGATAGCCCCGGACGTCGTGCTGGGTAAGTTCCTAGTAAATTCAGCACCTGCTACAGTTTTGTTTGATTCTGGAGCTACCCATTCATTTGTTTCTCGGAATTTTGTTGTAAAGCATCAGCTAAAGGTTCTGACTCTTAAAAATGCTATGTTGATTCGTACACCTGGTTCGGAGTTGAGTACGAACCAAGGCTGCCCTAAGGTTAAAGTAACCATAGAAGGGGTAGAATTCTTAGCCAACCTTATAATCATCAATGCCAAATCCCTAGATGTGATTTTGGGCATGGATTGGCTTGCGGATCACCAAGCAATTTTGGATTGTGGTGGTAGAAGCATCACATTGGTCAGCCCAGATAGAACCAAAGTAAAGTTCGAAGCCTCTACGAAAAAGTATGATGGAGCCTTAGTCTGCAGTGTCATTGCTTTATCTGTGGAAGATGTGCCAGTAGTCAGTGAGTTTCCAGATGTCTTTCCTGATGACCTACCTGGAATGGCACCGAACAGGGATCTAGAGTTTGTCATTAACCTAGTTCCGGGAACCGCACCCATTTCCAAAAGACCCTACCGTTTGCCGGTTGATGACTTAGTCGAGCTGAAGAAGCAGATCGAGGAAATGCAAGATAAATGATTTGTCCGACCAAGTTCTTCACCTTGGGGAGCCCCAGTGATCTTTGTCCCTAAGAAGGATGGTACCCAGCGGATGTGTGTGGATTACCGCTCTCTTAATGAAGTCACCATCAAGAACAAGTACTCTCTGCCCAGGATTGATGATTTGTTTGACCAGTTAAAAGGAGCCAGAGTGTTCTCCAAGATAGATTTGAGGTCAGGTTACCACCAGTTGAAGATTCGTAAGGAAGATAAACCGAAGACAGCTTTCTCAACCCGATATGGACTGTATGAGTATACGGTCATGTCTTTTGGATTAACCAATGCACCGGCTTACTTTATGAACTTGATGAATAAAGTATTCATGGAGTATCTGGATAAGTTCGTCATTGTTTTTATTGACGATATCCTAGTTTACTCTAAGAGTGAAGAAGAGTATGAAGAGCACCTTCGCTTGGTTCTGAATAAGCTTAGAGATCATCAACTCTATGCTAAATTCGATAAGTGTGAGTTTTGGATGATGGAAGTTACCTTTTTGGGACACGTCATGTCTGCAGAAGGAGTCGCTGTCAACCTTAGTAAAGTCAAGGATGTGCTCAACTGGGAGTTACCCAAGTCAGTACCTCAGGTCAGAAGTTTCCTTGGAATGGCAGGTTACTACCGCCGGTTCATAGAAGGATTCTCGAGAATAGCAAGACCCGTTACCCAATTGCTGAAAAAGGAAAAGAAATTTACTTGGACGCCAGAATGTGAGCAAAGTTTTCAAGAATTAAAGAAGTGTTTGACCACCGCCCCAGTGCTGATTCTACCGGATGTTTGGATGGATTTTGAGATTTTCTGTGATGCATCTCGTCAAGGTCTCGGTTGTGTTTTGATGTAAGAAAGGAAAGTGGTAGCATATGCTTCACGCCAATTGAAGCCTCATGAAGTCAATTACCCCACTCATGACTTAGAATTGGCTGTCGTAGTTCATACTTTGAAGATATGGCTCTATTACCTCATCGGTAATCGCTGTGAAGTTTACACGGATCATAAGAGTTTGAAGTACATTTTCACCCAAGCTGATCTGAACATGAGACAAAGAAGATGGTTGGAATTGATCAAGGATTACAACATGGGAATTCATTATCACCCAGGCAAAGCAACATGAGTGAAGGTTGCTTCAAGGCCGAGTCAAAACCAAAATATGATTTAACAATTTGCTCGTGGGTAAAAGATGATTAAGATAATCCTAGATATATTCCCACATGTCATAGCAAGCAAGATCTAGGCCAGAAACCAAAGAAAAACCAATGGATCAAAGAAAGCCCTAAAATCATAAAATAGAGAGCAAGAACAAGAAGTAACTCATCTTGAGGAATGCTACTTGGATTAATTTGATATTGATGTTGGTTTACAACCACTCCATCCAGGAGGACAAAGGCTCAACACTTGAGCACACAATCAATCCAACTCTTTAGAACCCTAACCTCTCCACTTTTCTCTCCTAACCCTAAAACACAAACTAGGGTTTTAGATGTGAGGGTTGGGGGGTGCACAACTAGCACCCTCCCCTATTTGTAGTGGAGGCTAGTTTCTAGAAGGATATCCCTAATGGGCACCGGTTAAGTCCACACACAAACGGGTTTCACTTACACACGTATTTCAATGCGCCGTCTTCATCTTCTCTTGACCTAAACCACTTCTCCTTGCGCCGTCTTGCACCGTGGTTTAGCCAAAAGCCATCAAGACGGTATTTTGGTGAAGTTACCAAAATACCCCTTCTTGACCGTTCTCCAAAGACCGAGTCCAAATCTTCATGAAGCAATCCCATGCTTCGCCACATGTTGGTTGATCAACGGCTCTCTTCATGTCGGCAGGTCTCTCCCATCCGGCTCCCACCAAAACCACCATGGCACTTGCACCGACCCCTGCGCCGCTTGATGCAACCTGTCGCACCGAACTTCCCATTTGGTCATCCTTGTCCATTTTGCGCCATGCTTGAGTCTTCTCACCTCACCTGACATACTCGATCGTTCTGAACCTCAGCTCTCCAAGCCTAGTCCCGATCATCCTCGCCATTGACCGTCATTGACCTCCAAGCGTCCTGCACAATAATAGACAAAGAAATCAATTCCGGGAACAAGTTCTTCGCAACTTGACCCACGTTAGTCAAAACATGCATCATGCAACACATATGCACTGAAACCCATGAACTTGACCTAACCAAACAATCATCGCTGCCAAGATGGTTGACGAACTAGTCAAAACTGGTCAAGCCGCCACCCATTGGCCGGTCTGACCGCCCAGCAAGGGACTTAGCCAAAATTTCTTCTCTGGAAATCCGAGACTCTCTGGAAATTTTAAACGAATAGATCTTTTGACTCGAAGCTCCAAAAATTATGAGACTAAGTGTAGAAGAATCCCCTCTCTTGCCTACACCCTCTATTTTTGGCCCAGCTCCAAACTCAAAAACATTTAATGGCCGGTCTAACCGCTAGCCACTTGATCTGATTCTTGGCCGGTTTGACCGCCAGTGGTGGCCGGTTTGACCGCCGCCTTGGCTAGTTTGACCGCCTATTGCCTGACAAAATGGAACTTTTGCTGAAAACACATGTTTCCGCAAACCCTCAATACTATTGCCAATTGTATCATCATCCTAAGATCATGAGCATATCCCCATGATATCCACACTTTTATAGTTTGAATAACCAAATCAAACTCTAGCTATGAATGATGTGTGCTTGTTGTTATTTTTGGCCAAAGCAAGGAGGAGAGACATGTTGCTGATCTTCGTGAGAACCGTGAAAGATTGGTCCAACGAACAAGATCATTCTAATCAGCTAGTAGGATCTTTATCATGAAAGCCATACATCAATGAGAGAATATGAATGTTCATATTTAATAGTGGAGTATATTTCATAAAACCACACCATCTTCGATAAAAACTGACGAGGACATAATAATCCTCATTTTATCTTTTATCTATAATTCTTATTATAGGTAAATATGATGTCATGTGGACCCTGAGTATACCCCTTAATGTTATGAGGGAAGAGCCTAATGGGAGGTCGTAAGTTCTTCTACAACCACCCCTATAGTCGTAAGTTATGCTACGACTACCCCCATAGTCGTAAGATATGCTACGACTATCCCATAGTCGTAAGTCTTGCTACGACTACCTCATAATCGTAGGCTCCTCTCGACTAGGTCAACTACGACCACCTTATGATCAAATAAACCTCTGAGACAAGTGGGTCTTATTGATTAAGGGATTCAAACAATCATCATCTGTTGTTATTCTGCGAAGTAATGACACGTAATACTCCATTATCTCGAT
Source organism: Phyllostachys edulis (assembly GCA_036346405.1). Classification (NCBI taxonomy): domain Eukaryota; kingdom Viridiplantae; phylum Streptophyta; class Magnoliopsida; order Poales; family Poaceae; genus Phyllostachys; species Phyllostachys edulis. Next base: position 42,086,913 of record CM070548.1, on the reverse strand, counting down.
GATATAGCCGCATTAGCGGCGTGGAGGAGTTAATATACGGTGATTATTACCAACGTCGCTCGTTCACGGGAGGTGATGAGCGCCGCTTTATCTGAGTAATGCTTGCTGCTCCTTCACGCACTATAAAAGGCGGCAATCGAGAAAAGGAAGGGAGGATCAATCGGGCCATCGGAATACAAGCACTATCTGTAATAGTCTTAGTTTTTCCCCGATTGTTCGTAATACACTCAATACCACACACACACAGAGTAGGGTTGTTATTCTCTCCGAGAAGGCTGAACACGTATAAAAATCCCGTGTCAATCTCTGCGTGATTCCATTCTAGGAGACCCTCGAATCAAACAATCTTTACGTAAGTTCGGTTCTAAAACACCGGCGGTTAGGCGCCGTCCGTGGGGATCTTCGGTAATCTCTTGTCAACATACTCTCCGTTTTCCAAATCTCATGCACTCATGGCGGGAGAATGGAATGAGGAGAATTGGTTCGACTTGGCGGTCTGTGACGTCGACATGGATGCCGGATTCGATTCTGAACCAAGTGATGACTCATCCTATGGCATTCTTGCCTCCGGGATCTTCCCACAGATCCAGGAGACAATGTCGCCGGTGGAGTTGAGGAGGGATCCTTATCCCCTACAACAGTACGTCCAAGAGAGGAATCTACTCTCTCAAAGGACAAGGGTCAATCTGACCAGGACCGCACCCAGGTGGACTCACGACACGACGAGAGTTTTTCCTCGAAGTGTCCAAGTCCCCCTAAGGCGGTCCGACTTGGTAAGGCAAGCTCTGGAAGCCACAATTATGGGACTTCACCGGCATCTGGTGATCCTCTCTCTCCGGATGACGCCAGAGAGAGCGGGATCAAGCATGCTTTTCCTACAAATTCGACCATCTCTCCAGATCACACTGCCGACGGAGACGGTTATAACCTGACTTCCCCTACGGAGGATTACTCCAAATCGCCAGATGGTGTCTCTCGGCGACTCCTCAAGCGAAAGAGGCCTCGGCGCAAGTGAGAATCGTCAGCGGAGGTCTTCGTCCTTCCCTCGAGATCAAGATCACTCTTCTAGAGACCGAGATAGAGACTCTTCGAAAAATCACACTGCGCCCCCTCATGGCGTTGGCAAGGACGCCACCACTAGCGACCACGACCAACACCTTCATGAACGCAAGAAATCCTCGACATTCTCGCACTTCATTGAGGCGCCTCAAGAGTCCGACATAGAAGCTCTTGAGGCTATTCGACGGAAGAAAATTGAAGCCCGAAGAATCTATCCGGCGCATCCAATATCATTCAAGGAAGCTCAAGAACTTGAAGATATCAATGACTTGCTCGAGAATCCAACTCAAGAGCTAGCTCGAGCACCGAGTTCGACCTCTTCGTTGAAGAGATCGCACAAAACTTCGAACACGATGGCAAGGTGGAAGCGCCTCGCCGACATCATTCAGGAAGTCATAGCAATACGACTTCTTCAGCTACGAGTCGATTGAACATATCGCCACGGAGGAATCGGCGCGAATATGAAGTCGCGCCGATCACCTATTCGGAGAAATGTCTCGAACAAGCGATGATCAAGAAACCCCTCGAGAGGTGATCGCTCACCATTCCGACATGGGAATCTGCGGAAGAGATAAACTACGAGTATATCCCTCGTAAGGCGAGATCTATCATAGGTCCGGTCAACCTATTCTCGGGTATCGTCGAGTACGACCACCTGATGATATCAACCCTTCTTTCCTGCAAAGGAGGCGTCAAGAAGTCATTACTGGATGTCGGGCATTCTCGCTTTGATCTCCGAGTCGTTACCGCCACCTCGTTTTCGACCGGTGAACATGGAGAAGTTTGATGGTTCCCAAAATCCCATCGAATTCCTTCAAATCTACACAACGGTGTCCGAAGCGGCGGGAGGAGGAGAGCATGTAATGGCAAATTATCTTCCAACTGTGCTCGAAGGATCCGCTCGATCGTGGTTCTTGAATCAACCACTCGAGTCGATTTACTCTTTGGCAACACCTCTGCGACCTTCTATTGGCAAATTTCAAGGCACTTACAATCGCATACGAAAGGAGGATGACTTGCACCGGATGAGACGAGAATGACAACGAGACCTTGCGCCAATTCATCAAGCGCTTTAGTCAGGTTCGTAACTCAATTCCGGAAGTTTCTGATTCATCTGTCATCAGAGCATTCAAGTAGGGAGTCCGTAGTAGGAGAATAACAGAGGACATTGCTTTAAACCCACCTATACATTGCCAAACTCTTGAGATGGCTGATCGATATGCCAACGCTTACGAGGCGGTCGAGTGGAACAATACAATAGATCGAGAAGACAATACCTCTCGAGAGCCAGGCGACATTGGTAAGAAGAAGGATAAAAAAGCAAAAAAGTCCAAGAACAAGGTGAAGGGTCAAAAACTCCAAACCAGCGGTTCCAAGGAGGTATTGGCTGTGAATGATAAAGAACCACACACATCCAAGCCGCACTCCGACAGAGGCAAAGGTAAGCGCCCTGAACGTGAGGTAAACTCCATAGATCCTCCTCTCGTCAATAAATTACCGAAGTGGTCGGAAGTCACTATCTCTTTCGAGAAGAGTGACTGCCCGATTCCTTCGACTCGACCAGGTCGATACCCAATCGTGGTCGAACCCACCATCAACAATTGTCGGGTCAATCGAGTTTTGGTTGATGGTGGAAGCTCCTTAAATATTTTATTTACGAGTGCTCTGGATGACATGCAAGTACCCAGGACCAAAGTAAGACCGGTACGATACTCTTTCCATGGGATCGTACCGGGATCTTTGGCCAAACCGATTGGTCAAGTTTCTCTTCCTTTAACATTTGGTTCACCAAGTAATTTCAGGACGGAGAAAATCTCCTTTGAGGTGGTCGATTTCGATACGGACATATAACGCCATACTCGGACGACCAACTTTGGCAAAATTCTAATGGCTACTCATTATGGATATCGATGTATTAAGATGCGAGTCCCAAAGGAGTAATCACAATCCATTGTGACAAGAAGATGGCGCATACTGCGGCGATCACGATCCCTCGAGATGGTAGGACAAATACCAACTCGAGAAGAAATCGACCTTCTAGCAAGTCGAAGCCTAAAAGCTGCACCAAAGCCGAGCGACAAAGTCAAAGAGGTTCCTCTCGGGCGCAGGGAGCCCTCGAAGATCGCATCGAGGGATACTTCCGACCCCAAATAGGAAGGCGCCCTCATCACCTTCCTCCGAGCTAACGCAGATGTATTCGCGTGGCAAGCATCCGACATGCCCGAGTCCCGGGGAGGTGATCGAGCACGAGCTAGCTACGGCACGACAAAGTACCGTAAAACAAAAATTGCGGAGATTTGCCCTCGATCGGCGAGATGCTATTAAATCGAATTGGATAAGCTACTTAAAGCGGGCTTTATAAGAGGTCAACCATCCGAATGGTTGGATAACCTGTAATGGTTAGAAAGTCAAGCGGCAAATGGCGTATGTCGTGAGACTTTCTTGATCTTAATAAAGCTTGTCCAAAAGACGATTTTCCTTTACCTCAGTCGATCGGTTGGTTGACTCTCTGCGGGTTGTGAAATGTTAAGTTTTTAGACGCATATTGCGATACCACCAGATCAATATGTGTCTAGACGATGAAGAAAAGACCGCATTTATTACACCATTTGGTATATTTTGCTATGTCAAAATGCCATTTGGTCTAAAAAATGCCGGCGCTTCTTTTCAACGCTTGATGCAGGCAACTTTTTCATCTCAATTAGGCCGAAATCTAGAAGCCTATGTTGATGATCTAGTTGTCAAAAGCATCAAGAGACTTAATCATATTACTGACCTGCAAGAAACGTTCGATAATCTCAGAAAACATCGCTTAAAACTTAATCCTGAGAAGTGTGTATTTGGAATCTCTTCAGGGAAATTGCTTGGATTCCTAGTATCAATACGAGGAATCGAAGCAAATTCCGAAAAGATAAAAGCCATTTTAGAAATCGCCCTCAACTACGGAAAGAAGTCGAAAACTCACTTGGGTGCATGGCGGCTTTAAGTCGTTTCATCGCACGATCGGGAGAAAAGGGACTACCTTTCTTTAAACTTCTAAGGAAACACGAAGGTTTTGAGTGGTCGAAAGAGGCAAACGCGCCTTTGAGGATGTCAAGAGGTACCTTCGAGTGCTCCTATTCGGTCTCTCCGAGGCGGAAGAAACGCTCTTGGTTTACCTAGGCGCCACGCCACAGGCGATAAGCGCAGAGTGGTCGTAGAACGTGAAAATGTACAACGACCGGTCTACTACGTCGATGAAGTTTTACGGACCTAAGGAGCGTTACCCTCGGTCCAAAAGCTTCTATATGCCCTCCTCATGTCTTCGAGGAAATCTGCGGCATTATTTTCAGCGCACAAACTAGTCAGGCTTGCGTCTGAGTTTCCCTTGGGAGCGATCCTCGAGAATAGGGAAGCAATGGGCGCATGGCAAAATGGTCGGTCGAACTTGGGAGTTCGACATCCATTCGTGTCCCGAACGGCCATTAAATCCCAGATCTTGGCGGACTTCGTCGCGAATGGACAAATCTGAACTGCTCGGGATCCCGATCTGATTCCCACGACCGAAGGATCGATGTACTTTGACGGTCGCTTACTTTAAGTGGCTCGGGGGCTAGGTGGTCTGGTATCTCCTCTAGGAGAGACCTTAAAGTATGCCATACAATTAAACTTTCGGGCCACTAATAACGTGGCGAAATCTGAAGGTTTGCTAGCTGGTATCTGAGCATGGCGCTCTCGATTCGCCGACTACTCGTGAGAGGAGACTCTCAACTAGTCGTGAATCAAGTCGGCAAAGATTACCAGTGCTCTAACCCGACAATGTCTCGGTACTTATCGGAAGTGCGTAAGGTAGAAAAGCATTTTTTAGGTTTCGAGGCACAATTCATCCCTCGAAAGGATAATTTCCTCGCAGACCAGCTTGCTCGCATAGCTTCTTCCCGATCTGAAGTACCAAAAGGAGTCTTCTTGGAACAACTCCAGAAGCCTTCTCTGGTCGACGAGCCAGAGACACCTCCTATTGAGACAGCCCTCTAGAGTACGAGGATACATGGATGGTGCCCATCTATGATTATCTTGAAGGGTTACATGCGAAGACGATCTCGAGGCAGATCGCTTATCCCGAAAAGCCAAAATGTATACTTTGGTCGAAGGAGTTCTCTATAAAAGGGGTACTCAAGGGGTGCTCATGCGATGCATTCCGCAGAGTGAAGGATTAACACTCCTTCACGACATACATAGTGGCATCTGTGGAAATCATGCTTCCTACAGAACGTTGGTCGGCAAGGCTTTTCGACAAGGTTTTCTTGCCAACACCCTATCGATGCTAAAGAGTTGGTTAAAAAGTGTGTCGATGCGGTTTCATAGCAGGCAAATACACCAACCAGCTCAGGCACTACAAACAATACCTCTATCTTGGCCTTTTGCAACCTAGGGTCTTGATATCCTGGGACTGTTCCCCAAAGCTCCAGGAGGTTTCAAGTTCCTTTTTGTGGCTATTGATACGTTCACAAAATGGATTGAAGCTGAACTGTGACTAGGATAACAGCAGGCGGCAAAGCGGTTTATGATGAGATCGTAATTACTCGATTTGGAGTCTTGAGTCGAATAATTACAGATAATGGTAAGCAATTTTCGAGCGCAAAATTTCAAGAATTTTGCGATGAGTTGGGTACCAAGTTGTGTTATGCTTCTGTGGCCCATCCCCAGAGTAATGGGGCAGTCGAACATGCAAACGGCCAAATAATGAGAGGAATTAAAACTCGAGTTTTCGACCAGCTCATCAAACGCTCGGGGGCTTGGGTACAAGAGTTACCCTCTGTATTATGGGCAGTTCGTACAACTACCGTCAGACTCTGAGGAGAAACACCTTTCTTTCTAGTCTTGGTCTTTGAAGCCATGCTTCCTCCTAACTAAAGCTACGGTCAACACGTGTCAAACATTCACAGACTCAACCAGAACAAATTGAGCAGATGATATTAATCTACTTGAAGAAAGGAGAAACCAGGCCCTAATTAGTTCGGCGGTCTACCAACAAGCCTGCGAAGATACTACGATCGTAAGGTCCAACCTCATGACCTTCTTTGTCAGGGTGACTTAGTATTGAGGCTTTGCCAATCCAAGTCTAATCGAACAAACTTTCTCCCAAGTGGGAAGGTCCTTACACAAAGGGTGAAGTTACTCGTCTAGGGTCGATGCGATTGGCAATGGAAGGCGGCGAGTTCTCTCGAATTCTTGGAACATCGACCCGATTCACGCAAGTTCTACGTGTAACCAATCATTAGGACAATAAAGACTCGTGTTTTCTCTATCTCTATTGTTTTATTTTTGAGTAGTGCTTTCATAATTTTTCGACTATGTTTCAAACACCCGCTTTTCTTTACCTTTGGTGCAAAAGGCGATAACACCACCTAGTCGAAGCTTCTCCTCTCTGCATGTGGTCTTGCCCACTAGAAGGAGCTTCCTAGTGTCAACTCGTTACTACGCTTTTGTTGCCAACACAAAGAACTCGGGTTTTATTTAGTTGAATTTTTTTTGAAGGCCAACTCCTTTCACCTTAGATTATTTCTTCACTTCATTTTTTTGAAAAATATTCTAAGTAGAGTGCACTTTTAAGATTTATTCACTACCTTTGGTGTATTCAATTAAGTCTTAACTAAGTCGGAGGAAGAAACACATCTAGTCGAAGTCTCTCCTCTCTGCACGTGGTCCTGCCCACTAGAAGGAACTTCCTAGCATAGTTCAATTTCCAACTCTTGATAATAGGGCAGACTTATTGAATCCTCCAAAGAAGGGCGAACGAATTTTTTGAAGTTCTCTGGATGTTTGTTTAACTCAAGTTGCTGTTCTCGATTTAATTAATCTAGTCGGAGATGCTAACATTACCTAGTCGAAGCCTCTCCTCTCTTGCGTGGTCCTGCCCACTAGAAGGAACTTCCTAGTGTCAATTCGTTATCACTCTTTCGACCAGTGCATGACAATTGGGGCTAAATACTACAAGTTAAACAAACCTCTCTGTTTTCAGAAACCCTTTCTAAAGACTATTTACTTAGTTTGTCTAAACAAACTCAAAGAAATAGTCGAGGGCTAGGATAATTTGATTTCAATTCTTAGTCTTTAAATTAGTTAATTATCTTTTGAGTTACTAACTACTCGACAAGATGATTTGCGAGAGACAAGACTATTTACTTAGTTTCAACAAACTAAGCAAATAGTCGGGGCTAGGATAAAGTCATTAATTTGACTTCAATTTTTAGTCTTTAAAATTAGTTAATTATCTTTTGAGTTACTAACTACTCGATAAGATAATTTGCGAGAAACAAGATGGATCGTATATTACATCAACAAAAGCTTGTTTTTCACAGGGTTTATTACAAGCTACTCAAGAGGAGATCCCAAGCGCATCTCCTCTGAAACTTTCCTAAACCAGCGATTGCATCTCCTCCATCGACGTCTTCATACCTTGGAAGCGATCGAAGTCGGCCGAGAGGTTGCACATTAAGGTTGGGGTCATGAGCTTTAAGTTTTGCTAATGCATAACTTCTGCAGATTCGACCGCTTCCTTTATCGATTGACTTGGTTGGCATTGAGTAGTCACCAGATCTTGCAAAGTCGACTTAATCCCCAATAGTACTTATGTGGCGGTTATCGTATCATCTTGAGAGTCTTTCCCTCACTATGTAGCTCACCAAGCACATTGTTCAGAGTGTGATGTTGCCTTGAAGTTTAATCTTCATTGCTTCCATCTCTGTTGGGTACAAGTCGAAGCCTCATGACTTTTGTTTTCGACCACTTGTTCTAAAAAGAATAAGATTGGCCAAACAAAGATAAACTTCTAGAGGAAAAGAAAAGAAAAATAATCACGGGTAAAAGAATTTCTTACCCACTAGTCGAGAATCAACTTCTTGACCTCTTCATTATGGGAAGCAACGGTCTCGGCATGTTTTTCTCCCATGATCTAATGTCCCTGCATTCTTCTTTGCAATAAGGACAATCGGTTATAAATCATGGTTTTTTCCGTGATTTCAGTCTCGAGCCTTCCCAATTCAAGATCTATTCCTAGAAAAGGAGGGAATAAGAAAAGGAAATAACTTCGTAAGGAATTGCGGGTAACAATTACTTACGATATTCGAGTTCTCGGCGTCTTAAGATCATGATCTTTATTTTTGGACATCTGAGTAAGCTCGTGAATGGTGAAGTTTTCTCTTTGACTTCATTCGGAGCTTTCTCATCTCATCTTCTTTTTACGAAAAGAAGCGAGAGTTAGATAAAGATCAAAGTCGTAAATGGCGTCTTAAGTTCAAGACTTCTTCGTTTATTCCTTCATGCAATTTTGCGTTTGCGAGTTGGCTTCTTTAAGTTTCCCCAAAAGGAATTCTACTTTTCCCATAGCTTTTTGACTCCTCTTTTTCATAATCGGCGAGTCGGCTAAGGTCTTTAAATCCTTTGTTCAACTTTGCAAAGGATAAAAGTGAACATAAGCATTGGTCAATCGGTTGTAAGTTCTTCTACAACCATCGACCTAGTCGTAAGTTTTTCTCGACAAAATCTCATGGTCGTAAGTTCTTCTCGACCATCACCTATTCGTAAGTTCTTCTCTTAACAAAGCCCTTTGGTCGTAAATCTTTAACGACCCGCATACTAATCGTGAGTTTTTCCATGACAAACCCGTAAGCACTATATAAGTAGTCAAAAATGATTATGAAAAATAGTGACTTACCACATCTCTTTTGCTTGCGAGTTCCTCTTTCTTGTCGCAGACTCTAGAAGTTGTCGATGATATTCACCGACAACGGCGATTTGCTCTATGGCTTTACGCAAAAGACAAGGCGGTGAGAAATAAGAAGATTATACTGTATGTATAAGTATCATCAAATACTTACAGTCATGGTTGATCGAGCAAATATTGAGTAAACCAGCTCTGGGTGCTTCAGCTCGTCCACTCTCTCAACTTGGTCCCACCAAACCTTCTCAAGGTGCTCATTATCAAAAGTGTTCCCTCTATTGGGAATGTCTTTGGGATGGGGGACTCGGTGGCGAGATCTAAAGGCAGAAGACCCCACTATGGAAGCAGGGCCAAAGAAATCAGAACAGAAATTGAAGTACTCTTCATCTTCCGATTCTGAAATTGTAGTTTCTCTTTGGGTACCAGGAGGGAGGTCTGCAACGATTTCCTTCCCCGCACGGTGGTCAGGCACATCACCACCTTGGGCAGAGGCTTCTGCGACTTCTTCTGCTGGTCCTACGACCACGTTAGTGGTCATGGCGACTATCTCAGTTGTCGTAACCGCTGCCTCAATAGGTGTAGCCGCTACCTCAGTAGTAGTAGTTGCAACCTCAGGGGTCATGGCGGTTACCTCGGTGGTTGTAGATGCCACCTCAAGAACTATGGCGTGCCTCGATGGCCATAGCTCTGACTTCACGATCGTGACAACGCTTGGGAGCCACGACTTCTTCTACCACTGGCCGAGGATGATCCATCGACCACTTTCCTTGTTGTCTCTCCAAAGCAATGGAGAGGTAGCAATAGGCTTCTCAGCGGAAGCATTCTCGAAATTTGAAGAGTCGGGCTAAAAACAACAAAAGGATAGCAAGTCAAATTGTGGAAAGCAAAAGGTAAATCTTGTTCTTACACTTTAGCTTGTTTCACATACCTCTGCGTCTGGACTTAATCGAAACTTTGGAGCCATCTTCCGATGGAAGAATTCTTTGACTTCTTTTCTCGACCATGTCCGGTCGTAGTTCAGAGATGAGGAATAGGTTCATCATGACCACGTCTGGTCGTGAGTCTTGAGCGAGGACCATCTCTATGGTCTCTTGATTTTCGGAGGACCGAGATCGGTCTCGATCACTCCAAGAGCGGCGCTACCCTCAACGATGAGGCTCATTTGGATCGGCATTGTCCTTCACAAAGACATAAACTCCTTCGGTTCTCCTTTTCTAGTTGCTTGACAAATCTAGAAGTGGCGAAACCGTAAAGCTTTCTTGTCGTAATAAAAGGTACCTTGGCCTTGCGAGGTTTGCGCTTAAGAGTTCGGTTGCTTGACCTCCTCGGCTTAATTTGCTTGACCTCGGCTTCAAGCTAGCGGCTATATCGACCCACGAGGTTTTGCAGAGGATCAGGTGAAGGGCTAGAACTCGAGCTTGCTCCTCCCTTGTCGGCGACTCTTGTAAGTCGGCGTCTCTTGGGAGGAGGCGAGCCTTTGTCTTTGTCAACTCTGCACGATGGTTATCGATCTGACTTCTTCGTCGTCCGACGATTTTCCATACCTACTTTACGTAAAGCAAAAGCAGAAAAAGAAGAATTACTAACTAGTCGTAAGATCTTCTCGACCCGATATCAAGTCGTAAGTTTTTCTCGACCTTTCTTCGACAAGTAAGATTTTCTCGGTCACTACTAAGTTGTAAGTTTTTCTACAACATTTCTCTAGTCGTAAGTTCTTTCTACGACTATAAGTTCCTAAGGATGAAATCAACTTTTGATTACCTTTAGGCGCTCAACCTTTTCTTCTGCGGATAAAACCGCAATAATTTGAGGAACCGCCACACTAGGTGACGGGGGCTTCTCACAAATAAGTTTGACTCGAACGTCAATCTCTGCTTGTGAAAGATCTGTATAAAACAGATAAAGGAATTCTTTAAACAACTGCGAAAAGACCAAACCGAGAGCTAAGTCGAAAAACTACTTACCTCCCTCGTACTCCCTGGTCGGGTCTTTTGGCCCCGTGTACCTCCACATAGGAGGCACTCGTTTCTTCAAAGGACTAATTCGACGTGTGATGAAATCCTTCACCACATGCCATCCAGTCAACCCCTCTGCTTTCAAATCCTTGATGGCTTGAATATAGGGGGCAATTCGATTGATATCCTGGGGAATCGAATCCCAGGAAGCTTTCTTTTAATGACCTTCCTTGAAGGAAAAGATCGTCTTCTGAGGTGACTTTCGATAAAACCACCTCTTCCTCCTAGCAGCCATGAAGACCGAGTGAACATCTGAATATACTCCTTCGACTTCCCGTCATGGAGCTTCAAACCACAACTTCGGCTATTCCGTTAGCCGAGCCATTAGTAGAAATCTTGAAAAAGCTCAAGATCATTGGAATTCCAGTACACCTCACACGGATATCTGAATCGCTCGGCATGGTGATGGAATTAGGACCAAGGTTCACCAATTCCACTCCAAAATGCTCGAGTATCAATGTGAAAAGGGGTGGCGGTGTCGAAGACCACACTCTGTCGCTTTGGAAGATGGGGATTTGTCCTTCCTCCCCGATGGCCATTCTTTGCTTATCTTGGGAACCACTCCACAAGAACTTTCTCTAGAATCTTCCCAACATTGACAAGGGTTTGCATCTTCGCCGTATCTATCTCCGACTCGGCCCATTCGGAAACTCTCCCGGCCATTTTTCTCAGAAAGAGGAGATTTTCGACTGAGTTGGTGGCGGAGAAGACAAGAACTTGATGAACAGTAGAATGATTTGGGGAAAGGTAAGATCTTAGGTTTTACCCCCTGGTAGGTATTTATAACCACGGACCTTAAGTTGGAGGCGTGACATTCCAAGGGTCGCCACTGTCTCGGGAACCGCTTCAACAGACAGGTTAACGGACGTCGTTTGAGATTCCCCAGTGTGTTCGCTCGAGAAAATCAGGTTTGCGTTTACATCTCAAGCAAAATTACTTCCTTGGTTAGATCTTTTCAACCAAAGGAAATGATAATCGGAAAGTTCTTTCTTCCGATCACTATACTTCGACCACCTCGTGATCGTAGGAATGCTTTTACGACTACTTGATGGTCGTAGGTAATTTTCTTGACCAAGCATATTTCTGGTCAAAGTAGTATACAACCGAAGAGTTTTTCCTTCGACTATTTTTCTACGATCCTCTCGTGGTCGTAAGACCATCTATAACTCCTTTACCAAGTAAGTTGCTTTCACTTGAAGTTGGGGGGCTAGATGACGAGGACATAATAATCCTCATTTAATCTTTTATCTATAATTCTTATTATAGGTAAATATGACGTCATGTGGACCCTGAGTATACCCATTAATGTTATGAGGGAAGAGCCTAATGGGAGGTCGTAAGTTCTTCTACGACCACCCCCATAGTCGTAAGTTATGCTCGACTACCCCATAGTCGTAAGATATGCTCGACTATCCCATAGTCGTAAGTCTTGCTCGACTACCTCATAATCGTAGGCTCCTCTCGACTAGGTCAACTTCGACCACCTTATGATCAAATAAACCTCTGAGACAAGTGGGTCTTATTGATTAAGGGATTCAAACAATCATCATACGCTGTTATTCTGCGAAGTAATGACACGTAATACTCCATTATCTCTGATATATAGCTGTTAAGCGACGTGGAGGAGTTAATACACGGTAATTATTACCAGCGTCGCCCGTTCACGGGAGGTGATGGCGCGCGCTTTATCTGGAATGCTTCCGCTCCTTCACGCACTATAAAAGGCGGCAATCAGAGAAAGGAAGGGGAGGATCAATCGGGCCATCAGGAATACAAGCACTATCTGTAATAGTCTTAGTTTTTCCCCTGATTGTTCAGAATACACTCAATACCACACACACACAGGAGTAGGGTTGTTATTCTCTCCGGAGAAGGCCTGAACCTGTATAAAAATCCCTGTGTCAATCTCTCTGCGTGATTCCATTTTAGTAGACCCCCCGAATCAAACAATCTTTACTTAAGTTCGGTTCTAAAACACCGACAAAAACTATCACAAAACCACAGTTTTAAGCATCAATTTCACAGAAACACACTTACTTCTACATAACATTTCACAAACAGCACTTTCAAGCAATATCATCATATGCCACAGCCGGACGTTCTAGGCCCAATCATCATACTAAGAAGGCCATCCCGTTTAGTGCCACTTCGGCACGCCGCAACCTTCTTCGCTCCACTTCTACACACCCAACCTCTCATCTCTCTCCATGTGCGCACCTCCCAAACTCTGTTGATGGCCTCCATGAGAAGGAGCCTTAGCCCTTTTGTTAGCCCCATCACGACACACAATAATGCTGACGAGTCAACTGTTATCCACCATGGCAATTACCTCACATCAGCAAACAGAAACAAGATGGCCTTATTACTCCGATGAGTGGGCCTGAGATGTCAGACCCGTTTTCATATGACGATATCGTTTAAAAGTGTGGTTTTGTGAAACTTTGTGCAGAAGTAGGTGTAGTTTTCTAAAATTGATGCTAAAAAATGTGGTTTTGTGATAATTTTGTCGTGGTTTTGCAAAATTTACGTATGTTCAATTTGGGGATGGAGCTGCATGCCTTGTGCTGGGAGTAAATTAAGTATGTGTGAGGCGACCGACTAACGCTTGCGCACGCCCACCGTTCAAAGGCTCGCAAGAAGAGGAAGAGCAATGGATCTCATCGACTTGCAGCCTTTCACGTTTTGGTTTCCTCCATCTTTGTGTCATTTCTTGGGCCAATGAGAATATCTACTTCTATTATGATCGGTAGAATTCACGACCTCTCCGCATTTGACGAGAATATCTCCCAATCGTTTTTCAACGCGTAGCCAGCGACACCCATCGCTTCTGGGCCGCACGTCGTCGCGCTAATTCTCGCTCCTGGTGAGTGATGATCCAACGGCACCCGTCGTGTTCATCTAAGCTCAGTTAATGCATTCGCTATTTGCAGCTGCCACGAATCAATAGCTCCACGTTCGGCTGGGATGGCTTCGCACCATTTCATCTCGCAGCATTTAATGCTTCTGCATTCAGATACACCGGTCTTCCTCGGCTTTGCAGCCAGCATGGCTTTAATTCCCCGAGTCGGTCCGGGCGCTCTCATTTCCATAGTTCCCCTGAGCTACACCTTCTTGTGTGTTTCTCCGTCGTCGATCGACCGATTGGTCGTTGTTCTTTGCGTGTGTGTGTTAAATAGTCGGACTGATTTGGTCGCCTCGGTTCATGCACCACCTATTTCCATTCGCCTTCGTCCCCGTCTACTTGAGCGAGAACTTCGTCCGCATTGTCTTCCCGTCTCTTGCCTGCGCGTGCTCTGGCGGTTGCTCCGTCATAAAAGCATTTCGGCGTGTTAAGCTCCGCTTATTGGTTCGATGAATACGCCGCCTTCCCTGATTCCGTTAGAGCTTCGTTCTATAGCATGCGGAGCTGCCTAAGCGGCGGCTAAGCGGAGGCGCGCCGAGAGCTCACCGCCGGCGGCCTGGTCACCCGGCCATGCTCACGGCTCGCCCCGAGCCGCCAGCAGCCCCGCCCGCTTCGCCACCTCGCGGCCTCGCCCGTCGCCCCGCCCGCCGTCGGCCGTGAGCCGCGCATGCCCGGCCGACTCGCGGCCTCGCCCGGTCGCCCCCGCCGCCCCGCGCACCCAAGTGAGGTTTTGGGGAGTGGGGATGGGGAATAGAATTAGGGATTTCTGGATTTGGTGAGTGGGGATGGCCAGATGCCTGGATGTGGATTTGGAGAGTGCAAAATTGGGCCGTATGCTACCCTTCCTCCCTTCATGGTAGCCGGTGTTTGTGCAGTTGGGACTCCGTGAGCAGTCTGAATCTGAGAGGGTTCGAGGTGTGGCGGCTAGAGCAGTGCGCCGCCCTCAGCGCGCGGTGGTGGTCGTCCGCCACTGTCTACAGGTATTACATCCTGCCTGACCGAATTTTGTACCACCATTTAGCTATTTTCCTTGTGTTCTAACCTAATCGTCTTGCCTCTTTTCTTTCCCCCCCTTGTTTCCCCGTGTTTTCCCGCCGTCTTGCCGTTTCTACGCTTCGTGCTTCGGTGGATACCCTCATCTTCTCAGGTATACCGTCATGTCCGAATGATTCCCTGCTATTTTCGTTGTCTTACCGATACTTTCAGTTCTTACCGTTTTTCCTATTTTCTTCGGTCTTTTATTTACTCTGAAACGATTTCCCATGTTTAGGCTGTCTACCCAGTGTCCGATTCGGTGCTTGCCGACCTCTCCCTTGCACTCCTTCTTTGCTTTGTAATCACGATATGTATTCATGCAGAAACCTGTTTTAGCCCTTTTCGTTTTTATCACTTTTAGTTGTTTTATCTAGGCAGGTTCCAATAAAATCATTTCGGCAATTTCCCATTCTTCTTGTTCAGGTCTTTGTGTGTTCGACACCTTGTTCGAACTTGCCGGTGTCAGGGTCTTAACGGTGTGGTTTTGTGCCATTCAAGAGGTCAGTCGCTTCTCCTCTTTCAGTATATTTCTTTCCCTGTGTTTCTATGTGACCATATGTTCCTTATATCCTTTCGTTAAGGCTCTCACCAGTTTATAATGCCTTTTAAAAAAGCCACGTCGTCGGATTTACTGTAAGATAAGGTGCGCTCCAATGCGAAAACAATGTCGTCGTGTAGATTCCTGCCAGAGTTTACGATTCCTCTTTGTTGTTGCGTACCAGCGTGTCCTCTTTCTTTCCCCTTTATTGCAGCATTTTCCATTGTGTTTATCCGTCTGTTTTCCCCTTTCTTCTTTGATCCGGCGAATTCCTATCCTAGGCTCCTCTTTGTTGTTGCTTGACAACTTTTTTATTTCTTTCGAGCTGATTGCACAGGTTCACACACACATCATACTTAACCCACATTTAATTTCATCATCTTTTCTATTAAGTCATTGGTAGACATGATTTCCCACGTCTTGTTTTATGCCAATACAGCTCACTCCCATGCAGTCAGACCAAAAAACGATACACGCGACAGCCCCAACAGAAATGCACGATCTCATTGCGCGAACCACTTACAAAAGGTACGCACCCGTTCTATCGTACTGTTGTACTCAACATTTCATAAAAACTACTATTCTCCTATACCAAATTTATGCCTAGAAATTCCATGCCATACATAATCTACATGATTCTTACTTACGCTTACATGCAAGCTAGCTCCTCTGAGAATGTTTCCACTACAAAGAAAAGCCTCTTCAAAGATGGAAACGACATACCCATCAACAAAGAGTAGTTTCCTAAAGTTCTCACCATATACACTATTATACACATTTTTCCTTTCTAGATACGGCAACAGTATCTCTACCAGTTAATACACCTTCATGTTTTGGAGGCCAGAATGCTGCTTCTCACTATACCAACAAATCCTTTTTTTGTGCATACCCTTTGTTGCCAGGCCATGACTTCTATGCTATGGTTCGGCTTTACATCCTACTATAGGTTGGTAGATCCTTTTGCCAAACACATGTAACACACCGTTCAAATACTTGAACTGGCTTGGCGATAGTTCCATAGGACATCGCCCTCATCTATACCAATTGTACCAACATGTATCAACCGCTAAATCATGTAAATTATTTCTTTGTTACCTTTTGCCTCAGTTTTCCTTCTTGATAAGATCATTTAATAGAATTTAATATTATTTCTGTTGGCCAAGTGCAGCACTGACTATTGAAGCATGTATGCCTGAATATATTTGATTGTCCAAGTATAACTGTGATGAAAAGTGCTGATTTTGAGGAATTGGATTTTTTTCCTTCTTCAAAGAATTGTAATATACTAATATTACTTTTGTAATCAATCCATATTAATAGGTACATGAACCAGGCCATACAAACTTCGTATTACGGTAATATCATTGTCTATGCATTGGTTGTGGGTCAAAAAACTTCCTCATCAATGGGGTAAGTTCATTTTATTTACTGCCTAATTCATTTCTTGTATGTATTTACATGATGATGTGCTTATTCTTATTTGGTATTTGGTGAGTACTTTGGTGGGACTTCCCCCCAACGTGACTATTTTTTTGTGTTTAGCTTAGTCTTTACCTATATAAAAAATCTCCTAACTTCTGTTCAGGATTTTGCATCCATTACCAGAAATGTTCTTTCTAACGGATGGATATATTTTTGTAATTTTCTTTTTCGACTATTTATTTCTGTATTTTTTTAGAAGAAAAATTCTTTAAGGACTAACCAACATCTATAGAGAAGAAGAGGTACGCCTATAGAATTTGGTATTTCCTAGCTACTACCATACCAGCAGCATAAATCATGTTGGGTCTTTAGTGTGGATCTATTTAGTTGGTGATTTGTGGACATGAGGCTAATGTGATTTGTACTTATTGATTAGCACAGCAGCAGTTGTGCTACTATAGTTTCCTTTTGAATATACCATGAGCCTTTCAATTGAGTAGGTGATTTTCAGACAGATCAGATTAACTGATAGGTACTGATCTCTTTGAGAGATCGATTTGAAATATCCTGTCAGGAAAACTTAAGGTATAATTCATAATTTTGTATGGTGTACTGTTTGTACTATTTTTTTAGATAAAGCTTCTCCCTTGCTTATATTGGAAGCAAAATATTACAATGTACCCGTTACGGCTGTTTTAAAATACTATATATTGCCATACTTCAAGAATGATAGACACAGTGATGCAATTAGTTCCCTCTACTATCTCAGAATGCCAGTGTGCTACTAAAATTAATATGCATTGATCTTCGTTTGTTTCTTGCAATATGATGGAACCCTGGCTTTGCAATTGTCATGTGGCCCCCTTTTGTATGATCATAAACAAAACAGTTTTATTATCTGAGATTGATATTTGTCGTGCCATCAAATTTTGCTATTTGTTTTGTATGTATAGGGATAATCACATATTTATAACCTCCAGCTTCGTTGGAGGACCAGCATAGTGTTATGATCTTATGATCTTCTGCCAGTAACCATTTGGAGCTGTAAAACATATACATAGAGTGTACCTTGAAGTTGTTGCTAGACAGTGTGTGTTAAGCAATAAATATAAGTCTATTAGACAACTCAGTTTCAAGTATCTCACCAAATGCCTGTATATGCTTTAAGAAAGTTGGCTTTTGCCTTCCTGCCATCATTATAGCTTACAAAATGTAGCTTCTTTATGCAGTGCAGCAAGGGTGTACCTACTCTGGCCTTCTTGCTAGCATCACTGTTCTTTTCACCAGAGTCAGCAAGTCATCGAATGCTCCGAGAGTATGTAATATCCGCACGGCGCAATGGCTCTTCTTGCAAATGGCGTGTGCATAGCTGTTACTGTGGTCTACAATGTGTATGTCATATCTTTATATGTGATCAACGTTGTCGAAAAGCTGCCAATATATTGTTTTATGGTGCAGCTATGTAAGCTGTAGGTAAAGTAATTCTGCTTGTTAGGATTAGTACTGCAATATATACTTTTTGTAACCTGCAGCATGATGTTTACTTGTTATTAATTTCTCTTTTGGTACTCTAATAGGCAAGGTAATTCTGCTGGTTAGGATTGGTACTGCGATATTGTAACAGCCCAAAATTTCAAATTTGGTTAAAGTTTAAAACATATTTGAATTTGTAGATTTTCTGAATTATTGAAAGCTTTTTCCTAAATGTTTTAAAGCTAAAATAATTTAATTACAAAATTATTATCAAGTTTAAGTTGGAAATAATTTTATCAAGTCAAAAATAACTCTAGAGATTTATGTGATTTTTTCTAGAATTTTTGGGTTTTATTTGTTATTTCCTAAAGCCTACTCAATTTTCAGGATTAAATTAAATAGAAAATCAAAAGTTTATCTCTAAATGATTTTTGGGCAGCTTCCTACCCATTACCTCCCACACGCTTGCTGCCCACCCAGCCAACTCAACCCGCGGCTCACCTAGTGACCGATTCGATGTGCATCAGACGGCCAAAAGCCTTCACGTACCCGCGTCCCGCATCGTCGATGCAAATCCGAGGCCGCCTCTTTCTTCTCCCCCTTTGTCTTCCTCGCGCAAACACCGCGCCGACTCCGTCGCCATTGGCGTCTTCAACGAGCTGCATAGCAGGCGCCTCCCCAATCGCCTTCGACCCGCAGCGTCTTGCTGCGAGACTCGCGCCCATGCCGCCACGAACCCCACCTGCCCCCTTCTTCTCCGCGAACACGCCAGCACGCGCCGCAACCGTCACCCGACCTCCACGTCGTCACGCCGCTTAGACCTTCCGGCCCCTATAAATGGGCGCCTCGGGTGCCGTCACTCCCCAAACCGCGCCACCACCACCTTCCCTATCTCCCGTAGGCTCGCCGTGTTGGAGTTCCTTCTTTGCCGGCGGTGGAGATCGAACTTGATTCCACCGCCGTGACACCGGATCCTCGCCACCACCTCCACCTCCATCATCGTGACCCCGCGATCCCGGTGCGCGCCTCGCCTTCGCCAGAGGACCCTTGGAGCTCGTCGCCGTCGACAACCCGAAGCTCGCCGCCGCTTCCTCGTCGCCGCCAACCACCTCCGTCCTCTCCTCGTCGCGTGGGTGAGCGCACCAGAACCCTCGCGTTCCCCTCTTTCTCCTCGTGCCCTCGCCGGAGACCAACTCGCCGCCGTTCGCCGGTTCCTAGGGTCCCGTGCGCCGCCCCCGTCCGGCACCGACGTGGCCATGCCACCTTGGCGTCAGCAGGGCGCCACCTCGGCCGAGGACCGGCGTGGCGGCTGCGTGGTGCCACGTCACCCTCACACGCCAAATCAGCGCCACCTCCGAGCCCTAAGACTCCGTGGACTTGGTCCATGTGAGCCATGTCAATGACATGTGGGACCCGCACGTTGGAATAAATTTAATTTCTTTTAAATCTCGAAATTTCTTCGCGGCGTGCAAAATGTGCGAACAACAGCTTCGTCGGCACCACCACCTCCACCTCACGCAGAGGTTGACCATGGCCGACTTCATGCGCATGCGCCCAGACATTCTCGGCGACCGGGCCGATGGATGCCGATGATTGGATTCGTGCTATTGGAAAGAAGTTGGATATTGCACGATGTCTTGACCGTGAGAGAGTCTGTTTGCCTCTCACCAACTCACCGGCCCGCGATCGGAATGGTGGGACAACTACAACATCTCCCATCTTGTCGCGAGACTATCACTTGGGGGAGTTTGTGCGGGCTTTCCGCCATGCACATATCCTCGGGAATAATGACTCTAAAGAAGAAAGAGTTCCACAGCGCTCAAATAAGGCAACCGCGGTGGGTGAATACTGCCGAGTTCAACCGGCTTACTTTCGCTATGCCCCAGCGATGTGGCTAGTGATGAAGAAAGGCAGAAAGGTTTATGGATGGTTTGAGCGATGAGATCTCGATCGGTGGTCTCCAATGATTCTGGCGACTTCCAGCGATTAGTGAATAAAGCTTTTCGCGGGAGGCCAAACATCGGAGATGGAGAACATAGCGGAGGAGGCCGCCAAGTTTAACTCGGGAGGGCAACCCAAGCCTCGCCTTGCTCGGCCTCGGCCGCCCGGCATGGTAGATTCGATCTTCGCCCGAGCTCCGACGGCAAACACCGCGCCTAGTTCTTCCGGCTTCATGACAATGCACCGAGCCGGTTTAATGAAGAGCCCAACTCCATCAAGGCGGTGTGACTGCTACCATTACTGCGAGATGGGCATTATGCCAACAAATGCCCGAAGAAGCGGCGATCTGCGACACCGGTCGAGCCGATGTCGAGTACCACCACCGCGGCACCCCAAAGCCGGGGGTCAAGTTCATGAAGGACATGTGAACCACGTTACGGTAGAAAGCTCGAGCAAGACACGGATGTCGTCCTTGATGCGTTTCTTGTTAATTCGATACCAACATCGATTACATTTGATTCGAAGCTTGCATTCTTTTGTATCCAATAAGTTTGTGGGCAAAAATGGGCTACCTATTTCTTCATTAGATAATCCTATGATAATTCATTCCCGGGCTCGAAAATGAGAACTAGT
Source organism: Phyllostachys edulis (assembly GCA_036346405.1). NCBI lineage: Eukaryota > Viridiplantae > Streptophyta > Magnoliopsida > Poales > Poaceae > Phyllostachys > Phyllostachys edulis. Next base: position 42,066,193 of record CM070548.1, on the reverse strand, counting down.
TCTCTATGCCCGAATCTTACCTTGGAGATATCCGGAGTGTCTTTCATAGCAGACTTGATAGTCGTGCATTCTCAAGGTCTGGATGTAATACTTGGAATGGACTGGTTAGCCAAGAATCAAGGACGGATAGACTGTGCCAATAGGTCTATCACTTTAACCAATGAGGAGGGAGTCACGGTTGAATTCAAGCCCAAGACCTGCACCGGAGGAAGTTCCATACTAACCAGTTTGAAGGAGTTAAAGATTGAAGATATACCAGTAGTGCAGGAATTTCCGGATGTTTTCCCCGATGATTTACCCGGCATGCCACCGGATAGGGACATAATGTTCTTAATTGACTTAGTCCCAGGGACCGCTCCAATCTCGAAGCGACCCTACAGAATGCCGGCTAATGAATTGGCAGAGATGAAGAAACAAATTGAAGAGTTGCGGAGCAAGGGATATATTCGACCAAGTTCATCACCTTGGGGGGCACCAGTACTGTTTGTCAAGAAGAAAGACAACAGTATGAGGATGTGTGTGGATTATAGGTCACTCAATGAAGTGACAATCAAGAACAAATCCCCGCTGCCTAGGATTGACGATCTGTTCGATCAACTGAAAGGAGCAAGTGTATTCTTGAAGATTGATTTGAGATCTGGCTATCACCAACTGAAGATCAGACCAGAAGATATTCCGAAGACGGCCTTCACCACCAGATATGGACTGTACAAGTTTACAATAATGTCTTTCGGTTTGACGAACGCCCCTGCTTATTTCATGAATATGATGAACAAAGTGTTCATGGAATTCTTGGATAAGTTTGTGGTTGTTTTCATCGATGACATCCTCGTCTATTCGAAGAATGAAGAAGAACATGAGTACCATCTCAGGTTAATTTTGGGAAAACTCAGAGAGCACCAGCTTTATGCCAAATTCAAAGAAAGTCACGAATTCGCTAAGTCAGTGGCATTCCTTGGACATATTGTGTCGGAGGAGGGATTGCGATGAGACCAGCCAAAGTCGAAGCAGTAATAGATTGGAAACAACCCAAGTCTGTCACAGAGGTGAGAAGTTTCCTTGGATTGGCTGGGTATTATCGCAGATTCATTGAAGGTTTCTCCAAGATAGCAAAGCCAATGACTCAACTTCTAAAGAAGGAGAAGAAATTTGAATGGACGGATGCTTGTGAGGAAAGTTTCCAAGAGCTGAAGACGAGATTAGTTTCAGCACCTGTATTGGTGCTACCGGATATTCATAAGGATTTTGTAATTTTTTGCGACGCATCTCGTCAGGGACTCGGTTGTGTATTGATGCAAGAGGGCAAAGCTGTAGCTTATGCATCCCGTCAGTTGAGGCCACACGAAGGGAATTATCCAACTCACGACCTTGAGTTAGCAGCGATTGTACATGCATTGAAGATCTGGCGGCATTATCTCATTGGTAACCGCTGTGAGGTTTTCACGGATCATAAGAGTCTGAAGTACATCTTTACCCAGTCTAACCTTAATCTCCGTCAGAGAAGATGGCTAGAATTAATAAAGGATTATGATCTTGGAATTCATTATCACCCGGGCAAGGCAAATGTGGTTGCAGATGCCCTGAGCAGAAAGGCGTATTGCAATACCATTTTAGTTCAGAAGAATCAGCCAGAGCTGTACGAAGAATTGAAGCATTTGAACTTGGAGATTGTTGATCAAGGTTGTGTGAACGCTTTGGAAGTTCAATCAACACTTCAGAGTCAGATCAGAGAGAAGCAGAAAGAAGATAAAGACATCAAGGAAATCAAGAAGAATATGAGAAGAGGCAAAGCCCCAGGATTCGCCGAAGATGAGCAAGGAACAGTGTGGTTCAGAAACCGCATCTGTGTACCGGATCAACAGGATTTAAAGCGATCGATTCTCGAGGAAGCCCATGAGTCGCCTTTATTCCATTCATCTGGCGGTACCAAGATGTACCGGATCTAAAGGAAAGATATTGGTGGGTCGAGATGAAGCGAAAATTGCCGAGTTCAGAGTCCGTTGTGATGTTTGTCAGCGAGTCAAGGCAGAGCATCAAAGACCCGCTGGTTTGCTACAACCGTTGCCAATTCCCAAGTGGAAGTGGGAAGAAGTTGGTATGGACTTCATCACCGGACTTCCTAGGACCCAATCAGGATGTGATTCTATCTGGGTGATAATTGACCGGTTGACGAAAGTAGCTCACTTTATTTCGGTCAAGACCACCTCAGATGCATCTGACAAGTTAGCAGAATCAGATATGGCCAAGATAAATGCATCTACATGGGGTACCCAAGAAGATCGTGTCCGGCGAGGGGTTCACAGCTCACGTCAAGATTTTGGCGAGTCGCATGAAGCTTTGGGAACCAGACTCAATTTCAAGATCGCATATCATCCACAGACGGATGGCAGACGAGCGAGTCAACGATTCTTAAAGACATGCTTGAGCTGCGCCTTAGAGTACTGGACAAAGTTGGGACAAGAATCGCCCTATCTTGGAATTTTCAGACAATAATAGCTACCAAGCCAGTCTTCAGATGTCCCCATTTGAGGCTTTGTATGGCAGAAAATGCAGAACTCCACTTCTTTGGGAGGAAGTAGGAGAGCATCAGTTCTTTGGACCCAAGTTGATCAAAGAAGCTGAAAGCAAGGTTAAGGCGATAAGAGAACATCTGAAAGTAGCTCAAACCCGGCAGAAGAGTTATGCTGATAATCGACGGCGAGAGTTAACCTTTGCAGAAGGAGATTTTGTCTATCTCCGAGTTACTCCACTCCGAGGAGTAAGAAGGTTCCGGATCAAAGGAAAACTTGCACCCAGATTTGTGGGACCTTACAAGATTTTGGCAAGAAGAGGTGAAGTTGCATATCAGCTTGAACTACCAGCATCTTTATCCGACGTACACAATGTCTTCCATGTTTCACAGCTAAAGAAGTGCCTTCGAGTGCCCGAAGATCAGACCCGTCTGGAAAGCATTGATCTTCAAGAAGACCTCACGTATGTAGAGCAACCGATCAAGATTCTAGACGTCGCAGAGTGTGTCACCCGGAGCAAGATCATTCGTTCATACAAAGTCCAGTGGAGCCACCACCCAGAAAGTGAAGCCACTTGGGAGCGAGAAGAAGATATTAAAGCTAGTTATCCCCACCTTCTTGCCGGTCAATCCTGAATCTCGGGGTCGAGATTCCCTTAAGGGGGGGGGAGGTTTGTAACAGCCCAAAATTTCAAATTTGGTTAAAGTTTAAAACTTATTTGAATTTGTGGATTTTCTGAATTATTGAAAGCTTTTTCCTAAATGTTTTAAAGCTAAAATAATTTAATTACAAAATTTATTATCAAGTTTAAGTTGGAAATAATTTTATCAAGTCAAAAATAACTCTAGAGATTTATGTGATTTTTTCTAGAATTTTTGGGTTTTATTTGTTATTTCCTAAAGCCTACTCGAATTTTCAGGATTAAATTAAATAGAAAATCAAAAGTTTATCTCTAAATGATTTTTGGGCCAAAAGCTTCCGGCCCATTACCTCACACACCTTGCTGCCCACCCAAATTAACTCAACTGCTGGCTCACCTAGTGACCGTCTGATGTGCATCGGACGGCCAAGAAGCCTCCACGCACCCCGCGCCGTCCGATGCAAATCCGAGGGCCCGCCTCTTTCTTCTCCCCCGCGCCTGTCTTCCTCGCGCAAACACCGCGCCCGACTCCGCCGCCATTGACGTCTTCAACGAGCTCGCAACGGGCGCCTCCCCAACTGCCCCACGACCCACGCGCGTGCGCGCGAGACTCGCGCCCCACGCCGCCACGAACCCCACCCCTGCTTCTTCTCTGCGGGCACGCGCACGACGCCGCAACCGTCACCCACGACCTCCACGTCGTCACGCCGCCTAGGACCTCCCCGGCCCCTATAAATGGACGCCTCGGGTGCGCCGTCACTCCCCAAACCCAACGCCACCACCCACCTTCCCTATCTCCCCGTAGGCTCGCCGTATTTGGAGTTCCTTCGCCGCCGGCCAGTGGAGATCGGAGCTTCGATTCCGCCGCCGCCGTAGACACCGGATCCTCGCCACCACCTCTACCTCCATCGCCGTGACCCGCGATCCGGTCGCGCCTACGCCTTGGCCGGAGGACCCACAGGCTCGCCGCCGACAACCCGGCTTCGCCGCCGCTTCCTCGTCGCCGCCAACCACCTCCGTCCTCTCCTCGTCGCGTGGGTGAGCGCACCAAAACCCTCGCATTCCCCTCTTTCTCCTCGTGCCCTCGCCGGAGACCAACTCGCCGCAGTTCGCCGATTCCTAGGGTCTGTCGCCTCGTCCAAGCATCGACGTGGCCATGCCACGCAGGCGTCAACGCGGCACCAGCTCAGCCCAGGGACCGACGTGGCAGCCTGCGTGGTGCCACGTCACCCTCACACGCCAAATCAGCGCCACCTCCGAGCCCTAAGACTCCGTGGACTTGGTCCATGTGAGCCATGTCAATGACATGTGGGACCCGCACGTTGGAATAAATTTAATTTATTTTAAATCTCGGAATTTCTTCGCTGACGTCACCATGCGTAATAATTAGAGTTTCCTTTAGAAAAATAAATCAGAAAATGGATTAAATTGCAGATTTAGGTTTTAAGTTTATAAAATTCATATCTTTTGAATCTTAACTCCAAATTAGGTGATTCCAATTTCTAAAATTCTATAAAATTAGTGCCTAGCCGAATAAAATATAAATATTTGATTTGGAGTAGGTTTAAACTGTCTGTTTGAATTTGAAATAATTTAAACTACACATTTAGGAATTAAACTTGGAAAATTCATATCTTTTGAACCCTAATTCCAAATTGAATGATTCCAATTGCTAAAATCTTAGAAAATTATGTGCTAGCTAAATAAAATAGAATTATTTTATTTGAACTTAGTTTAATTTGTCTTTTTGAATTATTTGAATTTCGATTGATTTGTCGTATTTTCACGTTTAGACTACGACGATTCCGGGGAATTTGAGTCTTCCGAAGATTTAGAATTCCAAGACTTCAGCGAAGGCAAGTTACACTTTGACCATGTTGCACCTACTATGTTAAAGTTATTTAATGCAGTTTTTAAAATTATTATTGCATGCATATTTTTAGTCAATTATTTTAATACCCTGTTTAAATGCTTAGTTATTCCAATTGTTATTGTATGGCCAATTTTGTATGTTGAAATGCCATCCCTTGTCACCATAGGTAAAATTGTTTGGAAATACTTAGCAAATGTTTAGACCATGATTTTGATTTTGGGAGGATTTAGCCAAACCATTACAACTTGTTTAAAAATTAAATCTATGGTATTGTTTTACCATAGAGAGTTTGTAAAGGTGGTTTTCACTAAAAGAAAATTAAAATGGTTTGGACTTGGGCGAAACGGATGAATGGTGGGTGCAGGTTTATGCACGGGTTTAATCTGGTTAGGATTAAAACCCCGGGTTCGATTTTGAAAGACGCCCAAGTCAATTAAGGACCGGTCTTGGAGCCGCATCTTGCTATGCCTTACCGTACCACCACACGTCTTGTTTGGGCAAGACCTGGCTCAATAGTTTGGGATACCCCGTAGATATTCGTGCCATTTTGTATGAGTGGGTGTCGGTTAGATTATAGTCCCACCTGGCGCAAGAGAGGGCCCTGAACCTGCGGATGATTAGTCCAAAGGGGGCGAAACCTTAGCGGGCATGAGTACTATGAGGTAGATCATTGTAAAGGCCTTGTCACGTGCTCTAGACTGCTTACCTAAGGTAGTGAGCGGTGGCATAGATATATGCTTGGGATAAACTAGAGAATTCGTGTCTTGTGGGTAAAGCTGTACAAACTCTGCAGAGTAGAAAACTATTCGAATAGCCGCGTCCGCGGTCATGGACATGTTAGCAAAGCCACTTTGAGTTAGACTTGTTTTTGGTTTTAAAATGAATTCAACAGATGTTTTCAGGATGGTTAGTCCTGTGGGAAAAATTGGGCGGTTAGCCATTGTGATTGGAGGATATCCATCACCTTTGTTGGAGGTTATCCACATTATACAATTGTCTATTAAAATTATGATTTTAGATATTGTATGAAAATGGCCTTGCAATCTATTATGATTATTTAAATTAAAACTGCTGCTTTATGCAAAATAACCCTGCCAATGTCCTTTGCTAACCTTATGCATGCATTACAATTCCATATTAGGTGTAACTTGCGAGCATGGTAGTTGTGCTCATGCTTGCTTTATGCAACCAAATTTCAGGGGAAGACTACTATCGGGGCGGTGAGGACACGGACGCTTAGGTTACGCCTCGAGACGATTACCTGTGGCGGATCGTTCTGGCCTACTACTACTATCTTTACTTCCGCTGTGTTATTTACTCTTTTATTTGGCTTCTTGCCCAATTGTATCGAACTCTGATTTACTATTAATGCAATGCGAGATTTTGTTATGTTATCATTTTTGTAACTGTGTACACCGGAAATCCTGGACTGGTGTATGAACATAGAGGGTTCGGGATCTTTCGTTCCTGGGTCCGACAGATATATACTTTTTAGGATCCGCAATATGACGTTTACATGATTATCATCTGAATATATCTTTATTGTGTTGTCGTCTCTAATACTTTCTTAGTTTACACGTCGTCTGTTAATTTTGGTCAATATGTAATACACCACACATCATTTGTTGCCAATCAGACGTGCTCATAGTTCGGGCGCAGCGTAGCGCGATACTGCCTAGTAAGGATTAAGTAAGCTATTTTTCAGGCCACGTCAATTGATTGGGCTGACGATGTGCCTAAGCCACGTTCTGGCTACGATTGCTTTCTGTCTCTGGGTTATTATTGGGCGTCGCTGAGTATAGCCCAGAGCGGGGAAAATTTTGCCTTCTCCATTGTAGCGAGCGCCGCCTCCCTGCTACACACAGTGACGCTCTGGCTTGCATTGCACCTCCGTAGATCCAGTCGATGCACCGCCCAGTCGCCAGCCCATGCTGCCACTACACCGTCGCCTGGCCATGGATCTGTTACGACCGAATCGCGTGAGAGCTTGGAATCGTACAAATCAGTACTTGAATTGAGGTAGTTGGGGACACTTGAAGAACTACAGGTGAAAAATTGGAAGACAAAATCAGGGACCCACTCCTTATCTCTCTTACTTCCACCGACAACGTTGGCCCTCTATCCAAACACATGGACAACCCAAAACTCCACACTTCTATTCTATGAGTGGGACCCACACCTTCAATCCTTTCCCTACTCAATCAACGCCATTAACCTACTTCAACTAGTACATGCTTCAACACTTGGCACTCCACTTGTAGACTTGTAGAAGCAGTGACAGGGACGAGGATCAGAGGATTCCTGCATGAACAATATTTTCTGAGAGGGTGGACAACACTCTACCGTAGAACTGCAACAAACAATGTGGAAACAACAAAATATTTAGTGTAGCGATTTTACTCTAGCGGTTTTCCTCTAGCGGGAAACCACTGTAGCGAAAATACTGTAATGATTGATCTGGACCTTTGATTTTTGATCGGACGGTGGAGATCTCATCCTAATGCCATGCACCATAGATCCTCTGCCTTTTCTCTTTTTGTAGGCGAATATGATTCAGTATGCATATTCGATGTATGAGGTGATACATATAGACATATAGGTACAACCTTCTCCATGAATCAAGGAGAGGATAAGGAAAGAGCTAAACTACCTTGGAGTACAAGTAAGATAATTATACACATGCCATATATACAAAAGCTATGTTAGGCAGGTGAAGATATGCACTAATACCCTGCCGCAGTCGAAGCATCAGATGAATGAATGCACAGACTGGATCAAAACTCGTCGAAGATGACTATTAGTAGTCCTTTTGTCATCACATCTGCGAACTGCTCATTGGATGGCACATGCAACACATGAAGTTCACCAAGAGTAACCTTTTCACGAACGAAGTGGACGTCAAGCTCAATGTGTTTGGTGCGCCAATGATGAACCAGATTTGCAGACATGTATAAAGCAGAAACATTATCGCAATACATGATGGTTGCCTTGGAGAGCGGTTGGTGGAGCTCATGCAGAAGTTGATGTCACCAGTAGCATTCGGCAACGGCGTTGGCGATAGCGCGACACTCAGCCTCCGCATAGGAATGAGACACAGTGGGTTGTCGCTTGGAGGACCAAGAGATCAAGCAATCACCAAGGAAAATGCAGTAGCTAGAGGTGGATCGTCATGTGTCGGGACAATCGGCCCAGTCCACATCAGAGTATGCCACAAGATCCGAGGACGAGGAAGTGTGGAGCTGTAAACCATGACAGGTGGTACCACAGATATATCGTAAGATGCACTTGACAAGAGGCAAATGACAGTCACGAGGGGAATGCATATGAAGACAAACTTGTTGTAAGACATAATCAATGTCTGGACACGTCATCGTGAGTCATTCTAAAGCACCAACTAAGCTCCAATAGGAAGAGCCGTCCTCAAGAGAAGAACCAGACGTGGAAGCAACTTTCAATTTGGTGTCAATGGGTGTGGTGGTAGGTTTACATGAGGTCATGCTTGTCCTGTCAAGGAGATCCTCAACATATTTCTTCTGAGAGAGAAAGAAACCGGTTAAGGAGCGAGTGACAGAGATGCCCAGAAAGAAATGAAGGGGACCCAAGTCCTTCATAGAAAACTCATCGTGAAGACGAGAGATAATAAGATGAAGGAGAGAGGTGGAAGAAGTACTGAGAACAATGTCATCAATGTATAGGAGAAGATAGGCAAAGTCCGAACCACGATGTAAAACAAAAAGAGATAGACCAGACACAGTAGTATGGAAGCCAAGTGTGCGGATGAAGGTGGAAAACCGGGTGTACCATGCACGGGGAGCCTGTTTAAATCCATACAAGGACTTGGAGAGAAGACAGACATGATCCGGTTTGGATGTGTCGACAAAGAAGGTTGACTGTTGGCAATAGACTGTCTCAGAAAGAACACTGTGAAGGAAGGAGTTCTTGACGTTAAGTTGGTGCACGAGCCATTGTTGAGAGGCGGCAAGAATGAGCATAGTGCGTATGGTGGTTGGCTTAATGATCGGACTAAATGTCTCATCAAAGTCTACGCCTGGGCATTGGCAAAATCCATGCACAACCACACGGGATTTATATCTCTCAAGAGATCCATTGGAGTGTAGTTTATGGTGAAAAATCCATTTACCGGTAACCACGTTGACGCCAAAAGGATGTGGAACGAGGGCCCAAGTGTCATTGGCAAGTAATGTGTGATGCTCTTCTTGCATGGTGTGAAGCTAGTGTGGATCACAAAGAGTAGAGCAGATAGACTTGGGCAAGGGGTTGATACCAGTAGGTGGGCAAGAGGTGGTGGAAGCAACATGGGCATGCTTCAGATTTGATTTGAAGGTGCCGAGTTGGCTTTAGTTGATCATGGGATGCGAAATAGCTACCGCGGTAGGAGGAGTAGACGGGGTAGCAATGGAAGAAGCTGCCGAGGTGGAGGAACTGACGCCGCAGTAGGCAATCGGGGAGCAGCGGCAGGCGAAGAGGTTGTCGCGGTAGGCGATCGGGGAGCGACGATGGGCGAATGAGCTTCCACGGCAGGCGATCAGGGAGCGGCGATAGGGGACCCAAGTGCCGTAGCAGGCGATCTGGGAGGTTGGCAGATTGCCGCGGTAGGCAATCCGGGTGACGCGGTAGGTGCAACAGGTGTTTGGGAAAGGAAAGGATGATCGTAATCAAGGAAGTCCAAATCAGGTGATGAATCCAGTGTGGTGGGTAAAAAGGAAAGGAGGATTCATCAAAGGTGACGTGACGGGAAGTGATGATACGACAAGAAGCGAGATCATAACACCGATATCCCTTGTGATCGGTTGGGTAGCCAAGGAACACACAAGCAGAAGATCGAGGAGAGAGTTTATTTGGTGCTGTGGCAAGCATGTTGGGATAGCAAAGGCACCCAAAGACACACAAGTGATGATGGTCAGGAGGTGCACCAAATAAAATCTCATAGGGAGATAGTAGTGACTAGATTTTACAAGGCCAGCGGTTTAGGAGATAGGTGGCATTGGCAAGGGCTTCGGCCCAAAAACGAGGAGGCACATGAGAGTGAAAAAGGAGTGTGCGAATATCATCGTTGATGGTGCCAAGAGTGCACTCAGCCTTCCCGTTTTGTTGTGATATGTATGGACAAGATGACATAGCATGATGCCATGTTAAGCAAAGATAGCCCGAGATGCATGGTTATCAAACTCACGGCTATTATTGGTTTGAAAAACAAAGATGGGAAGGAGAAATTGGGTGTAGACATAGGCATGGAAGGTGGTGAGGTGAGAGAACATCAGACTTGCACCGCAAGGGAAGCATCCATGCGTAATGGCTGAAATCATCAAGTATAACAAGGTAGTGCTGAAATCCAGAGATGCTAGGTACGGGCAATGTCCAGACATCATAGTGATTGAGCTCAAATGGAACAATCGAAAATGGTAGACAGACATTTTTGCCAATACGACATGCATGACAATTTGACAATGACCTTGTTATTACATGATGAATGAAAGGAGCCTGGTGCTCGAGAGAGTGCTTCACGGCTGGGGTGGCCGAGTCACTGGTGCCAAAGGTCAACGGAGATGGTGCTGGTGTGGAGACTCTGTGTAGGAGCTGTTGTTTTGGCAGGAGAAGAGTGGGTAGAGATCACCATGACTATCACAATGCAGTATCTCCCTTTAGGTTTGCAAATCCTTAATAGAAAAACCAGATGAGTCAAACTTAACAGAGACTGAATTGTCATGAGTAAAGGAACGAATGGAAACAAGGTTTTTAATGAGATGTGGAGCGACAAGAATATGTGGAAGATGTAAGGAGGTGGAAGGAGTGGCTATAACAAGGCGACCGGTGTGGGTGATAGGTAATATATGGCCATTACCAATGATGATTTGAGATGTGGAAGAATGAGGGAGGGGAGAGGAGATGATACCCGAATTAGACGCCTTGTGCGAGGTTGCTCCAGTATCCACTCACCACTCACCACCAGATTGAGATGGGTTCATGGACATGTTGTTGACGGCAGCGAAGAGGGCTGACTGATCCTAAGCCAGGGCAGAGCCGCAGAAGGGTGCCGAATGGGTGAACGGAGGGACATATGTGGCAGCCGGATGTCCAGGGTGCGGCGCATAAGCCAAAGCAGCCATCGGGGGTGGGTGTGTGCGCCGTGGTGTATGTAGCATTGGGGGCGCGTCCCTAGAAGATCGACGACACAGGCATTGCCAGCCGGATGCTGAGAGCATGGGCCAGGCCTGAACCATGCCAGTCCAAGGATTGAAGTAGGGCACCGGTTAGGACTAGATTTCTGAATCCGAACCCTCTGTATATTTTTACACCAGTCCCAGATCAGTAGCTAGTGCACACAGTGAAAACATCGTTGATAACAAGTTCGAATCACAAAATAACATTAATAAACAACTGAGTACCGGCCTTATGGCCACTTATTACAAAAGAGGTCAAAAGATCTTGAGTCTTACCACAGCAGAAATAGCAAATTATAAACTCCGAGTGGTGACCCATTAAATTGCCCATCGGAATTTGACTAGGGAGCACAACCTAGTACTTCGGATGCCCTTCATCAAAGCCATAGGTGAACTAGTCGTAGTCCTCCTCAGCGTCGTTGAAGGCTTTTGAGATTTGTTTTGAGTGTAGCATGTGAGTACATAAAGTACTCAACGAGTCTTAGGAAAAATGCATATGCATAGCTTTAATAAATGAGGCTTATATGGTTCTTTTGCACAAAGCAATATTTTAAGTTTTAACAGTTTTCATAAAGCACATTTGATAAAAAGTAGTTTCAATAATTAAACTAATTATATCACTAGTAGATGTTCTAGCTACCAACCACTAGTATCAAGGCTCTATCCGCCAAGGTACAAAGGATATGGCTCTAGCTGCCCAACTAGCTCTAGTTGCTAGAAAAACTACCCGAGAGTCCTAACTGCTCCTGGGTTCCCAAAATTTACTATTTTGAAATCAAAACCAAAATCTACCATGTGAAAACGCACCTTGCCCACCCTTGACCGTGGGCACGGCTATTCAAATAGTTTTACACTCTATAGAGGTTGTACAGCTTGACCCACATGAGATAATCAACTTATAATGTCAGCCATGACACGCTTACATTGGCGTGCAACTAAGCGATTATCACAAGACCTTTACAATACCACGCTCTAACACCAAACCGCCCGATGAGCTTAACCCCAAGTCATGGACATCATTTACCATCAACCTGGAGCCCACCGTTGTGGGGGATAACCTGCCCGAACATGGATGTCTGTTACCATCGCCCGGAGCAAGCCCCGACAGACATGGACGTCAATTACCATCGTCTGCACAATCCCAAAAATGAACACCTATCAACTACAGCCTGCTGGTGTAATGCTAGATCATGGTAAATTAGTTGGCTAGGTCCTTCCCATTTAGGACATTGGTTGTACGATATTGCTTAGTTTGGATAATCACAAATGTCGGTCCTTAATATGACTTGGGTGGAACTTAACACAATACAAGTTCTCCTGCTCTAGCTGCACCCGCCTGAACTTACCATCCGCCAATGTCTAAACATATTTTCACCATTTTATTTTATTTTCCAAATACTGACATTACCTAAGGTCATACATTTTCCAAACTATACCATAACAGGTAATAATGGTTTTCCCCCAAAGGTTGATCAAGACCGAAAAGCATGTCTAAGCAATTCTACCATCTTTATTTATTCCACAATGCTGTAATCAATATTGTGGAATTACTATGCTAGGGTTACAAAGGTATATGATAACAATTATCAAAAGAAGACATTAACAAATTTTAGTTTCACTAAATCTACAATTTGAACTCCTCATTTTATATGAAATAGCAATGCATAATACTTTAAAACAGAAAAAATATATTTTAAAATCATAAGTACAGAATGTTGAAAGGAGACTCGCCTTCATCGAAGTTGGAGGTTAACGTGTCCGGTTAGTCCAAACTGGTGTTAGCGGCGTCGGACACTCGGACTCTACACGCGCGAATTGAGACAAAAAAACAACAAAAAACAAATAAATCTAAAAAATATATAAAATTAGTACCAATGGAGATATTATGAATTTAGATGAATTTAGGAGAAAGAATCGACTGATTCGAAGTTCGTATGAAGGAGAACGAACACCCAGAAGATTTGCTGGAAATTAAATTGCTGAAAATAGAGAGAGAGAGAGAGAGAGAGGGAATATTCTAGAGAATATGCTATACTGATTTTTCTCAAAGCAAAGCAAAGCATAGTACGACAGCTTGGGCCCACTTGGTAGAGAAAGAAAGAAAGGCCTTAGTGTATGACTGCTGGGGTCCATGTGTCATTGAGTCAAGAGTAAACACTCTTAGAGCAACTAACAAAGAAGAAAACAGAGGAGCCTTTGGGCGCATGGAGAGCAGCGGTGGCGGCGAGGCGCCAGGCGGCGACCACAAAAATAGAACCCCGGTGGAGTCCCTATGTGCAGGAGGTGGCGGTGGTGCCGGAGAGGCATGGGGTCAGCGGCAACAGTGTAGGCGGCGGCAATATGACAACGTGGGGAGGTCGATGGTGGGCACACGGGTTGCGTCCAATGACGAGGAAGGTGCAGGCGAGGCTGGGGAGGCTAGAGTGTGGCCGAGGTAGCAGGGCGACGGTGGCTGGCAGTGGAGAAGAATGGCTCACGGCGGTAGCGGTCCACGGCGATGAATCAGCCAAATTGAGAGGGGAAAAGGTGGAGGATGACCAGGAACGCATCGTGACGTGGTCCACTTGGTGAAATACTCACTAGAGAAGAAGATCGGGCAATGGAGGACTTTCGACCGGCGACGGGGAAGACAATGAAATCCAGCGATGAACTACAAATAAACCCAAAATTTATTGAGGGGAAACGCTCGTGAGTCTCGGGAACACGACCTGATGCAATTAGAAGTTCAAAAACCTCACCAGTGCGATGGGAATGTGAACCGAAGTGATAGCCGGCACTCGAGAAGATAAAGCTTGCAGCGGCGACAAAGCTTGGGTGAGTTCTGAGAGTAGAGGAGAGAGTAAAGGGGTTGGAAGCGGTGATGGTGGTCATATTTGTAGGAATGACCAAGAAAGAGAAACGGCGCATATGCGACAGAATTTGTGGCGACAGTGCGGTTTGGTTTTGGAAACTGAAGAAATGGAAATGTACAGATGAAATGCAGTAACAGAAGCATTAACGAGTGTGGTGTTGATAGGAATCGCAGATGACATGGACGACACAGCTTGGGCCGCTAGCGCAGCAGAGGCAGCTCGGGATAGAGTAAGGAGCAGGGGAAAAAGAAAGAAAAAGGGAAAAAGAAATGGGCCAGGTGAGGAAAAGAAATGGATTTCGGTCCAAGAACAAATTGCAAGAGGGAGATTCAAGTTCAAATTTGAATTTGAATTTTATTGAAGTTTGGATATGAATTGATTTGAAGATGGAATTTCGATTTGAATTACAGATTTGGAATTTAAATGACTTCAAAAACTCCAAAAGAAGACCAATACTTTGAATTAATTAATTTGGAAAGAGAAAAATTTGGGATGTTACAGCGCCCAAGCTGGAGTTGACACCGGTCGTGTGCTGTGGCTGTTATTGGTGACATTTCCATTGTTGCGCTTGCCATCTTCTTGTGGTAACTGCGGCCCTTGTGATTGCCATGGTCACCATTGTCGATGGTGTGGTGACCGCTAGGAGAAGACGAAGGCCAGGCAGCGAAGTAGAGGGCAGTGGCGGTGGCCATCTTGGCGGTTTGCGCAAACCGGTCTTCTTCGAGAAGAAGATATGATCGTGTGTGTAGGAATGTAGGAAATGATACTGGCATGGTTAAGATATAAATTGCGTTGTGGAACTTAGGGTTAAGTCCATGCAGCGTGTTAAGCACCAATGTTTGATCCAAGACGGGTTGATCCACCTCTCAGAGATTATCAGCAAGAGTCTTGAGGCGATAACAGTACGCCGTGATGGTCATGTCGCCTTGGTAGAGATTGCGAAATTCCGACTCAATGTAGATAGCGCGGGTGGGTTTGTTGTCTTGAAAAAATTCGGCGATGCTAGTCTAGACGGAGTAGGCAGTGTCTTCTGGGTGCATGACAATCCCTAGGATTTCCATGGAGATTGTGGCATAGAACCAGGAGGTGACGTTGTAGTCGTCTTGTGCCCAGGTTGGATTAGCGAGATCGGGCTCGGAGCCGTTGATGTGGCCGTGAGACCAAACTTGCCGAGAACAACCTTGAAGAAGCCGTACCATGCCGAGTAGTTTGACTCCTGGAGATCCAAAACTGCGGGAACATGGGTGCGGATATTTGTGACTTGGGCGGCCAACGATGGGAGGTGGCTGTCCGGAGTAGATGCTACGGAGGGATTGGTGGAGGAGCTGGAGGAGGAGGAAGAAAATTGGAGGGGGGAGGAGTTTGGGGTGGTCATGGCGCCGTCGGGAGGGAGGAAAAACGACATGCCGTTGGGAGTGAATTAGGGCAGGAGATGACCTGGGCACTCTGATAACATGTAGACGAATATGATTTAGCACATATATTTGATGTATGAAGTGATACATATAGACATACAGGTACAACCGTCTCCATGAATCAAGGAGAGGATAAGGAAAGCGCTAAACTACCTTGGAGTACAAGTAAGATAATTATACACATACCATATATATAAAGCTATATTACGCATATAAAGATATGCGGTAATACTTTCAATGCAGAGGATCCCCATCCCAGGGCCAGAGGTCCGAGGCACTCCGCACGATGGCAACATCCTCAGGCTAGGGAGATTCAGGGCATCTTCAATAGTTAGAGATAACCTTGTCTCTAATATATGCTACATCATCTTTAGAGACAACATCTCCAAGAGATAGTCTCTAGCACACTCTCCAACATTTATATTTCATATTTTTTCTTTGAAACGGTCCTACATGTCAACTGGAGTAGATTAATGTATCATGTCTTGTTTCGTGTGCACGATAGTCTCTTTACGAAGAGACAACCTATGCTCTCTCACCCTCTCTCTCCTCTATATAGGATTTTATTGACATGCCATGGCTAAGAGACGGCAATAAATATATTATTGGAGATGCCCCTCACGGAGATAGCTAGCGCACGATTGTGAGTGTGAGCTGCCAACGGAGGTGGCAGGCACGATGGGCCCTGTCCTTCCCTAGCGCAAATAGGGATCATTGGTCATGCACCTTCTGTGGAGAATATATGGTATGTACAAGAGTCTCAAGCCGACCGGGTGGAGAGAGTGTGTGTGTGTGTGTCTATATATATATATATAAAACTAGGAAATAACTTATCATCACGATGTCGTCGAAATCGGAACTCTTCTACTTTTAAACTCGCTCATTTCAAGCATCTAGATAGAATATCCCCGGGCATCAAATACTTGTTGAGAAGAAGTTAGTATAGGCAGTGGCAGAGCTAGGATTTTCAAGATGGCTGTTTGGAGTTACAAAAATATTGTTCAATGTAAAACATAAATTTTCATAATATAAGAAAAACAAAGTACAAACATCTCAAATAATTCAGTGAAATTATAATATAATTAAGAAAATGCAAGCTAACTCGACGTTCCTTCATAGCTTGGAAACGAGATATGATATCATCATCCATAGCTTGCACAAAACAACCAAGCAATCATTCACTCAATTTGAAAATATTGTTTGTAATTTGGAAATATATGCACTAAATGTTCAGCATAATCCATTCATCCTGAATATCTCAACCTCATAGCAAGCATATTCAATTGCAATGAACCAATCATATATGCTTACAGGGTTTTTTTTCTTCAAAATCTAGCCATCCATGAAGCACAACTACAGAGCTCACCATGAGATCACTGTGCGCCGCCGCTCCTTGCGCCGGTGGCTGATCCTGCTTGGCGCTTGCCCGCTACGCCAGTGCTACTCCTTGCACAACAGGATCCATCCCTGGCTTGGCGCTTGCCCTGCCTGCTTGCCAGGCGCCTCGCCTGCATTCGCCAAGACCACATGCTCCATCCCCAGCTCGGCGCTTACTCCGCCCCTCGCCACTCGTAGTGCTTCCGTACCCCTACCGCTCGCCACGCGCCTACTGGTGATATGCCCTAGAGGCAATCATGGAGATGTCTGTATCACGTCTATGTTTATGACTTATTGAATAAATGTTATTCTGTTCCTTGAATGAATCATTGGTTATAAAGATTAACAAGTATGTGAATTGTTGGTGAAACTCTTTTAACTTATAGGATGTCGTTCTAAATGTATCCCTGGTCGGTTGTCACTGATTGAAACACTAGTGACTTATCAACCAGCACATGCATTGATTGATGACCATGTTTCACCGGTCATGGATATAGGGATATCGAATCAATAATGTGAACACATGTTAGAGAACATAGGGTTTGATTGACCCACTGTAACACCCCAGCCCAACATAGAGCCTAGGATGCTACTAAACTACCTTACAGAATCACTTCACTTCAATTTGCTAATATCAATTCAACAAGACATACAACAATGAATGATTTAATCCTAAGCACAGGAACTAGCACAAGTGGCAGTACAGTCAAGTTAAATAATACTACCTATTAATTAATAATACTCTAGGCATAAATCTTGCTATTTCTCAACTAAAACCGAATCAAACAACTAGTGGTACTCAATGAGAGCAGTTCTTTAACAATTAAATCTAAGTAATCAATATTCATCCGAAATAACAAGGATGTAAGACTAATCAAATCATTCAATTTATTCTTATCAAATAGAACTAAATGAATTGATAACTGAGTCTTAAAAGCATAATAGAAATATCCACGATAAAACTTGGCTACCACGATTACAAGTGAATCAAGCACCACGAAGGTTGGACACAGTCTGAAACTAAAAGGAAAAGCATGAACATAAGGTTCTAGGTAAATAAGCTAATTTATTTGTCATGAAAGGTTAACTGTGAAGTGCATCAAAACTACCCCTTCCCATGCATGTCGCTACCTTGAGAGGTACCTAAAAAGAACAACAACAACAAGTGTGAGTCCACGACTCAGCAAAGTACAACAGTGATAATAAACTAAACTTCACGACCAGCCAATGAAGATATCAAATCCTCATATGAACATCAGCAAGGAACCATAAATAAATCTCTTATGCTTGCATGCAATGCATATGTCAAGAATGCTCTTTCTTTCTTCTTTGCAATTACCGGTAATGTGGAGTAGTGCATCCGTCGATGCATACTCAAGCCTGTGCCCTCAGGCATAGGGACCTCAAGCCCTATGATGCAAATTACCGGTAATGTGTGCCATGATGCAAATAAACTTCATACTAACATGAGAGAATAATGTACAGCGACATTATCATAGATGTAATATCATAAGTAAATCATGAAAATTTTCATGAATAAAGCATCACAATGCACTCTACACAGCTTGCACTTGCCTCAACCGCGAGATAGATGACGATGACGGGGAGACTCTAACCCCAGTTCTCACCAGCACCTGTCAACTGTAGAGTATACTAAGAATACCATTCAAAAGTTCTCAGCATAGCAATGAAACAAAATGAAATCAATCGCTCCTATTCGCAACCCGAAACTTTACTGATACACTCCAATTACCAGTTTGTCCAAACAGACAGCCATCAAAGAAAAATCATAACTTTTGAGTCAAAGCTCCAAAAGTCATAAACCCAAAATTCCCTGGAATCTACACACGCATATCTACAACTCCTCAAGTGACCGAAAGATCAAATTATTCTATCTAAGTCTTTGTTTTTAACCCCGAAGACAGTTCTGTCATCTTCGGTACTACCAATTTTGGAATTTCATATATTTTAATAGGTACATCCAAACCCACTGTTCTAAGACAATCTAGAAACTACATAGAATTAGCTTTCTCAATAAATTTATCACAATTTTCTCCACTGTGCAACAAAGGTTGCTAATAGACTAGTCTTTCTCTACTGTCCACAACAGAAGGACATACTACAGTAGTAACTTCAAAAATTCATATCTTTCATTCTATATATCCACAAATTATGAAATTGATCTCCCTGGAAACATCATAAAGTTATATACATAACTCATGGAGATCAAATGACCAAAATTGTCCATCTCCAATCCTGAATTCATAGAAATATGTTCGCTGCCCGAATCCAGAGACTGAATAAGCACCCAGATTTGCAAAATTCATAACTAATTCATTATCCAACGAAAAATTGTGAATTAATACTTTCCAGAAAGCCCACACAAAACCCCACATAACTCTAGAAGGCCCAAACCTCTAATTTTGCATTGAACAAGACCTAATCTATCGAACAAGACGACTGCAGAATACCGACTCAATCTTAGCAGGATCAACGAATCTCTAGACGACATCATCTCCTCGAAAATACTTAAACTAACAACGATGATTAGAAATATTACCCTAGAAGACACGAATGACTCGCTGGAGGTCCCCCACGAAGAACTCCTTCTTCCTCTTCCTTGTGGCCGACAACAATGGAGAAGCACTGGAGGAGAGGGGGCACCACCATGGAGGAGAGGGGCGCGCTACAGTAGCACCGTGCTATAGTGACGACGGTGCTACATTATCCCCTGGGCGTGCTATAGTACTTGGGGTGCTAGGGTTTAGTTTCCCCCACATGGGCCCAAAGAGTTATGGGCCGAAAGCCCGAGTTCTAAAAAATCCTCTAAAGTTATGAATTTTCTCTTTCCAATTCTATTTAATTTTAGTACTAATCACTTATTTCTTTTATGTTTAAATGGGATATTACATTCTAGCCCCCTTAAACAGAATTTGACCCCGAATTCTATTTGTTGTTCTATTCGCAAGAACATTACAAATGAAACTAATCACAATTTACATGTGCGCGATGTGAACAACTCTGGATTCTGCTCACGCATGCGAGATTTCAACTCCGAAGTCACTTCCATCTCAGACTTATGAAACCACATCACATTTGATGGATACCAACATCTACACCTCGACACTCGTCTTGACCTTTACAGGTTCTCTCAACACACATGACTCAAAAGTAAAGTCTTACTCGTTAGCCAACGACTTTATCGAAATCCCATTCGGACTGCGCAGGTACTCACTCAGCACCAGAACATACCAGACATTGCATACCTCGTGTATGGACCCGAGACGATCAAAGTGATACGCCATCTTCCTAATCCCCGCAACAGTCGAAAACAAACCAATGTATCTTGGGCTAACTTCCCCTTTGGTACTAAAGCACACAACATGCACAACACACACAGATCTCTTGTCCCATTTCTCAATCGATTTCTTCATCTTAGCAAGGAGCACCTCCTTTAACTAGGAACACACAACAGAACTCGCTTTAAACAACTCTTTTATAACCAGAACCCAATTGAAAATAACGAATTCTCATCGCAACCATGAAATGGCAACTTTACCCCAAAAAGGGTCAAATTCAAAAGCAAAGATTCATCATGAAATCCCTTCCGCTTTCCAAGTTGGCAGTTTACAAATAAACGCCACATAAGCCAAATGAGAAACCACTCAAATACCCAAATCCAATACTTCCTTTACGCTTTCTAAACTGATAAGTGAAGGGATATGGGTAGGCTATGATAGCAACAATTCAAAATTTCTACCACGTAAACTAGGAAGCCAAGCAAGAAGATGATCATAGATCGTTACCACTAGACGCGCAGAGCAGCGGAAGAAGTGTCGGAGCAGCCTGGTCCGACGAAGAGCGCGTCGATGTACTGATCGTAGTCGATCGTCCAGCGTCCAGCACGTTGATGCAGTGGTCGTGGTCGATCGTCTCCTCCAGCACCTCTGCAGTTCCTTGCGAAGATCGCGGATCGTCCTTAAGCGCAACAACGTAGAAGCACCTCTATGGTATCCACACGTCCAGGGAAGGAACAACCGTACGCCGGTGTGCTAGCACCAAATCGCACGGCAAGGCTCTCAAGAAGATGGCGGCTAGGGTTTCAGTAGGGCAACTTGTGTCAACTCACTTCTCCCAACAGCCTCATGCATCTCCTTATATAGTGCCCCGTGACGGATCCTATCCAAACATGTTTACGAATCGTATTCGTACTGGTTTGTTCCAACCCGTTAAGTGTGTGACCCGTTAGGACATAACGATTCCCGAATACACACAAATTATATGGGACGAACCTTAATGCAATATGATCTCGACCAGGTCCTCATCACTTACGACTGTGTCCTATCTCTATACGACCAGTTCAGATTCGATCACGACCAACTCGTAACTCCTTACGACTTGGTTTCACCACTCTGTGATTACGTTAGACCGATCTCGACTTGCTTGTATCTCCATACGACCAATCCGTGGTGGTCGAACTAAGCTTACCTACTCATGTATTCTCCCTTTGCCTCACGATATCTGGTTGAACTCGGGTGAGATGTTGTGTCATCCATGGACTGCTCAATGCTTTCTCGATCGAGTATCGGATAACCTCATGTGGTCGAACTCTTCCACCACCAAAGGCATGGCCATGCACTTTCTTTATCCGACCACTTGAGGGCCCAGAGATATCTCTCCTGTTATGTTAGGAGGGGCAAATCCCATATCCGACCAGTCACATCACTCTGCATGTTTCATAGCATACCCGAAAGCTACCTTTATAACCACCCAGTTACAAGCAGCGTTTGGCAACCCCTAAGAGTCTTTGTTGCACATGTAGGAAACCATCTTGATCTCGTGTCTAAGGATTATACATCATCATTGCTTGAGACCAACTAATGACACATAGAATCATAACAATCTCAATAGTGTCTCAAGGTGGGTCTTATCCAACACCATGTTCTCTAACACGTGTTCACATTATTGATTCGATATCCTATATCCATGACCGTGAAACATGGTCATCAATCAATACATGTCTTTGATCGTAGAGTCACTAGTGTTCCACCCGGTGACTTTCGACCGAGGATATTTTAGAACGACATCATCATAAGTTAAAAGAGCTTCACCAACAAGTCACATACTCGTTAATCTTCATGATTGATGATTCATTCAAGGAACAAGATAACATATTATCAAATATTGTGAACATAATGAAATATAATCATCTCTATGATTGCCTCTAGGGCATATTTCCAACATCTCCCACTTGCACTAGAGTCAATCATTTAAGTATCTAATATCGATAGCTCTTGTGTGCGCCTCATGCTTTGGTCGTGTGAGAGGCTTTGTCAATGGATCAAGAACATTTAAATCCGTATGAATTTTGCATATCTTAACATCTCCTCTATCCACCAATTCGCGAATGAGATGATAACGCTTGAGTATGTGCTTGGACTTGATGGGATCTAGGCTCCTTAGCTCAAGCAATGGCTCCATTATTGTCACAATAGAGATCCATTGGGCTAGAGGCACTCGGAACCACACCAACTCGAAGAATAAAATTCCTTATCCAAACACCTTCCTTTGCGCTTCGAAGCCGCAATGTACTCGACCTCTGTTGCGAGAATCACTACCGTCTCTTGCTTGGAACTTTTCCACTCACCGCACCTCCATTCAAAATGAATACAAAACCAGATTATGAACGATAATCATCTTTGTCGGTTTGAAAGCTTGCATCGGTGTAACCATTTACAACCAGCTCTTCATCACCGCCATAAATTAGAACGCATCCTTAGTCCTTCTCAAGTATTTAAGAATATTTTTCACAGTGTCCAAAGGACATTCACGGGATCGACTTGGTATCTACTAAGTAACACTTAGAGCATATGATACATCTGTCGAGTACATATCATGGCGTATATGATAGATCCAATAGTCAAGCATATGGAATACCATTCATGCGGTCTCGCTCATCAATGAGTCGAAGGACACCGACTCTTGCTAAGACTTATGCCATGTAACATAGGCAAGAACCCTTTCTTGGCATTTTGCATGTTGAACCTAATCAACACCTTGTCAATATAAGTACGTTGGCTTAATCCAATTAGCCTTCTCGATCTATCTCTATGATCTTTATTCCCAAGATATATGTCGCCTCTCCTAGGTCCTTCATAGAAAAACTATTTTTCAATGATGCCTTAACAGATTCCAGCATAGGAATGTCATTCCCAATCAATAATATGTCATCCACATATAAGATTAGAATTACAAGTGCGCTCCCACTAACCTTCATGTAAACACAAGGTTCTTCTTTGTTTTTGATTTAAACCAAATCTTTTGATCTCCTCATCAAAACGTATATTCCAACTCCGAGATGCTTGCTTCAATCCATAAATGGACTTCAAGTTTGCACACTTTACTAGCATTATTTGGATCAACAAAACCTTGAAAGTTGTGTCATGTACACATCCTCACTTAGGTTTCCATTAAGGAAAGCCGTTTTGACGTCCATTTGCCATATCTCATAGTCGAAATATGCAGCAATAGCTAGAATGATCCGTATAGATTTAAGCATCGCTACCGGTGAGAATGTCTCATCGTAGTCAACTCCTTGAACTTGTCGAAAACCTTTTGCGACTAGTCGAGCTTTATGAATGTGAACATTTCCATCCATATCAATCTTTTTCTTATAGATCCATTTGCACTCAATGGTTTTAACGCCATCAAGTGGATCGACCAGGTTCCAAACTTGGTTGTCTCTCATGGAGTCTATCTCGGATTTCATGGCTCCAAGCCATTTTTCAGAGTCTAGGTCCGTCATCGCTTCCTTATAAGTGTTAGGCTCATCATTATTCAATAATAATACGTCATGCCCATACCTTATAGGCATTTGACGTGGCCTTTTAGATCTACGTGGGGCTGATGCCTCATCTACAGGTTCAACAATATTTTGTTCATCCTGTAGAGGTTCAATAGGAGTTGAAACACTTTCAGATGTTTCCCGAATTTCTTCGAGTTGCACCTTTCTCCCACTGACTATTTTGGAAAGAAACTCTTTTTCCAAAAAGACACCATTTCGGGTAACAAACACTTTGCTCTCCTCTTGGTTGTAGAAATAATATCCTTTGGTTTCCCTAGGATATCCTATAAAGAAGCATTTTTTCGACTTAGGTGTGAGTTTATCAGACGTCAAACGTTTAACATAGACATCACATCCCCAAACCATTAGAAAAGACAAGCTAGGACTCTTCCCAATCCATATCTCATATGGTGTCTTATCTACTGATTTAGATGGTACCCTATTTAAAGTGAAAGCGGTTGTTTCTAGAGCATAACCCCAAAAATACAATGGCAGATCAGATTGGCTCATCATCGATCGAACCATGTCTAACAAGGTCCTATTACGCCGCTCGGACACCCCATTCCATTGTGGAGTACCCGGTGGTGTAAGCTGTGGAACAATTCCACATTGTTTCAAATGATTGCCAAATTCCTGGCTCAAAAATTAACCTCCACGATCAGATCGCAAGGATTTGATTGTCTTGCCAAGTTGATTTTGTACCTCATTCTGGAACTCTTTGAACTTTTCAAAGGATTCCGACTTGTGCCTCATTAAATAGATATATCCATATCTACTATAGTCATCGGTGAAAGTAATGAAGTACTGAAAACCACCTCTAGCTGTCGTGCTCATTGGTCCACACACATCAGTATGTATGAGTGCCAACAAGTCGGACGCCCTCTCATCCCGACTAGTGAAAGGTGTCTTGGTCATCTTCCCGAGTATACAAGATTCGCATGTTTCAAATGATTCCAAATCAAATGAGTTTAGGATTCCATCATCATGGAGCTTCTTCATGCGTTTCTCACTTATGTGACCCAAACGACAATGCCAGATAAAAGTGGAATTCATATTATTAGGCCGAAGCCTCTTTGCATTAATATTAAAGATGAGTGCATCATCAAGATTTAAAATAAACAACCTGCTCAAAAGCAGGAGCATAGCCATAAAACATATCATTCAAAAATATAGAACAACCATTGTCCTCAATAATGAATTTATAACCCTCTGCCATCAAACATGAGGCTGAGATAATGTTTCTACTCATGGCTGGAACGTAATAACAATTATTCAATTCCATAATAAATCTTGAAGGCAAAACCAATGGTAAAGTCCCGACGGATAATGCGGCAACCTTTGCTTTATTCCCGACGCGAAGATCCATCTCCCCTCTTGCAACTCTCCTATTCTTTGTTAGACTCTGCATCGAATTGCAAATATGAGCAACCGACCTGGTATCAAATACCCATGAGTTAACAGAAGAATCTGCAAGAAGAACATCTATAACATTAATACCTGAAGTGGAAGGTTTAGTCCCACCATTCCCTTTCAGATCAGGCAGGTATTTCTTGCAGTTCCTTTTTATCTTGCCTAAGAACAATTCTTAGGTTGCGGGACCAATCCGCAGAATTTGTTCCATTCAATTTTTCCTTTTCAAGTATCGAACGTAAAGCAAAACTAGATGTTGGTACAGCGATTGGTGCCATGATCTACAACATACAATACGCAAAACTAAGACATATGTTCAAGAAAAGTAACTTCTATCAAACAATTTGATAAAGATACTCCCAATAAATACCATATCCCTCTTATGACATTTAGTGATTTAAGATCCACAATCAGGTAATCTACTAGTGAGCTTTGGCATCACTGCTAGAAGATTAGTGAATTCGGTAAGCAACCCTTTGCTAATCAAATATCTATATGACTCTTGTTGTTGGGCAGCATCTCTATGCTTCGGCACCCAACCCTATGCCCCAAGGTCCATAACCGTTATGATGACCTTGTCAAGTTAAACCAATGCAATGCGTGTAAGTGTCCGACACAAACCCATCTAGTCAAGGAAAGTTAATGGCATTCCGCTTTAGCAAGACCTACCATTAAAATACAAGACTTTTGATGGTGCAGTTTATTGGAGGGGCATCAATTTTAACTTAACATTATGTGAGGGAATTTTAATTTTATCATGTTAAAAGCATCTAATGAAAAACATGACTTAATATCATGACAGGAATAAATACAAACATTCATAGATAATCATATCACTGTGAAATAGTATGGCCCTTAACATGACGATCAGCATGCCTCCTGTCCTCCGACCACCATGCTTGAAGTCTCCAACCGCATTCATCTACTAAGCAATTACTCCTAAGAGCTAGTAATGAATTACATAGGATAATATCAAGCATCACATGTTGGTACGCAGACCGTTATACAATAACATGTAGCTCGATGGCTATCTCACAACATGACACGCAGGTCATGAAAATCCATACATGCATCACATACACAATGGGCCATACTATTCACATCAATCCCTGCAAAAACAAGTTACGCATAGAATCCAATTCTATCGGACGACATGAACACATATTACCTATAACGCGCGGTACGATTAGCCAGCACGGCGGTCCCGCTAGCCGGTTAGCGGGCGGGGTTCGAAGGGGTAGCGCCCCTCGCTGGTCGAGGGCAGCGCTCTCGGAAAATTTTTCCGAGACATGAATCTTATTCACGTTTCCGAGCTTTGGAAATCATCAGATTAATCATATTAACCCTATTCCGAGCCAATCTGATTACTGCCTTGATATGACCACATAATGCTACATACTCCGATGGCGGAATTCCGACCGGTAGGACTATTATGCAAGGTAGTCGAAAAACAAGTCGAGTGAATCATCTGGTGCTCTTAACTTGTACCTCCTTGTATACCCATCTACTACCACTGAAAACTGATCGATCTAATCGACTAGGGCCTATGTTTCCAGATACGACCAGTAATAGATCCAATCTACTACTACCACATATCAAGTATATGCGACCGATCCAGATCAAAAACTACGCAGGATGGCTCTGATACCACTGAAGGGATACGGGTAGGCTATGATAGCAACAATTCAAAATTTCTACCACGTAAACCAGGAAGCAAAGCAAGAAGATGATCATAGATCGTTACCACTAGACGCCAGCAGAGCGGGAAGAAGTGTCGAGCGGCTGGTCCGACGAAGAGCGTCGATGTCTCGATCGTAGTCGATCGTCCGGCGTCGGACGTTGATGCGATGGTCGTGGTCGATCGTCTCCAAAGACCTCTGCGGTTCCTTGCGAAGATCGCGGATCGCCCTAAGCGCAACAACGTAGAAACACCTCTATGGTATCCACACGTCCGGGGAAGGAACAACCGTGACGGTGTGCTAGCACCAAATCGCACGCAGTAAGGCTCTCAAGAAGATGGCGGCTAGGGTTTGATGAGGGCAACTTTTGTCAACTCACTTGTCCCAACACCACATGCATCTCCTTATATAGTGCCCGTGATTTGATCCTATCCAAACACGTATTTAATCGTATTCAGTCTTGGTTTGTTCCAACTCGTTAAGTGTGTGACCCGTTAGGTTCATGTGTAGTTCGGTTGTGACTGAAACCCTTTCCGCCACGAGTCGTTAGCGGTTCCTAGCAGGACATAACGATTCCCGAATACACACAAATTATATGGGACGAACCTTAATGCAATATGATCTACGACCAGGTCCTCATCACTTACGACCAGGTCCTATCTCTATACGACCAGTTTGTATTCGATCACGACCAACTCGTAACTCCTTACGACTTGGTTTCGACCACTCTGTGATTACGTTCGACCAGTCTACGACTTGCTTGTATCTCCATACAACCAAATCCGTGTCGGCGAACTCCGCTTACCTACTCATGTATTCTCCCTTTGCCTCACGATATCCGGTTGAACTCGGGTGAGATGTTGTGTCATCCATGGACTGTTCAATGCTTTCTCGATCGAGTATCGGATAACCTCATGTGGTCGAACTCTTCCACCACCAGTGGCATGGCCATGCACTTTCTTTATCCGACCACTTGAGGGCCCGAGATATCTCTCTGTTATGTTAGGAGGGCAAATCCATATCCGACCAGTCACATCCCTCTGCATGTTTCATAGCATACCCAAAGCTACCTTTATAACCACCCGATTCTGCAAATAAGTTTGGCAACCCCTAAGAGTGTTTGTTGCACATGTAGGAAACCATCTTGATCTCGGTCTAAGGATTATACATCATCATTGCTTGAGACCAACTAACGACACATAGAATCATAACAATCAATAGTGTCTCAAGGTGGGTCTTATCCAACACCATGTTCTCTAACACGTGTTCACATTATTGATTCGATATCCCTATATCCATGACCGGTGAAACATGGTCATCAATCAATACATGTCTTTGGTCGAGAGTCACTAGTGTTCCACCAAAGTGACTTTCGACCGAGGATATTTTTAGAACGACATCATCATAAGTTAAAAAGAGCTTCACCAACAAGTCACATACTCGTTAATCTTCATGGTGATGATTCATTCAAGGAACAAGATAACATATTATCAAATATTGTGAACATAATGAAATATAATCATCTCTATGATTGCCTCTAGGGCATATTTCCAACAATAAGGACCACACATGCCAACATAAAGCCAAACTCAGATTGTGAAAGACATCTGTAAAAAACGCATAGCTCAAACGAGAATCAAGAAAGTGTTTCACTACTCGAGGAAACATCCTTTTCTCTGTTTCTCTTTTAGGAATAAAATTTCTCTCAAACTTTGTAATTCCAATTCATCGCATACCACACTGGCTCATATCTCTCAAATTGGCATCCTCAAAACTATGATCAAACCGAAACACTTCATCCACACCTTTGTAGAGAGGCTCTATTGACCCCACCGAATCACTCTAGACAACTCTTTCTACCGATGAAATTAATTTGACAGATGACACCCAATGCATCTCAAAATAGATCTTACGCAATCACATCACCTCAAACTTTTAAGAATAAACAACTCAGAATTCTCAACACACACACTCATGTACTACCTCAAAAAGGATGCTGTAACACCCCAGCCATACAAAGGCCTAGAATGCTACTAAAATAAGAAATTTAAAACATCTACAACTAAAGCTTCATACAAAAATTCGGCAGAACCTCCTTTGTATAACTAGGTATACCGGAGGTTCCATCAGATGCATAATTTATTATCAACATCTAAAAAAACTAAAATCCATCACGCAACCATAGTGAATCTATCCAGCTAAGCATGAATAAGCATAATCAAGTTTGACCCCTCTCATTATTACAGATAATTCAATGCATTCAAACATAACCAAAAGTAACCCTTAAGCAGTTTGCTTTTTATTAAGAAATAAACTGATGATCATCATCTCTAAAAGAATATGTGTAGTGAGTGCATCCTTAGCAAATCCTACTCCCTCCCATGCATGCCGTTCTTGCAAGCGGTACCTAAAAACATAACAAAAACAAGAGGTGAGCCCAAAGACTCGGAAGTATAGTAAAGGCATCGACAATGAACAACCGTGTAAAATCAGCAATTAAAACCCTCAATTCCATATATCAACTATCTTACACATGCATGTATGCAGGATGTTCAAAAGACAATTCTCTTCCTTCTCTTTCCTTTTGCATTATACTGGTAATGCAAAGTGTGCATCCGTCGATGCACACCCATGCTCGCACCATCTGGCATGCAGGGGACCCATACGCCACGCGTATGGGGACCTAAGCCCATGCCCTTCAGGCATGGGGACCTTTAGCCCGTCATCCACATGACGGGGACCTCAAGAGATGCTTGGTCACCACGTGACCAAGTCTTCAATAATTCAGCATGATGCATATGTAAGAACTTTCAAAATTATCACAACGTGCATCCACATCAACATTTCACATGAATAGCCTAGTCATAAAGCTCATCAACATAGAACTCACAATTATCAGATATCCATGATTAACACGTAAAGCATAACTCTAGCAACTATGAACAGGATCAAACATACCATCATCACAATCATGATCACACAGATTCACAGTATACATATTAAACATTGTCATGCAGCAATATCTATTATGACGATCACTATACTTGCCTTAACCGCGAGAGAGTGAAGGATGCGCCGAAGGTGCCGCCCCCGGGACCCGTCCACCACCTGAGTAATTAATATAGCGTATACTAAGATAACAGTAGCTGAGCAAACCAAAGCATACAACAACAATCGCTAACTTGGAGAGTGTCTAATTCGATCCCCAATCCCCAAGCCTACACGTCGATCTGTCCCCCTCTGTGGACAGTCGACTTCAAAAATTCATAACTATTGCTACAGAAGTCCAATTCAGGTTTTCTTAGACTTTCTGGAAAGGTAATTAAATTGCCTAAATAAACTTAGTTGGGGAGCCCTTCTGATTCTACCATCTACTTCTCCTACCAAACCAATCTACAGAACGTCAGTTATCACGTCGGGTTCTCTGGACAGTACACTAAAATTATCATAACTTTCAGTGCGTGTACCCAAATCATGAGTTCTTGATCTTTCTGAAAAGCTGAGACAGTGATCTACAACTTTTATTATACTGAGCTTCTCTGATTTCCCATTTAACTAATCGTTTTCACCAGATTACTAAAACCTGTCAGAACAGCAACGAATCTGCGGAACAGTCCCACTAATAAAATCATAACTTCTGCTACAGGGGTCCAATTCGCGTGTTCTAGCCCTTCACGGAAAGGTGACGACGTCTCCTACAATATCCTAAGAGACATCCTGAACCAATTCTGCCATTAAACCCACGAAAAACCCGATTCTCTCTAATCTGTCCTGAGCAGCCCTAAATACCGACATTGCTAAACTAATCAAATACGCATCTAATCGAAAGGGGGATTGAGTTTACCCGTGAAGAACCGATTGCTGGGCACGAAGAACACCACGTGAACTCTCTTCCCCTTCCTTTCTCCCTTCTTCCCCTTCCTCTTCTTCTTCTTCTTGGCCAAACTTCCTCCCGGTGGTCGATCTCCTTCCTCCGCTTAGCTGGCAGCCACAGGAGGCTTCTTCCCCGGCAGCGGGAGGGCTTCAACAGGGCTGTGCGCAGGGGAGGAGGGGCTGTGCGCAGGGGAGGAGGTGTTGGGGGAGGCGGCCAAGGAGTGGGGAGGGGAAAAGAGGGAGGGGGGGTGGCGGCTAGGGTTAGGGGGGGGAAGTGGCGCCCCCCCCTTGGCCGACCACCCTCATGGGCCTTGGCCCAAGCCCAGGTTGCTGTGAAAAAATGGAAAACCCCCTCTCTTTTCTGGTTTTGATGATTTTTTTCTGAATTAAACCTTTCCCGATTAAAATATTCCCTACCGATTAAATTAATTTGCCCCGATTATTCGCTTCTCACAATTTCGGAGTATCACATTCTACCCCCCTTAAACGGAATTCGACCTCGAATTCCAAACACGCTTAAGTCAAAGTATAATCACAGCTAAAGCCTTAAAACACTAGCGCGTACCTGCTGCAAATAACTCTGGATATTGTTCGCGCATGCGAGACTCCAATTCCCAGGTGGCCTCTCTCTCGGTCTGCTGTGACCAAAGCACCTTAACGTACTTTAAAGTTTTATTCCTCAACGTCTTCTCTGATCTCTCCAGGATCTCAGACCGCTTGGACTCGAAAGACGATCTTGCTCAATGATTAGAGGTTCTAGAGACACATGATGCTCCGGATCACGAAGGTACTTCCTTAACATAGACACATGAAAACGTTGTGCACCCGCGCATAGACTCTGTAGGTCCAAGCGGTATGCCAATTTTCCGATCCGAGCCAAGATCGTGAAAGGCCCAACGCCTCGGGCTAAGCTTCCTCCGTACCAAACCTCACTACCCCTTAGTGGGTGATACTCTCAAGAGCACCGATCTCCCACTTCAAATTCCAAGTCCCTTCTCCGCACGCGTCTGCATAACTTTTCGCCTACTCGGTCAAGCTAACAGATTTTGCCTTACCAATGCCACTCGCTCCATCGTTTTTGGACCCAATCCGCCTAAGATCGCCTTCTCGCCCACCGCTTCCCAAAGAAAGGGGTGACCTGCATTTTGCCCATATAGAACTTCGAACGGTGCGGCTTTAATACTTGAATGGTAGCTGTTATTGTAAGCAAATTCCGCCAGTGGCAACTGATCCTCCCAACTACCCTTCCAGGACAAAACACAGGACCGCAACATGTCCTCCAAGGTCTGAATGGTGCGCTCTGACTGTCCATCTGTTTGTGGATGAAATGCTGTACTCAGACAGAGCTTGGTGCCCAGTGCACCCTGCAAACTCTCCCAAAACTTTGATACAAACTTGGCATCTCTATCTGAAATGATGGTCTTTGGCACACCATGCAATCTCACGATTTCCCGCACATAAATAGGAGCCAAGTCGCTCGCTGAGTGGGTCGTGCGGATAGGAATAAAGTGCGCCGATTTGCTGAATCGATCTACTATCACCCAAACTGCGTCCTTTCCTCACGGCGATCGAGGTAACGCGACTACAAAGTCCATGGAGATATCATCCCACGGCCATTGAGGGACCTCCAACGGCTGCAATAACCTGCGCAGCGCTTATGTTCTGCCTTCACCTGTTGACAAACACCGCAAGATGCTACATAGTTAGCAATGTCTACTTTCATTCTCTTCCACCAGAAGTTCCGCTTCAGATCACGGTACATCTTCGTCTCACCTGGATGAATAGTGTATGGGGTGCGATGTGCCTCCCTCAAAATATCATCCTTAACCTTCGCCTTCTGCGGCACACATAGGCGACCTTTAAATCGCAATGCTCCAGACCCATCCAAACTGAAATCCCTCTCCTTGCCCATCTCCAGACGCTTTCTGACCCTCTGCAGTAATTGGTCATGTTGTTGTGCTTCCCGCACCCGTTCTGGAAGGGCTGACTCTAAGATCAACTGAGTTTCGACCTGAGCCGTGCCTGCATAGCAATAAGATATTCCCATGCGGTCAAAATCCGCAATTAAGCAATCCAGAGTAGCAAGCGTCGCCTTGCGACTAAGAGCATCAGCCACAACATTGGCCTTGCCTGGATGGTACTGAATCGTGAGGTCGTAATCCTTGATCAGCTCCAACCATCTGCGTTGCCTCAGATTCAGATCTTTCTGGGTAAAAATGTACTTAAGGCTCTTGTGATCAGTAAAGATATCACAAGATTCACCATACAAATAGTGTCTCCAAAGCTTCAAGGCAAACACTACCGCCGCCAGCTCCAAATCATGTGTTGGGTAGTTCTGCTCATGCTTCTTCAACTGTCTGGATGCATAAGCCAGAACCTTTCCGTCTTGCATGAGCACACAACCCACCCAACTCGAGAAGCGTCGAGTAAAGCGTGAAACGCTTCCGGGCTCGAGAACAGTGAGAACCGGAGCGGTCACCAACCTTTCTTTCAAAGTCTGGAAACTGTGTTCACAGTCATCATCCCACCGAAACTTCACATCCTTTTGAGTGAGTCTGGATAAGGGCTTGGCAATGATGGAGAAATCCTGCACAAATCGCCGATAATAACCTGCCATCCCGAGGAAACTTCTCACTTCTTTGACGTTGGTCGGCCTTCCCCATTCTACCACTGTGGAAATCTTGCTTGGATCAACTGATATTCCCTTATCATTGATAACATGCCCCAAAAACCCCACCTCGGACATCCAGAACTCGCACTTCTTCAGCTTGGCATAAAACTTATTCTCTCTTAGCGTCTCCAACACCAGCCTTAGATGGCGCCCATGATCCGCTTCACTCTTGGAGTAGATCAAAATATCATCAATAAAGACGACGACAAAATCATCCAGATACTCATGCATCATCCTGTTCATTGTCTCCATGAAGGCAGCAGGGGCATTCGTTAGTCCAAAAGACATAACTTTAAATTCAAAGTGCCCATACCTTGTAGAGAACGCCGTTTTCTCAATATCCTGCTCTCGGACAGGAATCTGATTGTATCCCGATTGGAGATCAATCTTTGAGAATACCTTTGCCCCCCTTAGCTGATCAAATAAATCTTCGATGCGTGGCAAAGGATATTTATTCTTAATGGTCAGCTGGTTGAGAGCACGATAGTCAATACACATGCGCCAACTACCATCCTTCTTCTTGGTAAAGAGCACAGGGGCCCCCCACGGAGAAACGCTGGGCCGAATAAGATCCTTCGCCTTTAGATCGTCCAACTGCTTCTTCAGTTCCTCCTGGAAAGGTCGCGCCAACCGGTACGGGGTCATAGAAACCGGTCGAGCGCCGGGAACTAAATCAATCCTGAACTCCACCGGGCGAGGTGGAGGCATCCCCGGCAGATCCGCGGGAAATACGTCCAGGAACTCCTGAACCACTGGAATACTTGCAGCCGTCAAAGGCAAACTCGGCTTCTCCATCAATGACAAAAGAAAGCCACTCTTCGCTGCTCGACTACCAGGAAACAAACTTGCCAGCACACAGGGAGTATAAGAAGGGGCACTACCCTGAAAAACTATCTCCTGCCCAGACGGAGCCTGCAGAGTTACTGTCTTCCAAAAGCATGATATGACAAAGACGGTAGTCAGGCAACCAATCCATACCCAATATAACGTCAAACGGTTCCATCTTCATAACCATCGATTAGCAATAAATTCTTCCCGCCTAAAGAGATCACACAACCAGACAAAGCTGTGGAACTAGAAAGAATCCTCCGGTGAATTAACTAAAATGGACCGAGCTATAGATCGCATACTCAACTTCGCCGGCTAGCAAACTCTAACGATGCAAAAGAGAAAGTAGCCCCAGAATCAAACAAAACAAAAGCCTCCATCGAATCCACCAAGAGGCGCACTGTCACCACATCGGGACGACCCATCGACTCGGCGATCGGCATGGCGTGGGAGGCGATCTTTGGGCAAGGGAGCCCCAACACCACGGTATGGCGGTGTAGCGGTGCTGGAGGTCTTGAATGCGCCATACTGGGAACAAAGGTTGCATGGGGAGGGCGCCAAAAGTACCACGGTGGTGGGATCCCTCCAGAGTAGGATAGTAGGGCTGTGGATGCATCCATGGCTGAGTGGGAGTAGCTGCAAGCATCTGCACCGACCCTCGAGAAGAAGCAATGCACGACGGTGCCGATGCTCGAACTGCTCCCACTAGATAACACTGCCGGGTTCCGCATAAACCAACGCCTTGTGGCCCTCGACCACAAGTGGCGACAAGTACCCGACCAGGTACACTCTGCAGCATGATGTTCATTACCACACTTGAAGCACTTCATACCTTGCCCTAGGACCGGGCGCATCCTAGGAGCATTCGCTGTCGGTCGAAAAGTGGAGGATGACTGTGGCTTTGTGAACCTGGACCTGAAAGAGTTCTGTGGGCCCTTGAACTTTTTGGGCACAGGCTTCAGAGATGACCCGCTTCCTCCTCCGGTACCCTTCTTGTGGCTGCCACCTGCGCCCTTGGGAGCCGTGGTACTTCCTGTACCCTGCAACTCTTCCCCAATCTGCATCTCTAGCTCCATGCCCTCGCTGTTCTACCAGGAGCTAAAATCACGCAGCTCAATGCCCCAAAGACTTGACGAAATTCTGCTGAGCCCTCTACGGAACCTCTTAGCCTTCTCGCCTCGTTGGTAGCCACACCGAACAAGCGGATTAAGTTATTGAAACCCACTTCGATACATCACACGACATCTTCCCTCGCTTGTAACTATTCAAAGATACCTCCATCCTTTCCACAAATGAAGCGAGATAGAACTCGCTCTGAATCGCTCCACAAATAGTTCCCAAGTCATTTGGTCCATGGGCGTGGTTCGGCCGACAGACTCCTTCCCACCAGAGATCCGCCGCCTTTTTAGCCGAAGGCCACAATTGGGCCCTCTGCTCAAGTCAATCCCAGCTCCCAAATGCCTCTCTATGTGACGGCTTGATTAGCGCATCAATCGGCGTGCCACCCATCAAAAGTGTCGGCAAACAAAGCATTCCAATCGATGCAGATCCCATAGCACCCACCGCCGCATCGCGCTGAACCGCCATGAGCTACAGAGGTGCAGGTGGTGGTGCTGACCTCCTGACTGCTGGCCACTTCTTCTTCCGACCCTCGGCTCTCCACCCACAGAGCTCAAACTTGGTAGGCGTTGCACGGCCTCGTCCGGCACCCTGCCGGCCACGACCACGGCCACGGCATCCACCCCTGGCCATCTCTAAAACATCACAAACGACATAAACTCAAATATTAAGTATACATAAAACTAGGTTAATCAACATAAGCGTAGATGCAATGCAAACCCAAAACCCACTATTGTGCTTAGTGTGTCAAATTTTCAAGATTTCATTAACCACGGATCTACTGCCCGCTCTGATACCAACTGTAACACCCCAGCCATACAAAAGCCTAGAATGCTACTAAAATAAGAAATTTAAAACATCTACAACTAAAGCTTCATACAAAATTCAATGAGAACCTCCTTTGTATAACTAGGTATACTGGAGGTTCCATCAGATGCATAATTTATTATCAACATCTAAAAAAACTAAAATCCATCACGCAACCATAGTGAATCTATCCAGCTAAGCATGAATAAGCATAATCAAGTTTGACCCCTCTCATTATTACAGATAATTCAATGCATTCAAACATAACCAAAAGTAACCCTTAAGCAGTTTGCTTTTTATTAAGAAATAAACTGATGATCATCATCTCTAAAAGAATATGTGTAGTGAGTGCATCCTTAGCAAATCCTACTCCCTCCCATGCATGCCGTTCTTGCAAGCGGTACCTAAAAACATAACAAAAACAAGAGGTGAGCCCAAAGACTCAGCAAGTATAGTAAAGGCATCGACAATGAACAACCGTGTAAAATCAGCAATTAAAACCCCTCAATTCCATATATCAACTATCTTACACATGCATGTATGCAGGATGCTCAAAAAGACAATTCTCTTCCTTCTCTTTCCCTTTTGCATTTTACCGGTAATGCAAAGTGTGCATCTGTCGATGCACACCCATGCTCGCACCATCTGCAGGGGACCATTGCCCATACGCCACGCCAGTATGGGGACCTAAGCCCGCCCTTGGGCATGGGGACCTTTAGCCCGTCATCAACATGGCGGGGACCTCAGAGATGCTTGGTCACCATGTGACCAAGTCTTCAATAATTCAGCATGATGCATATGTAAGAACTTTCAAAATTATCACAACATGCATCCACATCAACATTTCACATGAATAGCCTAGTCATAAAGCTCATCAACATAGAACTCACAATTATCGATATCCATGATTAACGCGTAAAGCATAACTCTAGCAACCATGAACAGGATCAAACATACCATCATCACAATCATGATCACACAGATTCACAATACATATTAAACATTGTCATGCAGCAATATCTATTATGACGATCACTATACTTGCCTTAACCGCGAGAGGGTGAAGGATGCGCCGAAGGTGCCGCCCCCGGGACCCGTCCACCACCTGAGTAATTAATATAGCGTATACTAAGATAACAGTAGCTGAGCAAACCAAAGCATACAACAACAATCGCTAACTTGGAGAGTGTCTAATTCGATCCCCAATCCCCAAGCCTACACGTCGATCTGTCCCCCTCTGTGGACAGTCGACTTCAAAAATTCATAACTATTGCTACAGAAGTCCAATTCAGGTTTTCTTAGACTTTCTGGAAAGGTAATTAAATTTCCTAAATAAACTTAGTTGGGGAGCCCTTCTGATTCTACCATCTACTGCTCCTACCAAACCAATCTACAGAACGTCAGTTATCACGTCGGGTTCTCTGGACAGTACACTAAAATTATCATAACTTTCAGTGCTTGTACCCAAATCACGAGTTCTTGATCTTTCTGAAAAGCTGAGACAGTGATCTACAACTTTTATTATACTGAGCTTCTCTGATTTCCCATTTAACTAATCGTTTTCACCAGATTACTAAAACCTGTCAGAACAGCAACGATTCTACGGAACAGTCCCACTAATAAAATCATAACTTCTGCTACAGGGGTCCAATTCGCGTGTTCTAGCCCTTCACGGAAAGGTGACAACGTCCCCTACAATATCCTAAGAGACATCCTAAACCAATTCTGCAAT
This sequence comes from Phyllostachys edulis, assembly GCA_036346405.1. Lineage (NCBI taxonomy): Eukaryota > Viridiplantae > Streptophyta > Magnoliopsida > Poales > Poaceae > Phyllostachys > Phyllostachys edulis. The sequence continues at coordinate 42,028,381 of CM070548.1, read as the reverse complement.
TAAACGCACGAAAAACCCGATTCTCTCTAATCTATCCTGAGCAGCCCTAAATACCGACATTGCTAAACTAATCAAATACGCATCTAATCGAAAGGGGGATTGAGTTTACCCGTGAAGAACCGATTGCTGGGCACGAAGAACACCACATGAACTCTCTTCCCCTTCCTTTCTCCCTTCTTCCCCTTCCTCTTCTTCTTCTTCTTGGCCAAACTTCCTCCCGGTGGTCGATCTCCTTCCTCCGCTTAGCTGGCAGCCACAGGAGGCTTCTTCCCCGTCAGCGGGAGGGCTTCAACAGGGCTGTGCGCAGGGGAGGAGGGGCTGTGCGCAGGGGAGGAGGTGTTGGGGGAGGCGGCCAAGGAGTGGGGAGGGGAAAAGAGGGAGGGGGGGGGGAGATGCTATCAATGATCATCCCACTGTTCAGAATCCGCCCTTATTATATTTCCTCTACACACAATCAATGGGCGACCAATATTCTAGCATAAAAAATGCAAAGCCCAAATTTAACCTCCAAGACCTCTACAACGAACTTCTCATATAACAGATAGGGAAATCCTCGGATTAAATCCCTAAAATTCCCACAATTCCAACATACCCATTCATTAACATCATCATGAATTACCCACACAACCTCACAATATTACCCAATTGCGTTACTCTAAAAAATTTGATGAAGATTTCCATGATTTCGATAATTCCCAACATTTCAACATAAACTAAGGTTCTGGGGTTACACTTTACCATAGGTTCCACTTTGTCGTAACACTAATAAGTTTTACTTCAACGACAATCATTCCATTTGAATCAAATTTTCTCAAAGAGTTATAGGTCAAAACCAATTCATCTTCTACTACTCCTCCAATAGCTTGGTACCAAAATCTCACCACTACATTTACTTGACCGCTACCAACCGTTGCCAGACTACTCTTTATAATACTTTGCAATACAAATATGATGATCCTGTAACATCCCAAATGTGTAATTAGGGTTATTCAAGTATAATTATATGTGTAGAAATTAAAACTTTTTCTCACAACTTGAAAACCCCTAAAATCTCATGTAATTCTTGTCCAAGAGTTGTGTAATCCAAAACACAAAGCTCTTGTTGACCAAAAGTCAAATTCCTTTTCCCATTATCTTAAAATCTTGTGCCCAACAATTGGAAAGTATTTTCCTTGGTCCCAAAAACTGATGTGGGACCCTCCGACAAATATCACAAGTGGTAAAACTAGTTTGATAAATTTTGGAGGTAAAACAATCCTTTAACCAACCTTCATGAATTTCCTGAGAAAAATGCATTGCATAATAACCTCTGGAAATTTTATGTAAGGTTAATCTCATTGTCAGCAACCTCCAGTTAAAAATTCATTAAATTTGGAGTTCATTTGCTATCTCAAATAATTCCGCTAAGTTTCAGCTGTTAAAAACTAAATTCAAAAGCCTACACTGCTCCTTGGGCTAGCTATGTTCAAAGTGGTCCAAATTTCACCATGTCTGCACCCCCAGCAGACCTCCTCTCCACTTTGATCAGTCGCACCGCTGGATTTACATCCAACACCACGACCTCCTCATGATCAACACCGCGAAGACCTCCCACCTTGTTGAGGTCTTGGCCCTTGGATTAAGATCCAACCGCCTGACCTCCCTTGTTATCAAACCTCAAAACCACCTTCCACCTTGTTGAGGTCTTGGCCCTTGGATTCAAGATCCACGGCCTGACCTCCCCTCACTGCTAAGCTAAGCAAACATCCCACCTACATGAGGTCACGGCCTGTTGGATCAAAGATCCACGGCCATGACCTCCCCGGTGTCAAACCTCAAAGTCTACATCCCACCTTGATGAGGTCACACCATTGGATCAAAATCCATGGTCACGACCTCCTCCTCTCAATCTAACTAACAGACCTCCCTTTTAGCTTTGTTGAGGTCGTGGCCGTTGGATTCAGATCCAAAGGCCACGACCTCCTCTCAAAAACATCACGGCAAGGTCCTCCCGCCTTGGTGAGGTCGTAGCCTTAGATCTAAATCTAAAGGTCATGACCTCCCTTGTGCGTTATGCAAGCTCGGGACCTCCACCTCTTCCGATCGTAGCCCTTAGATCTAAATCTAAAGGTCCCGACCTCCCTTGCTCATTGCGCATCATATCGACCCTCCCGGTCATTGTGTGCCCTTGGATTTAAATCCAAAGGCCATGACCTCCCTCATGTCTTTTTGATCGCGTGCGGTTAAGTCCTCACCGGAGGTCCGCACTGCTGGATGGAGATCCAACGCCTTGGACCTCTGTCCCCTTTCCTCACGTCGCTTACACATTAAGGAAATCGGAGGCCACGACCTCCCATCCTTGATCGGTGGCCGGGACCTGCTCCAGATCCTTTGAGCGTAACGGTTCAAAAATGACATCGGAGGGCCAGACCTCTCCTGTGTCTTATCCAACGGTCATAAGGACCTCCTGTTCTTCTCCTACCTTGGTCACGCATGCGTGCTCTGGCCAGTGGAGTTAATGCGCCGCCAGCCTCTGTGCACCTTTAATGACTCCTGGCGACCAAGATTTAATGCAGTCAAGCCTGAGCATGCCCCCTTGTCAACCTCATGTCCTTGCCACCCCATGGACCAACCCGTGGGCTAAGCTCACCATGGAGCTTAGCCCCAACTCATAACCTTCACCTCAGTCTATAAGTCACCCCGGGAATCCTCCCTTGGCTTCCTTTGCACACAACCGATCCCACTTGCATCTTGTGCGTGGTGAGCTCCTCCTCACTCACCTCCATTCTTGGCGCCATTCTTTGGAGCTTGAGCTCCTCGGTGGACAAGGGTCCTGAGTTTTCCTCCTTTTCTCTCGAGCTCCATTTGTACCATCCTCTCGGGACCAAGACCTAACTCGCTTTGGTTTGGGCATTTACAGAGGTGGACAAAGAGGAGCTTGGAGCAGAGCTTTGGCCGTGGAGCAACCCCATCTTCTCCAACTCAGGCCATCACCATCCTCAACCTCCCGGCATCTTAAGGACCTCCTGTAACTCCTGGTAGTCCTTTAGTTCTTGCACCCGATGAATGAATGTCGCGGAGCTTAAGTTTTGGCACCGGCTTGAATGTCGCGCTGAGCTTCATTTTTGCTTTTCGGTTTTGGCGTCTTTGGTCAATTTGCCCTCTCCGCCTCACCGGCGTTCAAAGCCGCCGCCGCCGTTGAGAGGAGGTCCACCGGTGCGCAACGTTATTGTGCACTCAGTGGTACCATTGGACCTCACCGGCGGGCTCTACATCGCCGGCGAGGACCACTTCTTCACGCTCGGGATCTTTGTCGGACATCCCGAGCGTGTCATTGTCGTTTTAGGACAAAGCTTCACCATTTTATTGCGCTAATCATTTGCTCCCATCATTGTAATCAATGGGGCGTCTTAACTGCCTTAAATCCACCCTTTAATGCGTGCATTTAAGACCTCCCGCACGCGCGGACCTCCTCGCTGTCCCGCGCAAGATTTATTCCATGTCCAAGCGGCGTCTTGTGGCTGGTCTCGACATCGAGACCTCCTCAGGAGATCTGGAGCGTCCAAGACCTCCTTGCGCAATCGTGGCCGTCCTGACCTCCACGGAGGTCTGTGGACGCTAGGACCTTCCTTAGGACCTCCCTAGGTTATCTCGGTAGCTCATGACCTCCCGGGTAGATCTTGACCGTCAAGGTCCTCCCTCGACGATCTGAACCATCGAGGACCTCCTTGAACATCTGGACCGTCCCAGACCTCCCTGTGAGGTCTTGACGATGTAGATCTTCCTCGGGGAGATCTTGGTAGTTTAGATCTTCCTTTGGAAGATCTCAGCCGTTGAGGACCTCCCCCTTTAGATCTGGTCCGTCCCGGACCTCCCCTCATCGTTGTGGTCCGTTGGATTCTCCATCTACGGCCACGGCCTCCCCTCAAGACTTACTTGCGCGTTGCTAGGAGGTCCAAGACCTCTGGACCTCTGGCGCTTGGCAAGTTGTTCTGGGAGGTCTCGAGCCGTTAGATCTATGATCTGTGGCTCACGTCCTCCCATGTCCTTATGGGTTTTAGAAATTCCAGTACATTCTTAATTATGAACTGAAATAAGGTATAAACTTTAGAATTTCATATCTTTCTCATTTTAAATCCATTTGAGGTCATTCAAAGTATGTTGGCTCTGTCTTGGACTTGACTTTAATCCAAAAATGATTGTAAGTTGAGTTCAACTCCAGAGCACAGTTTGCCATTAGATTTTAAAACCAACTTTAAAATATACACTTAAATCAATGCTTAACTGGTAAAATACGTAACTAATGCTCTGTGGTTTATTTTTGAGTGAGACCAACTTTGTTGGTTTCCTCTATTAATGAACTCACTGTGAAAATTAGTTTTGAGCATGTTGCTGTTAGGGAATTGAGGACTTGTGCATTATAATTTTGTTCAAGTTCTTGTTTTTGAAAAATTATAGAAAGTGCAATATAGCTCCAAATGAGGTGAACTCAATTGTGTTATTCATCTCATGAGGTGCTGGTTTTACAGTAAAATTTCAGCTTCACCACTTTTCTAGAAAATGTTGCCTCATAATTAAATTAGTGAATAGTGCAGTTTGGTAATTTTTAGGGCTGAGCAGAATTGTTTTGCTCATATCTTTTGCATTGAGAATCCAAATCCATTGGTTCTTGTTGCAAAATTTCCTAAAATCATCCCCTTGCTGCTGTAGAAAATTCAGAGAATTTGGAGTTCGTTTGTTGTGCTGTCTTTGTTGTGTTTCGTCGTTCTTATCGGTTCTTTCTCGCTTTTCCGTTGAAGCCGACATTTGTGGTGATCCCGAGAGCGACCCTCTGCCACAATTTGAGCAACAGCAACAAGGCAAGCAGTTTGATCATTTCCATCATTGTCCCATTACTTTAAAGCTTAATATATTGTTTTACTTCTATGTATGCATGCTACTTTGTGTTAAATGTCGTTAGTAATCCTATAGTCGCATAATCTGTAGGAATTCTTTATCCTCTACTACCAATGAGCCTAGGTTATTCGCTGTGGTTTGAGCTCGTTGGATGAGCTCTTATCACTTAGTAGTTGCGTTTCCTCTTGCTTAGACATGCTTAGCTATCGGTAGATTGGGCGATCATCGACTTAGTCGATGATCTTGATCACTCAAAATGATTATTACTCCTATATGTCCAGCACTTGTGCTTTGATTAATTTGTAAAATCAAAAACTGAAAATAAAAGACTGATTTAGACTTGGGCATATTGGATGGATGGTGTGGTTTTTGGATGTGGTGGTATGCCCGAGTCAACAAGGACCTAATTCTTGCGCCATTGATCCAAGCAATTTTGCGTGCTAACCACACGAGGGCATATGGAACCCCTCTTGACTAAGTACTTTGGGCGGTGTTAATTGGGGTCGCTCGGTTGGTGTGTTTTAAAGATAAAATGTGTGTGTGATGTGGGAGGGAGCATTAGCTTCCTAGAAGGTTGTGTGATGTCTCTTTCTCCCGTGGGTTGTGCGACTCGAAATTAGCATTGTCCATTGGAAATGTCTCGTAGGACTTAGCTGTGCAAAGACACCTAAGGTAGTGTGCTTAAAGGAAAGGCGATCGGCGTGTGGGTACATTGGTACACCCTGCAGGATAAAACTATTGAATAGCCTCGTCCTAGGTTATGGACACGCTTGGTTATTTCCGTAAGAATTAGACTACAACCTTTAATTAAAACTTGACATGGTTGGTATGAGCGGGAGTTCATGCTATTGTTGTGGTGACTATTGGGTTAGTCACTTCGAGTGTTGATCTTGTTGTTGTTACTATGTTATTATCTCGTTGTTACTTCAACATTTAAAAATGCTTTGCCAAATTGCCTTCAATCTATTATGTTATTGCAAATAAATGTTTGCTTTATGCTAAAATGAGTCCAAAGCCTCCTCCACTTAAATAAAGCTTGCATGTAGCTATTTATAGTTCTGTTATCTCACACGTAAGTCTTATGGAGTACTTTATGTACTCATCCGCCCGTGGTTGTGGCAATTTTTTGTGGCTTTTGTTGCAGAGGAAGAAGGAGAGCTCCAAGAGCCTCTCTTTTGCTTCGTGTTGCGCTTTCTTGACGACTAGCTTGGCGGTCGGTCGAGATGCCTAGGGGTTAAGGCACACCGATTGGCTTTGTGTTATAGCCATCTTTATGGCACTTTTGCTTCATTGTTATCTTTGTAGTTTTGTTGCTTTTGGCCTAAAGGCCCTCTTTGTAATAACCTATCCTTATTAATATTAACTTCGGTTTGTTGCTTATGTTCTATGTGTTGTATGGAATTGATACATTCTTTTGTTGTGAGGTATGTATCTTGCATTCGGGAGTATACATCTCTCGAGACTGGGTTTATTTGGTTGATAATACTAGGGTCAATTGGATGACTAAGTATTATGAGCTCAATAAACGTCGGGGTCTCACAAAAGTTGGTATCAGAGCCGTTATGACCGTAGTAACGCAAGCTTGGTCGTCCTTAGGATATTTTGAAAACCTATTTTCAAAGCATCAAATGAGTTTTGAAAGCTTAGGAAAATTCTCGGATTTTATTCCTTACCTATCTTAGCTTTCTCTTCTCATCCCACTCTAATTTAAGTTTTAAAAGTTGTTTTCCTCTCTTCCCTTCTACAAAATAGTTGTTATCGATTAACACTGGTTTTTGGGAGAACCAATGAGATTGGCAAATTGAAGTGTGAGCTGCCCACTACAAGGTTTTGAAGTTCGAGAGTCGGTGATTCGACAAGGAGCTTGGATGCAAATCTGGACAGCAAGCATCAAATTTCCGGACAGCAGTCTCAAAGGTTTCTAATTAGGATAGATAATGAGAGGTTAATCAACTAAAACTTGTGGGAATAAAAGGGTAAGATGTGATACTAGTTAGCTAAGTATCTAACACTTATTTCGCTGATTTAACCTTGCTCTTTAGTAGCATTAGCTCTCACCCTACAATCTGATTTTTGATCTTCTCGACCAATTACTCGTTCATTCAATACGGGTTAGTTGAGTTGAGAAGTTGAGCCTTGCTTTTGGTGTTTCTTGGCTGTTTTAGAGTCTTTTAGAAGCTTTTAAAGTTTAAATAACCGCTGATTTTGGCCTTCGTTTGGGGTGATATTCCATTCCCTAGTCGATCGCTTTTGCTTTCTTTAAGGCTTTGTTTTCAGGTCTAGTTGCTAACCAAAATTCCTTGTAACGGGCCTTTCAGTAGCGGCCAAGGCGATCACCGGTCCGGACGAGGAGCTTCCTCCTCCTCCGACCATGGCCGAGGTTCTTCTTGAGATCGGCGCAACCGCGGATGACCGGAGAGTTCTATCGGGCGTCATCGCGCAACACCTCTCGCACTTTCGGAGCTTGAGGATCAGGCAAGGGAACGCCCATCACCGTGTGGAGGACTCGCGGAGTTTCTTCGTACTCACCCCTACCTTTTCGGTCGAGGACCCGTTGGATGCGATTTATTGGCTTGTGCGGTGGAGCGTAAGCTCCGCATCGCGCAGTGCCAGGAGCACGAGAAGGCGCTGTTTGCATCGCACCAGCTCGAGGGTGCAGCTTTGTCATGGTGGGAGAGCTTTCTCGCCATGCAGCCCGCAGACCACACCGTTTCTTGGGAGGAGTTCCGTGCTGCCTTCCGACGGGCTCACATCCCTGCCGGCTTGATGGAGATCAAGAAGCAGGAGTTTCTTGCGCTCAAGCAAGGGCGTGGCTCAGTCATGGAGTATGTCTACGAGTTCAACCATCTAGCTCGTTATGCTCCTGAGGACGTGGCCACTGATATGGCTAAGCAGGCCAAGTTCAGGCGTGGCTTGTCTGAGGAGCTGAAGGACAAGCTATCCATTGTCGACTTTCCTGATTTTCAGACCTTGGTCGACAAGGCCATCGTCGCTGAGCATGCGGCTCGAGAGCTTATGGACTCCATAAGCGCAAGTGGGAGGCCCATAAGTCATCCAGGCGCCTCCTCCGTCCCGCTTGGCGGTCTCGGGTACCACTCTCACTCTTGGCGCCCCGAGGTCACCCCTGTTCCTCGTCGCCCTTCGCAGCCGTGTCTCGATCACGTGCACTGCGAGTCACAGAGTGGCCCCATAACCCGGCGGTGGGTCACATGCTTCTCATGCAACGAAAGGGCATTATGCGAACCAATGCCCTAAGAAGACAGAGCGACCCTCGTCCTAATGGAGGACGTGGGCGAGAGGTGGTGCATCTCGGGACCAAAGATCGTCCGGCTACCCAAGGCGTGGGTAGTGGTCGCGTCAACGCCACCATCGCAGAGGAGGCTCAGAGGCACCCGACGCCGTGCTAGGTACACTTTCGTTAACTCTCACCTCCTCTCTCGTCTTGTTTGATTCAGAGCATCTCATTCCTTTGTTTACGAGTCTTTTCTTTTGCTGGAGAGCTTCTTTTCTCTCCATTGTCGATCCCGCTTCTCATTCGCTCTCTGGTTCGGAGTTGAGAGTCAATCCGAGTGTAGGGATGTCCCTATCGAGATCGAAGCGTAGGGTTCTTAGCGAACCTTATCCTTCTCCATTCAGCGAGTCTTGATGTGATTCTTGGCATGGATTGGTTGTCCCAAAGACATGGGGCAAATCGATTCGCCAGAGGCTCATCTTTCTGTCTAGCTCCTCCGTGGCGGGTTAAGCTTTTCACCGGTCGCTAGATCCGCATCTCTTGGCGGCTGAGCGAAGCCGCTCTAGATATTAGCGAAGTCCCAACAGTTTGTGACTTTGTTGATGTCTTTCCGCAGATCTTCCGGAATGCCACCCGTTCGAGACCTCGAGTTTGTCATTGAGTTGGCTCCCGGTACCGCTCCTATCTCAAAGAGGCCTTATCGGATGCCACCGAATGAGTTGGTGGAGTGGAAGAAGCAGTTAAGTGAGCTGCAAGAGAAGGGGTTCATTCGCCTAGCTCATCTCCGTGGGGTTGTCCAAATCTTCGTAAAGAAGAAGGATTCGTACTTTACGCATGTCGTCGATTATCGCCCACTTAATGAAGTGACGATGAAAGAACAAGTATCCATTGCCCCGCATTGACGATCTCTTCGATCAATTAACTGGAGCTCGAGTTTTCTCCAAGATTGATTTGAGAGTGGGATATCATCAGGTTCGTATTCGGCCTGAGGATATTCCAAAGACGGCGTTCTCTACTCGCTACGGCTTGTATGAGTACCTTTGTCATGTCATTCGGCTTAACCAATGCTCCTGCCTTGTTCATGAACCTCATGAATTCGGTATTCATGGAGTATTTGGATAAGTTTGTCGTGGTCTTCATCGATGATATCCTTATCTACTCCCAGAACGATGAGGAACACGCCGAGCATCTGAAGCTTGTGTTAGGCAAGCTACGTGAGCACCAACAGACGCCAAGTTCACAAGTCGCGTTCAGTTGAAGGAAGTGGCCTTCTTAGGCCATATTCTTTCAGCGGAGGCGAGCGGTTGATCCTAGCAAGGTCGTGATGTTCTTTCATGGAGTCACTGTTTGGTCACCGATGTGCGGAGTTTTCTCGCTTAGCGGGATATTATCGCCGCTTTATCGAGAACTTCTAAGATCGCTGGCCGATGACGGAGTTGCTCAAGAAGGACAAGAAGTTCGTGTGGTCCGCCGAGTGTGAGGAAAGTTTCCAAATACTCAAGAAGCGTTTGACCACCGCTCCCATTCTTGTTCTTCCCGATATCCATCGAAGCTTCGATATCTTTTGCGATGCTTCTCGTCGAGGCCTCGGTTGTGTCCTTATGCAAGAAGGCAAGGTAGTGGCCTATGCATCAAGGCAATTGAGACCTCATGAAGTTAACTACCCTACTCATGATTTGGAGTTGGCTTCTGTGATTCATGCACTTAAGATTTGGCGACATTACCTAATCGGTGTCGTTGTGAAGTGTATTCGGATCACAAGAGCCTTAAGTATTTGTTCACCCAACCTCGACCAACCTCGGGCAAAGGAGATGGTTGGAGTTGATCAAGGATTATGATATGGGTATTCACTACCATCCGGCAAGGCTAATGTCGTTGTTGCCGATGCGCTTAGTTGCAAAGCGCATTGTAATGCCTTAGTGCTTAAGGAGCATTCGCCTCTCTTCTTGAGGCATTCTCAAATGCGTCTCAACTTGGAGATAGTTGAGCATGGTTCTCTCGCTGCCTTGGTTGTGCAACCAACCTTGGTGGATCGGATCAAGTCCGCCAAGGCGATGGATATTGGAGTGAGCCACATTAAGGCAAATGTCAAGAACGGAACGACTAAGTGCTTTTACGAGGATGAGCATGGTGTTGTGAGGTTCGAACGCCTTGTGGTTCCAAAGGACAGGATTGCGGAATTTCATCCTCCGTGAAGCCCATGATTCGCCTTTTATCCATTCATCCCGGCCACAAAGATGTATCAAGATCTCCGCCAGAGATTTTGGTGGACCCAATGAAGAGGAGATCGCGAGTTCGTTCTTTGAGTCGACGATGTCGTCGTGTCAAGGCCGAAAGATCGGCGTCCAGCAGATCGCTTCGCCCTCTGCCTATTCCGGAGTGGAAGTGGGATTCGATCGGAATGGATTTCATCACCGGTCTACCCACGTCCCCGAAGGGAAATCATGCCATTTGGGTCGTCATCGATCGATTGACTAAAGTGGCTCATTTTCTTCCAGTCAAGACCAAGATTCGTACCGATCGCCTAGCTGAGCTCTATGTCTCTAGGATTGTGAGCTTACATGGCGTACCTAAGACGATCGTTTCTGATCGTGGCTCCATCTTTACTTCCCGTTTCTGGCATAGCCTGCAAAAGGCTATGGGAACCCGTCTTACCTTTAGCATGGCATTTCACCCCCAAACTGATGGTCAGACCGAGAGGGTCAACCAAGTTTTGGAAGACATGCTTCGTGCTTGTGTCCTTTCGTATGGGAAGCATTGGGAGAAATGCTTGCCATTCGCGAAGTTTTCTTATAACAACGACTTTTCGGGCCGCCTCGGCATGGCACCATTTGAGGCCTTGTACGGAGAAAGTGTAGAACCCGTTGAACTGGTCGAGACCGGTGAGACCTCTCTTTGGCCTTGACTCAATCAATGAGGCCGAGCGCCAAGTCCAAATTTTATTCGTGGCGTTGCCGCACACTCAATCCAGCAAAAGAGCTATGCGGATCGCCGTCGACGTGAGTTGCGTTTTGAGCCTAATGACTTTGTTTATCTCAAAGTCTCTCCTTTGAAGGGCCATCAACGCTTGACGTCAAGGGCAAGTTGGCTCTTCGATATGTCGGTCCCTACCGCGTTATCGAGAAGAAGGGAGCTGTTGCCTATAAGTTGGAGTTGCCAGCTGCACTTGAGGGGGTACATGATGTTTTCCATGTGTCCCAGCTTAAGAAGTGCCTCCGTGTTCCAACCGAGGAAGCTCCGTTGGAAACTCTCGATGTCCAACCCGATTTGACCTATCGCGAGCACCTGCTTCGGCGTGCTCGATGAGTCCGAACGAAGGACAAGGAATAAGACCATCAAGTTCCTTAAAGTTTAGGGTCAAACCATTCGAGGATGAGGCTACTTGGGAAAGAGAAGATCGTCTGCGTGCGGACTATCCATCTTTCTTTACCGAGTGAGCCAAATCTCGGACGAGATTTCTGTAAGGGGAGAGATTTTGTAACATCCCAAATGTGTAATTAGGGTTATTCAAGTATAATTATATGTGTAGAAATTAAAACTTTTTCTCACAACTTGAAAACCCTAAAATCTCATGTAATTCTTGTCCAAGAGTTGTGTAATCCAAAACACAAAGCTCTTGTTGACCAAAAGTCAAATTCCTTTTCCCATTATCTTAAAATCTTGTGCCCAACAATTGAAAGTATTTTCCTTGGTCCCAAAAACTGATGTGGGACCCTCCGACAAATATCACAAGTGGTAAAACTAGTTTGATAAATTTTGGAGGTAAAACAATCCTTTAACTAACCTTCATGAATTTCCTGAGAAAAATGCATTGCATAATAACCTCTGGAAATTTTATGTAAGGTTAATCTCATTGTCAGCAACCTCCAGTTAAAAATTCATTAAATTTGGAGTTCATTTGCTATCTCAAATAATTCCGCTAAGTTTCAGCTGTTAAAAACTAAATTCAAAAGCCTACACTTTGTTCCTTGGGCTAGCCATGTTCAAAGTTTGGTCCAATTTCACCATGTCTCTGCACCCCAGCAGACCTCCTCTCCACTTTGATCAGTCGCAGCTGCTGGATTTACATCCAACACCACGACCTCCTCATGATCAACACCGCCAAGACCTCCCACCTTGTTGAGGTCTTGGCCCTTGATTAAGATCCAACCGCCCGACCTCCCTTGTTATCAAACCTCAAAACCACCTTCCACCTTGTTGAGGTCTTGGCCCTTGGATTCAAGATCCACGGCCCGACCTCCCTCACTGATAAGCTAAGCAAACATCCCACCTACATGAGGTCACACCCGTTGGATCAAAGATCCACGGTCATGACCTCCCAGGTGTCAAACCTCAAAGTCTACATCCCACCTTGATGAGGTCACAGCCATTGGATCAAAAATCCATGGTCACGACCTCCTCCTCTCAATCTAACTAACAGACCTCCCTTTTAGCTGTTGTTGAGGTCGTAGCCGTTGGATTCTGATCCAAAGGCCACGACCTCCTCTCAAAAACATCACAAGAAGGTCCTCCCGCCTTGGTGAGGTCGTAGCCCTTAGATCTAAATCTAAAGGTCATGACCTCCCTTGTGCGTTATGCAAGCTCAGACCTCCACCTCTTCCGATCGTAGCCCTTAGATCTAAATCTAAAGGTCTGACCTCCCTTGCTCATTGCGCATCATATCGACCTCCCGGTCATTGTGTGCCCTTGATTTAAATCCAAAGGCCATGACCTCCCTCATGTCTTTTTGATCGCGTGCAGTTAAGTCCTCACCGGAGGTCCGCACTGCTGGATGGAGATCCAACGCCTTGGACCTCTGTCCCCTTTCCTCACGTCGCTTACACATTAAGGAAATCGGAGGGCCACGACCTCCCCATCCTTGATCGGGTGGTGGGACCTGCTCCCGATCCTTTGAGCGAACGGTTCAAAAATGACATCGGAGGGCCAGACCTCTCCTGTGTCTTATCCAACGGTCATAAGGACCTCCCTGTTCTTCTCCTACCTTGGTCACGCATGCGTGCTCGAGCGGTGGAGTTAATGCGCGCCAGCCTCTCAGGCACCTTTTGACTCCTGGCCGACCAAGATTTAATGCAGTCAAGACAGCATGCCCCCTTGTCAACCTCATGTCCTTGCCACCCCATGGACCAACCCGGGCTAAGCTCACCATGGAGCTTAGCCCCAACTCATAACCTTCACCTCGGTCTATAAGTCACCCCGAATCCTCCTTGGCTTCCTTTGCACACAACCGATCCCACCTTGCATCTTGTGCGTGGTGAGCTCCTCCTCACTCACCTCCATTCTGGTCGCCATTGTTTGGAGCTTGAGCTCCTCGGTGGACAAGGGTCCTCGAGTTTTCCTCCTTTTCTCTCGAGCTCCATTTGTACCATCCTCTCGGGACCAAGACCTAACTCGCTTTGGTTTGGGCATTTACAGAGGTGGACAAAGAGGAGCTTGGAGCAGGAGCTTTGGCCGTGGAGCAACCCCATCTTCTCCAACTCAGGCCATCACCATCCTCAACCTCCCCGGCATCTTAAGGACCTCCAGGTAACTCCCCGGTAGTCCTTTAGTTGTCGCACCAAGATGAATGAATGTCGCGGAGCTTAAGTTTTGGCACCAGCTTGAATGTCGCGCGGAGCTTCATTTTTGCTTTTCGGTTTTGGCCGTGCTGGTCAATTTTGCCCTCTCCGTCTCACCGGCGTTCAAAGCCGCCGTCGCCGTTGAGAGGAGGTCCACTGGGTGCGCAACGTTATTGTGCACTCAGTGGTACCATTGGACCTCACCGGCGGGCTCTACATCGCCGGCGAGGACCACTTCTTCACGCTCGGGATCTTTGTCGGACATCCCGAGCGTGTCATTGTCGTTTTAGGACAAAGCTTCACCATTTTATTGCGCTAATCATTTGCTCCCATCATTGTAATCAATGGGCGTTTTAACGCCTTTAAATCCACCCTTTAATGCGTGCATTTAAGACCTCCAGCTGACCTCCTCGCTGTCCGCGCGCAAGATTTATTCCATGTCCAGCGGCGTGCTGGCTGAGTGCAGACATCGAGACCTCCTCCGAGGAGATCTGGAGCGCCCAAGACCTCCCTTGCGCAATCGTGGCCGTCTGCACCTCCCTCGGAGGTCTGTGGACGTTAGGACCTCCCTTAGGACCTCCCTAGGTTATCTCACTGCTCATGACCTCCCGGGTAGATCTTGACCGTCAAGGTCCTCCTGACGATCTGAACCATCGAGGACCTCCTTGGAACATCTCGACCGTCCCAGACCTCCCTGTGAGGTCTTGACGATGTAGATCTTCCTCGGGAGATCTTGGTAGTTTAGATCTTCCTTTGGAAGATCTCACCGTTGAGGACCTCCCTTTAGATCTGGTCCGTCCGGACCTCCCTCATCGTTGTGGTCCGTTGGATTCTCCATCTACGCCACGGCCTCCTCTCTCAAGACTTGCGCGTTGCTAGGAGGTCCAGACCTCTGGACCTCCCGAGCGTGTCGGCAAGAGTTCACTGGGAGGTCTGAGCCGTTAGATCTATGATCTGTGGCTCACGCCCTCCCATGTCCTTATGGGTTTTAGAAATTCCAGACATTCTTAATTATGAACCAAATAAGGTATAAACTTTAGAATTTCATATCTTTCTCATTTTAAATCCATTTGAGGTCATTCAAAGTATGTTGGCTCTGTCTTGGACTTGACTTTAATCCAAAAATGATTGTAAGTTGAGTTCAACTCCAGAGCACAGTTTGCCATTAGATTTTAAAACCAACTTTAAAATATACACTTAAATCAATGCTTAACTGGTAAAATACGTAACTAATGCTCTGTGGTTTATTTTTGAGTGAGACCAACTTTGTTGGTTTCCTCTATTAATGAACTCACTGTGAAAATTAGTTTTGAGCATGTTGCTGTTAGGGAATTGAGGACTTGTGCATTATAATTTTGTTCAAGTTCTTGTTTTTGAAAAATTATAGAAAGTGCAATATAGCTCCAAATGAGGTGAACTCAATTGTGTTATTCATCTCATGAGGTGCTGGTTTTACAGTAAAAATTTCAGCTTCACCACTTTTCTAGAAAATGTTGCCTCATAATTAAATTAGTGAATAGTGCAGTTTGGTAATTTTTAGGGCTGAGCAGAATTGTTTTGCTCATATCTTTTGCATTGAGAATCCAAATCCATTGGTTCTTGTTGCAAAATTTCCTAAAAATCATCCCCTTGCTGCTGTAGAAAATTCAGAGAATTTGGAGTTCGTTTGTTGTGCTGTCTTTGTTGTGTTTCGTCGTTCTTATCGGTTCTTTCTCGCTTTTCCGTTAGGCTTCGACATTTGTGGTGATCCCGAGAGCGACCCTCTGCCACAATTTGAGCAACAGCAACAAGGCAAGCAGTTTGATCATTTCCATCATTGTCCCATTACTTTAAAGCTTAATATATTGTTTTACTTCTATGTATGCATGCTACTTTGTGTTAAATGTCGTTAGTAATCCTATAGTCGCATAATCTGTAGGAATTCTTTATCCTCTACTACCAATGAGCCTAGGTTATTCGCTGTGGTTTGAGCTCGTTGGATGAGCTCTTATCACTTAGTAGTTGCGCTTCCTCTGCTTAGACATGCTTAGCTATCGGTAGATTGGGCGATCATCGACTTAGTCGATGATCTTGATCACTCAAAAATGATTATTACTCCTATATGTCCAGCACTTGTGCTTTGATTAATTTGTAAAATCAAAACTGAAAATAAAAGACTGATTTAGACTTGGGCATATTGGATGGATGGTGTGGTTTTTGGATGTGGTGGTATGCCCGAGTCAACAAGGACCTAATTCTTGCGCCATTGATCCAAGCAATTTTATGTGCTAACCACACGAGGGCATATGGAACCCTCTTGACTAAGTACTTTGGCGGTGTTAATTGGGGTCGCTCGGTTGGTGTGTTTTAAAGATAAAATGTGTGTGTGATGTGGGAGGAGCATTAGCTTCCTGGAAGGTTGTGTGATGTCTCTTTCTCCCGTGGGTTGTGCGACTCGTAATTAGCATTGTCCATTGGAAATGTCTCAGAGGACTTAGCTGTGCAAAGACACCTAAGGTAGTGTGCTTAAAGGAAAGGCGGTCTGACGTGTGGGTACATTGGTACACCCTGCGCAGGATAAAACTATTCAATAGCCTCGCCCTAGGTTATGGACACGCTTGGTTATTTCCGTAAGAATTAGACTACAACCTTTAATTAAAACTTGACATGGTTGGTATGAACGGGAGTTCATGCTATTGTTGTGGTGACTATTGGGTTAGTCACTTCCTGTGTTGATCTTGTTGTTGTTACTATGTTATTATCTCGTTGTTACTTCAACATTTAAAAATGCTTTGCCAAATTGCCTTCAATCTATTATGTTATTGCAAATAAATGTCGCTTTATGCTAAAATGAGTCCAAAGCCTCCTCCACTTAAATAAAGCTTGCATGTAGCTATTTATAGTTCTGTTATCTCACACGTAAGTCTTATGGAGTACTTTATGTACTCATCCGCCCGTGGTTGTGGCAATTTTTTGTGGCTTTTGTTGCAGAGGAAGAAGGAGAGCTCCAAGAGCCTCTCTTTTGCGCTTCGTGTTGCGCTTTCTTCGACGACTAGCTTGGCGGTCCGTCGATGCCTAGGGTTAAGGCACACCGATTGGCTTTGTGTTATAGCCATCTTTATGGCACTTTTGCTTCATTGTTATCTTTGTAGTTTTGTTGCTTTTGGCCTAAAGGCCCTCTTTTGTAATAACCTATCCTTATTAATATTAACTTCGGTTTGTTGCTTATGTTCTATGTGTTGTATGGAATTGATACATTCTTTTGTTGTGAGGTATGTATACTGCATTCTGGGGAGTATACATCTCTCGAGACTGGGTTTATTTGGTTGATAATACTAGGGTCAATTGGATGACTAAGTATTATGAGCTCAATAAACGTCGGGGTCTCACAGATCCTTTCTCAAAAGGAAGAGATGAACAAGAACAAGTTTCGGCACACAGGAAAACGTTACTCCTCAGAGTGAGCACGAGACCAAAAGAAATAATCCAATAGCGATGATCTTAGAAATCAAAAGATGAGATCACAGTTGAGAGCACATACCCCTCAAAAAGGGATTATCAAATCTTAACCAATAAGAATAAGGCATTGCTATTGAAACTCGAGAACTCTTGCATGGAAAAAACAGAAAGTTTTAGCACGCTTCAATTAAATTGTAAGTTACAAAACTTGTCACCAATCCTCAAATACTCCTACTACACTCTTTCCTTTAACACAGAAAACAATCCTTTGACTACAACAACACTTTGCCAGCTCGAACAAGATAAGTTCTTAAGACCAAACCACATGAACCACTTAAGAACCAATAAAATCTTTCAACACGTTATTTTGCTCGGAACAGTTTCAACTACCACATAAATCATGAGGTCCAAATGATCATAACCACAAAACTCAAAACATTTTCGTTTACGGAATATCACAAAAAGCAGTCAAATTATTCTCCTCTTAAAGGAATCGATATCACTCTCGCAACCATATACTGTTAATCTTGCTAACATCCTATAATGCACTCTGGCATGAACTAACATACCTTACTATCCCATCATCAACCTTTACAAGAGAAACACAATAACCTATTTCATATATATATATATATATATATATATATATATATATATATATATATATATATATATATCTAACAGTTGCAATACTCAACTTAGTCAAGAGAATATCTAATGCACAATCCACAATATCGAAGTAAACCATCTTTTAACAAAGGCATGCTGCCCAGGTTATCCTCGTAAAACACACATATACAGATTACCCTTAAATTCCAATCATTAACCTATTAGCAATGCTCAATATCAATTTAGTGCACACCAATCCAATCTAGTGGTCATCCTAGAAATTTAACGATTATTCAGTCATGGAAGAATTTATGGTCCTTTCTCTATTTGCATTCCCACTAGCAAATATAGGATCATCAAGTAACCATATAAAGAAAACTTCTAGATTATTATCCACTAAGACAACAATCAAATACATCCTTATCTCTCCCTTCCTACACAGTTAAATTAATCCATTGAGATCAAATAATCCAACAGGTTTAACAAACTAAACAATTTTAATAATCAACCTTCTCATCAAAACATACTATTATCCTACCACTCCACCATCATGTAAATATGATCCCAATTACATCCCATCAATTCACCTCTTAGGGATGCTCAACACCATACTTCGATACATAATAATTGCACCTAGCAATTACATATGATCAGTACATATCCATAAAGATAACTCCAAGTTTAATTGTAATACCCCGAGTTTCGATTAGAGAGAATTTAATTGGGAAAAGGTTTTTAGTGTAATTTCAGTTTGGGGGGGGGGGGGAATTAAGGAGATGGGCCTTCGGCCTAGGCTGACAAGGCCTTGTGGCTGGCCATGTATCCCCACGGGCCAAAAGCCCATGCGCCCCCACACCCCACAAACCCTAGCTGGCTGCCTCCCTTCTCCTCCTCCCCACTCCAAGCCGCCACCTATTCTCCCCAAGCAGCGGCCCCCTCCTGTCCCCAAGCCGCCCCTCCCTCCTGGTATTGGCGCCTCCCTCCTGCCTCCTGGAGCCACTCCCTTGCCTTGGTGCCGACACCCCTGCTGTCGACCATTCGCGAGGGAAGGAGAAGGACTTTGCGGGGCTACCGATCAAGAAGGAGAGGAAGGAGAAGGGACTAGGAGAGGATCTTCTTCAAGGATCATTCATCATCTTCCTGGGGGTCTACAAGGGTAACGAAGAGCTAGCTTCACTGTTTGATGCTTATTAGATGTGAATTTGATTAGATTGATTGGATCGATTTGCTACTGTTAGAAATTCAGTACTGTCCAGTAGATTGCGTGGCCAATTTTGGGTTCTTAGAAGCCGAATTTGAGATCACCATTTCCTAGAGATATATAGGAATCGTTCTTAGCTTTCCATAGCCGCCAAGAACACCTAATTCCGACTTACGGTTCAAAAGTTATGGTATAATCTTTCCTGCTGTCCTGAATTCCTGACGTGAATGAACTGTCAAGTTGTCTTTTAAAATATGTTTAAGATAATGGCAGATTCAGGGTTTCCACCCAACTAGGTTGTTATATAATTTTTGTTGACCTTTTCAGAATGATAAAGAACACTCAATTTGGAGTTGTAGAACAAAAGATATGATTATTTCTCTACTGCTATGTATTTCTGCCAGACAGATTCGATGTTTGACTTTCAGAGGATTATTGACGTAGGTTTTTGGCCGATTTGGTAGATCCCGCCAACTAGAATTTTGTAGGATTTATTCTTAGCTGTTCAGATTGATAAATAATACTAAGTTTGGTTCAGCCAATTAGAAATTATGTCTGATACCGTGCTGCTGTCTATATTTGTCGGTTAGTTTCTGACAGAAGATGTTCATCTGTCTATTAAAGTTATTTATAGACAGAATTTGGGATGTACACCAAATAAGTTATTTTATATATTTCTGTTATATTTCCAGCCAATCTGAGTTTGCGTTTTTATGATTTTCGGAGTGAAAGTTATGTAGGTTTTAAGGGTCCTGTCCAAATTCGTTTTCTGTGATTGTTTTGTCTGTTTTCTGAGTAGATCAAATAGTTAATTCTTGGGTTGTCAGAAAGGTGTGGTAGGACGTTGCGGGTATCGTCCTGTACCATGTTGTTCTTATTTTGAGTACTTACTTGTGTAGGCGGAGAGGCTTCGGGTTTAGGGGCATCTTCATTGCCTACTAACACGTCGCAACGCAGAAGGCAAGTACATTGTAATTCTTAATGTGATGAATGCTGAGTGCTTATATTCATACTGTTATTTCTATGATCCATGATTACATTCAATGCTTCATGTTCTTTTCATACCCGTTAATCCATGTTGAAAGAGAGGAAGTCTTTCATTAGTCTTGTTTCATTCTATTCATTCATTTGATCATGTTTCTTCCATGGGAGTGGAAAATAAAGACCCATCAATTCCAGTATGGGCACGTAAGACCCACCACTCCAATGTGGGTAGATTTGGATCCCTGTATGAAACGTTCTTCATACGGGCCTTGGATCTCCGCATTTTGTTAAATATGGGCCTAAGTGAACACCGACGGGTGTGTCACTGGCTATACCTGTAACATCCCAACTGTATAATTAGGGTTTGTTCAAATATAATTAAGGTGTAGAAATTAAAACTTTTTCTCACACCTTGAAAACCCCTAAACCTTCATGTAATTCTTGTCCAAGAGTTGTGTAATCCAAAAACACAAAGCTCTTGTTGACCAAAAGTCAAATTCATTTTCCAATTGTCTAAATCTTGTGCCAAACATTTGGAAATATTTTTCCTTGGTCCTAAAGTTGTTGTGGGACCCCTCTGAAAAATATCATGAGTTATAACACTTGTTTGATAAATTTTGGAGGTAAAACAAATGCTTGAACAACCTTAATGAATTTCCTGAGAAAAATGCATTGCATAATAACCTCTGGAAATTTTATGTCAGGTTAATCTTATTGTCAGCAAGCTCCCGTTAAAATTTCATCAAATTTGGAGTTCATTTGCTATCTCAAATAATTCTGCTAAGTTTCAGCTGTTAAAAACTAAATTTAAAAGCCTACACTGTTCCTTGGGCTAGCCACTTTGCAAAGCCGGGTCCAGCCCAACCGTGTGTCTGCACCCAGCAGACCTCCTCTCCACCTTGATCAGGTCGCACTGCTGGATTTACATCCAACCGCCACGACCTCCTCCGCGATCAACACCGCAAAGTCCTCCTCACTCATCAGTCATAACCGCTGGATCAAAGATCCACGGTCATGACCTCCCTATGTTTAAATCCCAAAACCTCCACGGCCGTTAAACCACTTGACATCCCACCTTGTTGAGGTCGTAGCCCTTGGATCCAAGATCCATGGCCATGACCTCCCCTCACTGTTAAATTAAGCAAACCTCCCACCTAAACGAGGTCGTAGCCGTTGGATCAGATCCAACAGCCCACGACCTCCCTACGTTATCAAGCGCACAAGACCTCCCCTATCTCGTGTTGTGCACCGTTGGATTAAAAATCCACGGTCACGACCTCCTCCTTTCCTCGTGCGCATCAGATCTCCCCGCGCACGTGAGGTCGTTGCCCTTAGATCTAAATCTAAAGGCCATGACCTCCCTTGTGTGTTGTGCACGCTCAAGACCTCCTTTGCGCCACGTGCGATGCTCAGGACCTCCCCTGTCTTGATCACCACCGTTGGATCAAGATCCAAAGGTCTTGACCTACCTCGCGCTTCACGCAAAGCCTCAGACCTCCCTTTGGTTGTGCGCCCTTGGATTTTAATCCAAAGGCCATGACCTCCCCCTCATGCTTTTATGTTCGCGTGCGGCTAAGACCTCACAGGAGGTCCGCACCGTTGGATGGAGATCCAACGCTTTGGACCTCCTAATCCCATTTTCCCACGTGCGCTTACACATTAAGGAAATCGGAGGGCCACGACCTCCCCATCCTTGATCGTGTGGTGGGACCTCCTCCCGACCATTTGAGCGTAACGGTTCAAAAACCACATCGGAGGGCCAGACCTCCCCGTGGGCTTATCCAACGGTCATAAAGACCTCCCCTGTTCTTCTCCTTCCTTGGTCATGCTTGCGAGCCTCTGAGCAGTGAATTAATGCATGTCCGTCCGGGGCTACGTTATAACGACTCTTGTCGACCAAGATTTAATGCAGTCGACTTTTACGCCTCTCTGTCACTCGGACACGCCATCAGTGTCAACTTTACATCTTGTCCAATGCCCTAGACCGTGCCATGGGCCAAGCTCACCATGACCTTAGCCGCTGGTCCATGACCTCCTTTGCCCTTAGGATAAAACCACCCCACGGTTTCCTGGCTTCCTTTACACGCCATTATTCCTTGCTCGCTCTCCTGCTTGTGAGCTCTAGACCACCAAAGTTTCCTTGGCCGCCATTGTTTGGAGCTTGAAGCCCCTCGGTGGGCAAGGGTCGCTGAGATTTCTTCTCCTCTCCTTGCTTCCATTTGTGCCTTCCTCTGGGACCAAGACCTAACTTGTTTTGGTTTGGGCATTTACAGAGGTGGACAAAGTGGAATCTGGAGCTGGAGCTTTGGCCGTGGAGCACCTTTCCTCCCCGGCACCGGTCCTTCCTTCCTCGACCTCCTCAGCACCTTAGGACCTCCAGGTACTCCCTGATAGTCCCTTAGCTGCTGGCACCCGCTTGAATGATGTCGCGGAGCTTTTCTTGGCACACGCTTGAATGATGTCGCGGAGCTTTTCTTGGCAAGCTTGATTATGCATTTCGGTTTTGGCCATGCTGGCCTTCATTTTGCCCTCTCCGGCTCGCCGGCGTTCAAGGCCGTCGCCGCCGTTGAGAGGAGGTCCGTTGGGTGCGCATGGTTATTGCGGACCCAACGGTACCATTGGATGTCGCCAATGAGGTCTACATCGCCGCGAGAACCAAATCCTTGAGCTCGGTCTTTGTCGGACACGGCAAAGACCGTTGTCGTTTTAGGACAGAGATCCGCCGTGTTTAATGCGGTCATCAATTGCTCAATCTCGCAATCATTGGTTGTGTCTTGATGTCCTTAAATCCGCCCTTTATCGCGCGCAATTAAGGCCTCCCGCGCGCGGACCTCCTGGTGTCCCGCGCGCATTAAACTCTTGTCCGAGCACGTGTGTGCGCGCAAGCACGTGGTCGCGAGATCTGGGACGTCCATGACCTCCTCCGAGGAGATCTGGAGCGTCCAAGACCTCCCCCTTGCGCGATCGTGGCCGTCCAGACCTCCCTGGAGGTCTGTGACGTCTAGATCTCTGCGTAGGACCTCCTCGAGGTCATCTCACCGTTGAGGACCTCCCCCTTTAGATCTGGTCCGTCCCGGACCTCCCCTCATCGTTGTGGTCCGTTGGATTCTCCATCTACGGCCACGACCTCCCCTCACCTCGCGCATGTGCGTTGCTAGGAGGTCCAGGACCTCTGGACCTCGTGGAGCGCAGTGCGTTGTTCTCTGGGAGGTCTGAGCTGTTAGATCTATGATCCGTGGCTCACGCCCTCCCTTGTATTTCTGGTTTTAGAAATTCCAAGAACTCTTAAGTATAAACTGAAATAAGGTATAACTTTAGAATTTCATATCTTTGTCGTTTTAAATCCAAATGAGGTCATTCAATTGTGTTAGCTCTGTCTTGAACTTGACTTTAATCCAAAAATGATTGTAAGTTGAGTTCAGCTCCAGAGCACACTTTTGCCTTTAGATTTTAAAACTCACTTTAAATATGCACTCAAATTGATGCTTAACTTGTAAAATACATAACTAATGCTCTGTGGACTATTTTTGGGTGAGACCAACTTTGTTGGTTTCCTCCATTAATGAACTCACTGTGAACATTAGTTTTGAGCATGTTGCTGTTAGGAAAATGAGGACTTGTGCATTATAATTTTGTTCAAGTTCTTGTTTTTGAAAATTTGTAGAGAGTGCATAATAGCTCCAAATGAGGTGAACTCAATTGTGTTATTCATCTCATGAGGTGCTGGTTTCACAGTAAAAATCTCAGTGTCCCCACTTTTCTAGAAAATGTTGCCTCATAATTAAATTAGTGAATAGTGCAGTTTGGTATTAATAGTGCATTAAGGATCCAAATCAATTGGTTCTTGTTGCTAAATTCGTGATAAATCATTGTCTTGCTGCTGCAGAAAATTCTGAGTGTTTGGAGTTCGTTTGCTGTGTTGTCTTTGTCGTTTCGTCGTTCTTATCGTTGGTTTTCGTCTTTTCCGTTAGGCTTCGACATTTGTGGTGATCCCGAGAGTGACCCTCTGCCACAATTTGAGCAACAACAAGGCAAGCAGTTTGATCATTTCCATCATTGTCCCATTACTTTAAAGCTTAATATATTGTTTTACTTCTATGTATGCATGCTACTTTGTGTTAAACGTCGCTAGCAATCCTATAGTTGCATAATCTGTAGGAATTGTTTATCCTCTACTACCCATGAGCCTAGGTTATTTGCTGTGGTTTGAGCTCGTTGGATGAGCTCTTATCACTTAGTACTTTCGATTTAAATTGCTTAGACATGCTTAGTTATCGGTAGAAATGGGCGATCATCGACTTAGTCGATGGTCTTGATCACTCAAAACTGATTATTACTCCTATATGTCCAGCACTTGTGCTTTGATTAATTTGTAAAATCAAAAACTGAAAAGATTGATTTAGACTTGGGCATATTGGATGGATGGTGCGGTTTTTGGAATGTGGTGGTATGCCTGGGTCCCTAAGGACCGAGTACTTGGGTCACTAAGCCAAGCGCTTTTGCGTGCTAACCACACGAGGGGGATATGGGACCTCTCTTGACTAAGTACTTTGGGAGATGTTAATTATGAGCTGGTCGGTTGGTATGTTTTACAAGAAAATGTGTGTGTGTGGTGTTGGGAGGGAGCATTAGCAGACCGGGTAGGCTGTCTAATGTGTCCTTGTCCCCGTGGGAAGCGGCTCGTAATTAGCGTCGTCCATTAGAAATGTCTCGTAGGACTTAGCCGTGCCGGCATACCAAAGGTAGTGTGCTTTAAGGAAAGGCGGTCTGGCGTGTGGGTACATTGGTACACCCCTGCAGGGTTAAAACTATTCGAATAGCCTCGTCCTAGGTTATGGACATGCTTGGTAAGGTCATTCAAGACTAGACTACAACCTTTAATTAAAACTTGACATGGTTGGTATGAACGGGAAGTTCATGCTATTGTTGTGGTGACTTGGGTTAGTCACTTCCAGGTTGTTTTTGTTGTTGTTACTATGTTATTATCTCGTTGTTACTTCAACATTTAAAAATGCTTTGCCAAATTGCCTTCAATCTATTATGTTATTGCAAATGAAACTTGCTTTATGCTAAAATGAGTCCAAAGCCTCATCCACTTAAATAAAGCTTGCATGTAGCTATTTATAGTTCTGTTATCTCACACGTAAGTCTTGCGGAGTACTTTATGTACTCATCTCGCGTGGTTGTGGCATTTTGTGGCTTTTGTTGCAGAGGAAGAAGGGAGCTCCTAGAGCCTCTCTTTTGTGCTACGTGTTGCGACTTCTTCGACGACTAGCTTGGCGGTCCCACGATGCCTAGGGGTTAAGGCACACCGATTGGCTTTGTGTTATAGCCATCTTTATGGCACTTTTGCTTCATTGTTATCTTGTAGTTCTTGTTGTTATTTGGCCAGAAGGCCCCTCTTTTGTAATAACCTATTCCTTTATTAATATTAACTTCTGGTTTGTTGCTTATGTACTATGTGTTGTATGGAATTGATACACTCTTTTGTTGTGAGGTATGTATACTGCATTCTGGGGAGTATACATCTCTCGAGACTGGGTTTATTTGGTTGATAATACTAGGGTCAATTGGATGACCAAGTATTATGAGCCTAATAAATCCGGGTGCTCACAAAAGTTGGTATCAGAGCCATACTGACCGTAGTAATGCAAGCTTGGTCGCTTTTAGGATATTTTGAAAACCTAATTTCAAAGTGTCAAATGAGTTTTGAAAGCTTAAGGAAATTCTCAGATTTTACTCCTCATCTATCTTAGCTTTCTCTTCTCATCTCCTCTAAATTAAGTTTTAAAAGTTGTTTTCCTCTCTTCCTTCTACAAAATAGTTGTTATCGATTAATGGGGTTTTGGGGAATCAATGAGTTTGGCAAATTGAAGTGTTGGCTGCCCATCTACAAGGTTTTGAAGCTTCTGGAATGGCCAATTTCGACTGGAAGCTTGGATGCAAAATCTGGACAGCAAGCGTCAATTTCCGGACAGCAAGCTCAAAGGTTCTAAATAGGGTAGAAAATGAGAGGTTAAATCAACTAAAACTTGTGGGAATAAAAGGGTAAGATGTG
The DNA here is from genome assembly GCA_036346405.1 of Phyllostachys edulis. Lineage (NCBI taxonomy): Eukaryota > Viridiplantae > Streptophyta > Magnoliopsida > Poales > Poaceae > Phyllostachys > Phyllostachys edulis. The sequence continues at coordinate 42,002,429 of CM070548.1, read as the reverse complement.
ATACTAGTTAGCTAAGTATCTAACACTTATTTCGCTGCATTAGCCTTGCTCTCTAATAGTTTTAGATCTCATCTTACAATCTGATTTTTAATCTTCTCGATCAATTACTCGTTCATTCAATACGGGTTAGTTGAGTTGAGGAGTTGAGCCTTGCTTTTGGAGTTTCTTGGCTGTTTTTAGAGTCTTTTAGAAGCTTCTAAAATTTATTTACTCGCTGTTTTGGCTTTCGTTTAGGGTGATATTCCATTCCCCTAGTCGATCGCTTTTGCTTCTTTTAAAGGCTTGTTTTTCGAGTCTAGTTGCTAACCAAAATTTCTTGTAACAGGATGGCCGGACGCACTCGTAGCGGCCAAGGCCAGTCAGCTGGTCCGGACGAGGAGCTTCCTCCTCCTCCGACCATGGCCGAGGTTCTTCTTCAGATCGAGCGCAACCGCGCGGATGACAGGAGAGTTCTACTGGACGTCATCGCGCGCAACACCACTGCACTTTTCGGAGCTTCGTGATCCGGGCAAGGAACGCCCATCAGCCGCGTGGAGGACTCGCGGAGTTTCTTCGTACTCAGCCCCCTACCTTTTCCCGGTCTGAGGACCCGTTGGATGCGGACGATTGGCTTCGTCTGGTGGAGCGAAAGCTCCGCATCGCGTAGTGCCAGGAGCACGAGAAGGCGCTGTTCGCATCGCACCAGCTGGAGGGTGCAGCTTTGTCATGGTGGGAGAGCTTTCTCGCCATGCAGCCCGTAGACCACACCGTCGCTTGGGAGGAGTTTCAGATCGCCTTCCGTCGGGCTCACATCCTGCCGGCTTGATGGAGATCAAGAAGCGGGAGTTTCTTGTGCTCAAGCAAGGGCGTGCTTCGACCATGGAGTATGTCTACGAGTTCAACCATCTAGCTCGTTATGCTCCCGAGGATGTGGCCACCGATATGGCTAAGGTGCCAAGTTCAGCGTGGCTTGTCCGAGGAGTCAAGGACAAGCTATCCATTGTCGACTTCCTAATTTCCGGACCTTGGTCGACAAGGCCATCGTTCTTGAGCATGCGGCTCGAGAGCTTATGGACTCCCATAGCGCAAGTGGAGGCCCATAAGTCATCCAGGCGATTCCTCCGTCCCGCTTGGGCGGTCTCAGGGGTACCGGTCCAGTCTTGGCGCCCGAGGTTACTCCCCCTCTCGCTCATCGCAGCCGTGTCTCGATCCGTGCACTGCGAGTCAGAGAGTGGCCCCGCAACCCAGTGCGGGGTCACATGCTTCTCTTGCAACGAAGGGGCATTATGCGAACCAATGCCCTAAGAAGACAGAGCACCCTCGTCCTAATGGAGGACACGGGCCAGAGGTGGTGCATCTCAGACCAAGATCGTCCGGCTACCCAAGGAGTGGGTAGTGGTCGCGTCAACGCCGCCACCGCAGAGGAGGCTCAGAGGCACCGGCGTCGTGCTAGGTACACTTTCGTTAACTCTCACCCTGCCATCTCTGTCTTGTTTGATTCAGAGCATCTCATTCATTTGTTTCTCGAAGTCTTTTGTCATGTTGGAGAGCTTCTTTTCTCTCCATTGTCGGTCCCGCTACTCATTCGCTCTCCTAGTTCGGAGTTGAGAGCTGAATCTGAGTGTAGGGATGTTCCTATCGAGATCGAAGGGGTAGGTTTCTTAGCAAACCTTATCCTTCTCCATTCAGCGAGTCTTGATGTGATTCTTGGCATGGATTGGTTGTCCCAGCACATGGGGCAAATCGATTGCGCCAGGAAGCTCATCTCTCTATCTAGTCCTCCGTGGCGGGTTAAGCTTTTACCGGTTGCTAGATCCGCATCTCTTCGCGCTTGAAGCGAAGCCCGCTCTAGATATTAGCGAAGTCCCAACAGTTTGTGACTTTGTTGATGTCTTTCCCGCAGATCTTCCAGGAATACCACCCGTTCGAGACCTCGAGTTTGTCATTGAGTTGACTCCCGGTACCGCCCCTATCTCAAAGAGGCCTTATCGGATGCCACCGAACGAGTTGGTGGAGTTGAAGAAGCGATTAAGTGAGCTGCAAGAGAAGGGTTTCATCCGCCTAGCTCATCTCCTTGGGGTTGTCCAAAATCTTCGTAAAGAAGAAGGATTGGTACTTTAAGATATGTCGTTGATTACCGCTCACTTAATGAAGTGACGGTAAAGAACAAGTATCCATTGCCCCGCATCGACGATCTCTTCGATCAATTAACTGGAGCTCGAGTTTTCTCCAAGATTGATTTGAGAGTGGGATATCATCAGGTTCGGATTCGACCTGAGGATATTCCAAAGACAGCGTTCTCTACTCGCTACGGCTTGTACGAGTACACCGTCATGTCATTCGGCTTAACCAATGCTCCTGCCTTGTTCATGAACCTCATGAATTCGGTATTCATGGAGTATTTGGATAAGTTTGTCGTGGTCTTCATCGATGATATTCTTATCTATTCCAAGAACGATAAGGAACATGCCGAGCATCTGAAGCTTGTGTTGAGCAAGCTGCGTGAGCACCAGCTGTACGCGAAGTTCAGCAAGTGTGCATTCTGGTTGAAGGAAGTGTCTTTCTTAGGCCACGTTCTTTCAGCAGGAGGCGTAGCCGTTGACCCTAGCAAGGTCAGCGATGTTCTTTCATGGAGTCAGCCTGCTTCGGTCACCGATGTACGGAGTTTTCTCGGTTTAGCGGGATATTATCGTCGCTTTATCGAGAACTTCTCCAAAATCGCGAAGCCGATGACGGAGTTGCTCAAGAAGGACAAGAAGTTCGTGTGGTCCGCTGAGTGTGAGGAAAGTTTCCAAATACTCAAAAAGCGTTTGACCACCGCTCCCGTTCTTGTTCTTCCCGATATCCATCGAAGCTTCGATATCTTTTGCGATGCTTCTCGTTGAGGCCTCGGTTGTGTCCTTATGCAAGAAGGCAAGGTAGTGGCCTATGCATCAAGGCAATTGAGACCTCATGAGCTCAACTATCCTACCCATGATTTGGAGTTGGCTGCTGTGATTCATGCACTTAAGATTTGGCGACATTACCTAATTGGTAATCGTTGCGAAGTGTATTCGGATCACAAAAGCTTAAAGTACTTGTTCACACAGCCTGACCTGAACCTCAGGCAAAGGAGATGGTTGGAGTTGATCAAGGACTATGATATGGGTATTCACTACCATCCGGGCAAGGCTAACGTCGTTGCCGATGCGCTTAGTCGCAAAGCGCATTGCAATGCCTTGTTGTCCAAGGAGCTTCAGCCCGCTCTTCTGGAAGAATTTCAGCGTCTCAACTTGAGTTTAGTTGAGCATGGTTCTCTCGCTGCCTTGGTTGTGCAACCAACCTTGGTGGATCGGATCAAGTCCGCTCAGCAGTCGGATGTTGGAGTGAGCCACATTAAGGCAAATGTCAAGAACGGAACAACCAAGTGCTTTTCTGAGGATGAGCATGGTGTTGTGAGGTTCGGGCAACGCCTTGTGGTTCCAAAGGACATGGAATTGCGGAATTTAATCCTCCGCGAAGCCCATGATTCGCCTTTATCCATTCATCCCGGGGCCACAAAGATGTATCAAGATCTCCGCCAGAGATTTTGGTGGACCCGAATGAAGAGGGAGATTGCGAGTTCGTTGTCGAAAGTGCGGCGTGTGTCGTCGTGTCAAGGCCGAGCATCGGTGTCAAAGCAGATCGCTTGACCTCTGCCGGTTCCTGAGTGGAAGTGGGATTCGATCGGAATGGATTTCATCACCGGTCTACCCACGTCCCCGAAGAAGAATGATGCCATTTGGGTCGTCATCGATCGATTGACTAAGGTGGCACATTTCCTTCCCGTCAAGACTGACCTTCGGGTAGATCTTTTGGCGGAACTCTATATCGCCCACATCGTGAGTTTGCACGGTGTCCCGAAGACGATTGTGTCGGATCGTGGATCCTTTTCACGCCTCGTTTTGGCATAGCTTGCAAGAGGCTATGGGCACCGTCTTACCTTTAGCACGGCATTTCACCCTCAAACTGATGGTCAGACCGAGAGGGTCAACCAAGTTTTGGAAGACATGCTTCGTGCTTGTGTCCTTTCATATGGGAAGCATTGGGAGAAATGCTTGCCATTCGCCGAAGCCAGATAACAACAAATTTTCAGGCCGGTCTCGGCATGGCACCATTTGAGGCCTTGTGCGGAGAAAGTGTAGAACCCGTTAAACTGGTCGAGACCGGTGAAAGACCTCTCTTTGGCGGACTCAATCAATGAGGCCGAGCGCCAAGTCCAAATTATTCGTGGCGCTTGCGCACTCAATCCAGCAAAAGAGCTATGCGGATCGCCGTCGGCGTGAGTTGCGTTTTGAGCCTAATGACTTTGTGTATCTCAAAGTCTCTCCTTTGAAGGGCCATCAACGTTTGGCGTCAAGGGCAAGTTGGCTCCTCGATATGTCGGCCCCTACCGCGTTATCGAGAAGAAGGAGCTGTTGCCTATAAGTTGGAGTTGCCACTGCACTTGAGGGGGTACATGATGTTTTCCATGTGTCCCAAATTAAGAAGTGCCTCCGTGTTCCAACCGAGGAAGCTCGTTGGAAACTCTCGATGTTCGTGAAGATTTGACCTATCGCGAGCACCCTGTTCGCGTACTCGATGAGTCTGAACGAAGGACAAGGAATAAGACCATCAAGTTCCTTAAAGTTCAGTGGTCGACCCATTCTAAGGATGAGGCTACTTGGGAAAGAGAAGATCGTCTGCGTGCGGACTATCCATCTTTCTTTACCGAGTGAGCCAAATCTCGGGACGAGATTTTTGTAAGGGGGGGAGATTTTGTAACATCCCAACTGTATAATTAGGGTTTGTTCAAATATAATTAAGGTGTAGAAATTAAAACTTTTTCTCACACCTTGAAAACCCCTAAACCTTCATGTAATTCTTGTCCAAGAGTTGTGTAATCCAAAAACACAAAGCTCTTGTTGACCAAAAGTCAAATTCATTTTCCAATTGTCTAAATCTTGTGCCAAACATTTGGAAATATTTTTCCTTGGTCCTAAAGTTGTTGTGGGACCCCTCTGAAAAATATCATGAGTTATAACACTTGTTTGATAAATTTTGGAGGTAAAACAAATCCTTGAACAACCTTAATGAATTTCTTGAGAAAAATTCATTGCATAATAACCTCTGGAAATTTTATGTCAGGTTAATCTCATTGTCAGCAAGCTCCAGTTAAAATTTCATCAAATTTGGAGTTCATTTGCTATCTCAAATAATTCTGCTAAGTTTCAGCTGTTAAAAACTAAATTTAAAAGCCTACACTGTTCCTTGGGCTAGCCACTTTGCAAAGCTGGTCCAGCCCAACCGTGTCTGCACCCCAGCAGACCTCCTCTCCACCTTGATCAAGTCGCAGCCGTTGGATTTACATTCAACCGCCACGACCTCCTCCGCGGTCAACACCGCAAAGACCTCCTCACCTCATCAGGTCATAACCGCTGGATCAAAGATCCACGGTCATAACCTCCCCTATGTGTTAAATCCCAAAAACCTCCACGGGCTGTTAAACCACTTGACATCCCACCTTGTTGAGGTCGTAGCCCTTGGATCCAAGATCCATGGCCATGACCTCCCCTCACTGTTAAATTAAGCAAACCTCCCACCTAAACGAGGTCGTAGCCGTTGGATCAGATCCAACAGCCCATGACCTCCCTGCGTTATCAAGCGCACAAGACCTCCCCTATCTCGTGTTGTGCACCGTTGGATTAAAAATCCACGGTCACGACCTCCTCCTTTCCTCGTGCGCATCAGATCTCCCCGCGCACGTGAGGTCGTTGCCCTTAGATCTAAATCTAAAGGCCATGACCTCCCTTGTGTGTTGTGCACGCTCAAGACCTCCTTTACGCCACGTGCGAGGCTCAGGACCTCCCCTGTCTTGGTCACCACCGTTGGATCAAGATCCAAAGGTCTTGACCTCCCTCGCGCTTCACGCAAAGCCTCAGACCTCCCTTTGGTTGTGCGCCCTTGGATTTTAATCCAAAGGCCATGACCTCCCCCTCATGCTTTTATGTTCGCGTGCGGTTAAGACCTCACAGGAGGTCCGCACCGTTGGATGGAGATCCAACGCTTTGGACCTTCTAATCCCATTTTCCCACGTGCGCTTACACATTAAGGAAATCGGAGGGCCACGACCTCCCCATCCTCGATCGTGTGGCTGGGACCTCCTCCCAGTCATTTGAGCGTAACGGTTCAAAAACCACATCGGAGGGCCAGGACCTCCCCGTGGGCTTATCCAACGGTCATAAAGACCTCCCCTGTTCTTCTCCTTCCTTGGTCATGCCTGCGAGCTTCTGAGCAGTGAATTAATGCATGTCCGTCCGAGTGCGTTATAACGACTCTTGTCGACCAAGATTTAATGCGTGTCACTTTTCGCCTCTCTGGTCACCTCGGACACGCCATCGTGTCAACTTTACATCTTGTCCAATGCCCTAGACCGTGCCATGGGCCAAGCTCACCATGAGCTTAGCCAAGGTCCATGACCTCCTTGCCCTTAGGATAAAACCACCCCCACGGTTTCCTGGCTTCCTTTACACGCCATTGTTCCTTGCTCGCTCTCTGTGCTTGTGAGCTCTAGACCACCAAAGTTTCCTTGGCCGCCATTGTTTGGAGCTTGAAGCCCCTCGGTGGGCAAGGGTCATTGAGATTTCTTCTCCTCTCCTTGCTTCCATTTGTGCCTTCCTCTGGGACCAAGACCTAACTTGTTTTGGTTTGGGCATTTACAGAGGTGGACAAAGTGGAATCTGGAGTCGGAGCTTTGGTAGTGGAGCACCTTTCCTCCCCAAGACACCGGTCCTTCCTTCCTCGACCTCCTCGGCACCTTAGGACCTCCGGTACTCCCCGATAGTCCCTTAGCTGCTGGCACCCGCTTGAATGATGTCGCGGAGCTTTTCTTGGCACACGCTTGAATGATGTCGCGGAGCTTTTCTTGGCAAGCTTGATTATGCATTTCGGTTTTGGCCGTGGTGGCCTTCATTTTGCCCTCTCCGGCTCGCCGGTGTTCAAGGCCGTCGCCGCCGTTGAGAGGAGGTCCGTTGGGTGCGCATGGTTATTGCGGACCCAACGGTACCATTGGATGTCGCCGGCGAGGTCTACATCGCCGGCGAGAACCAAATCCTTGAGCTCGGGTCTTTGTCGGACACGGCAGCACCGTTGTCGTTTTTAGGACAGAGATCCGCCGTGTTTAATGCGGTCATCAATTGCTCAATCTCGCAATCATTGGTTGTGTCTTGATGTCCTTAAATCCGCCCTTTATCGCGCACAATTAAGGCCTCCGCAGCGGACCTCCCAGTGTCCCGCGCATTAAACTCTTGTCCGAGCACGTGTGTGCGCGCAAGCACGTGGTCGCGAGATCTGGGACGTCCATGACCTCCTCCGAGGAGATCTGGAGCGTCCAAGACCTCCCCTTGCGCGATCGTGGCCGTCCAGACCTCCCTGGAGGTCTGTGGCGTTTAGATCTCTGCGTAGGACCTCCTCGAGGTCATCTCACCGTTGAGGACCTCCCCCTTTAGATCTGGTCCGTCCCGGACCTCCCCTCATCGTTGTGGTCCGTTGGATTCTCCATCTACGGCCACGACCTCCCCTCACCTCGCGCATGTGCGTTGCTAGGAGGTCCAGGACCTCTGGACCTCGTGAGCGCGTGTGCGTTGTTCTCCTGGGAGGTCCTGAGCCGTTAGATCTATGATCTGTGGCTCACGTCCTCCCTTGTATTTCTGGTTTTAGAAATTCCAGTGAACTCTTAAGTATAAACTGAAATAAGGTATAACTTTAGAATTTCATATCTTTGTCGTTTTAAATCCAAATGAGGTCATTCGAATTGTGTTAGCTCTGTCTTGAACTTGACTTTAATCCAAAAATGATTGTAAGTTGAGTTCAGCTCCAGAGCACACTTTTGCCTTTAGATTTTAAAACTCACTTTAAATATGCACTCAAATTGATGCTTAACTTGTAAAATACATAACTAATGCTCTGTGGATTATTTTTGGGTGAGACCAACTTTGTTGGTTTCCTCCATTAATGAACTCACTGTGAACATTAGTTTTGAGCATGTTGCTGTTAGGAAAATGAGGACTTGTGCATTATAATTTTGTTCAAGTTCTTGTTTTTGAAAATTTGTAGAGAGTGCATAATAGCTCCAAATGAGGTGAACTCAATTGTGTTATTCATCTCATGAGGTGCTGGTTTCACAGTAAAAATCTCAGTGTCCCCACTTTTCTAGAAAATGTTGCCTCATAATTAAATTAGTGAATAGTGCAGTTTGGTATTAATAGTGCATTAAGGATCCAAATCAATTGGTTCTTGTTGTTAAATTCATGATAAATCATTGTCTTGCTGCTGCAGAAAATTCTGAGTGTTTGGAGTTCGTTTGTTGTGTCTTGTCTTTGTCGTTTAAATCGTTCTTATCATTGGTTTTCGTCTTTTCCGTTAAGCCGACATTTGTGGTGATCCCGAGAGTGACCCTCTGCCACAATTTGAGCAACAACAAGGCAAGCAGTTTGATCATTTCCATCATTGTCCCATTACTTTAAAGCTTAATATATTGTTTTACTTCTATGTATGCATGCTACTTTGTGTTAAACGTCGCTAGCAATCCTATAGTTGCATAATCTATAGGAATTGTTTATCCTCTACTACCCATGAGCCTAGGTTATTTGCTGTGGTTTGAGCTCGTTGGATGAGCTCTTATCACTTAGTAGTTTTGATTTAAATTGCTTAGACATGCTTAGTTATCGGTAGAAATGGGCGATCATCGACTTAGTCGATGGTCTTGATCACTCAAAACTGATTATTACTCCTATATGTCCAAAGACTTGTGCTTTGATTAATTGTAAAATCAAAAACTGAAAAGATTGATTTAGACTTGGGCATATTGGATGGATGGTGCGGTTTTGGAATGTGGTGGTATGCAGGGTCCCTAAGGACCGAGTACTTGGGTCACTAAGCCAAGCGCTTTTAGCGTGCTAACCACACGAGGGGGATATGGGACCTCTCTTGACTAAGTACTTTGGGAGATGTTAATTATGAGCTGGTTGGTTGGTATGTTTTACAAGAAAATGTGTGTGGGTGGTGTTGGGAGGGAGCATTAGCAGACCGGGTAGGCTGTCTAATGTGTCCTTGTCCCCGTGGGAAGCGGCTCGTAATTAGCGTCGTCAATTGGAAATGTCTCGTAGGACTTAGCTGCTGTGAAGCATACCAAAGGTAGTGTGCTTTAAGGAAAGGCGATGCAGGCGTGTGGGTACATTGGTACACCCCTGCAGGGTTAAAACTATTCAAATAGCCTCGTCCTAGGTTATGGACATGCTTGGTAAGGTCGTTCAAGACTAGACTACAACCTTTAATTAAAACTTGACATGGTTGGTATGAACGGGAAGTTCATGCTATTGTTGTGGTGACTTGGGTTAGTCACTTCCAGGTTGTTTTGTTGTTGTTACTATGTTATTATCTCGTTGTTACTTCAACATTTAAAAATGCTTTGTCAAATTGCCTTCAATCTATTATGTTATTGCAAATGAAACTTGCTTTATGCTAAAATGAGTCCAAAGCCTCATCCACTTAAATAAAGCTTGCATGTAGCTATTTATAGTTCTGTTATCTCACACGTAAGTCTTGCGGAGTACTTTATGTACTCATCCGCCGTGGTTGTGGCATTTTTGTGGCTTTTGTTGCAGAGGAAGAAGGGAGCTCCTAGAGCCTCTCTTTTGTGCTACGTGTTGCGACTTCTTGACGACTAGCTTGGCGGTCGGTCGGATGCCTAGGGTTAAGGCACACCGATTGGCTTTGTGTTATAGCCATCTTTATGGCACTTTTGCTTCATTGTTATCTTGTAGTTCTTGTTGTTATTTGGCCAGAAGGCCCCTCTTTTGTAATAACCTATTCCTTATTAATATTAACTTCTGGTTTGTTGCTTATGTACTATGTGTTGTATGGAATTGATACACTCTTTTGTTGTGAGGTATGTATACTGCATTCTGGGGAGTATACATCTCTCGAGACTGGGTTTATTTGGTTGATAATACTAGGGTCAATTGGATGACCAAGTATTATGAGCCTAATAAATCCGGGTGCTCACAAAAAGTTGGTATCAGAGCCATACTGACCGTAGTAACGCAAGCTTGGTCGCCTTTAGGATATTTTGAAAACCTAATTTCAAAGTGTCAAATGAGTTTTGAAAGCTTAAGGAAATTCTCAGATTTTACTCCTCATCTATCTTAGCTTTCTCTTCTCATCTCCCTCTAAATTAAGTTTTAAAAGTTGTTTTCCTCTCTTCCCTTCTACAAAATAGTTGTTATCGATTAATGGGGTTTTGGGGAATCAATGAGTTTGGCAAATTGAAGTGTTGGCTGCCCATCTACAAGGTTTTGAAGCTTCTGGAATGGCCAATTTCGACTGGAAGCTTGGATGCAAAATCTGGACAGCAAGCGTCAATTTCCGGACAGCAAGCTCAAAGGTTCTAAATAGGGTAGAAAATGAGAGGTTAAATCAACTAAAACTTGTGGGAATAAAAGGGTAAGATGTGATACTAGTTAGCTAAGTATCTAACACTTATTTCGCTGCATTAACCTTGCTCTCTAATAGTTTTAGATCTCATCTTACAATCTGATTTTTAATCTTCTCGATCAATTACTCGTTCATTCAATACGGGTTAGTTGAGTTGAGGAGTTGAGCCTTGCTTTTGGAGTTTCTTGGCTGTTTTTAGAGTCTTTTAGAAGCTTCTAAAATTTATTTACTCGCTGTTTTGGCTTTCGTTTAGGGTGATATTCCATTCCCCTAGTCGATCGCTTTTGCTTCCTTTAAAGGCTTGTTTTTCGAGTCTAGTTGCTAACCAAAATTTCTTGTAACATGATGAATGTTCTATTTCTCTACGTTTTGGTTGATTAAATAATTGCTTGTGATCCATGATTACCTCTTTGGTATAATTATCTTAGTGGATTCAGTAGTCTTGAATAATTGAAGTTTGTGAACTGTCGTTGGACTCAGATTATATTCTTGTATTTGTTCTATTATATGTTGACCTCTTTATGCCATTAGATGAGTTATTGTTTAAATTCTTCCGCAATTTAGTTGTATGTTAGATTCTTTAGGTAACATTTTGGCTTCCGAATAGCTAGGATGTTACAGTTGGTATCAGAGCGGGCTTTAGGTCCGTGGTTAATAGAAATATATTAAAATGACACACTGTGCACAGTAGGTGGAGTTGGGCAATTCATTGCATCCTTATTTCCATTGGTATGTTTCATTTGTTGAGCAATTGTTGAATTGTTTCTGTGCTTCTATTACTGTTAAGGTAAATGATTAGCTTTATATGCTTTGTGTTCTTAGATGGTGAGAGGTAGAGGCAGTGGTCGTGGAGCGGCCCGTGGCCGTGGTCGTCCACCGAGCCGTGGCCATGGTCGTGGACGCGGTCCGGCTGTGTCTTCATCTTCGTCTGAAGAATCTGCTGGTCTTTGCCACGAGGAGGTTGCCTCACCGCTCATCCGCATGGCTCGAGCGCGTCGATGTTATCATCCATAATCTTCAGAGGGAAATTCAGCAACTCCGTCAGCAAGTGCAGGCAGCCCCTCCTACGGCAGATGCACTTGTTCCGCTGGTTGTTGCAGTAGTTCCACCCGAGGCTAGGATGAGCCTCCGCGAGTGGATGTCGCTTCGTCTGGACACCTTTGACGGAGTGGGTACTCCGGTTCAGGCTGTAGATTGGTTACGATATATGGAGAGGCAGTTTGGTGCCTTACAGATGACTTCGGCGCAGAAGGCGCGGTTTGTGGCCTTTCAACAAAAGGGCCAAGCTGATATCTGGTGGGAAGGGGTTCTTTCAGCTAGGACCGTAGTTCAGGGACCAGTTTACTTGGGAAGTATTTGTGGAATAGTTCGGACCAAATTCTATGTAAATTCTTTTCTTGAGAGGATGGAGCAATCACTGCTGACATTTGTCCAAGGAAAGATGTCAGTGTCAGAGTATGAGACTAGATTCAACAATCTGGTATGCTTTGTACCAGCTGTGGCTAACGATGATCGGGAGAAGGCCAAGAGGTTTCGCAGGGGCCTCAATCAGGAGTATCGCCAAGTTCTGGGGCTGATTGGCTTGCATGACTTGTGGTGACCCGGCCAAGGGCTAACCCAAGAGGTCCTCTAAGACCTCCCTGGAAGTCCTCCAGGACCTCCCAGGAGGTCCAAAGGATCTCTCAGGCAGTCCTCCCAGGCCTCCCAGGAGGTCCAGCCGGACCTCCTGGAGGTCTAGGGAACTAACCCGAGGAGGTCAAGAGACCAACCCAAGGAGCTCATGAGACTTGGAGAAATCCTAAACCTCAAGTGATCCGAACTAGTCCCCAAGGATCAATGGCTAGTTCTCACGGCAAATACAAGTGATAACATACATCCACAAAAGACTTTATTAACAGCAAGGGAGTTGATTACAAAGGTTTTGCTTACAAACCAACAAGAGCAATATACACAGCGGAAACAAAAGTCAAGTCCATCTAATACACCACAGGGAATTGGCTGGAGATCGGCCTAGTCATCTTGAGCTTCATAATCCTCAAAGTCCTCTCCTGCTCAATGATTAATCAAGCAAGAGTGAGCACAACAACCGTGCTCGCAAGTTACACCCGTCAAATAACAGAATGACATGCATACGTGGCTATCACAAGGGAGAGCTTATATGGTTAATTTGCGTAAAGCCAAGTTTGTTTCAAATACAAGTACTAAGTTCCAAAGCATATAACCATGATTAAAATTCATTTTCAAAGTCTCATTTTTCAGTTGGATAACATTCATCAATATGATGGTGAAGGATACCCTCCTAACACAAGGCTCCCTGCCCAACCCATTTGGATAGAAATCCAAAACCATTTTTAACCAATCATTTTGAAAACAAACCAGAGGTCTAACTTTGAGCGGCTTTGCTAGCATGTCCATAACTACGGACACGACTATTCAAATAGTTTTACACCCTGCAGAGGTGCGCAGCTTTACCCATAAGAGGTAATCTACTTATACTGTCTACTCACACACTCCCAAGGTGTGTGTGAGGACCTCGGAATATTGGAGGTTTATACCGAGTTAACAATCATACCAAAAGCATAATTTTTAATCAAGAACAACCGGTCCTTAATTAAAAATTATACTAGAAGCATAATTCTTAACAAGGTACAAATCCAACATTCAGGTTCCCGGATATATGTCACGCAACAGTTCCCAGGATCAGTGACTATTGCGCATATATCCTTAGTCAACATTGGATCGCACATACAAGGCAAACACTTACATAATTATACATAGGATCATACAATTCGGTTTGAAGCTACAATATCAAGTGACTTTGGTCACAACAAAATTTAACATTTCAGTTTTACAAGTTCAAGTGACCCACAGTCACAAACAAAATTCAGCAGCGGAAACTCGAGATAAACAGCAAAAGACCACCAATGGCCCCATCACCCTCAGGCTATTGAGTGGAGATTAGAACTAACTTCACTCGTTAGCATCACCCTGATCGGCGCTAACGGGCATCTCATACAAATAACCATCCTCACCTGCAACAAGAGGTTATAGCACCTGAGTACAGAAGGTACTCGCAAGACTTACACAAACTATTAAAAGAAAGTGTTTGAGTGATCCTATACAAAGGAGTATAATTTGTACATGCATAAGATTAACAACAGGAATGTTATATTGTTTTAAATTTTTGCGTAAAGCAGTACATCTTAATCCTACATTTGCTAAGTTTTGGCAAAGCAGTTTTATAAATCAATTTAGACTAAAACAGTAAGTAAATGAGATCATAATCATAAACAATAACCACATGTAAGTGGCTGTCCAAAAACAGCAAAACATTGCATAATTATAACTCATACCGAAACAGTGTCCATACAAAGTTTCATTGCAAAGTCTATACAAAGATCTATTCAATTCAAGCGTTGTCCATAACCGTGGACACGGTTATTCGAATAGTTTTCACCCTGCAGGGGTGTACATCTTTACCCACATGACTTAGTTAGCCCGTAAGCCTCCGGAATAATAGCACACTGCCTTTGGTATGCCGCCGTAAACTAAGATTTGGTGTTTTCAACAAGTTGACACTATTGAGTGGAATACCCATGTGTGGTGATCCCTTCGATTCAAGTTACTAATAGAACACCTGCCAACCGGGGTCCACATGTTGTGCCGGGAATGCCGACCCGATCGACAAAAATTAAATGACAGAAAGTAGAGCTATGCTAGCTGCACATATTAATTCACAATCGGAGCACTTAAGGTGCGTACATGTGATGGAACGCATGTACGCCCTCACCCTCTTAAGAACATATGATACAGATATGAGATCAAACACATATGTCCTTACTTTCCTGTTTTCCAACTCAATAGCATTAACCTTTTACTTAACCAAACAGCGCCCATACACTGCGTGTGGAAGTACGTTGGGGCTTGAATCGTTCAGTCAATGTTCAGTCCTTAATCAATCCAGACAAGACAACCACAATTCCCAATCTCGTGCACGAAGGCACCATCACTAGCATCCACTTGTCTAGATTTAAAATCAGTGTAACAAAACAAAATTTGCTTTCATTTCAGATTTAAATAGACTGAACAAAGAATCAAAATAAATGAAATTCATTTAATGTTTCCAAGTTTGGTAAAATAAACTTGACAACACTACAAACTGCATGGCTAAGCAATTCTTGGAATAAGTATTTCAGTATAGAAGCACTACCTTAAGTTTGAGTGTATGATCAGATTAAAGGTAAGCCTCAAGTGTTAGGTGGTAACTAACTATTAACAGATCACAAATAAATTTTTAGGAAACTAGCATGCAACAGTATCACTGTTTTTAGAAATGTACAGTACAAAATTTGGGATCAATATGGTGCAAAGAGGAAGCTTGCCTTGATAATAGTAAACCTCTTGTTCAGGTTCTTGTTGCTCAATAACAGATTCAACCACTTCAGAAGAACCAGAATCTAGAATCACAAAAGTCCAATGAACAACAAGAAAATGGCAGAGAACAAAATGCAGAAAAAGGGTGCGTGATCAAAAGCTTAATGCATAATTAGCAACATGCTTAAGCTATATCTAACTTACATAAGGACAATAGCATACAGCTAGCTTCTGTTAATATTATTTGTCACAAGTTAGGGTTTAAGCTAGAACTACAATTTCAGATTTGGAACAAACTAAAAACAGGACAACAAGACAAATTGGCTGCTTCAAACATTGTGAGTAAAAATATTATTTTTGTGTTTAAGTTGTAACTAAATTAGTAAAGTTAACAACCTAACTTGTCACTTATAAAC
Organism: Phyllostachys edulis; assembly: GCA_036346405.1. Classification (NCBI taxonomy): domain Eukaryota; kingdom Viridiplantae; phylum Streptophyta; class Magnoliopsida; order Poales; family Poaceae; genus Phyllostachys; species Phyllostachys edulis. The sequence goes on along the minus strand of CM070548.1, from coordinate 41,987,169 downwards.
TTTACTAGAAGAAATAAAGGGCTACATCTTGTTGGATTCATTGTCAGCATGACCGGCCAGAACAACAAGACAGGAATGGAGCTTTGAGGTTAGTTCAGTTTTTAAATTGCAGTTTCAGGTTTTTGACAAAAACCGAAAATTGGACAGATTGCAAAGGAATGGTTTGCTGTGCAATTATACTATGACAAAATGATATTTTTGATTAAGTTATAGTTAAGTGAGTAGAATTCAAAGCCTAGTTTATCTCTTATCACCAGTTAATACCAATTATCAAAATTGGAGGTTTAACCTGAAACAGTAGTTTTCAGATTTTGAAAACTGAAAAACAGGGCAGATTACAAAGGGAGAGTTTGCTGCTCCACTATACTATGACAAAAGGATATTTTTGATTAAGCTACAGCTAAATAAGTAAAACTAAAAGTTTAACTCATCACTTAGCATCAATTAACACTAATTATCAATTTTCAGTCGAAACTGGACTGCAGTTTCAGATTTTGGAAATCTGAAAACAGGACAGATTCAAAAGAATGGTTGGCTGCTCTAAACCTACACAAGTAAAAGTGCTATGCCTAAGTTTAGAGTATTCTCAACTAGGTTAGGAGGATAACTCATCTTTTACTAGCAGCAATTGACACGAGCTAATGAAGTTGCTATGCACTGTCAGTTTAAACTGAAAATAGACAGAGCACAGCCGGTTGCTGGACAGATTGGAAAAAAAATGAAGTTGCTGTTTTATTATAGTGTGATCAAGGTAATATTTTTGTTGAAGTTGTAGCTAAACAAGTAAACTAAGGTCTACTTATCCTTTATTAGCACTAATTGACAAGAATTGAAGACCAAAAAGCTTGCTGTGCATGCATTGTCCGGTGGACTGGCAGCAAAACAACAAAATAGAAATTGAAGCCTAAGCTGATTTGGAAATGTACTAAGCAAAAGTTGTTTGATAAAGCTAAAGCTAATCTTAAGAAAAGATCGCAACCGAAAATAACCCTTGCTAGCATTAACCCTCAGAGATTAACAGAGAAGGATCTAGCTACAGCTTCAGATTTCAGAGAAACCGAAAATCAAACAGATTGCGAAATGAAGTTTGCTGTTTTGATAGATTGTAAGAGACACTTAAGTAAAGATCTTTGCTAGACTTTAAAGTTGATCTTTAGAAAGGATAAAAGCCTAAAACAACCCCTGCTAGCATTATCCAATAAAAATCAACAGAGAGAAAGGAGATACAGCTTTTGTCGGTTTGACCGACAACAGCCAACAACAAAATGGATTTTGCCCTAATTCGAATTGGAGACATTATGAATCAAAAGAATGGTTGCTAGGGCTACTAGGGTTTAGTAAAGACCTAATTAAACTGAAAAGATGACAAGAGAAACCCTATAACTTGAAAACGATATGAAAGACCGAAAAGTTATAAAAAGAAACTTTCCAGTGATAATTTGATTTGAGCATCACATGCACATGTGAGTGATTCAAGTGAGCTATTGAATTCCCTAAGAAGCTTAAGAAGAAAAGAATTGAGGTCATAGCTCACCAGCAAAGTTGTAGAAGAAATATTTGGTTTTTCAGCCGAAATAGAGAAAGATTAAAATCTGCTTCACCTGTTTTGATCAAAAACGAAATTAATGGAGGACTTTAGCTGATAGGACTACCAAACAAGCCATGACATAAAAGGATTTTCATGAAACTCACCGGAGCAAGGAGGTTAACACAGTGGTGCTCCAGCCAGCTCGGTCAATAGAGGGCAACACCCAGTTCCAACCTACAAATGATGCCTAAATTCACATTACCAAGTGAATTAAGCACCAAGAGGGATGAGCATGAGGTGAGAGTAAGAGAGGCTTCATTGGACAAGAAAATGGGTGAAGAAAGCTCTCTCTCAGTCAACCACGACAGTGAGTCAAAAACTAGGGTTTCTAAAGAGTTGAACCTTTAGAGAAAAAGAGAGGATTCTGGAGATGGTGTGTTGGCAGTTTGATGCCAGGTGGCAGAGGTTCACAAGCTCATGGTGCAGCGCTCCTCCCCGGTTCTCTGGTCGGCGACGGCGCCCAGCAACAGGAGGGAGAGAGAGATGCCCAGCCAGGGAGCTCCTACGGTTAGTAGCAGCAAGGAATAAAAATCCAAAAGCTGCTCAAGATAAAATCAGCCGTCCAAAAAGAAAGTGGGTGGTTGGGATCAAATTTTGGCTAGAAAAATGGAGATTTTTTATTGTAACAACATATCCAAGTTTCAAAATAAACAATGATGTTACGAAAAGCATCTTATTACTGTTTATTAAAACTGGGGCTGTTACAGTGTGCGACGAAGGGATTACCACAAGGCCTTTACATTGCATCATTCCACCACGATCCATCCTACTCTAAGGTTTCAACCCACCCTACAGATAGAAACCCGTAGAAATCAAGGGCCCCCTCTTGAGCCATGTGGGAATAACATAGTCATGAAAGACATGCCATAAAAGACCACCCACACCCCAGCCGGATCAACCGCGATGGAACTTTGCAAATTATTCAGCCAGGTCCCGCCCACACAGGACATGTGGTTGCGCGATAATGCATAGCAAAATACACTCGCAGACCGGTCCTTAACTGACCTGGGCATCGGTCAACCATAAAGGCACGATCCCATGCATGGACATGCACTAATCAAACAACCAGATCCGCCCAAGTCCAAACCATTTTCCATTTCTTTGCTTTTCGAACATGTTTTCAAACCTCCATGACACACCAATGCCATGGCCAATTGCAAACCTCCATGACACACCAATACCATGGCCAATTGCAAGACCTCCATGACACACCAATGCCACGGCCGATTCATTTAGACAAGTGATATTTTTGGCCAAAACTTCCCAAATCAAGATTCTTTTGGTCTAAGCACAACTAAGCTTTTCCTTTTTTAAAAGGGGTCTGGTTCAGGCTTTTGCCTTTAACCAGTTTTTAACTAGGGTGACAACATGTTTGGTTCAATGTCAAGATTGGCATACAAAGGATTTGGGCATAACTATGAACTTAAAAATAGGTATTGAAATAAGTAAGTAAAGTAAGAATGCATAAACCTTTGAAACAGAACATAGTAATTGAAAGTAATGGGTGCAACATGGTCAAGGGTGTAACTTGCCTTGCTCAAAGGCTTGGGTGTCTTCTTCTTCTTCGGAGAGCTCTTGCTACTCAGTGTCTTCACAATCTACACGAGGAAACCAAAGCAACTCAATACAAAGCTCAAATAAGATCTAAAGAAACTTCAATGAAACTCCAAAATAAAACCAACAAAGAGGCTAGGTCGGTTTGGAGGAGGTCCAAGGAGCTTGCTGGAGGAGGTCCGAAGCTTTAGGAGGAGGTCCAGAGAGCTTTGGAGGAGGTCCAAGAGCTTGCTGGAAGAGGTCCGAAGCTTTAGGAGGAGGTCCAGAGAGCTTTGGAGGAGGTCCAAGAGCTTGTAGGAGGAGCCAGAGAGTGGAAATGAGCAAAAGGGTGAAGAGGAAGGGCAGCCCAAGCTTATATAGCCAGAACCGCTCAGATTTCCAAGGGTGTACGTGTTCAAGAGTTGGTGAAGAAATGATAGGAGCGGGTAACAGATGAGACAAAAGATAGCCTGGTGCTGCCAAAAGGTAGTAGCATTTAATGCGACACAACCGGTATTAAATGCCTTGAGGACTTCCAAGTGTAAAGGACATGGTCAAAGGATAAAGAAAGAGGTCGTGACTGACAAATGGGGCCGGTCAAAGCTCAAGGGGGAGGTCCTGCGGACAGGAGGTTCAAAAGCATAGCAACGGGGAGGTCCTGAGGACAGGAGGTCCAAAAGACACAACAACGGGGAGGTCCTGAGAACAGGAGGTCCAAAACACACAATAATGGGGAGGTCCTGAGGACAGGAGGCCCAAAAGACATGCTCACAATTCACAAGAGCTCCAAAGATCAAGATCTCTCGAGGGAGGTCCTAACGGTCAAGATCTACAAGGGGAGGTCCTGATGGTTAGATCCACAAAGGGAGGTTCTGACGGTCGGATCAAATCAAGGGGAGGTACTGATGGTAGGATCAAATCAAGGGGAGGTCCTGACGGTCAGATCTCTCAAGGGGAGGCCTTGACAGTCAGATCGAATCAAGGGGAGGTCCTGACGGTCAGATCTCCAAAGGGGAGGTCTTAACAGTCAAGATCTAAACAAGGGAGATGAGCGATAGCGAGATAAGAAGCGGGAGAAGCGGGGGCCATTGGATTTCAATAGAACGGATCAAAGTGATTGGGCCGTTCGGACCATCCAGAGCTAACGCTAGATCTCAGCCATTGAACTGGATCGGGCGATCTAAAATGGTTGGGACGTTCGGACTGGCCGAACGCCTCTGTAGATCGGACCGTCCAGCAAAGATCTGAGGGCACAGAGAGGGTGGGACGTTCGGACCATCTGAACGTCTCAACAAGATCAAACCGTCCAACGCATATCGAACGGTACACAAGTGATACAGGTCTGGATCAACCGAAAGGCTCGAACAGACGCGAGGGAAGTCCAAGTGAACCTAATGGAGGTCCTAGAGGGCATAGGGAGGTCCTGAAGGACGCGGGGAGGTCCAAATAATCAAGGAGGAGGTCCTAAAGGACACAGGGAGGTCTTGAAGGACACGGAGAGGTCCAAACAAACAAGGAGGAGGTCATAGAGGACATGGGGAGGTCCTGAAGGACGCGGGGAGGTCCAAATAAACGAGGAGGAGGTCCTAGAGGACACAGGGAGGTCCTGAAGGACGCGGGGAGGTCCAAATAAACTAGGAGGAGGTCCTAGAGGAAATGGGGAGGTCCTAAAGGATACGGGGAGGTCCAATCACAGGTTTTGAAAGGTCCTGAGAAACGGTAATACTGCGAGTTGGATGGCGGCAATACCGGGTTGGCACGGGAAGGAATTTTCAAAGAGAAGGTTACAAAGATCAAGGCGAAAAGGGAGTCCAAGCGAACACCGAAGGGTTCCAAAGAACATAGAAGGAGCTCAAATGAATATGAGGGGAGACTTACGCCTAAGGAGGTCTAAGCCAGAGAAGCATCGAAGAGGGAAGATCTGGACCCGGGGAGGTCCAAGCACTTGGGAGCTCTAGACCTAAGGAGGTCTGGACCAAAGAAGAACAAAACCAATGCAGAAAAGGAGAGATCACCAAAGCTCCAACAAACCCAACAAACCAAAAGAGAGTTTTAGTTGAAGTTTGACTTAATCAATTGAAATCCATTCTAAAATTCTCAAGTTAAGCTTTGAATTCTCATCAAAACAAAATGGTTCTTTTTATTTTGAAAATTCAAAAAGGCTCCAAAAATCAGGGTGTTACAAACCTACCCCCCTTAAGGGAATCTTGACCTCGAGATTCAAGCTTGGCCAGCAAAGAGGTAGGGATAGTTGGTCTTGAGGTCCTCTTCATTTTCCCATGTGGCTTCACTTTCAGGGTGGTGGCTCCACTGCACCTTGTACATTCGGATGATCTGGCTTCTGGTAACACGCTCCGCGACATCTAGAATTTTAATTGGCCGCTCCACATAAGTGAGGTCTTCTTGGAGATCAATGCTCTCTAGGAGAGTGTGGTCTTCTGGCACTCGAAGGCACTTCCTTAATTGTGACACATGGAATACATTATGCACTACTGACAATGAGCTTGGCAGCTCTAGCTTATAAGCAACTTCACCTTGTCTTGCCAATATCTTGTATGGTCCGACAAATCGTGGTGCTAATTTCCCTTTAGTCCGAAATCTTCTAACTCCTCTGAGTGGAGTTACCCTGAGGTACAAAAAGTCACTAACTTCAAAAGATAACTCTCTTCTTCGATTGTCCGCATAGCTCTTTTGCTGGGACGGGGCTATTCTTAATCGTTCTCTTATAAGCTTCACTTTTTCTTCAGCTTCTTTGATTACTTCGGGCCCAAAGAACTGGCGCTCACCTACTTGATCTCAAAGGAGAGGAGTTCTACACTGCCTTCCATACAAGGCTTCAAAGGGAGACATTTTTAAACTAGCTTGGTAGCTATTGTTGTAGGAGAACTCAGCGTAGGGGGGGGGGTTTGTCCCAACTTTTCCCATAGTCCAATGGACAAGCTCGGAGCATGTCTTCAAGAACTTGATTCACCCTCTCGGTTTGTCCATCGGTTTGAGGATGATAAGCTGTGCTGAAGTTAAACCTTATCCCTAAGGCTTCATGGAGACTTTCCCAAAAATCATGAGGTGAATTGGGAACCCCTATCAGACACTATACTCTTGGGTACACCATGTAGACAAACAATTCGGGCTAGGTACAACTCGGCCAACTTGCTACTTTGGTAGGTGGTCTTGATAGGAATAAAATGTGCCACTTTGGTCAAACGATCCACAATAACCCAAATTGAGTCGTAGCCCGATTGGGTCCTGGGCAAGCCATTGATGAAATCCATGCCCACTTGCTCCCATTTCCACTCAGGAATGGGCAAAGGCTGCAGCAAACCAGCAGGTCTTTAGTGCTCAGCCTTAACCCTTTGGCACACGTCACACTTTGCCACATACTAAGCTATTTCTCGCTTCATGTTGACCAACCAATACTTCTCCTTGAGGTCTTGGTACATCTTAGTACTTCCCGGATGAATGGAGTAATGAGATTCATGAGCCTCCTTAAGAATAAGCTGCTTTATTTCTTGATGATCCGGCACACAAATTCTATTGCCGAACCATAGAATTCCTTGTTCATCTTTTGGAAATCCAGAGCTTTACATATGACCTCGACCCTAATATCTGATAATAAAGTACTGTTCATGTCATTACTGTTCATTTAGGCAATTTAGGCAACTTGTTACAAACCTTTTTCCCAAATTTCTTTTTTGCAAACTCCAACTTGATCAGAATTTCAAAAGGAAATACCATCTAATGTTGGTATTATGACTGGGATATATTTTAGTCAAAAACCAGATGAATTATTATGGCCAAAAACAATTTTTATGGAATTTTTAGAAATTACTTTGATTTTCAGAAAAACCTTTGTCCTTAAATAAACCCTAGTTGATTTAAATGAATTATTTATGTATTTATAAAGAAGAAATTGTGGTTTCAAAAATTTATTTGAGGAATATATCATCCCAGTAGCCATTCTGCAAAATTTTAAGATTTTACAAATTTATTTGCTATATTTAAAGGCCTGGTCAAACCTTTTTAAAATTTAAATAGGTCTGGTCAAACCTCCCGGCCTAACCCTCGGTCTAGTACTGTAGCGACCCCGCCCTAACCCTGGTCCAACCGAAATGACTTGGTTCAACCAGGCGCGCCAGGTCCGGCTCGGGCACGTTCCACTCGCGCACGCGTCCAAACTTCTAGCCCATCTCAGCCCTTCATTTCCGCGCGAACGGGCCAGATTAGTTGGGCCTTCCGGACCGCTCCATCCCCCTTCCATTATTGACCGTTGGATCCTCAACGTGCGGATCTGATTTCATGTGCTGTTCGGACCACCTACACACTCTTCAATCTCAGCCGTAGAAATTAGATCCAGCGGTACCGGTTGGATCACGTTGTAAACCTGGGCGCGTTCCTTTTTGTAAGCCACCGTTGGATTTAGATCCGACATCCCTTATTGATTGGGCCGACCGGACCACTACAGTGTCCATCAGATCACAGCCGTTAGCGCGAAATCAAACGACTCTTGAAGATTGGGAGGTTCGGACCACTACAGGAACCGCTCGATCTGAGTCGTCCGCGGAAGATCGTATGGTCCAGGTTGCGAGATACCGGTTTAAGCGTTGTTGGCCACCTCATCGTAGCCGTTCAAATCGAATCACATGGTCCCTATCAATCGATACCGCTTCAGCATGATTTTCACCTCTACATCACAGCCGCTCATGTTGAATCGGACGGTACCGCGTGTGTGAAGTCTCATTGTGTGCGTTGCATCTTGTGATTGCCCACAGGACCCACATGTAAGTGGCATTTCTTTGCTCCCTCCTCACTTGGCACCGGTGCAACCATTCTCATGGAGAGGAGGTGGTGTCTGATGATGATGAGGATATTTTCCTCTTGGTAGTTATCTTTAGAAGCCACCTCATCGGTTCTAGAGAGCTCTCGGTTAATCTGGGCACTTCCACACTATATAAACCCTAGCTCTGAGCTTTTACCATTGTTGACCCAGGGAGGAGCTCATTATCCTTATCTCCTTCACAAGGAAGCATCCTTGTCTTTCTTCCATTGTTCAACCGCAAGAAGACCTAACCCTCATGCTAATGTGGTGTTGTTCATTTCTTGTAGGTTGAACTGGTGGTTCTTCTCTCTGTCAACTTGACTGTGAAGCTTCATTTTGGAAAACCTCACCGGTGAGTTGAATTCCATCTTTCCTTAGCAAGAATATACCTAATGATCTTTAGAGCTTAGTACATCATTTTCTTTTGGTCACACAAGAAAAAGTCTTGGACCTCTTTGTTGACCAAGAAGCGATCTGTTTCTCTCTAAACCCTAGTGGTGAGTTAGCCTTTACTTACATTAGCTTAAGCCCTCTAAAATTTTAATTATCCTCTTATAGCACTCCTGGTTCATATGATACTCCAAACTTCTTTGAACTGAAAAGTTATTTTTATAACTTTTAGGTCTTTCATATCGTTTTCAAGAATTAGGGTTTCTCTTGTCATAATACTAGCTCCTGCGGTTTTGAGTGAACCCTAATACCATAAGTAGACCATCTTTTGTTTTTCTAAGTCACCAATTTAGTTGATAAGACAAGCGTAGCTCTCTGTCACCTTTTGTCTGGCCAAACCAAAAAAATGACCACGTTCCATTTCCTTCTTTAGTATGGTCGATTAGGGCTAGTTATGAAGTCCTATGGTATCAACTACCCTCCAAATAGTCTTAAATTCTATTTAGAATCTTTGGTTAGTGCATTACTCAAGTAGCGAAATCAGGGCAAAGATCTTTCTTTGTTTTTGTTAAACCGACCAAAGGCTTCCTTTTCTTTCTTTCTTTAAACCAGGCAATTCATGCTAGCATTAACAAGTTATAGTAATAAGTATTCCTTAATGGTCATAACTTCATTTAAAACTTTTGTCTTATACGGTTCTTCACACAACCTAAAAGATTAATCGAAGTGTTCTTTGTTTTTGGGTTATTAGTCAAACCGCCAAACCAACAACAAAAATCTAAAGTCATGAATTGCTATTAATGGCATTAAATGATTGGTTAGCTCACAAACTAGTTTAATACACTTAGCTATCCTGTAGTATTTCATTTATATAGAGTTAAGCTAGGTAATTGAATCAATTGTTCTTTGCTGTTCGATGTATAAAACTCGACATTGTAGCTTTAAGCTAAAACTTAAACCTGAAAAATAGATGCCATTAGATGGTATTTACGGGTTATTATCTCTAATAAGTTAAATATAGCTTAAGCATATTGCTACCCATGCATTACCATTTTGATCATGCATTCTTTTTATACATTTTGTTCTCTGTTTTTCCTGTGTTCATTGGCATTCTTTTATTCTCTTTTAGATATTGGTTCTTCTGAGTGTTTTGAGCCTTTTGTTGAACCACCAGAACCTGAGCAAGAGGTTATTTACTACTATCAAGGCAAGCTTCCTCTCTGCACCATGTTGAGCCTAATCTTTTGAACTGTAGATTTACAAAATACAGTGACACTGTGCATGCAACTTTCTAAAAATTTATTTGTGCCCTGTTCCTAGTTAGTTATACCCTGAACTTGTGGCTTATCTTTAATTTAACTATACACTCAACCTAAGGTAGCTTGTGATGTTATTATATTTAATTTTAACTTTTGCTTAGCCATGCAGTCCATAGAACGGTAGTGTTTGACAAGCTTAACTTGTCAAACTTGGGAACAACAAATAATTTGTATTTGTCTTTGATCCTTGTTCAGTTTATTTGATCTGGAAATGCTTCTAAATCCTGTTATCACTTAATTCAAATCTGGACAAGTGGATGCTAGTGATGGTGCCTTTGTGCACGAGATTTGGGAAATGTGGATGTCTTATGCGGATTGATTAAGGACCGAACTCGACAATTTAATTCAAGTCCCAGCGTGCTTCCACACGCAGATGTATGGGCGCTTGTTTGGTTAAGTAAAGGGTTAATATTATTGAGTTGGATCTTTGGAGAGTAAGGACATGTGTATTGATTTCATATGGCATAGATGCTTAAGTCTTGGGCCGTGTCGTATGCCATGTGGAACTTATATTGATATCGATGTTCTTAGAAGGGTAAGGCGTAGATGTGTTACATAGCATGTACGTTCCTTGAGGCCCCTATCATGTGTAATATGTGTGGCTAACACGAGTTTGCCTTTAAGTGGTAGGTCGCATTCCTGTACAACATGTGAGCCTCGGTTGAATATATGCTATCGATCGTTATTTAAGCGGGATCAGTCCCATGGGTCATCCAACTCAATAATGTCAACTTGTTGAAAAATACCAAATCTTAGTTTACTTACCGACACACCAAAGGCGGTGTGTTATTATTAGGAGGCTTACGGGCTAACTAAGTCATGTGGGTAAAGATGTACACCCTTGCAAGGATATAAAACTATTGAATAGCCGTGTCCACGATTCTGATTTATACTTGAATTGATGTCACTGTATAGATTTTGCTCTAAGTTTGGTTTTGGGAATTGGTTCGGCATGATGGTTGTCATGCACATTTAATTGTGAGTTGTTATTTACTTTTATTCTTGTTTATGCTTATAATTGCACTCACTCCTTGTTTTAGTCCAAATCAATTTATCAAAATTGCTTTATCAAAACATAGCAACTGTAGGTTAAGATGTATCGCTTTATGCAAAATGGAACCATTTAAGCCTTACATTGTCGACCTTATGCATATACAACTTTCTATTCCTTTGTATAGGTTCTAACAAACACTTTCTTTTATTAGTTTGTGTAAGACTTGCTGAGTACCTTTCGTACTCAGGGTTTTATGACCTCTTGTTGCAGGTGAGGATGGATATCTTTATGAAATGCCCGTTAGTGCCGATCTGGGTGACGCTAACGAGTGATGCTAGTTCTAGCCTCCACGCAATAGCCTGCGGGATGATGGGGCCATTGGTGGTTTTGCTTTTATGTTTTTGTTTCCGCTGTCGTTCTTTTTGTTAATGACCCAAGGTCATCTATTCCTGTTGCTAATTCGGATACTATAGCAGACCCGACACTGTAGCAACCGAATTATGATGTAATTACTGATGTATAATATTATGTGAATGTGTCACTTGTATGTGATTGATGCAATGTTGATTAAGGATATATGCGCAATAGTCACTAATCCTGGGAACTATTGCATGGCATATATCCGGGAACCTAAATGTTGGATTGTTACTTATTATGATTATGCTTCTAGTATAATTTTTATTAAAGACATTACCTTTGTTCCTTAATTAAGAATTATGCTACCGAGATAATTTTTAATTGACACATTCAATATTTGAGGTCTCACAACGTTGGTATCGAGCATACGTTTACTGTAGGATAGAATTAGCATGGTTGTACCTTTAGTGAGTCTCTGTGACATTATTTTAACTTAAATTAATTTCTAAAGATCTAAGTCTGCTATCTTTTACTTCTTATCTTCTTTTAGTATCAATTCTTATCCATCTTTCTATTGATTTTTCAAGATCAGTTTCTTACCTACCTTGTCTCTACACTTAAGGGCTGTGTGATGTGTTCGGCCATAGTTGTGTAATAGGCTAGTATTGTGTATTAAATATTGTGTAATAGCATAGCCTATGTTCTGTATAAATACTGTGGGCTGACTTTTGAGTTGTGAAACTTGGTGCTGTGGTTGCCGACTTGTGTCAACTGGACTTAATGTGTTTCCTGTTGGCTGTTCATAAAGGGGAGGCCGACTTTTGGTTGTATTTGAGTCTGTTATGGTCTTTGTTCACCGACATTTCATGATAAATGGGAGCCGCCCCTTTTTGTTGTACTTGGCTTGGTCTTTGTTTTGGTGTTAGTTGGTCATTAAATGGAGGTCGAGTTTTGGTGGTGTTATGTTTTGTTGGGTTGTCTTTGTTGGTGTAGCCGACCCATTATAAAGGATTAGGAGCTACCCTTTTTACTATCTTTGTCTTATTCTTTGTTGTGGTGTTTATTAATTTGCATGTCATGGCATTGTGCATAATTAAGTTTAGTAATTATTTCCCTTCTTTCTCCAAATCTTGTATGTGTTAGCCCGAGTGTATCCTTGTTATGTTGTTAACCATTATATGGCAACAGGATGACAGGACCAACCACTCGTTCGCGAACACAACAAGAAGAGAGGTTCTCCACCCCTGTTCTCCAAACTCAGGGAGAACAGACTGACCCTTCCGGATCTCATGGTCCGCAAAGTGGTCATCAGGAAGAGGAGCTTCCTCCACCACCCACTATGGCGGACGTGCTCATGCAAATTGAGCGCAACCACATGGATCAGACGCGCATCTTGGAACAGATTGCGCGTAACACCTCCTCTACTCCTACACTAGTTGGTAGAGCCGGAGTTCAGCATGGTCAGGGAAGTCTTGCTGACTTTCAGCGAACTAACCCGCTAGTGTTCTCCAGCTCCCAGGATCCAATGGAGGCAGAGGACTAGCTTCGGGAAATTGAAAAGAAGCTATCCATTGCCCAATGTTCGGAAAGGGAGAAGGTTCTGTATGCTAGCTACCGGTGACCGACCAGACTAGTAATTGGTGGGATAATTATCAGACCATCCAACCTACTGGACATACTCCTACCTGGCTTGAGTTCATGGAGGCTTTTCGCGAGGCCCATATTCCTGAGGGAGTAATGATGCTCAAGCAGCAGGAATTTCTCGCTCTCAAGCAAGGGCGAAAGTCAGTGACCGAGTATCTTCATGAGTTCAATTTTCTTGCTCGGTATGCCCCTGACGATGTTTCGACTGACACTCGTTGTCGAAACCGTTTCATGAATGGGCTATCTGAAGAATTGTAGTTGGCTTTGGCAATACAAGACTTCAGAAATTTTCAACATCTTGTGGACAAAGCTATCATTGCTGAAACCAAGAGCAAAGCTTTGGAAGATTCACGGAAGCGGCAGAAGGCCACCCAATTTACATATAGTGGCGTTCGGTCGGACGCGTCTGTGGCAACCTCGATCTTTTCGGCGCCGCTCGATTCCACCTAGGGCACGGTGTTTGCTTTTACCCCGCCACCACCGGGCGGTCCGACCTAGTGGACACAGGCCACCTACTGCTATCAATGTCAGGCTGGGTGTGATATGCTATCATTGTGGACGCCCGGGACATTTTGCGAACCAATGTTTTGCTAAGGCAAAGGGATTACCACTGTTGACCATCTCCGACTCAGGTGCGTTCGCACCTTCCCAAAAAGCGATTGTTAAGCTCGATCTGTTCTGTCATGGCCGTGTGAATCAACCGATCAACAAAAAGCGGAGGCACTGAGGTTATCCTTGGTATGCTCCTAGTTAATTTCAGTTCAGCTATTGTTCTATTTGACTCTGGAGCATCCCATTCTTTTATTAGTAGGCAGTTTGCTACTCAACATCAGTTAGATATGCATCTGCTTCATCCACCTCATATTATTCACTACTTTGGGTCAGTATTTATGGCTGATCAAATCTGCCTTAATGTCAATATCAATATTGAAGGGTAGATTTTTGGGCTGATCGATTGTGATAAACTCTAAAGGGATAGATGTCATTTTGGGTATGGACTGGCTGTCCAAGAATTTCGGCCAGATTAATTGTGCCCAGCGAACTATATCCCTCACTAATAAAAATGGCCTTTCAGTCATTTTTCAGTCTAGAACAGTTCATTCTCACCTTGGTGCATTGAAAGCTGATACCACTCCTACTTTGGAGTCAGTACTGGTAGTGTGTGAATATCCGGATGTCTTTCCTGAAGACCTTCCTGGTATGCCACCCGATCGGGAAGTAGAGTTCATGATTGAACTAGTTCCTGGTACTGCTCCCATTTCGAGAAGACCTTATCGCATGCCTTCCAATGAGCTGTTTGAGTTGAAGAAACAGCTTGGGGAATTGCTTGACAAGGGTTTCATTCGACCGAGTTCCTCACCGTGGGGATGCCCGGCTATCTTTGTCAAAAAGAAAGATCAGACTTTACGGATGTGTGTGGATTACCGTCCGTTAAATAAAGTCACTATCAAAAATAAGTATCCTTTGCCCCGAATTGATGATCTATTTGACCAATTAACTGGAGCCCGTGTATTTTCTAAGATTGATTTGCGTTCGGGCTATCATCAGATCAAGGTTAGAACGGAGGATAGTCCTAAAACAGCATTCTCTACTCGTTATGGATTATCTGAGTATCTTTGTTATGTCCTTTGGTCTAACAAATGCTCCTGCTTATTTCATGAATCTAATGAATTCAGTGTTCATGGATTTCTTGGATAAGTTTGTTGTTGTGTTCATTGACGACATTCTTATCTATTCCAAGTCTGACGAAGAGCATGAGCATCATTTGAGACTTGTGCTGGAAACACTTCGCAAGCATCAGTTATATGCCAAATTTAGCAAGTGTGCTTTCTGGCTCAAGCAAGTTGCATTTCTGGGGCATGTATTATCCGAAGGAGGTATTACTGTTGACCCTAGCAAAGTACAAGATGTACTAGACTAGAAGCAGCCCAAAAATGTTCCTGAAATTCGAAGTTTCCTTGGACTTGCAGGATATTACCGTAGGTTCATTGAAAACTTTTCCAAGATTTCCAGGCCACTGACTCAGCTTTTAAAGAAAGAGAACAAATTCTTTTGGTCAGTGGAATGTGAAAACAGTTTTCAACTTTTGAGAAAGCTCCTGACTGAAGCTCCTGTTCTCACTCTCCCAGATATCCATAAGAATTTTGGTATCTATTGTGATGCATCTCGCCATGGACTTGGCTGTGTTCTTATGCAAGAGGGCCGAGTTGTGGCATATGCATCCAGGCAGTTGCGACCTCATGAGATTAATTATCGTACCCATGATTTGGAATTGGCAGCAGTAGTCCATCCATTAAAGATTTGGCGACATTACCTTCTTGGTAATCGTTGCGAAATCTATACTGATCATAAGAGCCTGAAATACATATTCACTCAAGTTGATCTGAATATGAGACAAAGAAGATGGCTTGAATTGATCAAGGACTACGATATGGGTATTCACTACCATCTTGGCAAAGCCAATGTTGTGGCTGATGCTCTGAGCAGGAAGTCACAGTGCAATTGCTTATCAACAATTCCTTTGACTAAGAGCTTATGTGCTGATCTGTGGCGCTTAAGTCTCAAAATGGTCGAAGATGGATTTCTTGCTACTTTGGAAGTAAAGTCAACACTCGAAGATCAGATTCTGGAGGCCCAGAAAACTGATACTGAGGTAGCAGAGATCAAGGAAAACATGAAGGCAGGTAAAGCCAATGAATTTTCTGAAGATGCTCGTGGTACCATTCGATATCGCAATCGTCTGGTTGTACCCTCTGATCCACAGCTGAGAAAGTTAATTCTTAAGGAGGCTCATAATTCCAAGTTTTCTATACATCCTGGAAGCACTAAGATGTACCAGGATTTAAAGAAAACATTTTGGTGGAGCAAGATGAAAAGGCAAATTGCTCAAGATATGTTCTTTGAATGTGATATTTGCCAAAGGGTTAAAGCCGAGCACTTGAAACCTGCTGGTACCCTTCAGCCTTTACCTATTCCACAATGGAAATGGGAAGAAGTCGGTATGGATTTTGTTACCGGACTTCCAAAATCTCATAATGGATTTGATGCCATTTGGGTGATAATTGATCGCCTAACAAAAGTGGCTCATTTCATCCCTGTCAGAACCACTTTTAATGGCAAGCAATTGGCAGAACTCTATATTGCCAAGATTGTTTGTCTCCACGGCGTTCCTAAAGTTATTGTTTGAGATCGTGGATCTCAATTCACTTCCCATTTTGGAATTGTCTTCATCAAGCAATGGGAGCGGAATTATCCTTGAAAGATCTTGCTTATCATCCTCAGACCAGTGGTCAAACTGAAAGGGTGAATCAAATAATGGAGGATCTTCTTAGAGCCTGTGTTTTAGCATATGGCAAGAATTGGGAGAAATCTTTGCCGTATGTGGAGTTTTCCTACAACAATAGCTACCAAGCAAGTATTCAAATGTCACCTTTTGAAGCCTTGTATGGAAGAGCTTGTAGGACTCCATTGAATTGGTCAGAATCTGGTGAAAGACCATTCTTTGGCCCAGACTTGGTTTTGGAAGCTAAAGAGCAAGTTCGTCTGATTCGAGACCGTTTGAAAACTGCCCAGTCTCGTCAGAAGAGCTATGCCGATCATCGACTTCGTGAGCTAAGTTTTGAGATAGATGACTTTGTCTATCTTAAAGTGTCGCCGATGAAAGGTACTCATCGCTTTCAAGTGAAAGGGAAGCTAGCACCTCGTTATATCGGACCTTTCCGAATCATTGCAAAACGAGGGGCCGTGGCATATCAGTTGGAACTTCCCGACACTCTGTCGGCAGTCCATGATACCTTTCATGTTTCTCAATTAAAGAAATGCCTTCGTGTTCCTACCGAGGCTACTGCTTATGAAAATCTTGATCTGCAATCAGATCTCTCGTATCAAGAACAACGGTCGTATCCTCGATTTAAATGGAGCGTAGGACAAGAAATCGCCTTTGTCAAATTCTTAAAAATTCAGTGGGCTAATCATTACGAAGATGAAGCCACAGGGAGCCAAGATCGATGAGGATCGAGCACCCCCACCTTTTTTTCGTTTAATAATTGCCTTTGAATCAAGAAAGGCAAGGTTAAACAAAGCAATGTAACATAAGTTGTAATAACAACACTATGTTGTTATGTGAAATTTCTTTTCTATCTTTGAAAGAAATAAAGACAAGCGATGTTATGTTTCTAAAGAACATCATCTCAACCTCATCTTTGTCCAACTTCGATTATAAGAAATCTCGGACGAGATTTTCTTAAGGAGGTAGGTTTGTAACACCTCGGCCCTAATATCTGATAATAAAGTCTTTGTTCATGTCATTCTTGTTCATTTAGGCAATTTAGGCAACTTATTACAAACCTTTTTCCCAAATTTCTTTTTGCAAACTCCAACTTGATCGAATTTCAAAAGGAAATACCATCTAATGTTGGTATTATGATAGGATATATTTTAGTCGAAAACCGGATGAATTATTATGGCCAAAAACAATTTTTATGGAATTTTTAGAAATTACTTTGATTTTCAGAAAAACCTTTGTCCTTAAATAAACCCTAGTTGATTTAAATGAATTATTTATGTATTTATAAAGAAGAAATTGTGGTTTCAAAAATTTATTTGGGGAATATATCATCCCAGTAGCCATTCTGCAAAATTTTAAGATTTTACAAATTTATTTGCTATATTTAAAGGCCTGGTCAAACCTTTTTAAAATTTAAATAGGTCTGGTCAAACCTCCCGGCCTAACCCTCGGTCTAGTACTGTAGCGACCCCGCCCTAACCCTGGTCCAACCGAAATGACTTGGTTCAACCAGGCGCGCCAGGTCCGGCTCGGGCACGTTCCACTCGCGCGCGCGTCCGAAACTTCTAGCCCATCTCAGCCCTTCATTTCCGCATTTAGCGGGCGGATTAGTTGGGCCTCTGGACCGCTCCATCCCCTTCCATTATTGACCGTTGGATCCTCAACGTGCGGATCTGATTTCATGTCTTTGTTGGGACCACCTACACACTCTTCAATCTCGGTAGTAGAAATTAGATCCAGTGGTACGGTTGGATCACGTTGTAAACTGGCGCGTTCCTTTTGTAAGCCACCGTTGGATTTAGATCCGACATCCCTTATTGATTGGGCCGACCGGACCACTACAGTGTCCATCAGATCACAGCCGTTAGCGCGAAATCAAACGACTCTTGAAGATTGGGAGGTTCGGACCACTACAGGAACCGCTCGATCTGAGTCGTCCGCGGAAGATCGTATGGTCCAGGTTGCGAGATACCGGTTTAAGCGTTGTTGGCCACCTCATCGTAGCCGTTCAAATCGAATCGCATGGTCCCTATCAATCGATACCGCTTCAGCATGATTTTCACCTCTACATCACAGCCGCTCATGTCGAATCGGACGGCTGCTGTGTGTTGAAGTCTGCTGTGTGCGTTGCATGCTGTGATTGCCCCTGGGACCCACATGTAAGTGGCGTTTCTTTGCTCCCTCCCTCACTGTGCACCGGTGCAACCATTCTCGCCGGAGAGGAGGTGGTGTACAGTGATGATGAGGATATTTTCCTCTTGGTAGTTATCTTTAGAAGCCACCTCATCGGTTCTAGAGAGCTCTCGGTTAATCTGGGCACTTCCACACTATATAAACCCTAGCTCCTGAGCTTTTACCATTGTTGACCCAGGGAGGAGCTCATTATCCTTATCTCCTTCACAGTGAAGCATCCTTGTCTTTCTTCCATTGTTCAACCGCAAGAAGACCTAACCCTCATGCTAATGTGGTGTTGGTCATTTCTTGTAGGTTGAGCTGTGATTCTTCTCTCTGTCAACTTGACTGTGAAGCTTCATTTTGGAAAACCTCACCGGGTGAGTTGAATTCCATCTTTCCTTAGCAAGAATATACCTAATGATCTTTAGAGCTTAGTACATCATTTTCTTTTGGTCAGCACAAGAAAAAGTATTGGACCTCTTTTGTTGACCAAGAACTGATCTGTTTCTCTCTAAACCCTAGCTGGTGAGTTAGCCTTTACTTACATTAGCTTAAGCCCTCTAAAATTTTAGTTATCCTCTTATAGCACTCCTTTGGTTCATATGATACTCCAAACTTCTTTGAACTGAAAAGTTATTTTTATAACTTTTCGGTCTTTCATATCGTTTTCAAGAATTAGGGTTTCTCTTGTCATAATACTAGCTCCTGCGGGTTTTGAGTGAACCCTAATACCATAAGTAGACCATCTTTTGTTTTTCTAAGTCACCAATTTAGTTGATAAGACAAGCGTAGCTCTCTGTCACCTTTTGTCTGGCAAACCAAAAACAATACGCTCCATTTCCTTCTTTAGTATGGTCGATTAGGGCTAGTTATGAAGTCCTATGGTATCAACTACCCTCCAAATAGTCTTAAATTCTATTTAGAATCTTTGGTTAGTGCATTACTCTGAAGTAGCCAAAATCAAGCGAGATCTTTCTTTGTTTTTGTTAAACCGACCAAAGACTTCCTTTTCTTTCTTTCTTTAAACCAGGCAATTCATGCTAGCATTAACAAGTTATAGTAATAAGTATTCCTTAATGGTCATAACTTCATTTAAAACTTTTGTCTTATACGGTTCTTCACACAACCTAAAAGCTGTTAGCGAAGTGTTCTTTGTTTTTGGGTTATTAGTCAAACCGCCAAACCAACAACAAAAATCTAAAGTCATGAATTGCTATTAATGGCATTAAATGATTGGTTAGCTCACAAAGACTAGTTTAATACACTTAGCTATCCTGTAGTATTTCATTTATATAGAGTTAAGCTAGGTAATTGAATCAATTGTTCTTTGCTGTTCGATGTATAAAACACGATCTTTGTAGCTTTAAGCTAAAACTTAAACCTAAAAATAGATGCCATTAGATGGTATTTACGGGTTATTATCTCTAATAAGTTAAATATAGCTTAAGCATATTGCTACCCATGCATTACCATTTTGATCATGCATTCTTTTTATACATTTTGTTCTCTGTTTTTCCCTGTGTTCATTGGCATTCTTTTATTCTCTTTTAGATATTGGTTCTTCCGAGTGTTTTGAGCCTTTTGTTGAACCACGAGAACTCGAGCAAGAGGTTATTTACTACTATCAAGGCAAGCTTCCTCTCGCACCATGTTGAGCCTAATCTTTTGAGCTGTAGATTTACAAAATACTGGTGACACTGTGCATGCAACTTTCTAAAAATTATTTGTGCCTGTTCCTAGTTAGTTATACCCTGAACTTGTGGCTTATCTTTAATTTAACTATACACTCAACCTAAGGTAGCTTGTGATGTTATTATATTTAATTTTAACTTTTGCTTAGCCATGCAGTCCATAGAACGGTGGTGTTTGACAAGCTTAACTTGTCAAACCTGGGAAGAACAAATAATTTGTATTTGTCTTTGATCCTTGTTCAGTTTATTTGATCTGGAAATGCTTCTAAATCCTGTTATCACTTAATTCAAATCTGGACAAGTGGATGCTAGTGATGGTGCCTTTGTGCACGAGATTTGGGAAATGTGGATGTCTTGTCTGGATTGATTAAGGACTGAACTCTGACAATTTAATTCAAGTCCCAACGTACTTCCACACGTAGTGTATGGGCGCTGTTTGGTTAAGTAAAGGGTTAATATTATTGAGTTGGATCTTTGGAGAGTAAGGACATGTGTATTGATTTCATATGGCATAGATGCTTAAGTCTTGGGCGTGTCGTATGCCATGTGGAACTTATATTGATATCGGATGTTCTTAGAAGGGTAAGGCGTAGATGTGTTACATCGCATGTACGTTCCTTGAGGCCCCGATCGATGTAATATGTGTGGCTAACACGAGTTTGCATTTAATTGGTGGGTCGGCATTCCTGTACAACATGTGAGCCTCGGTTGAATATATGCTATCGATCGTTATTTAAGCGGGATCACTCACATGGGTCATCCAACTCAATAATGTCAACTTGTTGAAAAATACCAAATCTTAGTTTACTTACTACACACCAAAGGCGGTGTGTTATTATTCCGAGGCTTACTGCTAACTAAGTCATGTGGGTAAAGATGTACACCCTTGCAAGGATATAAAACTATTCGAATAGCCGTGTCCACGGTTACGGACGATACTTGAATTGATGTCACCTGTATAGATTTTGCTCTAAGTTTGGTTTTGGGAATTGGTTCGGCATGATGGTTGTCATGCACATTTAATTGTGAGTTGTTATTTACTTTTGTTCTTGTTTATGCTTATAATTGCACTCACTCCTTGTTTTAGTCCAAATCAATTTATCAAAATTGCTTTATCAAAACATAGCAACTATAGGTTAAGATGTATCGCTTTATGCAAAATGGAACCATTTAAGCCTTCAGTTGTCAGCCTTATGCATATACAACTTTCTATTCCTTTGTATAGGTTCTAACAAACACTTTCTTTTATTAGTTTGTGTAAGACTTCTGAGTACCTTTCGTACTCGGGGTTTTATGACCTCTTGTTGCGGTGAGGATGGATATCTTTATGAAATGCCCGTTAGCGCCGATCCGGGTGGCGCTAACGAGTGATGCTAGTTCTAGCCTCCACGCAATAGCTGCTTGGGATGATGGGGCCATTGGTGGTTTTGCTTTTATGTTTTTGTTTCATTGTCGTTCTTTTTGTTAATGACCCAAGGTCATCTGTTCTGTTGCTAATTCGGGTACTGTAGCAGACCTGACACTGTAGCAACCGAATTATGATGTAATTACTGATGTATAATATTATGTGAATGTGTGACTTGTATGTGATTGATGCAATGTTGATTAAGGATATATGCAAATAGTCACTAATCACGGAACTATTGCATGACATATATCCGGAACCTAAATGTTGGATTGTTACTTATTATGATTATGCTTCTAGTATAATTTTTATTAAGGACATTACACTGTTCCTTAATTAAGAATTATGCTACCAGTATAATTTTTAATTCGGCACATTCCAATATTTGAGGGTCTCACACTTTCTCTCTTTTTAAGTTGCCTCTGATCTCTTGGAGATCTTCATCTTTAGCTTGGTTCTCTCGGATTTTCTTTTGAACTGTGGGCTCAACCTGTAGAACATGCACACAATCTTGGTTGACAATTTCCAAATTTAGACGTCTCATTTCTTCATACAGTTTGGGCTGATTTTCTTAGACCAATAAGGTGCTGCAATAACTCTTGTAGCTCAAGGCATCAGCTACCATATTTACCTTGCCTGGGTGGTAGTGAATTCCAAGATCATAACCTTTTATAAGCTCCAACCATCTTCTTTGTCTAAGGTTAAGGTTTGATTGGGTAAAGATGTATTTTAAACTCTTATGGTCTGTAAAGACCTCACAACGGTTACCCATGAGGTAATGGCGCCAAATTTTCAAAGCATGCACTACGGCAGCCGATTCCAAATCATGAGTGGGGTAGTTGGCTTCATGGGGCTTCAATTGCCGAGAAGTATAAGCTACCACTCTTCCTTTTTGTATCAAGACACAACCAAGACCCTGCCTAGAGGCATCACAAAAGACTTCAAAATCTTTTTGTATATCTGGCAAAATCAGCACTAGGGCAGAGGTCAATCTGTTCTTCAATTCTTGAAAACTTTGATCACATGCTGAGGTGCAACTTTAGCAACTGAGTAAGAGGCCTTGCTATCTTGGAAAAGCCTTCAATAAACCGACGATAATACCCTGCCATGCCAAGAAAGCTTCTAATCTGGGACACTGATTTGGGTGGTTTCTAGTTTAGAATATCTTGAACCTTGCTAGGGTTGACTGCTACACCTGCTGCTAACATAACATGACGCAAAAAGGTGACTTCCTTCAACCAAAAATCACATTTCTCAAACTTAGCATAAAGTTGGTGGTCTTTGAGCTTGTCTAGGACCAACCGAAGGTTGTCTTCATGCTCTTCTTCAATCTTAGAGTACACTAGGATGTCATCAATGAAGACAATGACAAACTTGTCTAAGTACCCCATAAACACTTTATTCATCAAGTTCATAAAGTATGCAGGGGCATTGGTCAATCCAAAAGACATAACTGTGAACTCATAAAGTCCATACCAATTTGAGAAAGCTGTCTTCGGGATGTCCTCTTGACGAATCTTTAATTGGTGGTATCCTGACCTCAAATCAATCTTGGAGAACACTATTGCTCCTTTTAGTTGGTCAAACAAGTCATCGATCCTAGGTAAAGGATACTTATTCTTGATAGTGACATCATTAAGAGCTCTATAATCTACACACATATGTTGAGTGCCATCTTTCTTTGCCACAAAGATTACTGGAGCTCCCTAAGGAGAGGAACTCGGCCTAACAAATCCTTTGCTTTGCATTTCTTCAATCTGTTGCTTCAACTCAACAAGGTCATTAACTGGTAATCTGTAGGGTCTTTTGGAGATAGGGGCTGTCCCTGGAACTAGGTTAATGACAAACTCTAGGTACCTATCCGGAGGCATTCCCGGTAGTTTACTAGGAAACACATCTGGGTACTCTCTCACCACAGGGAGGTCTTCAAGCTTCATTTCTCTCAAAGAGGCCAGGTTAGGAACTCCTTTAAGAGAGGTCTCAAGGCTGAATTCAACTTGTATCCCTTGCTCATTGGCGAGTACAATAGACTTGTTGGCACAATCTATTCGGCCGTGACATGATTTACACGTCCTTTAATATATTGCACTAAAGGCTTCGAATTGGTGTTGCTGCCAGGAGCTGAGGGCCCTTGTCCAGATCGGTTGGGAGTTGGGGCTGCAGCTTGAAGCATCTTCAGGCATTTGCTAGTATAGTGCCCAACTTCATGGCAATAAAAACATGTGACTCCTACTGCTAAGGACATGGATGGCTTCCTCTGGACATGGCCTCCTAGGGAAGTCCCACGAGAACTAGAACTGTTAAAACGTCTTGTTTGCATGGGAGACTTCGAAGGGGAGGAGGTCGCAGGTCTCTTTTGCTAAAACTGAGAGGTCTTGGGCCTGGAAAAACCCTCGGATCTGAATTGCTGAGTTGCCTTCCTCTTCTTATGGTTCTCCATCTCAATATGCTTGCCCTCTTGATGAATGGCCTTGCTCACAAGCTGCTGAAAATCTGGGTAGTTAGGAGCAAGGAGCTGCACCGATAGATCATCATTGAGCCCTTCCAAAAAGCGTTCTTGCTTGGACTCATCAGTGGCCACATCTTCGGGTGCATATCTTGCTAATTGGTTGAACTTGTGGAGATATTCACTTACGGTACGATTTCCTTGGCGCAAAGATCTGAATTCTTTCTTCTTTAGCAACATCATACCATGTGGAATGTGTGCACGGCGAAGAGCTTGCACAAATTCCTCCCAAGTTATAGCCTGAGCATCATCATGGGACTGAGTGAAGTTGTTCCACCACTCAGAGGCTGGTCCATGGAGTTGGTGAGAGGCAAACAAAACCCTCTCACGGTCGGTACACTGGATCATGTCCAACTTTCTTCCCACTGCCCTGAGCCAGTCATCGACCTCCATTGGCTCAGTAGTACTGCAGAATGTGGGCGGCCTCATTCTTATAAACTCAGAAATATTTGCCCTTGGAGGAGGTGGAACATAGACAGGAGGTTGAGATGCTGCGGCTGCTTGAAGATTCTGAGTGTTGGTGATGGATTGGGCTAACAAGCTGATTAACTGTGCTTGATTTGCCATCATTTGGTTCCAATCTGGACCTTGACCTGGAGGAGGAGGTGGTTGCGACATTGGGGTCTCTGGATCACTCCCAGAGGCTCTGCCTTGACCACTATTGCTGCCACTGCCTCTAGTTGTCACCATTTGCCAGAGGTCCAAAGGTAGGAAAGAGATGAGAGAGCTAGGGGGGGAAGAGAGGTTAAAACCAGCAAACCACAGAAAACAACCACTTAAAAGATCAAAATCGCTCTACTCGAAGCCCACTGCCTTTAATGCAGCAAGCAAAAGGTCGTGGCCACAAGGGGTGGTCTTTACAAAGAGACCTGAGAAAAGGTCTTTGCAAAAACTGCCACTATTGACCACGAGCTGGGAGGTCCTAACAGGGAGAAGACTTAAAACACAAAGGTTAACTACCACTGGACCTCCTAAGGATATGACAAGAGAAAGGGGATCCAATCACTTTATAAAACAATGAGGAAAGCAAAAGATAAGAGAAAGTGAGGTAAGAAGAGATACAGAAAGGAGGTAAGGATAGAAAGATAACCTAGATAAGAGAAGAACAATTTATTTCTCTTGTTTTTGTAAAACACATTTTGAACTTTCTTCTAACAACCACTCTACTAGCCTACGTCCTGCAGTCAAGATGCTTTGATACCACTTGTGGCGACCCGGCCAGGGGCTAACCCGAGAGGTCCTTCAAGACCTCCCTGGAAGTCCACCAGGACCTCCCAGGAGGTCCAAAGGATCTCTTTGGTAGTCCTCCCACGCATCCCAGGAGATCCAGCCGGACCTCCTAAAGGTCCAGGGAACTAACCCGGGGAGGTCTTGAGAATCAGGACCTCCCCAAGAGCCACGACCAGACCTGAGGGAGGTCAAGAGACCAACCCGAGGAGGTCATGAGACTTGGAGAAGTCTTAAACCTCCTGCGATCCGAACTAGTCGCCAAGGATCAATGGCTAGTTCTCACAGCAAATACAAGTGATAACATACATCCACAAAAGACTTTATTAACAGCAAGGGAGTTGATTACAAAGGTTTTGCTTACAAACCAACAAGAGCAATATACACAGCAGAAACAAAAGTCAAGTCCATCCAATACACCACAGGCAATTGGCTGGAGATTGGCCTAGTCATCTTGAGCTTCATAATCCTCAAAGTCCTCTCCTGCTCAATAATTAATCAAGCAAGAGTGAGCACAACAACCGTGCTCGCAAGTTACACCCGTCAAATAACAGAATGACATGCATACGTGGATATCACAAGGGAGAGCTTATATGGTTAATTTGCGTAAAGCCAAGTTTGTTTCAAATACAAGTACTAAGTTCCAAAGCATATAACCATAAATAAAATTCATTTTCAAAGTCTCATTTTTCAGTTGGATAACATTCATCAATATGATGGTGAAGGATACCCTCCAAACACAAGGCTCCCTACCCAACCCATTTGGATAGAAATCCAAAACCATTTTTAACCAACCATTTTGAAAACAAACCAGAGGTCTAACTTTGAGCAGCTTTGCTAGCATGTCCATAACCGCGAACATAGCTATTCGAATAGTTTTACACTCTACAGAGGTGTGCAGCTTTTCCCGCAAGAGGTAATCCACTTATACTGTCTACTCACACACTCCCAAGGTGTGCGATGAAGGGATTACCACAAGGCCTTTACAATGCATCATTCCACCGCGATCCACCCTACTCTAAGGTTTCACCCCACCCTACGGATAGAAACCCGTAGAGATCAAGGGCCCCCTCTTGAGCCATGTGGGAATAACATAGTCATGAAAGACAGGCCATAAAAGACCACCCACACCCCAGCCGAATCAACTGCGATGGAACTTTGCAAATTATTCAGCCAGGTCCTGCCCACACAAGACATGTGGTTGCACGATAAGGCATAGCAAAATACACTCACAGACCGGTCCTTAACTGACCTAGGCGGCTAACCACAAACCCAAGGGCATCGGTCAACCATAAAGGCACGATCCCATGCATGGACATGCACCAACCAAACAACCAGATCTGCCCAAGTCCAAACCATTTTCCATTTCTTTGCTTTTCGAACATGTTTTCAAACCTCCATGAAACACCAATGCCATGGCCAATTGCAAGCCTCCATGACACACCAATGCCATGGCCAATTGCAAGCCTCCATGACACACCAATGCCATGGCCAATTGCAAGACCTCCATGACACACCAATGCTACAGCCAATTCATTTAGACAAGTGATATTTTTGGCCAAAACTTCAAAAATCAAGATTCTTTTGGTCTAAGCACAACTACGCTTTTCCTTTTTATTGGATTTTCTAAAATTTGTAAGATTTTAATTGCTTTATTTGAATTTCTCAAATTTCAAAATTCAAAAATAAATTTATTAAAGTTTTTGAAGTTTTATTTGAGTTAAAGTTGAAAAATAAAAATTCAATTAATTTCAGGAGTTTTATTGGATTTTTAAAAGTCTTTTCCAAATTATTTTAAAGCCAAAATAAATTTATTTGCAACATTAAAAGCTAACTTTAAGTTGGAAATAATTTTATTAAGTCCAAAATAACTCTAGAGGTTTCTGTGAATTTTTGGATTTTATTTGCTATTTTCTAAAGCCTAAATGATTTAATTGAATTATTTTAATTTGCTAAATCAATTAAAATCCCAAAAACTGTTTCGGTCCGACTTCCTTCCTTGGCCCATTCCCTCCCTCTGCACGCGCCGGCCCACTTCGTCCTCCCCCTCTCTTGACCGTCCGATTTACATCGGACGGCCATCACGCCGCACACCCGTTCCGCGCCATCGGATCGAAATCCAATCGCCCATCTCCTTCTTCCTCGCCTCTTTCATCTTTCTCAAGCCGCGCCTCACCCCGCCGCCATGACCAAGTCACGGGAGCTCCAATCCACCACCAATCTCTCCCCTTTCTCCACGTATGCGTGCGCACTAAAGCCCCCTCATCTCGCCGCCCCACCTCCTGGCCGTTGCCCCCTCGTCCGTGTGCGTAAACGCCGAATCGCGCCATTGCCGCCGCGATGATCGCTGCCCTGATCTCCCGCCTCCGGCCTCCCCATGGCCTATAAATAGGAGCATGGTGAGCCCCTTATTCCACTCATCTCCTCCCCCAATTCTTAGCCCCTCCTCTCCTCTCCTCCAGCCGCAATCGGAGATTTTTCTCCGCCAGCTGCTGAACCTTTGGCCAGTGATTACGCAGCCATCATCGACTCCCCGGCCTCCCCGACAACGCCAACGAATCGCCGCCACCTTGCCGTACCCGTGCACGCAATCACCCGGCCCGAGGACCTCCCGAGCCGCCGCGCCACCGCGACCCGATCCGCGCCGTCGCCAGTGATTTCTCCATGCCCGAGCGCTGCCGTGGTGAGCAACGAAACCCCCGCATCCCCCTCGTTCTATTGCCGCCCTCGCTGGAGTTCTATTGCCACCCTCGCTCGTCGCCAGGCTTGTGCCGACGTGGCTTGCCCACGTAGGAGCCACCCGTGCGTCACCTCGGCACAAAAGCTGGCGTGGCAGCCCGTGTCTGCACAAATCATCGCTGACATGGCGCCGCATGTGCCACATCACCCGCACCTCCCCTCACGTGCACTGTTCCGGTGGACCGCATTCACCATGAACCTTTGACCAAGCGTGGACTAGGTCAATTGACCACAGGCCCACCTGTCATAGACTCACACATTTTCGTTTAAAAATAATTCTACCGGAAAATCCTTTTTCTGAGGGCTGACGTCATAATCTCGATTTTCCTTTAGGAAATTAGGGAAATTCCAATTTCATCATTTCATGTGATTTTGAAACTTCCCGGGGTTCGTTCTCCTTTATACGAACTCTGATTTCGTCGATTCAAATTTTTAAATTTATATAAATTCAAGATCTAGCTAATTAAACTAAAATTATTTAATTTAGAGTTCATTTGAATCTTCATTTGAATTTTTTTGAATTTGGCTTATTTTCACGTTTAGATTTCGACGACTTCGGAGAGTCAGATTTCAATGCCGTTTGAGAGCAACTAACCAAGAAAGGCAAGTTACATTCTTGATAATATTTACACCCATTATTTAAAATTATTTAATTCTATTTTAAATTATTACTGCATGCTTATTTATATTCAGTAATTTAAATTCTGTTTTAAATTTATAGATATGCCTAAATCCTTTGTATGGCCAATATTGATATTGAATCAAACATATTGTCACCCTAGATAAAACTTAGTTGATACGATAGTATGAACTGGGATCATTTTGAGAAAATTATGCTTAGTGAGGCTTAGACCCAAAAATATTTGATTTGGGAGATTCTAGCCAAATGATCAACTATTGTTTAAGAGTCTATGGCATTGGTTTGTCATGGAAGATTTTACAAATGTTTTTGAAAAGAAAAAAAAAGAAAGGTTGGTTTGTACTTGGGTGAAATGGATGGTTGGTAGGTGCAAGTTTATGCACGGGCTCAATGCAGCGAATGGTTGAGGCCCAGGGTTTGTTTTGGAAGTTGCCCAGTCAATTAAGGACCGTTCTGCGAGCCGTAGATTGTTAAGCCAAATCGTACTACCACATGTCCTATATGGGCGGGACCTGGCTAACTAATTTGCAACGTTTCAATGTGGTTGTGCCATCCGGTTGTGTGGGTGTCGTGAAGACTTATTTTAAATACTCACATGGTGCAAGAGGGGGTTATCGTTTGGTGCGAAGCCTACGATAGCGAAACCTTAGCGGGCATAACTATTTTGGGATGACGCATTGTAAAGGCCTTGTCACGTGCTCTAGACTGCTTACCTACTGTAGTGAGCGGTGGTATCGACGGATGCCAAACAAACTAGAGAAGTCGTGTCTTATGGGTAAAGCTGTACAATCTCTGTTGAGTGTAAAACTATTCGAATAGCCTTGTCCACGGTCATGGACATGCTTGGCAAAGCCACTCAAAGTTATACTTTGGTTTTGTTTGAAAGGACTTTGTCAAATGGTTTATTCCAAATGGGAATTGGGCAGGAAGCCTGGTGCAAGGGGGGTAGTCCTTCACCATTTGTGTATGGAGATTTATCCTACACTTGAGAATTATTGAATAAAAATGAAAATTATTTTTGATATAGTATAACTGCTTTTGAACTTAGTATTGTATTTAAATGGTCAAATTTTGCTTTTGCACAAATAACCCTATAAGCCATCCTTTGTTACATCCATGTATGCATGTCATCCTGTTATTTGACAGGTGTAACTTGCAAACACGATAGTTGTGCTCATTCTTGCTTCATGCAAATAAATTTCAGAGGAGAAGGACTTCACCACCGGTGTGGATCTCGATGACTAGGCCGCTATCCCAGTCGATTGCTTGTGGCAGATCAGCTGGACTCCACTACTTCTTTGTCTTCCGCTGTGTTCTTTATTGTTGGCTTGTAAGCCTCTTTTGTAATTAACTCTGTTGATTATTATTAATATATTTGTGTGATTTATGGATGTTACCATATCTGTTTACTGTGTGAACTACCGACTGATCATGGGACTAGTTCAGAAATGCACAGAGGATTTGGGAGTGTTAATCCCGGGTCCGACAGAAGTGGTATCAGAGCCATATCGACTGTAGGTCATGACCTAGTTAGAATGGCCGTTAGTTGAAAAAAAAACTTCAAAACTTATTTTATAAAACAAGAAAAATAATTTGTTCTCTCCTCATCTTGGTCATCTATCTATAGCTTCTTTATAGCAATTCTTCCTTACCTAATTCTTTCTTCACCATTTTATGATGATAAATGGATCTTATTTCCCCTACAAATTTCTATAGATGGTCAACACATTCTTATCCCTTACGTTCAAGATTACAAGACAAGGAACCATCGAGAAAGTATCATCATCTTCACCATCCATGGACGACGGACAAGACTTACCGAAGATCGCGATGTCAGCCCAACCATATAGCTTAAGATTTCCAAGGCTCATTCTGTGTACTGAGTCATTTCACCAGGTTAAAAGTCTCGATCGATTAGAACATTGTATTGTTCTTAATTTGTATAGTGTATTTTCTTTTGGTACGTCGTACGTAGATCTTTTGATCTTGTGTACAACGTTTTCTTTAAATGGGTAGACTTCTCTCCTCATAGCTTTCTCTCTCATCCTTTGCTTTTGCTTCTTCTCTAACAAGCCATTGGACTTCTAACCGATGCACCAAGGACTTGAAGGACGGATTGATACCTCAAAACCTTGAACAACCCAACACCCTTGCACAAAAAGCCAACTTGAAGATAGACTCTTTCTATCTCTCAATTCATTTATCCTATACCTGTCTTTCTTTCTAGCCTCTCTGAATCTCGGGGACGAGATTCCTTTTAAGGGGGGTAGTTTGTAACATCCCAAAGTGCTGTTACCAAATTAAAAATAAATAAAGTTATTATTTTATTAGATTTTCTGAAATTTGTAAGAGTTTAATTGCTTTATTTGAATTTCTCAAATTTCAAAAGTCAAAAATAAATTTATTAAAGCTTTTGAAGTTTTATTTGAGTTAAAGTTGAAAAATAAAATTTTAATTAATTTCAGGAGTTTTAAAAGTCTTTTCCAAATTATTATAAAGCCAAAATAAATTTATTTGCAAAATTAAAAGCCAACTTTAAGTTGGAAATAATTTTATTAAGTCCAAAATAATCTAGAGATTTCTATGAATTTTTCTAGAATTTTTGGATTTTATTTGCTATTTTCTAAAGCCTAAATGATTTAATTGAATTATTTTAATTTGCTAAATCAATTAAAATCCCAAAAACTGTTTCGGGCCGACTTCCTTCCTTGGCCCATTCCCTCCCTCCGCGCGCGCTGGCCCACTTCGGCCTGCTCCACTCGGCCCGCACCGCCCGCTCCTCAACCCGCCTCCCCCTCTCTTGACCGTCCGATTTACATCGGACGGCCATCACGTCTACACGCCGCACGCCCGTTCCGCACAGTCGGATCGAAATCCAACCACCCATCTCCTTTTTCCTCGCCTCTTTCTTCTTTCTCAAGCCGCGCCTCACCCCGCCGCCATGACCAAGTCGCGGGAGCTCCAATCCGCCGCCAATCTCTCCCCTTTCTCCGCGTACGCGTGCGCATTAAAGCCCCCTCATCTTGCCGCCCCACCTCCTGGCCGTTGCCCCCTCGTCCGTGTGCATAAACGTCGGATCGCGCCATTGCCGCCGCGATGACCACTGCCCCAATCTCCCGCCTCCAGCCTCCCCATGGCCTATAAATAGGAGCACGGTGAGCCCCTTATTCCACTCATCTCCTCCCCCAATTACTCCGTAACTACGTAGTTGTAAAGGTAGCTTTCAGATATGCTATGAAATATGCGGAGGAATATGACTGGTCGGATATTGGATTTGCCCCTCCTAACATAACAGGAGAGATATCTCTAGGCCCCTCGATGTGGTCAGATAAAGAAAGTGCATGGCCATGCCACTAGTGATCGAAGTGTTCGACCACATAAAGTTATCCCACACTTGATCAAGAAAGTATTGAACAGTCCATGGATGACATAATATCTCACTTAGAGTTCAACCAGATATCGTGAGGCAAAGGGAGAATACATAAGCTGTATAAACCAGATATCGATCAAATATGGACTAGTTGTATGGCGATACGAGCTAGCTGTAGGCTGGTCGAACATGATCACTAAGTGGTCGAAACCTGGTCATAAGGAGTTACGAACTAGTCGAGACCAAATCTGAGTTGGTCGTTAGTGATAAGGACCTAATCATAGACCATATTGCATTAAGGTTTATCCGATATAATTCGTGTTTATTAGGAAATCGTTATGTAACATCCCGAATCTTGGGTCTCTATTTCAAATGTATAAAAATGAGGATATTTTAAAACTTTTGAACATGTATTGGTTTTTATGGAGCATTTGCATAAATTGTCGCATTTGAAATTGCTGAAATCAAAGAAAACATACAACTCAAATTAAAGTTCCAAAAGAAAACAAAAACAAACACTTGTGATCATCTTCTGGAAACCATTTATTCAAATACTATAATAGTTATCATGAATTAATATAATTTTCCCAAATTTTTGGAACTAAACTCAACCCTTAGAAAATTCAAACTCACATCAACAACCTATTCTAGGTTTGAATTTAAATTAAGCAACGATAAGTTGAATAGTGAGGTTTAAAATTTGATATGGGTACTAGGTCATCCCAGGAACCTCCATGAAAAGTTTTAGATTTTTAGGATTTTAATTGCTATTTTTAAACCCCCGGTCAAAGTATTTAGGTTTTGTAACACCCCAACCCAACTAGGGCCTGGAATACTACTAAATAAACATGATAACCATTTAAACATAAGGCATAGTTCTAAATTTCGGCAGACCCTCCTTTGTATAACTAAGTATACTGGAGGTTCCAACAGATGCATATATTATTATCAATATCTCAACATCCAAAGTTCATCAAAGCATTCATAAATAATCTATTCAGCTAAAGCATAAGCAAGCATAGTCAAAATTTACCACTCTCATTATTACCAATAATCCAATGCATTCAAGCATAGCCAAAATTAATCCTTAAGCAGTTTGCTTATTATTAAGGTACGATCTAAATGATCATCATCTTTAAAAGAATGTGTGGTAGTGAGTGCATCCAAAGCAATCCTACTCCCTCCCATACATGCCGTTCTTGCAAGTGGTACCTAAAAGCACAACAAAAACAAGAGGTGAGTCCAAAGACTCAGCAAATATAATAAATGGCAACAACAGCATACAAGCATGTAACTCATCAACTATACTTCACAAAACCACATATCAATCACTTTACACACGCATGCTATGCAATATGCTCAACATGATCTTTTTCCTTCTCATTCCCTTTTGCATTTTACCAGTAATGCAAAGTACGCATCCGTCGATGCACACCCATGCCTGTACCATCTGGTACAGGGACCATTCCCATGCTCCACGTGTATTGGGACCTAAGCCCATGCTCTTCAAGCATGGGGACCTTTAGCCCGTCATTAACATGACGGGGACCTCAAGAGTTGCTTGGTCATCACATGACCAAGACTTCAATAAGCCAACATGATGCATATGTATGAATTCTCAAAGTAATAGAAACATGCATCCGCACCAACATTGCATATGAATAACCTATTCATACTCCAAAATCTCATAACTATAGACAAACAACCATGACTAATACGTAATTCATATCTCTAGCAACCATGAACATTACCAATTGTGCCATCATCACAATCATGAACATACAAGTACTCATAATATATATCAAACATTGCCATTCAACAATATATATTAACCGCGAGAGAACGAGGGATGTGCAGAAGGTGCTGCCCCCGGTACCAGTCCACCACCTTAATAATAATTATAACGCACGCTAAGACACAGCAGCGGACCAAAACAAACTATATAACAACAATCACAAACTCGCAAAAGCATCTAACTCGATCCCGTCCCCAAATTCCTAAACGTCGATTTGTCCCCTCGGTGAATAGTCAACTTCAAAAATCCATATCTATTGGTAGAAGAGTCCAAATAAGATGTTCTTAGACTTTCTAGAAAGGTAATTAAATTATCCAACTATGTCTAGTTGGTGAGCCTCACTGAATCGGCCAAATAATACCCCTACCAGGCCAGTTAATAAAACATCAATTTCACGTTGGGCTCTCTGGACAGAGCACTAAAACCACCATAACTTTTGCTACGAGTGTCCAAATCTTGTGTTCTTTAGCTTTCTGGAAAGGTATGGAAATCACCTACATTTTTTGTTATAACAAGATCCTCTAATTTCTTTTTAACTAATGGCTTAACCCAGTTTTCTACAAACTGTCAGAATGCTGATTGATTAGCAGGACAGCGACACTAAAAAAATCATAACTTCTGCTACAGGGGCCCAAATTACATGTTCTAGCACTTCACGGAAATATGGTGACGTCCTCTACAATACTCTAAGAGACTTCCAGAACTAATTCCACCTTTAAACACATCAAAACCTCGATCTTCTCTAATCTGTCCTGAATAGCCCTAAATACCGACATCGCTAAATTAACTAATTGCGCAACTAATCGAGGGGGAATTGGGATTACCCTTGAAGAACCCACTGTCGAACGCGATGAATACCACACGATCCCTCTCCCCTCCCTTCTTCCCTGATACGGATTACCGGGTCTTCACGTCGTAGGATCGAGGGGGATAAATAGAGAAAGCCTATTGAGAAGCAATTCTTGGCAACACACTCCAATGAGATAGCCTCCAACAAAGAACTCAATCAACAATCCCTCTAATTGAACGACCGTGTCCATACATCCGTCGCACGATGCTCCTTACAATCCAAAAGGAAATACAAGGACAAGATGGGGGAACTCCCAACCTAGGGGATCTAACCCTAGGCAAGAGCAAAGCTCAAGTTCTATCTATTCTCCCCCTTTCTCGGGTGGGGGTGTTGCCCCTTTTATAGTGGTGGGGGCAGCAAAGGAAAAGGGCCTCTGCCCAGTCGACTTCCGGTCTGACCGGCGTTGAAGAACCGGTCGGACCGCTGGCGCCGGTCGGACCGGCGGAACGAGCGGTCGGACCGCCCGTGGAGCTGCGCCGAAATCCCGCTAAGGACGTCGGGCCGGTCGGGCCGTTGTTGAGGGCGGTCGGACCACGCGCTGGCGCCGGTCGGACCGGCGTGGAGGGCGGTCCGACCGCCCATGAAGCTTGGCGATGGTAGCGCCGGTCGGACCGTCGTTGAGGGCGGTCGGACCGCACTGGGCGCCAGTCGACCGGTCTGGCGGTGGTCGACCGGTATGGGCTGAAAACAAAGCACATCTTTGTCTCCCACCATCACTTCTCTTGCCATCTTCCCTGCGGCGATCACACATACATATGGGGCATGAGGCGAGATCCGCCTCGGAGATATCAATGGGAGACTCAAGTAAGAGCGACTTCACCTCGATGTTAAGTTGTCGCGCTCGTGCTCTTGTCATTGGTCCCTTGGGCGTGTTGGAGGTAGCTTGGCCCACGTTGGAGTTGATGGAGTTGGTGTCGATGTCCTCATCATCCCTCCCTTCTTGGAAAGGAGTCGTCCTCGACTCGATACCTTCAGCCCCAAGAATGGTGATAAGTCTGCTACATTAAAGGTAGAGCTCACAGCGTACTTGTTGCTTGGAAGGTCAATCTCATATGCATTGTCATTGATCTTTTGAGCACTTTGAAAGGTCCGTCACCACGTGGCTTCAACTTGGAGGAGCGTTCGGTGGGAAGCGGTCCTTGCGAAGGTGAATCCATACCAAGTCGCGGGCTCAAACAACATTTGCTTCTTGTGTCGTTGGCCTTCTTTGCATAGAGGGGGTTTTCTTTTCAATCGCCTCCGGGTTTTGAGGTGAATTGTCTTCACGAAGTCGGCTCGCTTGGAGGCCTCCATGTTGACTCGTTCTTGTAGCGGTAGTGGAAGGAGATCAAGCGGTGTGAATGGTTTGAACCCATACACCACTTGAAGGGCACATGTTGGTGGTGGAGTGGGCGGCGCGGTTGTGGCGAACTCCACGTGAGGTAGGCATTCTTCCCACTCTTTGAGGTTCTTCTTGATCATGGTCCTTAAAAGAGTTGAAAGTGTGCGATTCACGACTTCAGTTTGGCCATCGGTCTGCGGGTGGCATGTGGTGGAGAAGAGTAGCTTGGTGCGAGTTTACGCCACAAAGTCTTCCAAAAATAGCTCATGAATTTGACATCGCGGTCGGAGACGATTGTCCTTGGCATTCCATGGAGGCGCACAATCTCCCTGAAAAACAGGTTAGCCACATAGGAAGCATCGTCGCATTTATGACAAGCAATAAAATGAGCCATTTTAGAGAATCTATCAACAACCACGAAAACTGAATCCTTACCGTCTTTGTTCTAGGTAAGCCCAACACAAAGTCCATGCTAATGTCCTCCCAAGGAGCACAAGGAATGGGAAGTGGGGTATACAAACCGTGGGGATTGAGCTTGGACTTCGCCTTGTGACACGTGATGCACCTTTGAACATACCATTGAACATCTCGCGCATTTTGGGCCAATAGTAGTGATCGGAGAGCATGGTGTAGGTCTTTTCCTTCCAAAGTGTCCCATTAAGCCGACATGAGACTCTGCACAAGGAACAAGCGAGCGGAAGACTCGGGAATACAAAGCTTGTTAGTGTAAAAGAGGAACCCATTGTGCATGTGGTACTTGTCCCAACCCTTCCCATCATGGCATTGCGAAAAAGGCAAAGAGAAAACAGGTCATTTGCATACAAAGATTTCAAACTTTCTAAGCCAAGCACCTTAGCTTCTAGTTGCACTAGCATGATATGTTTTCTAGAAAGAGCGTCACTACATTCTCCTTTCCTTCTTATATTTCACAACATAAGGGAAAGTTTCTATGAATTCGACCCATCTAGCATGTCGACGATTTAATTTTGCTTGGCCCTTAAGATATTTCAATGATTCATGATCGGAGTGGATGACAAATTCTTTGGGCCATAAGTAGTGTTGCCAAACCTCTAGCACTCTAACCAAAGCATATAACTCTTTGTCATACACGGGGTAATTAAGTTGAGCGCCATGCAATTTTTCGCTAAAGTACGCCACGGGTCGCCCATTTTGCATCAACACACCCCCAATGCCCAACCCACTAGCATCACATTCCACTTCAAAAGTTTGGGTAAAGTCCGGTAAAATTAGCAAAGGAGCCTCAGTTAATCTTAACTTTAATTCTTGAAAAGACTCTTCTTGAGACTTACCCCAAACAAAGTTAACACCCTTTTAGTGAGTTCATTTAGAGGCGGCAATGGTGCTAAAGTCCTTCACAAACCGACGATAAAAACTAGCCAAGCCATGGAAGCTACGAATTTGACTAACATTCAAAGGGTTGGCCAATTTTAATTGCTTCAATTTTCGCTTCATCAACTTCAATTCCTTAGAGGAGACAACAAATCCGAGGAAGATCAATTTATGGGTGCAAAAAGTGCATTTCTCAAGATTAGCAAACAATTTCTCATTCCTAAGCACTTCTAGAACAAGTTTAACATGCTCAACATGTTCATCCAAGGATTTGCTATATACAAGAATATCATCAAAGTAAACAACCACAAACCTTCCAATGTAAGCACGCAAGACATGATTCATGAGACGCATAAAAGTGCTAGGAGCATTGGACAAACCAAAAGGCATAACAAGCCACTCATACAAGCCAAACTTGGTTTTGAAAGCGGTCTTCCATTCATCTCCTACATTCATTCTAATTTGGTGATACCCACTTTTCAAGTCAATTTTGAGAAAATGATGGAACCACTCAATTCATCAAGCATATCATCAAGTCTAGGTATGGGGTGTCTATATCTAACAAAGATATTGTTGATAGCCCTACAATCTACACACATCGCCAAGTGCCATCTTTCTTAGGGACAAGGATTACAGTGCAGCGCAGGGGCTCAAGCTCTCATGGACATAGCCCTTGTCAAGTAGGGCTTGTACTTGACGTTGTATCTCCTTGGTCTCCTCGGGATTGGCGCGATGCGGTGGCGGTTGGGAAGTGGAGCCCGGAATGAGGTCGATTTGATGCTCAATCCCTCTCAAAGGAGGAAGCCCGCGAATCTCCTCGGGAAGGCGTCCTCAAATTCTGCAAGAGAAAAGAAAGAGCACTTGGAAAAGGGGTGAGTCGTTAGTTGAAAGAGTAAGGTCCTTGCACACTAGAAAGAGGGGCATATGGTGGAGTCTCTCCTCACTTCTCTCAAATCTGATTTGGTGGCAAGCATGACTAAAGCTCTCCCTCTCCTTTCTTTTGGCCGCTCTTATGGGTTTTGTGGCTCTCACTCACCGAAGGGTGTCCCTCATTCTTTACCTTTTCTCCTTGGCAGGCAGGAACCCGTGGAGCATTGTCGGCGATGATTTGGTTGGGGGTCATGGGACGAAGCACCACCTCTTGGTTACGCCATTTGAACTTGTAGTGGTTGGTTCGGCCCTCATGTGTCACCGCTTCGGTCGTGTGCCACGGTCTCCCCAACAGAGGTGGCACACCGTCATGGGCACCACATCACACTCTCTTGTGTCGGCGTGGGCTCCAATTTGGAAAGTGACCTTGGTCATGTGTTGCACCTTGACCGTGCCACACTCACTTAACCATTGCACATGGTAAGGGTGGGGATGCTTCTCCAATTTGAGTCCCAACTTGAGCACGCTTCTTGGCTTGCAAGGTTGTGACAACTCCGCCATCAATAATCACTTTGATTGATTTCCTTGCATGCCAGCCTTGGTTTGAAATAAATTGGTCCTTTGCTCGGGCTCATCTTGTTTCTGGACCGTCAAAATCTTCTTTGTGACAATGAGAGCCGGGCTCGTATCAAAGTCACAAAATAGTGGATCTTGGGCCTCTTCTTCTTGGGCATCTTCAAGATTAGCAACCTCATTTGATTTCTCGGCCTCTCCATCACTAGTGGACTCATATCCTCCATCTTCGGTCACAATCATGGTTCGGTTGTTTGGGCACTCCCTTGCAATGTGCCCACGGCCCAAACACTTGAAGCATTGGATCTCACGGCTCTTGGCGGTAGACCCAACTGAGGAAGACCCACCGTGGCGGAACTCACGGGGTAAATGGTGTGGATGCTTCTTTGGTGCAGTGGTGGTGGCGGAGGCTTTATGCTTGAGGCGCCTCCACCACTCCCTTGAGTGTAGCTCTTCTCAGGTATGCCCTTGGAGGTTGACTTGTTGCTATATGTTGCAGTTCTTGGTGTGAAAGTTGGATAACTTCGGGCATTCTTTGAATCTTGTTGCACTTGCCTCTCCACCTTGGTAGCTTGGTGCACTAGCTCGACCACGCTGTTGTATGGTTGGAACTCAGTGATCCTCTTGATAGGGTAGTTCAAGCCTGACATGAAACGAGCCATGGTTTGCTCTTCTGCTTCTTGGATGTTGGCTCGGATCATGGCTTTCTCAATCTCTTTATAGTACTCTTCAACGGACCGGTTGCCTTGCTTCATGTTTTGCAATTTATCATACAAGTCCCTCTTGTAGTGCCTGGGCACAAATCTTGCTCTCATTTCATGCTTCATCTCAGCCCAAGATGCTACCGGCCTCTCATTGTGAGCTTCCCTTTGGTTGATTACCTGTTCCCACCATATGAGTGCATAGTCATCAAACTCAACTGATGCCATGGCCAGTTTCTTCTCCTCGGGGTAATTATGCATCCGGAATATTTTATCCACTTTCAACTCCCATGTGAGATATGCTTCTGGATCCGGACCTCCATCAAATTTGGGTATGGTGAACTTTAGCTTCCCAAACCTTTCCTCTTCACGCTCATACCGGTACCTACCACGGGGGCCATCACGCGACCTCGTCTCCCATCCATCATCGTGAAGATCATATGGGTC
Organism: Phyllostachys edulis; assembly: GCA_036346405.1. Taxonomy (NCBI): domain Eukaryota; kingdom Viridiplantae; phylum Streptophyta; class Magnoliopsida; order Poales; family Poaceae; genus Phyllostachys; species Phyllostachys edulis. The sequence goes on along the minus strand of CM070548.1, from coordinate 41,947,582 downwards.
ACCCCCTCCACCTCGGCCTCGGCCAGCAATGCCTTCTGCTCTTCTTGGTGGATGTGGGTGAGCTTGATGATGGGGAATGCGGTCCCTCTTGCTCGCCTCTCTCGAGCCAGGCTCGGCGGCCAGATCGGTCTCATCAATTCAACCTCATGTGCTCCCAAAGGATTTGCCCGAGCTCTCTAAGGATGTCGACCACGAGGTTGGTTCGAGAACCCAATTGTTGGTTGATCTCGATCTCCAAATCTTTCTCGAGTCTTCGCCATTGCTTCTTGGATCTCTTGTCGAAGGCGCCACTCAACGCATTAAGCTGCGTTTGAGTGACACATTCAATGCTAACTCATCTCCTGCTGCAGGTGGCCTTCTCGACATGGTTAGTATCCAACAAAGAGAAACAAAGATTAGTTCAAAAATGTAGAACTTTACTCTCCTCACCTTCCCCGCCAACCAAGTCCTTGTACTTCCTCACGGATTGCGTAAGAGGGTTGAGAGAGTTCTTTCTTTGAAACCTTGAACACACACACAACTTATGTGGAGCTTGGAGTGGGTGAGTATTCAAAAGCAATCACAAAATGAAATTCAAGTGAAGTAATGCTAAAAGGAATCCAAACTAGATTGCATAAGCCTAGGTGCCGATCCCAAGTCAAAGGAACTCACACACTCCCAAAGATGATGGTACTAGAATGCAACCAATGGTATTGAGCTAAAGCACAAGATGGAAGTAAAAGGTAGAATTAGCTCATGTTGCACTAGTAAGGGAAGACGCTAGTTCGATTGCAAAGTTGTAAGGCTCTAGATTGCATATGACAATAAGAATGCACCAATATGTATAGGAGCTTGCAGGAAAGGTATTTGAGTTGGCTTCCCCTTCCCCCTTTTCTTTTCTTTCTTCTCCTTTTTTTTTTTTTTTGATGTCTCGTTGGGACAACGCTCTTCTTCTCTTTTCTTTTCTTTTTTTTTTTTCTGTTTTTGTTTTGGAGGGGGAGGTACTTCCTTGTTGCCCAACTCAAATCACATGGATATCCGACGGATTCAAGCTTAATGAATGAACCTAGGTGCACTACTCATTATACACATGCAAAGCCAAGCAATCGTGGATGAACTAGTCTGACTAGGAGCAAAGGTATTCGCAAAGGTTCGATAAAGGCTTACAAGGCTCAGAGTCGAGGTTGAAACGTTGCAAATTCCGGAAAGTTGCTGGTCTGTTTCACCTCTGGCGGTCCGACCGGTGTGGCCGGCGGTCCGACCGGCGGAATTGGTCCCGGCGGTCCGACCGGTTGGGCCAGCGGTCCGACCGGTTGAAGCGGGCTTGGCGGTCCGACCGGTCAATTGGCGGTCAGACCGATTTCACGAGCAGAGCCCAGTTCGTCTCGGCCGAAATGATGAAATTCGTCGATTCCCGTCGATTCCTCCGATCAAAATGCACAAAAATCACAGGGGGAGTAGATCAGCACATAAGAAACACATCTATTGGATCACAATTAGCAAAACACATCAAGAATTTCAGATCGGGGCTAGGGTTTTCAAATTTGGGGATGAACACATGAACCCTAGAAACAAGAAATTTGATAAATCGATCCTACCGTGGCAACCAAGAGCTCTGATACCAAGATGATACGGATTACCGGGTCTTCACGTCGTAGGATCGAGGGGGATAAATAGAGAAAGCCTATTGAGAAGCAATTCTTGGCAACACACTCCAATGAGATAGCCTCCAACAAAGAACTCAATCAACAATCCCTCTAATTGAACGACCGTGTCCATACATCCGTCATACGATGCTCCTTACAATCCAAAAGGAAATACAAGGACAAGATGGGGAACTCCCAACCTAGGGATCTAACCTAGGCAAGAGCAAAGCTCAAGTTCTATCTATTCTCCCTTTCTCGGGTGGGGTGTTGCCCTTTTATAGTGGTGGGGGCAGCAAAGGAAAAGGGCCTCTGCCCGATCGACTTCGGTCGACCGGCGTTGAAGAACCGTCGGACACGCGCCGGCCGGACCGTGGAACGAGCGGTCGGACCGCCTGGAGCTGCGCCAAATCCCGCTAAGGACGTCGGGCCGGTCGGGCGTTGTTGAGGGCGGTCGGACCACGCTGGGCGCCGGTCGGATCGGCGTGGAGGGCGGTCCGACCGCCCATGAAGCTTGCGATGGTGGCCGGTCGGACCGTCGTTGAGGGCGGTCGGACCGCACTGGGCGCCACTCGACCGGTCTGGCCGTGGTCGACCCGGTATGGGCTGAAAACAAGCACATCTTTGTCTCCCAACATCACTTCTCTTGCCATCTTCCCTGCGGTGATCACACATACATATGGGGCATGAGGCAAGATCCGCTCTCGAGATATCAATGGGAGACTCAAGTAAGAGCGACTTCACCTCGATGTTAAGTTGTCGCGCTCGTGCTCTTGTCATTGGTCCCTTGGGCGTGTTGGAGGTAGCTTGGCCCACGTTGGAGTTGATGGAGTTGGTGTCGATGTCCTCATCATCCCTCCCTTCTTGGAAAGGAGTCGCCCTCGACTCGATACCTTCCGCCCCAAGAATGGTGATAAGTCTGCTACATTAAAGGTAGAGCTCACCGCGTGCTTGTTGCTTGGAAGGTCAATCTCATATGCATTGTCATTGATCTTTTGAGCACTTTGAAAGGTCCGTCACCACGTGGCTTCAACTTGGAGGAGCGTTCGGTGGGAAACGGTCCTTGCGAAGGTGAATCCATACCAAGTCGCGGGCTCAAACAACATTTGCTTCTTGTGTACGTTGGCCTTCTTTGCATAGAGGGGGTTTCTTTTCAATCGCCTCCGGGTTTTGAGGTGAATTGTCTTCACGAAGTCGGCTCGCTTGGAGGCCTCCATGTTGACTCGTTCTTGTAGCGGTAGTGGAAGGAGATCAGCGGTGTGAATGGTTTGAACCCATACACCACTTGAAGGGCACATGTTGGTGGTGGAGTGGGCGGCGCGGTTGTGGCGAACTCCACGTGAGGTAGGCATTCTTCCCACTCTTTGAGGTTCTTCTTGATCATGGTCCTTAAAAGAGTTGAAAGTGTGCGATTCACGACTTCGGTTTGGCCATCGGTCTGCGGGTGGCATGTGGTGGAGAAGAGTAGCTTGGTGCGAGTTTACGCCCACAAAGTCTTCCAAAATAGCTCATGAATTTGACATCGCGGTCGGAGACGATTGTCCTTGGCATTCCATGGGGCGCACAATCTCCACGAAAAACAAGTTAGCCACATAGGAAGCATCGTCGCATTTATGACAAGCAATAAAATGAGCCATTTTAGAGAATCTATCAACAACCACTTAAAACTGAATCCTTACCCGTCTTTGTTCTAGGTAAGCCCAACACAAAGTCCATGCTAATGTCCTCCCAAGGAGCACAAGGAATGGGAAGTGGGGTATACAAACCGTGGGGATTGAGCTTGGACTTCGCCTTGTGACACGTGATGCACCTTTGAACATACCGTTGAACATCTCGCGCATTTTGGGCCAATAGTAGTGATCGGAGAGCATGGTGTAGGTCTTTTCCTTCCAAAGTGTCCCATTAAGCCGCCAAAGATGAGACTCTGCACAAGGAACAAGCGAGCGGAAGACTCGGGAATACAAAGCTTGTTAGTGTAAAAGAGGAACCCATTGTGCATGTGGTACTTGTCCCAACCCTTCCCATCATGGCATTGCGAAAAAGGCAAAGAGAAAACAGGTCATTTGCATACAAAGATTTCAAACTTTCTAAGCCAAGCACCTTAGCTTCTAGTTGCACTAGCATGATATGTTTTCTAGAAAGAGCGTCACTACCACATTCTCCTTTCCTTCTTATATTTCACAACATAAGGAAAGTTTCTATGAATTCGACCCATCTAGCATGTCGATTTATTTAATTTTGCTTGGCCCTTAAGATATTTCAATGATTCATGATCGGAGTGGATGACAAATTCTTTGGGCCATAAGTAGTGTTGCCAAACCTCTAGCACTCTAACCAAAGCATATAACTCTTTGTCATACACGGGTAATTAAGTTGAGCGCCATGCAATTTTTTCGCTAAAAACGCCACGGGTCGCCCATTTTGCATCAACACACCCCAATGCCCAACCCACTAGCATCACATTCCACTTCAAAAGTTTGGGTAAAGTCCGTAAAATTAGCAAAGGAGCCTCGGTTAATCTTAACTTTAATTCTTGAAAAGACTCTTCTTGAGACTTACCCCAAACAAAGTTAACACCCTTTTTAGTGAGTTCATTTAGAGGGGCGGCAATGGTGCTAAAGTCCTTCACAAACCGACGATAAAAACTAGCCAAGCCATGGAAGCTACGAATTTGACTAACATTCAAAGGGGTTGGCCAATTTTAATTGCTTCAATTTTAAGCTTCATCAACTTCAATTCCTTAGAGGAGACAACAAATCCGAGGAAGATCAATTTATGGGTGCAAAAAGTGCATTTCTCAAGATTAGCAAACAATTTCTCATTCCTAAGCACTTCTAGAACAAGTTTAACATGCTCAACATGTTCATCCAAGGATTTGCTATATACAAGAATATCATCAAAGTAAACAACCACAAACCTTCCAATGTAAGCACGCAAGACATGATTCATGAGACGATAAAAGTGCTAGGAGCATTGGACAAACCAAAAGGCATAACAAGCCACTCATACAAGCCAAACTTGGTTTTGAAAGCGGTCTTCCATTCATCTCCTACATTCATTCTAATTTGGTGATACCCACTTTTCAAGTCAATTTTTGAGAAAATGATGGAACCACTCAATTCATCAAGCATATCATCAAGTCTAGGTATGGGGTGTCTATATCTAACAGTGATATTGTTGATAGCCCTACAATCTACACACATACGCCAAGTGCCATCTTTCTTAGGGACAAGGATTACCGGTACGGCGCAGGGGCTCAAGCTCTCGCGGACATAGCCCTTGTCAAGTAGGGCTTGTACTTGACGTTGTATCTCCTTGGTCTCCTCGGGATTGGCGCGATGCGGTGGCGGTTGGGAAGTGGAGCCCCGAATGAGGTCGATTTGATGCTCAATCCCTCTCAAAGGAGGAAGCCCGCACGAATCTCCTCGGGAAGACGTCCTCAAATTCTGCAAGAGAAAAGAAAGAGCACTTGGAAAAGGGGTGAGTCGTTAGTTGAAAGAGTAAGGTCCTTGCACACTAGAAAGAGGGGCATATGGTGGAGTCTCTCCTCACTTCTCTCAAATCTGATTTGGTGGCAAGCATGACTAAAGCTCTCCCTCTCCTTTCTTTTGGCCGCTCTTATGGGTTTTGTGGCTCTCACTCACCAAGGGTGTCCCTCATTCTTTACCTTTTCTCCTTGGCGGCGAGAACCCGTGGAGCATTGTCGGCGATGATTTGGTTGGGGTCATGGGACGAAGCACCACCTCTTGGTTACGCCATTTGAACTTGTAGTGGTTGGTTCGGCCCTCATGTGTCACCGCTTCGGTCGTGTGCCACGGTCTCCCCAACAGAGGTGGCACACCGTCATGGGCACCACATCACACTCCACTTGTGTCGGCGTGAGGCTCCAATTTGGAAAGTGACCTTGGTCATGTGTTGCACCTTGACCGTGCCACACTCACTTAACCATTGCACATGGTAAGGGTGGGGATGCTTCTCCAATTTGAGTCCCAACTTGAGCACAGTTCTTGGCTTGCAAGGTTGTGACAACTCCGCCATCAATAATCACTTTGATTGATTTCCCTTGCATGCCACCTTGGTTTGAAATAAATTGGTCCTTTGCTCGGCTCATCTTGTTTCGGACCGTCAAAATCTTCTTTGTGACAATGAGAGCCGGGCTCAGATCAAAGTCACAAAATAGTGGATCTTGGGCCTCTTCTTCTTGGGCATCTTCAAGATTAGCAACCTCATTTGATTTCTCGGCCTCTCCATCACTAGTGGACTCATATCCTCCATCTTCGGTCACAATCATGGTTCGGTTGTTTGGGCACTCCTTGCAATGTGCCCACGGCCCAAACACTTGAAGCATTGGATCTCACGGCTCTTGGCGGTAGACCCAACCGAGGAAGACCCACCGTGGCGGAACTCACGGGTAAATGGTGTGGATGCTTCTTTGGTGCGGTGGTGGTGGCGGAGGCTTTATGCTTGAGGCGCCTCCACCACTCCCTTGAGTGTAGCTCTTCTCGTGTATGCCCTTGGAGGTTGACTTGTTGCTATATGTTGCGCTTCTTGGTGTGAAAGTTGGATAACTTCGGGCATTCTTTGAATCTTGTTGCACTTGCCTCTCCACCTTGGTAGCTTGGTGCACTAGCTCGACCACGCTTGTTGTATGGTTGGAACTCGGTGATCCTCTTGATAGGGTAGTTCAAGCTCGACATGAAACGAGCCATGGTTTGCTCTTACGCTTCTTGGATGTTGGCTCGGATCATGGCTTTCTCAATCTCTTTATAGTACTCTTCAACGGACCGGTTGCCTTGCTTCATGTTTTGCAATTTATCATACAAGTCCCTCTTGTAGTGCCTGGGCACAAATCTTGCTCTCATTTCATGCTTCATCTCAGCCCAAGATGCTACCGCCTCTCATTGTGAGCTTCCTTTGGTTGATTACTGTTCCCCACCATATGAGTGCATAGTCATCAAACTCAACCGATGCCATGGCGCTTTTCTCCTCGGGGTAATTATGCATCCTAATATTTTATCCACTTTCAACTCCCATGTGAGATATGCTTCGATCCGGACCTCCATCAAATTTGGGTATGGTGAACTTTAGCTTCCCAAACCTTTCCTCTTCACGCCATACCGGTACCTACCACGGGGGCCATCACGACCTCGCCTCCCATCCATCATCGTGAAGATCATATGGGTCACCCTCCACCTCGGCCTCGGCCAACAATGCCTTCTGCTCTTCTTGGTGGATGTGGGTGAGCTTGATGATGGGGAATGCGGTCCCCTCTTGCTCGCCTCGAGCCAGGCGCTCGGCGGCTTCAGATCGGTCTCATCCAATTCAACCTCATGTGCTCCCAAAGGATTTGCCCGAGCTCTCTAAGGATGTCACCACGAGGTTGGTTCGAGAACCCAATTGTTGGTTGATCTCGATCTCCAAATCTTTCTCGAGTAATCGCCATTGCTTCTTGGATCTCTTGTCGAAGGCGCCACTCAACGCATTAAGCTGCGTTTGAGTGACACATTCAATGACTAACTCATCTCCTGCTGCGGGTGGCCTTCTCGACATGGTTAGTATCCAACAAAGAGAAACAAAGATTAGTTCAAAAATGTAGAACTTTACTCTCCTCACCTTCCCCGCCAACCAAGTCCTTGTACTTCCTCACGGATTGCGTAAGAGGGTTGAGAGAGTTCTTTCTCGAAACCTTGAACACACACACAACTTATGTGGAGCTTGGAGTGGGTGAGTATTCAAAAGCAATCACAAAATGAAATTCAAGTGAAGTAATGCTAAAAGGAATCCAAACTAGATTGCATAAGCCTAGGTGCCGATCCCAAGTCAAAGGAACTCACACACTCCCAAAGATGATGGTACTAGAATGCAACTAATGGTATTGAGCTAAAGCACAAGATGGAAGTAAAAGGTAGAATTAGCTCATGTTGCACTAGTAAGGGAAGACGCTAGTTCGATTGCAAAGTTGTAAGGCTCTAGATTGCATATGACAATAAGAATGCACCAATATGTATAGGGAGCTTGCCCGGAAAGGTATTTGAGTTGGCTTCCCCTTCCCCCTTTTCTTTTCTTTCTTCTCCTTTTTTTTTTTGTTTTTGATGTCTCGTTGGGACAACGCTCTTCTTCTCTTTTCTTTTCTTTTTTTTTTTCTGTTTTTGTTTTGGAGGGGGAGGTACTTCCTTGTTGCCCAACTCAAATCACATGGATATCCGACGGATTCAAGCTTAATGAATGAACCTAGGTGCACTACTCATTATACACATGCAAAGCCAAGCAATCGTGGATGAACTAGTCTGACTAGGAGCAAAGGTATTCGCAAAGGTTCGATAAAGGCTTACAAGGCTCAGAGTCGAGGTTGAAACGTTGCAAATTCCGGAAAGTTGCTGGTCTGTTTCACCTCTGGCGGTCCGACCGGTGTGGCCGGCGGTCCGACCGGCGGAATTGGTCCCGCGGTCCGACCGGTTGGGCCAGTCCGACCGGTTGAAGCGGCTTAGCGGTCCGACCGGTCAATTGGCGGTCAGACCGATTTCACGAGCAGAGCCCAGTTCGTCTCGGCCGAAATGATGAAATTCGTCGATTCCCGTCGATTCCTCCGATCAAAATGCACAAAAATCACAGGGGGAGTAGATCAGCACATAAGAAACACATCTATTGGATCACAATTAGCAAAACACATCAAGAATTTCAGATCGGGGCTAGGGTTTTCAAATTTGGGGATGAACACATGAACCCTAGAAACAAGAAATTTGATAAATCGATCCTACCGTGGCAACCAAGAGCTCTGATACCAAGATGATACGGATTACCGGGTCTTCACGTCGTAGGATCGAGGGGGATAAATAGAGAAAGCCTATTGAGAAGCAATTCTTGGCAACACACTCCAATGAGATAGCCTCCAACAAAGAACTCAATCAACAATCCTCTAATTGAACGATCGTGTCCATACATCCGTCATACGATGCTCCTTACAATCCAAAAGGAAATACAAGGACAAGATGGGGAACTCCCAACCTAGGGATCTAACCTAGGCAAGAGCAAAGCTCAAGTTCTATCTATTCTCCCTTTCTCGGGTGGGGTGTTGCCCTTTTATAGTGGTGGGGGCAGCAAAGGAAAAGGGCCTCTGCCCGCCGACTTCGGTCGACCGGCGTTGAAGAACCGGTCGGACCACCGGGCGCCGGCGGACCGGGAGCAACGAGCGGACGGACCGCCTGGGAGCTGCGCCAAATCCCGCTAAGGACGTCGGGCGGTCGGGCCGTTGTTGAGGGCGGTCGGACCGCTGCTGGGCGCCGGTCGGACCGGCGGAGGGCGGTCCGACCGCCCATGAAGCTTGGCATGGTGGCGCCGGTCGGACCGTCGTTGAGGGCGGTCGGACCGCACTGGGCGCTGTCCGACCGGTCTGGCGGGCGGTCGACCGATGGGCTGAAAACAAAGAAGCACATCTTTGTCTCCGGTCATCACTTCTCTTGCCATCTTCCCTCATGGTGATCACACATACATATGGGGCATGAGGCAGTATCCCGCTCTCAGAGATATCAATGGGAGACTCAAGTAAGAGCGACTTCACCTCGATGTTAAGTTGTCGCGCTCGTGCTCTTGTCATTGGTCCCTTGGGCGTGTTGGAGGTAGCTTGGCCCACGTTGGAGTTGATGGAGTTGGTGTCGATGTCCTCATCATTCCCCTTCCTTCTTCTTCCGTCTTCTTCCTTCTTCTTGGTCGACAAAGAATGGGAGAGCACCACCAAGAGGGAGGGAATAGCAATGGAGTGCAAGGGGTGTCTATTGTAGCATGACACCATGGAGTAGCGGCGGGTCTTGTGAGCTCGCGTGCTACTGAGTGCTAGGGTTTTCCCCTTCTTTGATTGGTGGCCGGCCCTCATAGGCCTTCGGCCAAGGCCCGAGGCCCAAAGTTGTCAAGATTTGCATAAAACCCCCTTTTTCCTTCAAATTGACTCTTTTCTATTTGGTCCTTCTCCTAATTTTAATTATTCTCTCTCGAATTATATTTGGGGTATTACATTCTACCGCTTCTTAAACGGAATTCGACCGAATTCTAATCACGCTTAACGCTAAAGAATAATCACAGCTAAAAAACTTACTCACATTACCACGAATCGCTGTGAATAATTTCGGATAATTGCTTTCGCTCATGCGAGACTCCAATTCAGTTGGCCTCTCTCTCGATCTCTGCTGCGACTTCCGCACCTTGACGAATCGACGTGTTACGCCTTATTACTCGTCCCATCCTTTCAAGAGTCACTCAACGGACATGACTCGAAGGCACGATCTTACTTGTGGGTCAACGGCCCTACCGTAACTTCACACTCTAGATTTCTCCAGTACTCCCTCGACACTAGGTCATACAAAACGATCTGTGCCCCACACCAGGACTCAAGACGGTCCTAGTAATACGCTATCTCCTAAATCTCCGCAACTTTCGGAAATAACCAATGTACCTTGGGTTAACATTCCCTTTGGTACCAAACCACACAACCTACACATTACACATAAAACTCTTGTTCCTTGTATCAATCGATCTCTTCACTTTAACAATGAGCACCTCCTTTAACCAGGATTGCACAATAGAACTCAACTGAAAAAAAAAATAAAGGATTCACATTGCAAACACGCATTACCAACTCCCCACCAAAAGAGTTAAATCCAAAACCAAAAGATTCATCATTACACTCTTCCACTTTCCAAGTAGGCAGTTTGTTAATGAACACCACATAAGCTAAAGGCGAAATCACTCGTATGCCCAAAACAACCATTCTCTTTCTTTGTCTTAACCGAAAAGAATCACGCATACCAAGAAGAACCAACTCAGTATGATTGGCATCTGTCATAGAGACAAAGCTCAAATAAAACCAAGAGAATATTTCATTATCCGATAATACAACCTTTTCCTCAAACTTTCTTTTAAGAATTCAACTTTCTCTTAAACCATGAGATTCCAAATCATCGCATAGCACACTAATTCTTTTCTTTTAATTTGGAAACCTCAAAGCTATGCTCAACTAAACACCAAAATCCATACCGATGTAGAGAGACTCTTCCAATCCACAATAACATACTCTGATCAACTTCTTTACCAAAGGAATTACTTTGACAAAATTATTCCCAACACACCTCAATAAAGATTTTCTGCCACATTCACATCACCTCAATCTTTTAGGGATAATCGACTTGAAATTTACCACATTCACACTCATTCACTACATCTAAAGGATTCTATCAAAGATCACCATAACTCTTGGAACCAAATCATGGAAAACCAAGATGCTAGCATAAAAATGCAAAGCCCAATTCAACCTCTCAGACTCTTAGAACGATTTTTTTTATACCTGATAGGTAACCCTCAAATCCGAAGACTAAAAATTTCACACAGCTCAACAATAACCTCAGTTATTAATGTCATCATTCCTCACTAATCAAGTAACCGCTTAATGCGATTCATTGCACCAACTTAGACCTTCTCTAGACCACACCAATCAAATGCAGATACTCGACCACAATATACCCATTCGCAAAACCCTAACTGATTAACCAGAATTCAACATACTCAATCACTAACATCAATAAATAAATATATTCTTGACCAAGTTATCCTTAGAGATAATCTAACTCCCATAGGGTTACTCACTAAGGCCGAGTCATACTTGACAATATCTCGTCAATCCCTGCCATCCCATTAATTAACTCGACTATTAGATTCCTCTACACTTCTACTCTCATTAAAATGCACCATCATACTTTCTTCTACACAATCTTACCGACTACCCAATTGCGATACTCTAATAAACTGTTCAAGATTTCCATACTTGCTAATTCTAGTGTTCTTTCAAAATGAACACCAAATCTTAGACCACCTCTCGCTATAGGTCCTACTAGTTGCGACAACAAAAACTATTAGCTCCAAAGACAAATATTCTTTTTAAATCAAATCCTCTCTGAGGATTATTCTAATAAATCAACTTATTACTCAAAGCCTCTCAAACAACCTGACACCTAAAGGTTCACAAAACCATCGACTAGACCACCACTATCTTGTTGGCAAAACACATCCGAAAAGACTTTGCAACACAATTCAGTTGATCTTTTTCTTAAAAGAAGAGGCAAATAAAACTTCCAAAAAGACCACGAATGCAAAACTCCAAACTTTTCTTTTAACCGATAATTCAAAAGGTAGCTAACTTACTTTCTCCCTAGAAGAATCATCACCACTCCAACGAGTCAGAACCTCTTGTGGACTATCTTACTACATGCAGAATAATTCACTCTTACCAAGATTCGTTATCGCCAACTCTTCCTTTATAAAGCCCCAAAGGCTTACCAGAAAGGTACATACTACTTTACCACCTCATCCTTGATTGAGATTATACCAAATTCTTGCAACCTCATTACACAACCACTTTATTTTTTTAGAGGGAACCTACTACACCAATTAAAAGGTTATACCAAAAAAAACCCTTTCGTGGTAAACATGCTGTCATCCGACTATTTCACAACCATGTCAGCGTAAGCCATATATTAAATCACATGAGTTCAACTTTTATTGATGCTCAACACCACACATCAACCCACAACGTTTGCACTCCAACCCTTGTTGCTACCAACCGGCTTCATCAAGAAATCTATATGCTACCTACTTTCCTTGCCAAATCACCTGAACAATTACCACCACATATTCAATCGTTCTACCTCACATTCATAATTTGGTACAAAATCACAATAAAACTTCAAGAACCGAAATCTTCCATCATTCAAGAGTCTCAGCAACACTACAACCAAATTCATCACATCGTTCTTTATAGAAGAGCTATCCAAAACTCTTCCCATAATATTCTACATCTACTAGTTTCTATCCCTTCAATCTTTTGTAGGCAAATCCAACATTTAATCATGATAAGAAACATGTAGACCCACTAACTATATATGATCACCATATATCTATAGAAAGGATAAATCCCAGTTTAATATCCACTAAAGCAATAATCTAGCTTCTCCTCAACTTTCCCTTTGCACCCCGTTAATTTCATCCATTAAGACCAACTAATCCAATAAGGTTAGCAGACTAAACAATTTTTAGTGGTCAAACCAGTTCGTCAAATTTCCACACTTCTTAATAACTCCTTTAACTTCAATTAGGTATAGCCATACCCTTAATCACAGTTCATCAAGAACTACTACAAGACACTTTCAAATTAATCAACTTTCCTTTCAAGGATCCTAGTTAAGATCGATCATGCACACACTGCAGACCCAACCTGTTAATCCATATCATATCCATTAATTGTTTTGAGTACAACCTCTCACTTAACCAAGACGAAACATCGCTAACGGGTTTAACATCTTCTTTCATAAAAGAAAACCAATAATCTTCAACACTCAAAATACCCAAGAGAGATATGTTGAGTCAAAGCCTCCACATACTAAAGGACTTGCAAAGGAAGCTTTTATTAACCAAAAACATCACGCGAATAAGTGGGTCGTGAATTCCAATGAGAAAGACAAACTCCAATATAAAGGTCAAACTTAACAATCAACCAAGTTCACCAGCCGCAAGAATAATTTATCGGTTGGGAAAACAATGATTGTTTTACAGGTCAACTTAAACCAATGGAAACACAACAACATTTCTCAAAGAATCCCATCAACTAGTATGGACTACCAATCCAAGAGAAGTTCATCAGCCACAACTGGATAAGAGTTGACCAAATTCAAATTCAAAGAAGAGAACAACTCTTCTAAAGATACTCACTATCAACACCTGTACTAAGATATCTAAGGTAACCACTTCCCTATTCTCATACCACGAAAGGTGGTGTGACCTGGTACAGCCCAGGGCCACAACCACGACCTCAACCTCTCAACTTGGGTTATCCCCACACATAATAACCATAGTATTATAATATATATATATATATATATATATATATATATCAGATCATCTCATAACAGGAATCATCAATACAATATACGGAAGCGTAAATGCAATGCAATAACCCAATCCCACCTACTGTGCTTAGTGTGTCAAGTTTAATAATTCAAATACCACGGACCTACAGCCCGCTCTGATACCAAATGTAACACCCCAACCCAACTAGGGCCTGGAATGCTACTAAATAAACATGATAACCATTTAAACATAAGGCATGGTTCTAAATTTCGACAGACCCTCCTTTGTATAACTAAGTATACCGGAGGTTCCAACAGATGCATATATTATTATCAATATCTCAACATCCAAAGTTCATTAAAGCATTCATAAATAATCTATTCAGCTAAAGCATAAGCAAGCATAATCAAAATTTACCACTCTCATTATTACCAATAATCCAATGCATTCAAGCATAGCCAAAATTAATCCTTAAGCAGTTTGCTTATTATTAAGGTACGATCTAAATGATCATCATCTTTAAAAGAATGTGTGGTAGTGAGTGCATCCAAAGCAATCCTACTCCCTCCCATGCATGCCGTTCTTGCAAGTGGTACCTAAAAGCACAACAAAAACAAGAGGTGAGTCCAAAGACTCAGCAAATATAATAAATGGCAACAACATCATACAAGCATGTAACTCATCAACTATACTTTACAAAACCACATATCAATCACTTTACACACGCATGCTATGCAATATGCTCAACATGATCTTTTTCCTTCTCATTCCCATTTGGATTTTACCGGTAATGCAAAGTGCGCATCCGTCGATACACACCCATGCCTGTACCATCTGGTACAGGGACCATTGCCCATACTCCATGTGTATGGGGACCTAAGCCCATGCTCTTCAAGCATAGGGACCTTTAGCCCGTCATTAACATGACGGGGACCTCAAGAGTTGCTTGGTCATCACATGACCAAGACTTCAATAAGCCAACATGATGCATATGTATGAATTCTCAAAGTAATACAAACATGCATCCGCAACAACATTGCATATGAATAACCTAACCTATTCATACTCCAAAATATCATAACTATAGACAAACAACCATGAATAACATGTGATTTATATCTCTAGCTATCATGAACATTACCAATTGTGCTATCATCACAATCATGAACATACAAGTACTCATAATATATATCAAACATTGCCATTCAATAATATATATTATATCCATCATTATACTTGCCTTAACCGCGAGAGAATGAGGGATGTGCAGAAGGTGCTACCCCCGGTACCAGTCCACCACCTGAATAATAATTATAACGCACGCTAAGACACAGCAACAGACCAAAACAAACTATATAACAACAACCACAAACTCGCAAAAGCATCTAACTCGATCCCGTCCCCAAATTCCTAAACGTCGATCTGTCCCCTCGGTGGATAGTCAACTTCAAAAATCCATATCTATTGGTACAAGAGTCCAAATAAGATGTTCTTAGACTTTCTGGAAAGGTAATTAAATTCTCCAACTAAGTCTAGTTGGTGAGCCTCACTGAATCGGTCAAATAATAGCCCTACCAGGCCAGTTAATAAAACATCAATTTCACATTGGGCTCTCTGGACAGAGCACTAAAACCACCATAACTTTTGCTACGAGTGTCCAAATCTTGCGTTCTTTAGCTTTCTAGAAAGGTATGGAAATTACCTACATTTTTTGTTATAACAAGATCCTCTAATTTCTTCTTAACTAATGCCTTAACCCAGTTTTCTACAAACTGTCAGAATGCTGATAGATTAGTAGGACAGCGACACTAAAAAAATCATAACTTCTACTACATGGGTCCAAATTACGTGTTCTAGCACTTCACGGAAAGATGGCGACATCCTCTACAATACTCTAGGAGACATCCAGAACTAATTCCACCTTTAAATACATCAAAACCTCGATCTTCTCTAATCTGTCCTGAACAGCCGTAAATACCGACATCGCTAAATTAACTAATTGCGCAACAAATCGAGGGGGAATTGGGATTACCCTTGAAGAACCCGCTGTCGAACGCGATGAAGACCACATGATCCCTCTCCCCTCCCTTCTTCCCCTTCATTCTTCTTCCGTCTTCTTCCTTCTTCTTGGCCGACAGCAATGGGAGAGCACCACCAAGAGGGAGGGGGAATAGCAATGGAGTGCAAGGGGGGTGTCTACTGTAGCACGACACTGTAGTGGCGGCGGGGGTACTATAGCTCGCATGCTCCAGTAATGCTAGGGTTTTCCCCCCTTCTTTGATTGGTGGCCGGCCCCTCATAGGCCTCCTGGGCCAATGCCCGAGGCCCAGGTTGCCGAGGATTTGCATAAAACCCCAATTTTTTCCTTCTGCTAAACTCTTTTCTATTTGGTCCTTCTCCCTAATTTTAATTATTCTCTCTCGAATTATATTTGGGGTATTATAGGTTTTGAATTAATCTCAGTCAAACTTAACATCTTTCCTTGGGGTCAAACCACACGGACTTGGCTCGGCTGAACCAGCCCGCACCGCACCACACCCAAGCTCGAGCCAACTTTGTGCGAGCCGTTCGATCTAAATCCAACCGTCGGATCAGCTGAAACGTTCGGACCGCTTGGACATTCATTTCAATCAAGACCGTGCAATCTCAATCGAACCGTCCTCGTCGCTTGGGCTGTTTGGACTATTCTGTTGGAAATATGCCCCAGAGGCATTCATAGAGATGATTATATTTCATTATGTTCATAATATTGGATAATATGGTATCTTGTTCCTAGAATAATATTGTTAATATTTATTATCAAGTATGTGACTTGATTGTGAAACTCTATATTTCTGTGATAATTATTCTTATACAATCCATGGTCGGAAACATATGAGGACACATATAAATAGACTAGCATATGTATTGGTTGATGACTATGTTTCACGGGTCATAGATATGGAGATATCAAACCAATAATATGGACAGATGTTAGAGAACATGATGTTGGATTAGACCCACCTTGAGACACTATTGAGATTGTTATGATTCTATGTGTCGTTAGTTGGTCTCAAGCAATAATGATGTATAATCATTAGACTTGAGATCAGCATGGTTTCCTACATGTGTAATAGCACTCTTAGGGGTTGCCAAACGCTACACTGTAACTGGGTAGTTATAAAGGTAGCTTTCGGATATGCTATGAAACATGTAGAGAAATGTGACTGGTCGGATATAAGATTTGCCCTTCCTAACATAACAGGAGAGATGTCTCTGGGCCCCTCGTTGTGGTTGGATAAAGAAAGTGCATGGCCATGCCACTAGTGGTCGAAGTGTTCGACCACGTAAAGTTATCTAACACTCGATCGAGAAAGTATTGAACAGTCCATGGATGACACAACATCTCACCTGGAGTTCAACCAGACATCGTGAGGCAAAGGGAGTATACACGAGTAGGTCGCTTAGTTCGAATAGTTACGGACTGGTCGTATGGAGATACGAGCTGGTCGTAGACTTGTCGAACGAAATCACAGAGTGGTCGTAACCTGGTCGTAAGGAGTTACGAACTGGTCGTGACCAAATACGAACTAGTCGTATAGAGATAAGACCTGGTCGTAAGTGATGAGGACCTGGTCGTAGATTGGTCGAACGAAATCACAGAGTGGTCGTAACCTGGTCATAAGGAGTTACGAATTAGTCGTGACCAAATACGAACTGGTCGTATAGAGATAAGACCTGGTCGTAAGTGATGAGGACCTGGTCGTAGATCATATTGCATCAAGGTTCGTCCGATATAATTTATGTGTATTCGGGAATCGCTATGTTCTGCTAGGAACCGCTACGACTCGTGGTCGGAAAGGGTTTCTGAGTCACAACCGATTACACATGAACCTACAGGGTCACACATTTAACAGGTTGGAACAAAACCAATACGACGTGGACGAACCTGGGTCGTTGATCCTAGATCGGACGGCCCAAGTCCTCCCGGCAATGCGCGCTCGTCCGCGCGAGATCGACGAACGTGGGCCGTCGATGCTGCATCCGACGGTCCAGGTTGAGTCGCGCGCGGCGCGTTTGGAACTCGCGCGCGCGAATGGGGTGGAGGTCGTGGACCATTGATCGCGAGATGGACGGCTCGCGACCAACGCATACAGCGCACACGCGAACCCCCGGGCAATCTGAGCCCCAGATCTAAACACGGACGGCCCTAACGAGCTGCTACAGTTGTCGGACTCGTCCGACAACACACCCGACGGCGAAGATCTCCTCACCGTCGGCGACCTACGGCACGGCGGTGCGAATGGGTGCCAGGTACGGGTGCGCAATAGCAGTGCGCACCCACTGGTACCACTCACACCCGCGGTAGTGGACCAGAGCGCCGGCGAGCCGGAGGAGAGCAGCGCGGTAGCACACGGTCAAAGGCAAAATGGAAGGAAAGCTCCGCAACAGCCATTCAAGCGGGTGCCCAGCATCTAGGGGTTACTTAGAAGGTTACCTAGGTGCAGGGAGGACCCGAGGAGGACTAAGGAGCTCAGGCGGCGGAGGACCTTGCCGACGCCGAGGAGGACAATGTGGAGAAGAGGACCTGGGCAAAATTAACAGCACCGAGTCATCACATTGGCCCCCATAAAGCTAGGAGATGCTCCCAGAGCAAGGAATTGAAAGGAGGAGGTCCTTACCGGCGGCGAGGGGGAAAATGGTGCTCCACGGCCAAAAAGGGGAAAACTCCAAATTAGGCCGCCTCTGAAAATGTCCAAACCAATTAAGTTAGGGGTTTTAACCACAGAGGGGAGAGGCTCAAATTGAAGCAAGGAGAGGGAGAGGAAAGCCACTGGGGCACTGCCTTCACCGAGAGCTCCAAGGTGCAACAATGGCGGTTGAGGAGAGCTTAAGTGGTGTTTAAAGAGTGCCAAGGAGGTACAGAGGGACCTTATAAAGCTAGGGAGCAGAGGCCATGAGCTGGGGTTAAGCTCCATGGTGAGCTTAGCCCACAGCTCGGTCCATGGCTCCACAAGGACGTGGAGGTGATGGGAGCAGGTCTGCGCGCGACTTTGGGGGCAGAAAGACTGACCCGCATTTAATGCTTGCAGCAAAGAGCTGTTGTGAGGTGACCAGGCACTGCTCTCCCCCTGCCATGGCGCACGCACGCGTGACCGAGGAAGGAGAAGAACAGGAGCTGATATCGACCGTTGGATAAGAGAAGGGGCAGGTCGTGACCCTTGGATCTGATTTGGGGTGGTCTGAAAAGAAACGGGGAGGTCGCGACCAAAGATCTCGATTGGGGAGGTCGCAGCCGCTAGATCTCCATCGCCGCGATTCTAAACGAAAGGGAGGTCGCCATGAAAGGGATAGGAGGTCACGGCCGTTGGATTTGCATCCAATGGCGCGGAACCGAGGGGGAGGTCTTGCCCGCTGCGCGCGACGATGACAAGAGGTGGGAGGTCGTGGCCTTTAGATTTACATCCAAGGGCGCACAACAGAGCTGGGAGGTCATGGCCTTTGCGCACGACGCGATGGGAGGTCATGGCGGTTGGATTTTGATCCAACGGCAATGAATAGAGGTAGGAGGTCGTGGCTGTTGGATTTCGATCCAACGGTGACGAACAGAGAGGGGAAGTCGTGACGGTTGGATTCTGATCCAACGGCACACAACAACGAGGGGAGGTCGTGGCGGTTGCGCACGACGCAAAGGGAGGTCGTGGCCGTTGGATTTCAATCCAAGGGCACACAACATGGAGGGGAGGTCGTGGGCGTTGCTCACAACGCAAAGGGAGGTTGTGGCCATTGGATTTCAATCCAAGGGCACACAACAGTGATGGGAGGTCAGGACCGTCGAATTTACATCCAAAGGCACTGAACAGAGGAGGGAGGTCGTGGCCATTGCGCACGACGCAAGGGGAGGTCGTGGCTGTTGGATTTTGATCCAACGGCACACAACCTCGATGGGAGGTCGTGCTGGTGCACGCGATGCTGACAGGAGAGGGGAGGTCGTGGCCAGAGGATCTTGATCTGACGGCGACGAGAGGATAGGGGAGGTCGTGGCCATTGGATTCTGATCCAACGGAGCACGAACTGAGGTGCGGGAGGTCTGGGCCGTTAGGCAAGACACTGAAAAGGGAGTGGAGGTCGTGCCCACGAGATCTGGATCTAACGGCGACGAGATGAGATGGGAGGTCATGGCCGTTGATTTGGATCCAACAGAGCACGACCTCGCGCAGGGGAGGAGCTCGGCTGAGCTGGGCCATGGTTGGTTGTGGCGGAGGTCGTGGCCGTTGATTTGGATCCAACGGCGCATGACCTCGCGCGGGAGGAGGAGCTCGGGCTGAGCCGGGGAAGTGGGTTGGGTTCGACCTACTTAGAAAGTGGCTCGGACCCAAGGAACAGTGCCATGTTTGAGTTTAAATTTGTTGGCTGAGTTTGGAGGAATTTTTAGAGGTAGCAAACTAACTCCAAAAATTCCGAAATTTTAACTGGAGCTTCCTCACTCCAGGATTAACCTTACATAAAATTTTCAGAGGTTTTTATGCACTACAGTTTCTCAAGAAATTCATCAAGGGCTGTTGTAGGGTTTGACCAATTGAAAAATTGGTTTGACTTACCTCCAAAAATTATCAAATAATTTCTAAAAATTATGAAATAATTCAGAGGGGTCACCCATCATTCCTAGACCCAAGGAAAAATATTTCCCGAAGTTTGGCACAGGATTTGTGATAAGTTGAATAAGGGTTTGACTTTAGTCAACAGGAGCTTTGTGTTTTTGAATTCCACAACTCTTGACAAGAATTATAGAAGAGTTCAAGAGTTTCAAGATGTGAGAAAAAGTTTTAATTTCTACACATTTTCTTACATTTGAAACACACACCCATTTATACATTTGGGATGTTACAGGTCCACTTCCAAGGAGAACCAACCAACTGCATGGGCCAAGGTGGAGCTTCCATGGGTGCATGGGCCAAGCTGACAACCGCATGAGCCAACCAAGGGAGAGCCAAAGGGGGCACAAGGGCCCAAGGAGGGAGGCACATGGCCTAAGGTGGGCTTTGGCCATGCCTAGGTGTGGAGAAGGGCTATTGGACTGCAATGCAATGTCGAAATCTGAATTGGAGACCTCTCCCAATTTCTGCCCAAAGTCAATTCCGATTTTGAAGCAGATTTCAATCTGAATTGGGCCCAATGAGTTAGGGAATTATGTGGGATTACATGCCACATATTTAGGCCTAATTATACTAATAATTTTGGCCATGTATCCTTTGTTTTCATTCATAACACTAGAGTTCAAATCGTTTGCGTATAGGAGTTGAATTCGGCCTCTAGATCCCGAATTGGTGTGTGGGGCGTGTTGGCACATGTGTGGTCGAACCAGGGGTGGGAAGTCCATATTTAATATTGGTGGCCAGCCCTAGGAACCCCAATCATGAATTTTGATGATTTTGTTCAGATTGAACTAGTAGATTTATATCGTTCTTGAGAAGAACTATGTGTTCTTGCTTCCTTTGTTCTTCCAAGTTCTTGGAGTTTGCTTGAGATGATCTGTCGTGGTCAACCTCTCCATACATTAGACTACATGCTGGTTGTGTGGATTTGATCATCATGAAAGTTGTGGTGTGATTGCCATTGAGGAGGTTTTGTGCTTAACAAAAGGTTGTGCCCAATTTCATATTGCATTGTTGTTGTTGAGTTATCCTCATGCTTCATGTATCCAAGATTCTAAGTCATAAATATCGGGCACCCCGCATCATTGCTCAAGCTCGGATGAAATAACGGCTCGACTCATGAATGAAATGAGTCAGAAACGATGCTTGGCTTGGCTTGAAAGGAGGCTCGAGCTGGTTCGTAAGGGCTTACAAGCCAAGTATTGTCCCTCAACCACATCTGCTCCTCCTCCCTCCGCCTCCCCCTCCCCCACCGATATACTCCTCTACTCCCGCTCTCCCCCATTGCCTCCGCTTGCTCCGCCCACTCCGACTGTCCTCCATTGATTTCTCTCTCCCACCATCCATTCTCTCACCTACCCCTCATGGCAGGGACAGAGAGAGGAGGCTGCGCATCATTTGGCAATGTAGAAGGAGGAGAGGACGACTGGGGGATGAGCCGGCTGGTGAAGTAGGTGCTATAGGAGTATGAGGAGGTCGGCGGGCGGCGGTGCCCTGTGTAGAATAGCGAGCTTCTTTCCCATGACGTGGATGATGACAATGATGGCCGTGATGACATCACAGTGGTGTGGATCTCACTGGAAGCTTCCTCCTTCCCGCAATTTTCAATCCGATGATGGCATCGCCGGGACGGTGGGAGGCGGAGATGGCGGCTCTGCTGCATCGATGCTTGGGGTCCGGAGGGAGGTGGTGGTGTCCAGACTAGCATGGAGGCAGAGGAGAGGGTCAGTGCCACTGGTGGTGCTCAGCTCTTGGCAGTGGCGGCTGGTGGGTGGCGAGAGGGGTAGTGACGTGATATGCGGGGAGAGAGAAAGGAGATGCTTTCGAGGGGGGAAGTCGCATGGGGAGACGACCAAGATGGTTGAGGTCCAAACGAGAAAAAGCCTACCAAGCGGCTCATGAGTGGCTCGGACTCGGCTCAAAAATGAGGAAAGCTGGAAGTGAGGCTTGGCTCGGCTTGTGTACATCACGAGCTTGAGCCGAGATGGCTTGAACTTGGTCCGAGTCAAACTGGTTCGCGAGCCTCAATCTTTTTTCCAGCCCTACTAGCAGGGTGAATGCGCTAGAGCAAGTGATATGATGTTAGCTTAGTTTTTTTATTGATGTTGCATGCGGCATGCAACAAATTTTTTTTGGCAACAATTGATGGTACCAGCCGACCGGGTACAAGTTAAGCACACGAATGCATGATGATGATGATGCACGTGCAATCCAGGTGCACATCACGCAGGGTGCTCTGATGGGGCACGTCGTGATCGTGTCGTGGGTGACGCCGAAGGAGCCCGGAAGCAAACATCGTGTGCTACGGACTCTGCACCGATGACCTAAAGTTCGAGGCCGAGGGCACCGTCTAGTGCTATAACTTCTGGTGATACCAATTATTAGCAATATTCAGTTACCTTGTATAGATTGATTGTGTTGATTCTAATTGATCTCCTGTATATATATGAGATCATGTAATCTTTTGGGATCCATTGTAATCTATTATTTCCTTGCGGCTTACTGTAGTCGATCCGGCACATGATGTATACGTGGCATACCAAGCAATGGATTGCCGTGTGGTGTTCTTCCAAACCTAGTCCTCCTCTTCAAGGGCGAATCCACGTTGTAGGCCTCATCAGGCTGAAGCCTACCCTCCACTGGTGCCCGAAACACCCCTCGCCAACCCAGGTCCAACCTCCAACGCTGCCATGGCTACGCCTGCATGGCCTGCGTCAAACAGGAAAAACTGAAGAAGTCAAGCGCAGCAGGGTCAAGAGCAACCGAGAGCATGTGGGCCTTGCGGCTTGCGCCCTTGGCAAAGTAGCAAAGCCCAGGCCCAACTCATGTCTGCCCACATCCCCACTGGTCCCACATGACAGCCCCACCTTATGTTCCCACTTCCCCTGTTCCCATGTTCCAGTGTTTACAAAATTCCCCAAATCCCCAACAGTAATCGATTCCCCAATCAATTGAGCGCTAACGAGGAAATGCTCACCTGAGGGCAGCTAGAGGGAGATGGGGCGGACAGCCACCATGGTCAGTGATGCCGTCGGTAGACGGAGCTCGGAGGTGGTCAAGGAGGGAGGCCGAGGTAGGCAGCCGGGTGGGGGAGGGGGAGCCTATAACAGCCCCAACCCTAATATACAGTAATGAAGCACTGTTCATGTCATTACTGTTCAGATTAACAAATTGGGTAACATGTTACAAACTATTTTCCCAAAATTTTAATTATAAATTCCAACTTGATAAAAATTTCAAAAAGAAATACCATCCAATGTTGGTATTATGACTGGGAAATATTTTAATTGAAAATCGATAAATTATTATGGCCAAAAATAATTTTTGTTGAATTTTCAGAAATTATTTTGATTTTTAGAAAAATAATTGTCTTTAAATAAACCTTAGTTGGTTTAAATAAATTATTTATGTATTTATAAAGAAGAAACAGTGATTTTAAAATTTATTTGGGGAATATATCTTCCCAAGAGTGATTCTGCAAAATTTCATGATTTTACAAATTTAATTGCTATTTTAAAACTCCCAACAAAGTTTGGAAGTTTTGAATTCAATCTGTCAAACCTCCTACCTAACCCCTGCCTAGCATCAGAAGCGGCTCGGCTTGTCTTGGTCGGACCCAACCCCGTCTTAACTGGCTCGGCCACGCCCTCTCAAGCGTCAAAGTTCCCAGCCCATCTCAGCCTTTCCTTCTCGCGAACGGGCAGATTAGTTGGTGACGTTCGACCGCCTCCATCCCTTCGCGTTTTGGGCCATTGATCCGTGGCGTGCGGCCCAGATCATTGCGACGTTCGGACGCTTTGGCGCCGATCTCGCCGTTGAATCGCGTTTTAACGGCGATGGAGTGCATGATCCGAAGCGCACCCGCGAGTTTGAGATCTTGTACCGTTGAGGCCCAATCGCACGGCTCCGGTTGAGTGGGCCGATCGGACCGCGACAGTTCCCCATGGGATCGCAACCGTTGAGGCTCAATCGGACGGCTCGCATGAGATGAGACGTTCGGACCACTCCGGAGCGCTCGCGATCGTGGCGGTCCGCTGAGGATCGGACGGTGGCTGTGCGTGGAGCGCTTCCGCGTGCGCTGCATGACGGGAGATCCTCTGGGCCCAAATCGCCGAGATTTTTGACGCCACTGCGCGTCTGTTGTGTCTTGCTGCCGCATGGCTGGGTTTGCCCTCGGCCGCTGCGTCGTGGAAGGGTTTTGAACCCTGCTGTGCGTTGCATGGTTTGGGTAGCTCCGGGACCCACGCGGCAGTGACTTAAAAATTTGTTTTCTCTCTGGTGTTCCACCGTAAGCAATGTGGTGTCCGAAATGGTGGTGATACACAGTATTTTGAGGATATTTATCCCTTCATATCTATCCATTAGTGCCACCTCATGATCTCTAGATCATTCTCGGTTGCTCCATAACCCCTATACACTATATAAACTTTGGTCATGGGACTTCTGCCATTGTTGACCACTGAGGAGCATCATCTTTATCTTCCTTCAGTGAAGCTCCTTGTTCTTCTTCCTTTGGTTCAACTTCAAGAAGGCCTAACTCTCATGTTAATATGATATGGTCATTTCTTGTAGGTTGAACTTGTGTTTCTTCTCTCTATCACCTTGAACCAGTGAAGCTTCATCTTGAGAAATCTCACTTGGTGAGTGAGTTCCATCTTTTTCCTTAGCAAAGATATATCTAATAATCTTTAGAGATAAATCCATCATCTTCTTTTGGTCAGCACAAGGAAAAAGGCTATTGGATCTTTTCTTATTTGACCAAGAGCTTGGCTCTATCTTTTCCAAACCCTAGCTGGTGAGTTAGTCTTGTCTTCTGTTAGTTTAAATTCTTTTAGGACATCCCTCACTCACTAGGATCACTCATCTGTTCATGTGATGATCCCTGTTCCTTGCAACTGAAAAAGTTATTTTTATAACTTTTCGGTCTTTCATATCATTTTCAAGAAATAGAGTTTCTCTTGTTAGGATGCTAGTCTAGTTAAGGCTAAATAAACTCTAGTATCAACTTAGACCCTTTTTGGCTAATATGATCACTAGAACATCTTTTAGTGTAAACATTTTCTTTCTGTTGCAATTGTCGGTTCAGCCGACAAAAAGTCCATTTTTTTTGTCTCACTTTCTGTTATGGGCCGTGTTAGAATAGCATGAGTGTATGGTGGTATTTATGACTCCTAGTTAGTTTTAGCTCCACCTGAAAACTTCAGTCTTGTGTAACTTCAATAGCTAGCTGAAAATGATAATTAAGGCTTTACTATTTTTGGCTATCAACCAAACCGACAAAGTCACTTTTGTCTTTTTTTCTTCTTTTGAACCAGGTGGTTAAGTTTAGCACTAGGGAGTAATGACATTTATTGCCTTTTCGGTAGTAATAGATCTCCTTTAAGCCCTAGTGTTCTGTAGCCCTGTTAACCAACCGAAAATGGTAATGTATCTGTGCTGTTTTTGGATATTAGTCCAACCGACCAAATCAACAACAAAAAGCTAAAGCCATAAGTTGCTATTAATGACACTAATTGACTAACTAGTATACAACACTAGTCCTGTACACTTAGTTATCCTGTAGTAATTCAATTGTATGAAGTTAAGGTAAATAATTAAATTAATTATAACTGCCCTGTTCCAGTGTATAAAAACCTGTTACTGTAGCTATATTTCTAAATCTAAAAATCTGGGTAACAACTGTCAGTAGATGATATATATGGGTTATGACCCTTAATAAATTAGACATAGCTTAAGCATACTATTACCCATGCATTATCATTTTGATCATACATTCTTTTATGCATTTTGTTCTCTGTTTTCCTGTGTTCATTGAAATTCTGGTTCTTCTGAGTTTGTTGAATCTTTTGTTGAACCTCAAGAACCTGAACAAGAGGTTATATACTACTATCAAGGCAAGCTTCCTCTCTGCACCATATTGAGCCTAATCTTTTGAACTGTAGGTTTATAAATACAGTGATGACTGTTGCATGCAAATTTTGCTAAAAATTATTTATGCTCTGTTTCTAGTTAGTTATACCCTGAACTTGTGGCTTATCTTTAATTTAACCATACACTCACCCTAAGGTAGTTTGTGATGTTATTATATTTAGTTTTGACTTTTGCTTAGCCATGCAGTCCATAGAACGGTAGTGTTTGACAAGATTATCTTGTCAAACACAGGAACAACAAATACTTTGTTTTATCTTTGATCCTTGTTCAGTTTATTTGATTTGGAAATGCTTCTAAATCCTGTTATCAATTAATTCAAATCTGGACAAGTGGATGCTAGTGATGGTGCCTTTGTGCACGAGAATTGGGAAATGTGGATGTCTTGTCTGGATTGATTAAGGACTGAACTCTGACTATTTAATTCAAGTCCCAACGTACTTCCACACGCAGTGTATGGGCGCTGTTTGGTTAAGTAAAGGGTTAATATTATTGAGTTGGATAAGGAGAGTAAGGACATGTGTATTGATTTCATATGGCATAGATGCTTAAGTCTTCGGGCCGTGTCGTATGCCATGTGGAGCTTATATTGATATCAGATTTTCTTAGAAGGGTAAGGGCGTAGATGTGTTACATCGCATGTATGTTCCTTCAGGGCCCCGACTGCGGTGTAAAATGTGTGGCTAACACGAGTTTGCATTTAATTGATCGGGTCGGCATTCCCTACAACATGTGAGCCCCGTTGAATGTATGCTATCGATCTGGTTTAAGCGGATTAATCTCACATGGGTCATCCAACTCAATAGTGTTAACTTGTTGAAAAATACCAAATCTTAGTTTACGGTACCACACACCAAAGGCGGTGTGTTATTATTCCGAGGCTTACGGGCTAACTAAGTCATGTGGGTAAAGATGTACACCCTTGCAAGGATATAAAACTATTGAATAGCCGTGTCCACTGATACGATTTAAAACTTGAATTAATGTCATCTCAGATAGATTTTACTCTAAGTTTGGTTTGGGAATTATTCCAAGCATGATGGTTGTCATGCACATTTAATTGTGAGTCTGTCATTTACTTTTGTTATTGTTTATGCTTACAATTACACTTATTCACTGTTTTAGTCCAAATCAATTTATTAAACTTGCTTTATCAAAACATAGCAATTGTAGGTTAAGATGTATTGCTTTATGCAAAATTGAACCAATTAAGCCTACTGTTGATAACCTTATGCATATAAAATTCTATTCCTTTGTATAGGTTCTAACAAACACTTTCTTTTATTAGTTTGTGTAAGTCTTGCTGAGTACCTTTTGTACTCAGGGTTTTATGACCCCTTGTTGCAGGTGAGGATGGATACCTTTATGAGATGCCCGTTAGCGCCGATCTGGGCGACGCTAACGAGTGATGCTAGTTCTACTCTCCACGCAATAGCCTGCGGGATGATGGGGCCATTGGTGGTTTTGTTTTTATTCTTTTGCTTCCGCTGTTGCATCTTTTTGTTAATGACCCAAGGTCATCTGTTCATATTTCGGTTACTGTAGCAACCTGGTACTGTAGCAACCGAAATTGGAGATGTAATATGATGTATAATTATGTGAATGTATGACTTGTATGTGATTGATGCAATGTTGATTAAGGATATATGCGCAATAGTCACTAATCCTGGGAACTATTGCATGGCATATATCCGGGAACCTAAATGTTGGATTGTTACTTATTATGATTATACTTCTAGTATGATTTTTATTAAGGACATTACACTGTTCCTTAATTAAGAATTATGCTACCAGTGTAATTTATAATTCGGCACATTCCAATATTTGAGGGTCTCACAGAGCCGAACTGGGGCATTGCCCAGTGGGGTGGCCGGGTGTGGGAGCTGATCCAACTAGAGCTTGGAGGAGGAGGAGGATAGGAGGCAATTTGGGTGAGGGCGTGCCGTGTGCGTGAGGGAGGGGGAGCCTAGAGGAGGCGAGGGTGAGCCGACATCAAGGAGGCCAACTGGTCGAGGGAGGGTGGGAGCCACCAAGGAGGTGAGGAGAAGGGAGGCTCTGCTGAAACCAGGAGCCACCGAGGAGGTGAGGAGGAGGGAGTCTCTGCTGATCTGCTTTGTGGATAGGAGGAGTCAGGGAGGCTATCTGTCAGTAGTTGGCTGGAGGCGTGGAGGTGGGCTGCCGAACAGAATGGCCCAAGCCACCCCCTGCCCCGTGCCTCATGCGTCCAGAGTGCGTAGAGTGCGTCCCGACTAGGCTCCGCTGCGCCGCCTCGCTAGCGCCCTGCCTCTGCGTCTATTCCTCACCTAGACCCCCTTGCTTCCCTCCTCTCTTTGCCACGCATTCTGGTCCACGCTCGTTGTGCACACCACGCTGCACGTCGCGCCGCCTTCGGCATCCGCGCCACCAATGTGCTTGCACAGCATAGCGTCGTGCCCTCCAACGACTATTTCTCCTTCCCCCAGGCTATAAAATGCCCCTGCCACCCTCGCCCTTTTTCCCCTCCTCGCCATTCTCATTCTCTCTCTCTCTCTCTCTCTCTCTCTCTCTCTCTCTCTTCGCCGGAAAGAGCACAAGTCCCTTTCGGCTACCGCAACACCATCATATCCGGTGAGCCCTTCCGCTCACCACCTATTTCACCCCGTGTTCCAAGGCACGTGGATTTTTCCCCCAAGTTGATTTTGCTTGCCTTGTGCAGGAATCGCTGGAACTTCCTTCTTCCCTGATTTCGACCAACATCGCCATTTCCACCGTCGCGTCGTCTCCAGTGAGCCTTCCCTCAATTCCTCTCCCTACTGCGGCCTCCTTATCCCCCTTGTGCTTCTCTGACCTTTCTCGGCGCCTTTTTCCTCTCAAGTCATCGCCGCCACATAGATCTCCTGGCACCACCACGGATCGCCGTCGCTAACCACCCTCCACTCGCCTCTGTCCTCCCTCTTCGCTCTAGTGAGTTCCTTGAACCTTGTAGATGCTCGTGCGCTCATTTTCTAGCTTAAAGCTTCACCGGGTCGTCATAGTCGCCGTAGCCCGTAGAGCCGCCACCACTCTTCGTCATCGCACCGCCATGGTGAGCCACCCTAGCTCTCGCCCCTGGTACTCCTAGAACAGCCCCAGCTAGAGGATTCCATTTTGGGCCTTGTCGGCCGCCCCCGTGGTCCAACTCGCTGGTGGCAAGCGAGGACCGTGAGCGCTCCTAGCTCTTTTGCTTTGTCTAAACCAGACAAGCACTATAGATAGGTGTTTAGGACCGAATCTCGGTCGTTAGGGCTAAACAGTAGTTAAAGCTTGTGTTAATTGATGCTGAGTTAGACTGATGTGTGCTCCCGAGAACAGTTATTGAGGGATACTTAAAATCTGGTTGTTCACTATGAGTCAATGATGAGTAGGTCCTACCGCCTTAAGTGCATAGTGTACCCCTATGGACCATGCACAGTGTTCTGTGGACCTCGATCCATCTACTGTTCGCATGAGCCAAGCCACTAATAGTGGACCCCATCTGTCAGCAATAGTTTTTCTTTAGAAAATTAAAAGAAAAGAAAAGAAAAGAAAATACTATGCAGGTGAACCCTACCTGTCAGAGAGAGACACTTCTCTCTCTCATTTCTTTTTTCTAGATTTAATCCAAATTCAAACTTCGGAAAGCCCATTCTCTCTCGTTTTTAATCCAAATTTAATGAAATTTGTTTCTAAAATTTTATAAATTCAAGATCTATCTATTAGCCATGGTTTTGTTCAATTTGGAGTTCATTTTAATTTTCTTTTGTATTTATTTTCTTTTCTTGTTTGTTTGTTCTTTTTCTAGCGTGGTCGTCCAAGTAGAGTTCGAATACGTGGAAGATCCCCCGTTCGAGCAAGCACAAGACTTCCAAGATCCACTTGTTTTTTAATCAGGTGAGTCAATATTTTGACCATATTGAACCTACATTTGTGCAAATCTATATTTATTTAAATTATCAAATTGCATGCTTAATTCATTATGCAAATGCATGTTAAACTTGAAGATAGATATATGTCGACTTGATATCTTAGTGTTAATATACCATCTCTTGGCATTTGAATCACATGATCCTTGTCACCCTAGATAATTAAATGGTAACTTTACTAGTTATAGGTCATACTTAAGTGTCATGCTAGTCTTGCTTAAGTATCAAGGCATTAATTACCCTAATCATCATCTTTTAATCATAAAACTTATTTTGGGCAGTCATTGGAGGTAAATGACTAGAATATTTGAGATAACATTTGTCTAGTCCTTTATACATGTTTCAATAACTTTAGCATGGTAAGAATTAGGTAAATCTAGTATTTACATATGATCACCAAGTAGGCAAATAAAAGATAAATTCAAGATGAACATTTACTAAAGTAATAATCTAACACCTCCATACCTTCTCATCCCAAACGGTTAGGTTAATCAATTGAGACGAAAATAATCCAATTTAGCTAACAGTCCTAGGCAATTAAACAATCTTAATGATTAAACCACTTTACCAAGGATCCTCACTTCTTAATAACCCTATTGCTTCCAATTAGGTATGGACTGACTCTTAATCACATTTCTTCATTTAACTACTACAAACAACGTCAAATTAATCAACTATACTTTCTAGGATATAAGTTAAAATTACTTATGCATCACGCTACTAACCCAACCTGATAACCCATACCAAATCAATTAAGTTTTATGACCACCACCTATTTCTTAAACATAAAAAATCCATACAAAAGGGTTTTGACACTTTCTTTCATAAAAGACAGCCAGTAAACTTCAATACTCAAATTACTCCAAAATAAATATGCAGGGTTCAAGCTTCCACACATTAAAGAACTTGCAAAAATAATTCACATTCTCCAAAATAGCAAATGAATAAATTAGTCATTTTTTCCCAACAAAGGTAGAACTTCCCAATAAAAGATCAACATTACAAATCAACAACGTTTACGAGCAGCAAAACAACTCAACAGTCGGGAGAACAAATGATTGCTTTATGGAACCAATAAAGACAAATGGAAATTCTTCAATTGCAATTGTAACTAGAATGACCAAATGCAAACAAAAGGAAGGAAACAACTTTTCTAAAGGTATTCATCCTCAACCTTGGTAACTAAATTACCTGAGAAAAATCCTTCAATATTCCCATACCACGAACGGTGGTACAACCTGGCCTTGCCTATGGTTACGACAACGATATCTACCTCTCGGCATCGACTTTCATCACTCTTAAAAATAAAATCATAAGCATTCAGAATCATCTCATACCGTAAATCGTCAATACAACATAACGGAAGAGTAAATGCAATGCTTGACCCATTCCATCCTACGGTGCACCAATGTATCAAGTTTTAGTTAATTAACCTACCAAATTTTAGTTAAGTTTACTAGTCCTAAGGCAAATTATAGCAAATTCAGTTTACCTAAGTTGTCAATCTATTCACCACGGACCTAAAGCCTGCTCTGATACCAACTGTAACACCTCGGCTTACCAAAAGCCCAAGATGTCACCTACAACTACTAACGCTACCAATTTTTAACCAATAATCAAGCACTACCAGCCTCTAGACTTCAAGATTAAACATTCACAATATGTTAAACATAAATTTCAGCAACATGATAGTTCATAGATTGAATTTAATATGAACTAAGTAATTACCGAAAAGCATCATAAATAGGTTTAAACTAGGGAACACATCAACTAGCAATATTACGAACCATAAGGAACTAAGGAAAACCACAAATTATCCAATTATTACAATGGAAGATGCAAAATTATGTATGACCAAAAGTGATGAATTGCTAAGTAGAGTGAAGAGCTACAAAAGTGCAACTTCAACGTTCACCTAACAACAAATAAGCAAGAGTGAGTCCACGACTCAGCAAGTACAAAGCAGATAATAAACGAGTTGTCATCTTATTAGTAATCGATTCCCATTTAGCATTATCTCAGTTTCTCATATTTATTCTCATCAGGTTCCAATCATGTGTCTCATCATCTCAAATCACTTTTCGCTTTTCATAAATGAAATGCAATGCTCATGCTCATGCTCATGCTCATGCTCATATCTCAACTCAACCTTTGCTTATACCGGTATAGCGGAGTGTAACACCTGTTAGTGTTCACTCATACCCACATTCTTTAGTGCGGGGACCAATTTCCCATCCTTTTTCATACGGGGATCTCATTACCCATATATTACATATGAGGACATCATCCCACTCTCGTGGGGTTACATCTTTCCATCATGAATAATCAACGTGCAATGCAATGATTGATATCTTTCTTCATTAGCAATTGATACAATCATCATTCTTCCATAAGCATCATCATCATCAAGTTATCAAAAGCATGTGAGCAATGTAAAACAGGAATAATTCATATGAATAATCATGGCATGTATTCACTTAAACAATTAATGGTTTCAAACACTCAAGTATCATTCTACCATGCACTTTCCTTTCTAGTTACGACGACCGGGATGATTTGAAGGTGACAACAATCCCGACGCTACTCCACCTACAGCAAACACCCAAACTCAATACAAGCTACTACAATGCAAACAACACTTAATCGACAACGCTCCTACACGCTCCCCAATTCCACAACTTTCCCCCTCTTCCCGGACAGTCCCCCTACTGTCTCGGCACTAAAATTGTCACAACTTTCAACTCCCACATCGCATCATAGCAAACCATACTAGTTTTGGAATCTCTACAAAATTTCCTACAACTTATTAGTTAATCAAATGTCCAGATTAAATCATCTAAACCCCCGTTTTAACCAAGAAGATAGATCTGTCATCTTCTAGACAACATACTTAATATTTTTATATATTTTAATCCACACATCAAAAATATTGAATTATGACTTTTCAGAAATTATTTACCACTTTGTAGTTATGCCCAAAAGTCAATTCTGCCATTAACCCAATCAAATTAACGTTTTTCCCATGATCAAGCGTCCAAGAAGAATTGCTCGACTACGCCTCCCAAAATTCATAACTTCTATTCTACTCATCCAAAAATCATGTTCTTCGACTCTCTGGAACCCATAAGTAGTTACCTACATTTTTCATGTAGACAAAATCCCAAAATTATTCTATTTACTATTCTTAATCTACAAAGTAATGCGTGTTGCCAACAGATGACAAAATTTACCAGACAACAAGCTTACAGAATTCATATCTCAAAATCTACTCATCCGATCGATATGAATAAAAATTCTAAAAATAGCTATCAAAAGCTTATACAACTTTCTAGTAGATAAAATTCCCAAATTACGCCTATACGATCTCCGAAATCACAATACAACAATACAACAGATTAAACCGATCTATTATTCGATCCCTTGATTAGAAATTTCTAATACCCTCTCTAATCTCGATTTTTAATCTCTAATTAAATTAACAAAATAGAGAGGAAATAACAGATCATTACCCACACGACAAAAAACCTAGATTCGGACTTCTTCCTCCTAATTTTCCTCGTGTCGAGGCACTTTCTTTCTCCTAGTTCTTCCCATCGCGGCGCCAAGACGACGATCGGGCGACGCAGCGCCAAATGCGGCCGATGGCAAGCGATTGAGGCGATGGCCACGCGTCTTGAAACAGCGATCACTAGAAATAGACAAGCGATGCGGCAAGCGGGCAAGCGAGTGGCGCGGGCTAGCTAGCGGGCAATCGATCGCGCGCGGGCAAGCGTTCAACGCGGCAAGCGACCACGCGGACGGGCAGGCGATGATTGGTGCGTGGGAGTATCGGCTGCTGTCGCGTGGTGAGCGCAAGCACAAGATGGCGGTGGTGAGCTCTGGCAACGGCGCACGGAAAAAAAAAAAGAAATACCAACATGGCTAGGGTCTCTCGAGTTTTGGATCCACCTCTCCCCCTACGTCTCCTTTTATCGCGGCACGAGTTCTTTTATGTTTCCAAATCCTCCCGTACGACTCGTTCTAGGAAAACAACTCTCTAAAATTCCAAAGCATCTTATTTTCACGTATCCCCTTCTGTCTAATTACGCAAAGGTCCTCACGAGCGTTATTTCTAGAAAACCCCAGTAATATTTTTTGTTCTCTGTATAAAGAGTTTCGGGATATTACAACCGTGTGGCGCAAGAGGGGGCTTGGGTATGGTAGACGTAACCATCCTTAGGTGAACCATAGTGGGTGTAACTTACACTAGGGATGCATTTAAAAGGCCTTGTGATGATCTCTTTGACTCACATGTTTACGGAAACGTGTGGAGCATAACAAGCTGATTATCTCTTGTGGGTAAAGTGTACAGTCTCTACAGAGTATAAACTGTTCGAACAGCCGTGCCCACAGTCAAGGACAGGGATGGGAACTTGCTCTTGTTAGTTTCTAATTTGTAAACCTTTGTGGGTGGGATGAAAACTCATTAGGTGGATGTAACTCTGATTTTGTATTTTCGTGGGTGGATGTACCCTAGTGGTATTAATTGGGTGGATGTAACCCTAATCAAAATTAAGCATAAGGTGGATGTAACCTGCACCGTTATAAATATTTCACACTTTTGCTCTCTTTAATAAAATATGGTTTGGTTAAAATGCTAAGTCATAGAAGTTTCTAATTATGGTAATTACAAACGTTGCTTTTAGCAAATAAAAGAACCCGAGCCATCGTTGTTAAACCTTGCATGCATAATTGTTGCATTATGTGTGTTGACTCACGGAGCACTATTGCTTGTGCTCACTCTCGCTCTTCCCCAAATCTCTCAGAAGCCGTAGACCAAGGACACTAAGCATACTACGATGATCCAGATGTTGATGGCCAAGAAGACAGTGGAGAGTAGATTAGTCTCTAGTAGTCTAGGTCTCACCCCAGTCTAGCTGGCTAAGTTGGTGCTTGCGCACAGCAATATTATCCAAGTCCTTGGGTAATATCGACTGCACACAGGTTACCCTAGTCACTTGCTTGTGGTGAGATGTGCCTTCCCCTTTTGCTTCCGCTATCGCTTCCGCTTTTATGTAATGTATCCATTTGGCCTGATCGACCATATTGTAAACTTGACCCGATGCGGTCTATGTGAACTCTAATGTTTGTAAATTAATGTATGGTACAGTTTACGTCATGTATGAAATGATTCAATGATGTAACTATGAACACTATCTACTGATCCAGAAAATAGTGTAGTGGATTCACAGAGAATTCTGGATTGGCTAAATCCAGGTCCAACAGAGCTGGCATCAGAGCATGCGACTGTAGAAGCCTTAGTTAGACTGGTCGTGTCTAAGGACTTGAGTCTTATTTTCCAAAACTAATAAAAGCTTTGGCCAAAATATAGTGTTCATATTGCTCTTACTCATCATTCTTAGTTTTGTACTTACATTTACCTTCCTTTTTATTTTTTACTATGTTGCTGACTCTCTCTTGTTCAAAATTGTAGATGGCCAGATCGTCTTTCGAGGGCCCGCGAGATTTCTTTTCTCACGGCGAGGACGATGGAGAGTTTGTGGATATTCTCCGCAAGCTCATTCAGTATCTAGGCCAGGGGTGTTCATTCGGTTTTTTCGGTATATACGGTTCAGTATATACGGTAAACATGGTATTGTTAATCTAGTAAATACGGTATTATTTAAAATATGATTCGGTATAGGTAAATACCACTTTATTTTGGTATGATATCGATAAATACTATATTTACTAAAGTTGATACGAATTGAGAATGATACGGCGAGTCAAACATACTTCACAAAATTTGACACTTCAGTCTTTACAGTTCACAGCCGGGCATAAGCAATTAAGCATTAATGGCTTAGTGCATTACTAGCCAGTAGCTACAGCACTAGCACTCTAGTAATCATCACATTCACACAAGACACAAGCACACAATGACACAACACGATAGTTTTGTACTTCTATTCAGTAGGTTAGGGGAGAGCGCCAGAGCGGTGTGACTGTGAGTCCTGCACAGCTACACTTCCTACCTTCTGCAGTCCTGCGGGATGGCACTAGGCTGTCTGGTGAATGGACTGAGCACGGAGCACCCGAGCCTACGAGCCAGAGGACCAGATCTATGCGCGTAGGCATAGAGACGATATGACGATTTCGGTTTTTTTGAGTTTTCAATCCGTTTTTACTGAAAAAACCGAACTTCCAAAAAACTGTACCAAATACCGAATATCAATCAAACCGAATTGAGTGGTACAGTTCGATATTTTCGATATGGTTTTTTGGTGCGGTATGGAAATGAACATCCCTAATCTAGGCTATCGCCACCAGTCCATCTCCAGGGGTTGGAAGACCTAGATCCTGGATCAGAAATCTTGGTCAATGGAGATTTTCTTCTATGCGAGGGAAGGGGAATTCATCACCCATACCTTCAGGACCGAGCATCCCACGAGCCACACTTCGGACGTCATCTAGGACGCAACGTGCTTTGCCTCGGCTCGCCTATGCAAGATGCATGAGGACACCTTGCTGAGGTCATCGTTCTACTTTTACCCATCTCTCCAGGAGGGAGAGTGCTACCCCGAGGTCTTCGACATCAGGGAGGACGACCCACGATTGTCACACCAGGTTCAGCTCACCCAAGCCATGGCAGCTACTCTCACCGGTGCCGTGGAGGAGGTCGATCAGCTCCGCATGCTCCTCACTTCCAGTTACCACCACTCCGACACCCTTCGCAGTCAGCTTATCTAGTGTGAGGCGGCCCCCTTTGTTGTGGAACAGGAGAAGATTGCCGCAGTTGCTGAGTTAGAGTGGATTGCAGTGGCCGCCGCGATCTACAATCTAGCTCCTCCTGCACCCGTCATCATCCCTAGCAACCTGGCGCTAACTTGACCTCTCGAACCCCGCACTAGGATCACAGTGTGCAAGAGCGTGTGACGTCCCAGTCTGCCACCCATCATCAACATCGGAGACTCCAGTCGAGGACGCAGCCTCTCTCATTCCCACTCCTGTTCCCGATTGCGCAGCTTCAGCTACAGCCATTTCTCATTCTCACCGCCCCCCCCCAGGCAATTGCACCGCAGGTGGTGGTTAGCACCCCATGGAGTAGTTAGGTTTAGTTAGGTTAGCTAGCAGTGCTTGCTAGGATAGTCTTTTGGGTTACAAGCACCTTTTTCTTTTGAGTTACCAAGTTTAGTATATGTTTTGTTGTGTATCTTGGTGTCATGGCTTAGCATGACCTATATGCTATGTACCAGAAGTCATGTAACACTTAACCCCCTTACTACTAATATGATGCAGCCATCTTAGGCTTTGTATTGTATTTAATTGTTTCCTTATTTGGTTCAATGTAACATCCCAAACAATGGTGTGTGTTTCAAATGTAATAAAATGAGGATAAATTAAAACTTTTGTTGCCTCATAGTTGTTATTGAAATTTCTAGAAATTTCTTTCTAAAGAATAGTTGACTTCAAAACTTAATGCTTAAATTGACTAGAAGTAAAACCATTTAAAACTTTCAACTCAAACCTTGTGATCATTCCCTGGAAGTACTTTTCCTATCATCTAGATCATCCTAGTAACCTCTCTGAAAAATCCCATAATGTTTAGATTTTATTTGCTA
This sequence comes from Phyllostachys edulis, assembly GCA_036346405.1. Lineage (NCBI taxonomy): Eukaryota > Viridiplantae > Streptophyta > Magnoliopsida > Poales > Poaceae > Phyllostachys > Phyllostachys edulis. The sequence goes on along the minus strand of CM070548.1, from coordinate 41,909,987 downwards.
TTTCAAAAGAGCTAGTCAGACCAGTTCGAATTCTGGTCAAAACCCTAGACCAGTAGCTTGTGAATTTTCTAGAAAGAAATGCATTGCATGAAAATTTCTAGAAAAATTACAAAAGGTTTTTCTCTGATCCGTGAAGCTTCCATAAAAATTTTAGAATTTTTGGAGCTTTGGAGCTACCTCTAAAAATTCCCCATCCTCTTAGCCTTTTAAAACAAAATCAGAAATCACTATTCCTCGGACTCAGACCCGAGTCAGACTCCGACCCGGGCCGACTTGGCTCGACCTAACCATCTGACCGCGTCGTTTATGAGCCGTCCGATCATGCATCGATGGCCCTGATCGCTTACCGTTTCGGTCAGGTTTAAAGAGTCCTCGCGCAACGTCAACCGTTGGATCTCGATCCAACGGCCCGCGCCAACCCAATTCTCTCCGTCTCTCTCTCGCGGCTGTGTCACTATGTCATGGGACCCACCGGTCAGTTGTGTCTTCCTCCTCTCGCGCTGGCGCACAGACTCTCGATGCCACGCGGCCGCGCCGCTCTGCCGCCCTTCGTCAGCGCGTAGGCACGGCGTCAATCCACCGCCCTCGCCAGCCAGTCCCTGAGCTCCTCTGTTTGATGTCGTTGCTACCTCTGTCTTTGGCCAGGGATAATACCCCTCTCCATTCTCCATTTTGCTCACTTCTCCTCTGGCCGCCGAGGAGAGGGAGGCTCGCCCGGGTGCATCTCTCGGGTAAACTCCAGTCCAATGGTTCCTCTCGTCTCTACTACCCTTGCCTATTCCATTTTTGCTAATGCGAACCTTCGGTTTTGCTTGTAGCTTCCAGCCCCTACTCGAGCTCCCTGCTGTTCCAAAGCGCGCACCCGGAGTCACCGTCGTGCCAACTTTGTGTCCGGGTGAGCTTGTCCTTGCCTTTGCGCGTCATATCGTGCCTTTGAGCATGAAGACGATTTCCCCTCAACCAATTTTGTCTTTGCATCGCAGGGATAATCAAATCTGGGATTTTTCTCTAACTCGGCCGCAAGGACCCCTTTCTTCCCCATCTCCGGCGTGGTAAGCCTCTTGTCAATTCCTTGCTTGCACACCAGCTATGGGCATCACTTAAGCTCTCTCTATCACTCACTCTTTGTCTTCTTCACCAGAACGACCTCTCCTCGGTGAAGCCACTCCGTCGCCGCTGTTCTTCGTCGCCGGCCCAACTCCGGTGACCTCATTGGCTCTGCGTCTTATGGGTGAGCTCAGTGAACTCCCCTGTTGCTTATGCACTCACTCTTTTCGCCCAAAAAGTTGTCGCGTCGCTTTTGCCGCTATGGCCGTAGCTCTCCACCGCCTTAGCTCGTCGCGCCGCCGCATCGGACACCGCTGGCTCTGCCGTTGGCGCCACCGGGTGCGCGAGGGTGTGAGCTTTCCATTCTGAGCACTCACCCGAGCCGCCTTAGCTTCCCTCTCCGCCGACGAGTGTGGCAATACCGCGGCCGCGTGCGTGTTTCCGCGTTGTCGGAATTCCGACCGTAGGTTATTACGAGCCAAATCTCGTTTCTTTTTGCGCTAATGATTGCTTAGGGAGTTATGGCTGTCTTAAGAGAGTTAGTTATTCTATTACATGTGGGCCCGTGGCCACTTAGAGCTCAGTAACCTCGCCAGGTCCGTGGACCTGTGAACCGGCTGTGGACCCAGAGTCTATGCACTATTTCGTGAACCTAGAGTATGACGTGTGGACCCCACATGTCAGGCCCCATTTAAATCAGAAACTAAGATGAATAAGGGCACTATTCAGAGGGCCCACTGGTCAGTGACTATGGCTAGGTTAGGCTGAGTATAAAAAGTATTTTATGTTTATATGAAATCCGAAATGCTTTATTTGTGAACTGAAAATTGGTTAAACTTCAAAATTGCATAAGTAATTCATTTTTGCTCCAAAATTGATGATTCAAATTTGGTTAGTTTCATTCTTAAATGTACTTTAATATAAAAATGGGTTAAATCATGTTACTGTTACAGAAAACACTTTTGGCAAAATTACTTTAGGTTTAGTAATATTGTTGCATTAAAAATTGCCTTAACTTCAAAAATGCTTAAGTATTTCTCTGTAACTCCAAATTGAGTAAACTCCACGTTGTTGAAATCCTCTGTTAGTGTAGTTTATTGTAAAATAGGTTTTGAACATGTTTCTATCACTGAAAATCTGATTTTACTTATGTCATGTGCACTACTTTCATAACTTTGAAAAATCATAGAAAATTCATCTTAGCTCCAAATGAGGTGAATCAAATTCCATTGTTCATCTCATGAGGCACTCTGCTTACCATAAAAATTTCAAGTACACCACACATCTGGAAATTGTCACCAAAATAATTAATTCGGATGAACAGTAACCGGTTGCAATTTATTTGGATTTTCTGGAAAACTGACTTTCAAACTGCCATAACTTTTGCATAGAGCATCCAAATCAATTGATTCTTGTTGCTAAATTCACCTAAAATCATGCCCTACCTTCTGTGAATTTTTCATGATTTTTGGATGACTTTGAATTTTTGGATCTTTTCGGTGTTATTCATTCTTATTGTACTTTCGGTTCTCTCGATAGGTTCTGACGAATTTATTGAATACGCGAGTGATCCTCTGCAGCAAGAAAGTTATCTCCAGCAAGGCAAGCAGTTTGATCATGTTTAATCCCATTACTTTCAAAGTCTAATATATTGTTTGCAAAGTGTATGTGTGCATGCTCTATTTTGTTGTTAAATTATGGTTCGATTAGTTGATCCTCTAGTTGCATAACCTGTAGGTAAATGTTTATCCTGTACTACCTGAGCCTAGGTTATTTGCTATGATTTAGGGTTCGTTGGATGAGCCATTGTCACTTAGTAGATTCGAGTTAATTTTGCTTAGCCATGCATAGGTACCGGTAGCATTGGGTGGTCATCGACTTAGTCGATGATCTTGATCACACAAATCTATTTATTACCATATATGTCCAACACTTTGTGCTTTGTTACTTTGTAAATCTAAAACTGAAAATAAAATTGTCTTAGACTTGGGCATATTGGTATGTTGGTGTGATTGTATGGTCTGACAGGAATGATGCCCGGGTCAACAAGGACCGAATTACTGTGCCATCGATCTAAGCACTCTTGCATGCTAACCACACGAGGGGGATATGGGACCTCTCTTGGCTAAGTACTTTGGGGAGTGTTAATTAATGAGTCGCGTGGTGGGTTGTATATCTGACTATATGCAACATTGGGACAGGAGGGGAGCACCCACACGGCTTGAGCTGACCGGTGTATCTTTCTCTTCGTATGGGTCCTTGGTGAGAGCCGGGGAGACATTTCACTAAGGGTTAACCCCCATACACACGGCTCTTAATTAGCACAATCCATTGGAAATGTCTCGTAGGACTTAGCCGTGCCGGCATACCAAAGGAAGTGTGCCAAATCATGTGGCGAAAAGGCGGTCTGGCGTGTGGGTACATTGGTACACCTCTGCAGGGTATAAAATATTCGAATAGCCTCATCCTAGGTTATGGACATGCTTGGTTATTTCCCACAAGAATTAGACTCAACATTTTCATTAAAACTTGAATTCGGGTGGTACGAATGGGTAATTCGTGCTATGTTGTAGTGGCTGTTGGGAAGTCACCTCCAGGTTGTTATTTATGTTTATATATGTTGTCTCGCTGTTATTTAATCAATTAAAAACAGATTTGTCAGATTGCCTTGAAATCTATTACATTATTGCAAATGAAAACTTGCTTTATGCTGAAAATGAGCCTATAGCCTTCCACTTAAATAAGCTTGCATGTAGCTATTTATAGGTTGTTACACTACACGTAAGTCTTGCGAGTACATTTTTGTACTCATTTGCTTTGCTTAATAAATTCTTGCAGAGGAGGTTGACCCCCAAGGGGTTAACTTTTGTGAGACCGACTTCGACTTTTCCTTCGACGACTAGCTTGGACGTTTCCAGTCGGTTGCCTTGTGGATAATAGCAAACCGTTTGGCTTTTGTTTATTGCCATCGTATGGCTTATGTTTCCGCTGCTACTTTGGTTAATTACTTGCCATTTGGCCGGTCGGCCCTACTTTTGTAATATGGTCTTTTAAGTCCTTTATGTTTGTAAACTTGTAGACTTGGTATTGTATTGTCTTGTATGGAATGGATGCTCAATTTTTGTATGGGGTATGTGTACTGCAAATTCTGGGAAGTACATATGCACCGAGAATCAAGATATTTGATTTGTAATGCTAGGACCAATTTGATGGTTAAGTATTACAAGTTAAATACCCCGGGTTCTCACATTCAAGTTCTTCTGTTGTGCCTTAGAGGTCTAGTGAACCCTCATATATATCCTGTAGTCCTAAACCTAAGTTGTTCTCTCAGATGGCTGCCCTCAGAAGAGCCGCTGCCCAAGGACGTGGTTAGATTCTTCAAGCAATGCTCTCCAGTCAGCAGGCCAAAGCAGCCAACCGCAACTCCAAGCTAGCAAATTTCCTAAGGACCAGACCCTTGACCGTTTCATCTACAAATTTACTGCTGGAAGCAGAAGATTGGCTTCATGACACAGAGAAGAAACTCCAACTAGCACGATGTGTGGAGGACGACAAGGTGAATTTTACTACCCATCAGCTCAAGGGAACCGCAGCCGCTTCGTGGGAAAACTACCTAGCCGCCTGTGGAGGAGAAAGTCCGATCACTGATGAAGAGTCTGAAGAAGAAGAAGCACCAGAAGCTGAGGAACAGCAAGAACAAGCAGCAGAGGAGAATGTTGAAGAAAAAGTAGAAGAAGAAGCTGAACTGACAAGGCATGCAATCCCCTAGAGTGAATTCAAGGCTGCCTTCAGGATAAACTTTGTACCTGCCGGCACTATGAGAATGAAGAAGAATGAGTTCTGAGCCTTGAAGCAAGGCAACATGTCCATCAACAAGTACCTCACCAGATTCAACCAACTTGCTGCTACGCCCCAGGCGACGTCGCTGACGAGGAAGAAAAGATCGATTGCTTCCTAGAAGGCATGCACAAAGACATGAGAGGGCAGTGGATTCACAGAGGATTATGGATTGGCTAAATTCGGGTTCGACACTCCCACATGTATGTCATGGCACCAGTAGCGTAAGCCATCAATGTAGCTAGTTTCAAAAATCATATCCTAGTTACACTTGATCTTGCGGCGTCCAGCTACACAAGTGGAGGACATTCTTCACCGCCATGCTCGGCAAATTCAACCTCTTGCATTATGTCAATGGCCCTGGTGATCCTACAGCGTCATTCAACTGGGCGAAACAAGACTTAACCATCTAGACATGGCTCTACAGATCCGTTGGATGGGATCCTTGACATCACCATGGAACCATCTCGGTCCACCCGTGAATTATGGGCTGTTGTTGAAGACCTTTTTCGTGACAACAAGGACAACCGGGCAATCTACCTCACCACAGAATTTGGTTCCGTGGTGCAAGGTGATCAGTCTGTCACGGCATACCGCACCAAGCTCAAGTCCATCGTCGATGCTCTTCACGATGTCAACCAACCTGTAACAGCCTAAAATCCCTAAGTTGGATTAGTTAAGCATTTAATGTGCATTTGTGAAATTTTGGACTTTTTAAAACTTTTTGTTGCAGCAAATAGATTTCAATTGTGTGAATATTTTAGTTGGATTCTATATTCTCTAATATGCTTGTTTGAATTTTCTTGAATTTTTGGAGCTTATTTGGTTCCCTATTTAATTTGCTTGTTCAAATTTTGAATTTGAATTTAAAAACACAAACCTAATAGGTAAATAAAACAAATGGAAATGAAAATTGATAATTAAAAATCTAAACTCAGCATAATTATTCTAAATATAATTTGAGAAATTAATTAATGCATGTTGGCAATTCTTTTCACATCAAGTAATAATAATCAATATTAAATTGAATGGTTTGAAAGACTGCTTTTAAATTAAATCGATCCCTTGTTTTCGCATGCATCATAAAAATCATGTCATTATGCATACATTAGTATCGCCGTTCTTATTTTCCAGTTCGACCGACCGCTGGCGAAACGCCTGCGTGTCCCTTCTTTTCAGGTCATCTGCCTTTTGCCCTTCCCTGCTGACTCCTTTCGCTTCTCTCCTTCAAATTTCATCCAAAAATTCAAAACCTAGCCATGCATGTCATACCACCGCGATCGTCATCGCACAACCAACCCGATTCTGCAATTCGTTTTTGCATGCACGGCAGTTTGAGCGAATTCGCATAAGGGAGAAAATGTGTAGCTGATAAAACACCTGCGTGTTCATTCTTTTTCCCTAACTTCTCTCCTCGCAATCACAACCAAAAATCTAAAATCGCGCGACGCATGTTGTACCATTGCGTTCATCATCGTGCAAACATTCTATTTTCGCAAGCGGTTCCCGCATGCAAGATCATATGAGCAAATTAGAAAAATGAGAAAGAAATGCACTGCTATTTTCCACTACCATTTCTTTTCTCCCTAACACCACAGTCCATCATTCTAGTCCCAGCCGAAGCACTACCATCCATTACTATTCTTTATTTCCTAACCACTGGCCATGGCCAGCCGAACACAACCCTTCCCACTGCCATTCTCTCTCCCATCCACACTTCATCTCTCTCCAAACATCTCCTTCTTCTCCAACAGAACTCCTCTCACCTCCTATTTCCTTCTCACGCAAGAACTCAAGCCCATGCTTCTCCCCTCCCAATCACCACCAAAAACACTAAATCAGCCCATGCATGTCACACCATTGCAATCCCCATCTCTTGAGCTTTCCATTCATCCTATTGGATTTCGCATGCATGGACTTTTGTGTGTTTTGGAGAAGAGGGAAGGCCGCACCATGCTTCTACTCCTTCCCTCGGCAGCACAGCATGCAGTGGTGCAATTGCAGTCCAGAAAGTGCAGCAAGAAGTGGCGCTGCATGCAGCAGCTTCGGCAGTGGTCGGTGGCAATGCAGCAGTGAGAGCAAGCATGGGGGATCTGGCCGAGAGCAGCAGTGGCCGGCCTGGGCAAGTGTGGTAGCAGCATTAGCTCCAGCAGCAGCCCCATGCGTGGCGGCACGGTCTGGCTGTGCGGCGTCAAGGTCGAGCGGCAGCTCGGCATGGTGGAGCAGTAGCCGAGGAGCCGAGGCGAAGCTGTGGCGACGGAGGTTCGCCGCGACATGGCGGCTCAGTGAGCAGTGCCAGCAAGTGGTGCGGCGCCGAGGTGGCTGGCCGACGGGGGGAAGAGAAGAGAGGGGAAGTGAAGGTAGGTTCAGTTTGGTGGCTCTTGCCCGATCTGCTTCAAGCTCATGGTCGGAGGCTCAAACGTCATTGGATAGGCTCCAAACTTGGTGAGTTAGTTCTACACATAGAGCACTTCATTGTGATCAGTTGGTTTGAGGTTTTGTTTACATGTGCACCGGATTTGATAGTGGGTTAGTTCGTTCTGTTTGCAATGCAATCAGAGGTGCGCAATCTTGGAGCTTGATTCCTTTGAGGGGTCATATGGTGTCGGATTCAGCTGAAATTTGGACATCATGTTGAGGACTCATTGAGCTGCATTCTTGCCAAGTTTCACACAGTTTGAGTTATTGGTTTGAAAGTTTTGCACTAAAGACCAAGGTGGACAGAAACAACGCTTCTCTGTTTTAACTGATTTTAGTTACCTCTTGTCAAAGGTGGTTGTTGTTGATGATGATCCCAAGATTATAACTTGATGATGTTGCTTCTAGAGAAGACGCCATTGTATCCACTGTTAATAAGAGTGGAATAGTGGACGCGGATGTGGTCGTGTGCACGAACGAGTGGCCGAACGGACGAGATCGGCGACAACTACAGCGGAAGAGCACTGCGAGGGCGTCGTCAGTGGTAGTCACACGCCTAGCGCATGCGACGGTAAAATCCTTAGGATTAATTACATTACCGCGTTTATGATATTAGTGTGCATGTTGCATAATCATATTAAGCATGTCATTTTATTATTCTTGCATGTTTATATGTAATTAACAAATGGATAATTTATTTTAACCATGAACTAATTGATCACTCAAAAATTTGCTTCACAAATGAATATATGGATTAGTAAGAAGTTTAGTTAACACTCTCTCTTAAATGGATGAATGAACAGAGAGGTAAGCCATGTCAAGGGCCAAAAACAAATTGATTAGAGAGTATACTAAATTCTTGGCCATTAACATTTAATCTAAAAGAGTAAATTAATCTTGAGTCAAGAATTGGAATTTGGTTAAGTTAAGCAATAGTAAGTTAGTGCCTGTTTCTATTGCAAGTAGATGGAAAAGTTTTATTGGATTAAATAGCCTTTAGAGTTTGATCTAAAGAGAGCACTCTAAATCTGAAAAACACGTGTGAAGAATGATCTTGATAAAACAGTAAATCTCCATTAGGTAATTGAATTTATCAAAGCAGCTAGTAAGCTAATTAAAGAAGCTAATTCTCCTTAGTAAAGTTGTTAAGAGAGTAGAGGGTATTTAGTTTTGGCAGTACCCCTATGCCATAGAGATGTTAATAGCAATAGAGGCACTAAGTCAATGAGATAGTTTATAAAAAGTTTGGCTAAAACTTCAAAACCTTATAACTAAATCAAATCAAGTCCAATTAGAGTGAAACCAATTTTGTTGGTTTTCATTCTTAATGTACTTTAACTTGGCATAAGTTTGGAACATGTTACTGGTACAGAAAAATTCAGATTTAGAATTAATTTCAGGAATGAATTGTCTTTACACTAAAACTTGAATTAACTTCAAAAATTCGTAAGTAATTCATTTGAATTCCAAATGGGATGAATCCAATTGGGTTGTTCATATAATTTCATCCTCTATCCATTTTTATAATCCTTATATCCACCACTATCCTGCAAAATTTCACTAAATAATTAAAATCGGATGAACAGTCACAGATGAGAATTAATTTGATTTTCCTCAAATCTGAGATTCAAACTACTATAACTCTCGCATAATAAATCCAAACAGAATAATTATTTCATCTAAAATCATGATCTTCCTTCTATGAATTTTTCATGATTTTTGGATGACTTTGAATTTTTGGGTCTTTTTGGTATTATTCGTTCTTATTGTGCTTTCAATTCTTTCGGTAAGTTCCGATGATTCTATTGTATACAAGAGTGATCCTCTACAGCAAGAAAGTTATCTCCAGCAAGGCAAGCAGTTTGATCATAAATGTCCCATTATTTTCAAGTCTAATACTTTGTTTGCAAATTGTATGTATGCATGCTTTTGTGTCAAAGATTATTTTCCCGATTAGAGGTAGCTATTCCTATTGCATGGTTGCCCTTAAATTGTTTTTCCCTGCCACAAAACATAAGTTATTAATATCGCTGGTGAATTAGAGCCCGGTGATTTAATTATGCTCTTTTATTGTCTTTACGGTGTCATGCCTAGAAATGCTTAGTTACCGGTAGAATTGGGCGGTTATCGACTTAGTCGGTAACTGTGATCACACAAAATTATTATTATCATTATGCTCAGCACCTTGTGCTTTGTTACTTTGTAAAGTCAAAAACTGAAAACTGAAAATAAAATTGTTTCATGACTTGGGCACAATGGATGTTGGTGTGATCTATTGGGTGTGAATGGAATAGTGCCTAAGTCCCTAAGGACCGAGTTACTTGTGTCACTAAGCCAAGCGCTTTTGCGTGCTAACCACATGAGAGGGATATGGGACCTCTCTTGACTAAGTACTTTGGGCGGTGTTAATTATGAGCTGGTTGGTGGTTGTAAAAGAAATGTTTGTGATAGGAGGAACATCGACAAATCGGCTTGAGTGGTGATGTGTCTTTCTCTTTGTTGGGTTCTGCTCTTAATTAGCATCACCCATTGGAAACGTCTCGTGGGACTTAGCCGTGCTTCAAGCATACCAAAGGAAGTGTGCTAATAGTTTGGCGAAAAGGCGGTCTGACGTGTGGGTACATTGGTACACCCCTGCAGGGTTCAAACTATTCAAATAGCCTCGTCCTAGGTTATGGACATGCTTGGTAAGGTCGTGCAAGAACTAGATTATAACATTTAATTAAAACTTGATGTGGGTGGTATGAATGGGGAATTCATGCTATTGTTGTGGTGGCTATTGGGTTAGCCACTTCCAGGTTGTCTTGTTATTATTGTTACCTGTATCTCGCTGTTTTTGTCAAATAAAAACAGATTGTAAAACTACTTTAAATCTATTACATTATTGCAAATGAAAACTTGCTTTATGCTAAAAATGAGTCTAGAGCCTCCTCCACTTAAATAAGCTTGCATGTAGCTATGTATAGGCCTGTTACACTACACGTAAGTCTTGCGAGTATATTTTTGTACTCATTTGCTATGCTTAATTAATTGTTGCAGAGGAGGTTGATCCCCAAGGGATTAACTATTGTGAGACCGACTTCGACTTTGACTTCGACGACTAGCTTGGCGGCCCGGTCGGTTGCCTTGTGGGTAATGGCAAACCGTTTGGCTTTTATTTATCGCCATCTTATGGCTTGTTTCCGCTGCTACTTTGGTTATTTACCTTGTTATTTAGCCGGTCGGCCCTACTTTTGTAATATGTTCTTGTATGGCCTTTTTGTTGTAAGCTTGTAGACTTGGCAATGTATGACTTGTGTATGGAATGGATGCTTAATTTTTGTATGGGGTATGTGTACTGCAATTCTGGGAAGTACATATACGCCGAGAATCAGGATATTTTATTTGTAATGCTAGGACCAATTTGATGGTTAAGTATTACAAGTTTAATACCCCGGGTTCTCACACAACCCATCTTTGACGAAAGCTTGGTGCTTAATATCCTTCATGGTTTCAGTCCACGTCTCTCTCAAGAGGCATCCATCATCACGCTGCAAACACCCTTTCCTAGTTTTGTTTGCGTGCAATCTATGCTCCTAATCGACGAGATACATATCAACAACATCGAAAAAGTAAACGCCACCACTGTTCTTCTGTCCACGGCTTCCTCCGGATCAAGGTAGGGGCCTACTTCATGCGGTAATTCCGACAAGCCCTCCGGTGGTGCCAACCATGGCAAGAACAAGGGACGTCGCGGCAAGACCACTAGCGGTCGCAATCGCAACTCTAGCAACCATGGTCCTCCACCAACCGCCAACCCTTGGATATGTTGTTCTCCTTGGTCTGCCTAGGGACAGCATTGGTTCGGCGCCTAACACCCTACGGCCAGCCTTGGTCTCCTTGGCCCCCGACCACCCTTAGGTCATGTAATGTCCCGTTTGTTCTAGAGTTCTTGCCAGTTTTCAAAATCCAAAAGGAACTATTTGGTTTATTTACCTGTTCAAGCTTAACCTGGTATTTTGGAATTGGAGAGTTTAACTTGACCTAACAAAACATGAACTAAGTCCCTTGTTAGTGTTCTCTGCTGGTTGGGGATCTTTGTTGTTCTTTGGTGTTCCTTGGTTTGGTTTCCTCCTGAGCTTCTATGTGTGCCTCTTGGTTTAACCTCTCTTTAAACCTCATTTGTTGGTTTGAATCTCTTTGAGATTAAAACCTCCCTCTCCGTCTAAATCTCATCCTCTGTTTAGACTTTCCCTTGTTTTGGACCTCCTGCTGAGGATCAAGCTCGGGTTTGTGTTTCAAAACCCTTTGATTTCTCAAAGCCAAGTCTGGCTTTGTTTCCCTTCATCTGGACCTCCCTCAAGGATGGTTCAATTCGGGTTGTGGTACTACCGCTGTTCTTTATGCGGTCGAACCGCTTAGGTTTAACCTTCCCCACCTCAGGACCGTTGATGTTTTTGACGGCACGATCTTGAGGGTGCGTTCAAGCGGTCCGAATGTCTCCCTCCTTGAGAGCCATCCGATCCGTATCGGATGGCCCTAATCTGGTGAGGCCTCCGCTCGGTCCGAACGGCCCCTTTGCTTGGCCCCGTTCAATCTTGATCTAACAGCCCTAGCTTTCCCTGCGTATCCTTGTTTCTGCACAGACCTCCCCTTGTTCAGATCTAGCCGTTAGGACCTCCTCTCTGGAGATCATAACCGCACAGACCTCCCCTTGTTCAGATCTGGCTGTTAGGACGTCCTCTCTAGAGATCTTAACCGCATAGACCGCCCCTTGTTCAGATCTGGCCGTTAGGACCTCCTCTCTGGAGATCTTAACCGCACAGACCTCCCCTTGTTCAGATCTGGCCGTTAGGACCTCCTCTCTAGAGATCTTAATCGCACAGACCTCCCCTTGTTCAGATCTGGCCGTTAGGACATCCTCTCTGGAGATCTTAACCGCACAGACCTCCCCTTGTTCAGATCTAGTCGTTAGGACCTCCTCTCTGGAGATCTTAATCGCACAGACCTCCCTTTTGGAGATCCAACCGTCAGGACCTCCTTGCCCTTTTGATCTTGACCGTAGGACCTCCCTTTTGGAGATCCAACCGTCAGGACCTCCTTGCCCTTTTGATCTTGACCGTAGGACCTCCCTTTTGGAGATCCAACCGTCAGGACCTCCTTGCCCTTTCAATCTTGACCGTAGGACCTCCCTTTTGGAGATCCAGCCGTCAGGACCTCCTTGCCCTTTTGATCTTGACCGTAGGACCTCCCTTTGGAGATCTAACCGTCAGGACCTCCCCTTGCCTTTGATCTTAACCGTTTAGGATCTCCTTTTGAGAATCTAAGCCATTAAGACCTCTCCTTTGTTGGTTTCAGCCATCGAGGCCCTTTCCAACTTGCGGTTGTAGCGCTTCATAAACCCGGAACTACCGTTATCCGGTCGTACCTCTTCGTGAACATGGTATTACCACTGCCGGCGATATCTTGTCCATCTTTCTGTCCTCTTCGAGTCATTGGACCTCTTGTCCAGGACCTCCTCTTCGAGTCTTTGGACCTCTTGTCCAGGACCTCCTATTAGTGTCCTTGGACCTTCTGCCCAGGACCTCCTTTCAATGTCTTTCGGACCCCTTGTCCAAGACCTCCTAGTGCCTTTGGACCTCCTGTCCACAGGACCTACCCATGGTCTTTTGCAAAGACAATTTGTGTGGTGAGGACCACCTCCTTGTCTGGTCGTGCACCTCTTTGACTGGCCCCACTTGCCAGCCGCACTCACCATATATCATTCCTTCTGCCTCAAACCTTTGTGCACATTAAATGCAGTCACTTCTAGGGTGCATTGTTTATTTCCTATTAGGACATGCCCTGTCCTAACCCCACCGATCATTGACACGTTTGCCTGAGCTGTTTCCTTGCCCTCACCACCGGCCAGCTATTAATAGCCTGGGTGGGCTTGCCTTTGTAACATTTTGCTCCTTTGCTAGCCTCCCTACCGTCACCTAGCTCCTTCTGAGCTTGAGTTCGAAGCTCCACCGTGTGCAACCGTGGGAGCTGCTCCCTTCTTCGCCAGAAGGCCTCCTTGTGAATCTTTGCTAGACTCTCGCCTAGAGACCACCCTCTCTTGCTTTGGATCTCCCCTCTCGTTTTAGGGCCTTCTGTTTGCCTGATTTTTGGGTTGAGTTGTGCTCTAGTTCTTTTGAGTCTTTTTGAGTTCTTTTGTCTAGAGTAGTTTTGCTTATTTGGTTCTTTGCGATCGTGTAGATCCCGAGCTTGAGGAGTTTTTGGACCCGGCAATTTCAACCGAAGGACCAGTACTGCTTGACGAAGGCAAGTCACAGCCCTTGATCATGTCGAGCCTAACATTTTAAATATATTTTGTTTTACTTTAACATGCATGGCTATTTTTATATATGAAAATGTTTAGGCAGTAGCTATTCTACCTTACTTGATTTTATGCCTCCTTTGGACTTGTTGCTGGACATGTTGACATACTCCCTTTGGAAACTCTAGGTTGGGTATTTTAGTTGGTATTGTTTGATATTGCCAACATGGGACCGTAAGATTATGCTTAGCCTTGCTATAGAACCGTGGGTCTGGTGAATCATGCTTCATCAATTAATAATCTTGACTAATGATCTATAGAATTTGTGGCTGGTGCCACTGTTAAGCAACTATGGTGGGATACCGTATGTTGTGTTGATTGTGGTGCGAGACCACTTTATTAAAATTTGGTTCTGCCAGGACCTGGTGGTCCTTTGGCCAGGGTTAATCACGAAATGGTTTTTGCTTGGGGCAAGAAGGCAGGGAGTGAGAAGTGGGTGCTTTGCACATGGGGTTGTGGAAGTCTTGCCTGAGCACAATTAAGGACTTAACTTTATGTTCTATTGATCTGGGTCGATCAGTGCAACCACAAGATCACTTTATGGGGGTGGTCTGGGCTGAATAATTAGCAATGAGCTGGCTCGGTTCTATTGTGGCTGGCGTGTGGCGCTTTCAAGAAGAGGGCCACCCGATAACCCTACGGGGGATCACGAAACCTTAGCGGGCAGCTCGAGTCAGATTCAAAGCTTTGTAAAGGCCTTGCGCTCTCTAGACTGCTCACCTTCTAAGTGAGCAAGGGTCTTTCGAGAACCCGTCCCGCTAGAGATCACGTACAGTGGGTAAAGTTGTACACCTCTGCAGAGTGTAAAATCTATTCGAATAGCCAAGTCCTTGGTCATGGACAAAGCCCAGCGAAAATGGTGCAAGGGGTAGCTTTTGTGAAATTGGTGTTCCCTAGGCACTTCTGCGAGAGGCCGTGACTTTGCCTCGAAGAGACCTTGGCCAGCTTTAGAGGGGTCATGGCTGGCTTGAGATGTGATCCAGGGGCTGGGTTCGAGCTCTAGAGTTGGTGCTCCAGAGAGGCCTTGGGAGAGGTCCTGGCTGTGGGTGCAACCAGACCTCCCCCAAGTGGTTTGGATGTGAGTTGGTGCTCACTCCCTTCTTTCCAAACAAATGTAGTTATGTAATATTGTGTTAACTTGTTGCCTTACAATCTATTATCTTATTTACTGTCAAATATTGCTTTGTGCAACTAACCATACAACTCTTCATTGGTAAGCCATTGCATGATTATTAATTGCATAAATGTTCCCCTATGACTTGCTGAGTACATTCAAAGTACTCATGGCTCTAAGCCCTGTGTCAAAGCAGTGTATGAAGATGACCAAGTGCAAGGAAGCTTAGACCTCTTTGAAGAGGATTTCTTTGATGATCCCGCTGCCTAGGATGTCCTCCACTTGACAGGCTGTTGGCTTGCCGGTTGGCATCTATGTGTTTTGGTGTTTCGGCTACCAAGGTTCTTTTGTTGTCGGTTTGTAAGCCCAAGTGGCAAACCTTCTGTAAACAAGCTTGGACCTTAAGGTCTTGTTTAATACTAAGTTTAATTTGTCTGCTTCATCTCTTGTTTTGACCTTGTGGTTGTGATTGTGCTGAAGTGATTCTATGCGAGCTAGCATCTGGTATCCTGGGACTAGCTCAGTGCACAGAGGTAGGAGCTCCAGGTAGTCCTACGAGATCTTCTTGAGAGTCCATGTCGAACCTCCCCTCAGGTTTTGCCGTGCGGTACTACCGCAGCTCTTCTTGTCGCGGTAGTACCGGTTGTGGTGAGGTACTACTGCTGCCCTTGTCATGGTAGTACCGGTTGCAAAAAAAATGGTCCTCCTGGACTCCCCGGCATATCCTGAGAAGAGGTCCTCACAAAGGTGGTATCAGAGCCCTGGTCGGCTGTAGGACGTGACCGTAGGTAGAAAGGTCGTTTTAGTTTTGATTCAAAAGCTATTTTGTAAATCAAACCAACTTTAAAACTTGTTTAGTGGTTCTTTCCTTGTTCTGATTCTGGGCTATTCTTACCTTGTCTTAATCTCTTCTTACCTTTTCTTTAGTTCTGTGATCTTACCTCCTCTAGAACTTTGTTTTCATGTTTAACCTGACCTCGTTGCCTCTGTAACCTCCAAAGGGCCGACCTTGTAACCTTAGGTTGATAGTGGTCCTTTTAGCCTAAGTCTCGCTTAGCTTGGTCATTAGGACCTCTGGTTGTGGGTTTGTTGCCTCTTTTGGGTCTTCCAGCCTTTTTGGCTTTTCGGGTTTAATCAAGTCACCCCTAATAGGTTAATCCATCTTTCTTCCCCTTGCTCTAACTTATCTTTGTGTTATTCCCTCTTATCTTTTATGCTTTCCTTCTTATCTGTTAAACCTAAGGGCTCTGTGCAGATGGTTCAAATTCGGCAATCATCAAGTCAGAATGAGCCTTCAGAGCAGCTGCCTCCACCACCTCCTCCTCTAGTGGCAGTGTCAGACCCAGGTTTTGGGCAGTTTATGGCAGCCCAAGCACAAATGATGAGTTCCATGATGCAAAACATGAATCAAATGATGGCCCAGCAAAGTTAGACCACCAATGCTTTGCTTGCTATGATGAGCCAAAATAGTCAAGCAGCAGTTGTGCCTCCTCCACATCCTGTCCATCCTCAATCAAGGTTGTTTGAGTTCATGAAGACTTGCCCAGCCACCTTTTCAAGCTCCCCTGAACCACTTGATGCAGATGATTGGTTAAGATCAACTAAGAAGAAACTTGAAATTGCCCACTGTGAAGACAGAGAGAAAGTCTTGTTTGCATCACATCAGTTGGAAGGTGCTGCAGCTGAATGGTGGAACACATTTTGTGCCTCCCACGTTGACCCCCAGAGGATCACTTGGGCAAAATTTTCGGTAGCTTTTCGTCATTCCCATGTCCCTGATGGCAAAGTTGAGATAGAGAAAAATGAATTTCGAGACCTTAAGCAGGGTAGCATGACTGTGAGTGAGTACCTCACTAAATTCACTCAGTTGTCACAGTATGCCCGTGAAGATGTTGCCACTGACGATGCACGCCAAAAGCGCTTTAAGCGAGGTCTACAACCTAGTTTGAAAGTTCAAGTTGTTGGCAATGACTATCCTGGTTTTCAGCACAAGGTGAATAAAGCGTTGCTTATTGAAGAGTCTCGCAGAGAGCTCTCAGAGTCTTTCTAGAGAAAGGTGCCACCCTCTAGTGCTCAACAAGGGCCTCCCCAGCGTACCAAGACCTTTGTGCAGCACCAATATAGGCGCCAAGGACCTCCTGGACCTTCTAGGACCTCTGCCAAGTCTACTCGCTCAGCTGCCCCTGGTCAGCGCTGCATCACTGGCAGTAGCAAACAGCCTTCAAAGGCCTCTCCAGCAGTCGGGATTACTTGTTTTAAGTGTCATCAAGTGGGACATTTTGCCAACCAATGCCCACAGAAGACCGGACAAGCCGTAGGGACCTCCACTTCAGGACCTCCCCCTGCCAGGACCACTCAAGCAGCTGCTGGACCACCCCAAGCGAAGACCTCTCAATCTTTTGGAAGAGGCCGTGTGAACCATGTTGCGGTGGAAGAAGCCCAGACTTCCTCAGATGTTGTACTAGGTATGTTCCTAGTAAATTCAGTGCCAGCTGCGGTTTTATTTGATTCTGGAGCTTCTCATTTGTTCATTTCTCGGAGTTTTGTTGTTAAGCACCAGTTTAAGGTTGTTGCTCTTAAGTCTACCTTGTTGGTTCAATCCCCCGGCTCGGAGTTAAGCATGAACCAGGGTTATCCGCAAGTTAAGTTGGTCATAGAGGGAGTAGAATTCTTGGCCAACCTTATTCTGTTGGATACCAAGTCCCTAGATGTGATCTTGGGTATGGATTAGCTTGCAGACCACCATGCAATGTTGGACTGTAGTAGGAGAAGCATCTCTTTGACCAGCCCTAGTGGTATCTCAGTGAAGTTTGAAGCCTCCTCAGAAAAGCTTGCTGGAGCTTTAGCTTGCAGTACTCAAGTTCTAGCTTTAAAAGATGTCCCTGTGGTCCGGGATTTTGAAGATGTGTTCCCTGATGAGCTCCCAGGAATGCCTCCAGACAGAGACCTTGAGTTTGTCATTAACCTTGTTCCAGGGACCTCCCCTATCTCCAAAAGACCTTATAGGTTGCATGCTGATGACCAGGTGGAATTGAAGCAACAGATTGAAGATATGTTGAGCAGAGGTTTTATTAGACCTAGCTCCTCACCTTGGGGAGCTCCAGTGTTATTTATGCCCAAGAAGGACGGAACTCAAAGAATGTGTGTAGACTACAGAGCTCTTAATGATGTCACCATCAAGAACAAGTACCATTTGCCAAGAATCGATGATTTATTTGATCAACTGAAGGGAGCTGCTGTATTCTCAAAGATAGATTTGAGGATAGGGTACCACCAACTCAAGATTCGTAAAGAAGATATTCTAAAGACAGTTTTTTCAACAAGATATGGGCTATTTGAGTTTACTGTTATGTCATTTGGGCTGACCAATGCCCCTGCCTACTTTATGAATTTGATGAATAGAGTGTTCATGGAGTTCCTAGACAAGTTTGTCATTGTTTTTATTGATGACATCCTTGTCTATTCCAAAAGTGAAGGAGAGCATGCAGACCACCTCCATTCAGTTTTGGAGAAGCTGAGAGCTCATAAACTCTTTGCTAAGTTTAGTAAATGTGAGTTTTGGTTGAAGGAAGTGGTCTTTTTAGGCCATGTCTTATCTGAAAAGGGAGTCTCCGTCAACCCCAGCAAGGTCCAAGATGTACTCAATTGGGAATCTCCTAAGTCAGTACCTCAAGTTCGAAGTTTCCTTGGTATGGCAGGGTATTACAGAAGATTTATTGAAGGTTTTTCTCGGATTGCAAGACCTCTAACCCAGCTATTGAAGAAAGAGAAGAAGTTCTCACGGACCCCTGATTGTGAGCAAAGTTTTCAAGAGCTCAAGAAAAGGTTGACCTCTGCCCCAGTTTTGGTTTTGCCAGATGTTAGAAAGGACTTCGAAGTCTATTGTGATGCATCAAAGTAAGGACTTGGCTGTGTCTTAATGCAAGAAAGAAAAGTGGTAGCCTATGCCTCACGACAATTAAGGCCCCATGAAGCAAATTATCCTACTCATGACCTAGAACTAGTTGCGGTAGTGCATGCTTTAAAGATTCGGTACCACTATCTTATTGGAAATAGATGTGAAGTCTACACAGATCACAAGAGCTTAAAGTACATATTCACTCAAGCTGATCTGAACGTGAGGCAGAGAAGGTGGCTAGAGCTAATTAAAGACGACAATTTGGGGATTCATTATCACCCTGGTAAAACCAATGTAGTGGTTGATGCTCTGAGCAGGAAAGTCTATAGCAGCACACTGATGGTCAAAGAAAATCAGCCCTCTTTGCATGAGGAATTTCAAAAACTCAGACTTGAACTAGTTGAAGAAGGATCTTTAGCAGCCCTTGAAGTGCAGCCCACCTTGCAAAATCAGATCAGAGCAGCTCAAGTTGAAGATGCTGGCATTCAAGAAATCAAGTCCAACATGAGGAACGGGAAATCTTTAAGGTTTTCTGAAGATGAACAGGGGACTGTTTGGTTTGACAAAAGGTTATGTGTGCCAAACAACCTAGAGCTCAAAAGGGTACTGCTCAAGGAAGCCCATGAAGCGTTGTATTCTATTCACCCAGGAGCTACAAAGATGTATCAAGACATCAAGGAAATGTATTGGTGGCCCAATATGAAGAAAGAAATTGCAGAATATGTGGCCAAATGTGATACTTGTCAAAAGGTTAAGGCCGTGCACCAAAGACCTAGAGGTCTTTTGGTACCTTTACCCATACCCGAGTGGAAATGGGAAGAGGTCGGGATGGACTTTATAACTAGACTACCCCGAACTCAAGCTGGCTTTGACTCTATATGGGTCATCGTGGTTCGCCTAACCAAAATGGCTCATTTTATTCCAGTGAAGACCACTTATTCTGGAGACAAATTGGCAGAGATCTACATGGCAAAGGTAGTGTGTTTGCATGGTGTCCCAAAAAAAATAGTATCAGACAGGGGATCTCAGTTCACCTCCAAGTTTTGGCAAAAGCTACATGGCGCCTTGGGCACAGACCTCAATTTCAGCACAGCTTATCACCCCCAAACTAATGGCCAAACTAAGAGATTGAACCAAGTACTTGAAGACATGCTTCGGGCTTGTGCCTTGGAAAAGCAAGCTAGTTGGGACCGAATGCTGCCGTTTGCTGAATTCTCCTATAATAACAGCTATCAAGCAAGCCTCCAAATGTCTCCTTTTGAAGCTCTATATGGAAGAAAGTGTAGAACACCCTTGTACTAGACAGAGAATGGTGAATGACATGTTCTAGGACCAGATCTTTTGAAAGAAGCTGAAGACCAAGTGAAGTCAATCAAAGAAAAGTTGAAGATTGCTCAAACAAGGCAAAAGAGCTATGCAGACAATAGGCGCCGAGATATAGCTTTCGCCCCTGGAGATCAAGTGTACCTCAAAGTGTCACCTCTCAAAGGAATGTAGCGGTTTAGAATCAGTGGGAAGCTAGCTCCAAGGTTCATTGGACCTTTCCCAATTCTTGCCCGAAGGGGTGAAGTGGCCTACAAGATAGACCTCCCTCCTCAGCTTGCTGGAATGCATGATGTATTTTATGTGTCACAATTGAAGAAATGTTTAAGAGTCCCAGAAGATCAAATGCCGCTAGAAGCTGTGGACCTCCAAGAATACCTCACTTACAAAGAGCAACCGATCAAGATCTTGGACGTGTCAGAAAGAGTCACAAGGACCAAGACTATCAAGCTTTGCAGAGTACAATGGAGCAACCACACTGCAGCAGAAGCAACTTGGGAGCGTGAAGACGTCCACGTGGGTAAAGCCCAGCGAAGCTGCAGGGAGCACTGAGCAATGGGGGGATGAGGGCGACTCCGCCCACCTACCGGCAGCTCCTGACCTCTGTTCCTATGGATGGGGGAAGGAAGGTGTGGCTTTGGACCCCAAACTCTTCCATGACGCCCTTCTTCTTATAGCGTGGGTAAGTGATCAATACAAACAAAAATCATACCCATTGGATCCATCCTGATATGATTGGGTGATTTGCATGTTCCCTTAAGAACAAGCACACACACACTAAATCCTGAAAAGAAAGATAGATGCTCATCTTCACCTTGATAGCGAGGCTCACTCGTCGTTGTCCAACCCACCTTGTAAGACATTTTTCCTCGGATAGCCAAGCTCACACTGCGAGCTAAAGAAAGGAGCAAGCCAAGGAAAGGAATAGGCTGCTGGTTATGGAACCCATGGTCATGCTAATTGAGTAAGCGCGCATGAGACAAAGCCACGGGGAGCTTAACGAGTCAAATCCCCATTAACTAGGAATTTTTTAAAATAATCTATTTTTATTCAAAATTTCAAAAATATTCAGCGATATTTTTTTACTGAAAATATCGTCTGTCGCCCAATGGTTGGGCGATTGAAGTCAGAATCGCCCGAGCAGGTTAGGCGGCGGTTCTGTCGCCACGAACCGTCAAGCGATTGAAATTGAATCGCGCAACAGTGGGGCGACTGAAACCAGTCGCCCAAACCCTAGGACATTTCTACTTGCAGTCGCCTAACAGCCGGGCGACAGGTCCAGTCGCCCAACCATACGGCGATAGGAGGTCCAGTCGCCCAACCCTAAGGCGATAGGAGGTCCAACTGCTTTTTACTTTTTAATTATTGTTTAATTGAGTTGTAATGAATATTACATTTTGTAGGTGAATTAAATTTAGCAAATCTGATTGTATCATGTTATTTATTTTGAAAATAATAGTGTTGTGATGATGTTGGTTGGTGCATTTGTTATTTTCAGTACAATATCATGGGTAACGAAATTTGTCAAACTTCATAATAACATTTTGTGATCGTTGTATATTGTTGTAGTCACGGTAAATTTACTTGAATTTTGTGAGGGCGATTGAGGCAAGAATGATATGTAAGTACAAAGGTAAGTGATATTACGATCGCGAGAGTCTCTCCTCGATGAAGTCATCTGAGCGTATATCGTATGTAGGCACGTAGTCGATGTCGTACTTTATGGAGCTTATCTGAGAATATGAGTGAAGGGCCGAGAACGCTTCGTTGTGATTATGAAGATGCCCTAAAATATGGAGGATTCAATGTCGGTGCGAATGGTTCTTTCTGGGATTCCACTAGAAGAGGCATACTTGGAATATAGTCTTGCTTTGATGGCTCTCCGGAACCAGAACTACATTAGAGTCCGCGTACAGAAGCACATTACACGTAGTCATATGGCATGATGGTTCGGCTAATTGCTTTAGTCATCCTCGCTACTACTACGGTACATTGTGACACAAGCATCCGGACCATGTAAGTATACATGCCTTTAGGGGATAGTAAAAAACATGGGGGGTAGGACGGGGGACTACTACGTAATGACCTGACCTACTGCGTGGACCGGGGCCATTTTCCCTTCCTTGCCAGCTCGGCGTTGAACTCCTCACCGGCCTTCCTCTTCCCCTTGTCACGGGAGTGTCCACGTCGGGCTGGTATATCAAAGTCATCCATATCCTGCGATTCCATGATGTAAGTGCACCGTATATTTAAAATTATAAGAAGGATTTACATTCTTCATAACTCACGTCGTCGTCTGGATTCGCCGGGCGGCCGGATCTGTTGTGGCGGCGGGCTCGGCCGCGATGAGCCTTTCCCTTGCCCTTGTCGCGGATCGCCCACGTCGGTGGTATGTCGAAGTCATCCATGTCCTGCGATTCCGTGATGTAAGGGCACCGTATAGTGGCGTAAGAATGATGTAAATTCTTCGTAACTCACGTCGTCCATCTGGATTACACCCGGCGGCCGGATCTGTTGTGGCGGCGGGTCAACCGCATGAGCCTTTCCTTGCCTTTGTCGGCGGGGCGTGCGCGTCGGTGGTATGTCGAAGTCGTCCATGTCCTGCAATTGTATGATGGATGTAAGTACACCGTGCTGAAACCTTACGTAATAAGGATGTAAACTCTTCATAGCGGCGTCATCGATATGGATTACGCCGGGCGAAATCTTGGGCTCGCCGGTTGCCTCCTCAGCGGGTCCGATGCGTAAGGTTTCCACCGCGACGAAGTTCTCGGCCCGCACCGAATAGTTTAGCATGTACTTCTGCTGGATGAATGCCCTGTCATACATCTCCGGGCCGTCGATCCACTGGAAGAAGTGGCAGCGCATCTCGGGCTGCCATTACGTGGGGATGAAGTTAAAAATTTGAAGAATTCAACGTTGGGAGAGGAAAATCGATATGCGTGAAAGAGACGCTTACGATATAGTGCCCGCATGTGTAGTACGCCCGGGCCGCGGTGTCTGGGTGTGTGGACTGAATGATCTCTACCGGTTCGCCACACACACACTGCGGGATCGGAAAACGTGGTGGTACTGGAGCATCTTTCATTGATTTATCTGGGTATTGCAGCTGTTTCCTCTTCTGCTTAAGCGGTTTTACTTCTGCAACATCCTCGCGTAGAAGTGTCTCGAAGAGTCCATAGCTGGGTATCTGTTGTGTAGTGTTGTGTAGAGTTGGGTTTGGTTCAACCCCCTTTTATAAGGCCATGGTTGGCATGGTGTGGTTAATTTCATGCAGAAGCGAGAGTCTTGTTTTTAATTACGAAAAGCCGAGGAGGTAGAGTGTTGTCATGTCCATCTCGAAAGTGGTGAGGCATGGTGTTGTCATGTCTTACTTTGTAGTGAGAAGTCATGCCTTGCTTTGCGGAGTGCTGTCTTATCGGTCTGAAAAGCTCGCGAGGCAGAGTGTTGTCATGTCTTTCTTTGCAGAGTCTTGTCTTTTCAGTCTTAAAAGCTAGCGAGGTGGTCAGGGTTGTCAAGTCGATCTGAAAAGCCTAACCCTAAACCTAAACCCTAAACTGCGCAAAGCTGTCTCTTTTGGTCTTATCACTGCGCAAAGCTGCCTCGTGTGGTCTTGTCACTGTGCAAAGCTGGCCCGTGTGGTCTTGTCACTTTAGAAATTTGTCTCCTTCGGTGTTATCACTGCGCAAAGCTGCCCGTGTGGTCTTGTCCTTTGCGCAAAGCTGCCCGTGTAGTCTTGTCCTTTGCAGAAAATTTGTCTCCTTTGGTCTTATCCTTTGCGCAAAGCTGCCCGTGTGGTCTGTCCTCGTGCAAAGCTGCCCGTGTGGTCTTGTCCTTTGCAGAAATTTGTCTCCTTTGGTCTTATCACTACATAAAGCTGCCCGTGTGGTCTTGTCCTTTGTGCAAAAGCTGCCCGTGTGGTCTTATAAGTGTGCAAACCGCTTTGTTAGTCTCCCCAGCGGGCCTATAAAATGCACGCATGCGCTCAAATTAGGACCACTCGACCCTTCAAACCGTAGGAAGAAGAACCTTCTCCATTTCTGATAACATCGATGGCGAGCGCCGAGGACCCGATCAGCAAGGGGTCACCGGCGCGGACCTTCTCCCGAAAGGATGGAGGACTTGGCCCTAACCACGGTTGATGCGAAGAAGCGAGCTCAACCTAAGTGGCCGAAATGCGGACACAGGGAGGATGCTATCGTGCAGGTCATAGACGGCCATTTCGATGGTCGACGGCGTTTCTTCCGATGCCCATACTCTGGGGTAAATAGTTTTGTTTATGTTACTGGTAATACATCCTCCATACTAACCGTCCCTTGTAGCAGATGGCGAAATGCAACTTCACCATTGGATCGATCCTCCCCATGAAGGACATGTTGTGCGATGCGTGGATGTATTGTGGAACCGAATCTTTGATTTGGAGCGCAAATTAGCGATCTCAACGAGCAAAATGATGACATCCGCCAATAGATGCAGCGAGAGGGGCAATGAGGAGGTCGTGAACATAGGAAGTTCCTATGATCCCGCATCTTCTTTGTGCCAAGCCTAGCCGCATATGTGTGTGCCATTACAACGACAACCCGACCACGTCCGAGGCGTAACCGAGAACACTCTATGTGGGTTGCGAGGCACCTTCTACAATTAGGCGGGGCGGAGAAGCTCGTGCGTCGCTAGTGTCCCTTCAGTATGCACTTATGTTGAATCTCATGAAGCATGTAACTAAGCGGTGAAGCAGCGTTATTGCGGTTGCCTTTTATCGAGTTGACATGTTGCATCGAGATAGTCTCCCTTCGCATGCGCAATTACGTTCAATCTCGTAGCGTATGTAAGTAAATGGTGGGCCAGCGTCATTGCGATTGCCATTTATCGAGTTGACTTTTGCATCGAGGTGTCGTGTGCATTAAGCTATAGGCGTTGATATGCATTGAACAAACATGCATTATATGAAAGAGTATACACAAGAACGCAAAAGTAATCCAGGCATCATATATTAAGTGCAAAATTCAAGTATCACATAACGAAGAAATGTCTGGCCGGTCAACATCGCCGCCCCTACTAACCCCCAACCGCACCCCCAGCATCCCCTCCCGCGTCGCCACCGCCCAGTCCACCTCCGCGTCCTCCCCTACGGGCTCGCTTCGGCGCCTTCCTCTGCTTATTGGGTGTCGGGGCCTCGGCCCGAGAGGAAAAACTATCTGGAGCCACGATCTACGAGGACCGAGAGGCAAAGGGGTGGGCAGCCTTGATCGCTATGTGGGTCTTTGGCGCACCGAGAAGTCAGAGCGGATAGAACCTCGGCGGTGTGGGCTGAGGTGTGCTCGAGTCTGCCGGGTCTCGTCCACCAAGAAGTCTGCGCGTCCTTGTCCGGTAGCGTCCGTCCCGCAGCGTCCCACGTCGTCATAGGGCAATGTACCGCACAAAGCAAAATATTGTTAGTTCATAAAAACGCGCGCGTCGACCAACAGAGACGTGACGTACCCTCGGCTAGCACCATGGCGCGTAGAAAGCAGTCCACACGGAAGTGTGGCACGACGTAGTGCGACGCTGCCGGTGTATGGGGTTGTCCGCGAGCGGACCCTCCGGCATCCTCACGCCTCGGCGGTGTCGGACGTGGTGCGCTTTCGAGCCACCTCGTCGAAGCGCGTTAGTGTCGGGCGTGGTTCGCTAGAGCCCGACCTCGTCGAAGCGCGTCGATGTCGAGCGTGGTGCGCCGACCCTCCCGCTTTCTTTGTGGTGTCTTGCCGGACGGGCGGCGGACGGACGGATGTGAACGAGATGGGCGTGCCAACCTCCGGGAGCACGGTGCATGACAACAGTCAAAATCGTGTGGCTCTTTGCCAAAACGATGGATAACTGGGCGTGTCTCGCGTGTGCCCTCCACACCATCCGTGAACCTCTGACCAGAGCCCATGTCCGTCATAAGCTCGTGACCATGCTCGCCTACATCGAAAAGAAGACACGGTGAAAACCGTAATGGCGGATACCACAAGCGAAATTTTGGAGTTGGATGTAGCGTCAGCGTTGTGCCGTCTGCGCTAAATGCACGAAGTGCGTGTCGATCGGTCTTGGGACACGTGGTGCGGGCTCGTCTGCAGTGAGCACGAGCCTGGTACGTGTCTGAGGAGCGTACCAGCGAATGTGTTGGAAATATGCCTAGAGGCAATCATAGAGATGATTATATTTCATTATGTTCATAATATTTGATAATATGTTATCTTGTTCCTTGAATGAATCATCGGTCATGAAGATTAATGAGTATGTGACTTGTTGGTGAAGCTCTTTTTAACTTATGATGATGTCGTTCTAAAAGTATCCTGAGTCGAAAGTCCTTTGGTGGAACACTAGTGACTCTACGACCAGCACATGTATTGATTGATGACCATGTTTCACCGATCATGAATATAGGGATATCGAATCGATAATGTGGACACATGTTAGAGAACATGGTGTTAGATAAGACCCACCTTGAGACACTATTGAGATTGTTATGATTCTATGTGTCGTTAGTTGGTCTCAAGCAATGATGATGTATAAATCCTTAGACCTGAGATCAGCATGGTTTCCTACATGTGTAATAGCACTCTTAGGGGTTGCCAAACGCTACTCGTAACTAGGTAGTTATAAAGGTAGCTTTCGGGTATGCTATGAAACATGCAGAGGGATGTGACTGGTCGAATATGGGATTTGCCCCTCCTAACATAACAGAAGAGATATCTCTGGGCCCCTCAAAGTGGTCGGATAAAGAAAGTGCATGGCCATGCCCTTTGGTGGTCGAAGAGTTCGACCACATAAGGTTATCCGATACTCGATCGAAAAGCATTGAGCAGATCCATGGATGACACAACATCTCACTGGCGTTCAACGGATATCGTGAGGCAAAGGGAGAATACATGAGTAGGTCGCTTAGTTCGACCAGCTATGGACTGTCGTATGGAGATATAAGCAAGTCGTGGGCGGTCGAGCGTAATCCGAGTGGTGAAACCAAGTCGTGGGGAGTTACGAGTTGGTGCGTGATCAAATCTGAACTAGTCGTATAGAGATAGGACACAGTCGTAAGTGATGAGGACCTGGTCGTAGATCATATTGCATTAAGGTTAGTCAGATATAATTTGTGTGTATTCGGAATCGTTATGTCTGCTAGGAACCGCTTCGACTCGTGGCGGAAAGGGTTTTCGAGTCTGGCAACCGAACTACACATGAACCTAACGGGTCACACACTTAGCAGGTTGGAACAAACCAAGATCTGAATCTGATTAAATGGCGTGTTTGGATAGGATCCGTCCACGGGCACTATATAAGGAGATGCGTGAAATTTGTTGGGATATAGAGTTGACATGAGTTGCCCTCTTCAAACCCTAGCCGCCATCTTCTTGAGAGCCTCCCCATGCGATTTGGTGCTAGCACACCGGCGTCACGGGTTGTTCCTTCCTGGGGCGTGTGGATACCATAGAGGCGCTTCTCGTTGTCGCTTTAAGGGCGATCTGCGATCTTTGCAAGGAACCTGCAGAGGTCTTTGAAGGAGACGATCAACTCACGAGGACGCCGGACGATCGACTCGACTAGTACATCGGCGCACTCTCGTCGAACCGGGCTACTCGACGCTTCTTCCGCTTTGCTCTGGCGTCTAGTGGTAACGATCTGTGATCATTTACTTGCTTGGCTTCCTGGTTTGCGTGGTAGAAATTTTGTTTGTAGCTATCGTAGCCTACCCCGCGACCCAACAGAATGTACTCGTCATAGCTCGTGTGGTCGTAGGGGATGTCCTCCTGCACACGGTCCTGTAGTGCATCCTCCCACTGCGCTACCCATGGGTCCATCCTACTCCCCTAGTTCGTGCCGCGGTGGACTCCCTTCCTACTGAATCTGCAAGACGTAACATGTAGTTAGCAGTCGTGCGTAAGAGACGACAACAAAAACAACTCATGTATGCCGATTACTCACGAGTGCGTTCTCGAAACCTTGCGTGCTAGCGGTATGGAACCTCTGCCGTAGGCGAATCGGGCGCATCACACGATGCGCCCCGTAGTCATCCACGAAGACGTCGAAGACAAGCACCCTGCGGGTCAGCCAGTACTCTCGGTCTCGCAAGCACAGCGAGGACAGGCCGTGGGGAGCGCGGGAAAGTAACTCCTGAGGCGAGTATGGCTCCCAGCGAACGTCGTCCGCCGTGAGGTGGTCGAACTGCTCCACGAACGGCTCAGACGCCGTGTCACCGCGTCTTGTGGCTACGCACTCGCCTGCGAACCTGAGATATTAGGTATGCGACGATCGGTATCTGAAGAAATTAGTCGTGGGAAAGAGTACATACCCGTCGCCGGCACCAGAGAGAGCCCATCGTCGGCCGGTCCACCTCGTCTGAGTTGTACATCTCCAGCCCGTACGGTGCGCTGTCGTCCAACAGGGGCCGTCCGAGGCTAAAGCGCTTAAACGACCACAACTGCAGTAGGAGAGGACACCCCGTGAGGATGGAGTTCGGTCTCGACCTGAAGCACGCGTCACACAAGCCGCGATAGGTGGCAGCAAGTACGGCCGAACCCCAGCTGATCTGGGGGCCCTCCCCGTCGGCGATGGCCCTAGCGTACGCGATGAGCCTCGAGTCGACGGTGTCGCCGTGACTGCTGGTGAACAGCACCCAACCAAACAGCCAAAACAAGTACGCCTCCAGGTGGCGTGACACCTGCTGGTCGTCCGCGTGAGGGTCCATCCGCTCGACCTGTGCACAACAAAAAATATAGTAAGACCCCTGTACGGAAAGGACAGCGCGACACTACCAACGAGCACGGTGTGGAACACGTACCCGGAACTACGACAACCACCGCAAGGGCGGGCCGTGCCTCTGTGCCTCTGGAAAGACGTAGTACCCGGCCGCCAGCACAAGTGGGAGGACACCCTGAAACCTGCCCAGAAGGTCCTCGCGCCAGTTGTCCGGAGGCTCCTGTGGGAAGGTGGCACCGCCCGCGATAGGGAGGCCAAGAAGCAGGGAGACGTCCTGCAGGGTAGGGGCCATCTCTCCGAATGGGAGATGGAAAGTGTGAGTCTCTGGTCGCCACCGGTCCACAAGAGCTGTCAGCAGGGAGCGGTTGAATGGGAAGCATCGTGACTGCTCTGGCCCGGCATGGACGTCTCCGTCGTTGCCGACCGCGGGTGCTGTCGGCTCGTCCTCGTCCGTGGCCTGCACTATCCGGGCGATAGGTAGTAGACCAGCAGCGCTCAGCCTGCGAAGGAACAAAAGGTCAATACGAAAGGTACGTTTCACGAGAAGATAGTGTGGACGTATACTAACCTGCCTATCCAGCGTGGGTCTAGCCTCCAGGCCACCCGAGGTGTCCGCGTGCGGATCACCCCAACTGCGATCGCGTTAGCGGCCTGTAGGATGAGGGACACGACGCGACGCGCGATGTACCGATCGATCGCTCCTCCGGCAAGAAAGTCGAAACTCGGTCCGATCCGTGAGCCATACCGCAAAACAACTTTAAGTTAGCAAATACGCGGAAATAAAACATCGAGTGTAACGAATGAGTAAATTTAACTTGCAAACAAACAAAACAAAGAGTACTAGGCTACCAGGACAGTCTTTGAAAAACTAACGAAAAAAAAGTTATAGTACTACAACACTTAAATAAACATTACGTGCAACATACGATACATGTCTTACGGCATTACGTACATCAAATGAAAATTGGGTAGTAGCAGAACAGTTACATAAACAAAACAAAGTACAAATGACAATGTACACTGATTTGCAATTTTGGTCCCACTTTGCACACCGGAAGAAGTGCTAACGCAAACCATAGCAGTGCCTACTCCTCAGCTGGTGCCTTGCATCGTCTGGCTGTGTGCCCCTCCTGGCCGCAGTGCTCGCAGCGTCTACCCAACGCCCCGGCTTGTGCTTCGTCCATATCATTGGTAATACGACGACTCTGCCGACGACCCTTGCTACCCTTCAGCATGCCAATATCCGAAATCCAGATCCTATTTGCAATATCCAAGGTGGCGAAGTTACCCACAACCCTAAAGCCCCTAAGCTCGCCAGTCCACGCCTGCACCACCCTCTCCTTCAAGAAGTACTCGGACACAAAGTTCAAAGGGTCCATCGCCGCAGATCCGCATGCGGCGAGGACATGAGAGCATGGCTTGTGTAAAAGCTTCGGTTTGTTGCACGTCTGACTAGGCTCGTTGACATGATCTCCAAGGCATACCTGCGTGGGTGACAAGAGAACGAGCCGTCCCAAATCCGTCTCTATCCGCAAAAGCACGTCGAAGCGATGCTCCATATTGCCCATCACGCACACCGTGTGCGATCGCCCTTCGTGTCTTCGCTGCATGTATGCCGTAATCTTCAAGCGATCACGGTGTTTGAGGGTTCGTGGCATGAAGTCGCGGCATTGCATGCCTCTCCTGAAATACCCGATTGTCTTTGTGCGTAACACCTTCCACGATGGCGGCGAGGGCCGAGAACGAAGGCCCCTAAGAACCCAGTTGTACACCTCCGCAAGGTTAGTGGTCATTATGCCGTACCTTGCCCCGTCCGTGTCATGCAGCAGAGACCACTTGTCCAATGGCTGGGCCTCGATCCAGTGGGAGAAGCACTCGATGTTCCTCGAGGTCCTCTGCCTCGGACCAGCGAGTTCGAACTACGCTCCTGGTTCCTCGCGTCCACGTGTTTCTCTTTGTGTTAGTCGGCGGCGCCCATAAGCGTCAAATTTGCGCCGCTTTTGGTTACGCATAGCCGACCTCTTGAATAGCTTCACCAAGGGTTGCTTCGGGAACTTCTTGAAGAAGTTGGCCCCCAAATGGCGAATACACCATCTACTCCTCATATCCTGCCAAGGGAACGGCTCCTCCGGGTCTTCCTGAAGTGTTTTTATGGCCTTCAGCATCCCGGCGTGGCGATCATGGATCACGCACACACCAGGACGAGCTCCAACAACTCCCACCCTCAGATGTCGAAGGAACCACAACCGGTATCGACATTCTCACATTCGACAAATCGATGGCCAATGGCGGTTTGATTGTTCTGTCAATGCCTATGGCGGTGAGATCTGCCCTTGTATTTCGGTCAAAAGGTCCGTCAAGCGAGATCACGGGCAGCATATGCCTAAAAGCCTCGATGTAGGGACCGAAGGCTACGAAGGCCCTATGCATTATGGAAAAACCTCGCGGATTTTTAGATGGCATGTCCTTCACAGCAATGTACGTGCCCGGGTTTCTCTCCTGCAGCACCTCAAGCATACGAGGAAGGTTGTCGTACGCCGCCTCAAAAGATCCAAACCGTCTTTCCATAGCCTTCTGCTTCGCACGCCACGCCTTCCCATAACTGATCTTGTAGTTGAATTTCTTCTCAATAGCCACCATAATGTGCTTGGCCTCCATATCCTTCTTCTCCACTATCTCTCCATACATCAAATTAGCTATGAATGTCGATGTTATGTTACGATGTCTGCACAAAACACTGCTGAGCATGCACGAGTGCAGCTCCACCTTGAGACAATCGGTGAGTCTCATACTTGGTCTATCTTGCGTGCACTCGCCAGGACAACCGGCTGCTTTCGCATTTGGCGGTGTCTTGCTCTTAGCTAGATTTGACGACCAAACGTCCATTTGCATAGACATAGCCCACAACTTAATGGCATCCTACAAGGATGTCTTATCAGCAAACATTGAGTGCAACCGAACCTCCGTGGCATGGTACTCCCACGGCGATTCGTGCTCGTCGTGCGTACATAGACCCTCAGCGTCAAATCTGTTCCATTCCCGGGATGGGAGCTCCGCCTCATCGGAGCGCCCTCGTCGTCTTCTTGTAAAGCTTCCTCTTGACCAAGGCCATCCGGTCATCGCTTTCCATTTGATGCAATATGTAATCCCTATGCTCTCCTTCATCAGCCTATCCTGTAGGCTCACCATGCGGTGCCCGATCTTCCTCTCCTGTATGTACCGCGTCGGGCTTATCACAAGCAACATTTCTCTGAACTCTTCGTAACACAGCCATCCGGGTCCTCTTCTTCACCAACATCTTTGGCCACCCGAGCCGCCATAACACCGGGATGATATCCGTGGGGGCCTGCCTGACTTCTTTGGGCATGGTTGCACAAGTATCACACACTCATATCCACGGCGCCGACATCCTTCTATAAAGCCCTTCCACACTGCCGTGCGCATCAGTCTTCTCAACTCCTAGCTGATGTTCGTGGGAGACCGGCTCCAAAGCCCTTGTATGTCGACGCTGCACACCTCAGGGTTCAAAGAGAAGCTGCGGGTCAGCCAGTGCTTCACATCTTCGATTCGTGCATTCTCGCCGTCTGGGTGTACCAGAGTGGCTTGCCGAAAACTGCTCAAGTCAACACCGCACGGACCTTCACGAATGGTGCCAACACCGTAATGCCCTTTCAATGTAGTGGGTACAGGCATGACTTATTGTATGGCTGCAAATATTTCCAACATTGCAATTAGTCATTTCATAGCGCACGACATGCAAATCTTGCTACATTGTAATTTACATTTGTAAGGCCCTTAGCCTATCGTCCACAACTACACGACAAAGATGATCAAGGCGTCATTCATTCCCTAAGGCGAGAGGCCACAATGAGCGTGTAATACGATATTCAGATTCAACTTGCAAACCGAGCTATTCCATAGCGAGGCATTATTCGATTCGGACGCTAACTTGCAATCCAAATGCTACAAGTGGCATTCCGTCTTCTACAAATTACGTAAGTCGGTTAGTTCATACTAATTTACTTGTACTAATTAGTTTATACAAATAATTCATCCTCCTTATGCGCTCGGTCACGCATTATTCACCCAATAATAGTCGACCACGCACATACCGACACTACTACAATACATCTCACAAACAAAGACACTAATATCTTGCCTCACAGACTATTTTTTACGTAACTAAAGTTTTTATAAGCTACTACGTACATATAAATCAACAACATTTCGATTTTCTATTTTTTTCTCTAACCACAATTTCCTCTGGGGTGCTACTATACTACTCATTTAACTAAATAAACTATTTACCTACCCAAAAAATACACTACAAAATACACTTACTTACAAATCAACAACATTTAGATTTTCTACTTTTTTTTTCCTAACTACTGCTTTCCTCTGGCGCTACTTATACTTACTATTTTAACTAACTAAATACCTACTTAAAAAATACAATACAAAATAAGTCAAACTTACCTACGCAATCCAAGTTTTCCTCCTCTTCTCCTCTCCTCCCCTTCTCTTTTTCCTCCCCTTTTCCTCTCCTCTCCCTTCTCTTTTTTCCTCTCCTCTCCCTCTCTTTCTTCTCCCGTAGCCGCGACTGTTTATGCTCTGCGAAATGA
Source organism: Phyllostachys edulis (assembly GCA_036346405.1). Lineage (NCBI taxonomy): Eukaryota > Viridiplantae > Streptophyta > Magnoliopsida > Poales > Poaceae > Phyllostachys > Phyllostachys edulis. The sequence goes on along the minus strand of CM070548.1, from coordinate 41,876,673 downwards.
ATCGGTAGGGGACCGCATGACAAGATATATAGGCAATCCATCGCCCGCACCGTTAGGCGATGGAACATCTGATCATTGACGGTTGAGCAAGCTGGATCCTATCGCCCAACGGTGCGGCGACTGTAATCATGTCGCCAACGGTCCGGCTTCTGTGCAGTTTTAAAGCCGAACGGTTGGGCGATAGGCTTGCAGTCGCCCAACCGTTGGGCGATAGGCTCAAGTCGCCCAACCATTGGGCGACAGACGTATATTTCCGTAAAAAAAAATATCGCCGGAATTTTTGAAATTTCGAATAAAAAATAGATTATTTTTTAAAAAAATCCATTAACTAGTCAGTCAGCGCTTTCAACTCTCTCTTTCATCTGTTCACTCATGTCTCAAACTTCTTTCACTTTTATTGACTTTAGGTACTTCAAAGAATAAAGCCTCTCAAAGACACCAAAAACTAGAATGCCTTCTTTTCTTCAAAGACCAAGTGCTTTCACTTTCTTGCCTTCCTAAAAGGGTGAGCTTCCTTATCCTTTTCTAGGCCGAGGCTAGGCGGAGGTGAATTGAAAGCCAAAAGAAAGAAATCGCACAGTTGTAATCGCTCACTCAAGCTTAGGCAATCAAGAAGCATTCCATTTCCTTTCAAGTAATGAGAGGGCTATCATTATAAATTCAAAAGAGAGGAACTTGCTTAGCGGTACAAGACCAAATCTTGTTTTGCTTAGAAATTTGTAGCTACCGGGTCAGAAGGAGGTGATCGTGAATCAATTCCATCTGTTAGGGCGGGCAAGTTATGGTGAAAGAGAGTCCATCTTTCTCTTAAAGTTTTGTAAAGAAAGTATGGCTGCCGAAAGCTCTGGGGAGGCTCGCTCCTCCTACATCGAACTCTTCTTTTCTTTTTTTATTCAACAAATGCAAGTTCGTCTTAATCGATAGATTTGTCAATGGGAAAAGCGAAATCATGGGTGGAGGAAGAGGTCAGTGATCGATAAAGGGATGATGATGACTTCCATCTTTCTATGGATTTTCTCTCATTATAAATCGAAAGATCAGGTCAAAGCCTTCCAAAGGTCCGCTATTGGTCAGTTTTTTTCAGACCTCAAGAAGGAGTTTCCCCACCTATTCTTTAGATAAACCTGAATCTTAGGGTCGAGATCCCCTTAAGGGGTGAAGGTTTGTAACGTCCCGTTTGTTCTAGAGTTCTTGCCAGTTTTCAAAATCCAAAAGGAACTATTTGGTTTATTTGCCTGTTCAAGCTTAACCTGGTATTTTGGAATTGGAGAGTTTGACTTGACCTAACAAAACCTGAACTAAGTCCCTTGTTGGTGTTCTCTGCAGGTTGGGGCTCTTTGTTGTTCTTTGGTGTTCCTTGGTTTGGTTTCCTCCTAAGCTTCTCTGTGTGCCTCTTGGTTTAACCTCTCTTTAAACCTCATTTGTTGGTTTGAATCTCTTTGAGATTAAAACCTCCCTCTCCGTCTAAATCTCATCCTCTGTTTAGACTTTCCCTTGTTTTGGACCTCCTGCTGAGGATCAAGCTCGGGTTTGTGTTTCAAAACCCCTTTGATTTCTTAAAGCCAAGTTTAGCTTTGTTTCCCTTCGTCTGGACCTCCCTCAAGGATGGTTCGATTCGAGGTTCTTGATACTACATTGTTCTTTATCTTGATCGTCCGCTTAGGTTTAACCTTCCCCACCTCAGGACCATTGATGTTTTTGACGGCCCGATCTTGAGGGTGCGTTCAGGCGGTCCGAACATCTCCCTCCTTGAGAGCCATCCGATCCGCATTGGATGGCCCTAATCTCGTGAGGCCTCCACTCGGTCCGAACGACCCCTTTGCTTGGCCCCGTTCGATCTTGATCTAACGGCCCTAGCTTTCCCCGTGTATCCTTGTTTTGGCATAAACCACCCCTTGTTCAGATCTGGCCGTTAGGACCTCCTCTTTGGAGATCTTAACCGCACAGACCTCCCCTTGTTCAAATCTGGCTGTTAGGACCTCCTCTCTCGAGATCTTAACTGCACAGACCTTCCCTTGTTCAGATCTGGCAGTTAGGACATCCTCTCTAGAGATCTTAACCGCACAGACATCCCCTTATTCATATCTGGCTGTTAGGACCTCCTCTTTGGAGATCTTAACCGCACAGACCTCCCTTTTGGAGATCCAACCGTCAGGACCTCCTTGCCCTTTTGACCTTGACCGTAGGACCTCCCTTTTGGAGATCCAACCGTCAGGACCTCCTTGCCCTTTTGATCTTGACAGTAGGATCTCCCTTTTGGAGATCCAACCATCAGGACCTCCTTTCCCTTTTGATCTTGACCGTAGGACCTCCCTTTTGGAGATCCAACCGTCAGGACCTCCTTGCCCTTTTGATCTTGACCGTAGGACCTCCCTTTTGGAGATCCAACCGTCAGGACCTCCTTCCCCTTTTGATCTTGACCGTAGGACCTCCCTTTGGAGATCTAACCGTCAGGACCTCCCCTTGCCTTTGATCTTAACTGTTTAGGATCTCCTTTTGAGAATCTAAGCCGTTAAGACTTCTCCTTTGTTGGTTTCAGCCGTCGAGGCCCTTTCCAGCTTGCGGTTGTAGCGCATCAGAAACCCGAAACTTGTTGGAAATATGCCCTAGAGGCAATCATAGAGATGATGATATTTCGTTGTATCCATGATTTAATAAATGTTCCTTGAATATTGCCTTTGTGTTGATTAACAAGTATGTGACTTGTTTGTGAAACTCTTCACTTGTATGGTTATTCTAAAGATTGTCCCTAGTCAGAGTTCATGTGAGGACACATGTGAATGATGGATTAGCACATGTATCGGTTGATGACCATGTTTCACGTGTCATGGACATGGAGATGTCAAACCAATAATGTGGACACATGTTTAGAACATGGGGTTGGACCGACCCAACATGAGACATAACAATTATACTTATGGTTCTCTCTACACAATGTATGCGCCTTGTCCTTAGACACGAGATTGTGCATGTACTTGAGATGTGAATCGACCTACTTAGGGGCTATCAAACGCTACTCAAATAACAGGGTAGTTATAAAGGTAGCTTCGGGTTTGTCATGAAGCATCTTTGCGAGGCATGGTCGGTCGAGATGGGATTTGCCCTCTCTACCCGAGAGATATCTCTGGGCCCTCGAGTGATCGGATCCGAAATGCATGGCCATGCTACTTAAGGTTAAGAGTTAACCTAGTAAGGGATTCGAATCACGGGATCGAGAAAGAGTGGTCACTTGGAGCTCGATCGAATATCGTGAGGCAAAGGGATTGGCATGTACATAATGTTGTGATGGTTCGTCCGATATGATCTTTGTGTATGCGTTTAGGAGTTGGCACGTCTTGCTAGAGACCGCTACCAACTATTGACCAAGTATGTATACTCGCGTCATGTCTAAACATCGTGAACCTATAGGGTCACACACTTAAGGGTTGAAGCCTAATTCGGATTGGATCCGAATTAGATCGAGCATTGAGTCCTAATGGGCCTCTATTAGTAGAAGCCCATTGTAAGGACGTCTATAAAAAGGAGGGCAAGGGCGCCTGAGGTTTGATGATGAGTTTTTCGTGACACCATCAAACCACGCCGCCACCCTCCCACGCCCTAATCGCTCGCGCGGATCTAGTAGTCCGGCGTGCGGCGCTTCCTCCGTACATGTGGATACCTTTGGGCGCCAGCATCAGTGTAGCGTTTGGACGAACCGCAAGAGAGGAGGCTGTCGTGGGGCGCCGCGACGAGGACGAGGAAGTAGTACGACTACTCTACCCCGACGTCTTGCATCAACTTAGTACGACTACTCGCCTGACGTCTTTGCATCAATTCCACTTTCTGGCGTCTAGTGGTAAGACCGTGATCTATAACTACAGTGATCTTGGTTTACGGGTAGAATTTTTATTAATTTGCGCTAGTGTAGCCTACCCGTGGCCCTTCAAAACTACCGTTATCCGGTCGTACCTCTTCATGAACACGGTATTACCGCCGCCGGCGATATCGTGTCCATCTTTCGGTCCTCTTCGAGTCTTTGGACCTCTTGTCCAGGACCTCCTCTTCGAGTCTTTGGACCTCTTGTCTAGGACCTCCTCTTTGAGTCTTTGGACCTCTTGTCCAGGACCTCCTCTTAGTGTCCTCGGACCTTCTGCCCAGGACCTCCTTTTAGTGTCTTTTGGACCCCTTGTCCAAGACCTCCTAGTGCCTTTGGACCTCCTGTCCACAGGACCTACCCGTGGTCTTTTGCAAAAATAATTTGTGTGGTGAGGACCACCTCCTTGTCTGGTCGTGTACCTCTTTGACTGGCCCCACTTGCCAGCCGCACTCACCATATATCATTCCTTCCGCCTCAAACCTTTGTGCACATTTAATGGCTGTCATAGCACATTAAATACAGTCACTTCTAGGGTGCATTGTTTATTTCTTTTTAGGATATGCCCTGTCCTAACCCCACCGATCATTGACACGTTTGCCTGAGCAGTTTCCTTGCCTTTGTAACCTTTTGCTCCTTTGCTAGCCTCCCTGCCGTCACCTAGCTCCTTCTGAGCTTGAGTTCGAAGCTCCACCGTGTGCAACCGTGGGAGCTGCTCCCTTCTTCGCCAGAAGGCCTCCTTGTGAATCTTTGCTGGACTCTCGCCTAGAGACCACCCTCTCTTGCTTTGGATCTCCCCTCTCGTTTTAGGGCCTTCTGTTTTTGCCTGGTTTTTGGGTTGAGTTGTGCTCTGGTTCTTTTGAGTCTTTTTGAGTTCTTTTGTCTAGAGTAGTTTTGCTTATTTGGTTCTTTGCGATCGTGTAGATCTCGAGCTTGAGGAGTTTTGGACGGCGGTTTCAGCAGAAGGACCAAGATCTTGCTTGATTTAAGGCAAGTCACAGCCCATGATCATGTTGAGCCTAACCTTTTAAATATATTTTGTTTTACTTTAACATGCATGGCTATTTTTATATATGAAAATGTTTGGGCAGTAGCTATTCTACCTCACTTCATTTTATGCCTCCTTTGGACTTGTTGCTGGACATGTTGACATACTCCCTTTGGAAACTCTAGGTTGGGTATTTTAGTTGGTATTGTTTGATATTGCCAACATGGGACCGTAAGATTACGCTTATCCTTGTTGTAGAACCGTGGATCTGGTGAATCATGCTTCATCAATTAATAATCTTGACTAATGATCTATGGAATTTGTGGTTGGTGCCACTGTTAAGCAACTATGGTGGGATACCGTATGTTGTGTTGATTGTGGTGCGAAACCACTTTATTAAAATTTGGTTGTGCCAGGACCTGGTGGTCCTTTGGCTAGGGTTAATCACGAAATGGTTTTTGCTTGGGCAAGAAGGTAGGGAGTGAGAAGTGGGTGCTTTGCACATGAGGTTGTGGAAGTCTTACCTGAGCACAATTAAGGACTTAACTTTGTGTTCTATTGATCTGGGTTGATCAGTGCAACCACAAGATCACTTTATGGGGGTGGTCTGGGCTGAATAATTAGCAATGAGCTGGCTCGGTTTTGTTGTAGTGGCCGCGTGGTATTTGGCGCAAGAGGGGCACCGATAACCCGGCGAGGGGGATCACGAAACCTTAGCGGGCAGCTCTGAGTAAGTTCAAAGCTTTGTAAAGGCCTTGCCGCGCTCTCTAGACTACTCACCTTCGGAAGTGTGCAAGGGTCTTTCCAGAACCCGTCCCGCTAGAGAGATCGTGGATTGTGGGTAAAGTTGTACACCTCTGCAGAGTGTAAAATCTATTCGAATAGCCAAGTCCTTGGTCATGGACAAAGCCCAATGAAAATGGTGCAAGGGGTAGCTTTTGTGAAATTGGTGTTCCCTAGGCACTTCTGCAAGAGGTCGTGACTTTGCCTCGAAGAGACCTTGGCCTGCTTTAGAGGGGTCATGGCTGGCTTGAGATGTGATCCAGGGGCTGGATTCGAGCTCTAGAGTTTCTGCTCTAGAGAGGCCTTGGGAGAGGTCCTGGCTTTGGGTGCAACCAGACCTCCCCCAAGTGGTTTGGATGTGAGTTGGTGCTCACTCCCTTCTTTCCAAACAAATGTAGTTATGTAATATTGTTTTAAATTGTTGCCTTACAATCTATTATGTTATTTACTGTCAAATATTGCTTTGTGCAACTAACCATACAGCTCTCCATTGGTAAGCCATTGCATTAATTGCATAAATGTTCCCTTGTGACTTGCTGAGTACATTCAAAGTACTCATGGCTCTAAGCCCTGTGTCAAAGCAGTGTATGAAGATGACCAAGTGCAAGGAAGCTCAGACCTCTTTGAAGAGGATTTCTTTGATGATCCCACTGCTTAGGACGTCCTCCACTTGATAGCATGTGGGCTTGCCGGTTGGCATCTATGCGTTTTGGTGTTTCGGCTGCCAAGCTTCTTTTGTTGTCGGTTTGTAAGCCCCAGTGGCAAACCTTCTGTAAACAAGCTTGGACCTTAAGGTCTTGTTTAATACTAAGTTTAATTTGTCTGCTTCATCTCTTGTTTTGACCTTGTGGTTGTGATTGTGCCGAAGTGATTCTATGCGAGCTAGCATCTGGTATCCTGGGACTAGCTCAGTGCATAGAGGCAGGAGCTCCAGGTAGTCCTACGGGATCTTCCTGAGAGTCCCTGTCGGACCTCCCCTCAGGTTTTGCCGTGCGGTACTACCGCATCTCTTCTTGTCGCGGTAATACCGGTTGTGGTGAGGTACTACCGCTGCCCTTATCACAGTAGTACCGGTTGTAAAAAAAAATGGTCCTCCTAGACTCCCCGGCATATCCTGAGAAGAGGTCCTCACAGGTCAACCTTAGGCCTACACCAAGTCGATGCGTCCTCCTATGCATCGTCCTCTCTAGTGACACCAGCATGGGACCAGTCCGGCCTCATCTCGGCGATGAACAATCTATCCATGCAACAAGCCTTGCCTTTCAGTGGTTGGGTCATGGACAGTGGCACCACCTCGCATATGGCATCGGATGGCAGTATACTCTCCTCCTCCCACCGCTTCCATTCTGCTTCTTGTGTCACCATTGGGCATGGTACCTCCATTCCCATTCTCCGTACTAGTCACACATCCCTCCACACCAAAGTTGTCAATACCGTACCGGAGGCCATACCGGTTTGATTCTTGGAATGGTACGTTCCGTTACCGGTCTATACCGGCGTACTGTTTCGGATTTAATATAATAATACGATTATATATATTTATAAGTATATATTTATTTAATTATATGCATACCAAATATCACTTGTAGTATTATTCCAAATACATAGTAGTACTATCAAATATAACATATAGTTTAATAGACTATATTATCAATTCCATCGGTATGGCCGGTATTGACTAGTATCAAGCCGGTATTGAGTCGGATGACCAAGATTGGTGGTATTTCATGCGATGCAAGACTGTGAGCTTTTACGCATGCGGTTTAGGGGCGATGCGATATTATACTGTAAGGACCCCAAAATATTGGGAATTATGCCGAGTTAAAACTTTACTGAAAGCATAATCATTAATCAAGCACTATTCGGTCCTTGATTAAAAACCATACTAACCAAGGTAGTTAGGATCGCGATCCAAGTCTTAAAGTCTTACGACTCTCTTTAACCCACGACGACACAGTCGATCCAAGTCTTACTGCCGATCCGATCCTACTCAAGGTCGGTAGGATCGCGATCCTACTCTTAGAGTCTTACGGTTCTATGAACCCACAACAGCCTGTCGATCCAAATCTCACTGTCGATCCTACTTGTAGAGACTTAGGGCAATTTTTTTTAGAGGCGAGGCTTTGCTGATATTTTGTTTTAGAGCAAAATTTGTTGATATTAATTTCTGAGAATGAAACTATAAATAAACAAGGAGCATGCAAAATATTGTATCAGTGTGGTAATGCTAGTACAAATATCTATATTATGGCATAAGCAATCTTGAGCTTGATAATGATAAGCTATTTTTATTCCTAGAGTATGTCTAGCTACTTTTAAGGAACATGCAAGTGGTAAACCTTATAACAATCATACAAACTTATAGTATAGATGTTAAATATGTGTATTTTACAAATCCAGAGAATCGCCGATTCTACGATTCGATCTACGATTCGATCCTACTGGGAGGCAAATCGATCCGACTCGGGATCTCGACTCGACTACCTTGATACTAACAAACATAATTTTATCAAGTCATAATTCCAACATTCAGTTCGAATATATGTCTAGCAATAGTTCCTGGATCGGTGACTATTAGCATATATTCTTAAACAACATTGCATCATACACATACAAGGCATACATTTACATAATTAAACAGGAGGTTACAATTTGGTTTGATATTACAATATCAAGTGACTTTGGTCACCACAAAGTTCAACAGCAGAAGCAAAGCTAAACAACAAAAGCCACCAATGGCCTCATCACCCTCAGGCTATTGCGTGGAGGAAAGAAATAGCTTCACTCGTTAGCATCACCCTGATCGGCGCTAACGGACATCTTAAACAAATAATTATCTGCACCTGCAACAAGCGATTATAGCACCTGAGTACGGAAGGTACTCAGCAAGACGTACACAAACTAATAAAACAAAGTGTTTTATAGAACCTATACAAAGGATTAGAATTGATATATGCATAAGGTTAACAACAGGAAGGCTATAATGGTTAAATTTTGCATAAAGCAATACATCTTAACCTACAAGTGCTAAGTTTTGACAAAGCAGTTTAATAAATCAATTTGGACTAAAACAGGTAAATAAGTGAGACATAATCATAAACAGTACCATCAACAAAGTAGTGACACCACTTACCAAAAACATTGCATGATTGATCATTAAACCGAATCCATACCCAACCCAAAATTTGATTTCCAAAATCTATACAAAGCGCTAATCAAATTCAAGCGTTGCGTAGAATCGTGGACACGGCTATTCAATAGTTTTAACCTGCGGGGTGTACATCTTTACCCACACGACTTAGTTAGCCCGTAGCCCCGGATAGTAGCACACTGCCTTTGGTATGCCGGTCGGGTAAACTAAGATTTGGTATTTTTCAACAAGTTGACACTATTGAGCTGGAAAACCCATGTGCGACTGATCCCGCTTAAATAACGACTGATAGCATTTATTCAACCAGGGTCCATATGTTGTGCCGGGAATGCCGACCCAATCAATTAAATGCAAACTCGTGTTAGCCACACATATTAGACCGCAGTCGGGGCCCTGAAGGTACGTACATGCGATGGAACAAATATACGCCCTCACCCTTCTAAGAACATCTGATATCGATATAAACTTCACATGGCATATGACATGGCCCGAAGACTTAAGCATCTATGCCATATGAAATCAATACACATGTCCTTACTCTCCTATTTCCAACTCAATAGCATTAACCCTTTACTTAACCAAACAGTGCCCATACACTGCGTGTGGAAGTACGTTGGGGCTTGAATCATCCAGCCAATGTTCAGTCCTTAATCAATCCAGACAAGACAACCACATTTCCCAATTCTTGTGCACTACGGCACCATCACTAGCATCCACTTGTCCAGATTTGAAATCAGTTTATCAAACAAGATTTAAATTCATTTTTGTTTTAAACAGACTGAATGACGAATCAAAATAAATAAAATTCATTTGTTGTTCCCATGTTTGACAAGATAAGCTTGTCAAACACTACCGTTCTATGGACTGCATGGCTAAGCAGATTTTTAAACTAAATAATGTAATACAAAACACTACCTTAAGTTGAGTGTATGATCAAATTTAAGGTAAGCCACAAGTTCAGGTTGTAACTACCTAAGTACACATCACAAATAATTTTTAGAAAATTGCATGCAACAGTATCACTGTGTTTTGTAAATCTACAGTTCAAAAAATTGGAATCAACATGGTGCAGAGAGGATGCTTGCCTTGATAGTAATAAACCTCTTGTTCAGGTTCTTGTTGCTCAGTAATAGTTTCAATCACTTGAGAAGAACCAGAATCTAAAACACAAAAGTCCAATGAATAACAAGAAAATGGCAGAGAGCAAAATATAGAAAAGAATGCATGATCAATGTCTTAATGCATACTTAGCAACATGCTTAAGTTACCTCTAACTTAAGTAAGAATAATAACCCATTTTTAATACCCACTGATACTAATTGCCAAAATTAGGGTTTAGTTTCAGATTTTTGAAATTGCAACAGGACCAGTTAAAAAGATCTGCTGGTTTACATATATTATAAGCAAAATACTTGTGCTTAAGTTATAATCATTTTGGGTAAAACTAAAAGCCTAGCTTAATACTTAACATCATTAGTTGGCAAGAATTACAGATTTGAAGTCCTTGCTGTGCCTTTATCGGTTTGATCAGCAATAGCAGCAAGTCAGAATTTAACCGGTTGCTACAGTGTCAGGTTTTTGGAGAAGCTGAAAATTGACAGATTTTAACAAGGTCGGCAAGAAAACGGCAAGACCGAACTAAGATTCGGTTAGCTAAAGTTTCAGATTTTAGCAAACTGAAAAACTGGACAGATTTTCAAAGGAAAAGTTGCTGCTATCTTAGACTATGAGATAATGATATTTTTTATTAAGCTACAGCTAAATTAGTAAAACTAAAAGTTTAACTCATCACTTATCATCAATTAACACTAATCCTCAATTCTCAGTTGAAACTGGACTGCAGTTTGCAGGTTTTTACAAAAATCAAAATTTGGACAGATTGCAAAGGATTAGTTGGCTGAGCAATTATACTATGACAAAAGAGTATTTTTGATTAAGTTACAGCTAGATGAGTAGAATTCAAAGCCTAGCTTACCACCTAACATCATTTAACACTAATGATTCAATTTTGGTTTAAACTGAAACTGCAGTTTTCAGATTTGCAAAAACCGAAAACAGGGCAGATTTCAGAAAAAGATTTGCTGCTCTAAATGTGCACAAGTAAAAGTGTTATGCCTAAGTTTAGAGTATTCCTCACTAGGTTAGGAAGTGAACTCATCATTTATTGACATTAAGTGATAAGAATTAATGAAGTCACTGTATACACTGTTAGTTTAACCGAAAATGGACAGGGCACAATCGGCTGCTAAAGACAGATTGCAAAATTTGAAATTTGCTGTTTTATTATGCTTTGAACCAGATGATATTCTTGTTTAAATTTGTAGTTAAACAAACAAAACTAAAAGTTTACAATTCCTTAATCCTTAGCTAATACTAATTATCAAAAATGAGGTTTCCAATCTGGACCATAGTTTACAGATTTTGTAAACTGAGAATTGGACAGATTTATAAAAGAATTGCTTATTGATCTATACATACACAAGTAACTACTTTACTTAAGCTTAGAGTATTTTTAACTAATACAGTAACCTATCTGTAGCATTAATCACTAAGTGCCAAGAATTAAGAAAGGAAGACTGTGCTGTCTCTTGTCAGTTTTAACAACAGCAAAGAGACAAAGTGCAGATTTCGGTTGAGTTGGAAATACACTAAACAAAGATTTTAAATTGGAGCTAAAGCTAATCTAAAGAGTAGACACTACCCCAGACCAACCTTTGCTAACCCTAATCGACCAATTATCAGTAAAAGAACAAGCTATAGCTTTTGTCTGTTCAACCAACAGAAAAGACAGAAAAGGTTTTTGACCCTAATTCGATTTAGAAACATAATCCACAGAAATAACCTGTGCTTATGCTATTAGGGTTTAGTTAGAACCTAAATAAGTTGATAAGATAACATGAGAAACCCTAAATCTTGAAAACGATATGAAAGACCGAAAAGTTATAAAAAGCAACAATTCGGTCATAACAAGATTGGAGCATAAAATGCAAAAGTGAGTGATTCAGATCAGCTATTGGGGTTCCTAAGAAACTTAAGATGGAAAGAAATAAGGTCATGGCTTACCAGCCAAGGTTGGAGAAGAAGATTTGCAATTTTTTTGGCCGAAAACAGTGAAGATTCAAAATTCCACTCCTCCTGTTTAACCAAAACAAAAATGGTGGAGGACTTAAGCTGTTGGAATCACAAGACATGATCTTGACACGAAAGATTGATGAACACCTCACCGGAGCAAGAAATCCCAAGTTGTTGCTCCAGCCGGTTCGGTTCAACAGAGAGCAAGGTATCAGCTCAACCTGCACATGATGCCCAAAACTCACCTTATTAAGTGAATTAAGCACCAAGAGAGATGAGCATGAGGTGAGAGTAAGAGAGGCTTCACTGGACAAGAAAATGGATGAAGGGAGAAGCTCTCTTGGTCAACAATGGCTGTGAGCTCAAAACTAGGGTTTCTACAGAGTTAAATCTCTAGGGCAAATGGAGAGAATTCTGGAGAGGGATGCGGTGGCAGCTTGGTGCCAGGTGGCAGAGGTTCATCCACAAGCTCCGGGTGATCTCCCCCCATTTTCCGGCTTTGGTCAATTTCTTGCCTGAGAGAAGAAAGAGAGAAAGAGGAGGTCTTGTTGCTGCCACAGGAGCTCCTTTGGTTAGTCTGCAAACACATACACCGTAGCAACCAAAAAAAAATGACAGCCGTCCAAAAAGGAAATGGTGGTTAGGATCAGATCTTGGCCAGAAAATGGAGATTTTTGATTGTAACAACATATCCAGGCTTCAAAATAAATAGTGATGCTATGAAAAGCATCGTATTTCTGTTTATTAAAACTGGGGCTGTTACATATACTGGCTAGTATGGCTGGTACCAGAATGGTATTGACAACTCTGCTCCACACATCTCACACCTCATTGCCTTTTCGTAATGTCCTTGTCGTTCCTTCTCTAGTCAAAAACCTAATTTCCGTATGCCAATTTACTCGTGATAATTCATGCTCCATCAAATCTGACTCGTTTGGTTTCACTGTTAAAGACCTTCACACCAATAGAGAGAGATTCTACGCTGCAATAGCGATGACAGCCTCTACACCATCCCACCGACCGCTACCGTGGCGTCCTCCCATGCTCTCCTGTGACTCCTGTCCACCACCGCCGTATCCGGAGTTTGGCATCAACGTCTGGGCCACCCTAGACACAACGTCACTTGTATATATATATATATATTGATTGTGTTGATACTAACTGATCTCCTGTAGATATATGAGATCATGTAATCTTTTGGAATCCGTTGTAATCTTCCGTAATCTGCCGTTTCCTTGCGGCTGACTGTAGCCGATCCGGCATATGATATATACATGGCATACCCGGCATTGCATTGCCGTGTGGTGTTCTTCCAAACCTAGTCCTCTTCTACACATATACGGGTACATCAACCACGCCACCCTCAACGATGATCTCCAGGTAATTTACAACTTGAATGCCAGATTTTGCAAGCAATCTGTAAACCATATCTACCCGTTTGTTCTTGTTTCTTTTTGGTTTGAACTTCCGGTTGTTCTTGGGTTGAATTGATCAGTATAATACCAAGTACTACTACGGCGTGGGGTACGGCTACACGGTGAGGACCTGGTTCAAAACGCCTCCAAATCCCGAGGGGGCCCGCTGCAGCAGCGAGGCGCGACACCCCTCGTGCCGTAGCTGGGCCGTCCACCCGAAACTGGAGTTACTGGACCAAAGTCCGCATTCGGGGACCCAAATCATTTATGCAATTTTGCTTTGCTGCGATCTATTTACCCAAATCATTTATGCAATTTTGCTTTGCTGCGATCTATTTACCGGTTGTTCGATGGCATGAGAGCGGCGATCTATTTACCGGAGATATTTCCCCAAGTTTATAGGCAGAATTCGTGTAGTCCATTTTCGCTGAATTCTTATTCTCTCGACCTAGTGTGTTTACCAAACAGCGCATGGCATATTTTCTCAGACCAAGACCCCAGTCAGAATTTGAGCAGGAACTGACCAGTTTCCTGTCGGACATTTCGTTTACTTTTTATATTCCCTCAAGAAAAAATGTGTTTCGTATTGTATAAGCTAATTAAGCACCAACATCAAAATTCCCTTGAAAATATCATGAAGGTATAATATTCAACCGAGTAAATATTCCAATGGCATATGTGACTGCGTTCCTGTACATACTATTCTAACCAGTGAAAACTGAAAGCGAGGCAGCAAAAATCGCAATGCCACGTGTGTTGTATTCATCGATTTATATAGATACAGTACAATAGTCATGAACCTGTACAACAAGCGTACATGAATAGGAACCGAAACGATTACTAGCTGATGCTATTCATAACCCGACAATGCAACGCCAAGGCAAGCAGGCCGGATACGTTCTGTGTACGAGTCGGAGAATCCGTCGCTACCAAAAACAACAAAAGAACCACGTTTAAGAAGAATCAAGAATCATATCTACTGCGTTAGGCAATTAAATTTTCGAAGTCATTGAGCTAATCCAAATGTAGTAGAGTTCTCTTGTCTTTGCTTCTGATTAAAAGACACGCGAAACGGCAAGGAGCGCGACGCCGAGGAGGAAGAGGCCGGACGGATGCCGCGGCGCCACGCGTGACGACGACGAGATGATCTGCTCGCCGCCGCGGTATACTATTTGGGGATCCGATCCCACCGATTTCACGCTGCAGTTAATAGCACAAGGACGGAATGGTCAGCGACAAACATTGATTCCGTCAGCACGCCCCAGACAGCGGAACAATTAGCAATGGCTGTTAATTAACTCACCTGGTTGTGCCGGGGCAGAAGGTGATGGCGTAGGCGGTGTCGCCGCCGGCGCAGGTGAAGGTGGAGGTGGCGTCGTCGTAGGCATAGCTGTAGGCGCGCGGGCACGCGTTCTTGAAGAACTGCGAGTACGCCGATGGCCGGCACGTGTTGGGGCTGCCGTACTCGCCGCTGCAGCAGTACTGCGCGGAGCCGAACGCCTCGCACGCGCTCTTGCACGCCACGCCCCCGCTGCCAGCCGACGCCACCCTCAGCTCGGCAGGGCACGCGCCGTTGAGGTCTACCATGCACCCCGTCGGCACGCAGTTGCCGCCGGCACCCGCACCCTGCGGCGCCACGAGCATAGGCAGGTTGTACCCGTCCACGAGGCTGACGTCGTAGAAGTCCAAGCCGCCGCTGCCATCGAGCGTGAACTCGGCCAGGGTAGCAGGCGGGGTGGCTCCGTGGCCCGCGCAGTCCAGCCGGCCGGAGCCGCAGTCGCCGGTGACGCAGGTGAACCTGCCAGAGGCATCAGTCGAGCAGAGCGTGCGGCCCCAGTGGCGGCCCGACCACCCGTGCGGCGCCGGCATAGTCCGCGACTCGCCCGGCGCGAGCGCGAAACCCGTGCTGTCGAGCGCCGGCGAGCCCGCGCTGGAGAGGACCCCCGGCCACACCGTGTACCCGCAGTTATTGGTGATGATGAACGACTTGGACCAAACACCTGATCAGATCAGCAAAAAGGTTGCGGACAACACAAGATCAGCGCGCAAGAGGCAAACGTCAAGAAACAGAGGAAGTAGAGGAGCTCCCCGTGGACATGCACGATCGATGCATGCATGGATTGGCTGCTTACCGCTAACAGAGACGAGGAGGACGAGGAGCAGGGAGACGGGAACTCGGTATGCTTGTCTCGGCATCGCGATTGATTTGCTTCGTAGTTGCTGTGGCAATGCGGTTGATGCAGATGGCTAGTGTGATCGATGAGGTCTGGCTGATGGTGCAGTGTGATTGAGGGCTTGAGCTTGTGGGGGTTGGTAGTTATATAGTACTCCTACGTGGTGACCGGTGAGTAGTGGCTTCAATTTTTATTTTCTGTGATTTGACTAACCGCGTAGCTTTTCTTGCTTTAATATGCTGCTTCCTTCGTAATCTAAAAAAAACTAAGTTAAAGCGCATCAGTTAATGGAGCTTCCAGTATATTAGATTAGAGAAAACAATAAGCAGTAGTTGTTCGTCACAAAAAAAAGTGCATTTTCCCTTGATCAAACCATTCGTGAGTATAGTGATCGACTTCCCATCATTACGCGGCAAAGACCTGCACAAAGTGGAGAACATGCCCGGAATATAGCGGCCAGGCTGCTTAGTTATCTTTTAGTTGAGGAAATGGCTTCTCACCATCCTATTGTATCGCCTTGTCGGTTGGGTACATTTGGTTCGTTAAGTTGATGATATCAGAAAATATTTACCACCATTTTTATGCAGTGCTGATGAAATATTTATGTTCAACATTGTTGCATTTTTGGAATAGAGAATGTCCAACTTCCAAGTGTTGTGAGAAACTGGTAAGTTCCACTTTCTTTATTTTTTGAGAAAAAGAAAGGACGCAACTATGGTTTGGACGTATGATGGGAGGTTTCCCATTGTATAGTCCGATGCAATACATGAGAAAGAACGGTGCAATATTTTTTTCACTTGTTGCAACATATCAAATATTGATATGCAACATTTCAAAAACGAGAGGATATCTCAAAAATCTCAGAATCAAAACAAAAACATTTGAAAAAATGACATGTTAAAAAATCTTGCAACATCACCGTGAACAGGATGCAATATTTTTTTCAACAGTCGCAACATTTTTTTTCAATGGGTCACAACATTTTTTTTTCAACGGGTCACAAAATCTTAAAGAACAGGATGCAACATTTTTTTCGACGGTTGCAATATTTTTTTTAACAGGTCGCAACATCAGAATCAGAAAACAACAGAGGATAACCTCTTGAATGTTGAAGCTGGTGTGCAACATGGGCTTCGCCGAGCTGGTGCAACTGCCCGGTGGCGATGTGGCCACGGGAGACCGAGCGCGGGCAGTAGCAAATGGAGGCCGGTAGCTTGCGGCAGCATGGCGGCAATGCCGAGGCGCACGGGGGCATAGGCACCGTCAAAGCCGAGACCTAGGTGGAGGATTTTGGAGGAAGAAGAGGAAATAGAGGAGAGTAGATAAGGTACGGGGATGAAGAAGAAATGGATGGCCAGAGCCATTCAGCCAGAGCAAGAAAAATGGAGAAAACAATTCGAGAGAGAGAGAGAGAAGAAGAATGTGGAGGAAGCCATGGGAGCAGGCAGCATGCTTCGGTGGTGGAGCAAGGAAGCGTAGAGGAAAAGAATGGAGAAAGCAAGAGAGAGAAGAAATGGAGAGAAGTCAGTGAATGGCTTGGAAGCCATTCGGCCGAATAGGAAGTATAGGAGGAGAGAGAGATTAGGGGATAGAGAAGATAAGACTGAATGTGAGTGGTGGAAACATGTCTTTTTTGTTCTTAACGTCGTAAGTGTGCTTTTGTTACAAAAAAGGAAAACTATTTTGACCAAATATGAACAGAAACCAAGACTGCTCCTGCTACTGAATCATGCTGCTACGTTGTCACACGCGCTCCGCGCTCCATTAATTCAGTTCAGCAAACATGCTTGATTTGTACAACGTGCTTAATTGTATTCCTTTAGTTAAATGCATAGTTATTTTATTTAGAGAACATGCTCAGTTATAAACGAACACATTTTATTTTTGCTTATAAACAACCATTTTGTCCAGAAAAAGCGTTACGCTAATGCGCTGCACACATTCGTTCAGTCAAAAACCAAATAACAAAGAAAGGGTGCTAGTATCCTCGAGAGAGAGGAGGGTATCTTTGGCTGAAATTTCTTAGAAGCTGGCCAGGGATGCAAGCTGTGACCTCTCTTCGCCTCTGCCCTTGACCTAAAATTAAATCGTTAGCTCAGTGATTACGTACCAATTTAGCGGCTGATCGACCAATAGAGGGCCCTGGCCACTCGTATCGAACTTACGTCGTTTCAGCAAATTCAATTTATCCAACTAACTCTCCACTAATATTTCTGGATCAAGCGACGAAACTTCCAATTATTAAGTTCTCTCGCTTTCCGTAAAAGGCGGATCAGCTCCTTCTCACTCTCTTTTTCTTTTGTTCCTTCGAGGAACAAACCGAACAAAACCGACCATGCATATATGCATGTGCGGATGTGCCCATGGGCGGATCCGAGCCAACGGGACACTGAGTTTGATTTGATTTTATCTTATCAAAGTCCCATATAGATAAGTGCATACATACAGCATAACCTCTGTGACCTCGTACATTTCTCTTTTAGATCCGCGCCACAGCATGCACACATAGCATGGAACGACACGTGGTTGCATGCGCTTGGCGTTGGTGATACTGAGAGCACACCACCGTGGCATTGGTGATACTGTCGGTTTTATCTTATCAAAGCCCCTATATATATAAGTGTGTACCCACAGCATAAGCTCTGTGACCCCATACATTTCTGTTGTAGATATGCCGCTGCATAAACACACAACATCGATCAATGGACACGTGGTTGCATGCGCATGGCATTGGTGATACTGAGAGCACATCAGCATGCATGGCGTTGGTGATACCGTCGGTGGTTGGAAGCGGTCTTTGTTGTAAAATTAGTGGTTTTAGCAAATATTCAGAATTAATTCCAACATAATTTAAGATAATTAAAGCATAATTCCAGTAGCATAGAATTGACAAGAATGACATAAGAACATGTAAAATTTTCATATCAATTAAACAGGATAATATGCTCAAAAGATAGCACTTGATAACAAGTAAAATTAACATAATGCTCAGATTTAAATGTTTGATTGTTGCTCTTAGATGTCAGGCTGCATAAGATAAAATCTTAGCATCATCACCACTATTGCCTATACTATTCACAAATTGGATATAACAACTAAAAATCAGACTTTGAGCTCAAACGACTGCTTTACTAATATGTCAAGAATTATCTCAAAACAGCAAATTACATTTTCAGCCAACTGAGCATCATATTTTCATAACGGTGCAAGGGATCACAGAATCAGCACTATAGCATTTCAGCCAACAGAGAAGAAAATGATTAACAGAGCTAAAGGATCACAAGATGCAGCATCTAAGTCTGTCAGCTAACCAGAGGACCAACAAAGTTACACAACACAAACTAATTCAGTCCAGTAGGCTCAAAGCAACTAAACAACTGAAAATAACAGAGCCTGACAGAATGAGATGAAGTGACAACAGTAAGCAAAGCAATAATCTCAAGTATGATCTAGTTTATCAAACCAATTTCACTCTATGACAATTATCCTCATCAAGCATTTCACAAGCCCCTACAATTACCATGCAAATTCACCATGTGCTAGATATGAACGAGACAGTAATATGAAATACTCTAGCACAACACAATCTGAAAAGTAAAGCGAAAAGGAAAAAAACGGCGATACTCATGATGCGGATGGCACCCAAAGCCACCAAGTAGTAAACCGAGCAAGGCACGTCGAAGGCGCTGACTCGAAAAACCAACCGCCCCACTGTGTCGCGTTTGAATGGACGAGGTTGTCAGAGATACAATGCCAATTTACAATCCGGGACACACCAAATTGCAAAGTCGAGGTACAGATAAATGCCGCACAAGAGTCACACCATAGTGCATCGGCCGAATGCACTAGAGGAGGACCAATTACTAAAAAAACTCAAAGCTCTTCTCCCACAACAAGATCAAGCCAAGGCTGGCCAACACGAGCCCCAATTGCGCAAGTGCCAGGTTCCCACCGAACACCCACAGAGGATAGGGTCTAAGAAGGAAATCGGCGGGATGCGCACAGTAGAAGATCAGGAGCTCACCACCGATGTCATAGGGTCAAACATGGTGGTGCGAGAGCTCCAAATCCCCCAAAAACCAAAGCCAAAAACAGAGGAGAAGTATAAGCACTCAAAACGAGAACTCACTGTTTTGGCCCAAGAAAGAAGGAGAAGAAGGCAGCCTTAAGAGGAGGAGAGGCAGAGAACGCGACGCAGCTGCAGCCAACAGCCAGCGCTGAGGCGCATGGGCCACCAGTGCCTCCTGTGCCGCTGTCGCTCTCTCGGGAGCCCCCACACCGCACGCGCAAGAGGATCGAGGCGCATGGGCCACCAGTGCCTCCTGTGCCACCGTCGCTCTCTCGGGAGCCCCCACGCCGCACGTGTAAGAGGATAGGGCTGGAGACTGAGTCTCCAGCCTTATCCCTTCCTGTTCTCTCACTGATAGATGGGCCCTGCCATTTCTTTTCTTTTTTTTCCATTTTCTTTTTTTCTCAAATTGACAAATTACCAAAATGGCCCTCAAATTACAACAGTCTTGAGTGTACGCCCACGAAACTAAAGCAAAATTGGGAGTACAACGGTTTTGTCTCAGGATGAAAGTGGGATGCGTTGTGGATAGCCCGCGCTTACCCGCACCGAACGCAGAATTTTATGCAGGCTAATGCAGTGGCCCACCATGAATTTATGCGGGACATATGACACTGGCCAACCCACAACTCAACAACCGACCAGCCGCCATAGTGCATATATGCATGTTCTAGTTGCACTGCTACAGCCTCGTGCACACACATGCACTATATATACTAGGTCCACTGCTTTGATAAATCCCCAAAAAAAATCAAAACAATCAAAACAACCCAAACACAAACATTAATAGTCTGAAAATTATATCAAATCAGTACATCATTTGACAAGACTATGTGCAGCATAAGCTTTCTTTAACAAAAAAATATTACATAAGCACTTGTAGTACTTCATTGCAGTCAAGCACATCCAGCTTATGCCTAAAAAATATTGTCCTTTTGCAGCCCATAGTCATGTGATCCGTTGCAATCAACCTCATCCTGCTCATGTCAAAACTCCATTTAAGTGATACACTGAATAATCTGCATGATGAAAAGTTAAAACTGATTGAGAAAGCATAAAGATTCATTGTTCCAAAGAGAAAAGGAAAACTAGCACATCACACTAAGGAGATAAACAATAGAAGACACCAATGACAACGGTTCCATTTCTCCTCTACTTGTGCTTACAACTAGTAGGCATCTTCTCCATGTTGAGTAGAAAGTAGGCATCTTCTTTAGGTTGAGTAAAAAAGTAGTTTAACACTAAAAGTGCACTAGTACTGAAGCGAAAGCTACACTACTCATACCTGATGCGTTTGAGAGGAGAAAGACGAGCAAAAGAATGCTACCTCCTTGCAATCTTTTGATCAACATTCTACTATCCTAGAGTCCGATCGACAGTGCTCCACGAGTACCTGCCTCCATAAGTCCATAACAAGTTGGTTTAGTATAAACCAAAAGAGTACGAAAAATTAGCAAGAAGATGGTTAAGCAATTAGTACATCCAAATTTGGACCAAATTAAATCATGTAGAAAATGTTATTTGCATTATACAAGTTTGCTTTTTGGACTACAGTGCACCAAAATTCAGATATGTAGCATACGCAATGTGAGAATATAGAACATGCGCCTAGTGTCTGAAACCTTATAATATGCCTTCATGATGCTTTCAGACCAAACTACATATTCCCACCATAATACAACAGAAGTCCAATAATCAGTTCATTACTAAATACTAAGAGGCCGATCAAAACTAGCTAAACCTCCAAATAGTTCATCATGACACAAATGACAATGATTCCATACCTGAGAATACTAAGTTACAAATGCACTTCATCAGTGATCGCCATCATCCAGATCCTCTATCATGTTCTTTTGGTGAGAAGAGGCTGAAACATTGAAAAGTCATATATTTACGTATGATTATTTAGTAAAGTAATCTGACAAGGTTAAAAAAAACAATTAAAGAACTTACTATCTGCCTTAAGCCAATCTTGAAGACAAATCAAGGACTCAACGGTGTCGCTATAGAGCTTACTCCTATAATAGCTAATAACTCTTTCTAACAACTCTTCCTTCAAATATATGTCAAGCTCATTGCTTGCTTGACTTTTTTTTTGCACTTAATTGTTGATCCCAATATGCAAGAGGATCATTTTCAGCCTCCACATCATCAGTATTTGCTCCTTGTGATGAATGCTCAAGAGAGTCTCTCATTTTAACAGCATATTCATCGAAAAGGACTCGAATAGCTTCATGAACCTCATCGAGATATTTTTCAGCATGACCTCCAAATGCTATCTTCAAGCAAAACTCAATATAGTCGTACTTGTACCTCGGGTCAAGTATGATAGGTATGCAGTTTGTCAAGTATGACTCTTTCTAGTACTTGTCATATTTCTCATGCATTTCTTTCACTATAGCCACAATGGTAGAGTTTCTACTTTTAGCTTCATTTTTCAAGGTTTTTTTTAAGTAACCACATCTCATGGAAGTAATGGTTGGATGTTGGATATTTTGAACCCAAAACAACTTTAGTGGCATTGTAGAAAACCCTCAATAGATGAACAACATCTTCGGCCATTTTCCACTCTAAAGATGTGGGAGCATATTTGTGATTTGAGTCTTGCTTTTATAGGGCATGAAATGCTGCTTGGAAAGGCAACACCGAGTTAAGCATAAGAAAAGTTGAATTCCATCTTGTGGCTACATAAAGTGAAGGGTGCTTCGCAAATACTCCCACTTGTGCAATGATCTCTTCAAACTTCTCTTTCCTTGATTGCGAACTCTTGACATACTTGACACTATTTCTTATGTTATCAATCATACTATCCATTGCCTTTAAACCATCTTAGATGATAATATTGAACACATGGGAAGCACAACGAATGTGAAACAATTTACCTTGGCAATGTAGAAGACACTTCTCTAGTAAATTTTCTTTTAAGAAGTTGATCATTGCAGTGTTAACCGATGCATTGTCTAATGTAAAGCTGAAGATTTTATCCTCAATGTGCCAATCCTGAATGCTCTTCAATATTACATTATACATGTTCAATGCATCGTGTGGAGTTTCCATAGGATAAATTCTTATGATTCTTTTTTGAACATTCCATTCATTATCGATAAAATGACATGTAATGCATAAGTATCCTAGATTCTGG
Source organism: Phyllostachys edulis (assembly GCA_036346405.1). Classification (NCBI taxonomy): domain Eukaryota; kingdom Viridiplantae; phylum Streptophyta; class Magnoliopsida; order Poales; family Poaceae; genus Phyllostachys; species Phyllostachys edulis. The sequence continues at coordinate 41,854,026 of CM070548.1, read as the reverse complement.
TTCAAGGTCCACATGTCGGTGGTCAATGATACTCTAGCATTGTAGTTCTTCAAAAAATGTCGCAAAACCAACCTAAGCTCCTTATAAGATGTAATACAATTAGTTTGAGTAGAACTCTAGAAACCATTTTGAATAGGGGGTTTAAACTAGTCACAAAAGATATAAAGCCAACATACTCCACTAAAGAAAGGGTAGCTCATGGAGGACAACCATTTGCACAAGTTCCCTTTTGAAAACGTTCGGCTTACTACTATCTTGCTGCACAAAGAAAATGTTTGGTACAATAGCAACACAATATGGATCAGAAAATGCAGTAACACACACACTATTTACATTAGTAATACATAATAAATGGCCAAGCACTATAAAAGATGAACCAGGAAACATAAACGGAATAAACAGTAATAGCAAAGATTTCCCTTTTGAAACTAGAATATAGAAACAGGAGCATTGGACCAAATCATTCCCTTCCCCTAGGAAAAAGTTTCACAAGAATTCGGTAGCAGCAGGACCAAGAAAGTATCAAAAGAATTTAGAAGCAGCAGGATCGAGAAAGTATCAAGATTACAAAAGTAGCAGGAAGTATAAAGCAGTTGATAGCTACCAGTAAAATCCTTGAAAAACCAATGAAACGACAGACATATGACTATGGGAACCACAATGCTGAACACTTTCACAATGAACACACTTCAAGAATCATCAAGCAAAACAAAAATAAATACAAACAACCCCACTAGGAAAATTATGCCATGTACAAGCATGCAAATTAGTGTTGCCTTCAATGTCATCTCTAAACACAGATAAACCCACAAACTACATGCATATAGCATATGTTTCAAATGTATCACGAACATCATGGTAGAATGTCTCGTTAGGCAACATTTGGTTGATCGATCATACCACTATCACTACTACAGAAAAGGTCTTCACAGACGGTTCAAAAACATCATCACAGATGGTTTCATGAGCCGTCTGAGTTTATGGGTCAGTAATGACATGAGGTCATCACAAACGGTTTTTGAACCGTCTGTGACACATACTATCACAGATGGTTATTAACTCAAAACCGTCGGTGATAGTCGACTATCACAGATAGTTTGTAGATGCAACCGTCTGTGATAGATGATGCGTCACAGACGGTTTGTAGATAAAACCGTCTGTGATAGATGGTGCCTCACAGACGGTATGTCCTAAGGAACCGTCTGTGATATTCTTTTGTATTGCTAAATCTATTTCTGTTTATTGGCTATCCTCAGGAAATACTAGTCATACCCTCTGAAACAAGCTAAAACACAACATTAAGTTGTATACATCCAATTCACATTTATTTCAGAAACAAGCACATCCAATTCGCATTTATTTCAAAAACAAGCACATCCAATTCACATTCATTTCAGAAACAAGCACATCCAATTCACAAATCAATTAACTAAAATTAACCATTAATGTACATTTACATATATGTACCATTAAGTTCAATCTTATCCCAATCAAGTTCAATCTACATTGTGAAAATTCCCATATGGATTTATGACCTGGTTGTTCAAGAATGTCGCAAAGTGTGATCGAATTTTTATGAGCTAGCTATGTTCCAACGCAGTTTCGGTGATGCTCGCAACCTGTCGCTAGGAAGATTAAATTCATGCTTATATAAATTGGTAAGTATGAAATAATTGTTGCAAGATTGACAAACCTGAGGATCATTGGTGATCGCGGAACGGATGAGTAGTTCAATGTTGTGACAAACATAGTATCCACAAAGGTTGTAGGCCGGCAGCTACTGGTGGCACTGCAAAAATAGAATTGGTCAGTTCGAGAGGCATTACTACCAAGTGTTATATAGGATTAATGTCTACTAGCTAGCGAGTACCGGGAATTTTAGATCGTGTCATAGAATCCTTCCCTTAGATTTCCCTCCTTTAACAAAGAACACGGCGAACGACCTACGTGATTCCAAGAAGTTAGCCTTAGCCATTGCAAATGAAGGAAAGACTACAATAGAGTTTCTATGGAGGAAATATGTTTACTTGTTGATTAAATTCCGGACAACTATGAAGTCGTGTTTGGCCCTCTGTAGGGAATCTAGGTATATTACCAAGTTCCATTTTGGTATAATTACAATTAGAATCTAGTGGAACCTACACAGGTATGTCACCATGGTCATTAAACCTAAGTTCGTGTTGCTTATAGAGTACAAATCAAGAAGTATAGCCAGTAGCAACACTTATTCCTGGTTGTAGGCCAAAAGTATGAATTCCTTGTTGCGGTGAGCCAGCAAAAACTCTATAATGTAATCCTCTATGAATTTTGCATTATCCTTGATGGTTTGCTCGGAGACCATGTGTGAGTCAAGGAAACCTACCAGTGAATTCCTTAATTCGGCTTTAGAAATCATGTATCTATATACAAAAGCAAGGAGTTATATATAACATTTATCGGTATTACACGAACATTGACCGTGATTGTACACACTTACAGTGTCCAGCATCGCATGAGTGAGACGTCAAGGGAGTCGAGGTTGAAGAGACAAAACAAGTCCTCGAAGGTCACCGTGAAGACACAGTCTTGAGCCTCATAGTTAAAATGAACCTTCTTGAACTTGACGGTGACACCCGAGCGTCGTTGTTCATCCGTCTTGTTGGTCTGTTCCATGTACCATGTATGCAATCTCGTGCAAGCCAATCCTAGGGTAGGGCTGTCTAACCTCTCGACCAACGACTCACCTAGCACGAATTTCTAGGCCAATGACAAGAAGGGGATATTAGAACAGGAGTCGACCGTCTTTGATTTGCCCTTGCTGCCTCGCTTTGTAGAGGTCGACTTCACAAGAGTCGACTAAGCATGAGGTGTAGATGCATCTGATGCACCGGGCCCTTGCCGCTTCGGTGCAAGTAGCTCCGGTGCAGTCAGCTCCCATGGACTTAACACCGTTGCAGGACATTCTCGTGAAGTTGACACCGGAGCAGGTAGCTCCAGGCAGATGTCCCTCTTGGGCCACTGGATGAATGTTCCAACGACTTGCTCTAGTGTCATGACCTTATCATTTGGGGGAATATGCAGCGGGACGGCTGTAAAATTGGCACAAACACCGTCCATATTCACTTTTGCGAAACCCGACGTTAGATTTACATCGTGCACCAAATCCCCGACACCGGATGGATACAGCTGGCCCCAAACAGCATCTAAGGCAACAGAAGCATATCTCGCTTGGATCTTGCACTTCGTAGCCACCTACATAACGATACAAAATTAGCTACTCCAACAGGCCTATCAATGGATCGAGCATTACAGAGATAATAATTATTACCTGGATGTCATCGATAGGAAATCTGTCGTCGCCTATTGGGGTAGGGTTAGGGTTGGACGCGCAGCTACTCGAAAGTTTGGGGGGGCTAGCTAGCACAATAGGGGCAGGGGCTTACAACTGAACTTCCCTAAGCCTTTCCTCAAAGCTCTCCATGTGCCGTTGGGTCGCAGCTCTAACGCGATCATCGATCTTATCTCTAAGGGATTCAGTGATCTCATCTTTGAGGGATTCACGAATCTCCTCTCGTAGCTTTGCATCGCGCTCGGCTTTGGCTCTCTTCCTACTCCGGTACGATTCGAAGTCCGCTCAGAACCACTCTTTCTATGGAACATAAAGACCAGCGCCTCTCGTGCGACCCAGGTGCTCATTGTTTCCTAGGGCTGCGGAGAGTATATCTCTCTCCTTGTCTGCCTGGAATGAGCCTTGGGAAGATTGTGCACTCAGTGTTACCTACAATAGCCCAACATGTCATTTCACTTCTTATGAAGTTATGGAGTAACTACAAACTAGGTAGTTCGATATCTTACCAAGCGCTGTGACACTTCCTCGTTTGCGGGGTTTGGAAAGGAGATTTCCCCCGTAGATAGGGTACATAACCTCCCCATTAACTAGTTTCGGGCGTGCTCATCAGTGATCTCGGCAAATGACGGGGAGACACTCGAACGGTTTGCCTGTTGGTCATGTTCCCTCCATATCGGGATTTTACCAGCATACCTAGCGGTGCCGAGTCTGTGGGGGTGCTTGTTTTTTTTCCTAGAGGGCCCTGTGCACCACACTTTCACTCCTAAAATCATCTGTCATCTTCTTTGCCACAAACTCGGCCCAGCACTCTTCCAAGAACGGATACTTGTAGAAGGGCCTCAGATCCTTCTCCACGTAGTTCTTGATAAACGTGCTCTTGAAGTTCTTCCACGCTTTACACGCCTGTAGCAATGCGTGTCGTCGCATGGAGTCCTGGTATTGTTCCGGGATCTCGAACAATCGAAAAATATCCGTCAGCAGCTAACCTTTCTGTTCTTTGGTCAACTCCTTCCACGAATCATAGTTGATGTTGACCTGTTCCTGTGCAACTATTTCGACCGTTCTCCGGAATACGGACGCTGCTCAGCGAGGATTGATAGGGGTCCCAGACTGATTGACCTCTGTGATGGTAAATCGGCTCGCGAGCCTTTTCGATATTCCTCTTCTTCTACCGCGCTTGGATATTCTATAGGATGGTGCATCAGACACATGAGGCGACAATGACGAAGAATGAGCGGAAGACATCTTCACAAGAAATAGAAGTTCTGACACGCATGAACATATTATCATAAGATTCGATCTCTATGTGTATGGGTATACACACCAATTAATAATAATTGGGATATGTAGGGAAGAAATTAGGACCAATACAATGACATAATTGACATAAACATGTAAATCCTCCAAGTCATTTAAAAGGAAGAATTTGCTCAACACAAACATCATGTGAACAAATGAAATCAGTATGAAACTAAGATTTAACATTTTGATATTGCTCTTAGATGTAGAGTAAGCATTCCAATTAGAGCTCAAGTTCAAACTTGATTATCAAAATAATTTCAGTACAAGACTATTATCATCACAGAGCATTCATCTCAAGTCCACCACACCACATTGTAATATATTCCAGCAGTAGTATCAAAACAAATACCATATGAATCACTAACTAGAACAAATACAAATTCCTAAAACAAGTACAACACCTCATACTACTCAGTGTTTGAACCGAATACCAACGCAATTACCATGAGTCAATGAGGACCATGCCAGCATGACAGATTATTGATAGAAAGAGTGAGGGAAAGGGGTGTCGGGGTTTACAACTCGACATTGGTTACCTTTGGGCGTCGAGGAGAAGGACGAGCAGGAACAAGATGAGCGAGAGGGTGGCGTCGAAGGGGAGGCGCCACTGGCTCGGGAGGGAGGCGGCGGGCTCGGGGGAGGAGGTGCGCCGGGCTCAAGGAGGAGGAGGCGGCGGGCTCGGGGGAGGAGGTGCCCGGGCTCAAGGAGGAGGCGGCGTCGAGGACGGCATTGATGGGCTCGGGGGAGAAGTCGCAACAGGCTCGAGGAGGAGGTGGTGAAGGGCTCGGGGGAGGAGGGAGGAGTTGAGAAACTTAATCGTTTGAGTGGGGGGCGTGGGCAAACCCTAGAGTCCGAATATAAATAGGGATAGACATCACAGACGGTTCTAAAGTAGAACTGTCTATGATATGTCATGTATCACAGACAGTTCCAATCAACAACCGTCTGTGATATATGATGTATCACAGACGGTTCCAATCAACAACCGTCTGTGATATATAATCACAGACGGTTTGTAGATGAAACCATCTATGATATTATTTTGTATTGGTTAATCTAGTTCTGTTTATTGGCTAGCCTCAGGGAATGCTAGCCATGCCCTCTGAAATAAGCAGAAAACACAACAAGTACATGTATATACATCCAATTCACAATCATTTCAGAAACAAGCACATCCATTTCACAGTACAAATCAATTAACTCAAATGAACTAAAATTAACCATTCATCAGAACGTACATATACACACATTGTTCAATTAATCTTTAAAAATTAGCCCTTCATGATGATCGACGCGTATGTAGCTAGTTCCGTCACGTTCTTCTTCCTCGACCCTTATGTCGTTTCTGAAAGGAGACAACTCGTCAAATTATTGTATTCTTTCTCGTCCACTACATTCTCAACTTCGACAATCCTCCTTTTTCCATAAAGAACTACATGGCGCTTCTTATTTTCTTGGTCGGTTACATAGAAGACTTGTACAACTTGGTTAGCGAGTACGAATGGTTCGTCTTTGTATCCGACACGTTCGAGGTCCACGGTAGTGACGCCGTACTTGTCGATCTTCACCTATGCTAGATGGACCCAATGGCACTGAAATAGGGGGATCTTGAAAAGCATGTAGTCGAGCTCCCATATGTCCTCTATGAGCCCATAGTAGGAGCTGCTCAGCCCATCGGTACTAAATGCATCTATGTGGACACCGCTGTTCTGGTTAATGCTCTTTATATCCTGAGCCTGTGTATAGAATGTGTATCTATTTTTGTCGTATCCTTGCCATGTCACAATTGTAAATGTTGGCCCTTTTGCCAACCATGTCAGCGTATCACTTGATGAGCTCCTAGCGAGTCGCTCCTTCAACCATTGGTTGAACCGACTGTTGTGTTGTCTCGTGATCCAAACATCCGGCCACTCCGGATTCTGTTGTCGAAGCACATCCTTGCGCTGGTCAATATATGGGGACACTTCAGTCATGTGTTGCAAGATCGTAAAATGGGTTTGAGCATACGCATCCATATCTGGAGTGATTGCTTTCCTTCCGATGGTCTCGATACCCTCGAGCCTCCCCTCATGGTGAGATCGAAGCACACCTATCGGTTCGACCTGAGCCATGTAATCGACACAGAACTCAATGGCCTATTCGGTTACATAACCTTCGACGATGCTGCCCTCCGGTCGAGATCGATTCCGTACATAGGACTTAAGAATTCCTATGAACCTCTCGAACAGGTACATGGTATGTAGGAACACGGGCCCACACATCTTTATATCCCTTACAATGTGAACAATGAGATGGACCATGATATTGAAAAACGACGGAGGGAAGTACATCTTAAGATCACATAGAGTCGTCACCACCTCGTCCTGCAGAGCATCTAGTCCTTCGGGATCGATGACCTTCTAAGCAATTGTGTTAAAGAAATAACACAACCTCATGATTGTCTCTCGAACCTTGATCGGCAAAATACTTCTAATTGCAACAGGGAGCATTTGTATCATCAGCACATGATAATCATAAGACTTCATGCCAATTAACTTCAAATCTTCCATCCAAACAAGTTTCTTCATGTTGGCGGAGTAACCGGACGAAACTTTCACACCATGCAAGCACTGGCATAGTTCAGTTCTCTCGGCCTTGGACAGAGTGTAACAAGCAGGGGGGAGGTATATTCGTCCTTTATCAGTTTTTGTTGGTGCTAACTCAGGTCTGATGTCCATATCAACCAAGTCAAGCCGTGCGTTGACACCATCCTTTGTTTTGTTACAAATGTTCAGTAAGAGACCAATGAAGTTGTCACATACATTCTTCTCTATGTGCATGACGTCGATGTAGTGGCGAACTTCTAGGCGCTCCTAATAAGTTAAGTCCCAAAATATTGATCTCTTCTTCCAGATGTTCTTCTCATGGGTCCTTGATTTACGTCCCTTTCCGAGTACAACATCTAAATCCTTAACCATATCATAGACCTCTTTTCCGCTTAAATGCCTTAGAGCTGAACTGTCATTTTTCTCTCTGTCGAATTGTTTCTTCATCCTACGGTATGGGTGAGCCCTCCGAAGGAAGCTACGGTAACGCATGTACACGGTTTTGCATGAGTGATTCAGCCACACACTCTTGGTATCATCTAAGCAGTGAGTACAGGCTTTGACCCCTTTTGTACTCTAGCCCGACAGGTTAGCAAGTGTAGGATAATCATTTATGGTGCAGAACAACAAGGAACGTAAAGTGAAGTTCTCTCGTTTGTACGCATTCCATACCTGTACCCCTTCAATCCACAATATTTTTAGATCTTCTATTAATGGTGCTAGGTACACATCAATATCATTCCCAGGTTGCTCCGGCCCTTTGATAAGTATCGATAGCAAAATATACTTCCGCTTCATACACAACCAAGGAGGAAGATTATAGATACAGAGCGTTACGGGCCAAGTGCTATGTTAGCTGCTCATGTTACCGAAAGGATTCACCCGAAGTCTACAAACCTCCTATCGATGTTTCTCCACTGAGCGAAATCAGCAGGGTGTCTTAGCTTTCCATCATTCTTACGCTCCTCTGAGTGCCAATGCAACAATTTTGCATTCCTTGGGTTCGCAAAAAACCGCTTCAAACGGGGAATTACAAGAAGATACCACGCCACATTAGTAGGAGGTCTTTTCTTCACATCGATTCCCTCATCGTCATCTGATTGATTCTTACGCTTGTATCAGGATACGTTACACACCGGACATACATGCATATTTGTATACTCGTTACGGTAGAGGATACAATCGTTCGGACATGCATGTATTCTTTCTACTTTCATTCCTAATGGACAAAGAACCTTCTTAGCTTTGTAGGTGCTTTTGGGCAACTCGTTCCCTCCGGAAGCATGTCCGCTAAGAGACCTAACAGCCCCGTGAAACTCTTGTCGGATCAACCGTTGCTTGCCTTCAATTTCAACAGTTCAAGCACGGATGACAACCTTGTGTATTCCGGCTTGCAGCCCGGGAACAAAAGTTTCTTCGAGTCCTCCATCAAGCCCCAGAATTTAACGTACTCCCTCTCATCACAGTTCCCTTTTGCATCGCGAAGCATCTAATCTAGATTGTCATCATCGTGCAGCCTATCCGAATTGGAACCATAATCGACATCATCCGGCGGCATATCGTTGACTTCCTGTATAACATACTCTTCACCGTGACTGGTCCAACATGTATAACCCTTTTTGAAACCCCTTCGAATCAAGTGTGTTTCGATCTGCGCTTGGTTCTTAAACATCTTCAGATTCTCGCAGTCAATGCATGAACAGTACATATATTCCGCCCCCTTATTCAACATATCCTCCTCAGCGTACATATAGTTTCAGTCCATCACACGGTTCGTATTGAAAACCCTGGAAATAAATAAAAGGGTGACTTCGAAAGCGTATTTTCTGAGGCTTAATTACGCTTTCCAACAGAGAAAGTGTATTTTTCTCTTAACTAAAGGTGGCTTTTTTCATTTTTACATTTTCCGGATTTTATTAACTTACATGTGGGCCCTACTTGTGAGTGACTCATTTTTTATTTCATGATTTTATTTATAAAATCTATGGCGGTCTCACATGTCATAGACTCGTTAGTTTATTAACTAAATAATTAAAAACAGCAGGATTTGAAGCTCAAATTGGGCTCAGGGTGACATCGCATTGCTAATAGTCGTGGCTCGGGGCCCTAAGGTCACTTGAGGTGAACCAACGGTGACGTCCCGTGACGGCGCTATGGGCTTCACTAGCGATTTTCGGCGTAAACGCCTGAAACTACTCAAATTAAAGGATACTTATGCTCCAGTAGCTCATGTCGATCACGACGAAGGTGTCAATGAAGTCAAAGAAGGTCCAAGGCAGCTGGTCGTTGGTGAACAGAGGCGACGGCGGCAAGCTCCTCGGTGACAGGTCTTCTTGGTGGAAATAAACCGAAACCAAGCACATACACAGCTTTAGGGGGATATATAGGTGGGGAAATCGACCTTGGTGGGGTCGAGGACTCACCAGAGAAGAGTTGGCATCAATGGCGGCGGCGGTGACAGAGAGGTCCATGGTGACAGCTCGGCGTGGGCGACAATAGTTGAAATGGACCACACAAGTGGGCTCAGTGAGGCGAGGCAATACTCAAACCGGGCACGGAGTGGCGATGGACTCACCGGGCTTGGAGACCTCCCGTAGTTACCGTAGCGCCAGAGATGGAGATCAAGAAGACTCTGTTGGGAAGCTATGTACACTACACCATCAGTGATGAGTTAATTATCACGGACGGTTTTCAACAAAAACTGTCTGTGATATGTAGTAATATCACAAACAGTTCATGTTAAAAACCGTCTATGAAGTATCACAGACAGTTCTCACAAAAAACCGTCTGTGATATTGGGTAATATCATAGATGGTTTTTGGTCAGAACTATCTGTGATACTTCACAGACAGTTTTCAACATGAACCGTCTGTGATATTACATCTTCACAAACGGTTTTTAGCGCGAAAAGTAACACAGATGGTCGGTAAACAAAAACCATCTGTGATTGTGCTTAATACAGATAGTTTCGATGAACCGTCTATGATCAGGCATCTAGTATTAGTATTTTTGTAGTAGTGTATACATTATACAAGCACCCATTTGTTTTGAGAGAAGAATGGTTACATAGAATAATAGTTCTACTCTCCATCTTTGTAAAACAGATAAATGAACTAATCATGCTTTCTTGGAACACAATTTAATGTGTATATATATTTTTTTGCTTGGAATAAAGAGTAGATTATGACAGAGTATAGACTACGGGCCATTAGATCACTAAGAAATTTTAATAAAGTAATCTATGAAAACATCGAAAAATCATCAACAAAAAAAAAAGAGAAAATGTGCAGACATTGAGCCCATTTGGATGCAGGAATTTCATGATAGTTGTATAAAAATTAGTAATCCGTTATGCTAGCATATGACTTGATGTGTGAAATGACTCGGCTTGTTCGTCTTCACTACCTCCCTGGGTCGGCTATCCTGTGCCACCCTCTTCCTCTTCTCGAGCTTCTTTCTCTTTTGTTCTTTTCTGGATCTGTGCCGGGCAAACACATGGCAACAAAAAAAAAACTAACAAACAATGAATCAAGAACTGTAAGAGGAAAGGGGAGAATGCAAACTTCTTGGATAGCGTGGCTCCTCGCGGCCATGGACCTCACCGCTGCATGGATGCCGTTGCTCATCGCTACTAACCGCCAGCTATGACTTTCCCCGTCGCCTGCGAAGAGCCCCACCATATTCGCCATACCGTTGGATTCGCCGCCGTGCGGCGCTTGTCGCGGCGCCCGCCGATCCGCCGCCCGTGCGCCCTCGTCGCGGCGCCCGTCGGATCGCCGCCTGTGGCGCCCTCGCCATGCACCCTATCGGATCCGCTGCCCCATGTGGCCTCGCCGCGGCGCTCCACTAGATCCGCCCCGCGTCGGTGGCGTCGCTAGTCGAGGAGTCGAAGTGACGAAGCGTCAAAGGCCGAAGCCCAAGGGCGAAGGGGTACAGGGAACCGGGCTACAGTTAACTGGGATAAGAGGTGGGCTACATGGGCTACCACTTAAGTCCACTTAAAAGAAAAAATTAGTCCGCGGGGTCCACTTATTGTTTATCATGGGACGATTTAGTGGTCTAGCGGACAGCTCACGCCCACTTACACCCCTAGTTTTGTCCCCCAAGCAACCTAGTAGTCTATCGACTAGAAATGGATCACTGGGTATTTCGACGTCTTCCCCGGACGGCGGCGACCATGGATTGATGGATATTTACGGAGGAGCCGGACTGCCGGAGAATTAAAGAGGAAGACGACGAACGGTCGAGGGCTCGAGGCATCGATGCGTCATGGGCCGGCTTGACAGCTTGGGCTTTGGATTGTCCACAGCCAGCCTTGGTTACTAGCCGTAAGGCCGTAAGGGCTACGCAAAAGGCCACAGCCAGACTACAGACCAGCGCACCTAACAAATTATTGGAATCGGGGGTCGACGTACCTCCAATGGTGGAAGACGACGTGGAAAGTCTTGCTCGCCAGGCTCCTCATGCCCGTATCTCGGTTGAGCGGGAAAGCACTTGTCTGCCTCGTACTCTCTAAAAATACTAATTACTAGACTCATCTAAAAAATTAATTACTGGAATATGGTAATAGTTCAATTGGTAGCGACTGTCGTCCAGTAGCCTGTCTGGATTTGATGAATGTGTACGGCTCGTAGATGCTGACCAAGTATATGGTCTGTTCCACAGACTTCGTGCATAGATCCTTCTTCCGCAAGTCCCAGAGTCACATAGGCCTTGGATTGAAACCGGTTCTATGCCTGAAAAAACTGATGTCCAAAGATAGCCTGAAAAGTAGATAATTTTTGTCTGGTCAGGCAAACTTGGGAATGTGGTATTTGGTTGAAGACTTGGACCTAGAGAAAATATAAAGTTAAAAAATAACGTCTTCAGATAGTTTGGAAATAAATAGTATGAAAACGGTTCATTAACTAATGAAAACAATTCATTAACTAACTTCTAATCTCAATTAGCTAGCATAAACATAAGTCTCACGTGAGCCTGGAGCCAGACGCTTAAAACCAACGCCTAGGCCTGGCTTGGAGGCCTGCTAGGCATACACTCCCTAGCCTCCAACCAAGCAGGGCATCGGCAGCACCCAATGATGGTCTCCGATCAGGCACGTCCCGCCAGGTTCCCATCCAAACACGCTCATCGAGTGTGTGTGTGTGAGTGTGCATGCCCCGTCGTTCTCTAAAAAAACTAATTACTAGAAGGGTAATGATATGAGGCATACGTCCGTACGTTGGACTAAAAATCGGACGCCTCCACCAACTTCTCTCCATACAACTAGTTACACCCTTTTTACTCGGCTCCCCTAACCCAATCCATGCGTGCGTGATGGATTTGGTCGACGGAAGGTGCTCAGAAACTTCCAACGCATCACAAGTGAACAACCTCAACCGACACTCACAGTGTGACTTGATACACGTGTCTACAATTCATTGTCTTTTTTATTTATCTATATAGACCCCAGCTACTACATATATATACATGTGTTTTATTTCTCGTATTACAGTCGACTACTGCATGAGGAATGGTCTAATTTTTTATTCATCCCCCTCTCTCATCCGTGTTATCTCATCTCCGGAGATGTTGCAACCATTATCCTAGGATGTTGCAACCATTGTCCAAAGTTGTTACAACCGTTGTCCGGTGATGTTGCAACCATTGTTCTAGGATGTTGCAACCGTTGTCCAAAGTTGTTGCAACCGTTATTCGGGGATGTTGCAACCGTTGTTCGGGGATGTGGCAACCGTTGTCCAAAGTTGTTGCAGCCGTTGTCCGGAAATGTTGTAACCTTTGTCCGGGGATGTTGCAACCATTGTCCTAGAATGTTGCAACCGTTGTCCGGTGATGTTGCAAGTGTTGCATCTGTAGAGAAAAAATATTGCATACTATTAACGGCGATGTTGTAATTTTTTACAACCATTGTCCAGAGATGTTGTAACCGTGTCCGAGAGATGTTTACATACTTACTGCATGTGTTGTAACGAGAGCAAATGATGCTGCATAATTTTCATTTTTATGTTGCATAATTTATGTTCCGGTTTTTCGGTGCGGCGCCTCACTCAATCTGCTGTTGTCCTAATCTCAACTCACTCAATTTTCTTTGTTGTACATATGCATTGCAGGCTCTACCAAATCTTCATTGATTAATTCGATCGCCTCATTCTGCGCTCTCCCATCTCACGCGATAAATATTTTTCTTGGCTTATTTTGTTCGGCTCCTACGGTACGACAGGCGTAGTACCTAGTCTAGAAGTGGAGCATCCGATTCGAGGCTACAAATCGGACGTACGACCCTAGTGCCTCCCTTACTAGAACCCCACCTAGAGTTCGGGCGGCGACGCGACAGGCTGCTTAGATGGCGCAGTGTGCATGCACAGGCAAGTTTATAACGAACTATGATTCACTTTTGCCCATTGTTTATACATGCAAATCTAGGAGCAATTGTTCAGCATCAGCGTAATATATGCACAGTATCTGGTGCACAACGGCTCAACTCTCAAGTAGTACTATTTGCCCAAAGAAGCTACTATTGTGCACTGACCTGCTGTCAGCCTTGCACAACTGAAAGTTGCAATGCTTTTTGTTATGGACATACTCTTCACTGGCGAGATAATTTGATTGTTTTATCGGCGAAGAAAAGTATTTGAATCGTGTCGTACTCGTACCCTTATCTATGCGTAAGAAGTTTACCCCATTCTCCTAAACTATAATTCAGCCCGTGCCAATTGGCGCGGCCGATTGCGCTTGTGGTGAGCCAGAACTCTCGGGAGCCCATTTATAGATGGAAGTATACAGCATATTAGGATCAAATAGAAGCAGGCTGGCATTTTGCAGGCACAACATCATTACACTACCTAAAGTAGTAGGTATCGTAACAATATTGCGTAAGTCTTAATTAAAGATATAGCGAAAGGTTTTGGCAAAAGGTAAAATAGAATTTCTAACAGGCCGTAGTTGGCGCCAACAGTGCAGAGATGAAGTAATAAGTTTTTTGTTTTTTTTAGATAGATGAAGTAATAAGTTGGGTACAATAAAAACGATCAAAATGTGATAAACAAAACATCAAACAGTGAAAATGAAGACAGCAATAGCCCTGCAAAAGGAGAACGAAAATGAAATGGTAAATAAGGCCGGCACTCAATATACCCCTAATGAAATATATTGGTAAATAAAATTCAAGCAGCATACCTGATGTTTCTTTTCTCTTCACTGTCTGGCTTTTCTAAACTGGAGGTCATTTTTGTCGAAACTTGACACGCTGAATTTGTTGTATTTTGGAGGGCTGTTTTGTAATTTCTCATTTGAGAAAAGAATAAATAGAATAGAAAAGGAAAGTTTGTGGAGCCCATGGGCGGATCTAAGTAAGACTTAGGGGGTGCATATGACACCGGGTCCGATTTTATTTTACCTTATTAAAACATATGTATACATAGTCGTGCACCATGTAGCATAAACTCAGTGACTCTATACACATATGATGATATATATACATGACACTCGGTTGTTTTTCTTCTTGATCCGCCGCTGGTGGAGCCCACCTGTCATGGTGACGGAGGAAAGGATTTGGGTTGGAGATTTTATCTCCAACCGTAAGAGAACTGCTTGGGCAGTTCTGGTTCTTGGGCGGCCAGGTCTTCGGCCATGCTTGGCGCAGGCGCCTCGAGTGGCTCCTCCGGCGTGGGCGAGTTTGTCACCAGCGGTTGATGGAAGTAGCCTAGGGTTCCTCCTCCTCTTGAAGGCTGGCTCCCTCTCTCTTTTTCGGATCTGAAGAAAAACAGCCAGACTCCAATTCCTTGGGTGCTTCTTCTCTTCTCCCGTTTTCATTTCACTTTGGAGCTTTTGGAGTTCCTACGAAGCCTTGAGCAAATCGACTA
Organism: Phyllostachys edulis; assembly: GCA_036346405.1. NCBI lineage: Eukaryota > Viridiplantae > Streptophyta > Magnoliopsida > Poales > Poaceae > Phyllostachys > Phyllostachys edulis. Next base: position 41,838,949 of record CM070548.1, on the reverse strand, counting down.
CGTCGGTGGTGAGGTCCAGAATCTTGTCCCTTGCGCATCCTCTTGATTCCTCCTTGCGCCTCTGTAGAGAAATTGAAGTCTTGCATTTTTGGGCTTTGGTCTTGGTCGGCTCTATACTGATCTTGGAGTGGTGAGGTGCACTTGATTTTTGTTCTGGTGCTTCTAAGTGCTCTCAGCCAGAGCATTTTGTTGGGGAGTCTTGTGTGGCACATCCAGATCCTCAACTTCATGATTTGGTGTGTCCCGAAGTGCGAAGAGTCGGCATTGTATCTCCGTCAACCTCGTCTATATTGCGCGGCATAGCGAGGCGCTAGGTTTTTTGAGACAGTGTCTATCGACGTGCCTTGATGGTTCATCTCATTGACTTTGAGTGCCTTCGGCTCAGTGAGTATTTCTTTATTCCTTTTGAGTATCACTTCATATATATGTATGTGTGCTGGTCTGGTTTCAAATCTATGATTTATTTGATTCATGCACTAAGGGATATTACAAAGTGCGTTTTGTGGGTTCGGTTGTAGCTTGATGATAATTAATGTCGAATACTGAAATTGATTTCATAGATTGGTTTAGGCTTGAGCTCTTTGTGGGTCCCCGGGATAGGACCTGTTTCAAGCCAAGTGATTGCACCGGAGGCACAGCGCTTAACAAGGAACGAGAACAATTTCGAGTGTCCGGATATGTGTCTCATGATAGCTCTCAAGGATCAGTGGCTAACATGCACATATCCAAACACAACATTGCAATCACATCCATACAAAATCATACAAGAGAATAGAATCATTAATAGAACTTCAACAAATAGAACCTTATGGTCCAATTTTGCATAAGAGGGCCGAACGGCCAAATTTAATTATAAACAAATTAAATCGTAGTGGAAGTAAATAAGAAAATAAAAAGATAAAAACCTAGTTGGCATGCCCAAACCGACAAGAAACCAATTGGGGTTAAAGTCGTAGCATCTGTCATACTAAAACCTGATTCGAACGACTTCTCACCTACAACATGGACAATCCAACTGAGTACAAAAATGTACTCGCAAGACTTATGAATAGAAATATATAATAAATACATTTAAGTGTCACAGGAAGGCTACTACACTAGTGTAATACTCCGAATATTTCTAAGGAAGAAATCAAGCAAAAGAGAGAATAAAAAAATATTAAAAAGGGTTTTCCTGCGAAGTTCCGTCAACCTGGGCCTCAGGCCTTGGCCCATGGGGCCCAAGATGGAGCCGACCAAAAAGGGGGGAGCGGGGGGTGCCTCCCTCCCCCTAAACCCTAGCCGCCCCACACCCCCTTCCCTCCTTGCGCCTCCTCTTGCCCCTTTGCTGGCCGCCACCTCCCCTCTTTCTCCCATCTTCTCCACACCTCCCTCACCTCCATTGATGCTAGCCAAGGAATCTCCCTCACCCCATTAAAGCCGGCCAAGGAAGGAAGGGAGGAGATCACCTTCATTTGGGGCTGTCGGCCAAGGAAGAGGAAGAAGGGATTTGCGCGGGAGGATATCTCCTTTGGATCTCCAGCGAGCCTCATTAGCGTCTTCAAGGCTAACGATCGTCTCCCCGCTGGTTGGATCAAATTACATTCGTAATTGCCATGATTAGGGGATCGTTGTTCTGCTGCGATTAATTTCAGTAGTCTATTCAATGCTTGCTCGTCAGTTTTTGTGTAGTTAAAGTCCGAATTGGAGGATAGCGTCTTCTAGAGATTTGTGGGGTTTGTCTTTAGCTTTCCATAGGTTCAAAGATCACCCAATTCGGAGTTGTGTTCTAGAAGTTATGTTGGTTTCATTACTGTTGTCCAGAAATTCTAACGAATATTAGTAGTCATTTTGTTTATTAAATAAGAATGTGTTCATGGTTGATTTAGGGAGTTAACCCAATACGATTGTCGTAGAAAATTTCTTAAGCTTTCCACATTGTTAAAAATCATGAATTTTGGTTTATCCATTTGAAAGATATGAATTTTCTTGTACTACTGTTTATTCTGTCTGTCAGATTATAGTTTTAGATTTTCATCTAATTATTAGACTCATAGGTTGGTTGAATTAGAGAGTCTCGCCAGCTAGGGTATTGTAGATGATTTCGTTATCTTTCCATAGAATATGATATTACACTTTTATGAGTTTCAGAGCGAAAGATATGGTAAGTTTTAATGCTGCTGTCCAGTATAGTTTCCTGCTAGAATATTGTCTAACTTGAGCAGAACAAGTAGATAAACCTTGGGGTTTGGGAAGACGTGGTAGAGCGTTGCGAGTAGTGTCTTGTTACCACGTTGTTCTTATTTGAGTAACTTAATTGTGTAGGAAGAGAGCCTTCGAGATTAGTGGCATCATCCTTTCCTCCTAATGCGTCACAACGTGAAAGGCAAGTACATTGTGAAATGTATTGACTGTTATTCGTTCGTAATGCTTGATGCTTATGCTATGATTAAATTCTATGGATTTCGAGTAATTCCAATATTTCTGGTTTCTTTCCATGGATGTTAATCCGTGCTTCTTAAGACTGTCTTTCATATCCATGAATTCATTCATTCGTTCATGATTCACCCACGGGAGTGGGAAGTAAAGTCCCATTATTCCAATATGGGCAAGTAAGACCCATCATTTCAATATGGGCAATTTGGATCCCCGTTTTGATTGTTTCTTCAAATGGGCCTTGGATCCCCGCATTTTGGATAATGCGGGCATGAGTGAACACCAACGGGTGTTCACTAGCTATACCAGTATAAGCAGAAGAGAAGAGCATGCATTTCATTACTGCATAAATTTTCTGTCATTCTACTTCGTATTAAAAAATTATGAAAGTTATGTTCTTGTTCCAGTAATTTTCCATATTATTATGTTGTACTTGCTGAGTCGTGGAGTCACACTTGTTAGTGTTTGTCTATTTTAGATAAACACTGAAGATGGCATGCTTGGGAGGGATTAGTCATATGGATCACTTCATTCACTTCACATATTTCAACTTTTAGTTAATGGACTTGCTATTATCTTTAATTTGATAATTTCGGATCGTACTAAATGGAGTTCTGATGGATGAGATTGTCATTCATTATGGTTTGGTTGAACTAGTTAATCCTTAATATTCATCGTATAGATTTTTGATAGTTTTATCTTGAATGGTTCATTACGATTGAATATTTAGAATTTTGATATGTTGTTAAAATCTAATTCAATTCTTATAGTCATTCTCTTATGTGTTGATCTTTAACTGTCATTAGTTGGTAGAATATTGAAATTAAATCATATTTTTGCTTTGTGTTAGAGGTTTAGGTATCATCTTGGCTTTCGCATATCTAGGGTGTTACAGTTGATATCAGAGCGAGTTTTAGGTCCGTGGTGAATAAGTTAGCAACTGTAATACCCCGTTTAGCGATTATAGATTTTTGCATTCGGGAGAGGTAATTAATTTAAGTTCAAGGATTTGTGGGGGAATTTTGGACTTAGGCCCCCAGCCCGATTGTGGCAAAGTGTGGTTGGCCTTGTGTGGGCCAGAGAGGAGGGAGAGGCCCCCAAAGGCCCAAGGCCCAAGGGCAGCCCCAAATCTGACCCTCCCCCTCATAACCCTAGCCAATCTTCCCCTTTCCCCATTTTTTCCAACCCAGCCGCCACAGCCCCATTCCTGGCCGAGTGCTGCTGCTCCTACTCCCCCATGGCCGCCTCCCCTCTGTCGACGATCGAATCGCCGATCTTACGAAAATAAACGAGGAAAATGACGTGGAATATCCTGGAATGGAATGGGGGTCGCTTTTTATTGATATGAACTGGATTTACAAGATGTGGCTAAGTACTACCCTGAATTACACTGAATAGAGGAATGCTTAACCGGGCAATCAGACTTAGAATATGAGTCTAAGGCTGATTATCTAGCTTCTAATTCCACCGCTTAGGCTTCAGGCATATCTTTGCCTTGGCCTTGTTTTGTGTGTCGCCTATCGCCTCCTTCTTGTCTCTGTTGTTGTCTCTTGTGCTTCACCTTTAAATAACTTCCAAGAGGTGGCGCTTACTCTGGAGAAGACGCCCTCGTGAAGCGTTACGACCGGTTTGAACGGTAGAGAAGTTAGCAATGTGCTAACTTCCTTGCGGTTGCTTGTGAAAAGCTTAACCGTAGGGTGGTTAATAGTCGATGTCTCGTGGTTGTACCATCGCATGGTTTGGAACGTATAACACGTGTTCCATTCATCATACGATAAGAAATACCAGTTCAGTAATTTTACGAGCGGTTATCTGGTCAGGGATTAGGCACAAAGCCTCATCCGACCAGGGTACCCATTAAGTAACCTCTGGAATACTAACGACCAGGGAGGTAGTCAGTCTTAGGGGTTACGACCATGAAGACGTATGGTCTTTTATTATATATTAAAATAATACATAGATGTTTTAATCCTCGTCACCCTCCTACCCTCACTTCCCCTTGGGCGCCCCCATCTTTCCCCTCAAAGTAGGCCCCTCCATTGCTGCCTCTTGGAGCTTTCCAGCAGCTTGGCCAGCCACAAGAGGAGGAAAGGAGAAGGGGAGAGGGGAGAAACGGAGGAGAAGCAAGATCCTAGGTGGCTGGCTCAGATTCCTGGAGGTATTCAAGGGTCTGGAGTGATCTCCTCACTGTTTTGAATGTTTTAGGTTCAGGTTTTGCTTCGATTTGGTAGATCGAGTCCCTGCTGTGACTGATCAGTTTCTGTCCAGTTCTTGGGCGCCTGTTTTGTTCTAGATCTGTTCGGAATATGAGGATCTCGTCTCCTATAGAGTTGTAGGTTTTGTTTTCAGCTTTCCATAGGTTCCACGTTCACTAATTTCCGATTTACGGTTTGAAAGTTATGGTCTTTTTCATTGCTGCTGTCCAGGAATCTGTCAAAACATAGCAGAAATGTTAACTGTTAAGTTTCGAACTGTTAGTTGCTGATTCAGGGGTGTACACCAGAACGAATATTGTAGCCTACCTTCTTAGCTTTCTAGATTGGTAAAGAACACTTTTTTTGGATCTATAGAAAAAAAGTTATGCAAGTTCCAAGTTGACAGTCCAGTTTGTTCGTCGGTTTCCGGCAGCAAAATTGACCCTTGTGCCATACATTGTTAAAAGCAGAATCTGGGCATCATGCCAACTAGGTTTTTGTAACTTACACTCTTAGCTTTCCAGAACGTTAAGAAACTTGGGTTTTGGTTAATCCCATCAAAAATTATGATTGCTTCTTTACAGCTGTCCCGAATAGATTTATGTTTAGCTTGTCGTCTAGCTTGAGTAGGTCGAGTATTTATCTTGGGTTATGGGTAAACGTTGTGGAGTGCTGTGAGTACTATCTTGTTAAGCTTGTTGTTTGACACTTAGTATCATTCTTGGTTACCAGGAGGTGGTGAGCGCCGGTGCTAGCTCGTTCCGCCTTTTTGTCCTCGGTCTCATGGTGGAGGCAAGTGCAAGTAGTATTGATGTGTTGCTTATTTCATAACTGATGAATGCTATGGTTAATGTTGAAGCTTTAAGTTTGATAATTTTTGATAAGCATACTTTTCATAATGAGATGATACCATGCTTTAACTTTTGCATTATGTCATACATTTCTATACCTTGGTCTACTTGGTAACCAAGGGTTTACTCCTTGAGATCCCCGTCCTGCATGGGACGGGCCTGGTCCCCACACTTGCGGAGTGTGGGCTTTGGATCCCTGTGCCTAGAGGGCACAGGCTTAGAGTATGTATCGACGGATACATACTCGGCATTACCGGTAATTGCAAAGAAGTGAAGTATTTTGCATTCATGCCATATTCATCGTATTTCTGCACATGCTATGGAGTTATTTGTTAGCATTTGATGCTATCATAAGAGATGGAGTTGTGGTAAAAGGCACTGTATTTGTGATGTGATTGTTTTTTCCCTTTGACTACTTATGTTGCTACGTTTGATTTACTATTGCACTTTGCTGAGTCGCGGACTCACTCTTGCTGTGTTGTGTTTTCTAGGTACCTCTCGTGGCAGCGGCATGCATGGGGAGGGATAGTCATGGTGCACTTCACACACATATAACCACAACGAACGCCCTAGTTCAACTATCTAAAATTATCAGAATTGATGTTCCCTTTAGGTTGAAATTTTTGTGACCATCCTTTGTGGTGGATGATTTTGTGACCATCCTTCGTGGTGGATGATTTTGTGACCATCCTTCGAGGTGGATGATTTTGACTGCATTCATGGATGATCCCTTTTAGGTTTTAAAACCTTCGTCCTTAGGTTCCCTTAATTCCATTACGCTGTTTGAATTGGGACAATGATGCTTTCGGTCTAGTTAGTTATTCCTTATCTGAATGAGTTTACTATTGTTGGACTGCTTGAACTTAATTGCTAAAGTGAGGACCCCTTAGATTGATTTATACTCGATGGATAAGTGAATTGCTCTTATTGAGAAATTATAGACTGCTATAGGGTTGATTTTCCTATAGTTTGTTGTCGTTCATGATTGGTTCTTGGGTGATGGTTTAAATTGTTGTTGATGATTGATACTATCCTTCTTCATGTCTTGGTTGAACTTATTTCGTATATTGTTGTATGTTAGTCGTTTAGGTAACATCTTGGCTTCTGTGTAGCCTGGGTGTTACAGTTGGTATCAGAGCGGGCTTTAGGTCCGTGGTAATTGAATAATTAAATTGACACACTATGCACAGTAGGTTGGATTCGGGTAAACCATTGCATCTGCGTTTTTGATAGAAAGATACATTATGTTGGATTGCTATTGACTCTATCTTGTATTATTGCTGGCGTTGTTCTTGAGCTAAGTGGCTAGTTTTATTTCTTTGTTGTTCAGTTATGGCGAGAGGTAGAGGCCGTGGTTGTGAAGCGGGCCGTGGCCGTGGTCGTGGACGCGGTTCGGCTGCTTCTTCAGTCCCGACTGTTGAGGTTGCTGGGGATGGGGGTGAGGAGGTTGCTTCACGCTCAACCAGCTGCCAATGCTCAGGCTCAGGCTGTGTCTGCTGCTTTACTTCATGACCTTCACAGGGAGGTTCAAGAGCTTCGTCGGCAGGTGCAGGCAGCTCCTCCTGCTGCAGTTGCACCTGTTGTGGATCCAAGTGCTGTTCCGGCTCCACCCGAGGCCAGGATGAGTCTTAGAGAGTGGATGTCTCTTCGGCTCGATACCTTTGACAGAGCAGGCACTCCGGTCCAGGCCGCTGATTGGCTACGATACATGGAGAGACAGTTTGGTGCGTTAGAGATGACTTCGGTGCAAAAGGCGCGCTTCGTGGCATTCCAACTAAAGGGCCCCAGTTCTTGGACCAGTCACTTGGGAGGATTTCTTGGGACAATTCCGAGCTAAGTTCTATCCTGATTCTTTTCTGGAGAGAATGGAGAATTCCTTGTTGACCTTTGTTCAGGGGAAGTTGTCTGTAGCGGAGTATGAGGCTGAATTCAACAATCTGGTCCGCTTTGTGCCGGCTGTGTCTGGTAATGATCATGAGAAGGCAAAGAGGTTCCGGAGGGGACTTAACTCTGAGTACCGCCATGTCCTAGGGGCGAGCAGCTTGCTTGACTTCAACTCTGTGGTCGATCAGGCCAAGAGCATGGAGTAGGAGAGAGAGCTCACTAGAGAGAGGCAGACCTCTAGTGGCTTTACACCGTCTGGTGGTTCTGGTAGTGGTCAGAAGAGGAGCTTTAGTGGCGGGGGTGGGTCTTCTCAGAGACCTGCTCCCAAGAAGTTTCAGGGAGGCCGTCATCCGCAGTCATTGGCGCGGTTTGGTCATCAGAGGCAGACTGTTTCTTCAGCACCACGCAGTTCTTCAGCTTCACCGACATTGCGACCTGTCCTAGGGCAGGGCATGATTTGCTTCAAATGCGGTGAGGGTCACCGTTATACTGAGTGCTCTTTCACTGGAGATTGTCGTTACTGTGGCATGTTTGGCCACAAGGCATCAGTGTGCAGGCAGAATCCAGCGAGTGTCATTAAGTGGGAGACAGTCCCTACGGCACCTCCTTCCAAAGGCTCCACGGGGTTCGGGCCATACTCGGCATTGTTCTCGCACCTCGGTACCCTCCAGGGTGGGTTCCCCCTACAGCGTCTGTTCCTGCACCTCGGTACCCTCCAGGGTGGGTTCCCCCTGCAGCGCCCGTTCCTGCACCTCCTGCTTGGTTCTACTGGATCCCTACACCGTTTGCACCGCCTTCATTCTCTACACCTGCGGCAGCCCCTGTTCACCCTTCGCAGAGTGTCGGTGCTTCCTCCGCTCCGTCACCCCAGGGAGTCTACGCCATGCCTACACCTGAGACTGTGGGCCGTCCTGATGTGGTGACAGGTACCTTGCTAATCGATTCCCACGAGGCTTTCGTTCTTTTCGATTCAGGGGCTACCTATTCTTTTGTGTCTCTAGAGTTTGCTAGAAGGGTGGGTTTGAGTTTGCAGCTTATTTCTGAATCAGTTGTAGTCAGCTCTCCAGGGGGTCTTATTTCCAGCTCTACAACATGTCCGGGTTGTTCTATCACTATCGATGATGAGAACTTCACTGCTAATCTTATGGTGATTCCGTTGTCACCTTTTGATGTTATCCTTGGTATGGATTGGTTATTCAGATACCGTGCCAAGATTTGTTGCTTCTGGAAGACTGTAACTCTGCAAGCCCCGTCCGGTGAAGAATTGGTTTTTCAGGGCAGTGCGCCATCTGATTCCTTGTTCGTGTTGGCTAGTCTGTTTACTAGTCGTCAGGCTTCAACCATAGGGATGCTTTGGTCTCTCAGTGCAAAGACAGATTCTTCTCAGCGCATTGAGGAGATTCCCGTAGTGTGCGAGTATCCTGATGTCTTCCCGGTAGAACTTCCTGGGATGCCTCCAGAGCGGAAGGTGGAATTCCGGATTGATCTTATCCCGGGAACTCGGCCTATTTCAATGTCCCCGTACCGTTTGGCACGACCCTTCCAGGAGGAGTTGAAGAAGCAATTGGACGATTTGTTGTCCAAAGGTATGATCCGGCGTAGTGTTTCGCCGTGGGGAGCGCCTGTTCTATTCACAAAGAAGAAAGATGGCAGTTGGCGTATGTGTGTGGACTATCGGGCTCTTAATCAAGCGACAGTGAAGAATAAACACCCTTTGCCCCGCATTGAGGATCTCTTTGATCAGCTGAAGGGAGCTAGAGTGTTCTCCAAGATTGACCTTCAGTCGGGTTACAATCAAATTCGGGTTCGGGAGCAAGATTTTGAGAAGACGGCTTTCTCTACGAGGTATGGCCATTATGAGTTCAGAGTTATGTCTTTTGGACTAACTAATGCTCCTGCAGTTTTCATGGAAGCCATGAACAGTATGCTGCATCGGTATCTTGATGATTTCGTTGTGGTATTCATCGATGATATTTTGATCTATTCCAAGATGGAAGATGATCATGATCAGCATTTGAGGTTGGTTCTGGAGACCTTGAGAGAGAACCAATTTTATGCCAAGCTGAAGAAATGTGAGTTTTGGATTTCTGAAGTTGGGTTTCTGGGCCATGTCATTAATCAAGATGGCATCTCAGTTGATCCTAGCAAGATCTCAACAGTGGTAGAATGGAAAAGGCCAACCAATGTCAAGGAAGTGAGGAGTTTTCTGGGTCTTGCTGGTTACTACCGGCGATTTGTGGAGGGTTTCTCTATCACTGCTAAACCAATGTCTCAGTTGACGCAGAAAGGTGTCAAATTTCATTGGTCTGATGCATGTGAGCGCAGCTTTTGTACCTTGAAGGATAAGTTGGTGACCGCTCCTATCCTTACTCTTCCTGAGCCTGGGAAGCGTTTCACCATTTATTCAGATGCATCTCGAGTGGGGCTTGGTTGTGTGCTCATGCAGGGTGGCAAGGTGATTGCCTACGCATCACGACAGTTGAAGAAGCATGAAGAGAATTACCCTACTCATGATCTAGAGCTTGCCGCAGTAGTTCTTGCTCTAAAGATCTGGCACCATTACTTGTATGGCGAATCTTGTGACATATTCACTGATCACAAGAGCCTGAAGTATATCTTCACCCAGAAAGACTTGAATCTGAGGCAGAGAAGGTGGTTGGAATTAATAAAAGACTATGATCTCACCATTCAGTATCACCCTAGCAAAGCAAATGTTGTAACGGATGCCCTGAGCCGCAAGGCGACACCTCCTACCCTCAGTTGTCTCATTGCTGATTTTGAGCGCTTGGATATCTCTTTTTGTTTTGTGGGGTACCGCCCAGACTGAGACCCGGTTGCTTCTTGAGTCAGCCATTCCAGATCGAGTGCGGGAAGCACAACAGCATGATCAGATGCTCCAGCGGGCAAGGAAGCGACTTGATGAGGGCAAGCAAGGTCATTTCAGCATAGATGCTTCTGGTGCATTGCGATTTAAAGGCCGCCTCTGTGTGCCACAGGGGGCTCAAGTAAAGGATGAGATCCTAAGGGAAGCTCATCGTACTCCTTATACCGTACATCCTGGTGAGACCAAGATGTACAAGGATTTGAAGAAGAGTTTCTGGTGGAAAAGAATGAAGATAGATATCGCACAATATGTGGCATCTTGTGGAGTTTGTCAGCGGGTCAAGGCTGAGCATAAGCGACCTGCGGGTTTGTTGCAGCCTCTAGAGGTCCCAGTTTGGCCGTGGGATGATATCTCTATGGATTTTGTGGTTGGATTACCTCGCACACAACGAGGGAAGGATGCAATTTGGGTTATAGTGGATCGGTTCAGCAAGTCTGCGCATTTCATTCCAATTCGTTCGACCAATTCCGCGAGTGATTTGGCTCCTCTCTATGTGCGAGAGATAGTGCGGTTGCATGGTGTGCCTAAGACCATTGTTTCCGATCGTGATGCCAAGTTTGTCTCCAAATTTTGGGAGAGTTTGCAGAGTGCCATGGGCACACAGCTTCGTCTTAGCACCGCGTTCCATCCCCAAACAGATGGTCAATCTGAGCGCACTATTCAGACACTGGAGGATATGCTTAGATGTTGTGTTATGTCGTGGAAAGGAGGTTGGGAAGACCACCTAGCTTTGGCAGAGTTCACATATAACAATAGTTACCATGCGAGTATTCGAGCTGCACCATTTGAGGTTCTTTACGGGCGAAGATGCAGATCCCCGTTGTGCTGGGATGCAGTTGGAGAGCGGGCTGTTTTGGGTCCCGATTGGGTTCAACAAACTGTGGCCAGAGTAGCAGAGATTAGGAAGAATCTGTTAGCTGCTCAGAGTCGACAGAAGAGTTATGCGGATGTGAGGAGGCGGGATTTGGAGTTTGAAGTGGGAGACCAGGTTCTGTTGAGAGTATCTCCTACCCGAGGTGTAGTGCGTTTTGGTACCAAAGGGAAGCTTAGCCCGAGGTACGTTGGGCCATTTCCAATCATAGCACGAATTGGGAAATTAGCTTATCGCTTGGACCTTCCTGAATCCATGCGCGAAGTGCATAATGTGTTTCATGTATCAATGCTGAGGAAATATTTGAAAGACCCAGAGCATGTTATCCCGTTAGAGCAGTTGAGCATCGAGCAGGATCTTACTTTTGAGTCCCGGCCAGTGCAAATCTTGGAAGAGTCAGAGCAAGTTCTGAGGAACAAGATCTTGAAGTATGTCAAGGTTCTTTGGTCTCATCAGTCCGAGAGGGAGGCTACCTGGGAGCTTGAGACTCGCATGCTTGCGAGCAATATCCGGATCTATTTAATCCTGGTATGTGATAATTTGTTGTTTCCAATTCATGGAAAATTTCATCTTGGTGTTCTTTTAAATGCTTTAGAATTCCAGGTCGAATTCTGTTAAGGGGGAAGAATGTAATACCCTGTTTAGCGATTATAAATTTTGGCGTTCGGGAGAGGTAATTAATTTAAGTTCAAGGATTTGTGGGGGAATTTTGGACTTGGGCCCCCAGCCCGATTGTGGCAAAGTGTGGCTGGCCTTGTGTGGGCCAGAGAGGAGGGAGAGGCCCCCAAAGGCCCACAGCCCAAGGGCAGCCCCAAATCTGCCCCTCCCCCTCATAACCCTAGCCAATCTTCCCCTTTCCCCATTTTTTCCTACCCAGCCGCCACAGCCCCATTCCTGGCCGAGTGCTGCTGCTCCTACTCCCCCATGGCCGCCTTCCCTCCTACCCTCACTTCCCCTTGGGCGCCCCCATCTTTCCCCTCAAAGTAGGCCCCTCCATTGCTGCCTCTTGGAGCTTTTCAGCAGCTTGGCCAGCCACAAGAGGAGGAAAGGAGAAGGGGAGAGGGGAGAAACGGAGGAGAAGCAAGATCCTAGGTGGCTGGCTCAGATTCCTGGAGGTATTCAAGGGTATGGAGTGATCTCCTCACTGTTTTGAATGTTTTAGGTTCAGGTTTTGCTTCGATTTGGTAGATCGAGTCCCTGCTGTGACTGATCAGTTTCTGTCCAGTTCTTGGGCGCCTGTTTTGTTCTAGATCTGTTCGGAATATGAGGATCTCGTCTCCTATAGAGTTGTAGGTTTTGTTTTCAGCTTTCCATAGGTTCCAAGTTCACTAATTTTCGATTTACGGTTTGAAAGTTATCGTCTTTTTCGTTGCTGCTGTCCAGGAATCTGTCAAAACATAGCAGAAATGTTAACTGTTAAGTTTCGAACTGTTAGTGGCTGATTCAGGGGTGTCCACCCGAATGAATATTGTAGCCTACCTTCTTAGCTTTCCATATTGGTAAAGAACACTTTGTTTGGATCTGTAGAACAAAAGTTATGCAAGTTCCAAGTTGACAGTCCAGTTTGTTCGTCGGTTTCCGGCAACAAAATTGACCCTTGTGCCATACTTTGTTAAAAGCAGAATCTGGGCATCATGCCAACTAGGTTTTTGTAGCTTACACTCTTAGCTTTCCAGAACATTAAGAAACTTGGATTTTGGTTAATCCCATCAAAAATTATGATTGCTTCTTTACAGCTGTCCCGAATAGATTTATGTTTAGCTTGTCGTCTAGCTTGAGTAGGTCGAGTATTTATCTTGGGTTATGGGTAAATGTTGTAGAGTTCTGTGAGTACTATCTTGTTAAGCTTGTTGTTTGACACGTAGTATCATTCTTGGTTACCAGGAGGTGGTGAGCGCCGGTGCTAGCTCGTTCCGCCTTTTTGTCCTCGGTCTCACGGTGGAGGCAAGTGCAAGTAGTATTGATGTGTTGCTTATTTCATAACTGATGAATGCTATGGTTAATGTTGAAGCTTTAAGTTCGATAATTGTTGATAAGCATACTTTTCATAATGAGATGATACCATGCTTTAACTTTTGCATCATGTCATACATTTCTATACCTTGGTCTACTTAGTAACCAAGGGTTTACTCCTTGAGATCCCGTCCCGCATGGGATTTGCTGAATCCCCACACTTGCGGAGTGTGGGTTTGGATCCCCGTGCCTAGAGGGCACAGCTTAGAGTATGTATCGACGGATACATACTCGGCATTACCGGTAAATGCAAAGAAGTGAAGTATTTTGCATTCATGCCATATTCATCGTATTTCTGCACATGCTATGGAGTTATTTGTTAGCATTTGATGCTATCATAAGAGATGGAGTTGTGGTAAAAGGCACTGTATTTGTGATGGGATTGTTTTTTCCCTTTGACTACTTATGTTGCTACGTTTGATTTACTATTGCACTTTGCTGAGTCGCGGACTCACTCTTGCTGTGTTGTGTTTTCTAGGTACCTCTCATGGCAGCGGCATGCATGGGGAGGGGTAGTCATGGTGCACTTCACACACATATAACCACAACGAACGCCCTAGTTCAACTATCTAAAATTATCAGAATTGATGTTCCCTTTAGGTTGAAATTTTTGTGACCATCCTTCGTGGTGAATGATTTTGTGACCATCCTTCGTGGTGGATGATTTTGTGACCATCCTTCGAGGTGGATGATTTTGACTGCATTCATGGATGATCCCTTTTAGGTTTTAAAACCTTCGTCCTTAGGTTCCCTTAATTCCATTACGCTGTTTGAATTGGGATAATGATGCTTTCGGTCTAGTTAGTTGTTCCTTATCTGAATGAGTTTACTATTGTTGGACTGTTTGAACTTAATTGCTAAAGTGAGGACCCCTTAGATTGATTTATACTCGATGGATAAGTGAATTGCTCTTATTGAGAAATTATAGACTGCTATAGGGTTGATTTTCCTATAGTTTGTTGTCGTTCATGATTGGTTCTTGGGTGATGGTTTAAATTGTTGTTGATGATTGATACTATCCTTCTTCATGTCTTGGTTGAACTTATTTCGTATATTGTTGTATGTTAGTCGTTTAGGTAACATATTGGCTTCCGCGTAGCCTGGGTGTTACAGCAACTTAGGTAACTTTTTGCTAAAATTTGTTAATGGTTAATTAACCTAAAATTTGACGCACTGGTCCATAGTAGGATGGGATGGGTCAAGCAATACATTTATGTTTCTATTATATTACTTTGTTGATCTACTAGTTCAATGCCCGTGCTTTGCTACGGATTAAAAAAATCATAGTCTTAGCATGTTGGGTCGCTAACCGTCGCTGTGCTCAGCCTACAATATGCCTTTATGTCCACAACCGAGCTCAGTCTGTTTTACACCCACGGCCTTACCAGTCTGTCACCAACTCCGGCCTTCATCGCTCTCCTCGTGTCGCACCGCTCATAGCCAAATTGAGCCTCCTTGCCTTACCCGACCACTGCAAGAAACCTGTATCCAAACTATTTGACCATTAAAATCCGCTATTGCTCTGACAATTTGTAACACACTGGCTATTCGGAAGCCAAGATGTCACCTAAATAATCTAATATACAACCATAATGCGAAAGAATTTGAATAATATATCATCTGATGACATAAAGAGATCAATATTTAATAGAACCATGTCATGAATATAGTCTAAATTCAAGCAAGTATATCAAAAGAGTGATCGAAGATCACAAGTAGTACTTAATCAACCATAACATAGAGAGGGTTATCAACTACATCTAACTTTACTTATTACAGTTCATCAATTAATGAATGAAGGATAGAACCAAGTCCTATTATTGAAAGGAAATATGGTGAAGGGAACGAATAGTGCGTGTCTACTCTCTCCCAATAGAGCCATCAACAACGATCACCTAAAATAAACAAACAAAACAAGAATGAGTCCGAGACTCAGCAAGTACAGTGAACAAGTGGACATACAACAAATATGAACATAGCACCGAATGAATATACGAATGAATGGAATGAATGAATTGAATGGACTGTACACATGCTTATACCGGTATAGCTAGTGACATACCCGTCGGTGTTCACCTAAGCCCGCATTTAACAAAATGCGGGGATCCAAATCCCGTATGAAGAACATTTCATATGGGTGTCTAAATCTGCCCACATTGGAATGGTGAGACTTACGTGCCCATACTGGAATTGATGGGTCTTATAATCCACTCCCGTGGAAGGAACATGAAAATGGATGCATGTATTGAAATATGAATTATGAAAGACATCAAATCTACACATGGAAATAACGCATAAGAAAGGAACACAAACTTTGAATATTCTCATGGATCACAGAAAAGCACAATACGAACATCAAGCATTCAGCATTCACTAAGCATAAGAACATCAAAGTACTTGCCTTTCGCGTTGCGACGCGTTAGTAGGCAATGACGGTGCCCCTAAACCCGAAGCCTCTCTGGCTACACAAGAAAGTACTCGAAATAAGAATAACATGTTACAGGTTACTACCAGTAACGTTCTACAACACCCTCCTGAACACCCAAGAAATAGCCATTTACCCCATTCTGAAATCAGGCAACACAACCACAGAAACGAATCTGGACAGCGGCACGGAATGAACCATAACTATTGATCTGGGACTCGGAACGAGGTTAGCCCAAATCCTAAAGAAACTCAACGAACATATCTACAACATTCTAGTTGGCGAGATAACCCAATTCAGCCAAAATAAAATGCTAACAGGCAGATGAACTTAAAAGACAGATTCTGCCCAGACGAAACAGACAACAGTAAGGAACAGATCACAACTTTTGATTTACAACTCCGATTAAGGCGTTCTTTATCCTTCTGGAAAGGTTATGAAAAATACTAAAACAACCTAGTTGGGTGGAAACCCTGAATTTCCATCTAACATAAACATATCTTAAAAAAGACATCGACAGATCAATCTCGTCAGAATTCTGGACAGCAGGAATGAAACGATCATAACTTTTGATCCGTAAATCGGAATTTAGTGATCTTAGAGGCTACGGAAAGCTAAAGACAAACCCCACATATCTCTATTAGACGCTAAACATAGAATCTGCCTTGAACTATCTCTAATTCGCCCGTCAACAGACTGCAGAATCAAACCGATCTACTGCAGCATGCTCAGAATAGCTAATGATAACGAATCGCATACGAAATATTTATTAAATCCAATGGAGAATGCGATGTTACCCACGAAATCCCGCTAGACTTCGCTGAATTCCCCTCGCGACGATCACCCCCCACCTTCCTCTTCTTCCTTTCCCTTCTCTCTTCTTCCCGATGGTAGGCAGCAGGGAGGATGGCGTCGGGGAGAGGAGGAGCAGCAGGAGGCGAAGTACTGTAGCATGGTTACTGTAGCACGGCGGCTACTGTAGCAATAAGTGGCTAGGGTTTGGCCCCCTCCCATCCCTTGCCTTCTAATGGGCTGCCAGCCCACTCATGGGCCTTGGGCCACTATGGCCGGCTCCTCTCCTCTCGAATATGAATTGGTGGCCCATTCCTCTCCTAAAATTCTGAATTTTGAACTTAATTTCATCTCTAAACTTTGTTACAATCGATATTGAGTAAAATTCCCTCTCCGGAACAAGTTTCTCTCTTACTGATAATATTCTCTCTAATTGAAATTTGGGGTATTACACAATTTACCACACTAAACAAACGTGCATGGTTGAAAGTACAATAACAATTACCACTGCAACATATTGTAGGGCAATTGAGTGAAGTGTTAAGCTAGCAAACTCTAACATTGGATTCAACACAGTACTAACATTTACCACCCTTGTTCTGTCTAGAACATTAGACAACTCATAAAAGGTTAACAACTACCTATAAGGGTAGACATGCCTGAGTCTTTTTGGGATAAGTTCCATTCTACACACTTGCTAAACTCCAGTTCACAATCAATTATATACTCCAAGTGTTCACCAAGAAAGTACCCAACATCTATATTTTGAGAGATCATAGTACATCAAGAAAGTACTCATAAATGGTTAACAACTACCTATAGCAACAGGAATGTGTAATTTTACCTTGCTCCCAAAACGTCCAGAGTGACCAATGCGATGGATGTAAAGCTCACGATTATTTGGGAGATCATAGTGTATGACAAGAGAGACCTGAAAATGAAAATAACTCGTAGTCAAGACAAGCATCATACAACCATGTACAAAACGCCCCAACAAATGGAGCTGCAGCTGCCGGATGTGAAGGATCCAAATGCCAGGAAAATTGAACAGAAAATACAAACAATTGGCAAGGTGCAAAGATTACGACAGTCTAACATCAGGTGCCAGACCAACAATGTGAAAGCATCCAATTAAAAAAAATTATATAACAAGACTTGCCTGCTGAACATCCAACCCTCGAGCCCAAACATCTGTTGTGATTAGAACACGAGTTGCACCAGACCTGAACTCAGCCATAATGGCATCCCTTTCCTTTTGAGGCATGTCACCATGCATAGCGGATACCGTGAAGTTATTGCTGCGCATACTTTCAGTTAGCCAATCCACCTGGGCAAAAGAAAATTATCATTTTAGCATACAAACCATCAATGATGTTAATTGGGCATAGTTAAAAAAAAAAGCAGGACAAGAAGATTGTATACTTTTGGTCAAAGAACCACATTTTTGCAAACTTGCGATTAAAAGAGTGATTAATAGAAACTCAAAACATTAACTGATGCAGGCTTGGACAAACAAGTAAATTCTCGCACTGATCGACATAGATCAGGAGATAAGGAGTCACACCCAGATGAAGCAAAAATGTGAGAAATACACAAGGGCTATGGCGGTAAGATAAAACAAGAATTTGGTGTAGACAGGTGCCAACTGGAGTAAGCAGAATAAAAAACAGTATACTGGTGGAAAGGGTAGGAACAATAAAAATAATTCGACCACGCCAAACACTACCTTTCTCTTAGTATTGCAGAAAATAATAGCTTGGGTGATGGTCAGTGTATCATAAAGATCACACAGCATATCAAACTTCCATTCCTTTTTCTCAATAGCAACAAAGAATTGTTTGATGCCCTGCAAACATACATGAAAAATGTAATTGTTAAATAAGATCAAATGTGATAAAACAAAACAAGTAATGATATTTACCTCTAAGGTCAACTCATCACACTTCACAAGGATCCTAACTGGTTCGGTCATGAGCTTGCCAGTCATCTCCAAGATCTCATGGGGCAGAGTTGCAGAGATCAAAACTACATGCGTACAGCAAAATAATACACAATTAGATTAGTATGAGAGCTCGGTCAGGGAGAGGCCATTATTTATTGTCATCAACTACAGGCCTGGTACTCATGTTAGGTTTAACTTCAAAATGCTCATGTTTCTCGTTATCTGTCACTGTTTCAAGCATGTGACAAATGTCAACTGATAACATGAAGAAAAAAAAGAAGGTAATAAAAAAAACCGAGGAACACACAAAGCAGTCAGTGTAGGTGCATAACAAACCATGCATTATCAAATCAAAACAGAGACAAGATGGATAAGCATGGTGATTGTCGTAGAAAATAGGAAAAAATGATGTTACGGAAAAATGCAGGCGGAAAGGTAAAAGAGATTAAAATACACTTAATTGACAAATTGAATTCTGTATTGGAAAAAATCAACATGCTGAGAAGAGAGACTGAGCAACAACAGTGCAAAAGAATGGTTTGGGAAATGTTTAATCTCTGAGACCGACCTAAAGTTCTGGGGGGAAATATCTGTAGACATCATATATCTGATCCTTAAAGCCTCTGTTCAACATCTCATCAGTTTCATCCTATTATGGAAGCATGTTAGCCCCGTACGACTTGAGCAAATAAGAAAAATGAATACAATATGACAAGACTAAACTAACCAGAACAAGGAGCTTGATGGCGCTTGTACGCAAGGTCCTTCTCTTGATCATATCACATACTCTACCTAGCGTTCCTGACACAACATGCACTCCATGCTCGAGCTTCCTAATATCCTCACCGATACTTTTGCCACCAATACAAGAATGCACTTGTATACTGATGAAGTTTCCAATTGCCAGTATTACTCTCTCTGTTTGAGAAGCAAGCTCTCTAGTTGGTGATACTATCAATGCCTGCACCCTAGAAAATGAGAAAACAGAATGAATGTTATACCCAGTATGATACTTGAGCTTTACTCTTTTGGAACAAATGGTATATACGTTACAGAAAGGCGATGCATTACAGGGCAAAAATCAACTAAAAGATGGTGAATCACAATAACAGCGCAAGAATTCGGACTAACAGGCACAAGGATTCCAACAAAATAGACAACGACGACAGGGAACGACATACTGTTCATGACTGAAAATCAACCGTCTAAAGCCACAGTTCAATGGCATCATGTATGCCACTCTCCTAAACAAACCCTAGTTAGTCCATGGAACACCACAGATAAAACAGTACAAACTTGCACCAATGGCATCTAATCCAATCCCAAAACCAGGTAAAATTAAAAACTGCATCTCAAAATCATACACGCATCAAATTCAATCTCAAAACCAGATAAAATAAGAAACTTTTACGACAATAAATGTATTTCAAAAACATACATGCTACCACAGATCTAGAATACAAAACAGATGTATTAATTCCAGTGGCCTAATTGCTCAGTGGAATAAATCTACGCGGTAATATGTAAACGGCAAAATTGGATATTTGCCACTCCAAAAGATGGCACTTTGAAAAATACCACTCCAAAACATGAAATTTGAAATTTGCCACTTCAAAACTTAGCTCTTTGGATTTTTGCCACTCTTGGACACTTTTTCCCTCCCTCCCTTCTTTCACCCGGCCAGCCGTTGCCACCACTTCTCCGGTGAGCTCTAGCTGCGCCGCCACTGTGAGCTGTACCACCCCTCTTTTTCTGTGCAAAAAACAAGATCATAGCGTCCATCCCAGGAATTACTTTCGAACCAATTCACACAATTCAACAGGCAAATTGCTCCACCATAACAAAGCATTACTTGAGTCAACTCCTTCAATGTCAAGATACCACTTTCTGTGTTTGCAACAAATGTTGACAATAACGAAACATTAGGTGAGACTGAAATAGAGCTAACAAAACAAATCAAAGTTGAATGCACTGCCAATTTATCAAGAGATTCAGTATAATAAAAAGGTAAAAAATATGCCTTCAAGATAATAGCTTCCTAAATTCAACGCGTTAGGACGCTTCAATTCCAACGAAAGAACAGACTAAAAAGGGAGTAATTGTTCAAGATGGCAACAAGGGATATATATACCTCATAGAGATGACATCTTCCACCTCATTGCAAAAGGCCATGCGATCCGCCCAAGACCATTTGTGTATTTCACCTTGTCGGCTCACATGAGCCTCCAACGCTTCTCGCAACCATTTTCTCAATGCATCAACATTCAACTCCAAGTCTAACAACCCTTTTTTTTCAAGAGCAATCAGCTCTAACAATCCGAAATCATGACATAACCTTAGGATGAGGTGTAGGAGGAGCAAGGAGAAAGAAGAAGAGGCGCATACTAACCTAGATAATCCAGAGAAGGAGGGGGCTCGCTAGCGTGGAGATCTGGGGGCGGAACTGTGGAGGGGATGTGGTGGCGGAGGCGGCGGAGATCTGGAGAATCAGGTTGACGTGTGCTCGATTCGATCTAGACAAGGATGGGAACACGACGTAGACAGTGGCAAGGAAGGCGAGAGGAGAGAGAGGGGGCTGGTAGGTCACCGTTGGCCTACGAGGGCGGCGACGGCGGCTTGAGGTGCGTCGAGTTCTCAATCGAGGAGTTGAGCTTGGGATAGAGGTGTCTCCCGCCTCCTGGCCTCCCACCTCGGCAGACGGGCTTCGGCTCGGGCACCGACATCGACGGCTCCCGGCCTCCAGGCTCCCCCGCCTCCTCCGAGATTCAGCTACCGGCGGGTGGCGGCCGCTCCCTGGCCAGCTCCCTCCTAGCTCCTCCAGGATTCAGCTACCAGGGGTGGATGCCGCATTCGCGCCGGTGGCGCGGTTGGCTGGGGTGGGTTCGATGGTAAAGATGTCGAGGAAGGAGTGGGGGAGGAGGTGGAGAACGTCGTCGAGGGAGGGGGTGGCGGTGGCTGGGAGTTGCGCACGAGAGAGGTCGTGAGAGAGGTGGGGGGTGACGGTTTCAATGGTACGAGATAGTAGGTCGGGAGTGACGGAGATTGGGGGTGCAGTGAGCTAAAGATCCAACGGCTTACATCGTATGAAGGAGGACAGATCGAACGGCTCATATTGCATAAAGGAGGATGGATCGTCACCAATTGCATCTTTTAAGTACTAGAGATGATATGTTATGATCATCTATATCTATGATTGTTATGGGATGATCTTGTATATCCATGATTGATTATATTGGTTATGCGTGATGGTAACAAATGTTGAGAGGTAGAGGTTGTGGTTATGGCTTTGGGTATTGCCAGGTTATACCACCGTTCGTGGTTTGGGATAGTAAAGTGGTTACCTAGGGCAACTTAGTTCAGGTGTTGAGGGTTAGTTCTTTGGAACGTTGTTGTCTTCCTTGAGTTTGTGTTTGGGTTCTGGTTATAGTTTTCTGGTGGTTGATAAACTTTCTTTGGACAGCAGTTACACTGCAGTAGGTGGGTTTCCGTTCTTTACTGGTTCAATTAAGTGGTTAGTTGTTCTCCTGATGGTTGATCCGTTGTTGTTTCCTTGGAACACTGTTAATTTGCAAGATTTATCTCTTCACAAAAGTTATATTTTTATTCTCTGTTGGAAAATGTAACCCATTTGCTCGCTTGGTTCTTGGGGCAGTGGAAGATTTCCTTTGCAAGTTCTTTATTATGCGGGAGTTTTGACCTTGTGTATTTCTTTTGGATTAATTTGAGAGTTGAAGTTTAATGCCTCTCTTTTAAGAAAGAGAATGTTAAAACCCTTAGTGATGTGTTGTCATATTTAACTAAGAGGTTTTAATTAAAAGAATTAATTGGTATGGAATGAATTATCAGGTTGGGTTTTAGCATGGTACAAACTAATGATTCTTAGCTAATATCTTTAAAAGTGAAGTTGATTAATTTCAAGTTATCCTGTAGTAGTTTCTTGAAAATTTTTGAATAAGAATTTGTCTATACATGTTTGGAACTCATGGAGTTATTAGGGAGTGTGAAGCAATAATGAACTTGTTTGATCACTTCAATTGTCTAAATTTCAAAACTTGTTGAATAAATTGGATTATTTGGTCTTAGGTAATTAATTTAACTATTCGAGATGGTTAATTATGGATGTGTTGGGCTATTACCTTGGTAAATATTAATCTTGACTCTGTCTTCTATTTAGATACTTGATAAATTTGAACAAATGCTAGATTCACCTGATTTTGCCATGCTAAATTGTTGGTATATGTATGAAGAAATGGATGAAGGTTGTGGTATTGACTTACGAAACCTTGTCTTATAAATATTCTATTATTGAAGTTTAAAGATATTTCATTCTAATTTCTGAACAAAAGGTAGAATGTTGAATCTATACTCATATCTGTTTTGTGTTTGCACACAGAGGCAGGGCCATGAATGCTTCCATGAATAGATAATCATCAATTGTTAGTAGTAATGGCTAGAGTGCTATTAGTGTGTGCTATATTAGCGTTGAGCGTCAGTAACAGTTAAATAAGTGAAATCTAATAAGTGATTTAAACTGGTGTGTTTTATGAGACTGTCTTGTACTAGTATGATCTTGTTAAAAAGAGATTTGTTTCAACATTGTGGCTTGCGCACTAGGTTTTTTTTTCTAGAATAAGTTGTTATTACAATCTTATATGATGATGAAAATTTTATGACACGATTTGTTATGTTTCTTTTGGAAGATTTATGGATGTGATAGTAAGGTATATTGAATTTTACCAAGAATGTATGCTATTCATGTTAATAAAATGGCCAGTAATGTGAGGGTGATGTTGATTCTTTTATAGAGAAAGAATTTGATCGCCTTTCGTGACATCTCTTAAAGGACAATATTTCAAATGTTGCATTCATGATCTTTTGGGGTTCAAGATATGTGATAATTGAATTTTGTCAAGTAAAGCGACGTGTTTCAAAGTTCTGTTGGATATTAAGTGATTCAAGTGATTTGATCTTGAAGGCTCGTTTATTTGAGTTGGCAAGAAAGGTTGTAATCAAAATAAAAATTGTTTTATTTTAAATGAAGGAGTGTAGCAGAAGTATTTGTGGTGGGGGTCAAGTTTTGTAACTTGTAGCCTTTTGAAGCATACTTAACCTTTCTGTTTTTGTCATATAGAAATACCCGAAGTTTCAATAGCAACGTTGGTTCTTATTAGTTAAGGTTTGATATTCTCTTCATGTGAGGTTTGTGCCCTCAATTGTGATCTTCCCTTATATTTTCTACGTTCATTGCCTAATTGATTATTCCCCTTAGTCCTGTATTCACTACGAGTGGTAAATGTTTTCCTAGTTGGTAAAAATTATTTTCATTTGCCTTTTCTTTTGAGAAAGAATGAACTTATTCATTTCATACGGGTCTTTCGAAGTGTTTATTAATTGTTGTTGTGAGACCTTGGGTTGTAAGTTATTTGAGGAGCATTAGAGGATGAAGTGATTTCGTGTATGATTCTTGGAGAGAATCTTAGTTATACAGGATGTTTGTCTTTGAGACTAAACTAATTGCATTATTGCAACTAATAGAACCTATAGTAATTTGTGGTCCAAGGTCTTTTGTCCTTTTTGGATGGAACATTAGAATTATCGAAAAAAATAGAAATCTTGATCAGTTTATTAGACTATCACGACTGGATAGTGGTGGTCAAGTAAATTATTTTATGAGACTTTGGGTGCCAATTTATTTAAGGCGCTTAAGAGGATGAATTGTTTTCATGCTAACATTCTCGTGGAGAGTTTGATGTAAATAAAATGGTTCTCTTTGGTGCTAAACTTTTTACGTTGTTGCAATGATCAGAATCTATAATGAACCGTGATCCAATACCTTCTTATTCTTGTTAGTGGATTACTAGAATATCAAAAGTTTGGGGGATCTTGATTGATTGTTTAAAGTATCGGGATTGTGTAAATTACCAGGTTGAGAAAGTGAAACTGAGTGATGTGGTTTAGTGAGCGTCCAAGATTGGTGAAGTTAAACGTTTTGGGTAGTTAATTGGTTATTGAGCGTGATTGAAGTTATGACTGAGAATATTGTTTGAGTTGTGAGAATTTTTTTTGTAACCGATTGTGAGGGATTCTTGTCAATTATCCCAAATATTCATTGTAGGGAACTTGGAGATTGAAATTTGGAGCTTTGCATTTTTGTTCTAGAACCTTGGTTGCCAATGATTATGTATAAAAGTAGTAGAATAAGAGTGAATTCTGAATAGTAGGATGATCATTGAAAGTATCATTTGGGTGTAGTAAATGAAAGTGTGAGATCTATTTTGAGATGCATTGGGAGTCATCTAATAAAGTAATTCCATCGGTAGATGCGTTGGCTGGAGTATGTTTCTGTGGAGTTAATAGAACCTCTCTAAAAAGATGTGGTTGATGTATTCGGTTTGAGCATGACGTTGAGGTTGCCAATTTAAGAACAAATGAGTTATTGTCATGCGATGAATTGGGATTCCATAATTTGAGAGAAATCTTATACTTAAAAGAGAAATTGAGGAAAAAGTTGCCTCGCGTAATGAAACGCTCCCTTGATTTTTGTTTGAGGTATGCGTATATGACTGATGTCTTTGGTAATTTGAGTTGGTGTTGTGTTGGTATGTGTGATTCTTTCCAGTTCAGACAAAATAATAGAAATATTTGATTTGGGCATTCGAGTGATTTCTCATTTGGCTTTTGTAGTGTTCATTCGCAAACTGCCTAATTAGAAAGTGGAATGGTTTTCGTGATGAATTTTCAATTTTTTGATTTGACCCTTTTGGTGGAGTGTTGGTATTGCGCGGTTGCAATGAGAACTCTTCATTTTCAGTTAGGTCCTCTTTGTAAAACGATTTTTTAAAAACGAGTTCTGTTGTATGTTCTGGTTAAAGGAGGTGCTCCTCGTTGGATGAAGAGTTTGATTGAGAAGTGGGCCAAGCGTTCCGTGTGTGTTGAGCATGTTGTGTGCTTTAGTACCAAAGGGGCAGCTGGCCCAAAGTACAATGGTTTGTTTTTGACAGTTGCGGGATTAGGAAGATGACGTATCGCTTTGACCGTCTCGGGTCTATATGCGAGGTACGCAATGCCTGGTATGTTCTAGTGCTGAGTAAGTACCTTCATAGTCCGAAGCTTGGGATTTCGTTAAAGCCGTTGGCCAAAAAAGTAGGACCTTATCTTTCAGTCCTGTGTGTTGAGAGAACCTGTAAGGGTCAAGACGAGTGTCCAGGTGTAAGCCGTTGGTATCCATCAATTGTGATGTGGTTCCATAAGTCTGAGAGGAAAGCGACTTGGGAACTGGAGTCTCGCATGCGCGAACAGTATCCGGATTTGTTCGCAGCGGGTGCGTGTTTATCATTGTTAATTCCAGTCGTAGTTTTCTTTCGGGTAGATCGGTGAGTAGATTCGGGGTCGAATCCTATTAAGGGGGGTAGAATGTAATACTCCGAATATTTCTAAGGAAGAAATCAAGCAAAAGAGAGAATAAAAAAATATTAAAAAGGGTTTTCCCGCGAAGTTTCGACAACCTGGGCCTCGGGCCTTGGCCCATGGGGCCTAGGATGGAGCCAGCCAAAAAGTGGGGGGAGGGGGGTGTCTCCCTCCCCCTAAACCCTAGCCGCCCCACACCCCTTCCCTCCTTGCGCCTCCCCTTGCCCCTTTACTGGCCGCCACCTACTCTCTTTCTACCATCTTCTCCACACCTCTCTCACCTCCATTGATGCTGGCCATGGAATCTCCCTCACCGCATTGAAGCCGGCCAAGGAAGGAAGGAAGGAGATCACCTTCATTTGGGGCTGTCGGCCAAGGAAGAGGCAGAAGAGATTTGCACGGGAGGAGATCTCCTTTGGATCTTCGGCGAGCCCCATTAGTGTCTTCAAGGGTAACGATCACCTCCCTGCTGGTTGGATCAAATTAGATTCGTAATTGCCATGATTAGAGGATCGTTATTCTACTGCAATTAATTTCAGTAGTCTGTTCAATGCTTGCTCGTCAGTTTTCGTGTAGTTAAATCTAAATTGGAGGATAGCGTCTCCTAGAGATATGTGGGGTTTGTCTTCAGATTTCCATAGGTTCAAAGATCACCCAATTCGGAGTTGCGGTCTAGAAGTTACGTTGGTTTCATTACTGTTGTCCAGAAATTCTGACGAATATTAGCATTCGTTTTGTTTATTAAATTAGAATGTGTTAATGGCTGATTCAGGGAGTTCAACCAACACGATTGTCGTAGGAAATTTCTTAAGCTTTCCAGATTGTTAAAATTCATGAATTTTGGTTCATCTATTTGAAAGATATGAATTTTCTTGTACTGCTGTTTATTCTGTCTGTCAGATTATAGTTTTAGATTTTTATCTGATTATTAGACTTAGAGGTTGGCTGGTATAGAGAGTCTCGCCAACTAGGTTATTGTAGAGGATTTCTTTAGCTTTCCAGAGAATATGATATTACACTTTTATGAGTTTCAGAGCGAAAGATATGTAAGTTTTAATGCTGCTATCCAGTATAGTTTTTTGCTAGAATGTCGTCTAACTTGAGCAGAACAAGTAGATAATCCTTGGGTTTTGGGAAGACGTGGTAGAGCATTGCGAGTAGTGTCTTGTAACCACACCATTCTTATTTGAGTAACTTAATTGTGTAGGAGGAGAGCCTTCGGGATTAGTGGCAACATCCTAGCCTCCTAATATGTCGCAACGCGAAAGGCAAGTACATTGTGAAATGTATTGGTTGTTATTCGTGCGTAATGTTTGATGCTCATGTTATGATTATGTTCTATGGATTTCGAGTAATTCCAATATTTTTGGTTTCTTTCCATGGATGTTAATCCATGCTTCTTGAGATTATGTCTTTCATATCCATGAATTCATTCATTCATTCTTTCGTTCATGATTCACCCACGGGAGTGGGAAGTAAAGTCCCATCATTACAATATGGGCAAGTAAGACCCATCATTCCAATATGGGTAATTTGGATCCCCGTTTTGATTGTTTCTTCAAACAGGCCTTGGATCCCCGCATTTTGGATAATGCGGGCACGAGTGAACATCAACAGGTGTTCACTAGCTATACCGGTATAAGCAGAAGAGAAGAGCATGTATTTCTTTACTGCATAAGTTTTCTGTCATTCTACTTCATATTCGGAAATTATGAATGTTATGTTCTTGTTCCAGTAATTTTCCATATTATTCTGTTGTACTTGCTGAGTTGTGGACTCACTCTTGTTAGTATTTGTCTGTTTTAGGTAAACACTGAAGACGGCATGCCTGAGAGGGATTAGTCACATGGATCACTTCATTCACTTCACATATTTCACCTTTTAGTTAATGGACTTGCTATTATCTTTCATTTGATAATTTCAGATTGTACTAAATGGAGTTCTGATGGATGAGATTGTCATTCATTATGGTTTGGTTGAACTAGTTAATCCTTAATATTCATCGTATAGATTTTTGATAGTTTTATCTTGAATGGTTCATTACGATTGAATATTTAGAATTTTGATATGTTGCTGAAATCTAATTCAATTCTTATAGTCGTTCTCTTGTGTGTTGATCTTTAGCTGTCATTAGTTGATAGAATGTTGAAATTAAATCGTATTGTTGCTTTGTGTTAGAGGTTTAGGTATCATCTTGGCTTTCACATAGCCAGGGTGTTACAACTAGGCAATTTTCGGCATAAGCAAGTTTTTCTTTGAGATAACCGATATAGATACAAATTACCGTTTGTAAAAAAAATTAGAAAACAATATATATAGTAGGTAATCCCAACTCATCATCAACAACAATATATACTCCATATATAATAAACACACGAACTTCCCGTTCATGACACAATTCATTCCTTAACAAATCAACACGCGAACTTCCCATTCGTGACAACATACAAGATCTGAATAATTCAACACATGACCTATCAACATAACCCAACCCAAAGCCCATAAGCTAACTATGCATGGTTTCACCAAGCGATGTCTATAACCGGGGACACGGCTATTCGAATAGATTTTAACTCCGTAGAGGTGTATAGCTTTACCCACACGATATAAATACCTCATAATGTCGGCCAGTGCACTCTTCCGTAGGAGTGTGACTGAGATATCATAACGAGACCATTACAATGTCATGTCCTAACTATCAAACCACCCGAGGAACAGATCCCGTGGCAGGCTATCGGTCCCACGGGACTACGGGTGAACCTTGTTATGTAAGTAAGTCCTTTGTGCAGCTACCCGCAAACGCAAAAGACCCTTAAGAGCAAGTAAGACGACACTTAACATGCCCCCACTAGATTGACAAGAAAACAACAGCAGAACACGAGCCACCGGTAAAGCCTCGGCAACTACCGGTGCTCAAACAACAATTGTCAATCTAATTGTGTTTTGATAGCTAACACAAAACAGATTATTTTGCCAAGCCATCGCCCATAAACCCGACGTGTGGTTGTACGTGAGACTTGGTTCAACACACCACAGACCAGTCCTCAAATACCCAAATGGGGCTACACAAATCCGGGACAACCTCCCTTCATCACCTTATCACCCGTCCAAGTCCAACATACAACAACCCCCACCCAACAAGTCCACAACACTAGATTCTAAGATCTAGACACAATCCTCAAATTCAACATAATTCAATCCATATATTCCTCAAATTTTATCAAGGTTCAATTTAATCAATCGGCCGATGGACTAGCTCCATCAACCGCTTTCGACTACAACTACTAGCATGACTAAGCAACGTTCTACAAATCACCAAACAAAACCATATAACATATAACCTTAATCATTCAAGTTAAAAGGGTAATCAACATTCAAAGGAAGGCCAATGCAGCAAGTAGGGAATATCTAAAGATACCCATTTGACATACAAGTATTTGAAATTAAAGCAATGCATAGAATACTTGAAAATCAACATAGATACTTTTCAAAATTAATAGGAATTCAACATGCATCAAAGGAAAGGATTGCTTGCCTGAGATGGATGGTCCAGTTGCTGCTGAATACCACTCTCAATCACACTCGTATCTTCGTAAACTATCGAACGAACGAGAACCTCGTATAAGAACAATAACACTGAAAACATCCAAAAATTCAATATCTTCCAAATTGCATGAAAGTTGTACAGTGGGTAGGTTATGATTTTATATGAATTTAGGTGAAATAATTATTCCATTTGGAGTTTGTATGTGAGAGTTATAGTGGTTTGAAAATTAGCATCTTGTAAAATGCTAAAAAATGAGCTCGGTTACTATTCATCCTAATTTAATTATTTGGTGAAAAATTGTATAATAGTGGTGGGAAAAAGTATTAGACAGATAAATAGAGAATAAAAAATATAATACCAACATAACTTGTTTCATCTCATTTGGAGTTCAAATGAATTAGTTATAAATTTTCAAAGTTAATAGCATTTTCTAGTGTTAAAATAATTTGGTTTTGGATCAATCTCCAAAGTTAATATTTTCTGTGACAGTGAGGTGTTTGAAACCTATTTTAAAATAAATTTCATTTAAAGTGAAAATTATCAAAATTTGTTTCACTAGATTTGAAGTCAATTCGAATTAGTTATGCATTTTTCGAGTTATTCTAATTTTTAGTGTACAGATTATTGTCCTCCGAATTTTCTTACACACTTAATACGTTTTCTACCGAACTTAACCTAGCCAAAGTCACTTACAGGCGGGGGTCACTGCATAGTGATATTTTTCATTTAAAATAAAGAATTAAAAATCCACTAACGTGTGGGTCCTACAAGTCATTCACTAGCTTAAACCAAAATTTTAAACCTCATGTTTCCTATTCATGAGGGTCCATGTGTAAAAGAGACATTAGCCTTCTAAATCAACCATTACTTAACCTAAGCAAACATTAGCTTTAATTAACCGGGATTTATCCTAATCTAACCGCTACAGGGATTATCGGACGCGCCCGACAACAAAGAGGAGGGCGAAGCCGTTACCTCGCTGCGCTCGCCGACGGCGAGGAGAGGCTAGAGGGTGCATGGGCCATGGCAAAATAGAAAGACAAAATCAAGGGCTACTTTCCGGTGGTGTCTTCGGCGGTGGAGGTGCACGGTGACGCGCAGACGGCGGGGTTGAGCGGAGGAGACGAGTACGGGTGCTAAGGAAGCTCGATGAGAGGCCTCCCTAGGGAAATCTGGGGCTGGATCCAGACTCCTTAGGCTCCTGCGATTTCTCTGGCTTAGCGCAGGGACCAATGGCCTTCTTCTCCAGCCACAGTGTTGTCCAGACACGGCGGCGGCACAGCATGCAAGGCGATAGCACGCGGTGAGGTGATGAGCTCAACAACAATTAGGGGAAAATGCTCAGGAGACCCCTACGAAACTCACCATATACTTGATGGCGGTGGGGGGTGGCTGAGGTGGTCCGACGATGAGAGTCAGCGGCTGCGCGGGGAGGTCACCATGGCGGGAAAGCTTGAGCGAAGGGGGAGCACCACTCGGGGTTGGGGAAAGACTAGTACACCGAGGCGATGCTCCTGGTTCCAGGAATTGGGCTGGGCCTCACTGAGTCAGATTTGGGGACGAAAGGCATTGACGGTCGGAGCCGGAGAAGAAGAGGCCGCGGTGACGATTCCCTACGCCAAATGGCGATTAAAAAGGTGGAGTGACTCAGCGCGGTGAGGGAAACCTCCCAGACAAGGTGGCTTAGTAGTAAACCCACCAGCGCACGAGTAGACACGGCGTCAACGTTCGGGCGCGCTCCAAAGGCGGTGAAGGCGCGGTCGTGTTCCAAGAGCTACACTGCAAATTAGGGGCTTATGTTGGCAATTATTGAAATGGCGTGCTTCAGGGAGTCGAACGGAAGCCATGATGGCCAGGCTTACCGAATAAAGTGGCACTTAGAGCTTCCCCCTCTTCCACGGCCGTGAAGAGAAGTGAGTTGAGAGAACGGGGTAGGGTTGGTTTTGGTACGAGTCCAAGGACGGACAAAGTCACGGTGTGAGCTAGTGGAGCTTTAAGGTTGGTTGCGAAGGGCGGTGGATGGATGGCGCATGGACAGAAGTGGTAGGGCGCGCTCTGTGCGTGGCACTTGGTGCCTGAGCTCGCAGAGGAGGTGGAGAAGAAGATCAGACAGGTGGGTCTCGGAGGTAAGTGACTCAGGTGAGTGGGTGCGGTCAGTTTGCTTTAGGCGGTTGAGTCGGACCGCATGGTCTAGGTCGGAGTCTGGTGCGACTCGAGCCGGGGTGTGGTGTGGTGACGCTCGGACAGCCCGAACAAGCGATAGGGTCCGGTCGGACTGTCCGAACGGCCAAAGTCAACCAGACTGTTGACTAATTTCAAATCTAACTTCTACACTTTGACCGAGTTAGTAAAAATAGCCATGAAAATCCTAAAAATCTGAAATAAATTAGAGAGGCTCCTGGGATATCCTAAGACCCACAAAAATTCTTAAACCCCACTGTTCATCTTTTATTTGCTTATTTTAAATTCAAACCTACAATAGGTTATTGAAGAGAGTTTGAATTTTTTGTGGGCCGAATTTAGTTCCGTTTTTTTTTAAAAAATATATTTATTCATGATAAATATTATAGTATTTGAATAAATTATTTTACAGAGGTCTTTGTAAGGACTTATTTATGTTTTGTTTGGAGGAGTTGATTTAGGTTAAAGTTTAAACTTTTAATTAAGATTTTCCAAGTGCAATAAATGATGCAAAAGTTTCAAAAACAATATGCGTGCTGACAAGATGCATATTAATTATCAATAATTAACTTGGGGATGTGACACTCTAAGAGGATTGTTTACTTCTATCAACTGATCTTGAATTGATAGTTTATTACTTTCGGATGCTTACAGATTTGCATGTTCAGGTTCTGTGGTCCTTTTAGCAGTTTTGGTTGCATGCTATTCAATGAGCAAAATTGGCCTTTTGCTGTACTTGTTTAAACTGTGATTTTTCTTGTGAGTAAATCAAGGTTGTTGAATCATGTCTGTTGGCTGATTAGATTGTCGTGTGTGATGAACTGTTAGCTGAGACCTCCTGTTGGCCGAAAGTGACAATTGATGTTTTATGTTTGAGATCCTATTGATAGATTAGTAAAAGTGTTTTAGAGCTCAAAGTTTAAATTGATGTTGTCAAATTCAATTAATGAAGAGTATTGACTAAAGTATTGAGAAGCCAAAGGTTAAAATCTTGTGCAACTCTACATCTGAGAGCATTATCAAATTGTCTAATCTTGGCTTTATGCTGATTTCATTTGTGCACATGTTGTATGAGTTGAGCATATTGTTCTTTTTAGATGACTTGGAAGAATCACATGATTATATGTTAATTTGGTCATTTATATTATGCTGGAATTATGCTCTAATGTTATTTAATCTTGCTGGATTTAATTCTGAAAGTTTGCTAAAACCACATTTTTTACAACAATTCAGAAAACCTAAATTTCAAGAAATGGCTTCATCGGGAGATATCGTTAAGCTGGAAGTGTTTGACGGTGCCAACTTCAAACGTTGGCAGGCTAAAACTAAGCTATGGCTGACCGACCTTAGACTTTTCTGGGTCATTTCAACTCCTCTAATGTTCCCTTTGGAAACCGCTGAAATGACGCGATGGGAGGATGCAAACAACTCAGTCTTAGCTAGGTTGTTAGCAGTCTTATCTAACCGGCTGTTCAACCTATATGTCAATTTCACTAATGCCAAACAACTCTGGGACGAACTAGATGAGAAGTATTCCGAAGGGGATAATGGAAATGAGTCCTTTATTACTACTGCATACTTGAACTACAAGATGGTAGAGGGGAGGTCGGTGATGGAGCAACTCCGTGAGCTTCAACTCCATGTATGTGATTTAAATCAGGACGACTGCCTCCTACCAGAGAGTTTTCAAGTTAATGTCATCTTGGCTAAGTTATCGCCCTCGTGGCATGACTTTGTGACCGCTCGAAGACATATAAAGGAGTGCTTGACACTCAATGAGCAATCAGCAGCTATTAATGTCGAAGAGCGAGCAAGAGCCAGTGACAATAGAGGTAAAACTCAAGTCCAGGCTCACCAAGTAGAGGTCAAGAGTGCTGGAGGCTCTGGGAATCAGAAATTCAAGAATCAACCCAAAATCAAGCTTTAAGGAAAGCTTCCAAAACACTCATTCTGAAAGACGTGCTGTATGTACTTGCAATGACTCGCAACCTCATGAGTGGGTCTATATTGTGTAGGCAAGGAATAAAGATTGTTTTTGAGTCCAATAAGGTCGTGTTGACCAAATTTGGTAACTTTGTGGGCAAATGCTATCATAGCGGAGGCATGTTTCGCTTATCTATTCTTGATTTTAATAATGTAAATATTTTTAATGTTTCCCATTGCAATAAATTACATGATGTTTTGCATTCTCGTTTATGTCATGTTAACTTTGAAGCTATTGTGCGATTAAGAAAAATGAATTTAATTCCTAACTATAATTATGAGAAGGGTTCCAAGTGTGAAGTGTGTGTGCAAGCTAAGCAACCCCGAAAACCTTTTCATAGCATTGAAGGGTGAATCACCTCTCCACTTGAGCTAATCCATTCTGATCTTTGTGACTAAGTATTGTTATATTTAGTTACTTAAGTTGAAAGATGAAGCATTAGAATACTTTAAAATCTTTAAAGCTGAAGTGGAAAACAAACTAGAAAAGAAAATCAAACGGTTAAGGTCGGACCGAGGCGGTAAATATGTCTCTTATGAATTCTCTCAACTCTGTGAAGAAAGTGGAATAATTCATGAAGTTACTACACCATACTCACCCCAATCGAATGGAATAGTAGAAAGAAAGAACCGAACTATTTGTGACTTGGTTAATGCCATAATACAAAGTTCAGGTATGTCGGACTATTGGTGGGGTAAAGTAGTTTTCACAGCTAACTATGTCCTCAATAGGGTCCTGCCTTGTAATTAGGAGGAAACACCTTATGAAGGATGGAAGGGGAGAAAATCTAACTTGTCATTTCTTCGTACTTAGCGATGCCTTGCAAAAGTGCATGTGCTGTTACCAAAGAAAAGAAAGCTTGGTCCTAAGACCGTTGATTGTGTCTTTCTAGGGTATGCTAAAAATAGCACGGCTTATAGATTTTTAGTGGTCAAATCTGAGGTGAGTGACATCGCTACAAATATAATGATGGAGTCTCAAGATGCGATATTCTTTGAACATATGTTCCCTATGAGACCAAATGAAGTCATTGACCCAAATGGTTCAAATGAACACTCTATTCTTTCTTGTGTGGATAACACCGCTCTAGAATTGGAGTTGAGGAGGAGAAAGAGGCAGAAGACTAAAAAGTCCTTAGGAGATGACTGTATCACCTATGTTGTGGATGATGAACCACGAACCCTTTCAGAGGCATACGCATCCCCGGATGTGAATTAATGGAAGGAAACAGTCCGTGGCGAGATGGATTCCATCGTAGCTAATGGAACATGGGAGGTTATAGACCTCCCATTTGGATACAAGCCAGCGGGCTGCAAATGGATTTTTAAAAGAAAGCATAAACTTGATGGTACTATAGAAAAGTACAAGGCCTGTTTAGTGGATAAGGGTTTCACGCAAAAAGAGGGGACTATTTTGATACATACTCTCCTGTGGCTCATTTACCCACAATTCAAGTGCTTTTAGCACTAGCTGCCGCATATAAACTCCAAGTACATCAAATGGATCTAAACACCGCTTTCCTAAATGGAGAGTTGGATGAGGAGATTTATATACAAGAGCCCGATGTTTTTGTGGTTGAAGGGCAAGAGAAGAAAGTATGTCGATTGATTAAATCCTTGTATGGTCTAAAACAAGCTCCCAAGAAATGACACAAGAAATTTGATAGTACTATGACCTCGCTCGGCTTTTGTGTGAACGAAGCCGATAAATGTGTCTACTATCAATTTAGTGGGGGCGAAGGTATCATTCTGTGTTTATACATAGATGACATATTGCTTTTTGGGACTAACATGGATGCAATCAATAAATCAAAGTCTTTTCTCTCCCAGAATTTTGATATGAAAGATCTGGGTAAAGCTGATGTTATCTTAAACATCAAGCTTATAAAGGGTGAGCATGGGATTATTCTTTCACAATCCCATTATGTGGACAAGGTGCTAACCAGATTTGGATTCATGGACTGTAAGTCAGCGGCAACACCCTATGATCCAAATGTTAAGCTGCATAAAAACACTGGACATAGAAAAGACCAGCTTAAATATTCTCATTTAATTGGATCCTTAATGTATCTAACTAGTGCAACGAGACCTGGCATCTCATACGCTATAAGCAGATTGAGTCGGTATACGTCCAATCCAGGAGATGATCATTGGATAGCACTAGAGAGGGTACTTCGGTATCTAATGGGGACTTCCAACTTGAGAATACATTATTATGGCCATCCTGCAGTCTTGCAAGGATTCAGTGATTCTAACTGGATCAGTGACTCAGATGACATGAAAGCTACGAGTGGCTATGTATTCACTCTAGCTGGTGGGCCTATTTCGTGGAAGTCTTCTAAACAGACTATCCTTACATGGTCCACCATGGAGGCTGAGCTGGTAGCTCTAGACTCAGCGATTGTATAGGCAGAATGGATTAGAGAACTCCTTTCTGACCTACCTATGTTGAAAAAACCAATTCCAGCTATTTTAACCTACTGCGATAACCAAACCATTCTGGTTAAGGCGAAGAGTAAGAAGGACAATATGAAGTCCTCAAAACATATTGCAAGTCGACTTGAGTCGGTAAGGCATGCCAGAGAGATGGGTGTTATTACTGTAGAATACATCCAGTCTGAAAGAAACTTGGTAGATCCTTTCACCAAAGGATTGGCGCGGAACGTCATCCTTGCAGCATCAAAGGGAATGGGGGCTCATACCCGTGTAAAGGCTCACATTGGTAGTAACCTATCCTAGTAGATTGGAGATCCCGTGAACTAGGCTCTAGGACAAAAAAAAAACTGTGTGGGATTATAGAGTACATCTAAAGGGTCCCATTAGCTGCAGTGCTCTTTCTGTATGGGAGGTTGAGCAATAGCTCTTAATGAATTCGAGACCTATATGGTATTAGGAATCGTCCTGCAGGATTCCCTAAAGAATTCACCTACTTGAGTATGATCGTGAGGTCGTGATCAAAGAAAGATATAGGTATACTTTCCTAAGTACTCATGAGCTAGATATGGGGACATGACCGTAACATCCCAACCCGAGAGGGAAAAGGGCAAGTCGCCTAGTACAGAATGTAACTTGGGGCAAAAATTATCACATCAAGGTATTGGATCAAGGCGTAGTCCTCCTTTGTCTGTGCAGAGACGTAGTCCTTGTTTCTAGGCTTTGGGTTCAAACCCGCAAGGTATCCTTCGTCAAACAACTGTATATTAAACAAGACTTTGAGCATCTTTTATCAACTGATAAATTGGTGGGGACTGTTGTATTTTGGAGGGTTGTTCTGTAATTTCTCATTTGAGAAAAGAATAAATAGAATAGAAAAGGAAAGCTTGTGGAGCCCACCCGTCATGGTGATGGAGGAAAGGATTTGAGTTGGAGATTTTATCTCCAACCGTAAGAGAACTGCTTGGGCAGTTCTGGTTATTGGGCAGCTGGGTCTTCGGCCATGCTTGGTGCGGGCGCCTCGGGTGGCTCCTCCGGTGTGGGCGAGTTTGTCGCTAGTGGTTGGTGGACGTAGCCTGGGGTTCCTTCTCCTCTTGAAGGCCGGCTCCCTCTCTCTTTTTCAGATCTGAAGAAAAACAATAAGTCTCCAATTCCTTGGGTGCTTCTTCTCTTCTCCACTTTTGGTTTCACTTTGGAGCTTTTGGAGTTCCTATGAAGCCTTGAGCAAATTGACTATGTCGGTGGTGAGATCCAGAATCTTGTCTCTTGCGCATCCTCTTCATTCCTCCTTGCAACCCTTCTCTGTGGGTGCTCTAGAAAGAAATTGAAGTCTTGCGTTTTTGGGCTTTGGTCTTGGTCGGCTCTGTACTGATCTTGGAGTTGTGAGGTGCACTTGATTTGTGTTCTAGTGCTTCTAAGTGCTCTCGACCAGAGCATTTTGTTAGTGATGAGGACATCCCTACCATGGATAAAACCGCGCCTACACACACAAATCATCCACAACAAGTGTTACAAGGATCACTTACTCGAGCTCGTGCTCGCCAACTTAATTACCAGGTGAATTCGTTCCTAGGTTTATATATAACTGAGAATAGACCGCTACCTAATTCTAGTAATTTAATTGTGCTTAGAAATATGGGAAAGGACCAAGGAGAGGTAGGTAGAGTCATGGACATGCATGGAAGGCATAATTGAGGTCACCACATCACTTTGGGCCCGAGTCAAGCAAGAGTTCAAGTTGGGCTCGTTCTAGATTCGAATTTGGATTACTGCAACAGCACTGAGTTTAAACGGTCGTAACTTCTTCATACGGACTCCGTTGGGGACATACTTGGACTTCATGTAAAGCTTATCAAGTTTACATTCCAATGGATCCAACTTCATCTTCAAATTCCATCCGAGTCGGCCAAAATCATCAAAACAGTCCGCGTCTATTTTTGAGAACGATGCTGCACCACCTCAACTTGGGCCAATGGGCTTTGTATTAAGTCGAGCCCAATTGGGGCGCGTCCCTAGGGTTAGAGGACATCCTCTACCCCTTTAAATACACCCCTTAGCCATCATAAACAGATTGGATTTCGATGAGTTTAGGTTTAGCCATTATGCAAACTTCTGTTCTTCAGTTGTGCCGGACGACCACTTGTCAAGATAGCCTTCGAGATCTCACCTTTATTTTTCAATACCATTTACACTATAATCCTATTCGCAATATCAGATTGCATACATCTTATTCTTTCTAGTTCTTCAATTGCTCGCAGGAATTGAACCATGTGTTCAGGTTGATCGCGCTTCCAGCAAGGTCAATAACATCTTGGAGTTAGTTCAACGATTACTAAGGCACAAGCGTCATCGTACGGTTGTAGTCGGATCGTGAGAGTCACCTCCACCAAAATTGATATTTATCAATCTCATAAAAAGATCGAGCACCTCGCCTGCATTAGTTGGGGAGTCATCCAGTACCTCAACTTCGTGATTCGGTGTGTCCCGAAGTGCAAAGAGTCGGCATTGTATCTCCATCAACCTCGTCTATATTGCGTGGCACAATGAGGCACTAGGTTTTCTGAGACAGCGTCTATCAACATGCCTTGCTGGTTCATCTCGTTGGCTTTGAGTGCCTTCGGCTCAGTGAGTATTTCTGTATTCCTTTTGAGCATCATTTTGTATATATGTATGTGTGCTGGTATGGTTTCAAATCTGTGATTTATTTGATTCATGCACTAAGAGATATTGCAAAGTAGGTTTTGTGGGTTCAGTTGTAGCTCGATGATAATTAATGTCTAATACTGAAATTGATTTGATAGATTGGTTTAGGCTTGAGCTCTAAGAGGATTGTTTATACATCAACTAATCTTGAATTGATAGTTTATTACTTTCGGATGCTTAGAGATTTGCATGTTCAGGTTCTCGTGGTCCTTTTAGCGCTACGGTTGCATGTTATTCAAAGGAGCAAAATTGGCTTTTTGCTATACTTGTTTAAACTGTGATTTTTCTTGTGAGTAAATCAAGGTTGTTGAATCATGTCTGTTGGCTGACTAGATTGTCGTGTGTGATGAATCGTTAATGAGACCTCCTGTTGGCCGAAAGTGACTATTGATGTTTTATGTTTGAGATCCTATTGACAGATTAGTAAAAGTGTTTTAGAGCTCAAAGTTTAAATTGATGTTGTCAAATTCAATTAATGAAGAGTATTGACTAAAGTATTGGGAAGGCAAAGGTTAAAATCTTGTGCAACTCTACATCTGAGAGGATTATCAAATGGTCTAATCTTAGCTTTATGTTGATTTCATTTGTGCACATGTTGTATGAGTTGAGCATATTGTTCTTTTTAGATGACTTGGAAGAATTACATGATTATATGTTAATTTGGTCATTTATATTATCTGGAATTATGCTCTAATGTTATTTAATCTTGTTGGATGTAATTATGAAAGTTTGCTAAAACCGCATTTTTTACAATAGAATTTTCATTAGTGGCTCCAACTTATTAGATTAAAAATCCAATGAAAAGTATGTTTGGTAATAGTTCATAAAGCCAAGAGCATAAGGAACTACTAGTAGAATGCCCGTGCGTTGCAACGGAAACACAAAATTTTAACATAAAAAATATTAGTACTCACAAAGAACGAAAGGAACACCTGAGAGTAACAATCATCCGAAGCCAAAAGTTGCAAACATTTGTGCTTTATTTGTCACAAATTTGTGGCATTTCAGTCTAGCTAGATTGTGGGAGAAGAACATCATGGCAGAACGCACGTTCGTTTCCATCGAAAACAATCTAGCATTCAATGGCAATGCATGCAATGCAATGTAAAGATAGGTGTCACTTGGCAAGTGATAAGGCAGCGGCGATGCAACTTTGTGAGTGGATGGAAGCCATGTTCACCGGTGCAACTGAATAACTTATGGGTCGTTGTATGATTTGCAGAGCTAAAAGTAGAGCTTGGTGTAGCAACATTAACCATCACATGAAGATAAATAAAAATGAAACATGCATGTCATCCGCAAGAAAGGGAAGCATTCGTCAGGATGCAAGACCACAACACAGGGAATTTGGGATAACTAAATGGCAATAATAGTATTACAGACGTACTGACCACAACACAAGGAATTTGGGATAACTGAATGACATAACAGTATTACAGACGTACTACAGTAGTACAATTCATTAATTCGGACAAACTGAATGAAACCAATCAGTGGAGGGAGCATTTGACAAGGTAATTGGTCTTTCACATAAAGTAGGGGAGTGACACATTAATGAAGCTTTAGGGAAAGAAAACAATGCACTGACATATTATTAGATGGGCAGAGGTAAAATGTGAAGCTGTAAGAGGAAGCCTTACAGAAGTTACAGTTGTAGCATTGCAGTAGCCTGTCATGAACAAGCTGAGAGTAGTAGCAAGATAATTGTAGTTGAAAGGACGTCTTTCTGTACAATCTATGAGGTTTGTAATACTTGGTCGGCACAAAGGGCATCTTGGTGACGACAACGTCACAGGACTTCCCACGGACATCCACCTTGAACTCTGTCCCAGCTTTGTGCAAACCAGATTTTGCATAGCCGATGGCGATGTTCTTCTCCAAGCAGGGGCTGAACCCCCCACTGGTCACCTCACCAATGTTCTCCCCAGAGTTGCTCACAATCTTGCTAGGACTCTGTGGAGGTGGTCCTTGTGAGAAGATGCTGACACGCTTGATCTTCGGGCCTTCCTGGAGCTGCTTGAGGATTACATCTGCACCCAAGAAGCCACCCTTTGCTCTCCTCTTGCCAATTGTCCACGAGAGGCCGGCCTCAACTAGTGTGATGTGTTACTCCATGCCATTGCCATACAGGCAGAGGCCTTTTTGATATCTAGACACAAAAATACAACAAGATGTGAAATTAGAATACCAAAGAATCGTGCACGAAGAGCCAATCGCTTTCTTTGTCTCAACAAAGATCATCGCTTGATATCTACAACATAAATAGCATAATGAGAGCAAACTTATCTCTTTTTTTTTTGTTTCTTCTAACACACTTTGAGTTTGAACTTGAAATTTCATAGGGTGCTACAACACTCCATAGAGTACGACATCATTTTTTTCCAGAATTTTTCATCTTGATTTGGTGCCATTCTATGATGTAACATACGCGAATATAGTCAAATAAGCGTCTGATATAGCCGATTTGAAGAAAAACTACTGACCTTCCTTTCTTTCTTTCTTTTGTTACGAAGGTCATATTATCTTGAAGAATAGATAAAGTCGGAATAAGCTCAGACCTCAATTACTTCATCGAGAACCTTACTATCCAAGTTCCTTGGAACAAATTTTGCCCCAATGCCTTGAATCTATGTGGGCCTACAAGAGTGGGGTAACAATTGTAAGGGAAGAACAAATGACAAACTCGTAAGGAAGTCTAACAGCAAACATACCAGGTTTCCACCAGAGAGTATATTACTTTTAGAAGGCTCAATACAAATAACCTATAAAAGAGAGTTTTATAAGGAATATATGGTGCATGTAACAGAGCAGATATTTTTGGGCGAATTTAAAGAAACCTTAATTTCGGATTTTTCTCCTTCAGAAACGGCCAAAGACCAGATATTGTTCCTTTGTTCCAATTCCACCAATGAATATATCCACCTTCCTTTTGAATCATCCTAGATTTCGCCCAAGAGTCTCATAATGTACCTAATAGAAAAGAATAAAGACAAACATTGGACAAGTAGGTTAGAAACGGAGTGCACATATATATAGAGCCATGCAGCTAGCTCTCTCTGTTACTTTTGGGTTGGTAGGGTTGTCAAATTGTGAAGCATGTATGCATTTGGTGTCTTATTTAAAATCTCGTAGCCTTATCTACGGCCCCTTTCATCCCTTTTGCGACATCTGTAAGGATGAGTTCAAAGAACAAAAGCTTTGAGTAGAACTCTTCTCTCCATGCTCATCGATGCGAGCATTGTCAAGATCAACTTGTATCCTCTGGAAGCAAAGAATGAAGGCAAGACCAATGCATGTATTTCCGCTTGTTGGTTCCACCAAAACACTCGAGCAAATGAATGAAAATAATATGTCATGCAAGGTATGGGCATCGAGCTAAGGCAATATAATGAGAGCAAAGAAAGAATGAGATAGTGTTGTCATAATTTTATTTGAATAAAGACCAGCGACCAACAAAGTTACTTGGGCACTTGTGCTCACTGAGCGATGCTCTTGCCATGTTGGAAACATGTCCTCACATTTGGTAAAATGTACAAATTAATACTACAATTGCACTCTGTGCAAATTTCAATTTTAAAGTAGAAAGATGGATGTACCCATAGGATAATCTAGAGTTTTCACATAATTTTGAAGTTCCCCTCCTATTTTATTAAATATTCATAAACAAAGGCTTGTGCACCTATGCCATTCCTTGTTTTTGGGCATGGCGTGGCGTTTAGGATCCTTGGATATGTAAAATGTTTGTTTCTAGGTAGCACCAAGGACCAAAATTAGGCATCACGAATTTAGGTGAATGAACAAGTGCGTGGGGAAGTAATAAGCATACATTGCTATCATATAAGTCTGAGCGTCTCTCCTTCCCTGTTAGTAATAATTAGGAAGGAGAGTAAAATGCAAAAGAAGGAAGCAAGTGCTTAGGCATACAAATAAAAAAGATATTGAGATTCACCTTTAAGGAGTTATCAAGCCCTTCATTTCAAAGATCGGATATCATATCAGTATCCTATTTTGAAAAGAATTGGTTGGGAACTGCTTATCTCAATACGATAAGGTCGGTCGATCCATCAAGGGAAGGAAAGAAAAAGTATGCACTGTCCTTGACAACGCAACAGGCTCCATAATCGCGAGCTTAGCGGCAACATTGGCGACACGGCCCTTGGCGATGTTGTTGAGATACACCATCGGTGTCTTGCCAATGAGCTGCGATTAGATAATAAATCCTCAAACAGTGGTGAGTACGGTGAGAGTGCATTCGTTGCTCGGCTCTTGAGAGTCGATGTATTGTTCAAACGTTGTTCATCGATTTTATTATTACTTGGCATTAGCGGCAGGATTGGTCGGTTCTTTCTTTGTAGCGAGAGATAGTAATCCAAAGTAACGGAGTGGAAACGAAACAATTAAAACTGGAGCCTGTGGTGTTACAGGTGACGTCATCGGCGGTTGAGGCCCTCTAC
The DNA here is from genome assembly GCA_036346405.1 of Phyllostachys edulis. Classification (NCBI taxonomy): domain Eukaryota; kingdom Viridiplantae; phylum Streptophyta; class Magnoliopsida; order Poales; family Poaceae; genus Phyllostachys; species Phyllostachys edulis. Next base: position 41,795,969 of record CM070548.1, on the reverse strand, counting down.
CTCGGCGGCGGCGTGGCATCTCAAGAGGAGTTGCTCTTCTTGAGGGCGACCAGGGAGTTGGGGATTTTGCGGGCGAGTGGCGGTAGGAGGAGGGCTTTGTTGGGTCACGGGGTAGGCTACGATAGCTACAAACAAAAATTTCTACCACGCAAACCAGGAAGCCAAGCAAGTAGATGATCATAGATCTCGTTACCACCAGATGCGCAGAGCAGCGGAAGAAGGGTTGGAGCAGCGTGGTCCAACGTATAGCATGTCGATGTAGTGGTCGTAGTCGATTGTCCAACGTCCAGCAAGTCGATGCAGTGGTCATAGTCGATCGTCCAGCGTCCTCGCGAGTCAATCGTCTCCTCTAGCAACCTCTGCAGTTCCTCGTGAAGATCGCGGATCGTCCTCAAGCGCAACAATCGTAGTAGCGCCTCTACGGTATCCACACGTCCAAGGAAGGAACAACCATACGCCGGTGTGCTAGCACCAAGTCGCACGACAGAGCTCTCAGGAAGATGGTGGCTAGGGTTTTGGTGGTGATTCTCTCATCCCGTACCTCCCTACAGCCTCATGCATCTCCTTATATAGTGCTCATGACGGATCCTATCCGATCATGTTTGACGAATCATATTCGTACTGGTTTGTTCCAACCCGTTAAGTGTGTGACCCTGTAGGTTCATGCGTAGTTCGGTTGTGACTCAGAAATCCTTTCCGATCACGGGTTGTAGCGGCTCCTAGCAGAACATAACGATTCTCGAATACACACAAATTATATCGGACGAACCTTAATGCAATATGATCTACGACCAGGTCCTCATCACTTACGACCAGGTCCTATCTTTATATGACTAGTTCGTATTTGGTCACGACCAGTTCGTAACTCTTTACGACCAGGTTACGACCACTCTGTGATTACGTTCGACCGCCTCTCGACCAACTCAGATTTACATGCCACCCGATCAATCGCTCGAATCGAGCGACCTACTCGTGTATACTCCCTTTGCCTCACGATGTCTAGTTGAACTCTAGGTGAGATGTTGTGTCATCCATGGACTGTTCAATACTTTCTCGATCGAGTGTTGGATAACTTCACGTGGTCGAACACTTCGACTACTAGTGGCATGGCCATGCACTTTCTTTATCCAATCACAACGAGGGGCCCAGAGACATCTCTCCTGTTATGTTAGAAGGGGCAAATCCCATATCCGACCACTCACATTCCTCTCCATGTTTCACAGCATACCCGAAAGCTACCTTTATAACTATCCAGTTACGGTGTAGCGTTTGGCAATCCCTAAGAGTGCTATTACACATGTAGGAAACCATGCTGATCTCAGGTCTAAGGATTATACATCATCATTGCTTGAGACCAACTAATGACACATAGAATCATAACAATCTCAATAGTGTCTCAAGGTGGGTCTTATCCAACACCATGTTCTCTAACATGTGTCCATATTATTGGTTTGATATCTCCATATCTATGACCTGTGAAACATAGTCATCAACTAATACATATGCTAGTCTATTCATATGTGTCCTCATATGTTTCCGACCAGGGATCATATAAGAATAGTTATCGCAGAAATATAGAGTTTCACAACCAAGTCACATACTTGATAATAAATATTAACAATATTATTCTAGGAACAAGATAACACATTATCCAATATCATGAACATAATGAAATATAATCATCTCTATGATTGCCTCTAGGGCATATTTCCAACAGGCTTGTCGTGGCTGTGGCTGTGCCTGCGTCCGAATGGGAAAATAGCAGGACGACCCGAATTTGGTTTGTGAGGAGAAGGCGGCAACGGACACGGACACAGAGTTGGAGAACCCTACACCCGGCATTGATGACGAGGTAGATGTGCTGGTCGGTGACCTTGGTGACCACTGACACGGAGTCGTCGATGGCACCACCGCGCTCGTTGGTGAAGACAGTGAGCGTTCCGGTGCCGTTGTTGAGCCCGGCGGCCGTGGAGGCTCAGGCCGCACATGTGGGAGACATCAAGGTGGAGGAGGGGAGAGGCGGTGAGGGGACGGCACCGAACTCCGGCGCGTCGGATCTAGGCGTCATCTGACCGGGAGACGACCAGTTGGCGGTGGATCTAGCCGGGATTGAGGTGGGAACACCACGATGATGTAAAGCAGGGGGCTGGGAGCAGAGGGACGGCAGGGACCGGCCGACGCTGGTGGCGGAGGCGGCGAGGTGGAGGAGGGGAGAGGCGGTGAGGTGGAGAGAGACGGGGAGCCGGTGAGGAGAGAGACGGGAGCCGGGCGGTTACCACGAAGAAGCGTCTGGGAGGGGCGACATCTGCGCGCTGTGGGGGGACTAGGGAGGGGGGCGAAGAAGTGGGCGCCAGGGATGCGCGTGTGCGTGAGTGGGGTGGGAGGGGATGATCGGGGTAAACTCAAGGGGCAGCGGTTTGGCGTGGGGTGGGAGGGGAAGATAAGCGATGACAGTTTTTTTTTCGTGCGTGCGCGCGGTGTCTCGGCGGACGATCGCCCCGCTTGCGCGGGGTAAACCCAAAATTATAGTAGTTAAGATATAGGCTTAATAAAACAATAGCTACAACCTTTTTAGTACCTTTTGATTGTAAGTTCTAACTCTATGATGTGTCTGACTATACATGATGAAAATATAATCATGGCTACGTCTACCGTACAAATAAAAAGGCGGTTATTGGAATGAAGAAAGAACATAACCATAGAAGAACTCAATAGCTGTAGCCTCACAAATTTAGAAGCTGCAGGCTGAGGAAACAAAAATATAACAGCAAGTACCACGTGTGAAGGCCAGACGTCTTTGGTTGTTGTTTTATTGTCAAGTAATTTCTAGTGTGTGGTGGCAATTAAAAAGTATCTATGTCATGAATCTTAGTTTATAATAGGGGACACCGCCAGGAAAAAGATCGGGCGGCGTCTGCTTGGTGTGATAAGAGATTAGACTATAAATTGGGATGATAGAACCTTGGGAAGGAGACTAAATTAATCCATCTTTATTTCTTCGTTGATAATGGATACATCCTATCCCTTTTACCGTGGCGACTTGACTTGACCCCTAAGTAACAATCTCTATTTATAAGAAAAAATATCTCTAAGGATTGTAACAACTCAACTAATAAGAAAACTAACTATTCTTATCTCTATTTCCCAACTACTAATGCACTCGTGGGATCGGCATGAACAGTGCAAGGTGCTATAGTACACGTGTACTATTCACCTACATGAACAGTATTCTCGCGCATCACATCTTCTACCCCTTCGGCAACAATTCGTCATCGAGCTGTAGTGGCGGCTATGGCTAAAGCTCTAGGTGACCGTATGTTGATGAGAGGTTGCGATGGCGACTTGAGTCATTGGAGATCGTTGCCTCTACGCGCAGTTGTGGCAAACTCACCGATTGCTACGGCAGGCACGACAGCAACCCTTGTAGCGCTGCGATGGCCACGACGTACTTTGGTAGGGCCGCAGCGGGCTTCGGCAACTTCGAGGCAAGACATGGCAGCACTACTAAATGTTTTGGCTCTGCCACGGTAGGATTCGGTGACACCATGGCAGGATGTGGTAGTGCCGCAGCAAGTTCCGATAGCGTCACTATGGTTGGTGGAAACGCCACCGCCCCATGTTGCGCCTTCTTGTCCTTCTGATCTGCAATCATCTTCTGTAAAGTAACATGCAAGTCGAGGAAGATGGCTTCCATCTTCTTGTCGTTGTCATTGGTACTCACAACCATCTTGTTGGTGTTAGCCTTTATCATAGCCAACGACTTGGCGATAGGTCTGATGGTCTGACCTATCGCCATAACCATGGTAGCAGAAGTCGTTGAAAAATCGTAGTTCATAACGGGGTAATGTCAAACCCGGAAACGAAGGATCCCAGATTCCATGTGTGTCGTACACTAGACCAGAAACAGCTAGTGTACACAGTCAAACAAAAATGATAGCGAATCCATGTCACACATTTTATTGAATAATAATCAGAGTTTATTACAAATGAGCATAAGGCCAAAGAACAAGATACAATGGAAAGCATAAATAAAAGTGTAGTCCACACGATACGCCACAATCAATCATCTAGGGGCATGGCCTAGTCCTCCAAATCCTCACCGTAAATGTAGAACTCCTCCTCTGAACAACAATTTATTAAGCAAGGGTGAGTACAAATAATTGCACTCCGCAAGTTACACCCAATAACAGAGATAATGCATGCATGATATTATCAAAGGAAGGTTTGTATGGATGTTTTGGACAAAGCTACATTTTCAAGTTTAAATACGTTTAATAAGTTCCAAAGCAGTTTTAGCTTATAACTAAATGTCAAACTTTTATTTTGATTCATCAATTCTCAAGTGTAGGATAAACCTTCATACACAAATGGTGAAGGACTAACCACCTTACACCAGGCTTTCTGCCCAATTTTCCCCAATTGGATAAACTATCCAAAAACACCCGAGTTTAAAATTATTTTAAAACCAAAATCAAGTCTAATCCACGAAAGGCTTTGCTCAGCATGTCAATGACTACGGACGCGGCTATTCGAATAGATCATTACTCTACAGAGTTTGTACAACATTACCCACAAGAGATGTAACATCCCGAAATTTAGGCTTATTTTTAAAAATATGAAAATGTGATCTTTTTAAAACTATTGATGGATTCTATATACAATTGCTTTTCTGGTTTTCATTGCAAGACTTCTTGTCTAATTAAGAAGTTTGAGAATCAAATTATGGAAATCCAAAACTGTTTAAGAAATTAAAATGAATTGAATCAAGGGATGATAAATAAATAATCCAAACCTAGTTGATAATTAAAATAACGTGAAACAAAATATGAGAATACAAACTTGGTATAGTTATACTATCAATAAGATAAAAAATAAATTAAAGCATGATTTGAAACTCTCTTCACATCAAATAATAAAAATACATACAAAGAGAAGCTTAACAGAATTTTAGAGAAATATACAAAGAATGTAAATTCTAAAACAATTCCATAAAAATCTACATTATGTCAAAAGTCCTCCCTAAAATTTTCATAATTTTTCGAGCTATATTTATACGTCAAATAATTTCCTCCACCTCCCAGCCAATTTCAAAAATTCTAGAAATTAAATTGTCCTCTCCTCTCACCAACCAATGGGCCCCACGGCCCAGCCTTTCTTCTCCACAGTGCAAACCAGCACAATCATGCCATGGCCACGTGGCCGCGTCTCCGTGCCCATGCACCGACTGTAACACCCCAGCCCAACTAGAGCCTGGAATGCTACTAACTAAACATGATAACAAATTAAACATAAGGCATAGTTCTAAATTTCGGCAGAACCTCCTTTGTATAATTAAGTATACGAGAGGTTCCAACAGTTGCATATATCCTAATCAATATCTCAACATCCAAAATTCATTCAAGCATTCAAAATAATCTATTCGGCTAAAGCATTAACAAGCATAATTAAAATTTGCTACTCTCATTATTACAAATAATCCAAAACATTCAAACATAGCCATAATTAATCCTCAAGCAATTTGCTTATTATTAGAGTATGATCTAAATGATATTGATCTTTTAAGGTGTGTGGTAGTGAGTGCATCCAAGCAAGCCTACTCCCTCCCATGCATGCCGTTCTTGCAAGTGGCACCTAAAAACACAGCAAAGCAAGAGTGAGCCCAAAGACTTAGCAAGTATCAATAAAGAACCACTAAGATCACAGTTATAGCATCAACATACCATAAGAAACATTACACTAAAACAACTCCCATGTCTATGTAATGCGAATGTGCAATGCATCATTTTCTCTTTTACTCTTTTCACATTTTACCGCTAATGCGGGGTATACAACCGTCGATGTATACCCTTGCCTATGCCCTCTGGCACAGGGACCAAGAGCCTATACTTCACAAGTATAGGGACCACAGCCCATCATTTTCATGATGGGGACCTCTACTCAATGCCCAGATTCCACGAATGTGGGGACCACAAGCCCGTCACCTAAGTGACGGGGACCTCAACTAGACATACTTGGTCACCACGTGACCAAGTCTCAGGTATGTTCTCATCATGCACATGTACTAGTACTCTATCTTTCAATAACATGGGAATCAACAAATACATAACACAAACTCAAACTTTAAATAACATGTATTGCATCAACAATGTACATGAATAATCTTTAGCCAAAACTCAAGCAATTGCCAATTTTATTTATACATATCACACTGTCATTCATGCATAGCTAATATGTATAAAACACAAGCACTCACTGTCAACCATTCATAATTATACTAACAACCAGAATACTTGCCTCAACCGTGTGGGAACAGTGGACGCGAAGAGGACGCTGCCCCCGGGACCAATCCCCCACCTGAATATAATTATAAACCACGCTAAGACAATCATACTAGACCAAAAACATAAATAATAGCACAAACGAACTTGCTATACTCTCAAGCGCATTCCCCATTCCAACTCCTAGAGATCGATCTATCCCCTCTGTGGATAGCCATACTCTAAAATCCATATATTTTTGTACAAGAGTCCAAAGGAGGTGTTCTTGGCCTTCCTAGAAAGGTTAACAAATTCTTCAACTAATTCTAGTTGATGATCCTCTCTGAATTGGCCATCTAATACCCCTACCAAGCCAATTAATAAAACATCGATTTCACGTCGGGTTTTCTGGACAGTAATACCAAAACGACCATAACTTTTGGTAAGATTGTTCAAATTCCGCGTTCTTGAGCTTTCTGGAAAGCAGAGGAAATATTCTACAACTTTAATCATAATGAGCTTCTCTAATTTTCTATTTAACTAATTGCTTAATTCAGATTACTAACTGCTGTCAGGATACCGACAGATTAGCAGGACAAACTCACTAAAAAAATTCATATCTCACAGACCGTGACTCGGAATTTGGTGTTCTTAGTGGCTACGGACAGCTAACAACATTTACCAACTATCTCTAAGAGATAGGATCCACATATTCTGTTTCTAAAAACATGAATACTGCCGTTCAATCTTCTGGACAGAACACAATCTAACAGCAATTGACAATCGATCTACTAAACGAATTCATAAACGCGTCTAATACAAAACATACAACGAGGGGGGATCTTCGTTACCCTTGAAGAATGCAGGAAGATGATGAACCACCCCCCACGAAGATGGTCTCCTCCCTTCACCTTCTTCTTCCTCCTAAGGCCGGCCACCACAAAACAGCCTCTTCTCCGTCCAACTCGGCCAGCAGCAGGGAGCTCCAAGGGCACCAATGGCAGGTCGGCACCCAAGGGAGATGAGGCGTCTTGGGGAGGGGGAGAGGAGAGGTGGAGGCGCAGGGGAGATCCTGGTTGGGGGCGACGTCCAGGGGGTGGGGCGGCTTGGGAGTGGGGAGGGGTTAGGGTTTGAGCCGCCCCCTGCCCCCCCCATGGGCCTTTTGGCCAGTCCACTCATGGGCCTCCCGGCTAAAGCCCGGGGCCCAGGTTTTCCAACAAAAGTGAAACCCCCTTTATGGCTACTTAATTGAATAATTTTCCAAAGGATCCTTCTCCTATACCGATTTCTAAACAGTCCTTCCCTTAACTCAATTTAATTCTCTCCCGATAGTCCTTTCGAATACTTTTGGGGTATTACACCGACCTCACCCACCGTTTCGGCCTTGCGCATGCGGTTTCGCCACCGCAAAAGTCTTTCACATCCACGCCCTCAGCCACGTGGCTGCACCTCGCCCGATCGCCACGCTCCATGCTGAGCATGTCGCCATAGTGCCCACAAGCTTCCTCGCAAATGCTCTACCCCCATGCCCATTTAAGCCAAGCACCGGGTGCCCCGATCCCCCTTTCTCCATTTCTCCTACATCCCTTCTTCAATTTCACTCCTCCTTGAGCTCCAACCGAGCAAAATCCCGAAGGTCAATGTAACATCCCAAATGTATAAACAGGGTTATTCAAGTATAATTATATGTGTAGAAATTAAAACTTTTTCTCACATCTTGAAAAACCCTAAAATCTCATGGAATTCTTGTCCAAGAGTTGTGTAATCCAAAACACAAAGCTCTTGTTGACCAAAAGTCAAACTCATTTTCCAATTATCTCAAACCTTGGGCCAAACAATTGGAAATATTTTCCCTTGGTCCAAAAACTAATGTGGGACCCCTCTGAAAATATCACGAGTTGTAAAACTAGTTTAATAAATTTTGGAGGTTCATCTTAATGTCAGCGAGCTCCTGTAAAAATTTCATGAAATTTGGAGTTCAATTGCTACCTCAAACAATTCTGTAAAGCCTCAGCTGTTAGAAAATTTAATTTAAAACAGAGACTTTGTCCTTGGGCCGAGCCGTACTCAAACTGGTCCAGCCCAACCCCATCGACCTCCTTTCCCACCTTGATGAGGTCGTGGCCATGGATCCAATCCAACCGCCACGACCTCCCCCTCAACCAACAAGCACCCAGACCTCCCTTCGAGGTCCTCTTGACCTCGTGGACCTCCTCGGGTCAACGTGGCGCTAGACCTCCCATGTAAACCCGCGAGACCTCCCCCTCCCGCGTTACACGCCGCTAAGACCTCTCTTTGCACTTAGTTGAGGTCGTGGCCGCTGGATTTACATCCAACGCCCACGACCTCCTCCTCAAACGTTCTCGATAAGACCTCCCCACCTCATCGAGTCATAGCCGATCAAAGATCCACGGTCATGACCTCCCCGTGTGTTGAACTTCACGACCTCCTCTGAAAAACCTCACAAAGAAGGTCCTCCCGCCTTGTTGAGGTCATAGCCCTTGGATCGAAAATCTGAGGCCATGACCTCCCCTCGGTTTCTTAAAATTGGGTGCGGTTAAGACCTCACAGAGGTCCGCACCGTTGATTGAAATCCAACGCTTTGGACCTCTGTCCATTTCCTCACGCGTGCGTTTTCACGTGAAGTGAAATCGTGAGGCCATGACCTCCCCACGTTTGATCGTGTGGCTGGGACCTCCTCCCAGCCACTTAAAACGTAACGGTTCAAAAATAGGATCCGATGGCCAGGACCTCCTCGAGGTCTTATCCAACGGTACCATTGGACCTCACCGGCGGGCTCTACATCGCCGGCGAGGACCATTTCTTCAAGCTCGATTTTTGTCGGGGCCCCCGGCGTGTCGTGTCGTTTTAGGATAGAGATCCTGGCGTTAATGGTGCTAATCATTGCTCAATCTCGCAATCATTGGCGTCTTAACTGCCTTAAATCCACCATTTATTGTGCGCAGTTAAGACCTCCCGCGCGCGCGGACCTCCTCGTGGTCCTGCGCGCATTAACCTCTTGTCCAAGCACGCGTGCGTGCGCAAGCACGTGGTTGCGAGCTCGACGTCCCGGACCTCCTCCGAGGAGATCCGAGCGCCCAAGACCTCCTTGGCACAATCTGGCCGTCCTGACCTCCCCGAGGTGCAGGGCGTTGAGGACCTCCTCTGGGACCTCCTCGAGGTCATCTCACCATGAGGACCTCCCCTTTTAATCTGGTCCGTTCCGGACCTCCCTTCCATGTTGTGGTCCGTTAGATCTTCCATCTATGGCCACGACCTCCCCCTCACCTCGCGCATGTGCGTGGTTAGGAGGTCCAGGACCTCTGGACCTCCCATCTGCGTGTGTGTTGTCCTCCGGGGAGGTCTGAGCCGTTAGATCTGAGATCTGTGGCTCACGACCTCCCATGTCTTTGTGAATGTTAGGAAGGTCAGTAAATTCTTAAGTATGAACTGAAATAAGGTATAAACTTTAGAATTTCATATCTTTCTCATTTTAATTCCAAATGAGGTCATTCAAATAGTGTTAGCTCTATCTTGAACTTGACTTTAATCCAAAAATGATTGCAAGTTGAGTTCAGTCCCAGAGCACGATTAGCCACTAGGTTTTAAAACTAACTTTAAATATACATTCAAATTAATGCTTAACTTGTAAAATTCATAACTAATGCTCTGTAGATTCTTTTTAAGTGAGACCAACTTTGTTAGTTTCCTCTAGTAATGAACTCACTGTGAAAATTAGTGTTGAGCTTGTTGCTGTTAGAAAAATGAGGACTTGTGCATTATAATTTTGTTCAAGTTCTTGTTTTTGAAAAATTATAGAAATTGCATAATAGCTCCAAATGAGATGAACTCAATTGTGTTATTCATCTCATGAGGTGCTGGTTTTACAGTAAAAGTTTCAGCCTCACCACTTTTCTAGAAAATGTTGCCTCATAATTAAATTAGTGAATAGTGCAGTTTGGTATTTTTAGGGCTGAGCAGAGTTGTTTTGCTCATAACTTTTGCATTGAGAATCCAAATCCATTGGTTCTTGTTGCTAAATTCCTAAAATCCTCCTCTTGCTGCAGTAGAAATTTCAGAGGATTTGGAGTTCTGTTGCTGTGTTGTTTTTGTTGCTTTTAAATCGTTCTTATCGGTTCTTTATTGCTTTTTCCGTTAGGGTTCGACATTTGTGGTGATCCCGCGAACGACCCTCCGCAACAAATTGACCAGCAACAAGGCAAGTAGTTTGATCATATCCCCTCTAGCGTCCCATTACTTTAAAGGTTAATATGTTGTTTTACTTCTATGTATGCATGCTACTTTGTGTTAAAGGTCGCTAGTAATCCTATAGTTGCATAATCTGTAGGAGTGTTTATCCTCTACTACCAACGAGCCTAGGTTATTTGCTGTGATTTGAGCTCGTTGGATGAGCTCTTATCACTTAGTAGTTGCGTTCCCTACTGCTTAGACATGCTTAGCTATCGGTAGTAATGGGCGATCATCGACTTAGTCGATGGTCTTGATCACACAAGTATAATTATTCCTCCTATATGTCCAGCACTTGTGCTTTGATTAATTTGTGAAGTCAAAAACTGAAAATAAAGGATTGATTTAGACTTGGGCATATTGGATGGATGGGGCGGTTTTTTTGGAATGTGGTAGTATGCCTGAGTCATTAAGGACCGAGTTACTTGCGCCACCGTTCTGAGCAATGTTGCGTGCTAACCACACGAGGGGGATATGGGACCTCTCTTGACTAAGTACTTTGGGAGGTGTTAATTATGAGCTGGTTGGTGGGTATGTTTTAATAAAATCTGTGTGTGTGGTGTTGGGAGGGAGCATTGGCAGACCGGTTAGGCTGTCTAATGTGTCTTGTCCCCGTGGGTTGCGGCTCGTAATTAGCATCGTCCATTGGAAATGTCTCGTAGGACTTAGCCGTGCCGGCACACCAAAGGTAGTGTGCCTAAAGGAAAGGCGATGCAGGCGTGTGGGTACATTGGTACACCCTGCAGGTTAAAACTATTCAATAGCCTCGTCCTAGGTTATGGACACGCCGGAAACGCCTGTAAGAACTAGACTCAACCATTTAATTAAAACTTGATGGGTTGGTATGAATGGATGTTCATACTATTGTTGTGGTGACTTGGGTTAGTCACTTCCGTGATGTTCTTGTTGTTGATATTATGTTATTATCTCGTTGTTATTTCAACAATTACAAATGCTTTATCAAATTGCCTTCAATCTATTATGTTATTACAAATGAAACTTGCTTTATGCTAAAATGAGTCCAAAGCCTCATCCACTTAAATGAAGCTTGCATGTAGCTAAATTATAGTTACATTATCTTACACGTCGGTCTTGCGAGTACAATAAACAAGTTATTGTACTCATTTGCTTTGCTTAACAAATTTGTTGCAGAGGACGGAGGTGAGCTCCAAGAGCCTTACTTCTGTGCCACGTGTTGCAGTTTCTTCGACGACTAGCTGGCGGTCCGGTCGAGATGCCTAGGGGTTAAGGCACACTGATTGGCTTTGTGTTATAGCCATCTTTATGGCACTTTTGCTTCCGCTGTTATCTTTTTAATTGTTGCTATTTGGCCTAAGGGCCTCTCTTTTGTAATAGCTATTTTCCTTTTTAATATTAACTTCTGGTTTGTGGCTTATGTACTATGTGTTGTATGGAATTGGTACATTCTTTTGTTGTGAGGTATGTATACTGCATTCTGGGGAGTATACATCTCTCGAGACCGGATTTATTTGGTTGATAATACTAGGGTCAATTGGGTGACTAAGTATTATGAGCCTAATAAATATACCGGGGTCTCACAGTCAAGCTCTGGCCATGGCCACACTGCCTCCAAGCTCCCTGGCTGCACCGATGAGCTTCGGGCCTCCTTGTAACACCCCAGCTTAGTAAAAGCCCAAGATGTCACCTACATCTATTAACACTACAAAGTTCTACCTCAAACTCAAGTATTTCTACCTTCTAGGCGTCATGATTAAACATTTGACAATGATGTAATAAAATTTTCAGTAAGCCAGATAATCATAATTTAATTATAATTCGATATAAGTAATTATCAAAGGCATTACGACTAGATTTCAATTAAGGAAAAACAACAACTAGCAATAATATCAACCATGAGGAACTAAGGGAACCACAACCTATTCAATTATTACAATTTCTGAAATGTATGAATCATGAAATGGAGTGAAGTGCTTCTCAAGTGCAAAAGTTCTATGTGCTACTTTCTCCCAAAGTATGCCAACATCAACGTTCACTTAAAACATTAAATAAAGAAGCGTGAGTCCAAGACTAAGCAAGTACAAATAAACAGCATATGAAACATCATATCAATGACAAATCATTCTCATTATATAACATATGAAACTTTAAAGCATTGTTAGATCATTCTCATTATCTCAAATATATATGTAAATGTCATGAATGTAGTGCAAATCATGCACATGTCTCCACTTATGTATATACCGGTATAGATGAGTGTAACACCCGTCGGTGTTCACTCGCCCACATTCTCAAATGCGGGGATCGAGTGCCCATCCTTTTTCATACGGGGATCGCATTGCCCATATCTCAAATATATGGATCTCATTGAAATGAAATCCATAAATGCCATACTTTCCAGTATACATCATCAATTATGAAAGCATATAAATAACTGGATAAAATCATCATTCACATGAATAATCATAACAACAATCATATAACCAATTTGTACCACCAAACATCTAGTATTACTCTAAAATGTACCTGACTTTCGCGTTGCAACAAATTGGAATGTAGAGAAGGCGAAACCAAACCCAAGGTCACTCCATCTACAATAAATATTTTACACAAAACAAGCTTTGAAAAAGTAGAACAACGCTTAATCACTACACTCTTAACTGTGCTCCAAAATCCAACACTTCATATATTTAATCTATTCAAACAGAATGATGAACTAGCAGTAACTCAGTACTGGACACCAACCTTCTAAAATTCATATATCCCATTCTGCTTTTCATAAAAATAAATTTTTGGTCTCTCTGGATAAAATCATCATTCACATGAATAATCATAACAACAATTATATAACCAATTTGTACCACCAAACATCTACTATTACTCTAAAATGTACCTGCCTTTCGCGTTGCAACAAATTGAAATGTAGAGAAGGCGAAACCAAACCCAAGGTCACTCCGTCTACAATAAATATTTTACACAAAACAAGCTTTGAAAAAGTAGAACAACGCTTAATCACTACGCTCTTAACCGCACTCCAAAATCCAACACTTCATATATTTAATCTATTCAAACAGAATGATGAACTAGCAGTAACTCAGTACTGGACACCAACCTTCTAAAATTCATATATCCCATTCTGCTTTTCATAAAAATAAATTTTTGGTCTCTCTGGAAAGCTTACGAAATTATCTACAATAGTTAAGTTGGCAAGATCCTCGAATTGTGCTTTATCTAATTTTAATAAACAGATTAATAACACTGTCAGAAATTGACAGACATTAGGGACAGTAGACTTAAAATAGCCATAATTTTCATTCGGCTGATCCAAAAATTGTATTCTTTAACATTTTGAAAATATAAAAGAATTATATACACAAATCATTTTGGTCAACATCTCTGATTCAGCCGTTATCTCTCTTTAACTATCAATTACCACGACTGCTATAACCTGACAGATTCTGGATAGCAGCATTGTAAAATTCATACCTCGAGATCTACTCAACCAAACAAGGTGAACGAAGACTCTATGGAAAGCTACTAATTTTGTCCACAATTCTCTATGAGATGACCATACCAAATTGCGCCATTACAGAATCCAAATCTGTAGCACAATACAAACTGTCTACACTTGATCTGCTACCCGATAGTGCCCGAATCACAAAAGTAATAACAAAGCAAAGGGATACTGAAGGTCACCCTTAAAGAACATGATGAGAACATGATGAAGACGCTTAAAAACCCATGAGATCCCCTTTTTCTCCTTCCTTCTCCCTTCTTCCTCTTCTTCTTCTTCTTTTCTCTTTTCTCTTCTCTCTTTCTCCTTTTCTTGCTTCTGATCGGCAGCACAGGGGAGCACGGGGTAGCAAGGGGGTGGCGGATCTAAATGGGGAGGAGGGGGGTGTTGTGTGAGAACCCGGATTGTTTGGCTTGTAATGCTTAACCATCCACTTGGTCCTAGCATTACAAATCAAATAATTCGAACCTCGAGATACATGTACTTCCCAGAATTTGCAGTACACGTACCCTTTTACAAAATTATGCATCAATTCCATTCAACACACAGAACCGAAGCAAAAGCTTTACAAATCAGAAGACATACATAATAGAGTTATTACAACAAGGGCCAACCGGCCACAACACAAGCTAAAGAGCTAAAAATAACAGCGGAAGCAAGAGCCATAAGATGGCAATAAGCAAAAGCCATACGGTTTGCCTTTAGCCCACAAGGCAACCGACCGGGCCACCAACCTAGTCGTTAAATTCGAAGTCCGTCTCACGATAGTCAATCCCTTGGGGATCAACCTCCTCTGCAACAATTAAGCAATGCAAATGAGTACAAAAATGTACTCGCAAGACTTACAAGTAACAGCCTATACATAGCTACATGCAAGCTTAATCAAGGAGAAGGCTCTAGGTTCATTTTCAGTATAAAGCAAGTTTTCCTTTACAAAAATGTAGTAATTTGAAAGCAATTTTGCAATCTGTTTTTATTGTTCAAATAACAGCAAGACAAAACACAATAACAATATAAAGACATCCTGGAAGTGGCTAACCCAAAAGCCACCACAACAATAGCACGAATTACCCATTCGTACCACCCACAACAAGTTTTAATTCAAAGGTTATAGTCTAACTCTCGAAAGACTTCCCCAATCGTGTCCATAACCTAGGAAGAGGCTATTCAAATAGTTTGAAACCCTGCAGGGGTGTACCAATGTGCCCACACGTCAGACCGCCTTTTTGCCACAAGATTAAGCACACTTCCTTTGGTATGCCGGCACGGCTAAGTCCTACGAGATATTTCCAATATTGTGTATTAACTACGAGTCACCCGTATGGATAAAAACCCATACGTTGAGGCAGAGTCATTGTAAAGCCAAAAGTTAACTACCACTATAGGGTAAAGCTCCCGGACAACTACAATGCCCTTCGGTGTGGAGAACCTAGGCAGGATTCCACTCCCGCTCACCCGCACATAACACAAGTTTCTTTTTCAACACAACACACACACACAACCTCCTACGACTCAGGGCTAACACACGCCAAAGTACTAAGTCAAGAGAGGTCCCATATCCCCCTCATGTGGTTAGCACGCAAAAATGCTTGGTTTAGTGTAACAAGATGTTCAATCTTTGTTGACTCAGGCATACTACCACACACCAGATAATCACACCATCATACCATATGCCCAAGTCGCAAACATTTTATTTTCAGTTTGATACTTTACAAAGTAACAAAGCACAATGTGCTGGACATAAGGTAATAATAAGATTTGTGTGATCAAAGTTACCGACTAAGTCGATAACCGTCCAATTCTACCGGTAGCTAAGCATGACTAAGCAACAACAACTCGTAAACTACTAAGTGAGCTCTAAATCACAACAAGATAATCCTAGGCTCAGTAGTAGAGGATAAACTTTTACCTACAGATTATGCATCTAGAGGATCAACTAATCGATTGATAGTTTAACAACAAAATAGAGCATGCATACATACACTTTGCAAACAAGATATTTAGACTTTGAAAGTAATGGGATTAATATGATCAAACTGCTTGCCTTGATGGTAGCTTTCTTGCTGCAGAGGATCGCTTTCGAACTCAACAAACTCGTCGGCACCTAACGAAGGAACGAAAAGAACCGATAAGAACGAAGAACACCGAAAAGACTCAAAAACCAACTTCAACCAAAAGCCACAAAAATTTTACAGCAGGTAGAGCATGATTTTTAAGGAATTTAGCAACAAGAACCAATTTATTTGGATTCTCAATGCTAAAGTTATGGCCAAAACAAGTTTGGTTTGTTAGAGAAAGGCTGAAAAATTCATCTCAGGTACTATTCATCCGTAATTAAATCTTTAGCATAAATTTCCAGAGAGATGTTGCACCTGAAAATTTTATGGTAAACAAAGCACCTCATGAGATGAACAACACAATTTGATTCACCTCATTTGGAGCTAGGATGCATTTTCTATGATTTTTCAAACACAAGAAAAAGAGCACAAAACAAAAGCTACCACAGAAACTTAATAGTAGCAGCATGCCTAAAACCTATTCTACAATTAATCACACTAACAGAGGAAACCAACAAAGTTGATTTCACTCAAAAAGGAGCTACAGAGAATTACTTATGCATTTTTCAAGTTAAATGAATTTTTAGAGTACAAATAAAGCCAAAACAGAAATTAAAACGACTAACCAATTTTTCTGGAATAGAACTAAGCCTCCAACCATTTTTAGATTAAATCTTAGTTAAAACTAGAACTAACAAAATTTGAATCAACCGAAAAGGAGTTAAAATGAATTAGTTGTGCAATTTTGAAGTTTAACACATTTTACAGTTTACAAATAAAGCTTTCGGGTTTTTATTAAAACTAACTTGAAGCGGAAAAACATGGGCTGCTGAGATTGAATCCAATGACCCACGCGCACCGAAGCATAGCCGCACGCACAGCCCAACAGAGCCAACCGTTGGATGAGATCCAACGGTCCACAGCGAGGGAGACTTCGGACGGTCCGAACGTCCCACACGATCTAGGCCGTTGATCAAGAAATGAGCAGCTCAGAGCGAGGTATCGTTCGGACGGTTTGAACGTTTCACTTGATCTGGGCCACTGATCTCAAAATGGACGGCCCAAAGCTACGGGGAGGTCCGGGGGTCCGAAACTCCCACAGATCTCGACCGTAGATCTAAAAATGGACGGCTGAGGTTTGGTGGTCCAAACGTTCACAGCGGTCTAGATCGTTGGACCTAGATCGGACGATGGAGGTTCAGTGGTCCGAACGTTCCATGAGATCTGAGCCACAGATCAAGAAATGAATGGCCCACATCAATTTGAGAGATTCGAAGGTCCGAAAGTTTCAACATATCTGGACCGTTGATCTAGATCTGATGGTCCAGAGCGAGCTTAACGTTGCGCACGCACCGAGGGGGGGTTTAAAGAGTGCTGGGCCCATATGTCAGTGGCACTTAAGGCCCGATTTAGGACAGCATTAATTGCTAAGCCGTGATGATCAGCAATTAATGAGTAGAATCAATGTCTTAACGATGTCGCAACAATGACAATCGCGTCCGACAACGAGCTGAGCTCGAAAATGGCCTCACCGCCGGCGACTCCGGTCACGGCGACGCAAACCAAAGGCCGGGATGAGTTCACAATAACATTGCGCACCCACAGGTGGCATTCTTGACGGCGGCGGCGGCCTAGAACGGCACGAGCCGGAGAGGGGCGGCGATGCTAAGCACGGCCAAAGACGAAAAGCAAAAGGACCTCCGCAGCGGTTCAGAGAAGTAGGTGCCAAGCTTCTAGGGACTACTAGGGAACTACCTTAGCACAGGAGAGGTCCAGAGGTGGCCGGAGTTGCTCCAGTGATGAAGCATAGCACCGGCAACGAAGAAGACAACACAGGGAAGGAAGCCTGAGCAAAAAGGGCAAGCCCGTGTGGTCAAGATAGCTTCAATACGGCTCAGAGATGGTCCCAGTGCAAGCAATTGAAACGAGGAGGTGCTTACCGACGCTGAGGATGAAAGGGGTGATTTCGGCTGAAGAGATCCAAAACCCAAATTCAGGCAGCTCCTGTGAAAGCAACCCAAAATCAAGTTAGGGGAAAAGATTAGGGTAAAGAGAGTCACAAGGTGACGCGATTGGATTTGAAAAGAAACCACTAAAGCGCCAGCGTTGAAGAGCTTGCTTCACGGCCGACAATGGCGGTTTTAGGGTTTTGGGTGCTTGAGCTCGAACAAGCCGAGAGGGAGCTAGCTAGAGCTGGAAAAGGATCCAAGGAGGGGTTCAAGAGCTTTTTAAAGCTAGAAGAGCAAAGAATTGAGCAAGGCAAGGCTCCATGGTGAACTTGGCCTATGGCACTGCCATGGACAAGCTGAGTGATGGGAGCAATTGAAGACTACGACTTAGAGGGTGAAGCTCTAACCAGCATTTAATGATTAGAGGCAAAGAGCCGTTGAAGGACACAATGGAGGTGACCAGGCGCTGCGTCGCTCACGCCATGGCGCTCTGGCGCACGCACGACCGGAGGAAGGAGACGACCATGTTCAAGGGGCCCCACCAGTCAGTGAAACGACTCAACATGGCCCAGTTCTAACTCAGCGAACTGGTTTAGCCAAACCATAAGCACAAGTGAAAGCTTTTGACCATTAGATCAAAAATGGACGGCCACGATTGAATTGAATCCCGGGTGGTCCGAAAGTTCACTTGAACGTGGACGGTCCGATCAAAATCCGACGGCCCAAAATGCATGTGTGTCACTTTGAACGCACCCAGTGCGCTTAGTCGATTGGGTTCAACCAAGTGGCACGAGTCTGACTCAAGCCCAACAGCAGTTTGACTTAGGGTTGGAATTTCAAGCTGAAACTTGGAGGAATTATTAGAGGTAGCAAACTAACTCCAAAAATTCTGAAATTTGGACTGGAGGTTCCTCACTCCAGGATAAACCTTGTGTAAATTTTCCAGAGGTTTTTATGCCAAGCACTTTTCTCCAGAAATTTCTCAAGGTTTGTTCTAGGGTTTGAGCAAGAGTCAAACTGGTTTGACTGGCCTCCAAAAATTATCAAATAATTTCTAAAAATTATGAAATTTTTC
Organism: Phyllostachys edulis; assembly: GCA_036346405.1. Taxonomy (NCBI): domain Eukaryota; kingdom Viridiplantae; phylum Streptophyta; class Magnoliopsida; order Poales; family Poaceae; genus Phyllostachys; species Phyllostachys edulis. Next base: position 41,776,890 of record CM070548.1, on the reverse strand, counting down.
AGAGGAGTCACACAGCATCCCTAGAACCAAGGAAAAAAATATTTCCAGAGGTTGAACACAAGATTCTCAACAAGGAGGTCATGACTTTAGTCAATTGGAGATTTAGGTTTTTGATTTCCCACAATTCCTTTACAAGAATTACAGAAAAGTTAAAAAACATCAAGATGCAAGAAAAGTTTTAATTTCTCCTCATTTTCTTACATTTGAAATACACACCCAGATTTGGGATGTTACATGTCACAAGGGAAGGGGTAGCTTAGGGTTAGGTTGCCCCCCTCCTTTTGGCTAGCTGCCCCCATGGGCTTGCTTCTTGGTTGCATCACATGGGCCTTGTTCATAATTACATGGGCTTTCTTTCGCTAGGCTGGCCACATGGGCTTTTGGTCCATCCCCTCCTTGATCTTGGGCTTGGCAGCTTGGGCCTTGGCCATCTCCTCCTTGGCCGCATGCGCCCATTGACTGCTGGCCGCATGGGCTAATGTCTCCCATGTGCTCCTCCCATGCTTTGGTTCCGGCCTCCCTCTCGGTTCCAAAGGCTTTAAGTTTGTCAAACCTGAGAATGTACAAAGTATTATTTTTAGGTAGTTTCCAATTCTCATGGAAAACACAAGGAAACTTATTAAGAAACAATTTCACCTGTTGTGTGAGAAGTTTAGCTCTTGCTTCATGAACAACCTCATAAGTAGTAAGGATATCCTCATCAACCACCAAAGCCATCACCATTTCTAGAACAAACCAAGCCACCCCATTGCCATCACCAAAATCCCCCAGAACCCTCCAGACGTCACAAGTCATCACAGAACCCCCACTGAAGCCGAAGCTCACCTCCAAGTCATCACAGAACCCCTACCAAAATCGAAACCCCATGTACCACAACCAAAGCTACAAGCCACCACCGAAACCAACAAAACAACCACCAAGCATCATCAAGCAAAGGAGGCCACAAGCTGTCACCTTACAGAAACCACCACGCCATCACCACAGAGGCCGAAGCCAAGCCACCTCCAAGCCATCCCCTAGAACCCCACCGCAGCCACAAGCCCACATTGCCATCACCCAAAATTCTCCAAAACCCACCAATAGTGTCACCAAGGACCCCAAATCAAATTGGGGCAAATCGGCACAAATCGGTAATAGGGAATAATAGTAAAAGTAAAAGGGTAAAAGGGGGAACCACCGGGTAACCGAGCAACAGTACCAACCAAGAGCCGGAGGCGAGGTAGAGGCCGGTGACCAAGAGCCCTAGAAAGCAACCAAAGGAGGCGACTGAGAAACCACCGAGAGGCACTAAGAACCAGGCGACGCAGATCCGGAGGAAAGCCAGCGACAAGGAGCGTTGTGTTCAGTGCGAGTGCGAGTGCAGTGTTCTGTGTTGTTGTGTGTGTATGTTGCGTGTGTGTGTGCTATGCGTGTGTGTGCTGTGTTGTGTGAGTGTAGTGCGTGTAGTGTTTGGTTGAGAGTTGTGTTGGGTGTGCGTGTAGTGTTTTGTGTTTGGGTACGGGTGGGTGTCGTTAGATTAGGATAGTCTAATTAGGGAAACACTACCAGAATCTATTATTTTCCCGAGTTCCCGAAACATTCGGGAAAGTCCTCAAAACACCCGGGAAATTAATTCCGGAAGGTCGGTCGTCGGGAAAAACCACTCGGGATCATTTAGTTGGGAAAAAACTGGTTTCCCGAGTGTTCCCGAGATTTACACTCGGGAGAAATAACTTTCTCGAGTGTTCGGGATTACACTCGGGAAACATAAAACACTCGGGAGAATAGTTGGCACAACGGTTTCAATGGCGTAACGGAATACTTTCCCGAGTGTATATCAATCAATGACACTCAGGAATCAAGTTTCATTCCCGAGTGTTTTTCAACGGACATTCAAGAATCTAGTGATGAATGCCTCAAGAATTTATACTTTCCCAAGTGCTTTTCAAGGAATAACACTCGGAAAATAAGTTGTCAGCCAACATAGGAAACATGCTTCCCAGTGAATACAACTCAATTTTAGACATACAATGCGCATTTCATATAATGCATATTCCAACACAAGGTATCACCAATGCATAAATCATTACATATATAGATTCGACAACAACATTGACATAATATTCAAGTTCACAATACAACATTCACATATATAGACCCGACATCCAAGTAATACAACATAGCATCCAACACTTGACATATCTGCTATATATAATAGAAAGGATCTTAGCCTTCAGCCTGGAAACGGAAGCAGCAATATCAGTTGATCCCTTCAGACATTTTGGAACACCTAACTTCAATATAGCTCGAGAGAGTGACGGTATACCTCCATTCCTAGAGAGTTCCTGCATTGAGTTAGAAATTCCTTAAGACATTAGCCTCCAAGGGCATACAATGAAATGATATATAGTAACCCATTACGGATTTGACTCTAATACTCATATTTAACAGGAATACACAAACATATAGGCTTCGCCAAAAAAAAATATATTTCCGCGAACTAGATTAGTCTAGATTGATCTAATTTGTGGAAATTCCAAGCAAGGAGTAGCAAAATGGAAGCATGTGAGCTAACAGAACACTGAAATTGGAGAACAAATAATCAGCCAGCATGGTACACTTATTTCTATTATTAAATCAGTATCATAAAACAAGTATCTCTTGATAAGTCGCAAAGCAGAAGTGAAGGAGATCACATTAAGTAAGTTTTTCCCTCAATAGTAGAACCAAAAGTATAAAGAAATGAGATTTCCAAAAGATATGTGACAACCTGACACTCAATGACCTCACATCTTCATGCAGGCTATCGAAGGCCACATCCATAAAGATATCAACCTGACCATGAAAACATCCATAAAGATATCAACCTGACCATGAAACATTAAACATTAAAATTGAGATGAATAGATTGAATAATGAGTGCCCAACTAGCAGATCCATGTATTTCTGACATAACATTCATGTTCAAAGAATTGTCATTGGCCCATTGTGAGTCAGCGAGTACTAAAGGACTATTAGAAAGACAGGTGCTCAGATATATTTTGTCCAAAGAATCTTTCTAACTGACATATATAAACACAAGAAGAGACATGATTCAATTACCTACTATCACAGTACATAGGAAATGTGTAATGGGCAATAATCAACAAAACTTTAGCATGCTATGTCTCACATAGAGTAGTAGGATAGCTGGAGGAAGTAATACACAATCTTATGATATAGTATAATGATGCAGAAGATAAAAACCCTATAATGATATGGCCCAAACAAAGAAATTTACAAGTTTGAACAACAGTGCTAATAGGAAAAATGAGTTGGTGTGTGCTAGTTAACTACACTAGCACAACAACTTTAATACAATTACAATAAACTATGCCTTTAATAGAGCATGGTTTTTTGATGTAGCAAGTTTGGATCTCAAAATTAACAGGGCAGCTACACTTATTGCTAATCTAATTGAACCACAAAACACCACATAGGGATAGGGCCATACGGGTAGTTGAAATGAATTCTGATTTGAACCTTAAAAATAAGGTTAAAACCCCACATCATGCTACAAACTCTATTTTGTGGTGAGGATAAAGCCAACAATAAATGTGGCATTCTCATTTATGAAATCAACTTGCACTGCAATGAGAATATTATCGAGAAGCTAGCAGCGAGGATGAAAAACAATAAAATTTAGGAGTTCAAAAACCAAACCAAAATAGGGGCCAAATGAACGATTAGATTTGAAAGACCAACTTTTAGCATATTATAAAAATCTGGACGCTAGTCCTATGTTTTCATTTGGCACTAACTAGTTTCCATAGAATCGAAGCATGAAAATGCTAATAAATTAAATAGCCATTAAATTAACATGTGTTACCTTTGGATGTGCAAGCAGAATATGGACAAGTTCGTGCCACTGAGATGAAAAGTAACTTGTCAACAAATGAAGACTGGCTGCTACAAGTGATGATTGTACAAAAGGAGAAGCACCAAGATGATTTTCCTAATTTAAAACAATAGGTGTTACCAGAAATTAGTATGAAATGATAATATAAAAAGACAAGCACACAATAATCAAGAAATATTTTGGTGGCACTTGCCAAACCAAATGATAATAAAAAAAAACAAGCACATAGCACTCAAGAAATATTTTGGTGGCTCTTGCCGAACCTCCTTCCAGTGGGAAAGAATAGCTAGCACAAAGAATATCAGGTCCATGACTTGTTCAGATAATTTCACATCATCGAGAAGAACCTGAAAGAAAATAAACATGCCTTAGTCTCAATGCTCGTCACTAAGCTTAATTAACCAGACAGTAAAATGTAAAATCAATAAACAAGTTGGGATTGATTGGACACAAGACACAAACACAATAATGGCTAAACATGACAAAAAAAGAGCTACATTGCTTTTAACACCCACGGAGCAAATAACTTGAATTAGTTCACATCATCAGGGAACAAAAATAAGACAATAGTTATGTTACCAACATGATGTGATTCCCTAGATAAACTTGACATAAAAAGAAAAAGAGTACTCAAAGCACATCATGGTTCAAAAGAGAATGTAAGAATTGTGTCATCTGTGATGAAATGGACAAGCTTCTGTGACATAACAAAAGAAGTAACCTGCTCCAGCCTAGTATGCCGCGTTACTTCTGAAAGCTCTACATACAGTATATTATATGCATCCTATGCATTTCATATTACAAGAGATGCTAAAAATACAAACAATGTAGTAAGAAATTTGTTTTTCCATTTAAACCTTCGGATTCTTTTCTTTGTATCATAGAGTTGAACATAAAATAATCAAAGAACACATGTATGTATGCTAGATGTCAGTTTAGAGAGTGGAGATATTTCGATAATATAAATTACAAGCACAGTTCCATGATTGACCCAAAAGCATGTGTTGAAAGAAACAAGCATCCTAAACTAAAATGCCTTAATATTGTAATTTGAAACCACGAATGGAACTGTTACAAGGTGCAGATCAAACCTCCAAAGAAAAAGCTGGTAGTGCAGCCTCTGGTATAACTTCATCAATGGCGATTGCATCCTCCCATAAGGCTCCTATGATAACCAAAACAAAGCAGGATTAAATCAAAAGAAATGCAGTGATCTCAGTAATATCAACTTATTAAGTGTGACCATTGAAGGTAAAAACACCACTGACCCTTGCAATAACAAGACTATTAACATTAAGGACTCTGACTATAGATGAAATATATGAACCTTCTCAAGTTAGGAGTGAATATCAACTTTTGAATTGACAAGAATTCAAATTCCAATAGTCGTTTTCTTCGAAACTCAACCAAACTTGATCCTAAATTTGAGGTTCACTGCATTGCAATCATTCTTTTATTACACACAATACATGATTAACATGGAAAGAAAGCAAATCATTATAAAATGCTTGAGAAAAACATCCTTGCATCATGAAGCAGATCAATATGAAAGTCTTGGGCAAAATGTCTTTCATATCATGACTAATGAGATCAAAAAAGAAAACAAAGGAATAGATTGGTGTTTGCCCATAGAGGTTTGCGCTATCGTTCAAATATATTAGAAGCACAATTACGACTGTAATATAACATCGATAAAGTACTTACGTAGCATTGCCAATAGATCTGTTGATGGGATTCTTTGGTGCTTACACAACTGAATCATGCTTGTATATAAAAAAACATATATCAACCCATGAATACTTGTATCCTCGACTAACCATAAATTAAATATGTTTACTCAACCCATGGGTTTTAGATCCCAAATCTAGTGATGAATGCCTTGAGAATTTACCAGCAGTAACATGAACCATGTGTTAACTAATAAAGTAGTGAAATAATAGAAGGGATAGTAGTAAAATATATCAAAATAAATATTCATTACAAGTTGTGCAGGAACAAAAGGCTGAAAGATATTTGAGTATTTTCTTATGATTACAGAACATCAATATTGCTCTATCACTAGAGCAGAATTTGAAGGAGCTAGAAGTGTGTATCATTGAATTGATAAATAAAGGATTATGAAACTTCAAAAAATTATCTTCACTGCATAGTTGGCCTTTTGTATAACCATCATCATCTTACATATAAAGATTAGTCTTGATAACCATCGAGATGCTCCTTTGTCCATATGAAGATAAACCGACCATCCCTAAATCATATAAAAACAGACTGTTCAGTAAACTCACTACCTCAGTGATAGAAAAGCCATACAAAAACTTGTTTTATTCGTAGTCAATAGCCCATATCATCATCCAATCGACCATTGACAGTAGCTCACCACATCACCACCTTCATGCATGCATCAACATTAGTGAACCCACCTCCATTAATCATCATGCATGAATAAAAGCCCACAAAAATCAACCAAATCAGTGAATGAATCAACACCAAAAATCGACTTAAATAAAAAAGGGGAGAAGCTGCTAGGAAGAAGAAACTGGGCCAAAGGGGAGTGAGCAGGCGATGCGGCCGTAGGCCGTGCCGAGCCGGAGCTAGGGCGCGGGGCGGCTGGAGCGCCAGGAGAGCAGGTCGAACCAGGCGGCGGGGCCGAGCCGAGCGGCAGAGCCAGGGGTGGCGCATGGCCATTGGAGGGAGGCAGTGCTAGAGGGAGCCGAGGGCGTAGGGAGGCGTGGGCACCACCGTGGGGAAGAAGGAGGTGTGGGTGCGCGGGCGAGCCACGAGGGTTGCGGGCGGGCCAGTAGGCCAGAGCCAGTGGTGCAAGGATGCGGCCAGAGGAGGTCTCCACAGCACCACCATTCGGCCAAAGCAAGAAGCTCCAGCGGGGGCGGAGGAGAAGGTGGAGGTGATGGGGCTAGCGGCTGGGGGAGAGGAAGGTGGAGGGGATCGAGGCGGGGATCGGGGCAAGAGCCGAGAAAGAACAAAGGGGGACCATCGGGGAGCGGAGAGTGACCACGGAGGCAGAGGGGAAGGTGGAGGGGATGTGGCCAGCGGCTGGGGGAGAGGAAGGTGGAGGGGACTAAGGCGGGGGCCGGGAAAGGGGAAGGGGAGGAGTGACGGCGGGCGGGGAGGAGGGAGGCGAGCAAAGGAGGGAGCCAAGGAGGAGGGAGGAGAAGGACGGTGGTACCGGAGGAGGGAGGAGGCGGGCGGCGCTCGGGAGGAGGGAGGCAGTGCAGCAAGGCAATGAATGAGGAGGAGGGGGAGGCGTGGGATTGGGAATGTAGGGTTAGAAAGGCGCAACATAAGGAAAAAGGGGTGCGGCTGGGAAAAAAAAGGGCGCGACAGAAAGGAAAAGGGGGCGCGACGGAAAAAAAAATGTCGTGAGTGTTTTCGTTTCGATGCACTCGGGATTATTTTTTTTTCCCGAGTCTTATGGGAAACACTCGGGAAAGTTAATTTTACCGAGTGTTGACTTCTCGTCCCGAGTGTCCTATGAAACACTCAGGACCTACCCAAGTGTTTCCATTCAAACACTTGGGAAATATATAGGCACTCAAGAAAAACGTGTTTTCTAGTAGTGAAAATCTAAGGATCCAGATAAAAGAAGCCCAACATTTCTTTCCCAAGCCAGGGCGAACACGTCTGAGTTCCACGACTTTATATTCTAGAGCTAACAGACCATAGAACAACAGCCGTGGGAAGCACTAACCTCAGGAAGATCCAAAAAATTATATTAAATTAGCATCTGCTAAAAAAGGGAGGAACGAATTAATGTAAGCATAATATCACCCCAAACAACTAAGTATTTCTGTTATACGCGTCTGTCGTATAATTGCAGAAGTCGAACCGGCTCAAGCAGGAGTAGCTGATCCAGGATTCGTTGACGTTGAACTTTAGTACAGATATGAAGGCAAGCCTATTCTGTTGACCATCAACCTAGTTATATTAAATGTAAAATTTACCTTTCTGTATCATTATATATGTGTGTGTGTGTGCGCACGCGCATTAAAACTATCTCTCATAATCAAATTGGATAAAAAAGATAAAGTATGAGAAAAGAGGAGTATAGCTGAGATGAGCAATTGTGTTGTAAGAGTAAATACTAGGATGGTAAAGGGGTCCCTTGCACAGGAAAGAGAGGGAAGGTGGGCCCTTTACATATGGATAATATATAAGGACCAACAAAACTCTCACCCTGATAAGGGCCGTATTTAAGTGCCAACCATTTTCCCGTCTTCGGCGGGCATAATGATACCTTGTTACGTTACTATACTCTCCACATCGGGTAAGTAATATAATGTGAGAATATTGGAGGAACTCAGAACTAGTAGTGCAAGTCCGGAAGTTGGGGATTCAAGGCGCATATATTAGCGCAGGTGGAGTATTGGGTGAAGGGATAACCGGCCCAACCAACACTATTGAAAATCGGTGGAGGACTGGGTGAGCATCCTAGGACATCGACGGAAAATAGATGGGTGGAGACTTAATCACGTAACATGGAAAACGTTCCATACTCTGAACTTGACACCGCATCAAAGGAAATGTGGGAGACCTACCTTAAAGAGGGCTCAGAGTAGCTATGGGTAAAGTGGTACAAGCCTGTGCAATGCTAAATAAAACCATTAATTTATGCCTATCTCCTGGATTAGAGGCTACAGTGACCGCTAAGGGTCTATCTTCTTACTGAGTGATAAGTAGTCTTTTTAGAAATTAAAACTTGCCACTTAAATTTTGGTAAATTAATTTCCAGAGAAAGAGATGAGCTAGAAAATATGATAATCAACAGAGAAGAATCATACAATGCATCATTGCTAATAAATGCTTACTGAGTACACTACTACTCATTCTTGCTATTACTTCCTTTGTTAGATCCTAGTCCAACAGAGGATTATCCCGGGTGGGATAAAGGATACACAGGTGCCAAGGAGGTCACATGAGGCAAGAGTGCTTACTATGAGGATCAGGGTGAGGTGGACACCCTAATCAGTGAGTGGGATGAGTAGACGTTCGGCGGAGCAGGGCAAGCAAGCGAGGGGCTTCGTCCCATTTTGCAGTTGTAATTAAATACTTGTATTAAAACCATAGCCTTGCGTGGCTACCTACTGTATTAAAGTACAGTTTTTATTATATTGTTCTGCTGTGTTAACTTTGGTAAGACTTATTATTCGTTGGAGCGGTGTCCTATCGGGCAGACGAATAATAATCTGCTTGCTGAAGTGTTATTACCCTCAGGGTAATGACACGGGGCGCCACAATGACTAGGTGGCACATTCGAAAATCAGTTGATCAACACTACAGTTATGTTCGTCTCAATTGAACTTCTGATCTACACCGACTACTACGATTCTAAGCTAACCAAGTAACCCTGCACATGCAATCTTGTTTGAAATTCCCGTGTTCCAAATAGGATCAAATCCATACGAAAAATTCCAAACAATTTTAGGAGTCAAAAGAAGCGACAAATAAATAAATTTGTTGAGTAGTAACTTCTGTCTTTCCACTCAGTAAAAAGTCACTTTTGTCTTCGTCTTATTTCATTTTCTTTTAGCTTGTATTTATTAGGGATTTCTCTTTTTTACAGCACATATAAATTGAATTTGAACTTCAAATTTTAAACCGAGACAAATTATACTCATTTTTTGTTAAAAATTTTTATGTTGATTTTGTGCTCAAATTAGTAAAAGTGGTTCACGTATTTAATTACGTCTAAATTATGGTTCCCGCTGCCTAAACTTGTATAACCATGCTCAAATTAAACTTTTGCACACTGCATGCAGTTGCAGATCGAGGAGAGCACGTAATGGATATATATAAGCTAGAGTTGTTGTCGCACCTTGCTAGCTAGACTTGGTTGCGTATCGTTGAGTCAAAGAACATTAGCACGCAAAAAATATGTCGGAAAGAAATATATGTACGTGTTACATATGTGTTTAATGTCATTGTACCAACCACTCATGCAAGTGTTACTATTATGGTTGAATAGTACGCAGTTGCGCACACACATGAAGAAATATGCGTTGAACCATACCACTATAGCTTCAACTTTTCAACACAAGTACATATAAGTCTCACATATACACAATCACATCGACATAATGGCATAATATGCTTCAACATAAGTTCATACATAAATTTGGCATGAACTCACTGACATAAGGTGTAATAGCCCCGGCCCCAGATCCGGATTCGGTCCCGGATCTGGCTAGATACTAAAATAGCTTCCCGGATTCGGTCCCGACCGAATCTGGCTCTGGATCAGGCGGAAATTATTTGCCTAGATTTCAGCCCTGGTTACTATAATATACTCCCCCATTTCGCTATATTTGTCAATGTCGTCAAAAGTATCTGTTTCAGTATATTTGTCTATTAAGAGAACAAGTGTAATTATTGCAATTTTTCACTCTCTATCCCTACTTAAATGATTTGAAAAATGTTAAGTGGTTTTGTTATACCATTTAATAGATTGTTATGACATTTAATAGATGTATGCATGGTCATTTCTCATAAACTATTTCTTAGAATTAGCACAATATTGATATGTGCGCATAATGGGTTGTGAATAAATATAGCGGAATAGAGGAGTATATACACATCAACTGCACGCTAACTATGTCCACAAGACCGTATATACCAACTGCACGCTAACGAAGAATTTTTTGGCTAATCTAACACCTTTTGAGAATGTATTTGCAGAAATGACCGTATGAAAATTCTATTTGCAAAAATAGCAACCCAAGAGCACGGTGGCCGTGCAACATTGGCGCTGGCCCATGGCCACCATGCGCCAACGCCGCCCCGATTGACGCGTGCCCCACTGCTCACCCCCGGCCCCGCCACCTCATCCCCTAGCCCTGCCACTCACCACGGCTGGCGCACGGTGGCCATACGCCAGCCAATTAGGCAGCTGGTTAGGTTAGTTATTAGGTTATTTAGTGGTTAGGTTAGTTAGGTAATTAGTTAGGATCTGTAATTCGAAGGAATTTTAAAATATAGTAAATGAGTCCAAAAAATTATGAAATTTTTTGTGCAGCCTCCTGACACCGTGTATTTGCTTGTGTGAATTTTTTATAATTGTATTTGTTCAGAATTTTTATCGCTATTTTGTATAAGTGTCATGTTTGTACGAATCAATAAATATCCGTGCCATGTGTTGATTGTCGAAAGATTTGAACCAGGCCCTCCCTCCATTTGCCATAATTTTCCACCGAAAGCATCAATAAGTCATTATCCCATCACCTCCTTGTCTCATCCATCGAATCCTTGTTCGCCGATATTTATGGCTTAATTAGTGCGCGGGATAAGGATTCTCTTTGAGAGCAGTGGCTATAAATTAGAGGGACCGAGCGCGATTTCATTTCACAGTCGCTCGCTCGCTCTTCCGCTAGTTCATTTCATATCGTAGTCGCTCGCTCGCTTGATCTTCCACTCATTCATTCCATTTCGCGCTCGTTCGCTCTCTTTCTCTGTTGATTATATTTTTGTGGACATTTCAACGTTATTAACCGCCGTCGTTCGCAGGTAGTAGTAATTAATTAATTAAGTAGTGTATGTTATTTACAGTTTTTATTAGTTACGAAATAATTAGTAGTAATTAATAATTAAGTAGTGTACATTAATTTGTTGTGTTAGTTTGGTCGTAAAGTGAAATCAAATAATAAGAAATGCATTCATCGAAGAACAGAGGAGCATAATCTAATTAAGCTAGCTTATCATATAGCTTATCACCCCAGGAAAACTACTCTGCAATTAATTTACAATCTTTTATATTCATTAGCCACCTTCTCACTAATGTTCCCTCTATTCCATGTGTTGCAAGCGATGTCTCTACCAGAGCTACTAGAACAATTCTACGATGAGGACCACCGATGCAAGCTGTGGCTCACCGCTAACACGGATAGCCCTCCGCCCCTGGTGCTTCGGGCAGGGAGGGACTGCTGGGCGCTGGACGATCGCTACGTCCCGATCCTCCGAGACACAGGCTTGTTGCCCTTTGCGAGGATGGTCTCAGTCGGATGCTAGTTCACCCTAGACAGCAGCTTGCTGTCCGCACTTGTCGACAGGTGGAGGCCCGAGACGCAACCTTCCACTTTTGGTGGGGTGAGATGACAGTCACCCTGCAGAACATGTCGTTCTTGACCAGTCTTCCAATCCGGGGTGTGTCGCTTGTTCCGGGCCCTCCGAGTGCGGACTGGAAGGCCAGGCTGGAGCAGCGGTTTGGCCAACCTCTCCCGGAGGGTGCACGTGGCGTCCCCCGGGCTTGGCTGAGGTAGTTCAGCAAATGCCCGCAGGGTGCACCTCACGAGGTTGTTAGGACACACCTCGTTGCTTACCTTCTCCAGCTCTTTGGTTGGGTTCTGTTTCGAAACACAAAGGGCGATTTTTTGAACCCCAGCTTCATCCGCGTCGCCGAGTCTTTGGTTGATGCGGAGCCGATGGAGGAGTACAGCTGGCGATCAGCCGTTCTTTGCGTCACATACCAGGGATTGTGTGATGCTTCGCGGTGCGGTAGCGCTGGTATCAACCTGGTCTACGACATAGACTGGCTAATGCACCAGCAGCAGTGGACTACGACATAGATGAACCGGGCGCACGTCGATGTTTGGCATGAGTAGCGTCCATACAACCTTGAGCCGTACGGTGCGTATATGGAGTGGTACGTGCCATGAACGCGCGCAAGACTCACCATTCCTCCTCTGGAGCGCCCGGAGGAGGTGACAGAGTAGACACACCACGAGAGCCTCCGTCGCATGTACGATTGTCACAGCGCTTCGCGACATGACGACACCGTATGACACTTACAACCTCTGGTTCACAGTTTCATTGACGACATTCGTACTTTTTGTTAATGAACCTGTTACGTATGTCACTACAGTTGGAGCGGGCACTGTGCGTCCAGAGCGCATCGAACGATGCCCTCTACAGCCTAGATAGAAGCCTGGCAGGATATAAAAAAGTTTTGAAGCACATCTCGGCGGAGATGAAGAAGATAATAAAGAACTTGAGCTACGGTCATTCGAGGGACGACGTCCTACGCATCGGGTACGAAGTAGGGGGGTTGTGCTCACCCGCTAGGTCACCATGACCCAGCGAGTTCGGCAGGCGCCATAGCGTTCCCTGTCGGTCATCCGCAGGCTAGGTCGCCGTGGAGGTAGGTCATCCGCAGGCTAGGTCGCCACGGAGGTAAGTCGCTATGTACAAATTTACATTCAGTTTTTTTGGTTATGCCTTACGTTCTGCTAACATCATGTCGTTCTCTCGCCGTAGGTCCATTGGGATCAATCACTTATGTCACTCGGACCCGGTACACAGACTGGCGCTCCCCCTCGGTTATCTGCACTGCACATCCAGGAGGTACGAGGTTCTTAGTTTACGTCGAGAGTGTTTATTTGTACTAACATCGTTCCATCTTGCAGCCTTAAGTTGCCCGTGGGGGTGACGGCCGTGGGGGAGATGGCTAGTTCATGTCCACTGATGACGAGGATACGGGCCTCCCAGCTCCTGCCAGAGAGCAGTACACGATGCCAGGGCACAGACAATGGCAGCCAGGGTTTCTAGCGTACGTAGGGCAGAGCTCCTCCGAGTTCGCTGCCCCATGTCCTCCGAGTTCGGTGCCCCACGGTACGTTCCACGCCAGAGCTCCTCCGGGTAAGCGGGAACCCCGTACGTTCAAGGCCAGAGCTCATTCGCACAACCGGAGTTGCAGGCATCGTACCCCCACAGTGGTTTTCTAGCCACCGTCGTGGATGAATTCCTCGGAGGTGTCCCCGAGGTCGGCTTGGCTCATCACGACGACATGTACGCCTACCAGACTCTGCTCCAGAGTCAGTCTACTGGTCCACCTCCGCCTCAACGGTCTCCGTATCCCCTCCGAACTGACACACGTTCTCCGGACCAGTGGACGTATTCCACGGGTCATGCTCGGCGCAAAACAAGGCCGTGCACGCGGACACAGCCGCAGCAGGCAGAGAGTAGTGACTCAAACGAGTGAGCCATATAGTATCGCGTGTTATGTGATTTTGTTTTACTATATTTGTACGCGTATTTTGGTTGTTACGTGTGTATTCTAGTGCCATATTGTATATCGACATCTCCAATAGAGTTGCAATGCCCTTTTTTTATACATTCCAAGTCACATGAAATCATGAAACCCTAATTTCCGAAACATAAAATCAAAATTTTTATAACCTAAATCCTAAATTTTTGAGATAATACCAGAACACATATAAAATTGCTGAAATATTACACAATTAAGTCCACTGCTTCAAAATAAAATTCAAATTTTTTGGAGCGTATTTTCTACATTTATTAATTCGTACAAGCATGACACTTATACGAAATAGCGATAAAAATTCTGAACAAATAAAATAATAGAAAATTTACACAAACAAGTACACGGTGTTAGGAGGCTCCACAAAAAAATTCATAATTTTTTGGACTCATTTGCTGTGCCTAATAGTAGAAGCTGCCTCTCGCTACCCACATAGAGTGTTCTTTAGTTGGGCGCCTCGGACGTGGCTGACCGTCGTTGTAGTGGCACACACATATGCAGCTTGGGTTGGCACAACAACATGTGGGATCATAGGAACTTCCTATGTTCACAACCTCTTCGTTGCCCCTCTCGCGCTGCATCTGTTGGCGGAGGTCATCATTTTGCTCCTTCAGATCGAAAATTTGCGCCTCCAAATCAAATATTCGGTTCCACAATGGACCCACGTGCATCGAAACATGTCGTTCATGCGGAGGATCGATCCAGCGGGTAAAGTTGCATTTCGCCATCTGGTGCAAGGGACGGTTAGTATGGAGGATGTATTAGTAGTAACATGAACAAAACTATTTACCCCAGAGTATGGGCATCGGAAGAAACGTCGTCCGCCATCGACAGTGCAATCTATGACCTGCACAATAGTGTCCTCCCCGTGTCAGAATTTCGGCCATACCGGCTGCGCGCGCTTCTTCGGCATCAACCGGTATTTAGGGCCGAAGTCCTCCCTCCTTTCCAGGCGAAGGTCTGGCTTCGGCGACCCCGGTTGGACTAGTCCCTGGGCATCTGCCATCGTATGTTACCGTACGACGGATAAGGTTGTTCTTCCTACGGTTTGAAGGGTCGAGTGGTCCTACTTTCGGAGCGTGGGTCGTGCATTTTATAGCCCGCGGGGGGAGGCTAACAAAGCGGGTAATGTATTAGCTTACAGATGACAAGACCAAAGGAGACAGCTTTACACAGTGATAAGACCAAAGGAGACAGCTTTACGCAGTGACAAGACTACATGGGGCAGCTTTCGGCAGTGATAAGACCAAAGGAGACAGCTTTAGGCAGTTATAAGGCCAAAGGAGACAGCTTTGCGCAGTGACAAGACCACACTGGGTAGCTTTGCGCAGTGACAAGACCACACGGGGCAGCTTTGCGTAGTGATAAGACCAAAGGAGACAGCTTTGCGCAGTGACAAGACCACACGGGGTAGCTTTGCGTAGTGATAAGACCAAAGGAGACAGCTTTGCGCAGTGATAAGACCAAAGGAGACAGCTTTCCGCAGTGATAAGACCAAAGGAGACAGCTTTGCGCAGTGAAAAGACCACACGGGCAGCTTTGCGCAGTGATAAGACCAAAGGAGACAGCTTTGCGCAGTGATAAGACCAAAGGAGACAACTTTGCACAGTGATAAGACCAAAGGAGACAGCTTTGCGCAGTGATAAGACCAAAAGAAGACAGCTTTCCGCAGTGATAAGACCAAAGGAGACAGCTTTGCGTAGTGACAAGACCACACGGGGTAGCTTTGCACAGTGATAAGACCACACGGGGTAGCTTTGCGCAGTGATAAGACCAAAGGAGACAGCTTTGCGCAGTGACCTCCTCAGCTTTTCAGAACTGGACATGAAATTAACCACACCGTGCCAACCATGGGGCTTATAAAAGGCGGTTGAACCAAACCCAACACTACACAACACTACACAATAGATACCCAGCTATGGACTCTTCGGCAAACTTCTACGCGAGGATGTTGAAGAAGCAAAATTGGCTTAAGCAGAAGAGGAAACAGCTACAATACCCAGATAAATCAATGAAAGATGCTCTAGTACCACCACATTTTTCGATCCCGTAGTGTGTGTGTGGCGAACCAGCAGAGATCATTCAGTCCACACACCTAGTCACCGCAGTCCGGGCGTACTACACGTGTGGGCACCACCTCGTAAGCGTTTCTTTCGCGCGCATTGATTTTTGTCAACGTTGAATTTCTTAAAGTTTTAACTTCATCCCCATGAAATGGCAGCCAGAGATGCGCTGCCACTTCTTCCAGTGGATCGACGGCCCGGAGATGTACGACAGGGCATTCATCCAGCAGAAGTATATGCTGAACTACTCGGTGTGGGCCGAGAACTTCGTGCGGTGGAAACCTTACATACCGGACCCTGTTGAGGACGCACCGAAGGAGCCCAGTAGTCGCCCGAGCGTAATCCATATCGACGACGTGAGTTATGAAGAATTTACATCCTTATTACGTTTTTCACTTACATCATAGAATCACAGGACATGGACGACTTCGACATACCAGCCCGACGTGGACAGTCCCGCGACAAGGGCAAGGAAAGGCTCATGCGGCCGAGCCCGCCGCCACAACAGATCCGGTCGCCGGCGCGATCCAGATCCACGACGTGAGTTACGAAGAATTTACATCATTCTTACGATTTTCACTATACGGTGCACTAACATCATGGAATCGCAAGACATGGACGACTTCGACATACCAGCCCGACGTGGGCAGTCCTGCGACAAGGGCAAGGGAAAGACTCATCTTGGTGAGCCCGCCGCCCACGAAGGTATATGGTCGTCCGGGCGTAATCCGTATCGACGACGTGAGTTATGAAGAATTTACATCATTCTTCCGATTTCCACTATACGATGAACATACATCATGAAATCGCAGGACATGGACGACTTCGACATCCCAGCCCGACGTGGACACTCCCGCGACAAGGGGAAGGGGAAGGCCGGCGAGGAGTTCAACGCCGAGCTAGCAAGGAAGGGAAAATGGCTCCGGTCCACGCAGTAGGTCAGGTCATTACGTAGTAGTCCCCCGTCCTACCCCCATGTTTTTTACTATCCCCTAAAGGCATGTGTACTTATATGGTCCGGATGCTTGTCCCGTAGTGTATCGTAGTAGTAGCGAGGATGACTAAATCAATTAGCCGGACCATCATGCCATGTCACTACGTGTAACATGCTTCTATCCGCATACTCTAATGTATTTCTTGTTTCGTGTCTCCGCTAAGCCTATATTGCAAGTATGTCCCCTCTAGTGAAATCCTATAAAGAACTATTCGCACCGACTTCATCGAGGAGAGACTCCATGTTTTCGGACATCTTCATCATCACAACGACCGTTCTCAACCCCTCCAATCACATTCTATATAAGATTCATAAAGTACCTCATCGACTTCATTTATATATCGCCAGATATCGCTCGAGACGACTTTATCGTGGCGACGCTCCAATAGTCCTGATACCTCTTTATATATGCGCTCAAACTGTGACGAAACCTTGATTTCGGATAAAAAGGAAACCCTACTCCTTGCCCTTATTTCTTAATGAAAGTTTTTTTACAAATCTCAGTGCCGATATTCTTTTTCAATCAAATATTTAAATTTTAAAATTTTCAATTTTTTCATTTCTTTTTTAAAAAAATATAATGAAATAATATTTATATTTCAAAATTTCCAGTTTTTTCGTTTTTTTCTTACAAAAAATAGATTTTGCACCCACCGCCGCGCCGCTTGAGGCAGGCGCCTCAGCGCCGCCCGACGCCGGGTCGCTTCACCGCCCGATAGGCCTGATAGGAGCAATCTGCTCAGGCCATTTTAAAAATTATGGTCAATAAAGGCTATTTTTAAAATTAATCGTTGCTACAGGGCTAGAACAGTAAAAATTTCGTGGATCAAGTGCTGTTTATTTGCACTGCCTGCAAGCTCAAAAGGATGTACTTTGTTGCATGCATTTATATGTGTCAGATAATAAATGAAAAGAACATCATATCTAGAACTTTTTTTATTATCTAACTTTTTTAAAATTTTATTTTAAAGTTAATCTTCGCGCATTTTATTTTCAATTCTGACCCCTTTAGCCACGCCATCACCTATGGTATGACAAAACAATACTGTCACGCGTCAGGATAAATCTTCAAAATAGCACTTTTTGTCACGCCACTGGTTCTAGCATGACCAAATAACACTATCATGTCACGGGTGGTGGTGTGACAAGAAATTGTCCAGATACGGACTGGCGTGACAGTGTTGTTTGGTCACACTATGGGTGGTGGCATGACCAAAGAGTTAAAATTGAAAATAAAGTGCGCGGGAGGTTAACTTTAAAATAAGATTTAAAAAAAGTTTAAATAAAAAAAATTCTCATATCTACTAAATAAAGCAACCTCTGCATTTTGGCCATGATCTTCCATCCTCCGGTTTCTGAGCTCCCATCACCACGTATCCCAGGTAAGGACAAAGGTCAAAGGATGATCTGGAGCCAAGCACTAAAAGTGCATGTCAGCATGACACTTTATCAGCAAAGGAAACAGAAACCAAGTCCACATTCAAATCACGCGCATCTCTCTCTCTGAAAAAGACATAATTTGTGCAGTAATAGTGTACTAGTTGTCCTTGTGCACCAACAAGCATGAGCGAGACTATTTGATACCAGTCCAAATTCCAACGGAGAGTAGTTCTGATCTCTTATTAGACCTAGGAGTTGGACCGAGCGATTGCGGGCAGGAAGGAGGCCGGACCAGCACGCTAAGCATGACACGGTATGAACATGCGGACTAGATCGGGCCTACGGATATGACACGATGGGTGGTATAGCACGACATGGCCAATGAGGCTGTGCTCGGGCCAGTCTGGTACGATCGCAGCACGGCGGCACACCAAGCCCGCCCGTGCCGCGCCCCCCGCACAGCTGCACCGTATCTGCGTCGGCATCACCAACTCACCATCTTTGTCAACTGAGGACGTGCTCGGCGCGCCATCTTCGCCGCCATTGCCACCAGGAGAAGGGGAGAATGGGGAGATGGGGGAGGCGGCAAGAGGAGTCACCGGGGGTGGGGCCGTGGGGGGAGAGGGGTAGTTGAGGAGGCGGCCAGGTAGGGGAGGGGGTAGGGGTTGTCTGTCGGGACTCGAATTTCCGAATCTGAAACCATCTGTATATATTTGTACTAGTCCTTAGATTAGTAGCTAGTGCACATAGTTACATCATTGAATATCACACATATGTTGCAAATGTCAATCTATTGTATAATATTGAATAAAAGAGTAATGACCTTATGGTCGAAGCTTACAATTACCATCCTTTCAGGCTAAACAACTCGAATAAACTATAGCAGAAGAAGATAACTCCAAGTGATGACCCATCCATATGATCACAAGCAATCGACGGGGGCTCGCGATCTAGTATTCCGGTGTCCTTCGTTGTAGCCACACGTGTAGAAGTTGTGATCCTCCTCAGCAACTTTGAAGGCTTTTGAGATTTATTTTGAGTGTAGCATGTGAGTACATAAAATACTTCGCAAGTCTTGGGGAAAATGGATATGTATAGCTTTAACAAATGAGACTTATATGGTTCTTTTGCACAAAGTAATATTTTAAGTTTCAACGGTTTTCGTAAAGCCCATTTGACAAAAAGTAGTTTCAATAATTAAACTAATTATATCACTAGTGGAGGTTCTAGCTACCAACCACTAGTATCAAGGCTCTAGCCGCCAACGTTCAAATGATAGGGCTCTAGCTGCCAGAATATCTACCCGAGAGTTCCAATGACGCCCAGGTTCCCAAAATTCACTCTTTTAAAATCAAAATCAAAATCTACCATGTAAAAATGCACATTGCTCACCCTTGACCGTGGGCACAGCTATTTGAATAGTTTTACACTCTGCAGAGGTTGTACAGCTTGACCTACACGAGATAATCAACTTATAATATTGGCCATGACACGCTTCTTAGGGCGTGCGACTAAGCAATTATTACAAGTCATTTACAATACCATGCTCTAACACCAACTCGCTCGATGAGCTTAACCCCAAGTCATGGATGTCATTTGCCATCGACCCGGAGCTCATTGTTGTGGGGGATAACCTGCCCGGGCATGGATATTTGTTACCATCACCCGGAGCAAGCCCCGATAGACATGGACGTCAACTACCATTGTTTGCACAATCCCAAAAAGGAACACCTATCAACTACAGCCTACGGGCGTAATGCTAGAACAAGGTAACTTAGTTGGTCATGTCTTTCCCATTTAGGACATGTGGTTGTACGGTATTGCTCAGTTTGGTTAGTCACAAGCGCCGGTCCTTAATATGATTTGGGCGGAAGTTAACGCAATAGAAGTTCTCGTGCTCTAGCTGCACCCGCCTGAACTTACCATCCACCCAAATCTAAACATATTTTCACTATTTTATTTTATTTTATTTTGAAAACCAACGGCAATACCTATTGCCATAAATTTCTCAAACTGATTTGCAAAAATGATATTAATAATTACTACCCATAGGTTAAACATGACCGATATAGCTTGTCTAAGCAGTTCTCTGTTTTATACTAATCCATCAATAATGTATTTTTATAATCCAACAATAATGTATCTCTATAATCTAATAATAATATATTCTTGTAATCCAACAATGATATATTCCTATAACCCAACAATGATGTATTCTAATAATCCAACAATGATATATTTCTATAATTCAACCATAATATTATCCTATGATCCAACAATGATGTATTTCTATAATCCATTAATGATGTATTCCTATAATCCAACAATGGTATATTCCTATAATCCAACAAAGATATATTACTATGATCTTACAATGATATATTCCTATAACCCATCAATGATGTAATCCGATAATGATGCATTCCAATAATCCAACAATGATATATTTCTATAATCCAACCATGATATAATCCTATGATCCAATAATGATGTATTTCTATAATCCATTAATGATGTATTCTTATAATCCAATAATGATATATTGTATAATCCAATAATGATATATTTATATCATCCAACAATGATGTATTTCTATAATCCAATAATGATGTATTTCTATAATCCAATTAATTCCATAAAGTTTATGCGTTCTACATTATTCAACCAATTCACCAAAAATTATCATCATGAATTGTTATGAAAATCCATCTTTTTGTTCTTTTAATCGCCATCTTTATTGGATCAATTTCACAATACTAATTTTCCAACAATCACTTACTACAATCAATTTTATTCAACTAAAATTTGGTTTAAATCCAATCTCTCCTTTCGATCCCAGAAAATCAAATTAGTGCTTCATGTTAGACACTTCCATGATATAATTGGTTCCACCGAGTTAAACTTTATATTCGTTCTCAACAATCTATATAATTTGCAAAGATGTTCTTCTTCACTGTATTCATCTAATTTCGCAATATTGTATTCCCATTATCTGACAATAATGTAATCATTACTGGGGATTTGATGTACTAGGGCAACAATGGTTCAAGGGTAACAACATCAATTGGAGGTATAATCAAATTAGGATTAACTAACACTCCTACGATTTGAACTTATCATTTTATGTAAATAGCAATGCAGAATAGTTTTAAAAATTAAAACAAGATTTCAAAAACATAGGTACAACATGATCAAAGGATAATTTCCTTCGTCGAAGGTTGTGGTCACACATTCCGGTTGGTCCAAACATGCTTCAGCAACGTCAAATTCTATACGCGTGAAATGAGAGAAAATAAATATAATATAATATAATATAAAATATATAAAATTAGTACCATTAGATATATTATGAATTTAGGAACAAGAATCGACGAAATCGGAGTTCGTACGAAACAGAACGAACACCCGGAATTTTATCAGATTTGAAAAATCCTAAAAATTTGAAGAAAGGGAATATTCATGGAATTATGATGTTTTGATTTTTAACAAGCAAAGTCATTTGAGTGTATAACACTTTGGGCCCACTTGCTAGAGAAAGAAAGAGAGAAAGAAAGAAAGGAATTCTAAGTATGAATAGTGGGACCCAAATGTCATTGACTGAGAGAGAGAGAGAGAGAGAGCCAGAGGCAAAGGAAAACAGGGGAAGTGTTGGGCGCACAGGAGCGGCGATGGCGGTGATTGGCGACACGAGGTGGGTGGCCGACCGGCAAAATGTAACCGCGTGGGGGTTGCAGTCCCACGAGTGGTAGCAGCGGCGTCGGAGGGAATCCAAGGCGGCGGCGGTGATGCCCACACACGCGGTGGAGGCAGTGCAGTGAGTTGGGCGGCAGGCACACGGGCGGCGCGTGGCCACGGGGATGGTGGAGGGCTACTCAGGGAGGCCGGAGGGGCTCCAAGGAGGCGGTGCGATGGTGGCCGATAGTGGAAGGAAGGTGGTAGCGGTGGTGGTGGCGGCACTCCACGGTGATGGAGAGGACGAATTGAGGGTAGGTATAGGTAGAGTATGACTAGGAAGACATGATGATGTGGTTCAATTGACAGAAAACTCGTCGAAGTAAGAGATCTCCTCGATATGTTGGTCCTTACCGCATCATCGAGAAGAAAGGAGCTGTTGCTTATAAGTTGGATTTGTCTGCTGCACTTGAGGGGTACATGATGTGTTCCATGTGTTCTAGTTGAAGAAGTGCCTCTGTGTTTCAATTGAGGAAGCTCTGTTGGAACATCTCGATGTCCAAGAAGATTTGACCTATCGCGAGCACCCTGTTCGCATCCTTGAAGAGGCTGAACGAAGAACAAGGAATCATGCCATCAAATTCCTTAAAGTTCAGTGGTCAAATCATTCCGAGGATGAAGCTACTTGGGAACGGGAAGATCGTCTGCGTGCGGACCACCCATCTTTCTTTTCCGTTCCGAGTGAGCCAAATCTCGGGACGAGAATTTTGTAAGGGGGGGGGGAGGTTTTGTAACATCCCAAATCTAGGTGTGTGTTTCAAATGTAAGAAAATGAGTAGAAATTAAAACTTTTCTTGCATCTTGTAGTTTTTGAACTTTTCTGTAAAATTCAAAAACCAAAATCTCCAATTGACTAAAGTCATGACCTCCTTGTTGGGAATCTTGTGTTCAACCCCTAGAAATATTTTGTTTCCTTAGTTCTAGGAATGCTGTGTGACTCCTCTGAAAAATTTCATAATTTTTAGAAGTTATTTGATAATTTTTGGGAGGCCAGTCAAATCGGTTTGACTTTTGGTCAAACCCTAGAACGAACCTTGCAGAATTTCTAGAGAAAAATGCTTTCCATAAAAATCTATGGAAAATTTATACAAGATTTATCCTAGAGCTAGGAACCTCCAGTCAAAATTTCAGAATTTTTGGAGTTGGTTTGCTACCTCTAATAATTCTTCTAAGTTTTCAGCTCAATTCAAAACCCTAGTCAAAGTGGCTGTTGGGTTTGGGTCCGACCGAGCCACTTGGTTCGAACCCAATCAACTAACTGCATTGGGCCAGCTTCAAAAGAGGCGCGTGCATCGTGGCCTTTGGATTCTGATCTAACAGTCGAGATCTTTGACCCAAATCAATTGGTTTGGCTCAACCCAATTAACACTTTGGGCTCGAGCCGCATTGCTTGTTTCGCTGACCGGTGGGCCCTCGCCAATCCTGGTCATCTTCCTCTTCCTCACGCGCGTGCGTGTGTGCCAGAGCACCATGGAGTGGGCGCAGCACCTTGTCCCCTCTGCTATGTCCTCCTCAACAGCTCTTTGCACCGCTCATTTAATGCACGTCAGGGCCTAGCCCCCAAAGTCGCCATTGCCTGCCGCACCCATCCCCTCCGCTCGTCCAGGGCAGAGCGTGGACCGTGCCCATAGTGGAGCGATGCTTTTGGCAAAACCCTAGCTACCCCGGCTATATAAAGCACTTGAGC
Organism: Phyllostachys edulis; assembly: GCA_036346405.1. Classification (NCBI taxonomy): domain Eukaryota; kingdom Viridiplantae; phylum Streptophyta; class Magnoliopsida; order Poales; family Poaceae; genus Phyllostachys; species Phyllostachys edulis. Next base: position 41,753,112 of record CM070548.1, on the reverse strand, counting down.
TCCTCCTTTGCCTTCTTTAAACACCCCTCTTACTTAACCTAGCTTCCTCTGTACTTGGTCGAGCTCAACTCACAAAATCCCCACAACCACCATTGTCGGCCGTGGAGCTCCCTCTTTGCCACCAGTGCTCCAGTGGTTCTTCTTCAAATTCTGTCGCGTCATCTTGTGCCTCTAATCGCCTTGAGCAAATCCCCTAACTCAATTTGTTTTGACATTCGCAGGGAGTGTCAAATTTGGGGTTTGTTCAAATTCGGCCGAAGTTAACCCCTTTCTTCCTCAAGTCCGGTAAGGTGCTCCTCTCTTCAATTCTTTGCTCATGGACCATCTATGGGCTATGTTGAAGCTATCTTGATGACCCGGACTTGTTTTTGTTGCTCAGGCCGTCCTCTCCATGTCTTCTTCCTCGGTGCCGGCAAGCTTCACCGTTGTCGAAGCTCCTTAGACCTCCTCTGTGCCTCTCAGTGCTAAGGTAACCTTTTTGGTAGTCCTTAGATGCTGTGGCATCGCTTCTCTGAACCACTGCGGAGCTCCTCTTGCTTTTCGTCGTTTGGTCGTGTTTGCATCGCTGCTCGTCGCCGGATCGCCGCCATTCTAGGCTGTCGCCGCCGTCGTGAGTGATACCAGTGGGTGTGCATTGCTATTGCTCACCCGTTGCTGTCCTTGGTTCGCACCGCCGTGGCCAGAGTCGCCGGCGGTGAGCCTTGGAGTGCCCTCGGCTTTTTGCTAGACGGGATGGCACTGTGCCGTGGCTGGTTAAGACAAAGATCCTCTCTTTAATTGCTAACCACTGTTTAATCAGCATTAATCATTGGGTTAACAATTAATGGTTGTCGGGAATCCCTTAATGTCTCTCTGACAGTGGGGCCCACGTCTTTAAACCCTCTCGCGCGCGTGTGTTGAACTGTGTTCATCGTGGGCCGTTGGATCAAAGATCTACGGCTTATATCGTGTGGACGTTCGGACCACTGGACATTCACCGTCCGATCTAGATCCAACGATCTAGATCGCTGTGAACGTTCGGACCACTGAACGTCAGCCGTCCATTTCAAGATCTACGGTTGAGATCTACGGGACCTTCGGACCCCTAGACCTCCCGTAGCCTTGGCCGTTTGATTCTTGATCAATGGCTGAGATTGCGTGAACGTTCGGACCGTCCGAACGTTGCTTCGCTCTCAGCCGCTCCTCGCGAAATCGACGGCCCACGTTCGTTTCAACTTTCGGACCGCCCGAAGGTTCAATCAACGTGGACCGTTGGATCTTGATCCAAGCGTTGGTTGTGCATTTCTGTGCGCAGGTGTGCTGTGCTTGAGCGCGTGTGGGCCGTGCGATGGCGCATCAACGGCCCATGTTTTGCCGCGTCAGTTTGTTTGTTTTTAAAACCTGGTAAGCTTTATTTCTTAACTAAAAATTGTAATAAACTTTAAAATTGCATAGCTATTTCATTTTAAATCCTTTTTGGTTGATTCAAATTTTGTTAGTTCTGGTTTTAACTAAGCTTTAATCTAAAAATGGTTGTAAGCTTAGTTGGTCTCCAGAAAAATTTGTTAATAGATTTTAATTCAGTTTAGCTTTATTTAGTGCTTTAAAAATTCATTTAACTTGAAAAATGTATAAGTATTTCTCTATAACTCCTTTTTGAGTGAAACCAAGTTTGTTGGCTTCCTCTATTAGTGTGCTTAATTGTAGAATAGGATTTAGGCATGCTACTATTTTTAAAGCTCTTGTGGTTGCATTTGTTTTGTGCCCTTTTTCATATCTTTGAAAAATCATAGAAAATGCATCCTAGCTCCAAATGAGGTGAATCAAATTGTGTTGTTCATCTCACAAGGTTCTTTGCTTACCATAAAAATCTCAGGTGCAACACCGCTTTGGAAAATTGTGCTAAAGAATTAAATTTGGATGAACAGTACCCGATTTGAATTTTTCAGCATTTTCCAACCGGCTGAACTTGTTTTGGCCATAACTTTAGCATCAAGTATCCAATTCGATTGATTCTTGTTGTTAAATTTCTTAAAAATCATGCTCTACCTGCTGTGTAAATTTCATGGATTTTGGTTGACCTTGGTTTTTAAGTCTTTTCAGTGTTCTTCATTCTTATCGGTTCTTTTCTTTCTTTTCGTTAGGTGCCGATGAGTCCATTGATAACGAAAGTGCTTCTCTACAGCAAACTGAGCAACTTCAGCAAGGCAAGCAGTTTGATCATATTCAATCCCATTACTTTCAAAGTCTAATACTTTGTTTACAAATTCTATATACATGCATGCATGCTTTGTGTCAAAGTAATTTTCCCGATTAGAGGTAGTTATTCCTTTTGCATGGTTGCCCTTAAATTGTTTATCCCCTGCCACAAAATATAAGTTATTAATCTCGCCGGTGAATTAGAGCCCGGTGGTTGAATTATGCTCTTTTATTGTCTTTACGGTGTCATGCTTAGAAATACTTAGCTACCGATAGAATTGGGTGGTTATCGACTTAGTCGATAACTTTGATCACACAAAATTATTATTACCATTATGCTCAGCACTTTGTGCTTTGTTACTTTATAAAGTCAAAAACTGAAACTGAAAATAAAATATTTGAGACTTGGGCACAATGGTTGATGGTGTGATTTTATGGTGTGACTAGAATGGTGCCCGGGTCAACAAGGACCGGATTACTTGTGTCACTAAGCCAAGTGATTATTGTGTGCTAACCACACGAGGGGGATATGGGACCTCTCTTGACTAAGTACTTTGGCGTGTGTTAGCTCCGAGTCGCAGGAGGTTGTGTGTGTGTGTTGTGTTGAAAAAGAAACTTGTGGTTATGTGTTGGGTGAGCGGGAGTGGAATCTGGTTTAGGTTCTCCACACCGAAGGGCATTGTAGTTGTCCGGGAGCTTTACCCTACAGTGGTAGTTGACTTTCGGCTTTACAATGACTCTGTCTCAATGTATGGGTTTCCATCCATACGGGCGACTCGTAGTTAATGCACAATATTAGAAATGTCTCGTAGGACTTAGACGTGGCGGCATACCAAAGGAAGTGTGCTTAATCATGTGGCGAAAAGGCGGTCTGACGTGTGGGTACATTGGTACACCCCTGCAGGGTTCAAACTATTCGAATAGCCTCGTTCTAGGTTATGGACATGCTTGGTAAGGTCGTGCAAGAACTAGATTATAACATTTAATTAAAACTTGATGTGGGTGGTATGAATGGGGAATTCATGCTATTGTTGCGATGGCTATTGGGTTAGCCACTTCTAGGATGTCTTATTATTATTGTTACTTGTATCTCGCTGTTTTTGTCAAATAAAAACAGATTGTAAAACTGCTTTAAATCTATTACATTATTGCAAATGAAAACTTGCTTTATGCTGAAAATGAGTCTAGAGCCTCCTCCACTTAAATAAGCTTGCATGTAGCTATGTATAGGCTGTTACACTACACGTAAGTCTTGCGAGTACATTTTTGTACTCATTTGCTTTGCTTAATTAAATGTTGCAGAGGAGGAAGCTGATCCCCAAGGGATCCACTTTTGTGAGCTGTGCGGTGGGTTTGACGACTAGGTTGGCGACCCGGTTGGTTGCCTTGTGGGTTAAAGGCACACTAATTGGCTCTTGTTTATCGCCATCTTATGGCTTTTGCTTCTGCTATTTATTTAACTCTCTTTAGCTGTTATTTGGTCGGTCGGCCACTTTTGTAATAACTCTATTATGTATGTCTTTTGATTTGCTTAGTTGTGCTTCGGTTCTATGTGTGGAATGGAATTGATGCATAATTTTGTAAAGGGGTATGTGTACTGCAAGTTCTTGGGAAGTACATGTATCTTGAGGCACGGGATATTTTGTTTGCGATACTAGGGCCAAGTGGATGGTTAAGCATTACAATCTGAATCTTCTGGGTTCTCACACTGACCTCTAGGTACATGGCGGTCTGACCTCTAAGCCAATGAACAGTAAAATCAGCCCGCACTCAAAATCATAAATAGGTTTAACTTCTGATCCGCAACTCCAAACCTTACCAAACTTCAGACATACCTTCTCTAGGATGTCAGAAACCTATTCCAGTCAAGAATCGTGAAGATCCTTGCCAAAGTTCTGACCTTTTTCCGTTTGAGTGAAGGTTACTCCAAAACCGAGTCAAAACCAAAATATGATCCAAACATTTGCTCGTGGGTGATTGATGATCAAGATGATCCTAGATGTATTCCCACATGTTACAGCAAGCTAGATCTAGGCCAGAAATCAAAATAAAACTCACGGATCAAAGAAATCCCCAAAATCACAAAATAGAGAGGAAGAACAAAAAGAGACTCATCATGAGGAATCTTGCTTGGATTGATTTGGGATTAATGTTGGTTTACAGCCACTCCATCCAAGAGGACAAAGACTCAACACATGAGCACACAATCAATCCATCTCCCTAGAACTCTAACCTCTCCACTATTCTCTCCTAACCCTAAAACACAAACTAGGGTTTTAGATATGAGAGTTGGGGGATGCACGACCAGCACCCTCCCCTATTTATAGTGGAGGCTAGCTTCTAGAAGAGTATCCCTCATGGGCATCCGTTAAGCCCACACACAAACGGGTTTCACTTACGCACGTACTCTAAAGCGCATCTTCATCTCCTCTTGACCTAAACCGCTTCTCCTTGCGCCGTGGGTTAGCAAAAGGTCATCAAGGTAGTATTTAGGTGAAGTTACCAAAATACCCCTTCTCGATACTTCTCTAAAGACCGAGTCCAATCTTCATGAAGCAATCCCATGCTTCGTCACATGTAGGATGATCAACGGCTCTCTTCATGTAGGCAAGTCTCTCCCATCTGGCCCCTACCGAAACCACCATGGCATTTGCACCGACCCCCGCGCCGCTTGATGCAACCCGTCGTACCGAACTTCCCGTTCGGTCAACCTTGTACATTTTGCGATATGCTTGAATCCCCTGACTTCACCCGGCATCCTCGATCGTTCTGAACCTCAGCTCTCCAAGCCTAGTCCCGATCATCCTTGCTGTTGACCGTCGTTGACCTCCAAGCTTCCTGCACAACAATAGACAAAGAAATCGATTCCGGGAACAAGTTCTTCACAACTTGACCCACATTAGTCAAAACATGCATCGTGCAACATATATGCACTGAAACCCATGAACTTGACCTAACCAAACAATCATCACCGCTAAGATGGCCGACGAACAAGTCAAAATGGGTTAGACCGCCACCCATGGTCGGTCTGACCACCCCCTGGCCGGTCTGACCGCCACTTGTTGGCCGGTCTAACCGCCCAGCAGGGACTTAGCCAAAATTTCCTCTCTGGAAATCCGAAACTCTTTGGAAATTTCAAATGAATAGATCTTTTGACTTGAAGCTCCAAAAATTATGAGACCAAGTGTAGAAGAATCCCCTCTCTTGCCTACACCCTCTATTTTTGGCCCAGCTCCAAACTCAAAATTTCATTATGGCCAGTCAGACTGTTGCCCATTGGCCGGTCTGACCACAACCACTCAACCCGAAGCATGGCCGGTTTGACCACTAGTGGTGGCTGGTCTGACCGCCACCTTGGCCGGTCTAACCGCCCATTGCCTGAAAGCATTTTGATCTTTGCCGAAAACACGTGTTTCGATAAACCTTCAATGCCATTGCCAATTGTACCATCATCCTAAGATCGTGAGCATATTCCCATGATATCCATAATCTCCCCCGCAATTTCTCAAAAATGAAGTTTGAGGTTTGAAAAATGAAAATACTTTACGTTTTCGTGCAAAGGCACAACTTGGTCCAAATGCAAGAGAAAGCAGTGAAAATAACCAAGTTGGCTTCAGAATAGCATAGGCAAGTGATATCGAGTAAAAGAAAGTAAGAAAGAGTTAATTTCCAGAGAAGAGTCAAAAATCTCACTTAAGGTCCAAATGAAAGAACAATTGTTTAATTTGACCTTTGATCATTGTGAGGTTTCAAGAATTACAATTCAAGTTCAGAAATAGCAATAAGACCATAAGAATGCAAATTAAATGCTCCCCCTCACTATGATCATCATTTTTTAGCAAATTTTATTTTCTCCCTTCTTTTCCAAACAGCTCCCCCTTTTTAACATTTTTGTTACATCCTCTTCCTCTTTGACAATGGAGTCATCAAGGAATCACGCATTCCTCTCATCTAGAGATGGCAAATGCAGAAATGAGGAAAAAAAATATAAGAAAGAGCATGCATGAAATGCAATGGAGTGGCTTCATTTTTTGTAATTTTTAATTTTTAGCACAAGAAACTTTGGAGATTACCCAAAAGAGCAAGCTAGCATTTCTACTATTACTCAATACATATCAAGCTTGAAGGCGCTAGCAAGATCATGTTAAGACATATATATCAAAGCTAAGCTAGAAGGCTCAAGATAAAGGGATGAATTGTAACAATTTAAGCAAAGCTTCAAAATTAGCAAGTTCATCAACAGGGATCCTAAAATGATAAAGGCCATGTCAGAATGTCAATGTAAGATCAAGAAGCTAACAACGACCATCCTCAAAACAAAAGTCCTAAATTAAAATATTTTGCTCGAAGAACCTCAATCACCCATTTTTTTTTTTACAATAGTTTTCATTTGCAATGAATATTGATGTTGATTAAAGGTCTATCTTAGTGAAGAAGATCCTAGACTAGGAGCCATCCACAAACTCTTCCTAAGCTTCAACCAGGGCAACAAATCTTGAGGTTCATGTCAATTTTGACAAGCAGTCCCCATGAGATCATCTAGATCATCAAACTATCTCCAAGTTCATGTCTTTGACATGTAGTCTCGTGAGAATGGTTTGACACAATTTAACTGCATGAGAATCTTGAAATTTGATTTTTCATTTTGTACAAGAGCGATTTTAGATTCACACAGGAACAAGAAGCTCAATAGATGTTCAATCCAAAATTCAAGAGCTAACAAAGCAATTTTGACAGGGCCAATGTCACAAAAGGATCACTAATTGCGCAACTAGCTAAAAGATCCATAAATTGTAATTTTTAGTTCAAGTTGTCTTAAAGTTCTAGCTCATTTAGCAAAGACTTAGCTACACATGTGAAAGCATGATAATTCTAGCAAGTCAAAGAACTAGACATGGAACTGAGTAAAAAGTGAAACACTAACGCTCAAAAGAGTAATAAGCAAAGCTTCATCAATTTAAAAGATAAGTAGTAAAGCTTATATTACAATGCATCTTTTTGTGATTTTCATATGAATGCAATATGATATAATGAAATGCAAGAAAAAATTAAAAGCCTAAAAAGATCAAAAAATCAGCAAGTTCAAAAAAAGATCAAGGAAAAATCAGATGAGAACCAACTCCCCCTCAAACCAACCCATAGGGATAAATTACCCCTAACTCACTTCTCAATATGGCAAACCTAGTTGGGTCTAAAGGTTTAGTGAGGATATCAGCTAACTGAGCCTTGGACTCCACAAAATGTAGCACAAATATCACCCTTTTCTACATGGTCTCTAAGGAAGTGATAGCGAATGTCTATGTATTTGGTCCTAGAGTGTTGCGCAGGGTTCTTAGCAATATTAATGGTAGAAGTGTTATCACAAAGAAGAGAAACACTAGAAAAACTTAACCCAAAGTCCTTAAGAGTGGACACCATCCACAAAATCTGACTACAGCAACTAGCGGCAGCTACATATTCAGCTTCTATAGTGGATTGTGCAACAGAGGACTATTTCCTAGAAGACCAAGAGACATGAGAAGTGCCTAAGAAGTGACAAGTGCCTGACGTACTCTTCCTATCTAGCCGACAGCTAGTAAAATCAGAATTAGAAAACCCCCGAATGGATAAGGAAGAAGAGTAGGAATACCAAATGCCATACTAGAGGGTAGAGTGAAGGTACCTGAAAATACGCTTGACGGCTTGGCGATGGGAAGTCCTCGGAGACACCTGAAACCTCGCACAAAGGCAGATCACGAAGTGGAAGTCTGGTATTGAGGGCGTCAGGTAAAGGAGAGAGCCGATCATGCTGCGGTACTCGTGTTGATCCACGGCTTCTCCTTCCTCGTCTGGATCCAAAACAGTCGAAGTCGCCATGGTAGTAGCGATTGGCTTGCAGTCACCTATCTCGAAACGCTTGAGGAGATCCTTGGTGTACTTCATTTGATGGATGAAGATCCCTTCCTTGCATTACTTGATTTGAAGCCCCAGAAAGTAGTTGAGTTCTCCTATCATACTCATCTCAAATTCCCTAGACATGGTCTCAGAAAAACTGGAAACAAGAGCATGAGAAGTACCACCGAAGATAATCTCATATACGTAAATCTGAACAAGCAAGAAGTCATTGCCACGCCTAAGAACAAATAGACTCTTGTCTACCTTACCCATCTCAAATTTATTCTTAAGCAAGAATGTCTTAAGTCTATCATACTAGGCTCTAGGGGCTTCCTTAAGACCATACAAGACTTTGGATAGCTTGAAAACATGATGTGGATGCTTAGGATTCTCAAAGCCTGGGGGTTGCCTAACATACACTTCCTCCTCTATGTAACCATTCAGAAATGCACTCTTGACATGCATTTGGTGCAGTCTAAAGCCCTTAGATGCAGCAAATGCAAGCAGAATGCGAATGGCTTCTAATCTAGCAACAGGAGCAAATGTTTCATCAAAATCTAACCCCTCAACTTGGCTAAAACCCTGAGTTACCAATCTAGCCTTTTTTCTAACCACAGAACCATCCTCATTTAGTTTGTTTTTGAACACTCAATGGGTTCCTATCACATTATGACCACTAGGAGGCTCTACTAGGTTCCAAACCTTGTTCCTCTCAAAGTTCTCTAACTCCTTATGCATAGCATTAACCCAGCTATAATCAGATAAAGCATGTGATATATCGCGGGGTTCGAAAGAAGCAACAAATGCAGAATGGGAGTAGAAACTCGGATCGTGATACCTGGAGCGAGTGACTCGCTCATGAAGATGATCAATGATCTGATCCGGAGGATGATGCCTCTGAATGTGAAGTGGAGCGCCCGGGGGAGATAGCATCTCTTCGACCTCCGCTTGTACTACTGATGATGAAGATGCAGCAGGAGCCTCAATTGGAGGTGAAGTAGTCAAAGCAGGTTCTTGAGCTGGAATAGGAGCGTCAGCAGCAGGTGGGAGAGCATTATCGACTCCATTATCATCTTCCTCTACAAAAATGCTCTCCGTCGCCTGTGTATCACCTGAAACATCTGATCTAGCACTAGGGTTTGTCTCATCAAAAGTAACATTGCATGTCTCCTACACAATGTTAGTCTCAACATTAAAAACCCAAAAACCCCTCGAATGTGCAGGATAAACCAGAAATAAACCATCAGAACTTCTTGATTCAAATTTATCTAGGTTTCCTATCTTGAGAATTAAACACTTGCCTCCAAAAACTAAAAAATGAGAAATAGAGTGATTTCTACCAAACCGAAGCTCATATGATGTCTTACCCAAAGACGGTCTCAAGAAAACACGATTGACAATATGGCAAGTTGTAGCAATAGTTTCAGCCCAAAACCTCCTTGAGGTGCTATACTCATCTAGCATCGTCCTAACCATCTCGACTAAGGTTCTGTTCTTCCTTTTCACCATGCCATTTTGTTGAGGGACGTGTGGAGAAGAGAATTGATACTCAATACCACACTCAGCACATAAAGAGGCAAATGAGGCATTCTTGAACTCCATGCCATTGTCACTACGAATTGCTCTCAAAGCATGGGGGAATTCAAAAGCCAAGCAAAGAACAAGATCATGAAAATGATCAAAAGCTTCATCCTTTAAAGCAAGAAAGAACACCTAAGAGTATCTTGAAAAATCATCGACTATGACAAGAATATACCAACTGCCACCGACTAACCGAACCCTAGTGGGACCAACAGTATCCATGTGAAGCAATTGTCCCAGTCCGTCAGTCATGACCAAAGTCAATGAAGGATGTGAGGCGGCAACTTACTTGCCATACCTACAGGGCGCACATACAGCATCCTTGACGGCTTTGAGTTTGGGCAAACCTCTCATGAGATCAAGACTGCTAACTCGCGTCAGATGATCAAAACCAATGTGCCCCAAACGTTGGTGCCAAAGCCAGAACTCAGAAGAAGATGCAATTAAACACTTGAGAGATCCAGCAAGAGATTCAAAAAAGTCAGCTCCAAGGATTCTACCAACTATAGAAATCCCCAAAACAAGCTCACTAGCTGAATCAAGCACACGACAAGCATTTTTCTTAAATCTAGTCTCATAGCCATCATCAAGAAGCTGCGAGACAAAAAGCAGGTTGTACCTTAGCTTGTTCACAAGAGCGACATCCTTCAGAATGAATTTGTCGTTCACCCTAATCGATCCCGTTCCTTCAATCTGCCCTTATGTATCATCTCCAAAGGTGATGAAGTCATCACCCGCCGACCACATGAAGTAGGTGAATCATCTTGAGCCTCAGGTCATGTGGCATGAACAGCCGGAGTCGACGAACCACGTTTTCTTCCCCCTTCCGTAGTGATCCTGAAAATCAAGGTACAGAAAATCGATGTGTCTCAATACTGGGGTTAGTTAAACATAACTTGGGAACCCAGTACTGAGACACACGTCTGCGAGTAGTATACAAAGCAAAATTACTATCCTTGATCCTACTTGAGGTTCTATCATGAGCAATGGTTACACGAACATGAGAACCATCCTATCTCGGAACATGATGATGATGAGCATGTGAAACAAATCCTAGTCTAGGTTTCTTCTTTTCTAAATGACCATGTCTCATAAAAGCTCTAGGTTGATGAGATGAAATTCTAGCAAGATTTTTCCTAGCATTTTTCAACCTACGCCAACAGAACTCAAGCAAATGCCCATCCTTCTTGCAATAGGTGCAATGGTATTTCGTACCACTAGGAGAAGCACCTTTTAGCTCAAAAGATGGTTGGGCAAAACCTGTAGATTTGAAAATGGTTTTTGCAGGTTGGGTTTTGAACTCAACTAAGCCATTTTCCAAGACTTGAATGACATTTGGCTTGGACTTGTCTTGGGCAAAGTTCTATCCTAACCCTTGCTTCTTATAAGGAGTTTTTGACTTGTCAAGAATCATGTTTAACTGTTTCTTACCCTTAGAGAATTTTTCTAATGTATCCTTAAGATAAGCATTCTTTTTCTCAAGGTTAAATCATGATTCACAAGTTTTGGCCTTAATGACTCTAACATGCTTCTCCTTATGAATAGCAACTTCAAGCTTAAGGGCTTCACATGAAGCACAAGGAGCAGAATCAATTTTGTCCTTAAGTTTGGCATACTTAGCTCTAACTGCTTCTAATATGTCTTTTACTTCATGTTCACGTTCTAAGCAGAAAAAGCTAGACTCAGCCTTATCAGAAGCGGCCAACTTGCTAGATTCTAAGCATTTTTTACATGGAGCAGATTTAACTTCAATTAACTCAGTCCTAGCACTTTCTAGCAAGGCAACATCATGAGCAGTTTGCAATTTAGCAAGTTTAGAGTGTAAAGCATGGCAAGATGAACATTCATCAGCATCAAGATTTTTAGCATTCACAAGTTCTAGTGTGACATTATTAACTTGTGACTCTAAATCCTTGTTCTTAGCCATGGTGAACTCTAACGCCATATCCTGGCTAAGTAGTTGCTCAAAGATAGTATCACATTTAGCAGAGAAAACATCATAGGATGGAGGTACCTCATCGGTGTCATCGATGTCGACGGAGTCGGCCATGAAGCACATGCCGGTGAAGTCTTTTGCCTTCCCTTTCTTCTTCTTTTGAGGGAGCTCCTCCTCCATATCCTCCTTGCTCCTAGAGTCCACATCACTCATGGATTGCTCTCCAAAAGCAACACAGACTCGGTGAGCAGCCTTCATGAGCTTGGAAACATCAAACTTGGACTTGTTCCCTTGAGGCTTCCTCCAAGCTGCCTTCTCCTCCTTATGGTTGCCATTCCCTTTTAGCTTGGGGCAATTCGCCCGGATATGGTAGAGCTCTCCACACTCATAACATGTCACAGGGCCGCCTCTCTTCTTGTTTCTCACATTGTTGTAGGCCCATGTGAATTTTTTGGCTAGAAGGGCTAACTCAGCCTCAGGAATACTCTTAAGTTCCTCTTCATGGATTGCAGATAAACATGCAAGTGAAAATCTAAAGGAAGACTCAGAAGAATCATCAGAAGTTCTTTTAAGAGGGTCAGCCACCAAAGCCATATTCTCCTTATTAGGATAACTATCTCTCTTGATCTCATGAGTCTTGAACTTGCTATAGAGCAGCTCCAAAGAGAGATTAGAGAGATCGACATTCTCCTCAATGGTAGTAGACTTCATCTCTAACTCCTTGGTGTTGATTGCAGTCAAGAGGTGGGTGGTATTCTCAGACTAAGAATACTCAATGTCTACTGCTCTCATCTGATTAAACACCTTATTAAAGCGAGTGAATACATCATCGATGCTCTCTCCAGGACGTATCTCGAACTTGTTGTATTCTCGCTTGTAGACCATCTGGCGTACTTGCTTAATTTGGGACGAACCCTCATGGTAGGTTTTGAGGGTGTGTTCAATCTCATGCGCGGTCTCAAGATTGCAAATACTGTCATACTCTTGTCTACCAAGCCTATAATATAGGAGATTCTTTGCCTTATGGCTGATCCTCAGGCAAAACGCGCGGGGCTCAAACAACCTCCCATATGGCTGATCCTTCGCTCTGAAGGAAGACACGCATGTGATTCATCCAATAGGCATAGTCAAGCCCATCGAAGATATGCGGCTTGGTGGAGTACTTTTCCATCGCCAAGTTCAGTGACCGATAAGATCAAGATTGAACTAACTGGGCCATGATACCACTTGTTGGACCGAAACAGCGACTAGAGGTGAGTGAATAGGAGCACGATCTCATTTTCACCTTGATTGAATTCAACACGATTTTCACTCCAATAGCTATAAAAGCTATAAAGACCAATATACAAGTACAGTGGAAGACTTGTATTGAATCCAATCAAAACCCTGAAGCAAATAGACCAAAATCATAAAAACTCAAAACCTAAAAAGTTGGGCGGTCAGACCTCCATGCAGTTGGCGGTCTGACCTTTGGAAATCGGTCTGACCTCTAGGTACATGGCGGTCTGACCTCCAGGCCAATGAATAGTAAAATCAGCCCGAACTCAAAATCACAAATTGGTCTAACTTTTGATCCGCAACTCCAAACCTTACCAAACTTGAGACATATCTTCTCTAGGATGTCAGGAACCTATTCCAATCAAGAATCATGAAGATCCTTACCAAAGTTCTGACCTTTTTCCGTTTGAGTGAAGGTTGCTCCAAAACCGAGTCAAAACCAAAATATGATCCAAACACTTGCTCGTGGGTGATTGATGATCAAGATGATTCTAGATGTATTCCCACATGTCACAGCAAGCTAGATCTAGGCCAGAAAAAAAAAAGAAAACTCACGGATCAAAGAAATCCCCAAAATCACAAAATAGAGAGCAAGAACAAAAGGAGACACATCTTGAGGAACCTAGCTTGGATTGATTTAGCATTGATGTTAGTTTACAGCCACTCCATCCAGAAGGACAAAGACTCAACACATGGGCACACAATCAATCCATCTCTCTAGAACCCTAACCTCTCCACTATTCTCTCCTAACCCTAAAACACAAACTAGGGTGTTAGATATGAGGGTTGGGGGGTGCACAACCAGCACCCTCCCCTATTTATAGTTGAGGCTAGCTTCTAGAAGAGTATCCCTAATGGGCATCCGTTAAGCCCACACACAAACGGGTTTCACTTACGCACGTATTTTAAAGCGTCGTCTTCATCTCCTCTTGACCTAAATCGCTTCTCCTTGCGCCATCTTGCGCCGCGGGTTAGCAAAAGGTCATCAAGGCGGTATTTAGGTGACGTTACCAAAATACTCCTTCTTGATCCTTCTCCGAAGACCGAGTCCAATCTTCATGAAGCAATCCCATTCTTCGCCACGTGCAGGTTGATCAACAGCTCTCTTCATGTCGGCACGTCTCTCCCATCCGGCTCCCACCGAAACCACCATGGCACTTGCACCAACCCCCGCGTCACTTGATGCAACCCATCGCACCGAACTTCCCATTCGGTCATCCTTGTCCATTTTATGCCATGCTTGAATCCACTGACTTCACCCGGTATCCTCGATCGTTCTAAACCTTAGCTCTCTAAGCCTAGTCCTGATCATCCTCGCCGTTGACAGTCGTTGACCTCCAAGCTTCCTGCACAACAACAGACAAAGAAATCGATTCCGAGAACAAGTTCTTCGCAACTTGACCCACGTTAGTCAAAACATGCATCATGCAACACATATGCACTGAAACCCAAGAACTTAACCTAACCAAACAATCATCGCCGCTAAGATGGCCGATGAACAAGTCAAAACCGGTCAGACCGCCACCCATGGCCGGTCTGACCGTCCCCTAGCCGGTTTGACTGCCACCTGTTAGCCAAAATTTCCTCCCTAGAAATCCGAAACTCTCTGGAAATTTCAAACGAATAGATCTTTTGACTCGAAGCACCAAAAATTATGAGGCTAAGTGTAGAAGAATCCCCTATCTTGCCTACACCCTCTATTTTTTGCCCAGCTCCGAACTCAAAATTTCTTTATGGCCGGTCAAACCGCTGCCCATTGGCCGGTCTGACCGCCAGCCACTCGACCTGAGGCATGGCGGTCGACCGCCAGATGGTGGCGGTTGACCATCAAGACAGCCGGCGACTGTCGGCCTTCGTCTTGGCGGATCGACCGCTCGTTCGACAACATTTTGATCTTTGCCGAAAACGCGTGTTTCGACAAACCTTCAACGCCATTGCCAATTGTACCATCATCCTAAGATCGTGAGCATATCCCCATGATATCCACACATAGATTTTGATTAGACTTAGTATTAACAGACAGTCATTTGTTAAGATCCTCTCTAGGAGGCAACCAAATTGCCTCCCTCAGATTGCCACTTCTTAAGGTTGCATCAATGTGTTTTTTCAACAGCACACCCTGCATCATACATATCAAAAACAAAAAAATATCTTTAGGAACATACCAGCAGTCACACCCAAACACAACCCCATTCCCCACCTCCAGATCCATCTAGCCAGCGGTCACAGAGGTAGCTAGGTAGCCCATATTGCAACTCAGTTCACATGAATACCAACAGCACAAACCAATAGATCTGTCTTACCTCGATCGACATTGTCGGTGTCGGTGGTGAGGTAGCCGAGGCTGAGGTCGGTGGAGCTAGAGGTAGCTGGGGGAGGTCGGTGAGGTAGCCGGGGTCGCACACGCTGGGGGGAGGAGGAAGAGGGGAAGGCGCGCAGTGTCACCGTAGTTGTGGCACAATAGTGACACTGCAAAAGACACTCTTATCGTACGAGTGTCTTGTGCAGTGAACCGTGGTGTCACAACCATTGGTGACGGGAAGAATGGCGGCGTCGGCGACGGGGTCACTCGGGTGGGGTGGGAAACGGATGAGAGTAAGGGCGCTTGGGAGTGACAAGTTAGAGCGCAAACCCTAGCGGGCTCCTACTAATAAAGAGACTTATCATAGCCGGTTCTATTATGGAACCGTCAGTGATACTTATCACAGACGGTTCCACAATGGAACCGTCCGTGATATGGTCTCATATCATAGACGATTCCACAATGGAACCATCCGTGATATGGTGTCATATCATAGACGGTTCATTATGAAAACCGTCTGTGAAGTATCACAGACAGTTGTTTGTTGAAAACCATCTGTGATATTCCAAAATATCACAGACGATTATCGTTAAGAATCATCTGTGATACTTTACAGACGGTTTTCAAATGAACCATCTGTGATATTACCTCTTCACTGAGCGGTTTTAGTGCGACCCGATAACACAAGCGGTCAGAAACCAAAACCGCTCAGAATTGCATGTAATCTGAGCGGTTTTGGTCAATGGTCTGTGATGAGGCATCTAATATTAGCCTTTTTGTAGTAGTGTTGGAGTGTTGGACTATGGGAGAGAGAGACCAAAGATTAGAGACAGTGATGCAAAGAGATGGAATGGCTCCTGCAGTTTTTTTGGCAGCGCACTCAGTCACGTTGGTTCTTTGTACTTCCTCTTTTTCAAAAGAAGGCAGCAGCACTAGACACAAACAAAAAGTTGAGAGGCAACAGGCAAGACCATGAGACAACGGCTCTCGCGAGTCTTGAGACATGATAGGACACAATTTGACAAGATAAGACATGATGAGGGAGAGAGGTAACATGTGAGGCAACGGGCAAAACAATGGTTCTACGCGAGATTCTTTTCTCCGATGCTCCATGCCTATAAAAATGAATGTCTGCAGCTCATTTCTTCACCACACAAAGCTCAGCTTGTCTTTTGCTCTAGTGATTGTCTTTTGCTCATTTATTCACCACCGAGCGAAGCACATTTTCCATTCTCCTGAGAAATGATAGGACACAATTTGACAAGATAAGACATGATGAGGGAGAGAGGCAACAGGTGAGGCAACAGACAAAACAATGGTTCTACGCGAGATTCTTTTCCCCGATGCTCCATGCCTATAAAAATGAATGTCTGCAGCTCATTTCTTCACTACACAAAGCTTAGCTTGTCTTTTGCTCATTTATTCACCACCGAGTGAAGCACATTTTCCATTCTCCGATTCTCTCTTTGCTCTAGTGCTCTATACAATAGAAAGCATGCTACCAAGGAGTCAAAGAATGAAGCCAGCGGAGGGAACAACGGAGCTCAATAGCGCTATGCTATCGAGGAGTCATAGCATAAAAGCAGCAGTGGGGAGAGGGAGACGCTCAGTGTCACGCCGCTCAATCTCCTGTCACTCCCCTAGTCCTCCCCCCGCCTCTCCCATCGATGCTCATCAGCTCTCCCAGGCATAGGGGACTACAACATGGATGACCGTCTTATGGACGGTACAGAGGGATACGAGGATCAATACCAACGCAGTCTGGACCCGATGGAGATGCCAGACTTCGTTACTCCATCCACGGTTGGCAATATTGGTGGGTCCGCGCCTGGTAGCAGTAGTGCCGAGAGAAGGGCGGAGTGCTAGAAGCACATGACCTAGAGCAAGGAAATTCGAGACAACCAAACAGTAGAGATGGCAACTTATAATTATTGCAAAGCTCAATTAACTGCTCGTACAGGTGGAGGGACGGAGCACTTGAACCGGCACTACAAAAGCATGCTTGAAAAAGATGGGGGTGTACACGCGAGGTGGAGGAGTCCAGATGCAGCTCAACTTCAAGGCTGATGGCTCTGTAAGTACTTGGGCATACAACCCTCATTATGCCCGTGAGGAAATTGCTAGAAACATTGTTTCCGAGGATCAACCGATTAGGATGGGTGAAAGTCGCTTGTTCGAAGAAGCTAAAGGGCAAGTCTAGTTCTTCACCCTCTTAGTCTCAGGATAAATGAAATTCTACATCAGAGCTGAATCACTACCTGGAGCATGATTTTGCAAACATTGATCCTGACCTTCCGGCGGAGGCAAGTTAGACTTCCTCGAGTGGTGGAAGAACAATAAGCGGATATTCCCTATGCTGTGTTATTTCACACAAGATGTTCTATTGGTTCCGGTGTCCTCCATCTCTTCATAAGCGACTTTCAGCATGGTAGGAAGAATAATTGAAGAAAGGAGGTCATCCCTCATGCCTAAGATGGTGGAGGCAATAACTTGCCTCAAAGACTGGGAATTGGCAAAAGAGCGACAACAACATCAATTGGAGGATCCCGAGATCGTAGATGCGTTAGTAGAACTCAATGTCGAGTAGTCAATATGTATGCATGAATGTAGTTACTGTATTCTTTTCCTTTCCGGGGGAACCCCACACTTGGGTGTAAGGTTTTTAACGAGGCAATAACAATGTGTGTGTAAAATATCAATATAACTTCGCTTTCCCTTCTAATTTTTTAGTGTCCATAATTTTACCATTTTAATTTAAATTATAACTGGATATCTTAAGTAAATGAATTATTTTAGTGACGATCAACTAATGCTTATTTTCTAATTAATCTATAATTTCCTAACTTAATCTCTAGTTAAGTTCTCTATTTTAATTTTCTTAATTTTTCTTTTTCCCCTCCACTTTTCCCCCCCCCCTTTTCCCCTTCCTCTTTTTTTCGCATTCCTTGTCCCTTCTTTTTTCTTTTTCCCTTTCCTTCCCTTTTTATTTTTTCCTTTCCTTCCTTTTTTCTTTTTTCTCCTCGTCCCCTTCCTTATCTCTTCTTCCTCTCCAACTCCCTCCTCCCATCTCCCACCCACACAGCCACACCACAAGCTCACTCTCCCTGTTCGCCTCTTCCTCCTCCTATCTCCCTCTCCCTCGAGCGCAACGGCGAGAGCAGTGCTGCCACCTCCATAGGCTACCACTCCACCCTCGCCCTGTGCTTGGCGCCCCCTCGCCACCTCCGTCGCTCCGCCCTCACCATCTCACCCCCTCGCCCCGGTGCCCCCTCTTCTTCCTCCCTCCCCAGTCCCCACACAGCCATGCATAGCTGCCCTCACTACCTCCCCACATGTCGCCGCCCTTCCTCCCTTGTCCCCACGTGCCGACGCTGCATCCTTCCCCTCACTTCTTCCCTTCGTCCAACTGACGAGGTGGGAGCGCCGGCAGCGGCACGGCGTCGTGCGACCGATGCAAGTGGCATGGCAGGGGTGTGATGTGGGAGCATGCGGGGGACGGCATGGCGGCCGATGCAGGCGGCATGGCGGGGGCACTGATGCAAAGCAGAGGCCACCGTGCACGCGGCACAAGGGACAAGCGAGCTACAAGGGTAGGCGCATTATGCCCGTGTCGGCACAGCCCAACAGCCGCCGGGCGTGCCACCGTGCCATGCTGGCACGGCACGACCTAGGGAGTTCGCCATGGCCCGCCGTGCCCGTGTAGTGCTGGCATGGCATGGCCCGACTCACACCTTTAAGCACAAAGTGTAGATTTCGATATCAAAAGGGCACTACATACATACAGAGCGTGGTTAGCATGGCAGCTTTTAGCAAAAAAAAAAAACACACTCAATTCCATCCACTTCCTAATCACGCTAATCTATCTCTAAAAAAACAGAGAATTTGTGTAGTGATAATGCATGAGGTATTTATCCGAATTCCTAGTATGTTGGAGTATAAAG
This sequence comes from Phyllostachys edulis, assembly GCA_036346405.1. Taxonomy (NCBI): domain Eukaryota; kingdom Viridiplantae; phylum Streptophyta; class Magnoliopsida; order Poales; family Poaceae; genus Phyllostachys; species Phyllostachys edulis. The sequence continues at coordinate 41,734,022 of CM070548.1, read as the reverse complement.
CATGAGCAAGACAAATAGGAAATCAAACTTTAACTCTGGTACACAGCAGATACTGTTATACTCTAAATCCACATTTCATGCATAACAGCCCTCAGATGGGATCAGAATTGCGAGATACGGCATAAGCATGCACGATATCAAGAACGAAGTAGATGAATCCCATAGAGAGAACTTAAAAACATCGACAAAATAATCACGACGTGAGAGAAAGATTTGGCGAAGCCGACCGCAAATTCCTTAAGCACAACCTCAAACGAATACAAGGGATTGTCGCTCTCTCACAACCCTCTTGAATCTTTTAGGACCCTTGGATTCTTGCCTTGTACAAAAATCTAATGCTGAAAAACAACTTCGTACGCCTCTTGCTTTGGATGAGTTGGTTTATGGGTTAGGTTCTCCATGACCACCCCTCAGGACTTTATATAGTGCCCTCTAGTTCTCCTCCAAAAGAAAGTAGGAATCCTAACCCTAATAGGATTATGATAGGAATCCTTGTAAAACATATGTTGAAGTCCGAGTAGCTTCGGATATGAGATACCCTTACTCAACCATCTCCACCTTGACACTTATCTGTTGAAGTCACTGTGCTCCTCCAAGAATTCATGTAACATCCCAAATTTGTAATGTTTTTAAGCCTTTTAAAAAAATAACTATTTGAATTTTTCTTAGTTCAGTATAAGCTTAATTTGATTTCTCAGAAATCAAAACAATTTAATGTGATTAATTTAAACTTTAATTAAATTAAAAGTTATTTTATTTGGGTTCCTTGTGTTCTAGAGAATTTTTTGGAATTTTTTTAGGAATTTTTAGAGTTTATTTGCTATTTCTTTGAGCTCGGTTTGCTTTAATCTCTTTTCTGAAATTCAAAAGCCTTTGGAATTTTGGAAAATCCTTTTGGGCCAAATTTGTTTTCCTCTGACCCACTCTTCCTTTTTCCTGGCCCAAGATTCCACTACCGGCCTTTTTCTCTCGCGCCTATAGCCTAGCTCGCTTCCTTCTTTCCTTCCCGCGCCAGCTAGCCTCCTTTTCCCTCCCTTCTCTTTCTCTCTCTACCTGGTGGGACCGCCTCGTCAGCGCCCTATCTTCTTCTTCCTCTTGACTCCTTGCTAGTCTGTGTCCACATCTGACACACCATAGCAGCCGTCCTCATCTTGAATAACCCCCTCCGGTCCTTTATAAGAGCGCCGCTCCACGTTATATCTTCTACCCAAGCTCCTCTCTTGTTTGCCCAAGCCGCCGCCCTCGGTCTTGTCCACGTTGCGTCGAATTTCGCCAAAGAAATCGTGCTCTGCCGCAAGCCTTCGTTGATGGATTGCTTCACCGTCGTTCCTCCTCTACCGCCATCGAACCCATCGTTGGATGTGCCTCGTCGCGTTCTACATCTTGCCCACCTTCTTGTTCCCGGAAGGTCGCCGCTTCACTGCCGCCCTTTTCCTCCCCAAAGCCAACCGCTGCCTCCACCGTCGATGCCTCTCTCCGGTGAATCCCTCGCCTATACGACCGCGTCATCTCGTGCCCCTCGTTAACCTCTCCCGAACCCCTCCCTTCTTGTCCTCTCTTCACCGCCAAGATGCCCCGCCACCGCCCTTCATCTTCCTCACCAGCCATCATCGTCGCCCCGTTGCTTCGGTTGCTCTCCGGCTGCCCCGATCATCCTGGAGTGTTAGGGACTTTCACTACACCATGGGACACTTTTGCCTACCCTCAAATCAGTCGGCAATACAACCATTATCCAATAGCTTATCTGTCGGCAAAGCCTTTGCCCAGACATAGCCATCAGTCGTAGTAATTAGGGTCAGGGAAAGTATTTGCTGGTCGCTAAACCTTTGCAAACAAATAACATGATGTCATAGAGAATGTATTTGCCGACAGATGGCACCTTTTCCAACATCCACTGTTTCCCGACTGATGAACCTGAAGGGATACGGGTAGGCTACACTAGCGCACAATTCAAAATTCTACTGCATAAACTAGGAAGCCATATGAGTAAGAGATCATAGATAGTTACCACTAAACGCGCAGTGGAGCGGAAGAAGAGTTGGAGCAGCCTGGTCCAATGGGAAGCGCGTCTATGTAGTGGTCGTAGTCGGCCGTCCAATGTCTTTGTCCTCCGATCATCTCCTCCAGCAGCCTCTCATGTTCCTTGCGTAGGTCGCGGATCGTCCTCGATCAGCGTAGTAACGCCTCTACAATATCCACATGTCGAGGGGTGGAATATCGTACGCCAATGTGCTAGCCCCAGCACGCACGACAGGGCCTTCGAGGAGGTGGTGGCTAGGGTTTCAGTGGATGGTGAAACTCGTACATCCAAAAGCCCCAACGCCTCCCCTTATAAAGATCCTATAACGGATCCAATCCGAACTAGTTTGTTCTAACCCGTTAAGTGTGTGACCCTGTAGGTTCATGTGTAATCAGTCGTAACCCAGAAACTCCTCTCCGTTCATAAGTCAATAGCGGTTCCTAACAGGATATAGCGACTCCCTAATACACATACATATTATATCGGACATACCTTGTGCAATATGACATGCAACTAGATCCTTATTACTCACGACTAGTTCGTAACTTCTTACGACCAATTCGCTGACTAGTTAGTGATCATATACGACCAACTCACGATCAGTCTGTATATCGATACGACCCGTTCGTATCTAGTCGGACTAAACGTCCTGCTTGTGTATTCTCCTTTTACCTCACGATATCTGGTCGGATTTTAAGTGAAATATTTGCCATCTATGGACTGTTCAATACTTTCTCGATCTAGTGACGAATAACTTCATGTGGTCAACTCTTTGACCACTAGTGGCACGGCCATACACTTCCTTTAGCCGAGCACATCGAGGGGCTCAGATATATCTCTCCTGTCATGTTAGGAGGGGAAAATCCCATATTCGACCAGTCACATCTCTCCTCATTTTTCACTGCATACCCGAAAGCTACCTTTATAACTACTTAGTTACGGAGTAGCGTTTGGTAACCCCTAAGTGTACGGATACATATGTAGAAAACTATGCTGATCTCAAGTCTACATCATCATTGGTCGAGACCAATTGATGATACATAAAATCGTAACAATCTCAATAGTGTTTCAAGATGGGTCAATCCACACTATGTTCTCTAACATGTGCTCCCTCTATTGATTCGAAATGCCCATATATATGACTAGTGAAACATGGTCAACAATCAATACATGTATTGGTCGATAAGTCACTAGTGTCCTGACCAGTGACATCCAACCAGAGTTACTTTAGAATGATATCAATATCATACAACTATTAAAGAGCTTCACTAACAAGTCACATGTTAATCTTTATAAATGATAATTTATCTAAGGAATATAATAACATTTATTCTATAATTCATAAACATAGAGGTGATACAATCATCTCTATGATTGTCTCTTAGGGTATTTCACTAACAGACCCTTTGTCGACTGGTAATAGCTTTTCCGACAGAATGTTTGTTGCTATGTTTTACATTTGCTGACAGATGTTTGCTCCACAGGGTCTTTGCCGTTCCAGAACTTTAGGATGGTTCTTGACATGCCTACTGTCGACAAATTGAAATATGCATTATTATATTTATTACTCTCAATATCCTATTATCCACATAATGACATAATTATCACAATACTGTCTAGACATGCACTCAAATCATACATTCACATAGTAAGAACAAACATTAGAGATGTCCAAGATCCACATCGATCATATGTCATCACTTGTCACATACATGCGCTATTAAAATCGTTTGGGGAGTTCAATGAAACAACGAAAGAGGACATCAGATTTCACATTGACATCACAAAATTATCATACTTAAACTACAGTTCACATACTCCACACAGTCACAACTAAGAATTACAAAAGAATCCTTCATATTTCTTGGTCTCCTTGCATGCACAAAAGGTCAATATTCCTTAGAAACATTGACATCACAAAAGTATAGCATTTTTGTTTTCCTTCGCTGGTTGTGCTGACAAAGTTTCATGGACTAGTGCTAGAATATTCAAAGATCGCATCACCTCTTTGTTTCTCATCTTGGTTGCATCCCTCTCTGTCTCGTACGCAGCCCCCTCTTCCTCATACGCAATAAGTCTGCTATTCTTTCCTTTACCTGCTGTATTTAGCACCTGCCCTCCTACATTCACCATTTTTCCTCCTGAAGAAGTCAAAAATGAATTAGCAAATGATAGTTCATTGCCATGTATAGATGCTATGAGCAGAGCAAGTATGTTATGCTGAATAATCTTTGATGCTGGTTATTGTTTCAGTTTCTTGTAGCAGTGGTTTCAGTTTCTATTTTGCATGACTTATTAGTAAGTAGCAGTGAACGTGCATGAAACGTGCTAGTTATGACTTAGTAAGTGGCAGTAAGTAGCAGTTTCTTGATGCTAGTTATGTTGAACGTGCATGAAACGTTTTGGTTTCAGTTACTGGTTACTTTGTGTATAAAAGCAAGAGAAAAAAAGAGAAAATGATGTGCAGTATTGGCAGCACCAAAAAGAACTGTCTTGAGTGTTCATCTTCTTCTAGTGCTCCTGTGTTCTCGTGTGTGTGCGTCCAGAGATTCGCGTGTGTAGACACCGGCGGTTCCAACAATTGGTATCAGAGCCTGACTACTATGGCCTCACGATCCCAATCCGGCTCACGTTCTCCGCCTCGGGAGCGCGGACGGAGCAGGGCACGAAGGGGAGGACGTGAGGTGGTGGTGCAGGAGCGTGTTGTAAGGGAGATGACGGGATCGGTCGTCTACCCCACGCTGATGACGACGAACTACACCGACTGGGCTCTCGTAATGAGGGTGAACCTGAGGGCGCAAGGGCTGTGGGCGGCAATCGATCCCGGTAACGCCAGCGAAAGGGAGGACATGATGGCCCTTGCAGCCATCCTCCGAAGCCAGGACGCCGACATCTTGCCCACGTTGGTCGTGAAGAACACGGCCAAGGAGGCTTGGGATGCCGTGAAGATGATGAGGATGGGCGTGGATCACGTCCATGAGGCAATGCGCAATGTTGCGCAAGGAGTATGAGGACATCCAGTTCAAGGAGGAGAACGGTGGGCTAATTCTCCATGAGAATTACGGCATCATCAACCACCTTCGAGTCCTCGGCGACACGGTGGAAGAAGAGAAGGTAGTGAAGAAATTCGCCGGCGTTGTGCCATCCAGGTACACCCAGGTGGCAATCGCGATCGAAACGTTACTTGATTTAAGCACGTTGTCACTTGAGGAGCTCACCGGTCGGCGGCGGTGGAGCAATGACACTGGCGCGACAACACCAAAGAAGCGATCTTGACGCAATGCTCTTATCGAAGAGCGATCAGCAGCGACCCTCTTCAAGGAGTTCAAGGAGTGGCTCATGCGTGTCAAGAAGAGGGAGCAAGGCGCCAGCTCCTCTGGCGGTAAGCCACGTGGCCATGGGCGCGGCAAAGGCTGGCATGACGGCAAGGACGATGGCTCGTCCAGTGTGTGCCATGACATGTCGCAAGTTCAGTGCTACAACTGCGACAAGTACGGGCATTACTCTAGGAATTGCCGCAAACCTAAGCGTCTTGAAAGTTAACTCGACGCAGTTGACGGCGGCGGCACGCACGAACCTACGCTTCTCATGACGCAGGTGTGCGCGCTCACCGAGGCATCCGTGGGTGTGGGCACTGACGTGGTGCTCAACGAGGTGCACGCGCAGGTGCATCTAGGGCGCAAGGAGGACGCCCATGACGACGCTTGGTACCTGGACACCGGGCGCCAAAATCACATATCCGGTGCTGTGCAAGCCATGCGGAGATGGACGAGGGCGTCACTGGCTCCGTCAAGTTCGGCGACGGCTCGGTGGTGGATATATGCGGGCGCGGCACCGTCCTATTCATCTGCCGAAATGGGGAGCACCTTGCGTTGAGGGGGGTGTACTACATCCCACAACTACGTAGCAACATAGTGAGTCTCGGGCAGCTCGACGGGAACAGCTACCAGACACTCATCCAGGACGGCGTGCTCACTATTCATGACCGGCAGCGCCGCACACTTGCTCGGGTAAACCGCACTCGCAACCAGCTCTATGTGCTCACCCTCAACATTGCACTGTCGGTGCCGCTTTGTCCGCCTGGATACAGCGATAAGCGCGTGGCGGCAGCGCGACGAACACGAACCGGCGGGTACGGCGGCACACGGCGACGCGGCAGCAGCGTGCGAAGCGGCCAAAGCGCGCGACGCTGGTGGCGCGGCAACGGCGATGGCACTTGCGATCCACGAGCACGCAATGGCGGCGCGGAGGGTGACGACAGCTCAGGTGCGTGCTTCGGCGGCGTAGCGTGGGGCGGCGGCACTAGGAGGCCAGCGGGGCCGGCGGCGGCTGCTGGAGGTTCCGCGAAGAGGCCGCCGGAGCGCGGCGTGTGGTGGGCAAGGGGCGGCAATGGCGATTTGACCCGGCGACGACGATGGCGGCTTCGGCCCAAGGTTCGTGTGGCGAGACTCGCGCGCGGCGGCGGCACGCCGCGACCTCGGCGCGCGAGCATAGGACGCAGCGTGTTGCGCGAACACATGGTATTGACGTCGGTAGGTGGCGGCGATGCGGGCGTGGCGTGGATGGCGCGATGAGCTGCGTACAAGGATCGGCATCGTCAAGAAAGCGCATCAAGGATTAGGGGGTGTTTGTTGAATAATCTTTGATGCTGGTTATTGTTTCAGTTTCTTGTAGCAGTGGTTTTAGTTTCTGTTTTGCATGACTTATTAGTAAGTAGCAGTGAACGTGCATGAAACGTGCTAGTTATGACTTAGTAAGTGGCAGTAAGTAGCAGTTTCTTGATGCTAGTTATGTTGAATGTGCATGAAACGTTTTGGCTTCAGTTACTAGTTACTTTGTGTATAAAAGCAAGAAAAAAAAGAGAAAATGCTGTGCAGTATTGGCAGTACCAAAAAGAATTGTCTTGAGTGTTCATCTTCTTCTAGTGCTCCTGTGTTCTCGTGTGTGTGTCCAGAGATTCGCGTGTGTAGACACCGGCGGTTCCAACATGTTAGTATGCAGTGAAATAACAAGAAAACAAGAGAAACACTAACACATAGAAAATGAGACTTACTTCCCCCGCTAATCTGTATCAACAATTGTATCATCAATGTATGTCCTTGCATGGACAACATCTCCAACATCAGCTTCAATATTAACATTTGTAAACAGACAAGGCAATGGGGCTCCTATTTCATTGTCAGGATCTAAATTCTCATTCTCAACTGCAGCCATATCATCAAAGTCTCGTGGTTTTGAGTGAACAACAGCACACCAATCATTATCGATGGGATCTTCAACGTAGTAAACTTGTGTGGCATGTGATGCCAAAATAAAAAGGGTTCATCAGATAACCTTTCACCGGCGTTGAATAAATGTTTGAAATTAACAGTTGTGATCCCAAACTGATCTATTTTTACCCATTTGACCTGCACACGGTTATCAACCCAATCGCATTTAAAGAGCACTATATTCCCTTTGTGCCGATAGTCCAATTCAATGATTTCTTTGATAATACCATAATATGTCTTATTTCCTATTATTGGGTTCTAATTATTTCCATTTGCAATCAGGCAAGCGACAGGGCGGCGGTGGGAGGCTAGCGGTAGGAGTGGTAGGGGCGATGGTGAGCGGCTAGGGCTAGGAGTGGCGGTGGCTGGGTGGGATCGATGTCAGGAGCGAAGCGAAGGGAATTGAAACGGGAATAAGGTCTTGTGGCTCCCTATGCCCTTTCCCCAATGCTCCTTGTTTCGCCACCCACTATTTTTTCCACTACGCACTCATTTTTCCCCTTCAGACACGGTTCCCTATGCCCTTTCCCCAATGCTCCTTGTTTCGCCACCCACTATTTTTTCCACTACGCACTCATTTTTCCCCTTCAGACACCAATTATTTTGGCCTCATGCGGGTCATCCTCCTACTACCCCTATGCCGACAGATAGTCGGTGCACCAAAAGTTTTTATCGATCGATATACTGTTGCGAAGGATTTACCGATAGGTAAATCAGTCAAAGGGATATATACCAACAAATAGGTAGTCATTCTACATAAGATTTACCGACTGATGAATCGACAGTGAATCACTAAATATTTACCGACTATTACAATGTCCCTAATACCTACCCTTTCGCGACAGTAGACTATCGGTAAATGTGCCCCATGGTGTAGTGTTTGTCATATACAATTCTTCTAAGTTGCTCCATAATTTGTACGGCGAATTCTCCTTAATCACCGAGTATTTTACCTCATTGGAGAGATATATATGAATTGTATTGTCAGCCTTTCACTCCATCACATTACAGTCTTCATCAGACGTCTTTTCCTATATGTTCCCTTCAACGGCATCGATTAACCCTTGCTGGACAAAGACACCCTTCACCACACATTGTCACACACCAAAATTTAGCCCTCCGACAAATTTGTCCACTTGATTCCACATCGTAGACATCGATCTTGATTTTGTGCCACCTGATGCTTTGCCGACCTACTTACAAACCAGATTAATCTGGCCTTGGCTCTGATATACATGTTATACTCTGATACGCCTTCTTATGCACAGTAGCACCCAGATCAGATATGAGTTGCGAGATACGGCACGAGCGTACACGATATCAAGAATGAAGTAGACGAATCATGTAGAGAGAACTTAATAACAACAACGAATTAATCACGATGAGAGAGAAAGATTTGGCGAAGTCGACCGCAAATTTCTTAAGCACAACCTGAAAAAAATATAAGGGATTTGTTTTGAGTGTAGTACGTGAGTACATAAAGTACTCTGCAAGTCTTGGAAAATATGCATATGCATAGCTTTAACAAATGAGCGTATGTAGTTCTTTTGCACAAAGAAATACATTATGTTTCAACAATTTTCATAAAGCACATTTGACAAACGATGATTCAATAAATAAAATAATTTAATTCTCTAGTGAAGGTTCTAGCTACCAGTCACTTGTATTGAGGCTCTATCCGCCAAGTTTTTATGTGTAGGGCTCTAGTTGCCAGCACAACAATCCAAGAGTTACAACTACTCCCGGATTCCTAAAATAATTCTTTGAAAACAAAACTAAAATCTACCATGTGAAAATGCACCTTGCCCACCCTTGATCGTGGACATGACTATTCGAATAGTTTTACACTCTATGAGGTTGTACAACTTGACCCATACAAGATAATCGCCTTATAATATCAACCATGACATGCTTCCTTGGACGTGCGACTAAACGACTATCACAAGGCTTTTACAATACTTTATCCTAACATTAGCCCGCCCAATGAGCTTAAGCCCAAGTCATGGACATCATTTACCATCGATCCAGAGATCACCATTGTGGGGGATAACCTGCCGGGACATGGACGTCAATTACCATCGCCCGGCGCAAGACCCAACAGACATGGATGTCAGTTACCATCGTCTGCACTACCTAGGTATCTCCTGCCATCTATGACCTGCGGGCTAAATATCTAGACTTAGTAAATTAATCAGCCAAGTCCTTCCCATTTAGGAAATATGGTTGTACGGTATTGCTCGGTTTGAATAGACACACGTGTCGATCCTTAATCGACAAAGGCGAGATAGTTGAAACTCATGCTAGTTGCCTTAGTCTAAACAATTTCCATCATTTTATTTTATTTTCCAATAACTGACATTACCTAATGTCATACATTTCTCAAATTATTTTAGCATAAACGATAATAATGATCCTCCTACCAAATGGGTGATTTTGACCGAATAAGCATCTATAAGCAATTCCACCATTTTTATCTATTCCACAAGATTGTAATATTATTGCAGAAAGGCTATGCTAGGGTGACAAAGGTGTATGGATAGCAATTATCAAAGGAAGACATTATCAATTTTAGGTTTAACTAACAATCTAAGATTTGAACTCATCATTTTATATAAATAGCAAATTGGTAATACTTTTGAAATTGAAAACATAGTTTGGAAATTATTGGTACAGAATGTTCAAAGGAGACTTGCCATCGTCGAAATTGGAGGTTAACGCGTCCGGTTGGTCCAAAGTGGCTTCGACGACATCGGACTCTCCACGCGCGAGTCGAGACCAATAAATAACAGAAAAAAATAAAATATAAAAATTATAAAATTAGTACCAATAGAGAGATTATGAATTTAGGAAAAAAAACCGACTAATTCAGAGTTCGTACAGAAGAGAACAAAATTCCCAACAGAAAATCCTGAAAATTGAGAGGAAGAGAAATATTCCTTTCTGTTTTAATAGAACAAATTCAGAGTGTGTGACACATGGGGCCCTAGTGCTAGTGAAAGAGAGGGAGAGTAAAGGAGATAGTGAATGACATGTGGGGTCCATGTGTAAGAGAGAGAGAGAGTGAAAGAATGAGAAGGAAACAGGGGAGGCAGAAACAAAGCAGGCGCAGGGTGGCGACGGCATAGGGCAATGACACAGGAGGGCCGGCTGACCTCAACAATGGAACCCTGGAAGGGTTCCCGACCTTCGGGTAGCGGTTGTGCGGCCAAGGCAACATGGGAGTGGTGGCGGTAGCGTCGGCGGCGGCTTGGGTTCGCGTGACGACGCCGACAGTGCAATGGCGCCCCGGGGAAATGGCACGCACACGAGCATGACGCCGGCACGGGGCATGCACCGGGTGGGTGGGGAAGGCTGGGGCGCGGCCAAGGTGGTGGAGCGACGGCGCCGGTGGCGGCGGCGATGGTGCGGCCGGATAGAGGTGAGGGATGCAAGGAGAATCCCCCGGAACACAACATGACGCGGTCCAAACAGTGAGGAGCTCATCATAGAAGAAGATCGAGCGACGTTGGACTTTCAGCTGGAATAGAGGAAACGACGAAATTTGGTGATGATTTGCAACCAAATTTGAAATAGGATTGACGGGAAATGTTCACGTTGCACGGGAACACGATGTGACACAGTTCGGGGTTTGAAATTCTCACCGGAGCGACGGGAGCACAAGACAAGGTGGTGGCCGACGATCAGGAAGATGGCAACGGAGCTCCGGTGGCTATGGGATTTTGAGGAGATGTGAAAGGGGTGGAAGAAGTGTCGGGCTTCAATTTATATGTTTTGCTGGAGTTTGAACTGACACGACCATGAGCGTGATCGACGGCGATATTACTGCCCGGTTTTGGAAAAGGCAGGAATTGACAATACATTGATGGATTGTGGTAACAGAGGAATTGAACACGCGCGATGATGGTCGTGGTGTAATGACGTGGCCTTTGCGGGCAGAACGCATGCAGGCGGCGCGAGTTGGGCTACAGCCTGGTGCAAGTGCCGGCTTAGCAGCAAAGCAAGGAGAACAGAGAGGAAAAAGGAAAGAAATAAGAAAGAGAAAAGGGAAAAGGAAAGCAGGCCGGAGAAATGGACTTTGTGCTGGGAGAGAATTCGCGGAAAAAAAATTCAATTACAAAATTTCAATTTGGATTTGTAGACGTTATTTGAATTGAGACCATAGAATTTGGATTTGGATTTCGTATTTGGATTTAAATGAATGCAATAACTCTAAAAGAAATCCAACACTTTGAATTAATTAATGTGAAATATTTTTTAAAAAAAGTCAAAATTTGGGATTTTACAGTGGCTCTCTTACAACCCTTTCGAACCTTTTAGGATCATTGGATCCTTGCCTTATACAAAAATCTAGTGCTAAAGAATAATCTTACCTCTAATCCTCTCGTGCGTCTCTTGCTTTGGATGACTTGGTTTGTGTCTTTGTTCTCTATGACCACCCCTCATGGCTTTATATAGTGCCCCTAGTCCCTTCCAAAAGAAAATAGGAATCATAATCCTAATAGAATTAGGATAGGAATCCTTATAGAACATATTTCCAAGTCCAAGTAGGTTAGGAGATGAGTTACCCATACTCAACATATGCTCAACAGGTATCAACATATAATGAGCCTTTGATCGAGTGGCAACAACGGTTGAGATTTGCTCGCTGCACCTATAACAAACCTAAAACACCTGGTATGTCACATTGGGGCGGACCTAACAGGGGAGCTGCAATCTGAGGTAGGGGCATCCCCTACCGCCGACCATACCATCGGTACCTCTCATAGCACTGGTATCCCTCAACCATTAGGGAGACAGGGGCATCCCCCACCGCCGGCCAGACCGTCGGTACCTCTCATAGCACCGGTATCCATCAACCATTAGGGAGACAGTGAGGTCTAGAGGTAGAAGAAAACTAGGATTCTAGATCACCCCTTCATTTTAATCCTAGGTTGGCCATGATAGAAACAGTGTACAGGAAAAAAAATCTCACCCAGATCAGCACAAGGTCTGGAAAATCGAGCTGTTTTGTTTTTCCTGAACGCTACCTCTTCGCACGAGGTCACCTACCAGCCTACCACGGTTTCATGTTCCTACCAAGAAATTAGAATCGCAAGAAATGGAAGGGGAGTATAAATACACGGGAAGAGAACCATCCCAAATTAGTGAAATAAAGAGGAGGAACACGCGAAGTTAAACACGGAAAGCCCCAAGTCCTCCACAATTTGATGCGTGTGACATGTCTCTATCCTTTCCATCTGCTTTTCAGTGCCTAGTTGATTTTCCTTGTTTTAGATTTCCTTTCTTACCTTAATTTACAAAAGGTCAATGGTTGTAGATATCCATCTCACACGTCCACATAAAAAGTTATTTTCAAATTAATCCTTTTACAATTATGTCCTTTCCATCTGATTTCCAATGCCTAATGGATAGAGACGTACAACTACAACTCTACCACATCACTACGAGGTGGTCGCTTTTCGAAGCAATTTGTTCAAACCTTAGACAGTTACATGCGGAACAGAGTATATTTACGGATGGATTTGCATTTCTTGATTATGAAAGTGGAGTTCTCTATCACTGGCTAATAATATTGTTGTTGAAACTGAAAGATCAAGGAGTGTAATAAGAAACTTTCGGTTATGTTACGCACCAAAAACTTCATTACAGCACTCAACGGGAAAACATCAAACAGCTGTAGTCGCTGCACTCGATTTACTGCCGTTCATATATAACGTGCGAAATGTGAACTACCAAGCTGTAATTTAGCACGTTGCATAGCATACATGAACATATGGGGGCAAATTAAAAATGTAGGCGACGGGTGTTTATAGAGTTTCCCTTTTAATTATGATCGGTTTTGCTGTATCGCATACTATGAAACCAAATTGTTTGACCAAATGTAAACATCCTAATCCATGGGACAAGAAAACCGATAGAGTAGATACCCTACGAAGCCAGCAAAATCACAAAATCACCTCACGGTATCCCGAAAAGATACACGGCCTCTCGGCGTCCCCGGATCAGCGACCAGTCGACGACGCAGGTAGGAAAGGAAACTGCTTCTATCCGTGTCAAGGAAATTAAAAAAAAAAAAAAGGAAACGGCTTCTCGCATTTGGAAATGTGACCAGTCAAACTACGAGCAATAAGAAAAGATATCTTTTTTATATGAATAAGGAATGATATCTTGATGCATGGCAGATTTTGTCGGGGAGGGTTGCATATAAATAGCTCGTGCCGCGCCCTCGTGGCTCCCACTACGAAAGCTCAAGTTTCTCTCCTAACCACACCGCGCGCCATTGCAACCGTCGCCAAAGGTCTCTCTCGTCTGACAACAATGGCGATGAGGGCAGGATGCCGAGCACTTGTCGCCATCTCTGTCGTCCTCGCCGTCTCCGTTAGCGGTAAGATACTAAACCTATCCATGCATGGCCCAAGAGGAACTGGAATTCCTCTGTTTCCCTCTGTTTATTGTGAATTAATTCACTCGTTGAATTGTGGTGCCGTGCTAATTAATCTTGTGTGTGCATATGTTTGGACTTCGATGATTCGATCGATCAGGTGTTTGGTCCAAGTCGTTCGACATCACCAACAACTGCGGTTACACGGTGTGGCCGGGGATCCTGTCGAGCGCGGACTCGGCGGGTCTGGACAGCACGGGGTTCGAGCTCGCGCCGGGGCAGTCGCAGACCTTGTCGGCGCCGGCCGGGTGGTCGGGACGGCTCTGGGGCCGGACGCTCTGCTCCACCGAGAACACCGGCAAGTTCACCTGCGTCACTGGTGACTGTGGCTCCGGCCGGCAGGACTGTGCCGGTGGCGGGGCGGCCCCGCCTGCGACGCTTGCCGAGTTCACGCTCGACGGCAGCGGCGGCATGGACTTCTTCGACGTTAGCCTCGTGGACGGGTACAACCTGCCGATGCTCGTGACGCCGCAGGGCGCGGCCGCGGGAGGCAACTGCGCGCCGACCGGGTGCATGGTGGACCTCAACGGCGCGTGCCCGGCCGACCTGCGGGTGACGTCTGCGGCCTCGTCCGGTGGCGGCGTGGCGTGCAAGAGCGCGTGCGAGGCGTTCGGGTCGGCGCAGTACTGCTGCAGCGGCGAGTACGGCAACCCCAACATGTGCCGGCCGTCGGCGTACTCACAGTTCTTCAAGAACGCGTGCCCGCGGGCATACAGCTACGCCTACGACGACGCCACCTCCACCTTCACCTGCGCCGGCGGTGACACCACCTACACCATCACCTTCTGCCCCAGCACAACCAGATAAATTGATTATCAATGTTGAAAAACTTCCGCTTCCACTTTACATTTGTTGCATGAATTGTGTGAACGGAAAGGTTATTGGATTTCTGGTGTGTTTATTAAGTTATGTTTAGCTGGGTAGGCGAACGGATTAGCCAAACCTTGTCAAACCAAAAGAAAACGACCTATCCATTGTTTACGAAAGCAAAAGAAAACCACCTTTTCGCTTTTGGTCTCTAGTGATTAACCGCTTTTTCAGAAACCCAGCAGCCAGCAGTAATAAACCACACAAATATGAAATACCCGATGTAGCCGGTCGTGACGCCGCCGGCGCACCGCTCTGCCAGCCAGCCCAGCCCAACCGCGCGTCTGTCAATTTTTACAATCACACCGCGTCCGTCGATTCGGTGGCGCTATGACGCCGACGTGGAATCGCCGTGGTACTCCACCACCGCAAACCTATGCAAGTATACTTTGTGTGCCGCACGCGGCCGAGCCGTTCCAAATGCGTTCCCTCCGGCAAGTCGGCGTCTCGCGAGGCGCCAGGCCGCCAGCGACAGCCGCTGGATTTGTCCCGGCCGTCGCCAGCTTGGGGTCCACCAAGTCGGCAGTTTGTCCCGTTTACTGTTCTCGCATGCGTCACCGCGCAACGTACGTCAGGGTAGCTAGTTAGTTCCCTTGCAAGATTAAACTGCATGCGTGCATGCTAGCGCTATTTCACTGTATGTTAGCAGTTACGGGTGATGACTGATTTTGTTGTGATTTCATTTCTGCAGCGTGAAGCCGGCCGGGTTGAACTGGCAGGCGTCGGGACTGCCGCTGACCAACGACACCATGGTGTACCTCGCCGGCGACCATGTCGGCGCCGCTGGGGCAATACAGCCGCCGTCGCGCGCGCTTTCTACTGAGCACCGATCGCGTCTCGGTCGGCCGCGGTGCACAATGGCACGTCGTGTTCCAGCAGGGCATTTTCATCTATAGTCTAGAATGGAACTGCTTGCGGGTCCACTGTCTGGGGTCCCACAAACAGTTATATTCGTTTCTCACGCCCGGAAATCAATTGGAGGGCTTAGTTTAGTTAGCTAGAAAAAGTACTTCACAATTTTAGCTAGCTCTATAGATTCTTTCTATAGTTTTTACAGGACTGAGATTAAAAAAAAAAAATGCTACGCATATGACCCTTCTGCTACGACGCATGTACGATGCCACTCTGTCACGTGAGCCACGGCAGCCACATCAGCCGTCCGCTCCACGCCTCTTCTTTTCTTCTCCCCCTGTTATGAACCTTGTCTGATGAACTCAGTTAACGCCGAATACATGCCAAACAAAAGATACAAGGTCTCAAATTCACTTCAAACACAAGTGTTTGAGGATACTAATTAGAGAAGAATAGTGTAGGGATTGGCAAGGAGCAAATAGATTGGGGATGGAGTAGAAGGGGGACCAGGAAGCAGCAGGGAGGAAGAGGAGCAGAGGCATAAGCCATCTGTTCTGGGTTTTTCGATGCCTCTGCATTGCTTCTTGGTTGCCCTTTGTACTCGACGACCAGGTATGTGTTCCTTCTCTTTCTTGGCCCACGGCCCATGTAGTGAGATCGTGACATTCTTCCCTCCTTTAATTTCGGTTTGCCCCTAAGCCGATACAAAAGAATCATCACTATTGCCACCGGGGTCCTATGGTACTAGTAGAACCTCAATGCCCAGCTTGACTTGAACACAATCACCACTATGCTTCTGCTGCATTAGCACTGCACTCTTAAAGCCTTTGAATCAATCCCAAAGGCCTCAACAAACAACATTGTTTGAAGGCAATGGTTGAGCTGCGATTCCATTTTGTTCATCCATTCTTGAGCAATCCGACCGCCAGTATGTACTCCTAGGGTCCACTTTCTTCCTTGTACAAACCAAGCTCTGCAACATTCCATTTTTCCAGCTGGCCCAAGTCCTCCAAAAAGAAATACCATGTCATCTATACATTTAAAATGTTCAACTTCTTCAGCAATAGAATAAATTTTGTTGAGAACAACTACTACATGAGAAACTTGTCAGCCAATTGCATGAAGCTTCTTGCACAATGCATCATCGAGTTTATCCTCAACTGTGCCAAATAGTATTTCATCACCCACTACAATAATTGAAGCCGAGCACGAGATCATCTGTTCTAC
Source organism: Phyllostachys edulis (assembly GCA_036346405.1). Taxonomy (NCBI): domain Eukaryota; kingdom Viridiplantae; phylum Streptophyta; class Magnoliopsida; order Poales; family Poaceae; genus Phyllostachys; species Phyllostachys edulis. The sequence continues at coordinate 41,717,344 of CM070548.1, read as the reverse complement.
CTCAGTATTGTTCATGCCATTGCTTGAAATAGAAGTAAATTCTATTTTATGATTAGACTTCTTTGTTCTACCAGCTCTTTCAAGTCTTCCATCTGATAGCATATATGTTGACCTAAAACTTTTCCCGGTCGATGAATCACTAAGAAGTGCATTTGGAATAGTATCATATATGCTCCCAATGGAAGTATACCCTGAATCATAAAGGCTGCAGTATTTAACCTTACATGTTAACAGGAAAGACCAAACGTCCCTATATGACCAATCCAAGATAGGATTCACCCTCATAAAAAGAGGCTAGCCAGGTGAACTAGGACAGAATTGTTCTTGACCAACCGCATTTGGATTCACCCTCACAAAAAAGAGGCCAGCCAGGTGAACTAGGAGAGAATTGTTCTTGACCAACCGCATTTGGATCACCAATTCTTGTGCCAATGAAAATTGCTTTAGTAGACTTCTCTTTCTAGGAATTCTAGGCCAGACTTGAAATCTGACCGGATAGTTTCCAATGGCAAACCATAAGTTGAGATTGTTTCATAAGTGAATGAGTTGATTTAAGGAAAAGCACAAGGGCTCTCAAAATAGATGGTACGCAGAGGACAATTTTGAACAGATTCATTTTGGCCTCCATCACCAGAACTTGTTTTGTAAAGGTAGTAGTCAGCCCGAACTAACTGCAAGAGTACAGTTGAATCCTCCCCACCATTAAAGCTAAAGGCAATTTCCTTAAACGGATAGAGCGCAAAGGCTCGCTGGACGACATAGACGGTGTTGTTGTACTTGGTGTACAGCTGGCAGTCACTGCTCGTCCGCACCACCCAGTCAATCTCCATTCCCCTCCCGCTCCCCTCAGAAAATTCCTTCTTCGTGGCCTTATACTCAAGCACTATCTTTCCATGCAATTTCACAATTTCTAATACTATGTTTTTGTGTTCTGAATTAGACCAAGAAGCTAACCTTAGAATCTTCATGACGTCAACCATTAACTCGTCCTCAATGAAATTGTCTATAAGATCTTTCACACCACCCTTGTCGTTCTTGCACCGAACAAACTCAGTAATCAGCATGGATACACACGACTTCAGTAGTTTCTTAGAACAATCAATCATACAATCCCAACTTTGGCATGTTGCCTCATGAACGAACTGATTATGCTGATTACATTGAGGAAGCTTGATCCCATTATCTTTGAGGGGCAATGATAAGGGTGGTAGCCTCATTCTATTGCTGCTTTTTTTAGAAATTGTTATTGTCCGATCAACCACTTTCTTGTTGTCATCAGCATACAACATACTGCTCCTAGAGAAAAGCATTGTCCAGCTAACCACTTCCTCATTGTTATCAGTATAGAGTGCTCTATTACCAAGGAGCTCACCAAGCTTTTGCTGTTCTTCACCGGCCACCCACACATGGTTATACGAAAAGATAGAGCACATCACCTCAGTAGCATTTTTAGTAGGCCAAAATCCTTCTCCCAGAGTCACCATTCTTCATGGCACGGGTAGTGACCACGGAGGCATCCGTTTCACTCCACCTCGATAGCACTTGAATGACATCCATGACGTCGGACATAGCTCCACTCCACTGCCCATGATGCCCACTTGCGCAGGCGGTGGCCGCGGTTGCCTAAACTCCATAGCACCACAAGAATTCCCCAAGCGTGCAAGGAGACTTGCATGATGGGCTGCTCTATCCACCGCGGTAATGCCTACAGCGAATGATTTGTTAGGGAAGTAGTTAGTGAGGACGAGGTCGCTGGTGGAGAAGCCATAGGATATGCCATCAATGTCGAGCATTCTGTCGAACACCTTGTGTGCATCCAACTGATAGTTGGATAGATTGGAGACGTGCTCGTCGCCCAGGTCGATGGAGTTGATAGCAGCACTGCTCGGTGTGGAGGTGGGGTTGCCAGAGTCAACATCATCTAGTACGGTGTCTTGTTGGGTGTTGGCGAGGACACCCATGATGATGACGCCACCGACGTCAGGCAAGGCGGTGGCCGAGAGGGAGCCTTGGGCCGTGTCCGGCATGAATTCGAACATCTACGAGGCGGTGTAGTCATCGAAACAAATCATCGAACACCTGGTAGGCATCAGGTTATCTAGCTCGCTGGTGGAGACATTCGTGGGCTCTGCCTGTGCCCGGATGGCTGTGGTCACACCCCTCAAGAGCAAGGACGTAGCTGCTACCTTGGCGTAGCCGGCATTGGGGTCGGGGCCCAACGTTGAGCACTTGGTGGGTGATTCGGGGGCGAGGGTAGCATCTGCATGTGGAGTAGCTGCCGCCACGGCATGCTCCACAGCGGTGGCAAGGGTTGCCATCGGTGCGGTTACGAACGGTGGCAAGGCATGAACGGTTGTTCCTAGCGACTGGACGATGGCCTTCAAGCCGATCGCGAGCTCGTTCATGCGTACTGCCATATCTTCCATCTCCAACATCTGCTTCTTCACTTCAGAGATTAACTTGTTCAATATCGCCTTGCATCGTACTTCGCTCTCCTTCTTAGCGTCGCTCATGGCCACCTCAGAGCACGAAACCACCAGGATCGAATGCTCTGATACCATATTGTTATGAACCTTGTCTGATGAACTCAGTCAACACCGAATACTTTCCAAACACAGGATACAAGGTCTCAAATCCACTCCAGATACAAGTGCTTGGGGATACTAATTAGAGAAGAAATAGAGTAGGGATTGGGAAGGAGCAAATAGATTGGGGATGGAGAGGAAGGGGGACTAGGAAGTAGTAGGGAGGAAGAGGAGCAGAGGCATAAGCCTTCTGTTCAGTGTTTCTCGATGCCTCTATGTTGCTTCTCGGTTTCACCTTTGTACTCAACGACCAGGTATGCGTTCCTTGCCTTCCTTAGCCCACGACCCATGTAGCGAGACCGTGACACCCTTGTCCTTAAACCTGTCTCCGCCATAGCATTCGCTGTTGGTGATATGCCCTAGAGGGCAATCATAGAGCTGATTGTATCACGTCTATGTTTATGAGTTATTGAATAAATATTATTATGTTCCTTGAATGAATTATCTGTTATAAAGATTAACGAGTATGTGACTTGTTGGTGAAGCTCTTTAACTTATATGATGTCATTCTAAATGTATCCCTGGTCGGATGTTATTGATCGGAACACTAGTGGCTTATCGACCAGCACATGTATTGATTGATGACCATGTTTCACCGGTTATGGATATAGGTATATCAAATCAATAATGTGAACACATGTTAGAGAACATGGCTTTGGATTGACCCACCTTGAGACACTACTAAAATTGTTATGATTTTATGTGTCATTAGTTGGTCTCAAGCAATGATGATGGATAATCCTTAGACCTGAGATCAACATGGTATCCTATATGTGTAATAGTACACTTAGGGGTTGCCAAACACTACTCCGTAATTGGGTAGTTATAAAGATAGATTTCGGGTATGCTATGAAACATGCGGAGGGATGTGACAGGTCAGTTATGGGATTTGCTCCTCCTAACATAACAAGAGAGATATCTCTAGGCCCCTCGATGTGGTTGGATAAAGAAAGTGTTTGGCCATGCCACTAGTGATCGAAGAGTCGACCACGTGAAGTTATCTGTCACTTGATCGAGAAAGTATTGAACAGTCCAGGACGACAATATATCACCTGGAGTTCAACCAGATATCGTGAGGCAAAAAGAGAATACACGAGAAGGTCATCCAGTTCGATCAGATACGGACTAGTGGTATGGAGATATGAGCTGATCGTAGATTGATTGAACATAATCACTAAGTGGTCGAAACCTATTCGTAAGGAGTTATGAACTAGTCGAGACCAAATATGAGTTGGTCGTATAGAGATACGAGCAGGTCGTTAGTGATAAGGACTTGGTCGTAGATCATATACTATTAAGGTTTGTCTAATATAATTTATGTGTATTTGGGAATCATTATATCCTACTAGGAACTGCCAACGACTCGTGGTCGGAAAAGGTTTCTGAGTCACAACCGATTACGCATGAACCTACAGGGTCACACACTTAACGGGTTGGAACAAACGTGTTCGGATAGGATCCATCATGGGCTCTATATAAGGAGGTGCATGAGGCTATTGGGAGGCGTGTGACAGAATGTGAGTTGTTCCACCAAAACCATAGCTACCGTCTTCTCGAGAGAGCCCTACCGTGCGAGTTGGTGCTAGCACACCGGCATAAGGTGTTCCATCCCCAGACATGTGGATACCATAGAGGCACTACTGTGATTGTTGTTGCGCTTAAGGACGATCTTCAATCTTCACAAGGAACACGATTGGTTGCTGGAGGAGATGATCGGTACCAAGGACTATCGACTATGCTGGACGATTGACTACGACCACTACATCGACGCACTCTACGTTGGATCAGGTTGCTATAACTCAACTCTTCTTTCGCTGAACTGCGTGTCTAGTGGTAACTATCTATGATCTCTTACTGGTATGGCTTCCTAGATTATGCGGTAGAATTTTTGAATTGCCAGCTAGTGTAGCATACCATATCCTTTCAATGGTATCAGAGCTATCTTGCGTAGTTTTTGATCTAGATCGATCACATATACTTGATATGTGATAGTAGTAGATTGGATCTATTACTGGTCTGGTCTAATAACCTGGATCGGTTCATATGGATGGAATGGTCTAGGCACTAGTCGATAAGATCGATCGGTTTTTGGTGGTAGTAGATGGGTTTGCGGGAAGTATGAGCTAAAAGCACCAGATGGTTTACTGCGCTTGTTCACGACCACATTGCATGATACTCCTACCGGTCAGAATTCCACCATCGGAGTATACCACAGTGCGTGGTAGTATCAAGACAGGGATTAGATTGGTTCGAAATAGGGTTAATATGATTAATCCTATTATTTCCGAGGCTCGGTTACGTGAATAAGATTGGTTTAGAATAGGGTTAATATGATTAATCCTATTATTTCCGCCATGCTAGGTAATCGTACCGTGTTATATAGTTTTATGTGTTCATATCACCCGATAGAATTGGATTCTATGCATAACTCGTTTTTGAAGGGATTGATGTGAATAGTATGGTCCATTGTGTATATGATGCATGTATGGATTTTACATGGCATGTGTGTCATGTTGTGTGATAGCCATCGAGCTACATATTATTGTATAACAATCTGCATGCCGACATGTGATGCTTGATATTATCATATGTAATTCACTACTTGCTCTTAGGAGTAATAGCTTAGTAGATGAATGCAGTCGGAGAGTTCAAGCATGATGGCCCAGAGGACAGGAAGTATGGCGATGGAGATCATCATGATAAGGGTCATATTATTTCACAATTTAATATGATTATCTGTGAATTTTTTTCTGTTCTTGTTATACTTTTGATCATGTTTTATCATTAGATGTTTTAACATGATAGAGTAGTATCCCTTAAGAAAAATTAAGTAAATTTGATGTCTTTCCAATTGCTGCGCCTATCACGATTTTGATCGTTAATTGGTAGGTCTACCAAAGTAGGGTGCAATTAACTATCTTAATAAGATAGGGTGGGTGTCGGACACCCACATGCATAGTGTTGGTTTAACTTGACGAGGCTATCAAAATAGCTTTGGGCCTTGAGGCATAATGTTGGTTGCCGGGGCATAAAGATGCCACCCAACAGACAAGAGTCATATAAAATATGATAAGCAAATGGTTGCTTACCTAAATCACTAAGTTTCTAGCAGTGATGCCAAAACTCACTAGGACTTAATAATATATGAATCTTGAACTCACTATATGATGTTAGAGGGAAAACATGGTTTAGAATATATAGTGGGGGTATCTTTTATTAAAGTGTTTAATAAAAGATCTTATATAAACATAGTGCTGAATTTTTTCATATACATTTCCTGCTGTAGATCATGGCACCTACTACTTCCTCCACACCTACCTTTAACTTGCGATCTATTATTGAGAAAGAAAAGTTGAATGGAACAAATTTTATTGACTGGTTTCGTAATCTGATAATGGTTCACAAACAAGAAAAGAAAGAATATGTTCTAAAGGGTCCCTATCTCGAGGAACCGAATGCTGATGTTACTCGTGCTGAAAAGAATGCTTATGAGAAGTATTGCAATAACGCAGTCGATGTACACTGCCTTATGCTTGCCACCATGAACTCTGAGCTTCAAAAACAATATGAGACCACAGATGCTTACAATATGATTGTAGGTCTAAAAGGTATGTTTTACAATCAAGTAAGGGCAGAGAGGTACAATACCTCCAATGCATTATTTTCTTGTAGGCTGTTATAAGGTAACCCTGTCAGTCCTCATGTGATCAAAATGATTGGTCACATTGAGAGCTTGAAAAATCTTGGTTTTCCCCTTAGCCAAGAGTTGGCTACTAATGTGATTCTCCAATCGCTCCATGCAAATTTTGAGCTTATCATATTGAATTTTCATACAAATGGCATGGAGAAGTCAATGACCGAGTTGCATGGCATACTTAAAGGTGCTAAGGAGAGCACCAATAAAAGTTCCAATCATGTGATAATGGTTCAAAAGACTACTAGCTTCAAGAAGAAGGGTAAGTCGGGAAAGGGAAAGGGCAAAGGAAAGACTCAAGATGAGATCGAGAGTTTTAAGGCTAAGCTTAAGAAGTTCAAGCCGGGTTCTAAACCTGACACAGAATGTTACCATTGTCATGAGACTGGGCATTGGAAGAAAAATAGCAAGAAATACTTAGCAGAAATGAAAAAAAAACAAATAAAGTAATGAAGGGATACGGGTAGGCTATACTAGCTGGCAGTTCAAAAAATCTACCACATAAATCAGGAAGCCACGCAAGTAAGAGATCATAGATCGTTACCACTAGACGCGCAGCGAAAGAAGAGTTGGAGTAGCCTGATCCAACGTAGAGCGTGTCGATGATGTGGTCGTAGTCGATCATCCTCTCCAGCAACCAATCGCGTTCCTCGCCAAGGTCGTGGATCGTCTTCAAGCGCAACAGCAACCACAGTAGCGCATCTACGTATCTACATATCCAAAGATGGAACACCATACATCGGTGTGCTAGCACCAACTCGCACGGTAGGGCTCTCTCGAGAAGATGGTGGCTAGGGTTTTGGTGGAGCATCTCATGTTTATATAGAGCCCATGACGGATCTTATCCGAACACGTATGTTCCAACACGTTAAGTGTGTGACCCTGTAGGTTCATGCGTAATCGGTTGTGACTCGAAAACCCTTTCCGACCACGAGTCGTTAACGGTTCCTAGCAGGACATAACGATTCCTAAATACACATAAATTATATCGGACGAACCTTAATGCAATATGATCTACGATCAGGTCCATGTCACTAACGACCTACTTGTATCTCTATACGACCAGCTCATATTTAGTCTATACCAGTTCGTAACTCCTTACGACCAGGTTTTGACCACTTAGTGATTATGTTCGACCAGTCTATGACCAGCTCGTATCTCTATACGACTAGTCCGTATCTGATCAAACTAAACGACCTACTCATGTATTCTCCCTTTGCCTCATGATATCTAGTTGAACTCCATGTGAGATATTATGTCATCCATGGACTGTTCAATATTTTCTTGATCAAGTGTCGAATAACTTCATGTGGTCGAACTCTTCGACCACATTGCATAATACTCCTACTGGTCAGAATTCCGCCATCAGAGTGGTCCACAGCGACGGCAAGGGTTGCCGTTGGTGCGGTTATGGACGGTGCGGCAAGGGTCACACACTTAACAGATTGGAACAAACGTGTTCGGATAGGATCCGTCATGGGCTCTATATAAGGAGGTGAATAAGGCTATTAGAAGGCGCGTGGCAGAACGTGAGTTGCTCTACCGAATCCCTAGCCACCATCTTGTCGAGAGAGCACTACCATGCGAGTTGGTGCTAGCACACCAGCGTACGGTGTTCTCCTCGGACGTGTGGATATCGTAGAGGCACTACTGCATTTGCTGTTGCACTTAACGACGATCTTCAACCTTCACAACGAACGTGATTGGTTGCTAGAGGAGACGATCGGTACTAAGGACGATCTACTACGCTGGACGATCGATTACGACCACTACATCGATGCGCTCTATGTTGAATCAAGCTATTCCAACTCTTCTTCCGTTGGACTGCGCGTCTAGTGGTAATGATCTATGATCTCTTGCTTGCATGGCTTTTTGGTTTATACGGTAAAATTTTTGAATTACCAGCTAGTATAGCCTATCCGTACCCCTTCTCTCGCCTCCACTGCCACTGCTACCAGACCCAAGGCCTTCTCTTCCTCCTTGTGTTGCCCCCCTCACGGTCTTCCTTGCATGTCCTGCCAAGCAACCACTGGGCTGGCTATGCCGACCGACGCAGATCTAAACAAGTTTGATGCTCCGCCATGTAATTTGGCTCGACTGACCTCAAGGGCGCGCTCCCTGCCTCTTTTTCTCTCTTTTGCTTGCTTCTGTTGTTGCATTGGGTTGTTGATGTTGTGTGTGGATGTATGCATGATGGCCGTGTGTGTTAATGAAAGCTTCAGGTGGGTTCTTAATTTCACTCGTTCAAAGTTAGAATTCTTTGATGCCTCTATGTTAACTTTGTCTCTTTTTTACTCCTCTAGGAGTATGTCAAATTTTGATGTGGTTGATGGATTTTTTGGAATAGTTGAAGCAGACGAATCCTGTGTATATTTCCATGTCTATTTAGCAACCAGAAATTTCCTTGCTTTTGCCTGATTGGGTTTGAAGCCTTGACGGTGATCTTGGTTCTCCCTCGGGTGAAGCAAATAGGCATGGCCTGATCTTGCGTGAAGTGTTTTCGCGAGTGTCGTAGAAAAGTATCGAATGTATAGCAGGGCTCTAAAAAAATTAGAGGAAATTGCACTTAGCCCCAGGTACATCGTCGTTAGTTTCATAAAACCACATATTTAGCCAAAACTTTCACTTAACCACGTGTTCTTTGACTCATTAGTGCGCTTTGCCCCAACTTTGTTGGCATGGCTTTGCGGGATGGGGACAAAATGAAAGCGCGCCTCCTTCTTCTCTCATAAGCACGATTCAAATAGAGGTGTCGCCGTTCTCATTGCTCATGGATTCTCATCGCTCGTTGATGCAGACGCGATGGGCTTTGATGGCGAACGCATAAGCCATAGCAATGGTGGGGGCGGTTGTGGTATCGGCACAACAACCAACACTATTGAGCCAAGCCAAGGGAAGGAAGCGCATAAAGGTAGAGAACTCTTGATCCCTTTGTAATTTTGGTATCGTAATAGGAGCATGCATCGATGGGGTTTTAGTTTGCAATTTTAGAGTTTGTGTGTTTGGAATAGACATCGGTAAGATATATTTTTAGTATTGAAGCTCTAAATTTATGAACTCGAATTGTAATCTTCAAACATTAGGCTATTACCTTGAATCGCACATGTTTGAGGACACAATGAACAAACTCAGACTCCAAATTTTAGTCCTTTGAATTCTAGGCTTCGAATTTTTAGTCTTCTCAATTTATTGTGCGAATGGTAGCATGAATTGATATATGAATCCACAAATCCTTTCGGCATCATAAATTTCTCAAAAATAATAACAAAATGAAACCGTATATGCAAAAGGAAAGCTTTACGGATAAGTATCATGAGACTTCTTATGTTCGGTTATAAATAGCATACTTGGCACTAAGTATATCATTGATGCTTGAGCATGCGATAAGTTTGAAATTCCATCAAAACTAAACTCATTATAATACTTAAGGTCTTAAACATGTATGACTAAAATTAATCTCGATGTTGTAGGATGGTTGAAGAGATTTGGACGCTACAAGTTTTCAAACATGATCAAGGCCCCAAACACCGGTTGTGGAGAAGAAGATGGCTAGATGCTTCCTTTGCTACTTGATTTGGTGGAAGTCATGGAAGCAGAGAATTACTTGCTAGTAGCAATCAGTGACATATTCTCTTTAGTCATTCGTGTACAAGCAATGAAAAAAAATGTTCATGAAACAGCCTCCCTGTAACGTCCCGTTTTCTTTAAAGTTTCTTGCCTGGTTTTCAAAATAAAAGTAACCATTTGGCTTTATTGAGAATCCAAAGCTTAACCTGACGTCTTGAAATCTGGAGAGTTCAATTGGAATTAATTAAGCCTTAATTAAGTTCTTTGTTGGTGTTCCTTGCTGTTTGAGCCTCTCTGTGTGTCCCTGGGTTTGTCTCTTCTCTCTTAACTTCCTTTGTTGGGTTGAACCTCTTTGAGATCCGACCTCTCTCTTATCTCCCCTCTGCTCAGACCTCCCTTATTGAGATCTAGCCTCAGACCTCCCTTGTTGAGATCTAGCCGCTCAGACCTCCCCTTGTTGAGATCTAGCCGCTCGCACCTCCCTTGTTGAGATCTAGCCGCTCAGACCTCCCTTTGTTGAGATCAAGCCGCTCAGACCTCCCTTGTTGAGATCTAGCCGCTCAGACCTCCCTTGTTGAGATCTAGCCGCTCAGACCTCCCTTGTTGAGATCTAGCCGCTCAGACCTCCCTTGTTGAGATCTAGCCGCTCAGACCTCCCTTGTTGAGACCTAGCCGCTCAGACCTCCCTTGTTGAGATCTAGCCGCTCGGACCTCCCTTGTTAGGATCTGGCCATTAGGACCTCCTCTCGGGAGATCTTAGCCGTCCAGGTCCTCCCTTAGTTGGATCCAAAGGTTCCGACCTCCTTAGGTCCAAGACCTCCTTAGTGCTTGGACCCATCTTTGACTCTCGTGGTCAGACGCTTGAGGCCTTGCCTTCTTAACCTTAGGACCATCCGATGTGGTTTGGATGGCCCGATCCTAAGGGCACGTTAGTTTGGTCCGAACGTTCCTATCCTTTTTGGGTGCCTGATTTTTAATCGAGCGGCTCTGCTTTCTTCTTAGCGTTTTCCTTGTTTCGAGGACCTCCTCCTCGTTGTTTTGCAAAGACCACCTCCTCGGTCCTTCTTTGGTCTTTTGTAAGACCACCCTCCTAAATCAGGATATCCCTATTGGTCAGGACCTCCCCTGCACCCTTTGATCTGGACCGTTGAGGTCCTCCCCTTGAAATCTTGACCCTTGGACCTCCCTTGTGCAGGTCTGAGCGTCAGGACCTCCTCGTGATGAGCTTTACGGACCTCTTGTCCAGAACCTCCTCTTGAGTCCTTGGACCTCCTGTCCAGGACCTCCCCCTCTGAGTGTCTTGGACCTCTTGCCCAGACCTCACAAAGTGGTCTTTGGCGGGGATGACCCTTGCGGTGGGGCCACCTCTTTGACTTGTGGTGCACCCTTTTGGTGGCCCCACTTGCCACCCCTCTTCACCTTGTAATTATTGCTCTTGCCTCGAACTCATGCGCATTTAATAGGTGTCGGGTCACATTAAATGCAGGTCATATCTGAGGTACTTTATTTCAATTCTTTTAGGGCAAGCCTTGCCCTAGTTGTCCCGATTGCCTACACCTCACCGAGTTTTTCCTTGTGGTGCACACTACCAACTCGGCTATATAAAGCACAGGGCGGGCCACCTTTGTAACTTTGTTGCTCATTTCTTCCTTCCCAATCAATTGCTCGGTCCTTCCTTGTGCAAGACCTTTCCCAGAGCTCTTTGAGGTGTGTTAAGCCTCTTGGTTTCCTTTTTGGCTGAGTTGGTTTGAGTTCCTTTTGGTTCTTTTGAAGTTCTCACGGCTTAGTGTGGTTTTGCTTATTTGGTTTTCTTGCTTGACGTGTAGATCACGAGTTCGAGGAGATCTTGGACCCGACTCTTCTTTGCAAAAGGCTCTCCTTTGCTTGACCAAGGCAAGCCACAGATCCCCTTTGATCATCTTGAACCAAGTTTAAGTAAATGTATTTCGGTTTTACTTTATCATGCATGGCTATGTTTATATGAAAATGGTTTGGGTGTAGTTACTTGCCTACTTGTTTGTTATGCCTCCTTTATACCTTGTCTCCATCATGTTGTCATGTTCACCTTGTGAGCCTTAGGGTGGATAATTTAGTTGGTGTTCTTTGTTATTTGCCAACATGGGGGCGTAGATCTTATCTGACTTTGCTTAAGCGTGGTTGAGCGTATCATGCTTCATCTCTAATAATCTTGACTAATAAATATGAAATGTGTGGTGGTGCCATTGTTGAGCGACTATGGCGGGACGCCTAAGCAGTGTTGATGTGGTGTGAGATCACTTGGTTAAAAACTGTTGTGCCAAGACTGGGTGGTCTTTTGGCATGTACTTATACAAATTGTTTTGCTGAGGCAAGAAGGCAAGGAGTGAGTAGTGGGTGCTTTGCACACTTGGTTGTGGAAGTCTTGCCTTGGCACAATTAAGGACTTCACTTTGTGTCTCATTGAATGGGCCAAGCAAAGCAACCACAAGATCATTTTATGGGAATGGTGCAGGGTGAATAATTAGCAATGGGTTGGCTTGGGGCTGTTGTGGTTGGCGTGTGATTCGTTGGCACAAGAGGGGCACCCCATAACCTGCGGACTTCTAGACCACAGGAGGATTCTGAAACCTTAGCGGGCAGCCCGAGTTAGTTCAAAGCTTTGTAAAGGCCTTACTGCTCTCTAGGCTGCTCACCTTAGGAAGTGAGCAAGGGTGGCCGAACCCGCCCCCACTAGAGAGATCGTGGATTGTGGGTAAGTTGTACACCTCTGCAGAGTGTAAAGATCTATTCAATAGCCAAGTCCTTGGTCATGGACATGCTTTCGATGAAATGGTGCAAGGGGTAGCTTTGTTTCAAAAGCTTGTGCCATTGGACACTTCATGAGATGCCTTGGCTTTGCCTCGAAGAGACCTTGGCCACTCGGAGGGGTCAAGGTTGGCTCGGGTAGTGGTCGGGGTTGGTTTGGACCTCTGGAGTGGGTGCTCTGGAGTGGGTTTTGGGTAAGGACACAGTCACGGTGTGACCGGAACTCCTTCTTTTTGGTTGTGGTGTGAGTTGGTGCTCACCCCACCTTTTTAAACATCAAAAGTATTATGTACTATGGTTTTACTTTCTTTGCTTTTCAATCTATTACTATTTTATTGTTCAAATCGGCTTTGCAAAACTAACCATACAACTCTCCATTGGTAAGTCCGCATGAATATTATTGCATCTTTGCTCTCTGTGACTTCTTGAGTACATTCCAAGTACTCATGGCTTAAGCCCCGTGTCAAAGCAGATTATGAGGATGATCAAGTGCGAGGCGGTCAGACCTCTTCGAGGAGGAGTTCTTGACGACTAAGTCGCCTAGGGCGTCCTCCACCCGACAACCTGTGGTGCTTGTTGGATGGCTTTGCGTGTTCAGTGTTTGAGCCCTAGAAGCTCCTTGTTGCCGCTTGTAAGTCCTCGTTGGTGTTGTAAGCCCTCGGTGGCGAGACCTCTTGTTAACAAGCTTGGCCACAAGGTCATATTATATAAAGTTTAATTTATGCGCTTCATCTTTGTTTGACCTCGTGGTTGTGGTATTGGCTTGTGTTCTTGTGCGGGCTAGCTCTGTTGTCTTGGGACTAGCTCGGATGCACAGGCGGACCACAGGAGGTCCTTGGGACTTAGCTTTGGGAGGTCTGCCGGACCTCTCTTAGTGATGTGCTGGAGGTGCTCTTGGCGGGTGGCGGCCACGACCTCCGGAGGTCCATAAGACCTCTGGGAGGTCTGGCAGACCTCGGTTAAGCTCCATGCGGTGCTACCACATCTTTCGTGGTGACTTCGCGCAAAAAAAAAATGGTCCTCCGGACCTCTTACGGTGCATCACGGGTGGGTCGTCACAGTTGGTATCGAGCCACAGTGGTCAGTAGGCGTGACCCTAGGTAGAAAGGTCGGTTTAGTTTTGATTCAAAAGGTTATTTTCTAAAGCAAAACAACTTAAAATCGGTTTGGAGGTTCTTACCTTGTTACGGTTCTATCTTTGTACTTAACTTGTCTAAATCATTCCTTACCTGTTCTACTTCAATTTTAACTCCTCTTTAGTTACATTACCTTACCCTTCTTTGGAACCTCAATTTTTAAGTCTAATTTGACCTCCTTGCCTTTATAATTTCTATAGGACCGACTATGGTAAGGTTAGGGTTAGTGGTCCTATTCTGAGTCTTGCCTAGCTTGTGTCTTTAAGACCTCTGTTTTGAAGCTTTGGTTGCCTCTTTTGGCCTCCTAGCCTTTCGGTTCTCTCTTGGGTTTAACCAAGTTACCCCTTTTTCATGCTCTATCTTTCTCTTTGATCCCTCTTATCCTCTATGCTTTCTGTCTTACCTATTAAGCCTTTAGAGTTTTGTCCAGATGGTGCAGACTCGGCAATCCACAAGTCAGGGTGAGCCCCCAGAACAGTTGCCTCCACCTCCACCTCCTCCAGTGGCAGCAACAGACCCGGGTTTTGGGCAGTTTATGGCGGCACAAGCCCAAATGATGAGCTCCATGATGCAGAATATGAACCAAATTATGGCTCAACAAAGCCAGACCACCAATGCTTTACTTGCCATGATGAGTCAGAGTAGTCAAGAGGCAACAGCGCCACCCCCTCCACCCCCAGCTCACCATCAATCAAGGCTGTCAGAGTTCATGAAGACACGCCCAGCTACATTTTCGAGCTCCCCTGAGCCCTTAGATGCCGATGATTGGCTGAGATCAACAGAGAAGAAGTTGGATATTGCTCGCTGTGAAGACAGGTAGAAGGTTTTGTTTGCCTCACATCAACTGGAAGGACCTGCAGCTGAGTGGTGGGACACATTTTGTGCCTCACATGCTGATCCCCAGAGGATCACTTGGGCAGAATTCGCAACTGTTTTTCGTCACTCGCATGTCCCCGATGGGAAGGTAGAGATGAAAAAGGAAGAGTTTAGAGAGCTCAAGCAAGGCAGCATGTCAGTGAGCGAGTATCTCACAAAGTTCACCCAATTGTCACGTTATGCTCGTGAAGATGTGGCTACGGATGATGCACGGCAGAAGCGCTTCAAGCGAGGCCTCCATCCCAGTTTTAAAAGTTCAAGTTGTGGGCACCGATTATCCTGATTTCCAGCATATGGTGAACAAGGCAATGCTCATTGAGGAATCCCAAGAGAACTCTCTGAGTCCTTCAAGAGAAAGGTGCCACCCTCCAGTGCTCAGCAAAGACCTCCCCAGCGTGTCAAGACGTTTGTACAGTACCAACCCAAGCGCCAAGGACCTCCTGGACCTCCCAGGACCTCTGTCAAGACCTCCCGCCACCGCCTTGACCAGCGCCGCCTCCTTTGCAAAGACTAAGTCAACCCATGACCCCCACGGCGGGGGGATCACTGTTCAAGTGTCATCAAGTGGGGCATTTTCCAATCAATGCCCATCAAGACCGAGCCACCAAAAGACCTCTACTTCAGGACCTCCTCGGCCAAGACCTCTCGGTAGTAGGACCTCCTCAAGCCAGACCTCCTGGACTTTTGGAAGGGGCCATGTGAACCATGTGGCGGTGGAAGAAGCTCAGACCTCCTCGGATGTGGTACTAGGTATGTTCCTAGTAAATTCAATCTTTACATGCGCTTTTGTTTGACTCTGGAGCTTCCCATTCGTTTATTTCTCGGAGTTTTGCAAAGCACCGGTTTGAGTTGTTGCTCTTAAGACTACCTTGTTGGTTCAATCCCCCGGCTCAGAACTAAGTACGAACCAGGGTTGTCCACAAGTGAAAATGGTCATAGAAGAAGTAGAATTTCTAGCCAACCTTATCCTTTTGGACACCAGGTCCCTAGATGTGATCTTGGGCATGGGCTGGCTAGCTAACCACCATGCCATGTTGGATTGTAGTGGCAAAAGTATCTCTTTGACCAGCCCTAGTGGTGCCACTGTGAAGTTTTCGGCCACCTCGGAGAAGCTCCAAGGAGCCCTATCTTGCAACGCTCAAGTTCAAGTTTTGAAGGATGTCCCTGTTGTTAAAGAATTTGTGGATGTGTTCCCTGATGAGCTCCCAGGAATGCCCCCAGACAGAGACCTTGAGTTTGTCATTAACCTTGTCTCAGGGACCTCCCCATCTCCAAAAGACCCTCTGATTGCATGTTGATGATCGGGTGGAGTTGAAGAAGCGGTTGGAAGACTTGCGAGCAAGGGTTTTATTAGACCTAGCTCCTCACCTTGGGGAGCCCCAGTGATTTTGTGCCTAAAAGGATGGTACTCAAAGGATGTGTGTGGACTATAGAGCTCTCAATGATGTCACCATTAAGAACAAGTATCCTTTGCCAAGAATCGATGATTTGTTTGATCAATTGAAGGAGCTCATTGTGTTTTCAAAGATAGACTTGAGAGCAGGATATCACCAACTCAAGATTCGCAAGGAAGACATCCTAAGACAGCTTTTTTCAACTAGGTATGGGTTATTTGAATTCAACATCATGTCTTTTGGGCTGACCAATGCCCTGCCTATTTCATGAATTTGATGAACCGAGTGTTCATGGAGTACCTAGACAAGTTTGTCATTGTCTTCATTGATGACATTCTTGTATATTCCAAGAGTGAAGATGTCGACGATCGAATCGCCGATCTTACTTAAAATAAGCGAGGAAAATGGCGTGGAATATCCCGGAATGGAATGGGGTCGCTCTTTATTGATATGAACTGGATTTACAAGATGTGGCTAAGTACTACCCTGAATTACACCGAATGGAGGAATGTTAACCGACAATCGGACTTAGAATATGAGTCTAAGGTGATTATCTAGCTTCTAATTCCACCGCTTAGGCTTCGTGCATATCTTTGCCTTGGCCTTGTTTTGTGTGTCGCTTATCGTCTCCTTCTTGTCTCTGTTGTTGTCTCTTGTGCTTCACCTTTAAATAACTTCCAAGAGGTGGCGATTACTCTGGAGAAGACATCCTCGTGAAGCGTTACGATTGGTCGAGCGGTAGAAAGTTAGCAATGTGCTAACTTCCTTGCGGTTGCTTGTGAAAAGCTTAGTAGGGTGGTTAATAGTCGGTGTCTCGGGGTTGTACCATCGCATGGTTTGGAGCGATAACATGTGTTCCATTCATCATACGATAAGAAATACCGATTCAATAATTTTACGGCGGTTATCGGTGAGGGATTAGGCACAAAGCCTCATCAGGCCGTGGTACCCATAAGTAACCTCGGAATACTAACGACCGGGAGGTCGTCGGTCTTAGGGGTTCGACCATGAAAACGTATGGTCTTTTATTATATATTAAAATAATACATAGATGTTTTAATCCTCGTCGGCTAGCCCCGAACTTTAAATGAACTGGTCGTATATACCTTTTCCCGATGAAATCGTATCAAGCGAACCCCATTTAATGTCGTGGTATCTGAAGTGGTCTCAGTGTTCACTTTAAAGTTGAGAACTTGCCTTGGGAAGCGAAGAGTTCCTCTGTCGTTTGAAAAAAAAAGCTTTTTGTCGGTTGGACTTTTGTAGAAATCCTTGAAAGTATCGGAAGGTTATAAGATCTCCTCTCGCCGGGGCTCTTAGAATTTTTATGCTTCGAAATCCCTTCGATCCACTTTAGCTTCTCGCCAAGAAATCCTCGAGTCTTTTCTGTTCTTCCGACCACAAAGTCTCCAACTTTTGCTACTCATTCTTGAGGATTTTCGCCATGTCGGAGCAGATTACAAAGTGGTTGCCTTGAATTGGGCAAGAAAAACTTCGAGGCCTTGAAGAAGATGGGAATGCTCCCAGATAGGAATCTGATTAATTGGAGACCGGCGACTGGAGAGCATTTTCCGAGCCGTGAAGATGGCGAAATCCCTGTTTTTCTTGCCTACATCGAATGTGGGCTGAGACTACCGTACACAAATTCCTCCTCCGCGTTCTTGAACATTACGGGGTGGAATTGGTGAATTTGGCCCCAAATTCGATCGCAAATATTAGTATTTTCGCATATTTGTGCGAGGCATACCTGGGAATACAACCGAACTTGAAGCTTTTTAGTTATTTCTACCGCATGGTGATGGGAAAATCTGCGGCAAAATTTGAGGCAGCTCCTGGGGAATGCACATTGCGTCTTCATGACGGGAAGGCCGATGAGTACATCTTCATGTACTGTGAAATCTTCGTGGTCATCATGGAAAAATCTTGGTTTTACATGACGATTCTGAAAGACGATGGCCTCTACTTGGCGGAACTAGAGCAAGTGAAAACTCCAAGTGGAAGGAAACCATAAAGAAGACAGGATAGTCAAGAGATGGGTGGATGCCATCTCGACTTCGTCGGGGCTTGACTTCGTGGCATGTGGTGAAGGATTTTACCCTTCGCCAGATTAGCCCATTGAAGCTCGGACTCATTCCTGCTCTGGTGCCTTGATCGTGATGAAGCTACCTCGGAAGGTGGTAAGTCTTTGAGATAAATTCGATCGGTATTTTGATTTGATAAATGTATTACCTTAAAATCTGTCTATTCTTCCTTACATTAAAGTTCTTACCCACAGGAAGTTAGAGAACGAGTCAGCCGATCTGCGGGGAGCTCGGAGAAAAGGTGAATGCCCCAAGATCTTAGCACAACTCCTATTGAAGGGAGATCGCAAGGCTTAAGGTAATTTATTAAATTCCTTTTACCATGTATATACATATATTCCACCAGATCTCCAATCGTGCTCTATATTTGCGATCGGTCGGATTGCGAATCATACAATCTGGTGAGGATCAACGTCCCACCTTGGTTCCGACCGAGTCGTGCCTGAGGCACTTGAAGGAGATGAATCCTCGAGGTAATAGAACATTTTGGAGTCATATATGTACGAAAAATTTTTTAGATAAAGGATTTCTTCACCTAATCAAATTTGTTCTTTGATTTAGGTGGATAAGCTGAAGGCCCGAGAATGTAGCTGCATGGAGGTCAGAACTCCAGAGTGGTCGTGCGACCTTACGGTTATTCTTGAAACAAGCGATCCGGAGATTGAAGAAACCACTCCCTCCAACCGGATAGTCGAATGTGGACCTTGACGAACGGGTCGAGGACATAACTTCCGACATCTTGTTGGAGGATGTGAGGTTCAACAAACCTGCCGGTCCGAACCAACAAAATTGGAAGAGAAGAAAAGGAAGGCTAGCGGCATGATTTCTCTCTGGCGCGTTTGAGTCAAATCCGGAAATTAACAAGGTATGTACAAATGAAAGTGATCGTATAAGTATGTATCTTTAATAATTCCTTGATGATTTGATATTTTGAACTTCCCATCTTCGGTTTGCATAGGTCTTACGGTGTTCCGGTCATTTCCAACTGTGTTCTTCCCGAGGACTGCACTGTGGAAGTTCCCGACGAGCACTTCTCGGGACAAAGTTCCCGAGGAAGTAGTGGTCGAAGAAGCCCCGGCGGTGACAAGGGCAACGGCCGAGTTGGATCCTTTGGTGATTGAAACCCCTTCGTGGAGGTAGATGCCTCGAGAGGTCTCAACAGTTCCGATCATCGCCGATAACCCTTCCCAACCTAACAAGTTCCTTTTAGTCCCGATTCGCCGAGGATAAGGAGCTTGATGAGGCGTGTGAAAAGTATCGGATACTCGGCTCAAGATGCACCTCGATTTGATTTTTGCGGTTATAATGACCAGCAATTCGTAAGTATTCTCGACCGCTTACATAACTCTTTTTACAAAGTTTATAAGGAACTTAAGAAAGAGAATGCTAATTGTGTAGCATTTGGTCGAGAACTTTGTTGTGATCGGAGGATCGACCCAAATGAGTTAAGGACTTGGAGCAAAAGCACTCGAGTTGGAAAGTAAGAACTTTTCCTTTTAAACTTCGTTTCTTCTTCAATACTTTGCTCCTCTACAATTATTCTCCTTATCGCATTCGATAGATCTGGAGAAAATAAAAGAGGAGGTTGTGGTGAAAAGCCAAGACGACTTTTCTTGAAGAAGAAATAAAAGCTAGACGATCATTTCTTTCAAGCAAGTTCACTAAGGACCGGTTGATCGTCAAAACAACGACCAAATATGAAACACTTAGCAAAACAAATAAAGGTAATATGTCGTAAACTTGATTTTCCTTCAATGATGCTTGTGTTCATTAAGCGATTTGTTTTTGCAGAGCAAACGAAATGCTAAGCAGAGTAAAAAAAACTCAAATTTGAGCGGGATAAGGAGGCGCTTTGCTCAAAATATTGATGAAAAGATTCATACTTTGAACAAGATGATCTTTGATTTGGGATCGAGGATCAAGCGTGCCTATCTTAAGAGATCCAATAGAAAATGAACTATTTGGGTCAACTTCTAGGGGATCTTAAAGTTACGTCAAAACTACTCGGACGAATTATGCGTGCCTTAAAAAAAGGTGTTGCAAGTGGAGTTAGTTTTGCTTTGGCAAAACTGAAAGCTTCCGACCCTCCATTGATCTCCAAGCTGTTAAAGATGACTTCAATCGCCCACTGAGGAGGCTACCAAGTTCATGGAAGAACTCGGGCCACTCGGAGATATAGTTGTAGAGGAGATGGAGGTCGAATCTCCGACAAGCGATAGTTAGGCGGGAATATTTCTTAGAGTAGGTTCTGCAAGTGTAAAAATATTTGAATATCTATGAAAACTTACCTTTTATGTCATTGACAAAGCTTTTGTTTATCTGTTTGACTTTTTAAAATTCTCGTATATTTCCTAGCCCCAACGCTTGATAGTAGAAGAACGTTCTTGTACAAGCGGTGAGCCAAGAAAGAGAATAAAAAGAGGTCATAACCATGTATGTGAGTTTTGAAGGTATGTTTGGACATGTAAGACAAAACTGATCGTTAAAGATTAGGAAATCAAATGTGGTCGGACTAACAGATGATTTCGACTAGTTATAGATCTTTGTTTGTCATAATGGAAATACCAATCAAAAACACTATATATGGTCGGAAAAAGACTTTGTCAAACTTGACATAAGAAGAAATGCAAATATGTATGCAACAAATTATAAGTGAACTTTGTTTATATCTATTGTCCCATAATCTGGTGGAACTAATGCTAAGACACGAAGGCATACGACACATTTCTTGAAACGTGTTCAAATTACAGATCCGATCGTAGCGAGGATCGTGAAGAAAAGAACCGTCGCTAGGAAGCTCCTTCCATTAAGGTGACCACGTGTAAAAAGGAGAGACTTCGACTAGGAGGCTTTCCGTGTCCCACCGATGAGCTGACAAGAATAGACCGAATCGTGAAATAATGAAGCATAATCTTCAAAATCGTAAGCATATCATTCATGAGATAGGTAGTTGTGTGGTGCTCGATTACTCATTTTCTTAAAAAAAAAAGTGTAGTCGCGTGGGAATCATTTGAAAAAAATGCTCACGACTAGGACCATAGAGTATCGAGATCCTTATAAAGGATATCGGAGAGAAAAATGTCTTCTCACCGGACTAACAATAATAAACGACTGAATGTAGGTGTATATATATAAGCAAGGTTGCACTTCTTAATTAATTAATGAATTTAATGAAATTGAAATTGAAAGAAATGAAAGAATGAAAATTAAACATAGAACTTACGCAATTGATCGATGTTCCAAGAATTTGACAAAATTTGCCCATCGAGACATAGCCAATCGACGGAACACAGGTCGGGTTACTTGACCACGATGTAAGGACCTTCCCATTTAGGAGAAAGTTTATTGCGATTTGTTTGGCTCTGAATTTTTCTGAGAACGAGATCACCTACAGCAAGGCTGCGAGGCTACACCTTACGACTATGGTACCTTCGCATGGCTTGTTGGTAGACTTCGATCGTATAAGGGCTTGGTTTCGCTCGTTCTTCAAGGAAATCGGCGTCGCCGAAGTCGTTGTTCATTCGATCATTTTCGTCAAAACGATCGATTCGGCGAGCCAATTTTGAGTTCTCGAGGAAGCATGGCTTCAAAGACCATAAACCAAAAAGAATGGAGTTTCACCGGTCGCACGATCGTCGTGGTTGAACGCCCATAACACGAGGGAAGTTCTTTAACCCAAGCGCTGACCGTTTGATTAATCGGTCGAATACTCGGCGTTTGATCCTCGCATAAGGATACCATTAGCCCGCTCAATCGCCTCCGTTGCTCTGCGGATGTGCAATGAAGCAAAATGAATTTTGACACTAAGTTCATCGCAACTCCCGGAATTGATCTTTGGAGAACTAGGAACCATTGTGCTCGTGATGATACGATTGGGTACACCAAATCGCGTGATCACATTTTTCAAGAGAAATCTCTTAGCGGCCTCGGTTGTTATTTTAACAACCGCTCGGCTTCAATCCATTTTGTAAACGTGTCAATCATGACGAAAAGGAATTGAAGCCCCGGTGCTCTTGGGAAAGGTCCCGAATGTCTAGTCCCGAGGTTGCAAAAGGCCAAGAAAGAGGAATTGTTTGTAAGGCTTGTCTTTGGTGATGTACTTATCGACTATAAACCGACATTGTACACACTTCGTCACAAGCTCTTTTGCATCATGAAGGGCGGTTGGCGAGAATAGCCTTCTTAAAGGCTTTACCGACTGTGGTTCAGTAGGAATGGTGTGCTCCACGACGCCTTCATGGATTTCGTTAGCAATCTAATGCCATCCGTTTGAGATATGCATCTCATCAACACTCCATGAGATCCTCGCTTATACAAGATACGTTCGATTAGAGTGTATGATTTGGCT
The DNA here is from genome assembly GCA_036346405.1 of Phyllostachys edulis. Taxonomy (NCBI): domain Eukaryota; kingdom Viridiplantae; phylum Streptophyta; class Magnoliopsida; order Poales; family Poaceae; genus Phyllostachys; species Phyllostachys edulis. Next base: position 41,694,882 of record CM070548.1, on the reverse strand, counting down.
TTTCGTGCTATCTGATCGGCCTCTACATCATCTTCTGGAATTGTGTCATGTCAAGATAATTGTAGATCGATGTCATCCGCTCTCTACCGTGATCGTGATAAATACCAATCGTCAGCGACACATGGAGCATCCATGTTTCCTTGATTAGTTTGTTCAACTTGCAAAGAATCATGTATGTTCTCGGAAGGCTCAACTACCGAGGGTGAATTGAGTTGCTCGAGAAAAACTCCAAGGCGGGGGCCGACCTCGTGGAGGCCATCCGTGCTAACCGGTCCGCCAGAAAGTTTTCCTTTCTAGGAATATGTTGGATCCGAAAACCAAGAAGTGCTTTTCAAGTTTTCGTACTTCCGCCAGATAAGATGACATCTTGGTACTCGAGCATTGATACTCTTTCCCACTTGATTAGCTACTAGTTGAGAATCGCCTTTCACTAATGTCTGCGAATCCGAGCGAGCGAGCTGCTCGAGTCCCGCCATAAACCTTCATATTCTCGCCACATTATTGGTGGCGGGAAAATTCTTGGATGGCGTGCTTGATGTGTTCGCCAAGAGGGATATCAAGACCACTCCAACCCTCGATCCTTGTAACATCAAGGAACCGTCGAATACATTGTCCACTCGTGGTGTTCGTTATACTCGGGTCCTTGGGTGGGTTCGAGGTTTGTCCATTCGCAATGAATTACGCTATTGCACAGGACTTTATTGTTGTTAAGTGAAATAAAATGGAATCGAACGCCTCTAGCTCGACCGCCCATTTGGCTATTCGTCCCGATGATTCCTGTTTCCAAGGACTTGACCAAGGGATATCCGGTAGAATACGACCACTTTGTGGGCCTGAAAGTAGTGCCTTAGCTTCCTTGAAGACATAAGGAGGCCATAGAGCAACTTTTGTACCTGTGGGTATCTTTCCTTTGGTCCATGTAAGACTTCGCTTACGTAATAGACTGGTCGTTGGATATTATTCCTTTCTACAACCAAGATTACCGCTAACTCGCTGCGTGGTGTTGCTGCCACGTAAATTAGCAATGTTTCTCCCGATCTCGGAGAAACTAAGACCGGGGTACTCGTAAGGTACTTTTTGAGTTCCTCAAAGGCATCGTTTGCCTCTTTAGTCCACTCGAAACTCCCATGTTTCGAAGAAGTTTAAAGAAAGGTAATCCTTTTTCCCTAATCTTGCTATGAACGACTTAACGCCATACAACTAGTTAGTTTTGGACTTCCTTCTTAAGTGGTCGGGGCGATCCGTCGATGGCGCAATTTTTCCGGATTAGCTTCAATACCTCTAGCGAAACTAGGAAACCAAGCGGTTTTCAGTGAAACTCCTAACACACACTTTTAGGATTTAACTTGAGGTTATGTCTTCTCAAGTTGTTAAAGGTTTCTTGTAAGTCGGAATGTGGTCGCCAAATACAGGTGGTCTTTACGACGGATCGTCAACATAAGCTTCTAGATTCCGACCGATTTGTGGACTAAAAGTTTTTGCATCAACCTTTGAAAAGTTGCACCAAAGATTTTTGAGACCAAATGGCATCTTAATATAACAATAAGTACCATATGGGGTGATGAAGGAAGTTTTCTCCTCATCTTCTTTACACATACTAATCTGGTGGTACCACGAATACGCATCTAAAAACTTAGTAACTCGCACCCGTAAGTAGAGTCTACTAGTTGATCAATGCGGGAAGGGGAAAGTCATCCTTCGGACAAGCTTTATTAAGATCTGTAAAGTCGATACACATTCGCCATTTCCCATTATTTTTCCTAACCATTACAGGATTAGCAAGCCCTTTGTGGGTGGTTGACTTCACGAATAAATCACCGCTCGAGAAGCTTGTCAATCTCCATTGGATTGCTTCCTTCGATCGGGTGCAAAACGTCGTAGTTTACGCTTGATCGGTTTTTATCGGTGGAGAGCAAGCACGTGCTCGATCACCTCCGGGGACTCGGGCATATCGGACGCTTGCCAAGCAAACCGCCTTGATTTGCTCGGAGGAAGGAGACGGCGACTCTTCCTATTTAGGGTCGAGTCTTGCCCGACCGTAATCTTCGGGCGGTTGGATCTGGTTGTCTGACCCATGTGACGACTTGACGCTGTCCGAGAAGCGCTTTTGTCGAGTAGTACCTCCTTGGTGCAGTCGGATGGTTTGGGCGTCATCTTTGGCTTCGAGTGCTTGACTCGCATGGGAGGCGGATTAACCTCTCGGTCGGAAGTTCATCAACCAAAGCAAAGGATTTCCGATCGCATCGTAAGCCATTTTCGATCTCCTCGAATGTGATGACTCCTTGCCCCGGCATTTTCAAACTTTGATAACCGTAATGCGTGGCTATCAAGAATTTTGCTAATCTTTGGATCGAGGATTCCGTTGTATCTTGATTCAAGTTTACTACATCAAGCGGGATCTTCTCTGTTCGAAATTCGTCGTTTTCCAAACGCGTCACGAAGGAAACTTGTCCTATCGGTTTAGCGGTAGAACCGGAACTATGCCATGAAAAGCATATTTCACGTGTTTCACCTTTGACATGGGGACTGCATTTCTTCTAAAGCTCCTACAAATAATATATTCAAGGAACTACCCCATCCACTAAGACCCGATTAACCCGACAATTATTAATAGTTGGTTCAACGACGATGGGGAACCTACCCTACGAGTCGATGGGATGGTGCGATCGTCTTTCTTTGAAGAAATGCGGTGTCCGACCACTTCGAGTGCTTGATTACAGCTTGGAGATTCGACGAGGTTGACCTCCGCTCCATGGCCTTCGATGGCGTCTGACTCGTATGAAGAAGATCCTCCAAAAATCATGTTGATGTGTGTTGGGGATCCCGTACTCCATCTCCTCGCCGCCATCCTTGTCCTTTTGGAGCTCGTTTCTCCATGTTCTGTATTCTTTGAAATGGTCCTTTACCCGCATAATAATCCTCCGCTTTCTTACGCGGACCACGACAGTCGCAGATCATGCCACGTCTTTGGTGAAGTGGACACCACTTCTTATTAAATGCAGAATCCTTCGGTCGGAACTTTTGCTTTGCTTCGACCGGCATAGTCCTTCTTGCCCTTCCCCGATCTTATGCAGAACAGCGAGGACTTCTTTGTCGTCGGTCTGCGGTTCTTTTTCTTCTTGAGAGACTTCTTGTTCTTTTTCTCCTGTTTGTCCGCACGGTGGGAATCTTGTCTTCCGATCGATGGCTTCACACCACTCGATTGCTTCACTAGCAATGGCATATTTGTCCGCCATATCAAAAAGCTCAACGGTTGTTCTTGGAGGGTTCATTGCTATGTCCTCCGTAAACCGCCGATTCCTTAGACCTGCTTTTAAAAGCTTTGAATAACAGAGGACTCTGCGACTTGGTATAGAGTTACTGAACTGGTGAACCTCTTGATATATTGACGTAAAGTCTCATCGATCCTGCGGATTTTCGTGGAGATCGTCCTCCTTCCTGTATGTCGACGCACTCGAAGTTGGCAATCGAAGATCACAGAGTTGTTCCCAAGTATATATGGATCCGACCGGTAAGTTTAACAACCACGACCGCGGACCCTTGAGCACGGTGGGTAAATAGTTGGCCATTACATTCTCATCGCCACCAAAGAGCCCTAATAGCGGTGGTATATATTTGGAGAAATTCCAATGGGTTTTGAGTTCCATTGAATTTGTCCAAGTTGGCGATCGGGAACTGCTAGGCTAACGCACGACTTGGAGCCCAATGAGAGAAGGCTCGACAACTGTGATTGATTCATGGCGTCTTCTCCGAAGGTGCGGATTATAATCGATGGAGACCGATCCCTAAGATTGGAACGCTGGAACTCCGGTGTGCGATCCGATCGTGGACATTGATATGATGTCCACGATCGCCCACTTGGTTCAAACGATGTCGGAGATCGTTAGGTCCTAGTGGTGGTTCTTCTCGACGCAGATGGGGAGTATCCTCTTGAAATAGCCTTCTCCTCGTGACTCCTTGGTCGGAATCGTCGAGGAGGTCTTGGTATCGATCGCTCTCGGTATGACCATCTTTGTCCCCTCCGAGGAGGAGCGTTGGGACAAAGTCCTAGTCCGACTTCTGAACCCCTCTGTTCTCGATCGCTTCCGTTATGGTCATGCATTGGAGAATTTGGATACCGACCTACGAGTTGTACAAAACTAGGCGTTCTGCTAGAGCAGATCGAATTATTTAACATGTTTTGAATACGTCGCAAGTTTTAGTCGATTCTATCGGGTCTCGGGTGGTTCATCTTGGTCGTGGGTGTACCGTGTCAACCTTCCCCGACCTTCGGATTTGTTCGATCTGTCGGTCCACTGGGTGGGGCGATGCGGCGAGTTAACTGATTGACGTCGATTAGTTCCGTTGCCTCCGGAAGTTGGTGCTTGACGGCCCGGATCATCTCTAACAACACGTGATGGCGTGGTAGAGAGTGTAGGACCGTCAGGGGCATCTTGATCTTCATCTCCGATCGCGTTGACCTCGTGCTTCCAAAGATTGATCTTCCGATGAGCTTCCATCGTAACTAATGGAGAGCTTGTCGCTTATACGCGAAATTTTCCACGATGGAGATCGGTCGGAGATGAGCACTTCTCGAGGTCTTCTCGGCTGATCCGATGAACCGCCGATCGTATCTTTGAGTGTGATCATCCCCACATGGCCTACGCACCGATGGAGGTTTTATCGACACCGCTACGGTGACGGTTGACTCTGGAATTGCCGAAGCAAGGAGAGTATCTTTCACCATGATTTCATCAATGGTATATAGTTTTCGGGTGATGAGGTGAAACTTCTTCACTGTTTCGCGGTCGAAAAGGCCGGCTTGGAGAGATCCTCCGCATTCGAATCTGGTCGGAACGGCGGTTCTCTGGTTGCGCCACCGGTAGTGGCGGCACATCTTCATCCATCCGACGACCTCGCTAACGTCGGCGACGTGCGAGCGGGCGGAGGAGGATGAGGAGGATGACTGCCATTTTCTTCCATGGCGCGGATACATCCTTCCATGTCGAGGTTGGCGAGTCCGCCAAATCGAACCGATTTTCCTCATCCCAAACTCGGGCATAGTCGCATGAGCGATTGCGAGTTTTTGGGCGAGGATTTTCTTGAGCGAAAAAAAAATTTCTTGAAACTTACGCCTTCTTCCCCACGGACGGCGCCAAATTGTCGACGATCGAATCGCCGATCTTACGAAAATAAGCGAGGAAAATGGCGTGGAATATCACGGAATGGAATGGGGGTCGCTCTTTATTGATATGAACTGGATTTACAAGATGTGGCTAAGTACTACCTGAATTACATCAATGGAGGAATGTAACCGCAATCGGACTTAGAATATGAGTCTAAGGTGATTATCTAGCTTCTAATTCCACCGCTTAGGCTTCAGTGCATATCTTTGCCTTGGCCTTGTTTTGTGTGTCGCCTATCGTCTCCTTCTTGTCTCTGTTGTTGTCTCTTGTGCTTCACCTTTAAATAACTTCCAAGAGGTGGCGCATTACTCTGGAGAAGACGCGTCCACGGTGAAGCGTTACGACTGGTCGGAACGGTAGAGAAGTTAGCAATGTGCTAACTTCCTTGCGGTTGCTTGTGAAAAGCTTAACCGTAGGGTGGTTAATAGTCAGTGTCTCAGGGTTGTACCATCGCATGGTTTGGAACGTATAACATGTGTTCCATTCATCATACGATAAGAAATACCAGTTCAGTAATTTGACGAGCGGTTATCTGGTCGGGGATTAGGCACAAAGCCTCATCCGACCAGGGTACCCATTAAGTAACCTCTGGAATACTAACGACCAGGGAGGTCGTCAGTCTTAGGGGTTACGACCATGAAGACGTATGGTCTTTTATTATATATTAAAATCATACATAGATGTTTTAATCCTCGTCAGAAGAGGAGCATGCAAGCCATCTCTTTTCGGTTTTGGGGAAGCTGAGAGCTCATCAGCTCTTTGCCAAGTTTAGTAAGTGTGAATTTTGGCTAAAGGAAGTGGTCTTTTTAGGGCATGTTTTGTCAAAAGATGGAGTGTCTGTCAATCCCACCAAGGTGCAAGATGTGCTCAATTGGGAACCCCCTAGGACAGTGCCTCAAGTCAGGAGTTTTCTTGGCATGGCTGGCTACTACAGAAGGTTTATTGAAGGCTTTTCCCGTATTGCAAGACCTCTCACTCAGCTGTTAAAGAAAGAAAAGAAGTTCCTCTGGACCTCAGAGTGTGAACAAAGCTTCCAAGAGCTTAAGGAGAAGTTGACCTCTGCCCCAGTTTTGGTTCTTCCAGATGTCAGGAAAGATTTTGAGGTCTATTGTGATGCATCAAAGCAAGGACTTGGCTGTGTTCTTATGCAAGACAGAAAAGTGATAGCTTATGCTTCAAGACAGTTGAAGCCCCATGAAGCAAACTACCCTACTCATGACCTAGAGTTAGTCTGCTTGTGGTTCATGCCTTAAAGATTTGGCGCCATTACCTCATAGGTAATAGGTGTGAAATCTATCTTGACCACAAAAGCCTAAAGTATATCTTTACTCAAGCAGATCTGAATTTGAGGCAAGAGAAGGTGGCTAGAGCTTATTAAGGACTACAATGTGGGAATTCATTACCACCTGTGCAAGGCCAACGTGGTGGCGAGATGCCTTGGCAGAAAATTTATGCTAATACTTTGATGATCAAGGAGAGCCACCTACTTTGTATGAAGAATTCTTGAAGCTTAGACTTGAATTAGTTGAAGAGGATTCTTAGCAACACTTGAAGTGCAACCCACATTGCAAAAACAGATCAAGGCAGCCCAAGAGGATGCTAACATCCAAGAAATCAAGGCCAACATAAGAGAAGGGAAGGTGCAAGGTTTTCTATAGGCGACCTAGGTGCGGATGCTGTTTGATAAGAGGCTCTGTGTGCCCAATAACACAGAGCTCAAGGGAGTAATACTTAAAGAAGCATATGAGACATTGTATTCTACACACCGGGAGCTACAAAAATGTACCAAGATATCAAGGAATTGTCTTGGTGGCGAAAATGAAGAGAGAAATAGCGATTTTGTGGCCAAATGTGACACTTGCCAAAAAGTTAAGGCAGTGCACCAAAGACCTGGAGGACTTTTAGTGCCTTTACCCATACCCGAGTGGAAATGGGAAGAGGTCGGGATGGACTTCATAACTGGTTTACCTCGTACCCAAGCTGGTTTTGATTCCATTTGGGTCATTGTGGATAGATTGACAAAATGGCTCACTTTATTCCTGTGAAGACTACCTATTCTGGAGACAAACTGGCCGAGATCTACATGGCAAAGGTTGTGTGCCTTCATGGTGTTCCAAAGAAGATAGTCTCAGACAGAGGATCCCAATTCACCTCCAAATTTTGGCAAAAGCTACATGATGCCTTGAGGCATGACCTTAATTTCATCTGACAAACAGACCACCCACAAACAGATGGCCAAACCGAGAGAATTAATCAAGTCCTTGAGGACATCTTTGAGAGCTTGTGCCCTAGAAAGGCAATCTAGTTGGGACAAGATGTTGCCATATGCAAAATTTTCCTATAATAACTTGACTACCAAGCGAGCCTTCAAATGTCCCCTTTGAAGCTATTTATAGGAGAAATGTAGGACTCCTTGTCTTCGGGCAGAGAATCGGGTGAAGGCCAAGTTCTTGGCACGGACCTGCTAAGAGAAGTCGAAGATCAGGTAAGGTCAATAAGGGAGAAGCTAAGGGCTGCTCAAACACGGCAAAAGAGCTACGCAGATGTTAGGCGTCGAGACCTAGCTTTTGTCCCAGGAGACCAAGTCTACCTCAAAGTGTCACCTCTCAAGGGTATGCAGCGGTTCAGAGTTAGTGGGAAACTTGCTCCAAGGTTTATTGGTCCCTTTCCAGTCCTTGCCCGAAGGGGTGAAGTAGCCTACAAGTTGGACCTCCCTCCTCATTTCATTGAGTCCACAATGTGTTCCATGTTTCACAGTTGAAAAAAGTGCTTATGATTGCCAGAGGACGAGATGCCTTTAGAAGTGTGGACCTCCAAGAAGACCTCACTTACAGAGAGCACCCCATCAAGATTTTGGGCGTGTCGAGAGAGTTACAAGGAACAAGACCACCAAGGCATGCAAGGTGCAATGGAGCAACCACTCTGGCCGAGGCAACTTGGGAGCGTGAAGAGGACCTCAAGAAGGAGTTCCCCACTTGTTCCCTAGCTCGGCTTGAATCTCGGGTCGAGATTCCCTTAAGGGGTGAAGGTTTGTAACGTCCGTTTTCTTTAAAGTTTCTTGCAGGTTTTCAAAATAAAAGTAACCATTTGGCTTTATTGAGAATCCAAAGCTTAACCCGACGTCTTGAAATCTGGAGAGTTCAATTGGAATTAATTAAGCCTTAATTAAGTTCTTTGTTGGTGTTCCTTCTTTGTTTGAGCCTCTCTGTGTGTCCTCGGTTTGTCTCTTCTCTCTTAACTTCCTTTGTTGGGTTGAACCTCTTTGAGATCCGACCTCTCTCTTATCTCCCCTCTGTTGAGACCTCCCTTGTTGAGATCTAGCCGTTCAGACCTCCCTTGTTGAGATCTAGCCGCTCAGACCTCCCTTGTTGAGATCTAGCCGCTCAGACCTCCCCTTGTTGAGATCTAGCCGCCAGACCTCCCTTGTTGAGATCTAGCCGCAGACCTCCCTTGTTGAGATCTAGCCGCTCAGACCTCCCCTTGTTGAGATCTAGCCGCTCAGACCTCCCTTGTTGAGCTCTAGCCGCTCGAGACCTCCCTTGTTGAGCTCTAGCCGCTCAGACCTCCCCTTGTTGAGATCTAGCCGCTCAAACCTCCCCTTGTTGAGATCTAGCCGCTTTCGAGACCTCCCTTGTTGAGATCTAGCCGCTCGCACCTCCCTTGTTGAGACCTAGCCGCTCGAGACCTCCCTTGTTGAGACCTAGCCGCTCGAGACCTCCCTTGTTGAGATCTAGCCGCTCGGACCTCCCTTGTTAGGATCTCGGCCATTAGGACCTCCTCTCGGGAGATCTTAGCCGTCTGAGTCCTCCTTAGTTGGATCCAAAGGTTCCGACCTCCTTAGGTCCAAGACCTCCTTAGCGCTTGGACCCATCTTTGACTCTCGTGGTCAGACGCTTGAGGCCTTGCCTTCTTAACCTTAGGACCATCCGATGTGGTTTGGATGGCCCGATCCTAAGAACACGTTAGTTTGGTCGAACGTTCCTATCCTTTTTGGGCGCCCGATTTTAATCGAGCGGCTACCGCTTTCTTTGTAGCGTTTTCCTTGTTTCGGGACCTCCTCCGGTTGTTTTGCAAAGACCACCTCCTCGGTCCTTCTTTGGTCTTTTGTAAGGACCACCCTCCTAAATCAGATATCCCTATTGGTCGGACCTCCCTGCACCTTTGATCTGGACCGCTGAGGTCCTCCCTTGAAATCTTGACCCTTAGACCTCCCTTATGCGTGTCTCGCGTCGAGACCTCCTCGTGGTGAGCTTTACGGACCTCTTGTCGAGAACCTCCTCTTGAGTCCTTGGACCTCCTGTCCAGACCTCCCCCTCTGAGTGTCTTGGACCTTTTGCCCAGACCTCCACAGTGGTCTTTGGCGGGGATGACCCTTGCGGTGGGGCCACCTCTTTGACTTGTGGTGCACCCTTTGGTGGCCCCACTTGCCACCCCTCTTCACCTTGTAATTATGCTCTTGCCTCAGAACTCATGCGCATTTAATAGGTGTCGGGTCACATTAAATGCAGATCATATCTGAGGTACTTTATTTCAATTCTTTTAGGGCAAGCCTTGCCCTAGTTGTCTCGATTGCCTACACCTCACTGAGTTTTTCCTTGTGGTGCACACTACCAACTCCGGCTATATAAAGCACAGGCGGGCGACCTTTGTAACTTTGTTGCTCATTTCTTCCTTCCCTGCCTCAATTGCTTAGTTCTTCCTTGTGCAAGACCTTTCCCAGAGCTCTTTGAGGCTGTGTTAAGCCTCTTGGTTTCCTTTTTGGCTGAGTTGGTTTGAGTTCTTTTTGGTTCTTTTGAAGTTCTCTCGGCTTAGTGTGGTTTTGCTTATTTGGTTTTCTTGCGAACGTGTAGATCACGAGTTCGAGGAGATCTTGGACCCGGCTCTTCTTTGCGAGAGGCTCTCCACCGCTTGACCAAGGCAAGCCACGATCACCTTTTGATCATCTTGAACCAAGTTTCAATAAATGTATTTTGGTTTTACTTTATCATGCATGGCTATGTTTATATGAAAATGGTTTGGGTCAGTAGTTACTTGCCTACTTGTTGTTATGCCTCCTTTATACCTTGTCTCCATCATGTTGTCATGTTCACCTTGTGAGCCTTAGGGTGGATAATTTAGTTGGTGTTCTTTGTTATTTGCCAACTTGGGGGCCGTGGGTCTTATCTGACCTTGGTTAGAAAACGTGGTTCGAGCGTATCATGCTTCATCTCTAATAATCTTGACTAATAAATATGAAATGTGTGGCTGGTGCCATTGTTGAGCAGCTATGGCAGGACGCCTAAGCTGTGTTGACTGTGGTGTGAGATCAATTGGTTAAAAACTGTTGTGCCAAGACTGGGTGGTCTTTTGGCATGGGCTTATACAAATTGTTTTGCTGAGGCAAAAAGGTAGGGAGTGAGTAGTGGGTGCTTTGCACACTTGGTTGTGGAAGTCTTGCCTTGGCACAATTAAGGACTTCACTTTGTGTCTGTTGGAATGGGCCAAACAATTGCAACCACAAGATCATTTTATGGGAATGGTGCAGGTGAATAATTAGCAATGGGTTGGCTTGGGGCTGTTGTGGTTGGCGTGTGATTAGTTGGCGCAAGAGGGCACCCCATAACCTGCGGACTTCTAGACCACGTGAGGATTATGAAACCTTAGCGGGCAGCCCGAGTCAGTTCAAAGCTTTGTAAAGGCCTTGCGCTCTCTAGACGCTCACCTTAGGAAGTGAGCAAGGGTGACCGGAACCCGTCCGCTAGAGATCGTGGATTGTGGGTAAAGTTGTACACCTCTGCAGAGTGTAAAGATCTATTCGAATAGCCAAGTCCTTGGTCATGGACATGCTTTCGATGAAATGGTGCAAGGGGTAGCTGTTTCAAAAGCTTGTGCCCTTGGACACTTCATGAGATGCCTTGTCTTTGCCTCGAAGAGACCTTGGCGGCTCGGAGGGGTCAAGGTTGGCTCGGAGTAGTGGTCGGGGTTGGTTTGGACCTCTGGAGTGGGTGCTCTGGAGTGGGTTTTGGGTAAGGACACAGTCACGGGTGTGGCCGGAACTCCTTCTTTTTTGGTTGTGGCTGTGAGTTGGTGCTCACCCACCTTTTAAACATCAAAAGTATTATGTACTATGGTTTTACTTTCTTTGCTTTTCAATCTATTACTATTTTATTGTTCAAATCGGCTTTATGCAAACTAACCATAGAACTCTCCATTGGTAAGTCCGTGCATGAATATTATTGCATCTTTGCTCTCTGTGACTTCTTGAGTACATTCCAAGTACTCATGGCTTAAGCCCCGTGTCAAAGCAGATTATGAGGATGATCAAGTGCAGGCGGTCTGCAGACCTCTTCGAGGAGGAGTTCTTCGACGACTAAGTCAGCTTAGGGCGTCCTCCACCCGACGACTGTGGTGCTTGTTGGATGGCTTTTATGTGTTCAGTGTTTGAGCCCTAGAAGCTCCTTGTTGCAGTTGTAAGTCCTCGTTGGTGTTGTAAGCCCTCGATGGCGCACCTCTTGTTAACAAGCTTGGCCATAAGGTCCTATTATATAAAGTTTAATTTATGCTTCATCTTTGTTTGACCTTGTGGTTGTGGTATTGGCTTGTGTTCTTGTGCGGGCTAGCTCTGTTGTCCCGGGACTAGCTCGAGATGCAGGCGCGGACCACCGGGGAGGTCCTTCGGGACTTAGCACAGGAGGTCTGCGCTGCCTCTCTTAGTGATGTGCTGGAGGTGCTCTGCTGGCGGGTGGCGGCCACGACCTCCGGGAGGTCCGCAAGACCTCTGGGAGGTCTGGCAGACCTCGGTTAAGCTCCATGCGGTGCTACCACATCTTTCCGTGGTGACTTCGCAGCGCAAAAAAAAATGGTCCTCCCGGACCTCTTACGGTACATCACGGGGTGGGTCGTCACACTCCCCCTGCACTTGCAGCTTGGGATTGAGACTCTAACCGTCTGCTGTGCTCCTGGCTCGATGAGAAGGTGGCATCGGCAGACTTCTGGCGATTCCTTCCCTTGGCTCGGCTCAATAGTGTTGGTTGTTGTTGCTGATACCACAACCGCCCCTCGCACCTCGACATGCATGCAGATCCACGAGCGATGAGCAGCGACACCTCTGTTTGAATCGTGCTTGCGAGAGAAGAAGGGAGGCGCTCTTACATTTTGTCCTCATCCGGTAAAGCCATGCCAGCGAGGTTGGGGCAAAGCGCACTAATGAGTCAAAGAACACGTGGTTAAGTGAAAGTTTTTGTTAAACCTATGGTTTTATAAAACTAACGACGATGTACCTAGGGCTAAGTGCAATTTTCTCAAAAATTATAACATGAGTAGGTGGATATGAAATCCTTGATAGTGTAGTTAACTAGTTGAAGAATCGATGCAATTATAACATACGCTTTTGGTTCTAACTATATTTGTTGCGTTGCTTGTTCCTTTAATCGTATGCTTTTCGTTCTAATTATATTTGTTGCATTTATTGTTGCTTCTTGCTTGAAATTTCGGATGTATGAGCCAGCATATAACAAGTAGTAGTAATTAGCATTAGTGAACATCATGGAATTAAGGATAATGCTACGTCACGGCCATCGAGCGCATCGAGATGCTCCAAGCATAGTAGCTCACCCACTCTCTTCCTAACCACATAAATAGATAACCTTATTCATTCATTGCCTTACAAGGGCATCTCTTCTACTCTTCATGTGTTGCTCCTTTCACTTCATCTTCACCTTCCCTGGCGAAGCAACTCCGATGAGCCCTAACCTCGCCCAATACATGTGTAACACCCTAGCCCAGCACGGAGCTTACAATGTCACTAAAATATATAAACTATTAATTTTAACATCAATTAGTATTGAATTATAGCAATCATATCAATGATAAAACCCGTTCACGGGTCACAATAACACATGCATAACGATATGGCAATCATGGATAATTAATTCTCAGGAAGCATAAAGATAATAAACAAAGAACAACGCAAAATCAATCGAATAAAGTCTATTGAATGAATAATCAACTCCAACCTATTATCTAAGGTCATTCAAAACTAACAAGTCCTAAATATCACTACTACAGAAAATATCATCACAGACAGTTTTCTGAACCATCTGACTTTATGGGTCAGTGATAATATGAGGTCATCACGAGACGGTTTTTTAGCGTCTATGAAAAAAGCTATCACGAGCGATTACGAACAATAGCAAATGCGTGATAGTCAATATCATGGGCGGTTCTTATTCGTAACAAATGCTGTAAAATAAACTATCACAGATAGTTTTTTAGTAAAAATCGTATGTGATAGTTTTTCTATCGCAAAAAATTCGAATTTTGAGCCAAACCAATCAATTGCTGGACAGTATTTTCTATATGCTCTTTCGATAGTTTGCAAGAAGGTAATTAAAAGATAATCCCTCTCTCTCTATCTCTCAATCAATGGCTCACTCTCTGACGAGGACGAGGTCGAGCAGAGGCATCCATCTCGAACTGAATCGGCCTCCCTTATCAACCACAGATGGGGGTCCTCACTGAGAATGAAATCTAACAGGATGAAGGGGACGACATTAGAGTGAGAAGGAAACCTAGATGGGGATTTGGAGGCAAAACTTCCTGCTCACCTAAGGCCAAGATGGGGGGCGGCCAGATCTGGCAGTACTAGTCGAGTCGCAGCACCCTGTTCACCGAAGGCGCTGTGAAACAGCAGGCTACGGACATGTGTCGGCCTCCTGCGGCAGACATGGGGCTCTTGCATGTCCCTCCTCCTCTTCCTCGTTGTCGACTGCGTCTCCTCGCCGAACTGTGCCGGGGAATTGAGGGGGAGAGACTAATGGAAGACAAGGCGGGGTGGGTATAATATATAAGGACAGAGCTAAAACATTTTGCCTCCCACGCAAGCGTTCAAAAATTTCTGCGAATCACAGACGGTTTCAAATAAAAAATGTCTGTGATGAGCTAATATCACAGACGGTTTATATTAAAAACTATCTATGACTCTGTAATTTTACTATGACTTAAAATGCCTAACTAACTCCCTGATTTTACCATGCTTGAAATGCGTAACTCTCTAATTTTACCATGACTTGTTCAGAATCGTCTGTGATACTTCAAAGATGGTTTTCAACATGAACCGTTTGTGATATTACCTCTTCACGAGGCGGTTCTTAGCTATAACTTGATAATATAGGCAGTTGCTAAACAAAAACCTTCTGTGATTTGTATATAATATTGACAGTTTTGGTCAACCGTATATGATGAGGCGTCCAGTATTAGCCTTTTTGTAGTAGTGTATAATTCATCATTCTATAATAAAGGTTCTCATGTCCAATGAATCAAGTAATTGAGTGTGAGTTTGTGGTTCCAAGTGTGCTAGCCCTTCCCAAGTGAAATATCGTCAACGGTCACTTAAAAACAACAATAAAGCTAGAGTGAGTCAAAGACTCAAAGCAAGTACATAATAAAGCCATAAAAGAACAGTTTATCAACCATAATCAAGGTTATCATCATCTATCTATTTAATACCATTCTCATACTCAAATAAACAAGTCATATTCTATATAGGTAAATTTGCACAATTTAACAATTTACTCATATGTGCAAATGCACCATCATGCTCATATGCATCTCATCAACTGATATCGGTATAGCAGAGTGTTCACCTGTTGATGACATACTCTTCTCCTATCTTCGTTAGGATAGGGTCCCTACATTGTAGGACTTTAACTAGTCCTTACAAATATAAGACTTTATCTAGAGCACTCAGAACTAGTTATGTATCTTTCTCACCAACCTCACCAAAATAGTTACATGATTTTCTCACAGGACACAGCTCGTGCACTCTTATCATGATGAATGTAAATGATGAAACATCATAATTAATCATTTACATAACTCGTCTCATTAACTCAATATCTCATTCTCATTATCTCAATATCATAATCTCATTAACTCGATGTCATCAATATCATGTATATGAATAAACTTAACGAAAACCTAATAAACAATATCAATGACAATGGCGAACAACCTATTGTTCACCACCCTATCATGTACTTGCATCTTAGCCTTTAGAAGCAAGGTGATGAAATTGTGGCACGGTGTATGAGGCCACAGTCCCTGAACAAGCAAGTCAAAATAATTTCAAAACCACATCATCATAGTACTAAAACACCACATACTTAGCCCTAGCATGTCTATGCCAAGGCGACACAATTAACCCAATTCTAGCAGACGCACTACCCGTTGTCCTAATAGTAAAAACTCTCCAACTTATTCATCAGAACTCTAAATTCAATGACCAAGACTTTACGGAATCCTCACGAAAAAAGCCTACAAATTCCTAGTTATGACAAGCTAGCCAACATGTAGCTATGCGATGCAAGGAAGCATGGAAATTATCTAGTAGCGACAAAGGCCCACACGCAGCATGTAGCTAGAAGCATCAAGAGCAACACGCCTGATGGCATGCATGCGTGTGGCGACCAACAACTCTGCAGTGCAGAGGCAAGGTGTAGGACTTGGCGGTGAGGGGCTGTGAGAAGAAATGTGTGGCTAGCTAGCAGGCAAGCCGACCGGGGTAGAGGGCGGATAGGGCTTGGTGCGCCCTTGGCGTCCCTTCTATGTGGCGCAGCTCGGGCCTAAGCCCAAGACAGGCTAGAACTCGGATAGCTCGGCTCGGCCCACTTAGCCCCCCCCCCCCCTCCTCTCCTCTCTTTTAAATTCTTGTAGTACTAAATTTCCTTAATCCCTTTTCTATTTCCTTGATAAATAAATGAAGTATTACAACATGTCCCCTACGACTTTTCTCTCTGTCTCTCTATTCCTCCACCTAGCAGTCTTCTTCCTCGGTGTGCCACACCACATCACCGCGATCAACCCGATCACGCTGCACGCAAACTTCGTGTGCCACTCCTATCGCTTCAAGCGCTCTTGACACGTCTGCAAGTGGAGCCTCATGCTAGAGGCCCTCATTGTCGGCCAAACCCACGCTTCAGCTCGCGTGGCCCCTCCACCGGTAGGAACCCACGCCGCCTCGCATAGGTCGCCCTCACCGTCGGCGCTAACGCTCGCGCTCCTGCCCTGCCTACCTCGGCCCGCCTTCCTGTTCTAGGGGCTCTAGCGGCACCATCAAGGATCTGCAAGAGACTCCGCGCAACAGGAGTGCCTACGCCAGTCGATGGGGCAGATGACTCCTCGCTGTCGTCGCTAGCCTACTCCCTTCCCCGCCCATTTGGTTTGTTGCGAGCATTTCCTCAAATTGTTGCAACACCCATTTTCAATTGTTGGAACACCCCTTTTCAATTGCTGCATGCAATATTTTCATTTTGTTGTTGTCGATGATCTAGTATCGATCTTACGAATGAATGTTTGGGGCGTCCCTTGAATTAGATCCACGTAGAAAGAGACATAGGAATTTAAACAGGTTTGGGCCTTCTCCTGGGAGAATAATAACCCAACTCCTGTATTTTGTATTGATTATGCTTTTACAATGGGAATAAATCACTGGAACTAAGACTTAACGACTTCATCTATTGTCTCCAATTGCCTTCTAGTTGATGCCTGATGTCCATGACTTTAGCCCTTATATAGCATGTGAAGGGGTGGCAGAGCCCTTATATAGCGTGTGAAGGGGTGACAGTTATTCCATGCCAACAAGAGTCTCAACGCTTGATGAAATGCATGCATTGATGGTAATTATTGTCAAAGAGACTACACCCACATCACCTTGCGATTCGTCAAGGATAGATGCTTAATACATGTGAGGACCCCTAGGTTATTTTCATAAGACCGAGACCTTCCCGGTCTTGTGAAAATAACTCTGGGCCTCAGAGAATTGAAATACAATTTAACTACATTTAAGTAGGAGTACCTGACTGAGCTAAAGCCACGGATACCATGCATATCGCTCCTCTACTAGTGCTACATGGTAGTCAGTTTCCCAACGAGAATACACACTTAAAGGAATTAAAGAGGATTTCAAAACAGTGGATATGTGTCCTGTGTTGGCTCCCAAGATCAGCGACCAACATACATGTATCCTCCTCAACGTCAATCACAGTCATACATTGATATATCAAGTGACAAACAATATAGTACTTAAGTCTATAACTATTACAAAAGCGGCCGACCGGCCAAATTCAAAGTTTAACATCAAGTAGCAGTGAAAATAAATTAAATAAACCAAAAGGTCCAGCAAGATGTGCCCAAACCCAAGGCAACCGACTGGGAGTTAGAAACTATTCATTAGCATCGCCGAAATTGGCGATAACAAACTGATCGAGTGTAATGTCATCCTCACCTGAACAAGGAGATATCCAGGTTAAGTACAAAATGTACTCGCAAGTCTTACACAAAGTAAAAAATCATATATGCTAGTGGCTGTCCAAAAGAGAGGCATTAATGGTTTAGTTTTGCATAAAACGCACAATTCTCAACCTACACATACTAATTTGAAATTGCCATTTGATAAACAATATTTTAGTAAAAGAAATACATATAACGATGATACATATATAGATCAAACAATACCAAAGTGGTAGCCCACTTTGATAAACTAAAATGCATGAATACCCATTAATGCGAAACCAAGTTGTAACCATATGGGTTTTAATTTAGAGTCTAACAATGTTGTCTCCCGAATCCAAGTGGTTGTCCGTAACCGTGGACACGGCTATTGAATAGATTGATCCCTGTAGTGAGTACTACTTTACCCACATCGTCTCGTCCAGCCCGTAAGCCTCAGGATAATAACACACTTCCTATGGTATGTCACCGGGAAATCGAGATTTGGTATTGTATAGCAAGAATGCCCTATTGAGATGAGTCCCCTTGCGTAGATGAACCCCAAACTTAGTACAAACTACCGTGAGCTTGCTAAGCGGGCTCGCAAGTTGTGTTGGAGATCTTGATACAATGTAAAGAAAGAAAAAAGTGCTCCCATGCACATTATAGAAAATTACATAGGATCCTCTGAACATATGATCGAACACACATGTCCTTACACCACAGGGACCCTACCCAATAAAACCCTCCTTACTTAACCAAATAGTGCCCATACACCATGTGTGGAATTATGAGTGGTACTTGGATTAACGATGGCACCAAAGTTTGGTCCTAATGGTCGGATAAGACTACCACAATACCGAGTCTCGTGCGAAAGGCACCCACACTACTAACCACTTGTCCAGACCCAAATCATTTTTAATTTTCCAAAATTAAACTTAACAACTAGATGCAAAGATCTGGACAAAATCATAAGAATAAAAGTTTGGTGTTTCCCACAATTGTGAGCTAACCTTGTTAACCAGAACTAATGCATCTTCTAGACTCGCATGGCTAAGCATACAACATAGGTAATAGATACATCATCACATCTAACCTAAGCATATTTGTAATGTAAATATCAAGGATAACCAACAAGCGATAGGGCATAACTAACTACAACTACAAAAATATCGACATATCAAAATAGCATACAAGCAAGTATCATTGTATTTCAATGTAACTAAATTAAAAATATGGGATCAACATGTATGCAAAAATAAATACAAAATGATTCTTACCTTGTTGAAAGTCCACTTGTTACGCTCTCAGGTGCGTGTCGTTCACGTCCGGCACTTCCAGTTCTATAGAAAGATGATATCGAATAAACATTGAGAAAAGCCGAAAAATTCAAATTGCTCAAAAATACATGAAATTTATACAGTAGTGAGATCATGATTTTAGATGAATTTAAGTCAAAGAATTATTTCATTTGGAGTTTATATGTGAAAGTTATAGCCTTTGGAAAATCGAAAATGGAGGAAATCACGAAAATTCTAGGTTCTCTAGCTTCTCTCCGAAAATCCTTGTTTTGGCAAAAAATTGTAGAATTGTGGTGGTTATAAGGATTACATGGTTAGCTAGAGAATAAAATTTTATGACTAAAAAATTTGTTCAACTCATTTGAAGTTCATATGAATTTTTGAAGTTAATTGAATTTTCAGTGTAAAAATAATTGTTTTCTGAGTTTAATTCTAACATATAATTTTTCGGTAACAGACACACGTGTCAAACCTATTCCAAGCTAAAGTATATAAAAAATGAAAAATAACAAAATTGATTTCACTTAATTTGGAGTTACAATGAAATACTTATGAATTTTTGAAGTTTAAACTATTTTCAGTGCAAAAGTGGTTCTTTTCGGAATTTCTAAAAGTATTAAAACTTTTTATACTCAGCTTATCATAGCATCTTTCACTGACATGTGGGGTCCACTACATAGTATTCTTTTTTATTTAAATTCCGAATTAAATATCTCTTGACATGTAGGGCCCTATTGTCCTAGACTTCGGTCTATGGCATAGTGCATGGACCAAGCGTCCATGAGCTCGGTCCACACGATCCACCGCTCAGTGCACTAGGAACTTATTGTGTGGGTCCCGCATGTCATAGACTCTAAGGCAAACCAGATTAATTTCTCAATTTACATTCTGAGACCCACCGTCACTAACATATTAGCGCATTTAAGACGGTCATTAAATACACTAAGCAATCATTAGCTCTAACGGCCGAGATTTAGCCTAATTAATTGCTCTCATTGATGGTCGGAGTTCAGGACAAGCAAAAGCTTCATGTGACGCGAGATTGCTCGGTGTCTCACCAGCGTTACGGTCCTCGTTGGCACCGGCCAAGGCAAGAAATGGGTTCCTTGTGGCCTTGCGCTTTAAAAAATACCGTGGCGAGCTTCACGGTGGCTTTAGCGGTGGTGAGCTACGGTCAAGGTGCATGTCACAACCCGATGGCGCTCCTAGTGAACTAACACGTGCATGTGCTACTACAAGGTCAAGGGAACCTACCGGAGGATGGATGGTGGTCGGAGAGGCGCGGTGGAAGCTTGTCGACGGTGATGGCGATGGCGGCGCTAGGCTTCACGTGGGGAAGAAAATCTCACGCAAATAAAAGACAAAAGAGTGTTAGGATAGCTTAAGGGACTAAGGAGAAGCTTGGAGAGGAAGTGATTGAAATGTATTATCGAGCAGCGTCGGGGAAGAAGGCTAGGGTTTTCTACAGAAGAGGAGCAAATCCAAAATTCACGAGCTCCTCTGAAGGATTAGGGCAATGAGTTGAGAAATGGACATCATGCCATATAAGCATGGTGGCCTTTATAAGATAACAAGAAGCTCACCAAAGGCGAGAATGGTGAAGGTTGACACTGTTGGCGGCTTTTGGTCGGCGCTACGGAGAAAAGAAGAAGACATTTGTGCGTTCTGAGCCTACAAGTGAATAGAAGGGCTGAGATTAGTTGGGATGGAAGCGATGAATGGGGATGGAGAAGGATGCGGTGGAAGGAAGCTTACCGTGAGATAAGCACGAAGCGAAGCTTCCTCCTCCTCAAGACCGAGAGGAGAATAGGAGGCGTCTTGAGGTGGGTTAAGTTTGGGAAGAAGACAAAACAAAGATGATGTGAAGTGGCGAAGGTCCTGTGGGTCGAAATGAGCGGTGGATCCACGGTGTGTGAAGAGTCGGCAGAAAGCAACGCTGGTCAGATGTTGCTTTCTCCTCGCACGCTTAGCGACAATGTAGAGGAGATGAATGAAGTGACAAGTGGGCCAAGGTCATCAGTGACTCAGAAATGACACGATCAGTGTGTGGCTCGAGCCAGGTTGTTTGGCGGTTGGGTCGATTCTCGAGTCAAATGGTTTGGTTCGATCAAAGTTCGAGTCCAACAATTAACTGCTTTAAATTCAAAACCCTTCCACTTTGACCACGTGAGATAAAATAACAAATAAATTTCTAAAAATCTGAAATTTTTAAGAGAGGTTGTTGGGATGACCTAGTACATATATAAATTTTCAAACCTCATTGTTCATGTTTTATTCACTTGTTTTTAAATCTTTTACCGCAGGGGTTGTTGAATTGGGATTAGAATTTTCTCAAGGTTAATTTGGTTTCTAAATTTTTTAGAAAATTCATTTTTATTCATGATAAATATTTTAAGATTTAAATAAATTATTTCCCAGAGATGCTTATAAGTATTTATTTCTGTTTTCTTTTGGAGCTCTAGTTTGAGTTATATGTTGAACTTTGATTTGGAATTTTTCAAATGCAATAATTTGTGCAAATGCTCCAGAAATCTAATGCATGCTTATGAGATGCATAATAATTCTAATTAATTAAAATTGGGGCTGTGACAATACGTGCAGTTCTCCCGGAGAATAACGGTGTATATTAATTACTATGTGTATTAAACCACGATTATATAAGGGTCCATAGTCGATTGGGCCCACATGTCTATAGGTTTTATCCACTATAGGGTGGTGGTAATTGATCTGGTCATAGTAAGACTTACAACCATGAGGTGATCGTAGAAAGGCTTACGACCATAAGGTGATCGTAGTAAGGCTTACTTACCACTTAGTTAAGCTTTATCCCTTATAAATAATAAAGGGTATAGTTATGAACAATATGAAGATATTGCTATCTATAATAACAATTACGGATAAACAACTTAATTAATTGAGGATTATTAGATCATCGTGGTTTGTAATCCACCTTCTCAAATGTTGAAGAAAGAGATTTTTGTTACAATTGGGATTTCATTTGTTGCACATGAATTTTGTTTTTTGTTGTGGAGTGGCTTGTTGGCCTTGTTGCAACCATTTTGCAGGAGAGGTTGTTGCCACCAGATGGTTTTTTGTTGCACTTTGATGTAAATATGTTGCAAATGTTCCTAGTTGTTGCATAAACATTCCTAAAATGTTGTGGTGGTTGTAGCAAAATAAATTTCTTTTCCTCCGATTTTTTGTTGTAGTACATCTTTGTCGCCTTCACATGGGAGCGAGATCACAAATTTCAAGTGAACTTTGTTGATAGATCGTGATTTTCTCCTTTTCAAGTGAACAACGCAGAAATCCTAAAATAGGGCTTAAATATATAAGCGAAACTTATGTCTTCCCTGTACGTATTGGTAACCAGATCACCCTCCTACTGTGTCACGTTGTCAACGAGGATCACAGAGAATGGAAGCAACAGAATTACACGGAAGAAACAAGAAAGTATTCAAAATCGACGAAATGTTGGTAAAGGAAGAAGACACCAAGTTATATACGGCAAGCGCCGCAAGCCCGTGATTCGCTCGTGGTAATCTGTTTCTTTCCTTTGGCTTCTTTTCCCAGCTCCTAATTGATTCTTGCACTCATTTTCTACCCCTTTCCTTTCCCTTTGCTTTATAAGGTTCCCAACAGTCAGAACTCAGAAACAGAGATATTTCTCCCGGGAACAAAATTTCGAGAGCTCCGTATCATGACTCCGACTGAACAATTGAGATTTTTTATTGGTTGCTCAACAAAGATAATGAAGCAACTATTGTGGCGCGATGCAAGTTATTCCCATACATAACATGTGACGTACCGAATTTCTGCGATCACGAGATATAAATCGCATACCACGCGTGGTACCTTAAATTTGAACTCTGACCATCTTCTGATCATTTGGGTGGATCACAAACCTACTCCCAGATGGCTTAATCGGCTTTACCTAATTAAACTGATTTTCTTATAGGTCATGGAAAATTTTCATCCAAACAGTTTGTTTGGACATATCAGATTCGATTCAATCTCTTCAGATTAATTCAAGATTTGAATTAAAATCTCTTTCAATCCGAAAGAATTGGTGTAATCCCTCCCTATCCAAACAAGCTTCTAATGGAATCGCAAATCATGTAACTGTATCTCAAATGTATCATTCAGCAGGAGCTAGTCGGCAACATAGGCAGCAAACTATCGCTCGAATTTATAAGGCTAGACCACCACCACCAGTCAAACGAGAAAAAAA